>JAQPPZ010017224.1:2400000-3847500 GCA_028583015.1 Wollemia nobilis | reverse complement strand
TAATTACCTTGTTGATCAGATCAGTGGATTGCCTACCTGATCAGATTAGTGGATTGCCTACATGAGAAGATCAGAATTGCCTACCTAAGAAGATCAATGAATTTCCTAGCTAAGCAGATCATTTAATTGCCTTACTAAGAAGATCAATGGATTACCTACTTGAGCATATCAGGATTGCCTACCTGATCAAAATAGTGGATTGCATACCTGAGTAGATCAGTGGATTGTGTAGCTGAGCAAATCAATGGATTGGCTTGTTGAGTAGATTAGTGGATAGCCTAGATTTGAGCAGATCAAATTAATCATTTGTATTGGGATAAGGATCCCTATTTCTTTATGAAATATTATAAGGAGATTATCTTGTGGAGTACCCCACATTGGGGGAACCACGTTAAATCTTGTGTCTTAATTGTGTGTGGTGATTTGTGCTCTTGCTTACTATTGATATCTATGTCATTAATGCACATTGCTATATTTGGATATTGCAATTAAGGACACTAATTGATATTGGTTTGGAAATAATATAAAAAGTGGGTGCTATAATGTTCACCCCCCTCTCAGTATAAGCTTGTGTTCTTTAATTGGTATCAAAGCAGGTTCCTTCGAAAATGCTAACAGCTTGAGGGTAGATTCTATAAGAACATAGATGGATTCACATAATGGATCATCTACAAATAAGGCTCCATTGTTTGATGATAACAATTATGCTTTCTGAAGCATAAGAATGAAGAACTACTTGATATCACAAGGATATGAGGTATGGCAGATGGTTGAAAAATATTATAAGGTTGAAGGTGATCCTGAGGTAGATAAGACTATCAAAAAATTGGTTGAGATCAATGCAAGGGCAATGAATTGTATTTTGAGTGGGCTACATGAGACAGATTTTACAAATGTCATGGTATGTAATTCAGCTAATGAAATGTGGACCAATTTGTAGAATACCTATGAAGGAGATTCCAAGGTAAAGTTGGAAAAACTACAAACTCATAGAAAAATATTTGAGGAATTGAAAATTGAAGATTCTGAAGATATAGCAAAGTTTTTACTTCAATTTTATGAGATTACTAACACCATGATAGGTCTAGGATTTAATATAAAAGAATCAAAAGTTACTCAAAATGTGTTGATATCACTTCCCATGAAGTATGATGCAAATGTTTCAACAATAGAAGAAACAATGGATATCAACAAGCTAACAATGGAAGAACTACAATGAACTCTCATAGCTTATGAGATGAGGATAAGTAAGCATCAGGTTACAACAAAAGAAATTGCATTCAAGGCTTCGAAGAAAAATAAAGGAAAAATCTAGATATAGATAGAGATTCATATAATGATGAGGAAGATAACTTCATCAAAAGGAAAAAGGACTCAAGGAATTACAGAGATATCAAGAAAGTCAAATTCTACAAGTGTGGTGATTTTGGTAACTATGCAAACATGTGTCCACATGAAGAAAATAGTGATGATAAAAAATAGGGTCACAGAATATAAGAAGATGGAAAGCGTAAGCATGACAAATATGACAGATACAAGCAAAGAAGGTATGAGAAGAAGAAAAGTTTTTGTAGGACAAAGAAAACTTTCTACATTGAAGAAGCAAGTGATAGCTCATATCACAATGATAGAGATAAATTAGATGATGAAAAGGAAGAACATATATTCCTAGGAATAGAAGGTGAAAGAGAACAGTGCTTTGTGTGTGGTCAAAGAGATCACAGATCAAAATATTGTAATGGCTTCAGTGATAGTGAAGATGAGATGACACATCAAGGAAACAGGCATGGTCAAAGAAATCATGAGATTTTGTTTGCTATAGAAGATTATAATGATTTTAGTGATAGTGAAGATGAGATGACACATCAAGGAAACAGGCATGGTCAAATAAATCATGAAATTTTGTTTGCTATAGAAGATTATAATAATCTCAGTGATAGTGAAGATGAAGAAGTATCACTTCTGGTAATAGAAAAAGAAAAGGATGAGCCAAGAAAACAAAAATCAGAAGTCAAAAGGCTAAAATAAGAATACAAGAATCTTAAAAATAAGATTCGAATAGATGTAAAAATTAGAGAATAACTACTTCAGACAATCAGTAATCTAAGTTATGAGCTTAAAAATGCAAAAAGGATAAAGGATAGGATGAATTATGAACAAAGGGATTTTCAAGGACATTGTTTTTCTTGTAATGGATTTGGACACAAGGCTATACACTACAGGTTTTATGGATCAAAGAAGTTTGATTTTGCTAGAAGGAACTTCAAAGGAAGAAGGTATGGTTTTCAGGGGCATTGCTTCTCATGCAACAGGATTGGTCATAGAGCTTCCCAGTGCAAATAAAATGAGCAACATGGTTTTGGATTTAGAGCTACATAATTTAGAAGTCATGGTCATAATGATTATGAAAATAGAACTTCACAATACAGGGTTCAGGAAAGGAATGGATATGGAAATTATTTCAAGAAAGAATTCAGGATATTGACACCATCCAAAGGCTACAATATCAAGTGTTTTAATTGCAATAATTTTATACATATTGCAAAATAGTGTAGGACTCAATTCCAAACAAGTTTAAGACAAGAAGGTCAAGCAGTTTCAAGGCAAGAAGGTCAAACAGGTTCAAGACAAGAAGATCAAGTAATTCATCAAGAGAAGGATATCAAAAAAATATGGAAGGAAGTTGACAGAGAAAATAAACAAAGTAATATGGGAGTAAAAGTACTCCCACCCAAAAATTAATCACCTCAAGATAGAAGGTGGTGAGGGGGCTATGCTTAATAGTCATATATTTTAGCCCCATAGGTGTCCCTTTTGCCATTGATGTCAAAGGCGAAGATATTTGAGTTAGGGAGAGCAGCCTCCAAAGAGAGCATTGAGTTAGGGGGAGTAGCCTCCAAAGAGAGTATTGAGTTAGGGGGAGCAGCCTCCAAAGAGAGTATTGAGTTAGGGAGAGCAGCCTCCATAGAGAGTATTGAGTCAGGGGGATAAGCTTTGATTCTCAGAGATGGTTTTTACAGTGATTGTCATGATTTGGATTAGAGGTGTTGCCATCAATGAAAAAGGGGGATATTGTTGGCAATTTGAGTTATTTTATTTTTTCATTGATGTCATATGGATCACATTTGAGTTTTTGTGGCAAACGCACTTCATAAATAATCATTTATGATATTTTGGAGAGCATGGATATATATAGGTTTTTTGTGAAAACCATGGCAGGCAAAATAAAATGTTTTATTTAAAAACATGGATGGCATATTTGAAATGGGTTTTTCTTAAATATTTAATTTTAAATATTTAGTTTAAATTTTAAATTATTTAAAATTTTAATTTTAATTTTAAAATTAAAAATTTTAATTTTAATTTTAAAATTAAAAATAAAATAATAGCACCGACATCTAAAGAAATGAGGAAAGGCATATATATATATATATATATGCCACCAAAATTTTTGATAAATCCTTGTCCTCGATTTTCGAATGCATTCAAATTGATAACGTAATGCGAGAAGAGCTTGTGTGTTGAAGCATGTGTAAATAGGCGTGTGAAGGGTTTATGAAATTCGATTCTATTAAAGAATCATTCACGAGGATAACCAAATGCATAGGCACATTTGGCCTAGTGGTTCATGTGTTGTGTAAGAAGCAGGAGGTCCTGTGATCGAGTCTCGCCGGGGATGCTTGCTATGTTGAAACGCTCGAAGTATTTTTGAGTTTTTGAAGGGCACAAGAATATTGAGGTATTTGTTTTGGTTCATGCCCCTTTGAACATGTGAGGGTGTGTGGCCCAATGGCAGCTTGGCCATGGTTAAGGCATTGAGCGAGGAGGCATCAAGGGATTGAATCCCGTCAGGGACAAAGGCAAGTTAATATTTTTTAATATTTTATTTTTCTAAAGTTGCCCTAGGAGAAATAAGGGTTATGATGACCTTTAGGAAAAAGAGATATTTTTGGTGATTTAATTTTTAGAACCATATCATATTATATATAGATGGAAAGATTATTTCGAGGGCTATTTGATTAACTTTCTTAGAGGGAGAAATAAGATGTGTGTAAAGAGATATTTCTGATTTTGTAAAGAGGTTCAAAAGTGAAGGTTGCTTTGTTCTTTTTCAAAGAGGATTAATTCTTTCATGATGGGACATGATGTATTTTATGTTAGTCTTACAATGGCACTGAGAGGGGGGTGAATCAGTGTAGTTCTTTAAACTTGAAATTACAGCTCTTAAAACAGAAATAATGAAACCTTAAAACCAGATAAAGCAAGTATCACAAGAGAACATCACACAACACAAGATTTAACGAGGTTCACCAATTTGGCTACTCCTCAAGAATGACTGCTTGGACTACCATCCAAATCTAGCCTTTGCAAAGCAACAACTTTACAAACAATTTACCAACACCCACTGGAAGGAGCACCAACCCCTGATTTATCTGCACCAACAGAAAGGAGCACCAACCCCTGATTTACCAGCACCAACTGGAAGGAGCACCAACCCCTTATTTATCTGCACCAACATAAAGGAGCACCAACCCCTGATGCCAAGCTGCAACCTGGACTTCAATTTGAATCAAGAAGTTTAACAGAAAATACCTTCGCTTTTACAAGACCCTGACTGGTCTACTTCACCTTTGCGTTCTCTACGCACTCTGCTCTCTCTGTGCAATCACTTCGCACACTCTGCTTCATCACAGTCGAACTTCACGATCATCTTCTCCCTTTTGTGCACTCTACTTTCTTTGCAAGTTTCACACTTAGCATGATTCGACACGACTTGCTCTCTGCGCACTACGACCGAACTTCGCTCACTTTGCGCACTTCGCCATCATCTCACCGCTTCTACGCTTTCTGCGCTCTTACGGCCGCATTTCACACTTTGACTCGCATTCGATGACTTATACAACACCTCCTCAATTCTCCAAATAGCCCTGCTTTTATAACAACATTTTCATGATGAAAACCCTAATCTCAGTCGGTTGTAAACCCTAATATTAGTCGGTTGCAAGCCCTAATCTTCGTCGACTGCAAACCCTAATCTTCATCGGCTTACATCGGTCTTCGTCGGCTTCAACTACCCCTATAACTCTTCTGTTGTTGTTGCCGCGAAAACACATGTCGCGATATCGCGACACTTTTTCGTCCGTACGCTTTCTCTTAGCTTTGGCCCGCGAGAATACAACATGTAGCGATATCGTGACACTTTTTCGTCCGTACGCTTTCTCTTGCCTTTGGCCCATGAGAATGACATGTAGCGATATCGCGACACTTTTTCTCCTTACGCTTTCTCTTGCCTTCGGGTCATGAAAACGTGACATGTCGTGATATCGTGACACTTTTTCTCCTTAGCGCTTTCTCTTGCCTTCGGGTCGCGAAAACGTGACATGTCGCGATATCGTGACACTTTTCTCCTTAGCGCTTTCTCTTGCCTTCGGTCACGAAAACGTGACATGTCCCGATATCGCGACACTTTTTCTCCTTAGCGCTTTCTCTTTCTTTGTCCCGAAAATGACATGTCGCGATATCATGACACTTTTCTCCTTAGCCTTTCTCTTGCTTGGTGTGACATGTCGCGATATCGCGACATTTTTCTCCTTAGCGCTTTCTCTTTGCCTGAAAACGCGACATGTCGCGATATCGTGACACTTTTTTTTCTTTTAATATGTGAATCGTGACACTTTTCTCTTCTGCGCGCTTGTGAAATCGTGACACTTTTCTTCTTGCTCTTTTCTTTAACTTGTCAGAAATCGTGACACTTTTTCTCTTTCTCTTTTTCTTCCAACATGTCATGAAATCGTGACACTTTTCCTACTTGCCTCTTTCTCTTCCAACATGTCACGAAATCGTGACACTTTTTCTACTTGCCTTTTTCTCTTCCAACATGTCACGAAATCGTGACACTTTTTCCACTTGCCTTTTTCTTTCCATCATGTCGTGAAATCGTGATAGTTTTTCCACTTGCCTTTTTCTCTTCCAACATGTCACGAAATCATGACAGTTTTTCTTTCTTCTTCTTTCTCTTCCAACATGTCACGAAATCATGACAGTTTTTCTTTCTTCTTCTCTCTTTCCAACATGTCGTGAAATCATGATAGTTTTTCTTTCTTCTTCTCTCTCTTCCAACATGTCGCGAAATCGTGACAGTTTTTCTTTCTTCTTCTCTCTCTTCCAACATGTCATGAAATCATGATAGTTTTTCTTTCTTCTTCTCTCTCTTCCAACATGTCATGAAATCATGATAGTTTTTCTTGCCTGTTGTATATGTCATGATATCGCGACACTTTTCTTACTTGTCTTTTTCTTTGATCTTTTGCAAGTGGTCCACTTCGGTCTTCTTGGAAAATCACTGTACATACTCTGAGTAACCTTTGAACTCTTGTCTTCTGCATCTGACTAGCTTTTGAACTTCTTGTCCACTGCATCAATAGATCTATCTGACTGTGTTGACAACAATGACAATATTTGTTGTTGCACCTTGCTCAACAATCTCCCCCTTTGGAATTATTGGCAACACATGTGCAATTTCCTGTAATTCTTCTCCCCCTTTGACAATAATACCAAAGGGCTGCTGTAGACTCCCCCTGAGTCTATGCACAACATTCTCAGGCACAAATTATTACAGTTAGCAAAAATTACAAACATGAGCAAAAAGATAAACAAATACACAAATGCTCCCCCTGAGAATGTGATCTCGATAGCTAGTCAATTCTTGGGAAACGTGACCACTCCACAATCTGTTGTTGGAATACAAATCCAACTTAACCTCACTTTCTGCAACTTTCTCCTACGTACAACACGTTGTCGCTGCAAAATATTCTGCCTCTATTGTGGATAAGGAAACTGACTCTTGTTTCTTACTATTCTACGCGACCAATCTGTCTCCAAGATAGAATGCACCTCCATTGGTACTCTTTCTGTCATCTACACATCCTGCCCAATTTGCATCTTTAGGATACCATAACCCATACTCCATAGTACCCTTGTGATATTATAGAAGACTTTGTCTCTCTTTCTCACTAATGTGGACCTCTTCTTCACTTGAAGAATCCTCACTCGGATCTATCTTCAACTGTGTTGGCTGCTAGATTTCTATCCATTTAGACTCGCCTCTGTACTCTGTCACCTCCAAAGCTCAGTCAATAGGCTCACTAAGAACCTCTCAATAGGCTCACAGAACCTTAACAAGCTCACTAGAACTTGTCCAATGTTGAATAACAGGCTCATAAAAACCTGTCCAAATCTGCTCCACCAAGCTCACTAAGAACTTGTCCGAATCTTCTCTAGCAATCTCACCAAGAACTTGCCCAAATCTGCTCTAGAAATCTGTCCCAGCATTGTCCTCAAATATTTCCCAAAGGCCTTCTCAAAGGCTCAATCAATCATGCTCAAGGGACAACTCTCTCTCACACAACCCTAGTCCAAGTATGTATCAACCAACTCAAATAATTCCAACAATGCTCAACCACAAATATCACATAACAATGATACTCATGTTCTTTTCTAACTCAAGTTCTTTCACAACCAATGGGCTTAAACCACTATGCTTATAACACAAGGTTTAAACACAACTCTCAATTCAGAAAACCTTGATGCATTCAACCAACCACTTTCGAAAAAGGAAACCACAAACAATCATTTTCCCTTCAATGATATTTCAGAAATCAACCACCATAATGTTGTCACATGAGTCTCCTTGGGATTAGCTTGAAATCGTGCTACCATGCATACTGCCTACAAAATATCTGGTCCGATAGTCATCGAGTACGGTAAGCTTCCAATCATAGATTTGTACATGATTTGATCAACGGTGGAGATTTGTCATTCTTGCTCAACTTGCACCCTTTCTTAAGCCTTTGTTGAGTGAGATAGTTGTCTAGCCTTGCATATCATGCTCGGGGTGCCTGTTTCAAGCCATATATCTTCAACTTACAAACCAAGTTGGGATCATCACCAAGCTGGAAACCATCTGGCTGCTCAATATAAACCTCTTCTTCAAGCTTCCCATTCAAAAATGCTGATTTCACATCTGTCAACAAAATTGACAAGTGACTCACACTTGTACCGACTTTTGTCCAACACTGTACCAACACTGCAATTTTACTGCCAACTCTGTGCAAGCATCAAACACTGTACCACAACACAACCAAATCCCTTTTTTATATTTTCAACTTGGTCTATGTTTTCTACAGTCACCGCTGGTCACACCTTACTTTCAACTGTTCGAATCAGGAGACAAAATTTTGTTAAACACTTCACGGCCAACTATAGTGCACCTTACTCAAACTCATACTTCTGGACCTCGGATAGGTATGATTCACAAAGCAAAGTTGCTCATCTTGATGAGCTAAACATGAGTCAATGATCAGACTTCAATATTTTTCACCACAACGTCATAATAGATCTAACAATATTTACGTCAATGTGTAGTTCAAATACACACTGCTTTTATCGAAACACATATATGCGGCTAGGGCAACATTCTTTCACTAACCAAATTATCTGAACTGTTATAATCCTTAACTTTGGATAGTGGCAGTAAGAACCATCACCAGTACAACAATGACATATAGCAATACTACCAATAATGACAACTCTCAATTTAATCACCACCCTTCACGGCACTTCCACAAACAACTACATGAACTGAAAACACACTTCGACAACTATACGACAACTTCCCTGACTACTTGCCTTTCATCCTCAGGTAATCAAACAAATACATAGGAGCATTAAAATGAAACTTCAAGATTGCTCCCCCTGAGGATGTGCTACCTAGAGTTGCTTAGTGCAATAGCGGAGTAGTCTCCTTGAGTCCAAGGAGACACGATTTCCTTTCTTCTATCTTTCTCCAAACTTTCTTGAACTCGGGCTTGGATTTTTCAACTACATCCCTGTTTTGCACCTTTTCGTGAACTCGAACATTTCTCTTGTGTGGTTGTCTCTTGTGCATCCTTGATGAATGATTATTTTCCTTTCTATGTTGCGTTCTTTGTGTCTGATGAAATCTACTGTTTTGCCTTAGATTAGATACAAAAGTGCTTGGACAAAACCTTGCTATGTGCCCATGACCATTACATTGAAAACATTGTACATAGTGTTCACTCAGAAACGCAGATGTATTTCTACCAGCATAACTCTTTGATTTATTATTCAATCCACAATAAATTGCCTTGTGACCATACTGGTTGCATCTGAAACAATAGCCATTAAAAGTATTATTATGAATAGAGTGAGAGTGATAGAACCTCTTTTGTTGTGGTTGCTTTGTTGTAGATCTCCTTTGATATTTTCTTCCTTTTGAAGATTCAGCTTCAAACTTTTCTTGCTTCGATCCTTCAACAGTGAACTTCTTCTTCTCTGCAGAGTTGGAAGATGAAGGTTGTTCAGCTTCATATCCAAGACCATGCTTATCCGTGGAGCTTCTTTGTTGGCTTATCATTTTATCTAGCAACTCTGTGCTCTTCTCGAATTTGAGATTTGTATTGGCCTCTTCTAGTTGTTTCTTCAATAAAACAATCTCTTCCTCTTGTTTGCAGCAACCAATCTCTTTCTCATTGATCTGTGACCTGAGAGTTTCTTCAATCCTTTTGAATTCTTCTGCCTGTACTTTCAAACTGGTTATTATTTCATTTGCATCCTCAAGCTTTCTTGAGATTTCCTTATTCCTTTTTCTTTCTATCTTCAATTCATCCAGAGCTGCAATTAGTTCCTCTTTCAAATTTATTTCTGCATCAATTTCTTCTTCATCACATTCCTGTTCTTTTTTTGTTTCTTCTTCGAGTGTCATGAAAAGACCTCCACCTGTTTCCTTTTTAGAATCATCCTCTAGGACTTCATTAACTCTCAGCATATATGCCTCTATGTTCTCATTGTCATTTTCATGAATACTCCTCAGTTTGTCCCATATTTCTTTTGCCGTTTTACAACTCATGATCTTTACCAGTTCACTGTCTACTAATCCGCACCTGATAGCATTCTTTGCTTTTGAGTCATTCTCAAACAGTTTTATTTCGTCAGCCTCTTCTGGAGGAGTGATGGGTATTGTGTATCCACTAACTACTGAATCCCAGACGTCGTATCCCAAAGCACAAAGATATGCCTGCATCCTGATTCTCCAGATCGCATAATTTGTTCCGTCAAACAAAGGTGCTTGGTTTGATAAGAAGTCTTCAACCTTTTTTGGTTCAATTTTCTCTTCCACAGGAACTGAAACTGACTGAGATGCCCTTTTGGAGGAGGATCTATTCTTCTTACCCATTGCGTACTAATCCAAGATCAACCCTGACTGATTTAGCCTTGAGAAGGGAACTTGGCTCCGATACCAATTGTTAGTCTTACAATGGCACTGAGAGGGGGGTGAATCGGTGTAGCTCTTTAAACTTGAATTTATAGCTCTTAAAACTAAAATAATGAAAACTTAAAACTAGTTACAACAAGTATTACAAGAGAACATCACACAACACAAGATTTAACGAGGTTCACCAATGTGGCTACTCCTCAAGAATGACTTGCTTGGACTACCATCCAAATCCAGCCTTTGCAAAGCTACAACTTTACAAACAATTTACCAGCACCCACTGGAAGGAGCACCAACCCCTGATTTATCTGCACCAACAGAAAGGAGCACCAACCCCTGATTTACAGACAAGGAAGGAGCACCAACCCTATAACAGAAAGGAGCACCAACCCCTGATGCCAAGCTGCAACCTGGACTTCAATTTGAATCAAGAAGTTTAACAAAAAATACCTTCGCTTTTACAAGACCCTGACTGGTCTACTTCACCTTTGCGTTCTCTGCGCACTCTGCTCTCTCTGCGCAATCACTTCGCACACTCTGCTTCGTCACAGTCAAACTTCACGATCGTCTTCTCCCTTTTGCGCACTCTGCTTTCTTTGCAAGTTTCACACTTAGCATGATTCGACACGACTTGCTCTCTGTGCACTACGACCGAACTTCGCTCACTTTGCGCACTTCGCCATCATCTCACCGCTTCTACGCTTTCTGCGCTCTTACGACCGCATTTCACACTTCGACTCGCATTCGATGACTTATGCAACACCTCCTCAATTCTCCAAATAGCCCTGCTTTTATAACAACATTTTCATGATGAAAACCCTAATCTCAGTCAGCTATAAACCCTAATCTTAGTCGGTTGCAAGCCCTAATCTTCATCGGCTACAAACCCTAATCTTCGTCGGCTTACATCAGTCTTCGTCGGCTTCAACTACCCCTGTAACTCTTCTGTGTTGTTGCCACGAAAACACATGTCGCGATATCGCGACACTTTTTCTTCCGTACGCTTTCTCTTAGCTTTGGCCTGCGAGAATACAACATGTAGCGATATCGCGACACTTTTTCGTCCGTACGCTTTCTCTTGCCTTTGGGTCGTGAAAATCCAACATGTCGCGATATCGCGACACTTTTTCTCCTTAGCGCTTTCTCTTGCCTTTGGGTCGCAAAAAACATGTCGCGATATCATGACACTTTTCTCCTTAGCGCTTTCTCTTGCCTTCGGGTCGTGAAAACGTGACATGTCGCGATATCGCGACACTTTTTCTCCTTAGCACTTTCTCTTGCCTTCAGGTTGCGAAAACGCGACATGTCGCGATATCGTGACACTTTTTCTCCTTAGCACTTTCTCTTGCCTTCGGCCCCCAAAAATACATGTCATGATATCGTGACACTTTTTCTCCTTGCGCTTTTTCTTGCCTTGGTCCAAAATACATGTCGTGATATCGCGACATTTTTTCCTTACCTTTTCTTGCTTTTAAATACATGTCTGATATCGTGACACTTTTTTCCTACCTTCTTCCTTCTTGAGTCGCGAAAATGACATGTCGCGATATCGTGACACTTTTTTTCATCTTCTTTCTTTGTCGTGAAATCGCGACACTTCCTTTAGTCTTTTTCTTTGTCATGAAATCACGACACTTCTGCTTTTGTACTTCACTTCTTTGCTATATGTCGTGAAATCGTGACACTTTTCTTACTTGTTCTCTTTTCTTCAAACTTGTCATGAAATCACGACACTTTTTCCACTTGCTTTTTTCTCTTCCAACATGTCACGAAATCGTGACACTTTTTCCACTTGCCTTTTTCTCTTCCAACATGTCACGAAATCACGACAGTTTTTCCACTTGCCTTTTTTCTTTCCATCATGTCGTGAAATCGTGACAGTTTTTCCACTTGCTCTTTTTCTTTCCAACATGTCACGAAATCGCGACAGTTTTTCTTTCTTCTTCTTTCTCTTCCAACATGTCACGAAATCACGATAGTTTTTCTTTCTTCTTCTCTCTCTTCCAACATGTCACGAAATCACGACAGTTTTTCTTTCTTCTTCTCTCTCTTCCAACATGTCACGAAATCATGACAGTTTTTCTTTCTTCTTCTCTCTCTTCCAACATGTCACGAAATCGTGACAATTTTTCTTTCTTCTTCTCTCTCTTCCAACATGTCACGAAATCGTGACAGTTTTTCTTGCCTGCTGTATATGTCGCGATATCGCGACACTTTTCTTACTTGTCTTTTTCTTTGATCTTTTGCAAGTGGTCCACTTCGGTCTTCTTGGAAAATCACTTGTACATACTCCGAGTAACCTTTGAACTCTTGTCTTCCGCATCCGAATAGCTTTTGAACTTCCTGTCCACTGCATCAACAGATCTGTCTGACTGTGTTGACAACAATGACAATAATGACAATACTGTTTGCTGCACCTTGCTCAACATTTTATTGAGTAGGAGTAATAAGGTGTTATTTTGATATTATTTTTGTGTTATTAATCATGATCCCTAACCCTTATTGAAAGTTGAAAAAAAAAGTTTGTTGAGTGTGGCAAATTTAGTGGACAACTAATAAGGCATCAAAAGGTATGAGCAATATTCTCCATTGACTTAGTTTATGGTGGTTGATTTCTGAAATATCATTGGAGAGAAAAGTATTGATTGTGGTTTCCTTTTCGAAAGTGGTTGGTTGAATGATTCAAGGTTTTTTGGTTTGAGAGTTGTGTTTAAACCTTGTTTTATAAGTGTTGTTGTTGAAGCCATTAGTTGTATGAAAAACTTGAGATAGGGTTTGAGAAGAATATGAGTATCATTGTTATGTGAAGAATGTTTTATAAGCATTGTTGTTGAAGCCCATTGATTGTACAAAGAACTTGAACTTGAGTTTCATTGTTATGTGAGATTTGTGGTTAAGCATTGTTGGAAACATTTTGAGTTGGTTGATACATGCTTGGACTAGGGATTGTGAGAAAGAGTTGTTCCTTGTTGTGATTGGTTGAGTAGATTGGTTGATACATGCTTGGACTAGTCAAGTGAATGAGTGAAGTGGTTGTTCAAGTTCCATGAAACAAACTATTCTATATTCTGATTTGAGTTGAGATCATTGTGGATCATTGTTGTCATCCATTGTAGAGTGCATTGCCATTCATTATTGAGTTCAGCATTGAGCCTTGCCTTCATAGATTTCTGGACATATTTGTGGCAACTTTTGTGCATAGTTGATTGAGCCTTTGAGAAGGCTTTTGGATAGATTTGTGGTAGCTTTTGTGCATGATTTATTTAGCCTTTGATAAGGCCTTTGGGATAGATTTTTGGACATATTTGTGGCAGATTTTGTGCATTATTTATTGAGCCCTTGAGAAGGCTTTTGGGATAGATTTCTAGATGGATTTGTGGCAGCTTTTGTGCATGATTGATTGAGCCTTTGATAAGGCTTTTGGATAGATTTCTAGATAGATTTGTGGCAGCTTTTGTGCATGATTTAATGAGCCTTTGAGAAGGATTTTGGATAGATTCTTGGATAAATTTGTGGACAGATTTTTAGCAAGTTCTTGGTGAGCTTGCTGGAATAGATTTGAGCAAGTTCTTGGTGAGCTTGCTAGAGTAGATTTTGAGCAAGTTCTTGGTGAGCTTGCTGGAGCAGATTTGAGCAAGTTCTTGGTGAGCTTGGTAGATCAAATTTTGAGTAAGTTCTTGGTAAGCTTGCTGAAGTAGATTAGTGGATTGTCTACCTGAGCAGATCAGTGGATTTCCTACCTGAGCATATCAGTGGATAGCATAGCTGAGTAGATCAATAAATTGTCTTACTGAGCAGATCAGTGGATTGCCTACCTGATCATATTAGGATTGCCTACCTGAGCAGATCAATGGATTGTCTACCTGATCATATCAGTATATTGCCTACTTGAGCAAATCAGTGAATTGCCTAGTTGAGTAGATCAATGAATTTCCTTGCTGATAAGATCAGTGGATTGCCTACCTGAGAAGATCAAGATTGCCTTGTTGAGTAGATCAGTGGATTGCCTACCTGAGCATATCAAGATTGCCTACCTGAGCAGATCAGTGGATTGTCTAGCTAAGCAGATTAGTGAATTGCATTGCTAAGTAGATTAGTGTATTGCCTACCTGAGCAAATTAGGATTGCCTACTTGATTAGATCAGTGGATTGCCTACCTAATCAAATCAATGGATAGCCTAACTTTGAGTAGATCAAAGTAATCATTTATATTCGGATAAGGATCCCTATTTCTTTATAAAATATTATAAGGATATTATCTTGTGGAGTACCCCACATTGGGGGAACCATGTTAAATCTTATGTCTCAATTGTGTGTAGTTATTTGTGCTCTTTCTTACTATTGCTATCTATGTCATTAATGCACATTGCTATATTTAGATATTGCAATTAAGGACACTAATTGATATTGGTTTGGAAGGAAAGTAAAAAGTGGGTGGAGATATTATATTAAAAATAATAGCGTCGACATCTAAAGAAAGGAGGAAAGGCATATATATATATATACATATATATATATATATATATATATATGCCACCAAAAGTTTCGATAAATCTTTGTCCTCGATTTTCGAATGCATTCGAATTGATAACGTAATGCGAGAAGAGCATGTGTGTTGAAGCATGTGTAAAGAGGCGTGTGAAGGGTTTATGAAATTCGATTCCATTGAAGAATCGTTCACAGATGATAACCAAACACATAGGCACCTTTGACCTAGTGGTTTGTGCATTGTGTAAGAATCATGAGGTCCTATCATGGAGTCTCATCGGGGGTGCTTGTTGTGTTAAAACGCTCAAAGTTTTTTTAAGTTTTTGAAGGGCCCAGAATATTGAGGTATTTTTTTTGGTCTGTGCCCCTTTGAACACGTGAGGGTGTGTGGAACAACGGTGGCTTGGCCATGGTTAAGGTGCTGAGAAAGGAGGCATCAAGGGATCGAATCCTGTTAGGGACAAAGGCAAGTTAATATTTTTTAGTATTTTATTTTTCTAAAGTTGCCCTAGGAGAAATAAGGGTTATGATGTACTTTAGGAAAAAGAGATATTTTTGGTGATTTTTTTTTTAGAAGCATATCATATTATATATCGTTGGAAATATTATTTCGAGGGCTATTTGATTAAATTTCTTAGATGTAGAAATAAGGTGTGTGTAAAGAGATATTTCTGATTTTGTAAAGAGGTTCAAAAGTGAAGGTTGCTTTGTTATTTTTCAAAGAGTATTAATCCTTTCATGACGGGACATGATGTATTTTATTGAGTAGCAGTAATAAGGTGTTATTTGGATATTATTGTTGTGTTATTAATCATGATCCCTAACCCTTATTGAAAGTTGAAAAATAAAGTTTGTTGAGTGTGGCAGATTTAGTGGACAACTAATAAGGCATCAAAAGGTATGAGCAATATTCTCCATTGACTTTGTTTATGGTGGTTGATTTCTGAAATATCATTGGAGAGAAAAGGATTGATTGTGGTTTCCTTTTCTAAAGTGGTTGGTTGAATGCTTCAAGGTTTTCTGGTTTGAGATTTGTTTTTAAACCTTATTTTATAAGCATTTTTGTTGAAGACATTAGTTGTGTGAAAAACCTGAGATAGGGTTTGAGAAGAACATGAGTATCATTGTTATGTGAAGAATGTTTTATAAGCATTGTTGTTGAAGCCCATTGATTGTACAAAGAACTTGAACTTGAGTTTCATTGTTATGTGAGATTTGTGGTTAAGCATTGTTGGAAACATTTTGAGTTGGTTGATACATTCTTGGACTAGGGATTGTGAGAAAGAGTTGTTCCTTGTTGTGATTGGTTGAGTAGAGTTGTTTGAGCCTAGTCAAGTGAATGAGTGAAGTGGTTGTTCAATTTCCATGAAACAAACTATTATATATTCTGATTTGAGTTGAGATCATTGTGGATCATTGTTGTCATCCATTGTAAAGTGCATTGCCATTCATTGTTGAGTTCATCATTGAGCCTTACTTTCATATATTTTTGGATAGATTTGTGGCAGCTTTTGTGCATGATTTATTGAGCCTTTGAGAAGGATTTTGGATAGATTTGTGGATAGATTTGTGGCAGCTTTTGTGCATGATTGATTGAGCCTTTGAGAAGGCCTTTGGGATAGATTTTTTGGATAGATTTGTGGTAGATTTTATACGTGATTGATTGAGACGTTGAGAAGGCTTTTGCGATAGATTTCTGGACATATTTGTGGCATCTTTTGTGCATGATTGATTGAGCCTTTGAGAAGGATTTTTGATAGATTTCTAGATAGATTTGTGGCAGCTTTTGTGCATGATTGAATGAGCCTTTGATAAGGCTTTTGGATAGATTTGTGGATAGATTTTAAGCAAGTTCTTGGTGAGATTGCTTGAGCATATTTGAGCAAGTTCTTGGTAAGCTTGCTAGAGCATATTTTGATTCTTGGTGAGCTTGCTGGAGCATATTTGAGCAAGTTCTTGGAGAGATTTCTAGAGCATATTTTGAGTAAGATCTTGGTGAGCTTACTGAAGCAGATCAGTGGATTGCCTACTTGAGTAGATCAGTGGATTACCTACCTGAGTAGATCAATGGATTGTCTACCTGAGCAGATCAGTGGATTACCTAGCTGAGTAGATCACTGAATTACCTTGCTGAGAAGATCAGTGGATTGCCTATCTAAGTAGATCAAGATTGCCTACCTGAGTAGATCAGTGGATTGCCTACCAGATCAAATCAGTGTATTGCCTACCTAAGCAGATCAGTGGATTACCTAGCTGAGTAGATCAGTAAAATGCCTTATTGAGCATATTAGTGGATTGCTTACCTGAGCAGATTAGGATTGCCTTACTGATTAGATTAATGGAATGCCTACCTAATCATATCATGATTGCCTACCTGAGCAGATCAATGGATTACCTAACTGAGCATATCAGTGAATTGTCTTGCTGAGCAGATCAGTGGATTGCCTACCTGAGCAGATCAAGATTGCCTACCTAAGCAAATCAGTGGATTACCTACCTAAGTAGATCAGTGGATTACCTAGCTAAGAAAATCAATGGATTGCCTTGCTGAGCAGATCATTGGATAGCCTAGCTTTGAGCATATCAAAGTAATCATTTTTATTAGGATAAGGATCCCTATTTCTTTGTGAAATATTATAAGGAGATTATCTTGTGGAGTACCCCACATTGGGGGAACCACATTAAATCTTGTGTCTCAATTGTGTGTGGTGATTTGTGTTCTTGCTTACTATTGCTATCTATGTCATTAATGCACATTGCTATATTTAGATATTGCAATTAAGGACACTAATTGATATTGGTTTGGAAGGAAAGTAAAAATTGGGTGCTATACTGTTCACCAAAGGCATATATATATATATATATATATATATATATATATATATATATATATATATATATATATATATATATGCCACCAAAAGTTTTGATAAATATTTGTCCTCAATTTTTGAATGCATTCGAATTGATAACGTAATGCGAGAAGAGTGTGTGTGTTGAAGCGTGTGTAAAGAGGTGTGTGAAGGGTTTATGAAAGTCAGGTTCATTGAAGAATTGTTCATGGAGGATAACCAAACGCATAGGCACCTTTGACCTAGTGGCTCGTACACTGTGTTAGAAGCAGGAGGTCCTGCGATCGAGTCTCGCTAGGGATGCTTGTTGTGTTGAAATGCTTGAAGCATTTTTGAGTTTTCAAAGGGCATAGAATATTGAGGTATTTGTTTTGGTTTGTGCCCCTTTGAAAACGTGAGGGCATGTGGCCCAATAGCGGCTTGGGTGTAGTTAAGGCGCTGAGCGAGGAGGCATCAAGGGATCGAATCCCGTAAGGGACAGAGGCAAGTTAATATTTTTTAATAATTTATTTTTCTAAAGTTTCCCTCGAAGAAATAAAGGTTATGATGCACTTTAGGAAACAGAGATATTTTTGGAGATTTTCTTTTTAGAAGCATATCATATTATATATTGTTGGAAAGCTTATTTCGAGGGCTATTTGATTAACTTACTTAGAGGGAGAAATAATATGTGTGTAAAGATATATTTCTGATTTTGTAAAAAGGTTCAAAACTAAAGTTTGCTTTGTTCTTTTTCAAAGAGGATTAATTATTTCATGAGGGGACATGATGTATTTTATTGAGTAGGAGTAATAAGGTTTTATTTGGATACTATTGTTGTATTATTAATCATGATCCCTAACCCTTATTGAAATTTAAAAAAGAAATTTTGTTGAGTGTGGCAGGTTTAGTGGACAACTAATAAGGCATCAAAAGGTATGAGCAATATTCTCCATTGACTTTGTTTATGGTGGTTGATTTCCGAAATATCATTGAAGAGAAAAGGATTGATTGTGGTTTCCTTTTCTAAAGTGGTTGGTTGAATGCTTCAAGGTTTTATGGTTTGAGAGTTGTGTTTAAACCTTGTTTTATAAACATTGTTGTTGAAGCCATTAGTTGTGTGAAAAACTTGAGATAGGGTTTGATAAGAACATGAGTATCATTGTTATGTGAAGAATGTTTTATAAGCATTGTTGTTGAAGCCCATTGATTGTACAAAGAACTTGAACTTGATTTTCATTGTTATGTGAGATTTGTGGTTAAGCATTATTGGAAACATTTTGAGTTGGTTGATACATGCTTGGACTAGGGATTGTGAGAAAGAGTTGTTCCTTGTTGTGATTGGTTGAGTAGATTTGTTTGAGCCTATTCAAGTGAATGAGTGAAGTGGTTGTTCAAGTTCCATGAAACAAACACTTCTATATTCTGATTTGATTTGATATCATTGTGGATCATTGTTGTCATCCATTGTAGAGTGCATTGCCATTCATTGTTGAGTTCATCATTGAGCCTTGCCTTCATAGATTTTTGGATATATTTGTGGCAGCTTTTATGCATGATTGATTGAGCCTTTGAGAAGGCTTTTGGATAGATTTATGGCAGCTTTTGTGCATGATTGATTGAGCCTTTGAGAAGGCCTTTGGGATAGATTTCTGGACAGGTTTGTGGTAGCTTTTGTGCATTTTTTATTGAGCCCTTGAGAAGGCTTTTGGGATAGATTTCTAGACATATTTGTGGCAGATTTTGTGCATTATTGATTGAGCCTTTGAGGAGGCTTTTGGATAGATTTTTGGACATATTTGTGGCAACTTTTGTGCATGATTTAATGAACCTTTGATAAGGCCTTTGTATAGATTTATGGACAGATTTGTGGACATATTTTGAGCAAGTTCTTGGTGAGCTTGCTGGAGAAATTTGAGCAAGTTCTTGGTGAGCTTGCTAGAGTAGATTTTGAGCAATTTCTTGGTGAGCTTGTTGGAGTAGATTTGAGCAAGTTCTTGGTGAGATTGCTAGAGCATATTTTGAGTAAGTCCTTGGTGAGATTGTTGAAGCATATCAATGGATTTCCTGCCTTAACAGATCAGTGGATTGCCTACCTGAGCAGATCAATGGATTTCCTACCTAAGCAGATTTGTGGATTGCCTAGCTGAGCAGATCAATGAATTGCCTTGCTAAGTAGATCAATGGATTGTCTACCTGAGCATATCAGTGGATTACCTACCTGAGTAGATCAATGGATTGCCTACCTGAGCAGATCAGTGGATTGCCTACTTGAGCAAATCAATGGATTGCCTAGCTAAGCAGATTAGTGAATTGCCTTGTTGAGCAAATTAGTGGATTGTCTACCTAAGCATATCAGGATTGCCTTGCTGAGTAGATTAGTGGATTGCCTACCTGAGCAAATCGGGATTGCCTACCTAAGTAGATCATTGGATTGCCTAGCTGAGCAAATCAATGAATTGCCTTGTTGACCAGATCAGTGGATTGCCTACCTGAGTAGATCAGGATTGCCTACCTGAGTAGATTAGTGGATTGCCTACTTGAGCAGATAAGTGGATTTCCTAGCTAAGCAAATCAATGGATTGCCTTACAGAGTAGATTAGTGGATAGACTAGCTTTGAGCAGATCAAAGTAATTATTTGTATTGGGATAAGGATCCCTATTTCTTTATGAAATATTATAAGGAGATTATCTTGTGGAGTACCCCACATTGATGGAGCTGTTAGTCAAAAAGTGACTAACTACAAAAAATGGTTGATGCACCTTTTTTGCATATTTTCAAAGAAGACCGAAGTAGCCCATATGCTAAAGAACAAAGAAAAATCAAAATACACTAAGGAAGAAAAGTGTCGCGATTTCGCGACATGTCGAGTTTTCACGGAGAAAAACAACAAAGAGGGAAAGCAGAGGAAAAAGTCACGATTTCGTGACGTTGCCCATTTTCGCCAAGTCCATCAATAAAAGGGTAGAAGTCAGGGAGAATGTCACGATTTTGCGACATGGCTTATTTTCGCCAGAAGAATAGCAAAACTGCTAAAGAGACTAAAAGTGTCACGATTTCGTGACATGTCCCTTTTTCGTGACATGTCCCTTTTTCATGGCCAAAAGCAACAAGAGAGAGCTAAGGAGGCGGAAGTGTCACGATTTCATGACATGGTCAATTTTTGTGGTGCAAAAAGAAGAATCAGGCTGAAGACATAGAAATGTCACGATTTCGTGACATGTTGCATTTTCACGACTCAAGAAGGGCAGACAAGCAGAGAAACAAGAGTGTCACGATTTCGTGACATGTCTAGTTTTCGCTAAAGAAAAAAGTAAAGAAGGCTTCACAAAGGTAGAATGTCACGATTTCGTGACATACACGTTGTAGAGAAACAGAGTATATTTTTGGCAACTGGGGCATGCACTGACATCATGTGCTGATTTTTGAAGAATGGTCAATTGATTATAACATGGCAGGTCCGTTGGATGATTGCAGAATAACAGGCTCATCTGAATTTAGCCAGAAGGAAATCTATCTAATCTACGGGAAATCCATTGTATATTCTTAGAAACTATAGATAATTACTTGTAATTGATTGAGGAAATTAAATGTACATAGTAGAAGATACTCTTTTTAGGGTATAAATAGGAGTGAGTCGATCATGAAAAGGGTCGGCTCTTGGACGTTTACAGACTTGATGTACATGTTACTGGATTACAAGCAATAAGAGATATTCTTCCTCTGGCTTCTGAAATTTTGTATGCGAGTGTATGTATCTGGTTTTTAACTTTTATTCATTTTAAGTTTTATAATGTATCTGTTCTGAAATCTGAACTGTGCATGTATAAACCTTATCTCTAGAGTTGAATATTAAAGATATTTACATGTATTTAGACGAACATTTAAAATCGCACTCAGGAATTCATGTTTTCTATAGGAAGATATAAAGAAACTCTGAAGATAGTAATCTGCATCATCATTTTTTAGTTGTTGTCTAATATGTACCGTGAGAAAAGTTCTAGCTTCGGCTATATTTCCCTTATCTCTTGTTTCCCTTTCCTCTAAAAAACTCAAAGGAACCAGCCTTCTCTGGAGATTAGACAGATGATCTCAAGCAAGGTCTGTCTATTCAATGTTGGCAAAGTCTAAGGCGCAACACTATTAACCGAAGGCAGATTTTGTTCCAACAGTTTTTGGCACGCCCGGTGGGACTAGTAAATCCCACAGTATTATATAAGTTTTGGTGTTTTACTTTAGAGCCTTTTGTTTGAAAATCTCAAGAAAAAACTACCTGGCGACTCCGTTGCAATAAAATTTAGACCATAAAAGAAAGACCTTGTCTAAAATTTTTTGGTTATATAGCCATATGATAACCAGATCCCGAGCTAGAAACTTCGAAGAACCCATCGAGTTCTTTGAGCTACATCTCGAAAGCCTAAAGGCACACCCTGTGCTAGCCGCACGATCAAATCCACCTGGCACCATTAGCACCTCTTTAACACCCATTGTAGGAGCATCTGCAAGCAATCCTATAGTAGTTGTAACTCCTTTAGCAACCATGGCAGCTGCCCCTATCTCAGCGCATCTTGTGTGGAATCAAACTGGTCCTTTGAACTTGGGAGCACAAAACCAAATTCCACAAGCTGCACTAAAAGCATTGCCGACTTTTGATGGAACAGGCAAAACAATAGATGAGCATTGTTTAGATGTATCATCGCTAGCATCTGTTTACAATATCACTCAAGAAGATGTAATGGTCAGATTGTTGGTTATATCTTTGAAAGGAAAGATGCTCTATTGGTACAGAGCGCTTCTCGCTTGGATCCATTACTTCTTGGGCGGTGCTTGTCGGTCGTCTGGTCGATGAATTTAATATACATGCGGATCCTTTCACATTGTTGAATCAATTCACTATCATTGAGAGGCATCCACAAGAAGAAATCTAGGATTTCAACATCAGATTTACTAGAACTCGTGATAGAGTACCTCAGGGCATAAAACCCATGGAAGAACAAGCTATATGCTATTATTTAAGGGCTTTTGATTCAGATCTTAGTATGATAATAAGGCAATCCCGCGTAACCACTTTTCCTGAGATCTATCTAGAGGTAGCAAAGGGTGAAGCTGATCTCATCGCTACAAAGAAATATCCATCAAAGAGTCTATTGCCAATTGTACCAGAACTTTCCCAAGCATCAATTTCTAAACTGCCTGTACTCCCATCAATGCAGGCTCTCCCAGCTATAGCCGCACCTCCTACACTCCTTGCATTACCAGCCCCACCCCTTGCATCAGCTCCCTCGAATGACCAGTACATGACCATAATTGATACAATGAAAACATTGTCAAATGAAATGGCATCCATGAAAAAGAGGGAAGCTGAACGGAATCTCCAAGCAAGAAGATTTCCACAGATACAAAAATATGGTGCTTCAACGAGTGGTAGAGGGCAAGATAGAAAAAATGTTGTGTATGCGAATGAGACAGGAGATAATGGAGAACCCACTAATTCTGATTACTGGTGTACCACTTGCAATGATCCTCATGGAGAAGATTCATGCATGATTCATCAACATCATGTGCAAGCGGTTATTAATGAGAGAGCCAAAGAAATCGGCAAGGGACAAGTGAACATAATCAGAGAAGTCCACCACAATTTGGCAATGCCATCCGTGGAACAAGTCTCAGTCCTGACAAGATCAGGAAAAAAGTCATTACAAGTCGACCCTAAGGAACTCCAACCACTAAGTTTTCCTCCTGCCCCCAGGGTGACTCCATAGAAAAACCAGTCTAATGAGAAAGGACGTTCTGACCCTCCTCAGACTTCTGCGACTACACCAAGAAAAGAATTTCCTCCTAGAAAAGGGAGCGAGACTCAAGAGCAAGCGAAGGAAAGACTCAGATTTCCTTCATTGACAAAAAGACAAAGAATAGAAGCCATGCAGGTCTATAGAGATAGATATGACGCATCGACTAGTGGAAAGGAGAAAAGTGTTGAGGTATCCCCAGCTGCAACCCTTTCGTTCAACATTGCAGAAGAAATGAAGAGGACTCCTTCCAAAATAAGCATGTATGATGCATTGCAAATTCTTGGTCAGATTGACCTCCTCCAAGAATCCCTAAATTTAAAGAATGATACCTCCTTCTCAAATGTTATACAAGCAAATGTTATGTCAACCTCTAGGAAAAATAGACCGCCCCCATTCTATCTATCTTTGCAAATGGAGGGGTGGATAGTTCACAATTGCATGATTGATTCAGGGGCCGCAACTATGGTGATGCCAAAAGCCGTATGTGACATAATGGGGATGGAATATACTCGGAGTCATCCTGGTGTGTTGCAATTAGATGGTACTCCAGTAAAATCTATCGGGGTGATCAAAGATATCCCTATTCAACTCCACAGAATACCAGAAGTAGTCGTCATACAAGAGGTAGTCGTTGTAGACTTAGAACCATATTTCGGTATGTGTTTATCCAGAGAGTTCATGGCCAAAATGGGTAGTTATCTGTCTCTAGATTATTCTCATTTGGAGGTACCTTTCAAAGGTAAAAGAGTCAAGATCTACAATGAAAAACCATCTACTTTTCACGTAGAAAGACTTGGAGGAAACAACCACCGTCAACATGATGTCTGAGGAATTGGAAAATATCGATTTAATGGAAGAAACCCTGGAGGAACTCCAATCTGAGGATCAGTTTTCAATGAAGAACTTCAATGCTATGGTAGAGACAGAAATGGGAAGCTATTCCATTGAGAAACCAAAAAATCTCCCTGTTGTTGTCCCTAAAATAGGTGATTCGACCAACCAGTTATGGAAATTGTACTTTGATGGGTCAAGGTGCAAAAATGGAGCAGGAGCTGGAATTGTTCTGATTTCACCTACTGGAAAAGAAAAAGTCTTTTCATATAGGTTGACATGGAGTTGCACCAATAACGCAGTTGAATACGAAGCTTTGTGTTTGGGACTTAGGAAAGCTAAAAAACTGGGTGCAAAACAGCTGCTGATCTATGGAGATTCAGAGCTGATTGTTAAACAGGTTACTGGAAAATGCATTTGTAAGCAACATTACCTAAGGGCTTACAAAAACAAAGTGTTGGATCTATTGGAAAATTTTGAAGCACTAAACATGAAATCCATTTCCAGAGAGAAGAACACACATGCAGACCTGTTAGCGTCAGTAGGATCCAATTTTTGCCCAATCGGTAATGTTATTCGGAAGTCTAAAATAGTCAGACTTATATACAGGCCTTCTGTGCCCGACAAGGACATTTTTTGGCAAGTATTTGAGAACGATGAGCAGATCCTGGATTTTTTGATTCATGAGATGAATTGCTCTACAGATAGAGCGTTACAAGAAGAGGACGAAGAGAGCCTTATTCAACTAAAAAACAATCATATCCCCAAGGGACTGATCACCCTGGAGAGCCTTTTCGACAATAGCGATAGAGTTGTAGGTCGAAGGATCAAGGTAGATGAACGTCGGTATAAAGAAGTAGAACTAGAACCGGGCAAGATGATCAAAGTAGGGACCGATTGTACAGAAGTAGAACTAGAGCAAATAAAATGGTTATGTAGAGAGTATCCGGATATAATAGCCTGGACTTATAGTGATCTAAAAGTGTACAGGAAAGAGGTCATTCAACATACCATCGAACTAGAGGAAGGAGCTAAACCTTTTAGGCAGAAGCAGAGGCCTGTGAATCCTAAAATTGAAGCCTTAATGAAATAGGAGTTGTTAAAACTCCTACAGGCTAAGATAGTATACCCAATCAAGCACTCTACCTGGGTGGCAAATTTGGTCCCAGTCCGCAAGAAAAATGGAGAAATAAGACTATGCGTCGATTTCAAAAATTTGAACAGAGCCTCTTTAAAAGATCACTATCCTTTACCCCAGATTGACCCAATCCTTCATACTATGGCAGGAGCAGAAAGGTTTTCTCTGTTAGATGGCTTCTCTGGTTACAATCAAGTTTGGGTGAGAAATGAAGATCAATATAAGACTGCATTCACCACTAAGTGGGGAACATTTGCATACCAAAGGATGCCCTTTGGATTATCTAACGCAGGAGCAACTTTTCAAAGAGCCATGGACGTAGCTTTTGGGGAGCTTGCAAACAAAATTATTGTCGTCTATTTAGATGACATGACTGTATTTTCTCACAACAAAAAAGACCATGCCACTCATCTGCGGCAAGTATTTGAGAAATGTAGAGAATTTGGAATATCATTAAATCCTAAAAAGTCTATTTTTGTTGTGGAAGAAGGAATACTCCTTGGGCATGTTATTTCTAAAGTTGGGCTTTCAATTGACCCTGATAGAGTGAAGGCACTTCTTGAGTTGTCGCTTCCAGTTAACAAGAAAGGTTTGCGAGTCCTTCTTTGGGCAAATAAATTTCGTCAAAAAATTCATTGCAGACTTTGCCCATACAGTTAAACCAATGACTGAATTATTGAAAAAGGATGCTCCTTTCAAATGGACAGAGCCAAGGAAAGAAGCTTTCCAAAAAATTCTAGAAGCCATCGCTCAAGCTCCTATGCTAGTTAACCCTGACTATTCCCGAGGTTTCATACTATATGTTGTCTGAGAACAAGATAGTTATGCTACAGTTCTCACTCAGAAAGGAGCGGATGATGAAGAAAGACCCATAGCCTTTCTGAGTTCCACCATGCACAAACACGAGGAAAGGTACAACTTCATAGAAAAACAAGTATATGCAATTATGAAATCCTTGAATAAGCTAAAACACTTCTTATCCCAGAGTCGGACGATGGTTTATGTTATTCATCCCGATGTAAGGAACTTCATAATTCAAGGAGAAGCTGGGTGAAAAAAGAGTTGGATGGGTGACTCGCATCCAAGAGTATGATGTAGAAATACATCCTACTAAAATAGTCAGAGGGAGAGCTTTGTGCCAGGAATTGGCCAAGCAAGCTGCAAGTGGATATGGGGAGAGCCACCCCGTCATGGCAAACACTGAGCAACATCAAGACAGAGTAAGTTCAGGTTGGATCGATGACTTTGTGAGGTACTTTCAGACTGGGTCATGCCCTGAAGATATGAATGCTTCCCAGAGAAGGAGATTCAGAACCCAAGCATTAAAATATACCCTTCGAACAGAAGGGTTGTACAGGGTTAATATCGATGGTGTATTGTTGAAATGCATTCCCGATAATGAAAAGCAGAAAGTGTTAGATGAATTTCATGGGGGTCTCTCAGGGGGACATTATGCAGGCCGAACCACAGCTTTGAAGATCCTTAGAGCTGGATGTTATTGGCCTTCCATCTTCCTAGATGCATACAAAGTGACCCAGAGGTGCGAACAATGTCAGAGGTATGTGGGGAGGAACAGGAATGCGCCTATGCCCTTAAAATCTATTCAAGTCGAGGAACCGTTCCAGCAGTGGGGGTTGGATTTCGTAGGTATAATAGAGCCAAATTCATCATCAGGCCACAAATACATTCTCACTGCCATGGACTACTTCACTAAGTGGGCAGAAGCAGTACCCACAAAGAAAGCTGATTCGAAAGTGGTGATAGAATTTGTCGAGAGTCTAATCACAAGGTTTGGCATACCAGACTCTTTGATTACAGACAACGGATCTCCTTTCACTAGTGCAAAGATGATCGAATTTTCCAGTCGATATGGAATTTACCTGAAGACTTCCTCTAATTATTACCCACAAGGTAATGGATTAGCCGAGTCTACTAATAAGAATATTTTAAGAATCCTAAAAAGAACATTAGAGGATAATAAGAAGAACTAGCACTCACTCCTGAATCAGGCCCTGTGGGCCGACAGAATTTCAATCAAGAAATCAATCAATACATCACCATATGCTTTGGTTTATGGCAAAGAGGTTGTTTTGCCGATTCATATGGAGATACCCACGTTGAAATTGCTAAACCAAGTTAATGAAGATGAAGGCCATCCAATGGATGCCCGACTGATGCAACTTCTGTAGCTAGAAGAGTCTAGGGAACAGGCCTACAATCATCATCAAAAACATATGTTGAAAACAGCCGGGTGGTTCGATAAGAAAACCACTTTCAGGAAATTCAAAACAGGTGACCTGGTGTTAAAATGGAACGTCAAGAAAGTGAAACCAGGACATCATGACAAGTTTGACGCGTTCTGGGAGGGGCCATTTGAAATTATTTCAGAAAAGCAATTCAATGCCTTCCGGTTAAAATATCAAGATGGATGGGTTCTACCCATCACGGTGAATGCATTTCACCTAAAATTATATTTCCAGTAAAAGGGACGAGATCACCATTATATGTACAGTATATTATAAGTTTTGAGTTTTGTAAATATTCCCTTTTCGCGGCCTAATAAGAATCATTTTTGAGGACTATCAGAGTCCGACATTTTGAATAAAATCTGGAGGGAAAAGTCCGCCCTTGTTATTTTGCATTTTCAAATCTGGAGCTGCCGCGTGGTCGCCTGAGAGTCGGCAAGAGGGAATGAGTAAAAGAATGTTTTGAAATATGTTATGTGTGCTTCTCGAAATATTTCTAAAGATCCACCGTCGAATGTTTCTAAGCAACCACGTGCCCGGGGTTCAGTGGAAGAAGATAATTAATCTGTCAGGTAGCATCTTTTTTGGCATGGGATAATTCCCAGTCCCCAAGTGGGTTTTTAATGAGCCAGCGAGCATTTTTAGGAGTTTCCTAAGGAAGGTGGCGAGAACGGAAACCAAAGAAATATGGACGAATCAAATCGACCAACCGTCATTTAATGCATTAATTTTGCATGTCCTCTCAAGCTACATAAAATTAAATTCAAGGATTTGGAAAGGCATTTCGCCATTTGCAAACTTGTTGAAACTCTTGAAGAAGAAAAATAAGTGAGGAACTATCTCTGTAATGCTTGAAAAGCCAAAAATCTCGCCAGCCACTTTTATACCACCACACTATAGCATAGTGAGGAAGGAGTTGTGAAGCAATCAGAAGAAGTTCAAAGTCTGTGTACCTGATAATTCATAATGGCCCCTAAGAAGGCGAAGAACCAGGTAGCATCTACCTCATCACCCCCGACTACTTTGGTAGTAAAAATAAGGGAGGAGAACAATGCTGGTTTTATTGACAGAGACTCCCGAATTGCAGATACAATAATAACATGGAAGGACCCGACGGAGATTCGGAGCAATATAAAGAACCGGGTAGCGACTGGGGTTTCTGCGTCTTCTCCTTCAATGTTTGCATACCATTCTTTCTTGTACTGGTATGTATATATTCCTATTCATCCCTGCCCATAATTGGTAAGGGCAATTGCAAATTTCTATGATGAAAAGGAGAGAAAGGTTAGAGATTTTTCAGGGAAGGTTCTGTTTTCTCTGTCCAAAGATGCTTTTGTTTCTGCTTTTGCTGCGGGCCATGTCCCTTTCTTAGAACCTAAGAATTTTGACCCCTTAGAATAGGCTACATATTTTGGCTCATCCAAAAAGGTGAAGGGTTTCCTAGCCACTCAGATAAAAGATCTTCCAGAAGGGGTAAATCCACCAGAACCCCCAATTGACATGGCAGCTTTTAAAAATCCTGAACTATATTCCATCCTGGCCATGATTGTTGGACTAAAAAATGATGAAAAGGTTCAGAAGTGGCAGGTGGTTGTAGTAGAATGTTTGTCGAACCCTAGAATGTACGATTCGATTGTTATGAGCAGGAGTGTGAAACCTATTTTCTTTGACTGGCCTGAGTTTTTAAGTGCAAAAATTCATGAGGGTTTGGCGGCATTGAAGGCTGGAACCCAGTTTTCATTCAGATACACTTCATATTTGGTGTGGTTATTCTTTTACTTTATGTCTCAAGAGTTAGCTTTCATTTCAAAAAATGATAAGAATGAGAAGGGAGAAATCTTACCAGTGTATGAATGGACCAATGTGTTATACAAATCCGAGTCATATTATGATTTCAATAGGGAATTTTTGGGCCCTGCGCTAAAAATCATGTATGGACAAATAACAAGATTGACCCCCAAAGTGGAAAAGGTATTGCAAACCAAGTTTGCGAGAGGAGGGGGATTGGTTTATTCTAACACAAGGAGTATGCATCAGATTGTATGGGTTTATAGACAAACCCTTTTTACTTCCTCATTATGTGATTGAAAGAGTCTTTGCCTTAGAATATGTTAGGCAAACAGAAAGCATTAATGTCAAATTTGGGATTGGAATTGGGAAAACCGGTACCTGTAATATGCCTTTTAGTTTTGAAGGAATTACTATTTCAAGAAAGGGGTAAAATGAATAGATAGCAGAGTATTTGAGAAAATTGGGGCTTATTGAGATTTCGCAAAGATGGAAATATGATCCCATGAACAGATTTGTTGAGAGACAATCCATTTTGAATAAAACACAGATTAAATAATTTCATGTTAAAGTCAGAGATGATGTTGAAGAAAACAGAAATAACACGAGAAGATGAACCCCTAGAGTGGCACATAGAAAATATGGAGCCTTTGCCTCCTTGGCATGATTTTTACGAAGTAATTGTTCAGTTTGACCCAGAAAATATAAAAGCTCATCAATTGACGGAAGGTAAAATCACCAGGATTCAGAAGAATAGGCCAGATTGGGATGTGGCTAAAATTTGGGAATGGTGGGTAATGAGAGTCCAGACAAATTTGATTTCATCGAGATACCCCACCAAAAATGACAATCTGTTCGAACCTCGGTATAATGAAAACCATGACTCCTGGGGAGGAAGTTTCCCTGTTAGAATCCCTCCAAGCATAGGAGGTAGTCATTCTTCTACTCCCAAAGTATCTCAGCAACCTGAAGTATCCCAGCCACCTGAGGAATCCCAGCAGCCCGAAGCTGGTAAAGGAAAAGAAATTGTAGAGGCTCAGAATCTTCCCCTTGTTCAGACCAAACCTAGGACATCTAGGAAAAGATCAATAGAAGAGGTTTTTATTGAAGAGCAAGGAAAGACTTATAGTTCGAAGGCCACCCAGATGATGTTGAAAATGGGTTATGATGGAAAAGGGCTGGGCAAAGAAGGACAGGGGAGAGTTGAACCTATTCTAGTAACAAAAAGAGAGAAGCGTCTAGCACTTGGGGCGAGATACTCTGACATCAAGACATCATTCCTCAAGAATTGTAAAATTCGTTCCACCTTCGGACTCGGGTACAGAATCTGATGAACCCATAGCAGAAAGAATGAGAAAATTGAAAATGATGGCTGATAGAAGAAAAGACAAGAATATTATTCAAACTTCTTCTAGTGATCAAGAGCCTCAAGATACAAGAGACAACTCGGAAAAAAGGACTCAAGAAAGAGAACAATACCATATGACTGAAGAAAACACTGATGCCAGATGCTCAGGAAGTTGAGCATGAAAATTCACAGAAGGAAGTCTCACGCGGCCCACCCAGTTCGGCTCAAGAGAGCCAAAATAGTGAAAATAAAAAACAAATTTTGGTTAAAAAAGAAATCTTGACGGTAGGACAGCAGCAGGAGAAACAGATTATAAACTTGGACGAAAGTGATGAGGGAAATAAAACTCCTGATAAAGACAAAGCGCAGAGTGAAGAAATGATCGTCAGTGAACATGAAGAAGAAGAAGAACACCAACAACAAATCCAGCTAGAAAACAGGTATGTTTTCTTTACTTTCTTCTTCTCATTCTCCTACTCATTCCCATTGTAATTCTCCCTCCTTTTCTAAAATCAACAAAAGTATAATGTTCTTGCCAAAAAATTACCTTTTTCTCCCATAAATGGCAACATCTTCCCAGAATCTACTAAATGTTGGATCCGTAGTTGCTCCCATTCCTTTTCTCCCCAACATTGACATCCTGATGGTTGGAGTTACAACTTCTCAAGGGACTGAGTCACACTCCACCATGGCCAAGATTGAAAATATAAAAAAAGTAAGTAGGAATTCTTTAGATTGGTGGACTTCACATTTAGCTGAGGATTCTAAAGCACTGGCTACTATAAGAGAAATCATTGTTTTAGACCCAGCTAGTATGCAGAGGAAGAAGTTGAAGTTAACTCCTATTACTAAGAAATCAAAGGGAGAAATTATTGTGGAAGATTACCAAGAAGAAGAGATAAATGAAGATATATCTCAACTACCTATGCAAGATGAGTGGGTGAAAGCCCAAGCACATTTTGGGACCATATACTTACAGGGAGGACATTATCAAGAAATGTTTTTAAAGGAAAAGGAGAAGAAGGAATTAGAGACTGTGGTGAAAGAACAAAAAATAGCAAAGAAGGATCTTACTTTGGAAGCTAAAAAATGGGAGGGTAAATTTAGTGTTGTTGCCAATGAAGTGGCAAAATGTAAAGAAAAGTTCTAGCTTTGGCTATATTTCCCTTATCTCTTGTTTTCCTTTCCTCTAAAAAACTCAAAGGAACCAGCCTTCTCTGGAGATTAGACAGATGATCTCAATCAAGGTTTGTTTATTCAATGTTTGCAAAGTCTAAGGTGCAACACTATTAACCGAAGGCAAATTTTGTTCCAACAGTTTTTGGTAGAAACTATCTTCAACTATCAAATATCTTCAACCTCCTACAGAAACTTATTTCCCTGTGCTATCAATTTAAACTTTCTAAAGAAGTTATTTGCTACAATTTTAGCTTGAGACCAGGCTTCGCTTCTGAGCTTGGCTTCCATGCTTCCTGGCATATTTTCTGACAAAATCTGAATTTTAGTAGCTGCATCTTCTCTTTTCAATAAAAATGCTTCGGCAGCTCCAAATTCCTATTTTACTACTTCAGTAGTTTCCTTTACTTTAGCTAAATACAATAATAAAGGTCTAGCCTTTAATACTAAAGATAACAAATATTTTAACAATTCTTTCCTCATTTTCTTTACTTTATCCTTTGAAAATCTGGAAGGAGCATTTTAGTTTTCTACCAACTGTTGTTGTAGCTATTGTATTTGTGTATTCAGTTCCTGAATCTGAGATTCTGCCACACTCAAATTTTCATTGATTCTTCTGATTTAGAAGATGAATACTAGAACCAAATTTGCAAAACTTATCAAGAGGTAATTACAGCAATAGACAAAATCAGAAGATCTAAACATCAGGGTCAGAAACTAGCAGCCAGAGCTAGGACCAGCTCTCAAAATTGAATCTTTTATGTTCCTCAAAAAAAAGTTAAGTCACTAAGTGATAGAAAAAAGTTTTCATAAGGTAAAGATCACTTATATTCCAAAGTGCATTATTTTTCTTTATCTTTGCTTTTTCACTTGAAATTTTACTTTTTGCAACTGTTTTGGTGACTCTATTTCTGTATCACTCCAATTTTTTTGCATCCTTACATTCAGGCTATAGGATCCATGCCCGGAAGGAGGATGGGAAAAGGATGGCACGGTACCTCGGACTGAGAGGCCTTGTGAAGGTCCCGCCTCTCGGGGGAGGTGTATTATGGTGATTTTTCGACGGATGGTGGGTTCACCAAGAAACGTTTGAATGGCAGTTTCCATGCCTAGGTTGGGAATGTATTTTATGTGTTCAATTTTATCTTTAAACATTCGATTCCTAGGTTTGGCCAAATGAATCTAAGTAATACTATTATGAAAATGCAGACTAGATAAAATACAGCAGACAAATATGAACAAAAACAGAGAGAAAGAGCTAAATTACAAAGCCGTACCTAATCCGAATGTCTGATGGAGATTTTGATTCTTGAAGTAGTCAGGATCGCCTCTGATTTGACAGGATCGTCTGCTATCAGACAAGATTGTCTGAGATTTGACGAATTCGTCAGACCTGCAATCAAAGAAGTAGACACAAAATGCAAAAAATGCAACTATTCTAACAGAGGGCAATGATGTAGAATGACAGTAATAACATTAAAATGATGATAATAAACAAAATACGAGTGCACTACAATGATTTGATGACAATTTATGACTTAATTATGTATTTAAAGCTACATGGGTGAACACCAAAATGCAGAATAGCAAAAAATAATAAATAAACTAGCTAATTGTAGAATAAAACAATAGATGAAAAGAGGAAAATGCAAACTCTGGGCACTGATTGCCCCCAATGATGATTGTAGTCGAAATCGTATCTGATTTGACAGGATCGTCTTCGATCTAAACAGGATTGTCTACGACGATGTAAGCTTGCTCCGACTAAAAAATGATAAGGTTCCTACAAGAAAATTGGATGCAACAAATGTAGATGGTAATACAAATTATTCTAATGCGTGTGAAGGTCGATTTACAGGAAAATTCAGCCAGGGGAAGGTTAAGGGGAGGGCCTAAGTTTAAATAGGCTTAGGAGGGAGGTTAGGAGGTTAGAGATCATCCCAATTTGGGAGATCTCCAACAGGGAGGGTCTCTAACGATGCAGACACGCTTTTGCCCAACTTAGAGATGTCGTTTGAAATAGAAGCTAATTAAGAAAAATTAATTTTGGTACAGGATCGTTTGGACGTCCTAGTCCAGACGAAATCATCCGATATGAGGTGATATCGTCTGATCGACGACGATATCGTCAAACGGTCAAAACAAACTCTAAAAATGGCACAAGAAATGGGGAAACGGGTTAAACGACGGTTTGGGAGCGGTTTTGGAGGTTAAAATTTGAATTTGAATATTTACTTAGATTAATTGTAATTATTAAGGTTTTACTGTGCTAATTTTAGGGTGCTACATTTTGCCCCATCTTTAGCAAATTTTCCAAAGAAAATGCGTTAAGGATGAGTTCTTTTTGATCTATGAGAAAGCAAAATTTATTCCCATTTTTAGGCGATGATTCTAGGTCGAATCGTACGACAGCTTACTATGGTGCCCCCTCCGTGTTTTTACCCAAATCAAAAGTTTGAGGTAAAAATGCGAAAAAGCAAAAATTTTAAATGTTTTTAGTTGTTTTTGAATAAAATTAAGAAAAATAGGGTAAAACCCTAATTCATTGTTACTGTTCATTTTTTAGTTTTCTGTTTTCTGGAGCTTTGCAGACAAAAATGGTGGAGACAGTGCACAGATCGATAGAGGTCCGACGCGGGCTATGGGTAAGGGTATAAACTTAGTTTAGAATGCTTTACTTTAGAATTTAATGCTTTTTAGACTAGATTTGCTTGAGCATCACGACCGTTTTTGGGCTGTCGCCGTCGTCGAGGCAAAATCGTCTCGATATCGCCGATTTCGTCCAAGGTCGAAATCAGTGATAGGGGGACGATTTCGTCAAAAAGGGGATGATTTCGACTGGAAAAATCGGAGACGAATTTGCTCAAATTGAATACGATATCATCATTTATGAAATTGAACTTATTTTAACTTGCATTTTTAATTAATGATTTATTAATGATTTTTATTGTTGATTTTGTTTATGTTGCAGAGGGGATTACTAAAGAGGAGAGAATGGAAATATGGCGGGTTGAGGGATGACTTGGCTGCCCTATCTCAGGCAGAGCGAGATTAGCTGGCACAGTTTGGCTTGCAGCATGTGGCAAAGATACCATAGGTATCTACAGATATGGGGCTATTGACAGCCCTAGTAGACAGGTGGTATTTAGGTTCTTCCTGTTTCTGATTACCGATAGGGGAGATGACTCCCACACTAGAGGATGTATAGAGGATATTGAGGATCCCCATACAAGGACGATTGATCACTCTTGTGACCAACCAGGGTCATGCTATGATGCGGTTGTGTGGCGATCTGAGCTTCGCCCTAGAGAAGGGCGAAGTGAACATCAAGTCGCTATGCCAAATGCCTGGGGCATCTAGCCTCACATGAGTTTTGGCCAAAGTGGTAGGTGGACTTCTGTTGTGCCACCAAAGCAGGTGTAGGGTACCATGGGTACTGGCAGATGTCGTCTATGACATGAGAGACCACGGATACAGGTTTGCTTGGGGGAGCTTTGTGCTTTGTTGATTGTACAGGATCCTACATGGGGTCATGTACAAAGGCGGCCGATGTCTGGTTATGACATCGCTACTATAGGTTTGGTACTGGGAGCACATCGTGATGCAGAGGTCGATAGGGCTTCCACTGATAAGGATTGACAGGGAGAGACCCCGAGTTTTCTATTGGTGGCTCCAAAGAGGGACACAGTGACAAATAGATCTACCAGTGTCCCAGAGACTACTATATGACCTCGTCTCTGACCAGATCACCTAGAGGCCTTGGAGAGATCATCTAGGGTGGGCCAAGGATGGACAAGAGTTGGCTCACATCAGGCGAGTTTGTTGGCTGAGGATGGAGAGGGGAGAGGTGGAGCTCCACCGGTACGACCAAGTTTTGAGGTAATTCGATCTATAGCAGGGGATTCCATCTCTAAGAGACTACAAGTTTTCCTAGACTGTCCGAGATAACACTACAGTTAGTGGGGCTCCAGATATGCAACGATTCTGGAGTCAGGATGCAGATGATGCCCCCATTCAACCAGTGGATGGGGACGATGCTGGGGTAGCCGACGGCTATGATGCCTGGTACACAGGCATCCGCCCTCCTCGGATGATGAGGGATTAGGTCCCAATCCATGCAGCTATGCATCGGATGGGGAGGTGGTGCCAGGAAACCATTGAGGCAGCACAGGGTCACGGTGGGAGAGAGCAGAGGGGACCACAGGCGCAGCCGAGGTCACAACAGAAAGAGAGGAGGGAGGAGAGACCCCATTCTCCATAGAGAGAGAGGCCACCATCGCTCGATAAGGGCAAGGGTGTTGACACTAGGGAGAGCAACGAGACAATGAATCTCTAAGCGAAGACAGTCCATATCCATGCATAGGTGCAGACATTGCAGGATGAGGCTACACGCCATCGAGCTGAGGTTACACAGCTCAGAGACGAGATTGCACGCCTCAAAGCATGGGGTGAAGGAGCGAGCATGCAGGAGCTGGCATGGTCGATTACTTAGACCGCATTCTACCAGGGCATCTACTTCCAGATGGTGCCAGAGGGTCAGAGGGTACAGCTGCCAATCAACATTGTTGACCCAATCAATATTGGGTTGTCGAGGACTTCCGCTTGATCGACAACTAGGACTCGTAGTACCACACATATTGTGATGGGGCCACCTCTTCCACCTCAGGGTGAGGGAGGAGATGATGCTGAGAGCTCGAGGGGTTCTCGAGACACTGCACAAAGGATATATGATTGAGAGGATTGAGTATGCCAAGATGTAGATTGTGGCATACCAATCTATTTTTGAGATGATGTATATATATTTGATATATATATAGATGAGATATTTTTTTTTGATCATATGACTTGTCTTATGTGTTTGTATGATGCTTTTAATGTTTTGGTGTGATTGATTTAATGATTCATGTAATTATGTCATTGGAAATATGTATGGTTTTTAATAAATGCTTTAAAATTTAAATGAAATAATCTGATAGAACAAATTGGTTGTTTGTGATGAGGTGATTTGATAAAAAATAAAAAGACTTTTAACAATAATTTCAAAGGACATTGTCGCTATTATAGACCATTTCATAGAGTCGTTGCTCACTCGGTCGTCAAGCTAATCCCAGTATAGAAATATTGTTAAAAAGTAAAAGAGTGCTTAAGAGACTGTCTTAAGACTTTGGTTGTGAAGATGCAAATGATGATGATGATGATTTTGTTGTTTAGATTTTTCATGAAAATATTATGCATGAAATATTTTAAAATGGCTTTTGCTAGGCATAAATTCCTAAGTGTGATAAAATGTTGAATAATTCCTTAGAAATTATACCATGGTTGCAAATTTGCAATTTGACATGATGACATGAAATAGTGATAATGTGTTTGTTTGTTTTAAAGCATAATTGTGTAACAGAATGAATTAAGTCATATGGTTTTTTATGATTTTTAAATAAATGGAGAATAAAATTGGTATAATGGTTTGCGCTAGGCATAGAATATTTAGGTATAGACTTATACCATCATTGCGAAATCCAAAAAGAGATAGTTTTATTGCATGGTTGATTTTTAATAAACAGAAAATATGAAGATGAGGACTTGCGCTAGGCATAAAATTCCAATTTTGGTTTTGGAACTATACCATCGCCATGAAAGTCGACAATATATATATGTATATTTTTATTGTATGGTTTGAAAGAAATTTTGATTTTTTTGATTATGCATGTAGTTGTCTTTATACTAAACAACTGTACTTTAAAGAAGAAAATGAATTTATTCCAAACAGTTTGCAGAAATATTTCAAAGTATCTTAAAGACAAAGGTTAGATTTATAAGGAATCCCATGTGCATATGTGAGTTCATTTTCAATCTTGATTTATCATGATGATACACAAAATCTCTCAAATACAAAATGTGTGTGCAATTGCATTGTTCATTTACCGGTTTGAGCAAGATACCATGATACAAGTGATTTGAATGAACCAAATAAATGTTCATTAACCATGATTGAGATGCATATAACCATACCGAGACTACTATGTAAGTCGGATTATCAAGAGCTAGCTAATCCATAAGCAGACATAGGTCTGTACAAAATAAGGTCGCTAATGTGACAGACATATCACCACGCTAGGAGTTACCCAAGGCCAAGCGGATTGGGCACAAACCACCTGTTATGGGGCTTACCTCATAGTTTTCGAATAATTGAGAATTCCATGGATTCAAGCTCATCAACCCTTCTTTTCTTTTCAAAGGGTAGGGAGAGGGATTTTATTGCTTTTGCTTTTGCTGTCTTTTGCTTTTCTTTTGTATTTCTTTTGCTTTTCTTTTGTATTTTTGCTTGATAATGCTTGGAACATTGTTGTAATGATATAAAATAACATTTTTCTTTTTTCTTTTTTTCTATGCTAGGGATACTTGCTCGGATTAGCTGTAGAGCAAGGGATTTTTATTCTGGGTAGGGGTGAGATTGTCCTTTTGCCAATTCTCAAAGATTCTAGACCATGTGCATGATAGGATAGCAAGGGAAACTTTTCACTCAAGAAACGACTTCTACTATGTAGCATAGCAAGGACATTACAAATATAATCATTTTATTGTGAAAGGATGTGCTTGGTTTAAGTAAATAACAAGATCAATTCTCTGTGCTCAAACTTTATTTAATTGACTCTTGTGGACTTTGATATAAGAGAGATTAGTAATCATGCCAGATAAAATCAAGATACTTATTTTTGTGTTTGCAAAAGTGAGAGATTCCAAATAAATGCTAATTTATCCAAAATAATTTGAAATATATAATTGCAACATTTGTAAGAAGAAATATATACAAATACTTTTTTGAGAAGTTTGAGAATGTTGACTCTCTCTTTCTTCTTTATTTGGTTTTTGTTTTCGAAAGAGTCAAGAGTATTGTTGTTTTTATTTTTATTATGTTTATTTGTTTTTGTATAAACAATTTGATATATTTTTTAAAATAAAACAACATGCGAAGTATGTACAAATGATGAAATGATTAACTTTTGTTACGCATAGTAACATTTAAGATGCAAAATGTTCATGGGTTCTTTAAGTTCTTTACCATCTAAGGTAGATAATTTATATGCTCCTGATTCAAATTTAGTAGTGATAATGTATGGTCCAAGCCATTTGGGCTCAAATTTACCTTTAAGGTCTTTAGTTGCATTAGTATTTTTTTGATTTTCTTTTAAAACAAGGTCGCCGATCTCAAAGGATCCAGGATGAACTTTTTTAGCATATGATCTTTTAAGCTTGTTTTGGTAGGCACGGAGATGCTCCAAAGCATTGATGCATTTTTCATCTAGGAGTTCCAGCTAACTGAGTTTGCCAGCTCAATATTCATCTCCTACTTCGGTATATTGAAGTAGTAGAGCCAAAGAAGGAACTTCTAATTCAAATGGAAAAACGGCTTTAGCACCATAAACCAAAATAAAAGGTGAAGTTCCAATGGGAGCTCGAACACTAGTTCGATAGGCCCACAAGGCTAGATATAATTGAATGTGCTAGTCACGACCAGTTTTATTGACCAATATTTTGAGAATTTTGATTAAGGTTTTGTTAGATGCTTCTGCTTGACCATTACCCTGAGGACAATAGGGAGTGGACCAGTGATGTTGAATCTTATATTTTTGGCATAATTTCTTGACATCTTTATTTTTTAAACAAGTTCCACTATCAGAGATGAGATTTGCAGGAATTCCAAACCTACAAATGATTTGATTAAAATAAATTTAGAAACTTATGTGCCAGTGCAGGAAGCTAAAGGCATAGCTTCAACCCACTTCATGAAATACTCAGTGGCAGTTATGATGAATTTGTGTCCATCAGATGACATAGGATTGATTTTGCCAATAATGTCTAAGCCCCATTTTGAAAAGGGCCAAGGAGATGAAATGTCAGCATGTTTCTGGCACTTGTCGCAATGGCACACATACTCATGTGCATCATTCTCCATGGTAGGCCAAAAATATCCTATCCTAAGGAGCTTTTTAGCAATGACACTACCACTGAAGTGTCCTCCATAAGATCCATCGTGGGCTTCACTCAAGGCTGATTTGGATTCTTCTAGATTCAAACATCTTAATAGGATACCTTCAAAAGATCTCTTATATAAAGTATTGCCAATGATTACAAATCGACTTGCTCGTCGACGTAATAACACGTACTGGTTTCTATTAGAATTGGCGGAGAAAGTCCCATTTTGAAGAAAATCAAATATATTTGTATACCAAGGTTCAGGAGTAGTTTCATTGATTAGAAACACATCCAAAGGTTCTAAGCATGACTTATTTGAAGCCGGTTCCTAGAGTCGACGAATAATGATAGTGGCATATTCGTCATCTAACTCCAAGGGCAGAAGAGATGCAGTTGTGGCCATAGCATCAGCCGCACGATTGCAAGTTCGAGGAATAGCTTCCAAGGTAACTTGATCAAATAGAGACATTAATTGTAAAACATAGACTTTATATGGGCACAGTTTATCATTTTTGGTCTGATAAACTTCATTAATTTTGTTTATGACAAGTTGAGAATCACCAAAAACTAACAGATGTTTAATTTTTAGTGCCAAGGAAGCTCGTAATCCGAGGATGAGAGCTTCATATTCAGCAGTGTTATTGGTGCAAGCAAATGTTAATTTGAAGGACAGAGGAATAAGATGTTTTTGTGGGGATATTAATATAATACCCGCACCAACCCCACTCATGCATCAGGCTCCATCAAAGTATAAGGACCATTGTTCAATATGGTCCGCCTCTAATTGAAGGCATTCATCGGGAAACTCAATGATGAGGTGATGGGTAGACTCTAAGGGTGCAAGCAGCTAATTGATCTGCTATGATTTGACCCTTAAGAGACTTCTGTCCTATGAACGTGAGGTCAAACTCGCTTAGAGCAAGAACCCACTTGGCGGTACGACCCGATAAATAAGGTCGACTCATGAGATACCTCAAGGGATCATATTTAGCAATGACATAAGTTTTTTGACTAAGCATATAATGGTGTAATTTCTGCGTAGAAAAAACAACTGCTAGACATAGTTTTTCTAACGATGTGTAGCGGGTTTAATAACTGATGAAGGTTTGGCTAATATAATAATTAGCATGTTCTCTCTTCGCATCATCAAGCTGAGCTAACATAGATCCTAAGGCAAAATCTGAAGCTGAAATATATAGGAGAAATGGGTGATCAGGTTTAGGTGGTGAAAGCACAGGTGGGGTAAGGAGGTATTGTTTGAGAAGTTCAAAAGCTTCTTTACATTCGTCATCCCAATTAAAAGGGACATCTTTCTTAAGGAGCTTAAGAAAGGGATCGGTTTTGTCTGCCAACTTATCGATGAAGCGATGGATAGCTTGAATTTTACCTTGTAAACTAATTTAGATATATTGGTAGGTGTAGGCATATCAGTGATAGCTGCAATCTTGAGAGGGTCAATTTCGATACCACATAAAGAAACTATAACCCCTAATAGTTTATCGAAATTAACTCCGAATATGCATTTGGCTAGATTTAATCGAATAAGATATTCTCTTAAGCGATTAAAAACTTTTCTCAAATCGTCTAAATGATTATCTTCATTAATAGAGCGAGCTATAATATTGTCTACATAATCATGTAGGATATCATGCATCATATCATGAAAAATATAAGTCATAGCTCATTGATATGTTGCACTGCATTCTTTAAGTCGAATGGCATCACTTTCCAATAAAAGGTACCCCAAGGGGTAATAAAGGTTGTTTTAGCCTGATCTTCAGGAGCTATCCTGATCTGATTATAGCCAGAAAATTCGTCCATTAGGGACATCATTCCACTTTCGACAGTAAAGTTAATGATTTGATCCATGTTTGGAAGAGGAAAATCATCCTTAGGGCATGCAGCGTTAATATCTCTAAAGTCTGTGCAAACCCTAACTTTGGTAGCTTTTTTCTTGGTGATCTGGAACTACATTTGAGATCCATTCAGCATAATCAATAGCTTGTATAAAAACAACATTTAGGAGTTTTTCTAACTCCCCTTTGACTAGCAGGGCCACTTTGGGATGCATTTTTCTAAGTTTTTGTTTAACGGGTTTAGCATCCGGATGGACTACTAGATGATGCATGACTACGGAAGGGTCCAGACCTGGCATATCTTTGTATGTCCAAGCGAAGACATCTTCATATTCTTTAAGGAATGCAATGTATTGCTCTTGTTTTTCTTGACTTAATTCTGACCCAATATTGATTATGTGAGGATTATCCTCAGTTCCAATGTTAACTTTAATGACATTTTCAACTTCCATGTGTAGATCTCTTTCAAAATTAGGTGGGGCGGGTGAGACGCCCAATTCTTGTAATTCTTTTAAGGTTAAGTTGGATAATTCATCTTGAGGATTAGTGGCCTCAAGCTAGGCTATAGTTGGTATAGAACCATCAAAATAAAATCCATTGTGTAACATCTCTTCAACGGAGACATCATGGAAGATATCTCCTTCCAACTCCTCATTGGATTTAGCAATCAATTCAGGGTAAGCTATGGATAGCATGTTACATGTCAATGGCTGATTTTTTAGAGGCAAATCATCACGCCTATCTAAAAAATCTTGATAACATATGAGTTGATCATCATCTTCAAAAGGAAAGGGTTGACCCTTACTAGGAAATAGGCCCACACCACATCGGGCGGGCCACGGTTCTACCTCGAAAGGTTCTTTCATGCCATTTTGGAAAGGTCCCAAGCCTTTCCCTTTATATCCCATTTTAAGCATTATGGGTTTAGCTTTAATATACTCATTAGCAAAATAACATCGAGCATATCCCTCATGATGAGTTTTGATATTCCGAGGTATTCTTCCCTAGTCATATCCTTTATAAATGAAGGCACAACTCCCGACTTGGTAAGTACTTCCCATAGGTTGTGGGAGGCCTAAGGTACGAGGAGATGGTGGCAAGTTATTGAAAATAATTGAATCTTGCATGAAAGCATTTGTTTTTTCTAATATTAATATTGTGGATAAATATGGTAAAATTTCATCAGAAAGAGCGTAAGATGTAGAAGGATCATTCCCTATATCTTTAGATGTGGAAGGTATGATAGATGTTGATAATGTGGGAGTGTTAATGAATGGGTCTATAGGTTTTGAGATTATAGGGATGGAACATGAAGAATTGGTTGTGGATTGAATATCTTTTTGAGGTTCTAGTGTGATTTGTTTAGAATATGGTTGAGTTAAATGTATAGGTGTAGTTGATGGGGTAGATGATGTTATGTGTGTGTGTTTCACACGTTTAGATGAAAAATAAGAACTAGGATGTGTGGATGACAGAGCGGGGTAAAATTGCACTCCAACAGGTTCTGCCAAAGCACACATATCAAAGGGTCTAGGGTCACCATGGATAGTGACCAACTAGTTTTTAAATTTGAATTTAACACATTGGTGTAAAGTTGATGGGACAGCCTGCATTGCATTGATCCAAGGATGACCCAAAAGTATATTGTACGATGTTGGGCAATGTACAATAAACACGATTGTATCTAGGGTTCTAGGACCAACTTGTAATGGGATGGTAATAAATCCACATGTTTCTTGTGTTTCGTCATTGAAAGCTTTTATGATCATGTCAGTTTTCTTCATTTCATCACTTCTAAATCCAAATCGTTGGTAGAAGTCAAAAGTGCAAATGTTTAGAGATGAACCATTATCAATCAGGACTCTTTTAATAGCTACATCTCCAATTAGAGTAGTAATATATAAGGGATTATCCTTATGTAAACTGTGTTGTGGGATATCTTTATCCCAAAAGTCAATACAATCGACTTCTCTAGTGATGATAGTATTGGCCATGGCTTCAGGTTGAATGTTTTGAGGTACCATCATTTGGTTTAATGTAAGCATCAACTCATCCCTATGGGTAGGAGAAGATCTTAATAAATCCAAAAGGGAAATTTTGGCTGTAGTATTAGATAATTGCTCATTAATATTGTAAGGGGGTTTAGTTTGAACATTAGGAGCATGATTCCCTTTATTGGGATTTTTCAAAACAAATGGAGCTAATCCATCATTCTGGTTTGGTTCTTGTTGAGAATTTTGAGCCTGTTGTCGAGTAACGACTCCGATGGTACCTACAATGTTATATTGGAGACGCTGAACTGGTCTCTGTTGAGCGTTTATGGCTTGTTCATTAGAGAGGAATTGATTAGAAGAGGGTCGAGTAGTAACTCTTCTAGGAAATGGTTCTTCTGGAACCATAGCATCTGTGATAGGTTGAATAGGATCTGATTCATTTTCGGAACTATTCGATTGGTTTGAAGTGATGTCTATTTCACTTTTAGTATCTGATTCTACATCACTAGGATCGGGAGTTTGAAAATTATGTAGGGGCCTGGTTGTGACCAGGGATAAGGTTGTGTCAAATATTTGAGGATCCTGAATAGGTAATTGTCCGCTAATAGTCCCTACATATCAGGTAGAAAGGGGAACATTATGATGTTCGATTTGATTGGCCACCTCTTTACCATGTCTTGGTAAAAGATGTTGAAATATGTCTAAAGTTTGATTAGCATTTTGATTTTGATTTTGGGGAATGGTCTTTTTAGGATTATTAGGAGTATTTTGTTTAGGTTGGAAAGCTTGCACTTCCATTTCATTATTATCAATCAAATCTTGCATTTTATGTTTCAACCTTTTACAAGCATTGGTAGAGTGTCCAGGTCCTCTATGAAAATCATAGTGTAAGTCAGTTCTATATCCAGGTATGGTTGGATCAGGTTCCCGGATAGCTGGTAATTGAATCAAACCTCTTTCGAGTAATTGAGATAAAATAGTTGATAATGGTTGATTCAATCTAGTAAACTCTCGAGGAGGTTTATCAGGAGGTTTCAATATAAAATTTTTTGTTGTCTTCGTTGCATTGATATTAGCAACATTTTTGTTGTCAATGACTCCGTCACCTATGACTTGTTTGTTTTTATATTGATTTTTGGATGTTTTCTCATCATCCTTCTTCCTAATTTGGCCTCTCCTAATGAGGGCATCTTCTACTCTTCGAGCTAAATCTATAGCTTGATTGAAGGTAGTTAAAGTAGCAGTTGATAACTCATAAGATATTTGTTCTTGCAAATTATTGATAAAAATGTCCAACATTTCTCTATAAGGTAGCACAAAGTGTAGTTTTCCTGTCAAATGCCTCCATCTAGCTAAGAAATCAGCAAAACATTCATCCTTGTCTTGTTTTAAGTTGTATAAATCTTTAATGGTGACATGCCTCTCGATGTAGGCACTAAATTGATGGACAAAAGATTCAGCTATTTCTTCAAAGTTTCTCAAAGAATGAGTGGGCAATTGATAGTACCACTCTAATGCCATTCCACCTAAACTTTTTGGGAACATTTTTAGTAATAGCAAGTCATCATGTGATATATCATGACATGTTATCCTAAACATGCAAATATGCTCTATGGGATCTTCAATTCCTTTATATATAGGCAGGATGGGCATGGGAAAATGTTTAGGGTACGATTGTGCTACAACTATGGGATCCAAAGGTTGACTACATATCTCTCGATAATTGTACGAGGGACAGTAGGGATCTATCTGGTCCATACGCAAAGCTAACTATTTCACCATGGCTTCCAGATTACTAGTTTGCCCACCATATTGGTTCGGTAGGGCATTGATATGGGATTTGTGAGCATATGATGGAGGGACATGCATATTAGATGCTATATTGCTATTGTGTAAATTTGTTGAGCAAGGTGTTGCAAGAAGTTTGTCATTGTTGTCAACACAGGCAGTTAGATTCAATGATGTAGTGGATAAACAGTTCAGAAGCCATTCAGATGCAGAGAAAAGGAATTCAAAGGATAGTCAGATTATGTAAGGTGCAATTCCGGGAAAACGAGAGATGACCCGGTTTCAAAAATTCGAAGAAAAAGACAAGTTAGAAAAGCGTCGCGATATCGCGACATGTTTTCTGTCACGATTTCGCGACAAGTCGGAGGAGAGAGAAAGCGCAGCCAGAAATGTCACGATTTCATGACGAAAGTGAGGAGAGAGAAAGCGCAGCCGAAAATGTCATGATTTCACGACGAAAGTGAGGAGAGAGAAAGCACAGCCGAAAATGTCATGATTTCATGACGAAAGTGAGGAGAGAGAAAGCACAGCCGAAAATGTCACGATTTCACGACGAAAGTGAGGAGAGAGAAGGCGCAAGGCAAACTGTCATGATTTCGCGACATGTCGGAGGCCAAGAAGCTAAGTCGAGAAGCTGTAGCGATTTCGCTACATGTTGGATTTTCACTTAGCGATGTAGGGAGAAAGTGTTAAGTGAAAAAGTTGTAGCGATTTCGCTACAAGTTGCAAAGGCACAACACAAAGGCGTAGCGATTTCGCTACGAGTTGCAAAGGCACAAAGCAAAGGTGTAGCGATTTCGCTACGAGTTGCAAAGGCACAAAGCAAAGGTGTAGCGATTTCGCTACGGGTAAAAGTTGCACAAAACAAAGGTGTAGCGATTTCGCTACGGGTAAAAGTTGCACAAAACAAAGGTGTAGCGATTTCGCTACGGGTAAAAGTTGCACAACACGAAGGTGTAGCGATTTCGCTACCAGACAAAAGTGCAGAACTTAAAGATGCAGCGATTATGTTACAAGTCAAAATTTCACGGGAAGAAGCAAGTTGGAAGCACAAGGCACAAAGTTGTAGCAATTTCGCTACTGCATGAAGCACAAAATGTACGGAAGCCGAAAGCGTCACGATTTCGCGACAAAGATGAGGATGACGTCAGCGAAAGCTGAAAGTGTCACGATTTCGCGACAGGTTGCAAGAAAAGCCGCTAGAAGCCGGAAGCGTCGCGATTTCGCGACAAGAATGAGGATGACGTCAGCAAAAGCTGAAAGTGTCACGATTTCGTGACAGGATGCAAGAAAAGCCGCTAGAAGCCGGAAGCATCGCGATTTCGCGACAAGAATGAGGATGACGTCAGCAAAAGCTGAAAGTGTCACGATTTCGTGACAGGATGCAAGAAAAGCGCTGGAAGCCGAAGCGTCGCGATTTCATGACAAGAATGAGGATGACGTCAGCAACTGATCAAAGTGTCACGATTTCGCGACAAGAATGGTAGTGAAGCGTTCAAAGGCCAAAAGGGTCACGATTTCATGACGACAAGGTCAAGGAGGCGTACGGCCACAAAAAGTGTCGTGATATCGCGACGTGTTGCTATTTCACGGCAATAAGCTACAGGAAGGTGATGAAGGTGGCAGAAGAGTTTGAGGCCGACAAGTTGAATCGAGGTCGACGGTTTTAGGGTTTTGAAGCCGACATTGTCAAGGGTGTAACAACAGACATTTTTAGGGTTTTGAAGCCGACATTGTCAAGGGTGTAACAGCGAACGTTGTTAGGGTTTTGAAGTCGACATTGTCAAGGGTGTTATAGCGGACATTTTTAGTGTTTTAAAGCTGACATTGTCAAGAGTGTTACAATGGACGTTTTTAGGGTTTTAAAGCCGACATTGTTAAGGGTTTTACAGAGACGTTTTTAGGGTTTTGAAGCTGACATTTGCTAGGGCTTTACGATGGATGTTTTTAGGGTTTGCAGCCAACAATCACCAGGTTTAAGCAGCCAAAAAATTCTAGGGTTTGAAGTGGACATCATTAGGGTTTGCAGTCGACGTCCTTGAGTTACAGCCGACGATGATTGATTTTGAATTCTCTTCTATAAAAATGGGGGCAGTTGCGAGGTTAATTGGGGCGATGTGTGCAAAATGTGCGAAACAAGTTCGCGTCAAGTAGAGAGCAAGTCGTTTCGATTCAGAGCGTGAGCAAAGTGATAGTTCTTTGGGGTTGCAGTAGAGATTGCAAAGAGTTTTGCGCAGAAGCGATCGGACAGTGCTAAGAGTGTTGCACAAAAGCGATCGGACAGTGATAAGAGTTTTGCACAGAAGCGATCGGACAGTGCAAAGAGTTTTACGCAGAAGCAGAATGCAGAAGAACAGCAGACTGTAAGGAATTAAGTTTTATTCCATCATTTTTATTATCTTTATTGTTCTCCAAGTTGTAGCTTGGTATAAGGGGTTGGTGCCTCTTTCCAGTAGGTGCTGGTAAAATAGGAGTTGGTGCTCCATTCTATTGAAGCAGATAAAGTTAAGGGGTTGGTGCTCCTTCCGGTTGGTGTTGGTAAAGGATTATGTAAAGTTGTAGCTTTGCATTGACTGGATTTGGATGGTAGTCCAAGCAGTCATTTTTGAGGAGTAGCCACATTGGTGAACCTCGTTAAATTGCTGTGTTATGTGTGATGCTTTCTTGATGCATTTAGTATCTCTTTTATCTGCTTTAAACTGCTATGCTTTGGATTTAAAACTATATGTTTTAGAAATTTTTAAAGAACACACTCGATTCACCCCCCTCTCGGTGTCATTGTGATTACAACAATTGGTATCAGAGCCAAGTACCTGAACAGGCTTAAACAACTAAGGTGATCTTGGAAGTCACGCAATGGCAAGTGGTGAAGGTTTCTCCTCGAACAAAGCACCATTGTTTGATGGGACTAACTATGCTTTCTGGAAAATTAGAATGTAGACATATCTTAGTGCTTTGGGTTTTGACATCTGGGGTGCGGTAGTTAATGGTTACAAAGCTCCTGCCACCGCTCCAAGAGACACTGCTGGTAAAAAGGCATTTGAATATGATTCAAAAGCAAAAAATGCCATCATGTGTGGACTAGTGGACAGTGAGCTAGTCAAGGTCATAAATTGTGAATCAACAAAAGATATATGGGATAAACTAGAGAACATCCATGAAGGAGATGCTAGGATCAAGGAGGCCAAACTTCAAGCACATCGAGCTCAATACGAATCTTTAAATATGGACAATGATGAGAACATAGAGACCTTCATGCAAAGAGTCAATGGGATCACAAATTCAATCAGAGGTCTCGACGAAGAATTAACCGATCCTTGCTATCGTGAAAAAGGTATTAAGATCGCTCCCTCCTAGATTTGATTCTAAAGTCTCTGCCATAGAAGAAGCCAAAGATCTAAATAGTTTTAGTATGGATGAGATGCATGGTTCTTTGACTGCTTTTGAAATGAGAATAGGAAGGTCTAATCCCACAGATAGAGAAGCAACTTTCAAAGCCCTAAAAGGCAAAAGCACAAAACAAGAGTCTGAAGAAGAGGATGCTTCGAGATGAAATGGAAGCAAATTTTGTCAGAAAGCTGAGAAAAGGAAAAGGAAAATACAAAGGAAAGCTACCTTTTAAATGTTTCAATTGTGGAGGCATTGGACACTTTGCTATCAAATGTCCTCTCAATGACAAGAACAAAGGTGAAGAAACTCAACATCAAGAAAGAAGTGAATGGAGGAAGAAAACAAACTTCAGAAAAGGCAATTTCAAAAAGAAAAGCTTTATCTCCCGAAATGCGAGAATCTTCGAGAGGACAGTTCTAGTGAAGACTCTGAAGAAGGAACAGGTGAGGCTCTCTTTATGGCATTTGAAGTAGAAGAATCGGAAGAGGCGAGAAAACACAGAAAAGAGAGAAGGAATGAACTTTGAATTATCTATTGAAATAGATGAGGCTGAAGTTGATTTAGAAGGTGAGCTGGTTTCTGCTCTTATGGAATGGAAATCTGAGAAAAGAAAGAATAAAAAACTGTTAAGGAAACTTGAGGATGCAAATGACATTATAGCCAGTCTAAAAACATAGACAGAAGAATACAAGAAAATGTCCAAAGATCTTGAAGTACAGGTAACCATGAAGATAGATTACTGTTGCAAATTGGAAGAAGAAAATGTTAGTCTCCGAATACAGATACAAGAGCTGGATCGAAAAATTAGTTGTCATTTAAAACGTGAAGAAAGTTCGATGAAGCTGGACAAAATTCTAAGCGATCAAAGATCCACAGGTATCAAATTCGGTCTGGGCTTTCTTGAAGGAGAATCATCAAGTGGACCAAAGGCAAGCAATGTTGAAAGTGAAAAGAGTAAAGACAAGAAACAGGCTATGGAAAGAAAAACAAATCAGGCAAAAGAAAGTTGTAATGCCAATCCTGAAATAGCAGCTGACAATGATGGCTTTACCAAGGTCACACATCAAAAGAAAAGAAGATCTAAGGCTCCTGCAACAACTTGGCCAAGACCATCTTTTAGGTTCAATCATTATTTCTATGGTTTCTGTTTTAAATGTAATGGTTATGGGCATAAAATTGTTGATTGCAAGTACAATATAGGTCCAAGAAGTTTCACTAGTAGAAATGCTTTTGCTCCTCTAATGAGTTATGCAGTAGAATGCTTTAAGTGTCACAACTTTGGGCATATTGCCAAAAACTGTCGTAGTATTTCTATTTCATATCAATCTCAAAAAAGAAGAATTCAACCATATAGGGCAAAACAAAATAGAATTTCTTCCGAAGGATATGTGCAAGATTCCGAAAAGGGGAAATCCCAGCTAGAACCCAACACCACAGTTAAAATAGAATGGAAACAAAAAGAACAGTCTCAGGAAAGAACAGGAATCTTTAATAGTGCAGACGACTTTTAGAGCTCAGAATAAATATGTACCGTGGATTCTTGACAGTGGTTGCTCAAGTCATATGACAGGTGATAAACAGAAATTTGAAAATCTACAGAAATATGAGGGTGGTTCTGTGAAGTTCGGCAATAATGATGGAGCCAAAATAATAGGTAAAGGATCTGTCAAAATTAGTGAAGGGAAAATCAAGTCAGAAGAAGTTTTATATGTGGATGGTTTGAAACATAACTTTGTTAAGTGTGAGTCAAATTCTGTGATAAAGGACATGAAGTGGTTTTCAAGAAGCAGGGTTGTGAAGTCAGAAAAATAAACAGCGGGAAATTGATAGCAACCGGCTCAAGGACGTCTGGCAACCTGTACACACTCTCAGAATTTTTAGAAGGTATGTGCTTCATTGGACAAGAAGAAGAGAACTGGTTGTGGCATAAGAGGCTTGGACACATAAGTTTTGATAATTTGGTGAAAATCAGCTCTAAACAAGCAGTGAGAGATATTCCAACCATTAAGAAACCTTCAAACAGTGTTTGTGCTTCATGTCAGAAGGGAAAGCAAACCAGAGTTTCATTTAAAACAAAAGAATATCACACTAGCAGGCCTTTGGAACTCATTCATACAGACTTATGTGGACCCATGAGGACTCAAAGCATAAACGGCGACAAATACTTTATGCTGTGTATCGATGATTATTCCAGAATGACATGGATATTCTTCCTAAAAGATAAAACAGAAGCTTTTGAAATGTTCAGAACCTTCAAACAACTAGTTGAGAATGAAACAGGAAAAAGGATTAAATGCTTGCGATCAGACAGAGGAGGAGAATTCATTTCGAATGAATTTACAGAATACTATGAAAAATATGGTATCGGGAGACAATATTCAGCGACCGAACTCCTCGACGAGAATGGTGTAGTAGAGAGGAAGAACAGAACTATACAGGAAATGGCACGCACCATGCTTGGCAGAAAACAAAATAGCGAGATAGATTCCGGAAAGAAGCGGTTCACACAGCGAGTATACATTCAAAACAGGTATATGTTAAGAACTCATGAATGCAAAACACCGTATGAGTTGTGGTTTGGTAGAAAAGCAACGACAAAACATCTCAAAGTATTTGGTTGTAAGTGCTACATCAGAAAAACCGATGACAACCTTGGAAAGTTTGAAGATAGAGGAGATGAAGGTGTTTTTGTTGGTTATTCTCCACATAGCAAAGCTTACAAATGCTACAACAAGAGACTCAAGAAAATTGTGGACGGTGCGGATGTTAAATTCGATGAAGGGAGGAAACAAATAGTTAACTTTCAAGAAAACTACCCAATCTACGAAGAAGTCATTGAAGGAGATGAAGTGCATGGAACGAGAAAATACGTCTACGGCTGATGCGAGATAACTTATCAGATGACTCGAGAGGTGCAAGAAAATAGAAAATTCAAAATGGGCAGTTGCGAGAAAAATCATCCTAGAGACCAAATAATTGGAGATCCCACAGGTGGCATTCAGACAAGAAAGAAAGTAATAAGTAATTACTCTCTTTTATCCGACATTGAGCCCAAAAACATAGATGAAGCAAGCAAAGATGACAGCTGGATGAAGGCAATAAATGAAGAGTTAGATCAGATTGAAAAGAACAGAACTTGGGAGTTAGTACCTAGACCTGCAAACAAGAATGTAATCGGCACCAAATGGATATTTCGAAACAAATTAAATGAAGACGGACAGGTCATTAGGAACAAAGCAAGACTGGTTTGTAAAGGATATGCACAAGTCGAAGGCATTGATTTTGAAGAGACTTTTGCTCCAATGGCCAGATTAGAAGCAATTAGAATGTTTTTGGCCTTAGCAGTTCACAAAAACTTTAGGGTGTATCAGATGGATGTAAAATCTGCCTTTTTAAATGGGAAACTCGAAGAAGAGGTCTATATTGAACAACCGGATGGATTTCAAATTAGTGAGGATCCTAACCTTGTCTGCAAATTAAAGAAAGCACTGTATGGATTAAAGCAAGCACCACGGGCTTGGTATGCTAGGCTAGATAACTATCTCTCTCAACAGGGATTCAAGAAAGGTTTAGTGGACAGTAATCTGTATGTGAAAACAGAAGGTGGGCATCTCATTGTTTTAGTTGTCTATGTAGATGATATCATATTTGGCAGCAACAAAGATGAAGCTTGTAAAGACTTAGCAAATAAGATGCGGAATGAATTTGAAATGTCTATGATTGGTGAACTGTCTTACTTTCTTGGGCTACAAGTTAATCAAAATGAGAAAGGCATATTCATTTCCCAAATCAAATATGTGAAAGAAATGCTAAAGAGGTTCACTATGGAGGATTGTAAGCCAGTCAAGCACTCCCATGACAACAGGCTACAAGTTGAGTAAAGAAGACAAATCTCCACCTGTAGATCAAACCATGTATAGATCAATGATAGGAAGCTTACTATATTTAACAGCAACCAGACCTGATATTCTGCAGGCAGTTTGCATGGTAGCCAGATTTCGAGCCAGTCCCAAAGAGACTCATGTAACAGCAGTTAAAAGGATTTTTCGGTATCTCAAAGGCACCATGGAGTATGGGTTGTGGTATCCAAAAGGCAAAGACTTCACTCTTATATCATATTCAGATGCAGATTGGGCTGGATGTATTGATGATAGAAAGAGTACCAGTGGAGGTGCATTCTATTTGGGGGACAGATTGGTTGCATGGCACAGTAAGAAGCAAGAGTCGGTTTCTTTATCTACAGCTGAGGGAAAATATATTGCAGCAGCAACATGTTGCACACAAGTCTTATGGATGAAACAAACTTTGAAAGATCTAGGTATTAATTTTAGTGAACCAATATCAGTAAAGTGTGACAACACCGAGTGCAATTAACATCTCTAAGAATCCAAGTAATGCACTCACGGACAAAGCACATTGCTATAAGGTATCATTTCTTGAAAGAGAAAGTTGCAGAAGGAGAAGTTAAATTGGATTATGTCCCAACTACGGAACAAGTAGCAGATATTTTTACAAAACCTTTGCCCAAGGAAGTATTTGAGTACCTTCGAAGCAAATTAGGAGTAGTCACCCTTCCTAAGAAGTGACTAGCTACAAGGATCACTTTCTCGGGGGGAGCATTTGAGTATTTGACTATTCTTTTGCTCATGATCATAATTTGTGCCAATTGCAACAAATTGTGCCTGAGAAGTGTGAGGATGGACTCAGGGGGAGTCTGCAGCAGCCCTTTGGTATTATTGACAAAGGGGGAGAAGAGTTACGGGAATGTATACGAGGTGTTGCCAACAATTCCAAAGGGGGAGATTGTTGAGCAAGGTGTTGCAAGAAGTTTGTCATTGTTGTCAACACGAGCGAGTTAGATCCAATGATGCAGTGGATAAACGGTTCGAAGTCATTCGGATGCAAAGAAAAGGAATTCAAAGGATAGTCGGATATGTAAGGTGAATTCCAGGAAAACAGAGATGACCCAGTTTCAAAAATTCGAAGAAAAAGACAAGTTAGAAAACTGTCGCGATATCGCGACATGTTTTCTGTCACGATTTCGCGACAAGTCGGAGGAGAGAGAAAGCGCAGCCAAAAATGTCGTGATTTCATGACGAAAGTGAGGAGAGAGAAAGCGCAGCCAAAAATGTCATGATTTCGCGACGAAAGTGAGGAGAGAGAAAGCGTAGCCGAAAATGTCACGATTTCACGACGAAAGTGAGGAGAGAGAAAGCACAGCCGAAAATGTCATGATTTCATGACGAAAGTGAGGAGAGAGAAGGCGCAAGGCAAACTGTCACGATTTCACGACATGTCGGAGGCCAAGAAGCTAAGTCGAGAAACTGTAGCGATTTCGCTACATGTTGAATTTTCATTGGCCGAAGCAGGGAGAAAGTGTTAAGTGAAAAAGTTGTAGCGATTTCGCTACAAGTTGCAAAGGCACAACACAAAGGCGTAGCGATTTCGCTACGAGTTGCAAAGTTGCACAAAACAAAGGTGTAGCGATTTCGCTACGAGTTGCAAAGGCACAAAGCAAAGGTGTAGCGATTTCGCTATGGGTAAAAGTTGCACAAAACAAAGGTGTAGCGATTTCGCTATGGGTAAAAGTTGCACAAAACAAAGGTGTAGCGATTTCGCTACGGGTAAAAGTTGCACAACACGAAGGTGTAGCGATTTCGCTACCAGACAAAAGTGCAGAACTTAAAGATGCAGCGATTATGTTACAAGTCAAAATTTCACGGGAAGAAGCAAGTTGGAAGCACAAGGCACAAAGTTGTAGCAATTTCGCTACTGCATGAAGCACAAAATGTACGGAAGCTGAAAGCGTCGCGATTTCGCGACAAAGATGAGGATGACGTCAGCGAAAGCTGAAAGTGTCACGATTTCATGATAGGTTGCAAGAAAAGCCGCTAGAAGCTGGAAGCGTCGTGATTTCGCGACAAGAATGAGGATGACGTCAGCAAAAGCTGAAAGTGTCACGATTTCGTGATAGGATGCAAGAAAATTCGCTAGAAGCCGAAAGCGTCACGATTTCACGACAAGAATGAGGATGACATCAGCAAAAGTTGAAAGTGTCACGATTTCATGACAGGATGCAAGAAAAGTTGCTGGAAGCCGAAAGCGTCGCGATTTCGTGACAAGAATGAGGATGACGTCAGCAACGATCAAAGTGTCATGATTTCATGACAAGAATGGTAGTGAAGCGTTCAAAGGCCAAAAGGGTCACGATTTCACGACGACAAGGTCAAGGAGGCGTACGGCCACAAAAAGTGTCGCGATATCGCGACGTGTTGCTATTTCGTTACAATAAGCTACAGGAAGGTGATGAAGGTGGCAGAAGAGTTTGAGGCCGACAAGTTGAATCAAGGCCGACGTTTTTAGGGTTTTGAAGCCGACATTGTCAAGGGTGTAACAGTGGATGTTTTTAGGGTTTTGAAGCCGACATTGTCAAGGGTTTTAAGTTGGGTTTTGAAGCAAATTTTTAGGGTTTACAGGACGTTTTTAGGGTTTTGAAGCCGACATTGTCAAGGGTTTACAATGGACGTTTTTAGGGTTTTAAAGCCGACATTGTTAAGGGTTTTATAGCGATGTTTTAGGGTTTTAAAGCCGATCACTTTCTAGGGTTTTACGATGGATGTTTTTAGGGTTTGCTGTCGACAATCACTAGGTTTAAGCAACTAAAAAATTCTAGGGTTTGATGTTGACATCATTAGGGTTTGCAGTCGACGTCCTTGAGTTACAGCCGACGATGATTGATTTTGAATTCTCTTCTATAAAAAGGGGGGCAGTTACGAGGTTAATTGGGGTGATGTGTGTGAAATGTGCGAAACAAGTTCGCGTCAAGTAGAGAGCAAGTCGTTTCGATTCAGAGCATGAGCAAAGTGATAGTTCGTTGGGGTTGCAGCAGATATTGCGAAGAGTTTTGCACAGAAGCGATCGGACAGTGCTAAGAGTGCTATGCAGAAGCGATCGGACAATGATAAGAGTATTGCATAGAAGCGATCAGATAGTGCGAAGAGTTTTACGTAGAAGCAGAATGCAAAAGAACAGCAGACTATAAGGAATTAAGTTTTATTCCATCATTTTTATTATCTTTATTGTTCTCCAAGTTGTAGCTTGGTATAAGGGGTTGGTGCCTCTTTCCAGTAGGTGCTGGTAAAATAGGAGTTGGTGCTCCATTCTGTTGAAGCGGATAAAGTTAAGGGGTTGGTGCTCCTTCCAGGTTGGTGCTTGGTAAAGGATTATGTAAAGTTGTAGCTTTGCATTGACTGGATTTGGATGGTAGTCCAAGCGGTCATTTTTGAGGAGTAGCCACATTGGTGAACCTCGTTAAATTGTTGTGTTATGTGTGATGCTTTCTTGATGCATTTAGTATCTCTTTTATCTGATTTAAACTGCTTGGATTTAAAACCATATGTTTTAGAAATTTTAAAGAACACACTGATTCACCCCCCCTCTCAGTGTCATTGTGATTACAACAAAATTGTTGGTAGGAAAGGTGTTATGAAGGAATTTTGAAGTTGTATTATGTTGTATTCCAGATTGTTGAAAATTGGTGTTTGGCTTCATTTTAGATTTTTGTTTACTTGAAGCGTATTGATCAATAGTTTGGTGAAGTAAAGCAGTGAAGTAAGTTTTCTTTTATGTGGGAATGATTTTAGGCTCAATAACAGGTTCCTTAGGAGGTTGGGTAACCTGTTGTTTTGGCATGTTTTGAATCATAGTGACCATATCTCTATTGGATGGTCCAGCTTTATCACTTTCTTGATCAATGAATGACAAGGGATTAGTGTGCACATCAAACATATGTTCCATGGTTGCTTGAGTGTCACTAATTTTCCCTTTATCAATACGAACTGCCATATTGAGAGCGCCAATGTTATTATTGAAAAATTTCTAGAAATGATCTAATTTATCAAAAGCAATAGTTCCATCTGGAGCTACTCTAGGGGATGAGGATCCATCCTCTTTAACATTTTCTTCTTGTTCATTGTCTTCACCTAGGTCATCTTCCGGTTGATCTAGAGTTTCTCCTTTCGGAATTGGATCCTCAGGAAGGACATTTAGGTTTCTAGTTTTATCTTCTAACCAATCTTCTTCTTCTCCTTCAGTTTGTTTACCATTCCTAAGTTTAGGCATTGTGCTTAACTTAGATTTCAGCAAATATATATATATATTTATATTTATATTTATATATGCAACAAGCTTAAGAGGTATATATTAATTATATACCTACTATAATATTTAAAATGAAATGTTTTGGTTTTTATGTTTTTTTTTTTTTAGTTTTTCTTGTTTTTGTAATAATATTGTAAAGATAAGAAACAACACAATAAATTCAAGAAATAATGAAAGCAATGATCTAGTTTTTTATAAATAATTTATAAATGTCATTAATGGGCTCAAGTTCTTCAGGAGTCATCAAGTGTTCTTCTTCAAACTGAAAATTTTCTTTCAAGAATTTAATGAAAAGGGCTATAGTGATATTATCTGTCTCAGATTCTGGTTGATAGAAGTAAAGCTCGTGGCAATACTCTCGATATAACATAGCTCGAGAAACTCTATTCCATATTTCTCTATCCATAAGAACGACCTCTTGGTCATCTATATGACCTAGGAACTGGTGTATAGTGGCTGCGTTCTCGAGGTATTCCTCGAAGGTGAACAATTTTGAAGACACAAGAGCTCTCCTATAAGCTAACCATCTATGGCAGGCTCTCTGAAGTTCATGATAAAAGACAAGTTGATGAGGATCCAGGATTCTATCTAGGACAAGCCTTTTGATTTGTCTAAGTTTGGTTGACCTATATGAAATGACACCTAGTCTTCTATCAAGTTCATCCCACAAAAGTTGATTTCTATATGTTTCAGGCACACTAAGCATAGAATTAACTTCTATGGCAACCAATTGGTTTTCAACATTTATAATAACTGCTAATATTTTCCTAGGAGCTACCATCTAAACATGATATGCAACTTATTATTTTTAAATTATTTTAAATGCATCTATTATTTTTTTGTTTTTATTATTTTCAAAAGGTTTTAGTTTCACGTCGGGTTCACCAAAATGTATCGCTCCAAATTTTTTGCATCCTTACCTTCAGGCTATAGGATCTATGCCCGAAAGGAGGATGGGAAAAGGATGGCACGGTACCTCGGACTAAGAGGCCTTGCGAAGGTCCCGCCTCTTGGGGGAGGTGTATTATGGTGATTTTTTGACGGATGGTGGGTTCACCAGGAAACGTTTGAATGGAAGTTTCCACACCTAGGTTGGGAATGTGTTTTATGTGTTTAATTTTATCTTAAAACATTCGAGTCCTAGGTTTGGCCAAATGAATCTAAGTTATACTATAATGAAAATGCAGACTAGATAAAATACAACAGACAAATATGAACAAAAATAAAGAGAAAGAGCTAAATTATAGAACTGTACCTAATTCGAATGTTTGATGGAGATTCTGATTCTTGAAGTAGTCAAGATCGCCTCTGATTTGATAGGATTGTCTGCTATCAGACAAGATCGTTTGAGATTTGATGAATTCGTCAGACGAATTCGTCAGAGACCTGCAATCAAAGAAGTAGACACAAAATGCAGAAAATGCAACTATTCTAACAGAGGGCAATGATGTATAATAACAGTAATAACATTAAAATGATGATAATAAACAAAATATGAGTGCACTACAATTATTTGATGACAATTGGTGACTTAATTATGCATTTAAAGCTACATGGGTGAACACCAAAATGCAGAATAGCAAAAAATAATAAATAAACTAGCTAATTGTAGAATAAAACAGCAGATGAAAAGAGGAAAATGCAAACTCTAGGCACTGATTGCCCCCAATGATGATTGCAGTTGAAATCGTCTCTGATTTGACAGGATCGTCTCCGATCTGAATAGGATTATCTGCAATGATGTAAGCTTTCTCCGGCTGAAAAATGACAAGGTTCCTACAAGAAAATTGGATGCAACAAATGTAGATGGTAATACAAATTATTCTAATGCGTGTGAAGGTCGATTTATAGGAAAATTCAGCCAGGGGAAGGTTAAGGGGAGGCCCTAAGTTTAAATAGGCTTAGGAGGGAGGTTAGGAGGTTGGATATCATCCCAATTTGGGAGATCTCCAACGAGGAGGGTCTCTAATGGTGCAGACACGCTTCTGCTCAACTTAGAGATGCCGTTTGAAATAGAAGCTAATTAAGAAAAATTATTTTTGGGACAGGATTGTCTAGACGTCCTAGTCCAAATGAAATCATTCGATATGAGGCGATATTGTCTGATCGGCGACGATATCGTCAAACGGTCAAAACAAACTCTAAAAATGACACGGGAAATGAGAAAATGGGTTAAACGGCCATTTGGGAGCAGTTTTGGAGGTTAAAATTTGAATTTGAATATTTACTTAGAGTAATTATAATTATTAAGGTTTTACTGCACCAATTTTAGGGTGCTACAGTTTCCCAATGGATAAAGGTCTGGTTTTTATTTATTTTTACGAGCAAAAAATCCCTCGAAAGATGCCAAGAATGTTAGTCAAAAAGTGACTAACTACAAAAAATGGTTGATGCACATTTTTTACATATTTTCAAAGAAGACCGAAGTAGCCCATATGCTAAAGAAAAAAGAAAAAGCAAAATACACTAAGGAAGAAAAGTGTCGTGATCTCGCGACATGTCGAGTTTTCACGGCAAAAAACAGCAAAGAGGGAAAGCAGAAGAAAAAGTCACGATTTCACGATGTTGCCCATTCTTGCCAAGTCCATCAATAAAGGGGTAAAAGTTAGGGAGAATGTCACGATTTTGTGACATGGCTTATTTTCGCCAGAAGAATAGCAAAACTGCTAAAGATACTAAAAGTGTTATGATTTCGCAACATGTCCCTTTTTCGTGATATGTCCCTTTTTCGTGGCCAAAAGCAACAAGAGAGAGCTAAGGAGGCGAAAGTGTCGCGATTTCGTGACATGGTCAATTTTCATGATGCAAAAAGAAGAATCAGGCTGAAGACATAGAAATGTCGTGATTTCACAACATGTTGCATTTTCGCAACTCAAGAAGGGCAGACAAGCAGAGAAACAAGAGTGTCATGATTTCGTGACATGTCTAGTTTTCGCTAAAGAAAAAAGTAAAGAAGGCTTCACAAAGGTAGAATGTCATGATTTCACGACATACACGCTGTAGAGAAACAGAGTATATTTTTGGCAACTGGAGCATGTACTGACATCATGTGCTGATTTTTGAAGAATGGTCAGTTGATTATAACATGGCAGGTCTGCTGGATGATTGCAGAATAACAAGCTCATCTAAATTTAGCCAGAAGGAAATCTATCTAATATACGGGAAATCCGTTGTATATTCTTAGAAACTATAGATAATTACTTGTAATTGATTGAGGAAATTAAATGTACATAGTAGAAGATACTCTTTTTAGGGTATAAATAAGAGTGAGTCGATCATGAAAAATTTCAGCTCTTGGACTTTTACAGACTTGATGTACATGTTACTGGATTACAAGCAATAAGAGATATTCTTCCTCTGGCTTCTAAAATTATGTATGCGAGTGTATGTATCTGGTTTTCAACTTTTATTCATTTTAAGTTTTATAATGTATCTGTTCTAAAATTTGAACTGTGCATGTATAAACCTTATCTCTAGAGTTGAATATTAAAGATATTTACATGTATTTAGATGAACATTTAAAATTGCACTCAGGAATTCATGTTTTCTATAGGAAGATATAAAGAAACTCTAAAGATAGTAATCTGCATCATCATTTTTTAGTTGTCTAATATGTACCATGAGAAAAGTTCTAGCTTCGCCTATATTTCCTTTATCTCTTGTTTCTCTTTCCTCTAAAAAACTCAAAGGAACCAGCCTTCTCTGGAGATTAGACAGATGATCTCAAGCAAGGTCTGTCTATTCAATTTTGGCAAAGTCTAAGGCGCAACACTATTAACCGAAGGCAGATTTTGTTCCAACAGGAACCATGTTAAATTTTATGTCTCAATTATGTGTGGTGATTTGTGCTCTTGCTTACTACTGTTATCTATGTTATTAATGCACATTGTTATATTTGGATATTGCAATTAAGGACACTAATTTATATTGGTTTGGAAAGAGAGTAAAAAGTGGGCACTATACTGCTCACCCCCCCTCTCAATATAAGCTTGTGTTCTTCAATCCTCTCACGACATTGTTGCAAGTAAAGTCTAACAATGCAGCCTTAAGGAAAATATTGAATGAACTTATAACAGTAAGAAAGAATCAAGCGGAGGCTGAATTTTGATCGAGGAGATTTCAAACACCATCGATCACTCGATAATAAGCTTCTATTAGCAGAGGCCCTGAGAAGAGCCCAACAGTATTAGAAAATGAGGAGACTTGTGCAGTAGAAAAGGTATATTGGTGCTCTACATGCAATGATCCTCACGGAGAAGAAACATGCATGGTGCATATGAACTATGTGCAAAAACTAGTGAAAAGTTTGACTTGAGGACAAGTTCATATGATTAGAGAAGTCGAACACAATTTTATGATGCCATCTTTGGAGTAAGTTTTGATCCTGACAAGATTCGGGAAGAAGATAGTAACTATGGATCCAATTGAGCTTGAACCTTTGAAGGTGCCTATAGAACCAAAAGTACAAGATGAAAAATGGCCACCTCTAGCAAAAGCGCTTGGTGTAAGGACTAAGGAATAGGATTCTGTCAAGTTAAGAGACTTATTGCCTAAGCAAGCTCAAGAGAAAGTGCAAACTAAGGTATCAACTTTGCAACCTGTAGCAACTACTCAAAAACAAAGAAAAATAAAAGAGTAGGCCAAGGAGCGACTTAAGTACCCATCCTTGACGAAGAGGAAAAGAGTAGAAGCTACCCAGTAGTACCAGTATAAATATGAATGAGCTCCAAAAGAGAAGGTTTCGATTGTCCTAGGTTACAACATTGTACAGGAAATGAAGAAGATTATAGCTAAAGTTAGCTTGTATGATGCGCTATAGTTGCCAAAATAAATTGATTTGTTACAAGAGTCCTTGAAGACTACTAAAAATCAGAATAAATTTTCTTCTCAAAAATTCCTAGCACAAGCATTGCCTACTTCTGTGATAGGAAAAAATAGGCCTCTCCCATTTTATTTGTTACTGAGAATGGAAGGTTGGATTGTAAACAAATGTATGATCGACTTTGGAGCTGTAACTATTGTTATGCCAACTGTAACTATTGTTATGCCAAAGGTAGTGTGTGAAGTGATGGGGATGGAATATACAAGAAGCATCCCATGAGTGTTATAGTTGGATGGGACTCCAATCAAGACAGTGGGAGTGATCAAAGACATCCCTATTGTCCTCCATAGTATGTTGTAAATCATAGTCATTCAAGAAGTGGTACTAGTTGACTTGGAGCCATATTTTAGCATGTGCCTATCAAGGGATTTCATGGCTAAGCTAAGAGGACACCTTTCCTTAGACTATTTACATTTTGAGATACCATTCAAAGGTAAAAGGATTTGCATCCATAATGAAAAACCTTCACCTTTTCACATTGAAAGGTTGGAAGAGGAGGAACAATCTCCAGGTGCATTAAACATGATGACTGAAGAGCTAGAATAAGTTGACTTGATGGGAGAAGCATTGGGTGAGCTTCACCTAGAAGATGATTTTTTACTCATAGATTTTAATGCAATTATCAGGATAGATATTAGTTGTTATACAATAACCAAACCTGAGCAAACTAAAGAAGTAGTCCCCGATTCTCAGGATTCCAACATTGATCAGCTATGAAAATTGTATTTTGACAGTGTCATATGTAAGAATAGCACAAGATCTAGTTTTGTGTTGATCTCCCCAAAAGGATTACAAAAAATTTATTCTTATAGGTTGACTTGGAGTTGTACGAATAACGTAGCTAAATATGAAGTATTGTTCCTTGGGTTGAAGAAAGGTAAAAAGCTAGGCATTAAGCAGCTGTAAATTTTTTATGACTAAGATTATTGTCAACCAGACCACTAATAGGTGTGTATCAAAGTAGAATTACCTTAAAGCCTATTGCAATAGGGTATGGGATTTTTTTGAAGCTTTCACAACTTTGAACATTCAGGTGATCTCTCAGGAGAAGAATAAACATGCAGATATTTTAGCCTCTCTTGGTGTAAATTATTCTCCTGCTAAGCAAGTAGTCCGGAAGCCCAAGACTGTCAGGGTGATATATAGACCTTTAGTCCTAGATAAGAATATTTACTGGCAAGTATTCGACAATGATGAACAAATAGTCAATATCCTACTCAGAGAAGTTTCTAGCGCAGATGATAGAGTGCTTGCTGAGGAATAGAAAGAAGGGATGGTTCAATTAAACAATAACCATATCCCAAGAGGTTTTATCTCATTGGAGAGTTTATTTGATCAAAATGATAGAGCTGACAAGCATAGAATTAAGGTAGACTCTAAGGAGTACAAGGAATTATAGTTGGAACCAAAAAATATTGTCAAGATCGGGACCAATTGTGTTTCGGATGAATTTGAAGACATTAAAAATTTGTGCTACAAGTACCCTAAAATTGTGGCGTGGAGCTACCAATATTTAAAATGATACGATAAGAATGTGATCCAGCATACCATAGAGCTACAAGAGGGGGTAAAGCCTTTTTGACAAAAGAAGCAACCTATTAATCCTAAAATTGAAGCACTCATGAAGGTGGAATTATTGAAGATGATGGAGGTAAAGATAATATATCTGATCAAGCACTCAACATGGGTGGCAAACTTGGTCCCAGTAAGAAATAAAAATGGATATATTTGGTGGTGTGTTGATTTTTGTAACTTGAATCAGGCATCGCTTAAATATTATTACCCTTTGTCCTAGATTGATCTAATTATTCATGTGGTTGCTGGTGCACAAAGATTCTCACTGTTAGATGGTTTCTTTGGATATAATCAAATCTAGGTGAAGGACGAGGACTAGTATAAAACAGCTTTCACCACCAAGTGGGTCACATTTGCCTACCAGTAGATGCCCCTTGGGCTCTCAATGTCGATGCTACCTTCCAGAGAGCCATGGACGTCATCTTTGATGAGTTACTGAATAGAATTATTGTGATATATCTTGATGATATGAGTGTGTTTTTACATCATAGAGAAGACCATGTTGCTCATTTAAGGCAGGTGTTCGAGAAGTAACGCAAGTTTGGGATCTCTATCAATCCAAAGAAGTCGATCTTTGTTGTTAAAGAAGGAAAATTATTGGGTCATGTAATCTCACAGGAAGGGTTAGCGATTGATCTTGCAAGAGCTGAAGCGCTCATGAAGTTTTTGATACCTACTAATAAGAAAGACCTGCAATCTTTCTTCGGTCAAATAAATTTCATTCGCAAATTTATTGTCAATTTCACTCAAGTTGTTAAGCCCATGACTGAGCTTTTGAAAAATAATACTAAATTTAAGTGGACGAAATTTAGGAGATGAGCTTTTCAAGAAATCAAAGAAAGAATCACACAAGCTCCAGTTTTAATTAATACTAACTATTCGAAATACTTCATTCTCTATGCAATGGAGGAGTAAGAAAGTTATGCTGCAGTGTTGACACAGAAATAAGAAGATGGAAAAGAGAATCCAATTGCCTTCTTGAGCCAAGTTATTGTGCCACATCAAAAGAAGTACAATTTTATCGAAAAACAAGTGTACATGGTGATGAAATCATTGAAGAAGTTCTGACATTTTATATATTAGAGCAAGACTGTTGTTTATGTTATTCATCCTAATGTTCAAAATTTTATACTCCAAGGAGAATTAGGTGATAAAAGGGCAGTTTGGGTCTCAAAAATTCAAGAATATGATGTGGATATCTGACCAACAAAGCTATTTCATGGGTGAGCTTTATGTTAGGAGTTAGCCAAAAGTGTCACCTCTATGACAGTGGATGCAGTACATGAGGACATTGGTGAAATAATTTGCATAAATCATACTATGAGCGATCATGATTGGACAGAAGAATTGATTGACTATTTTACTTCTAGGAGGTATCCAACTCACCTTGATGCTTCACAACGTCAGAGATTCAGGCTACAAGAGCTCAAGTACGTATTTTTTCCCAATGGATTGTATCATAAGAACATCGATGGAGTTCTTATCAGGTGTGTGAAAGCATTCGAGAAGGAGAAAATATTGGAGGAATTTCATTCTCGACTATTTGTATATCACTACGCAGGTAGACCCATGGCTTTAAAGATAATTGAATCTGGTTATTATTGGCCCACTTTGTTCATTGATGCTCATAAAGTAAGCCAACATTGTAATAGTTGTTAATGATACATTGGTAGAACTAGGAAAGGAGCTCTACCCCTATGCCCAATCTAAGTGGAAGCACCTTTTCAACAGTGGGGTCTCGAATTCATTGGATTTATTGATCCTCATTATTCCACATAATACAAGTATATCTTTATGACGAATGATTATTTCACCAAATGGCAGAGGTTATTCCTACTAAGAAGGCCGATCAAGCTACTGTTATATCCTTTCTTGAAGGAATCATTACTAGTTTCAGCATCTCGAATTCGATTGTAACTGATAATGGAACTCCATTTATTGGGGCCAAAATTATAGAGTTTGCTAGCAAATATGGCATATATTTGAAGACATCATCCAACTATTATCCACAACGGAATGGGTTGGTCGAATCTACCAACAAAAATTTGCTACAAATTTTAAAAAGGATGATGGCCAATAACAAGAGAAGCTGGAATTTGTTGTTTAATCAAGCGCTTTGGGTGGACCATATTTCAGTAAATAAATCTATCAAAACATCCCCGTATACCTTAGTTTATGGAAGAGAGGCTATCCTTCCTACTTATATTGAGCTTCCAATACTCCAAACATTGTAGTTGTTCCAGGACGAAGATGAAGAATATGATCCTATGAGTGCAAGGTTGGCATAATTATTACAGTTAGAGGAGGACAGGAAGTAAGCTTATCAAGTGTTTGCTGAGCATATTAAAGAGATGAAGAAGTGGTTTGAAAAGAAAACAACTAAACACAATTTCCAGGTGGGAGAATTAGTTTTAAAATGGAATTAAAAGAAGACTAAGTCGGGGAATCACCATAAGTTTTATGTTATATGGGAAGGCCCTTTTCAAATTGTTGTGGTGAATTTAGCAAATGCTTACCACCTTCATGATCTGAAGGGTTATGATATCCCAATTCCAGTAAATGCTCTTCATTTGGAGGCTTATATTCAATGATGATATTTTGGTAAGGAACCACTTTGTACATATGCAAATACTCTTTTCAATATGTTGATGTTTTCAAAATTGTTGATGTTTTTTTTAGCATATACCTATATAAAAAAGAAAAAAAAAAAGGTAAAACATTTTTCTAAGGGGAACATTCGCTCAAGTGATGGGATCATTGGCTATGGCAATGTCTATGATTTGGGCGAAAGAACAAACAATATACTATGTGCAAAATGTGTTTGCCCCAAGTAAAGGTAAGAGGGTCATTCACCCTAAGGATGAGGCAACTAAGCAATATGATGGAAGGAAGAGCTAAATTTATTAATAGTGTGGATATTGCGAGAAGAATTAAGAAAAAAAATGAATATAAGAGATTATTCTTGGGTATGCGTTCACCCCGGTAAACTACAACTCGATAATTCACCTTGTGAATGGGGTGAACTAAATTCACAAATTAGACATTAGGTTTGACGAAAGCAAGCATCATATTGACATCACATTCACCCCAAATGATGGGTGAATGGGTCATTCGCCCTTGTTATGGGTGAACGCGTCAAGAAGGGTGACAGAAATGCGCATGATTTTCATGTTCAAAGTTTTAGCATTTATGAGCGCTTTTGAAAAAATCATAAAGCTTAGATAGAAGAAAAAAAAAAGATAAAAGAAAAGCATTAAGTTATTTTTAGAAAAATCTGATTTTCTAAATATGTGCGAAAAAGCAAAAGCAAACAATGTTTTCTTTAAGAATGCTATTCGCCATGGAATTTCCAAGCAGGTCGAATGCGCCCTAAAATGAGTAAAAGCATGACATATTGATATGAGTTTCGAAGTCACCAAGAAAAGGGATAAAATTGCTCAGCGCCCAAATCGATTTCACCAAAATGAGGGAGTGGTTGCTTTAGTTTCAGAAGAACATTTTAAAGACAAGTTCAAGGTTATGCACAAGCGTGAAATATCGTAAATTGGATCTATTTAGGATTTTTAAAATTTTGAAAAGGCTAATTTTGGATCATTTCATGGGGCCCATTCACCCAAAATTTACTGGGTGAAATTTTTTTTGGGGTAACGATTGGTTACAGAGTCATCTCTGTCGATATAAACCGATCGATTGTAAAGTTGTGTCTATCGATATAAGTCGATCAATTGCAGAGCCATGTTTGTCAACATAATTCAATCGGTTATAAAGCCATGTTTGTCGGCATAAGTCTTTCAGTTTTAGAGTCGTGTCTGTCGACTTAAGCCGATCGGTTGTATAGTCGTGTCTGTCGGTATAAGTTGATTGATTACAGAGTTGTGTTTGTCAATATAATTTGATCGATTTTAGAGGTACCGATCGGCCTTATTAGGTCGATTGCAAATGTGTTGATCGACATTAGTCTATCGGTTACAGGGTCATATCGATTGGTGTTAGGTTGTTGGTTGCAGTGTTGTTCGTATAACTCTGTCGGTTGCAAGGATGTGTGGTCAGTATTCCATCACTTATAGTGACTGTCGGTCAGTATAAGTCGATCGATTGCAGGGAAGTGTTTATTAGCAAAAGTGTATCGGTTGTAGAGGATTCATGACTAAAAATCAGTAGAGTATTCTTATTCCATTGTTATTTTGTCCAAATCTTTTTTTCTACAGTTTCATATGCACTATAGGTGAACTATACACAACAGTGGTAGACAACTATCAATGTCATCTGGTTGTGTGTTAGGAGCATTTCTTTTTTTAGATAATGCTTTTTGTCTCTTAGAGTATGTTTCATACACAGTGTACAAGCACTATCTACAACTGTGGTCAATAAGTATTCTCTATCATGTTGTGTGTTAGGATCATATGTTCGTCTTGAGGAATGTCTGCTATTTTCCTTTAAATTCATATACATTTCCTAACATCTGAAGGTTTTTCTTTATAGATACAATGTCACCTACTGAAGATTGAAAGAAGGGAGGCCAATCTTCTTGTAAAAAGACAATTCTAAAATATTTTACACCAAAATCCAATCTAGCATCAATCTCTACAGATTCTACACAACTTGCAGGTAGATAAATAGATAAATGGTTTTCTGCTTATCTACCTCTTTTTAAATGCTTTGTAAAATTATATTCTGTTAATTCTTTAAAATAGTGCCTTTTTTACAACAAAAAATGGTAGAGAACTCCAAAAATTGAATGTAGTTAACGTTGTCGACCCTGATGTGCGTTCACTCGAAGATATTCTAGAAGATGAGATGGGACCACATGATAATTTTCCTAATAATGACATTCAACAACTACTTCATGAGATTTTAAATTCAGACACATCAACCAAAAAATAAAATGACAGTACAATTAAAATTTAGATCTCTAGGGAATTTTCTAGTCAAAAATATAAACATCAAAATATTAGCAAATGGATATTGGAAGGGATTTTAAAAATGAATGGGTACGATTATACCCCTTTATTGAGTGAGATGAGAAACTGAATGTGTGTAAATGTACTATTTGTTCATAGAAGCTGGGAAATGATCATTTATTACAAAATAAGAAAGACACAATAGAAAAACATTGTGGGAAATTTTACATCAAAGAAATACGAAGTTATGGAAAAATTAACAGAATTCATAGGTGGAAGGATGCAATAGAATGTGTGCATGCAAGATATGCTCTTGAATATGATAAAGCAATGAAAAAAAACAAACTCTCATTGAGAAGGGTGGAACAATCGAGGCATGATTTCAAAAAGTTAATAATATTGTATTAGCCTCAAAGAAATTGCAGTTTGCTATTGTATACAGTATTCTAAAAAAAGGTCGACCCATGTTTGATTTTGTTGATTTTAAGGAAATACTTCAACTAGCCAATGTACAAAACCTTACCAATTCACATTGGTCAGATCGAAGTGGTTGGAAAATGGTAAAATGTCTATCACTGGTTGAGAAGGAAGACCTGAGAGAGAATAAGAAACAAGCCAAATTTATTTCACTTTCCATTGATGAGGTTATAGCTGTTGAAAACACATCTTGGATTTGCATACATGTTTACACATTCAAAAATCATTTGAGACTACCTCATTTACTAGCACTACATAAGATGATTGAAAATTGTAATGCGAAAAACATTTATAATGTTGTTGTAACCAGTTTAAAGGATATTGCCGGAATGGATGAAAAGGAAATTGCCACAAAGTTAATTTATGTTGGAGCTTATGGTGTGGTTACAATGCAAGGACAAAGGAATGGTCTTTGTGTTAGGCTTCAGACTTCCATTGCCCCATATGTGATTCCTATTCATTGCATGGCTCATCGAATGAATCTTGCATACAAAATTATGAGCAATTTTGAGAGCTAGAGTGGAAGAACTCGTCTGCGATATACACTCATACGTTTCTTGCAGTCCAAAAAAGGTTTGCGGAATTTCAAAATTTTTCTCTAGGTGTAACAGAAGGCAAAAAAATATTAAAATATGTGGAAACCAAGTGGATTTCACTGTTTCTTCCCACAAAAAGGGTATTTTCATAATATCAATCCCTGGTTGGGTTTATGTATGCACATCGTAGAGATGTTGACAAGGCAAAAGATTTATTTTTTCGTATGACTGACTTGGAAACTCTTCTCACATTATGTGGTATTCTAGCAATGTTACAAGAAATGAATACTATAACTAAACTTGCACAGGAAAGGGCAATTTATATTGTCAATTTCATGAGGATGAGAAAACAAATATGTATGGTTATTGATAGGATTTATTTATCTGATAAACATTTTGAGGATCCCAATTTTGGTAGTTAGAATACGTTAATTAATGTGAATGAACCGAACAACTCTTTAAAGTTCAACATCAACGATAATCTTTGTATTGTTATCCATGGAAAGTTGATTCCTGTATATTGTTTTGAAAAGCGATTAAATACTCTGACAGATGATGTTGAACAAGTTCTCGTTACCCATTCCAAATTTGATGAGGTTTTGGATAACACTAAGAATAAATTGAAAAGAATTGTAAATGCATTAACAAGTGAAATAAGAGATCGTTTTAAGAGAGATTGAGGCCATGGTTGTTGTTAATCCTAATTTCTAGAATCCTTGTGTTGACCATAATAGTAGAAGTGAGTTGTTTGTAAAATATATGGGTAATCTTATGAAACAATTCTCTAAAAGTGTGGAAATAAATGGCATTGAAATCAATGGTATTCTAAACAAAGATCTTTTGAGACATCAGTCAACCAATTTTGGAATAACAATGGATAATCAAATTGCACAATTCAAAAATCCACATGAGATAGGTTCAATCACGCATTTCTGGAAAAAATTCTATCGAAGTAGTGTCTTGCAAGATACTATGAGTGAATACTTTATTTTATATGAATTATGTCAGACAATTATTTTGGGATTTGTTGAAGATGAAAGGGTTTTCAATGCATTGACTTTTGTTAAATCAAAAGTTCATAACAGGTTGGACAAAAATTTAGAAAATTGTTTGAGAATGTATGTGTCATTGTACGAGGTGGGTAAATTTCCCTATGATAGAGCGTTGACATATTGGAAGTCCCTAGCAGAAAGAAGAGGTCTCTCTAATATGGTTGATAATGACGAAAATGATTCAACTAGGAGTGATGATGAGATTATGGAAATGCAGAATTCACAGATTCTCAGTTCTTGTGGAGAAGTCGATAAAGCTTTGTATTACCTTCCAAAAATGTAAAAATTACAATTATTTTATGACAAATTCATATAATCTAATATTTTTTCGGATTTGAAATCTTTTTGTAAAATTTTAGTGATTTGAATAAATTCATATTATCAGTGATTTTCCGGATTTGAAATATTTCATATTATCAAAGATTTTTTGTATTTGATTTGTTGTAAAATCATATAATAATTCAATTTTCATGATTATGCATGTTTGATTTTTTAATGTTATGGATTGTCTATGTTTTCAAAATTTATGATGTATGTTATAGCTTTGAGTAAGTTGAAATTTTAAAAACCACGTATACGTAATGATGCAATGTTATTGAAATAAATGTATATGTTGACAAAAAATAGTTATTTTTCCTTTGAATTTAAATGTATGTATGTATCATTAGTATCATTAGTTGTATGATATGACAAAATATAGTGATTTTTTATGATTTATGCTTTGTCATTGAGTAAACCGTATATGCATATTAAAAAAGTTTGTACATATGTATGAAAAATGCATGTAGTATATTACTCTAGATATGGAAAACGAAAATTTAAACCCATTCATAGATATATCCAAAGTACCATATTCATTTTTATACAACGATAATGACTAACTATGAGTATGAATGCACTGAAAATTGAAACCCATTCATATATGTATCCTTCATAAACTCACTTGAAAAATAAAAACAATATAGCTTAATAGAAATGAAAATGCTCACTTTTATACTACAACAAGAATGAATATGAATAAACTAAAATTTAAATGCATGCATAGATATATCATTCGTAAACTCATTTGAAAATTGAAATATAAAAACAACATAGCGTAATATAGGGAAATTGAAATTTAACTCTTACACAAATATCTCCATCATAAACTAACATTGAATATGAAAACAATATAGCATATTAAAAAAGAAAAAACACTTTTCTATACAAGAACAAGAATGAATATAAATAAAATCAAATTTAAACACATACATAGATATATCATTCGTAAACTCATTTAAAAATTGAAATATAAAAACAACATAGCATATTTGAAACACCATAATACACAATTATAAAAGTGTATTTCTTAAAAGTAAAATAATAAAACCAAGTATCTTGTTTTCATACGAAAACATATGAAATGTCATAAAATTTTCTTTCAAAATATCAAATTTTAAAATTCAATTTCTTGCTCCAAAATATTTTCCCATTGGCAGTGGACATAATGCAGCCCCAGGTGGGGTTTGTCAAAGATCAGGAGAACTAGATGTTCTAGGTTTCCTTGCTGATCTTCTTCATACAGGTAGTGTTGTTTCCTTCGTAGGTGTTTTGAAGTCTCTTGATTCCTCTTGATTATAACCTCTGACAACAACACTCCGCTTTGAAGAGAAAGAGGATGTCTTTTTTTGTGTATATATAAAATGTCAATATTACAAAAAGACAAATAATGAAAAAATCAAAAAGATTATTTAGATATTGATTAAAAAATTACCTGAACCTGTTGTTCTCTCATGGTTGCATTGTCCAGGATTAAGTGCCATGATGTTGGTACTGGAGTGTTCTACAAATTGTAAAAATATTCATAAAAAAAAGTAGTAATATAATTGCATGTGCTAACAGTCGACGAGGGTGAAGAGTGGGTTATCATGTTCTCTATTTCCAATCTGATCGGATGTGAGACATAGGTGGACCAGTCAAATTTTTGGTGTGAAAAACAACGGACCAAATATGCTAAGGCCCACATTGGAATTTCTGTCGGCCTTCCTTGCAAAACGAGTCTAGAAAGGAAGAATTCGCAACATGCCCAAAGAAATTTATTTTCAATCGCCAGTACGGTCAAACCCCTTCTAGACTTGGTGGATGTAACTGCAAAAAAACAAAATCAATAATACACCAGTGACTAGAATTTAAATTCAATTAAATAAAAAAATAGTTATACCTTGAAAAGATTCCAACTGCACATTGAAGTTGGTCTCTACGAAGAGTTTATCTTCATTAATTAATTGGTATTTGGAAGTGACAGGCTCAACACTAGCATGGGGCAATTCTTTCAATCCGGCGATATCAATGGCTGAGAAAGAAAGAATGATGTTTTTGTTGTTGGTGACAAGATTTACCTTGCCCGAATCCATATCATAAGCTACAATGATCCTCTCCACCAGTTTAATATCTGTATCAAAATGGGGCATTGAAACAAGACCCCGAAGACCAGAGTCCATGACCCAAGACATGTCATAACCTGGTATTGATAAAATTTTAAAATCAAGGGGTAAACCAAGTTCTTATAATTAACTTTAAACATTCCAGGGGTTGCAGGGGATTCCATAGGGTGTACGGGTATAGATAAGAAGACATAGAGGATGGTACACGACACTTGACAAAAAAGGATTCAAAATAGAGGAAAAAGGTTAAAACTTATGGTAAAAGGTTAAAATTAAGATCAATCTGGAGGAAAAGGGTTAAGAATGCATTAAAATGACAGGAAAAGGGGTAATAATGCGTTAAAAAGTGAAGATAATGATTAATACTATGATAGAATAGGTGAAAAAATGACTGCTAATCCCTTTATATAGAATTCTCTACATACAATCAACTTCTGTATGGGTGACATGTGGCCTCTGCATGTAATCGTTTCACAGATGGTTGACACATGGCCTTTGAATACAATTGTTTCATAGATGGTTGACACGTGGCATAGATGCAATGCTATACCTACAACCGATCGGCATGCATGTAGTCGATTGGCATGCATGCAGTCGATCGGTATGCTTGCAGTCGATCAGCATGCCTTCAGCCGATTGGCATGGATGACAAAATGTAGAGATTTTTTATGGTTTATGCTTTTTCATAGAGTTAACCTTGTATATATACATAACTACAAAATATTTTTCTACAAATGTATGAAAAAAGCATATAGAATAGTACTCTAGTTTTGGAAAATGAAAATTTAAACCCATTCTGCATTCATAGATATATCCATTATAAACTCACTATGAAATATAAAAATAATATAGCATAATATAAATTACCATATTCAATTTTATACAACTATAATGACTATGAATGCACTGAAAATTGAAACTCATTCTTATATATATCCATTGTAAACTCACTTTGAAATATAAAAACAATATAGCATAATACAAATGACCATATTGATTTTTACACAACTATAATGATTATAAATGCATTGAATATTGAAACCCATGCATAGATATATACTTCGTAAACTCACTTTGAAATATAAAAATTATATAGCATAATACAAATGACCATATTCACTTGAAATATAAAAACAATATCACAAAATCTATGCATATATTCTACGTAAACTCAAGCATATTTGAAAGTTGAAACACCATAATACTTAAGTGATGAAAATAACACACAATTATAAATGTAAATAGTGTAATAGTAAAATAATAAAATCAAGTATCTTGTTTTCCAATGAAAACATATGAAATGTCTTAAAATTATTTTTGAAATTAATTTTTTCCCCTCAGAATATTTTCCCCCTTCCTCCACTAATTTTGCCTTCTCAATGGCTTCCTCAGTCTCCATAGCAATGACTCGCCTCTCATCTTTCCCTTATTCAGCTCCTTTTTCCACATCCACTACTTCCATGATTTCCACATCCTGCATTTTGACGGCTCTTTTCTCAAGCTGGGTAACAGATCTACCAATTGCTCCAGCATTGACAAGGATCATCTCAACATTTTGCATTTCATCGAGAAGGGCCTTTTTTTCTTTGCCAAAATCTTCATATGTTGGTCCTCGAACTTCTTTACCCTTCTCCTTAAGCAGAACATCAGGATCCAATCCATTGCAGATAATGATTTTCTACAAAATGTTATTTTTTCAAACTGATTCCTATGCTCTTTTTTTCATTGCCATGGAAGCGTTTAAGAACTCCTTTGCCTTCCTAAGATAGTCTTGCAGGTTTTGAACCTGCTTCTTGAGATTTTCATACTTTACCTGCAAAAGCAAAAAAATTTAATCAACATGAAAAGATAATTACATTTTAAAAAAGAGAACAACAAATTTTTGAACACAAAAGTGATTGAGTCAAACCTTAGCAACATTCTTTGCAACTACAGCAACATCAACATTTTTCTTATCATTTGTCCATTCATTGTAATAATCTTGGGCCTCACCGTTTATATTCTCCAATTCATACATTATAAAATTTAAAATTTCATCTGTGTACGATGTATTCAACTTAAACATGCCAGATTTTACTTGCTGTAGTAGAGCCTCCATATTTTCTGGTTCATTTTCAACAATAAAAAAATTTCTTTCTATTTTTGAAAAATTATTGTAGTGGGCATTAATTTCCTTTATCAACACCTTAGCCCGATACTCCCATTTTTTCATTTCTGTTATATCTGGAAGTAGCAAATATTTAATTGTAGATTCAACGTTATCATAAACCAAATCATTTTGGAAAAAATTATTATATCATCCTCTTGTCGAGGAGGATCCTAACGGATGCTTCTTTCCCTTGGAGGAGATTTGCTTGAACATTCTGCACCTTCATTTACTTTATCTTGAACCAATTCTGATAGTTGAAATTGAGTGTGTATGTTATCTTGCAAAAATTAATCTTTATCAAGTGGAACATCAGCCAACCTAGTACCAGAAGCTTCCGGTATAATCTTATAAGTAAAATTATTTATAGATATACGGCCAAAACCAAAAAAAGTCTTTGATGCTTCTCTCTCTAAAATTTGTTGCATTGCTTCTCTCTATGGCCTAGTTGGAAGAAAGTTTTTTCCAACTAGGAAGCATTTACCTCGCATTTGAGTTGGGCGTTGTGGAGGAGGGGGTGGAATTTGTTGATTTTGTTGACGACAAAAATTAGTTAAAAATTTTGTGAAAGTAGAAAACAAAAACTAGTAATAAAATTACATTATGAAAATTGGTTGCAAACATTATTATAACACTTACCAACAGAAGAAAAAACATCTTGCATAGATGCTACTGCAAATGGAATGTGGTCATGTTGTACATCTGAAAAAAAAAAAAACAAAATTAATTAAAAACAATAAAAATATTGTAAAAAATTTGTTTTGATAGTAATTAAAACTTACTCCCAGAATATGAAACCTCATGCGTAACTACGCCCGTTGGCAATGGATGTGCAACAGCATGTGGAGATCATCAACAAACAGGAGAAATAGATCTTCTACATTTCCTTGATGATATTTTCCTTATCAATGGTGTTGCTTCCTCTACAGGTGTTTTTGAGTCTCCTGATTCCTCTGGATTATAACCTTTGACAGCAGCATCCTGCTTTGTCAAAATTACAAAAAGACAAACAATGGAAAATAAATAAAAATTACTTAAATATAAAAAAAAATTACCTGAACCTGTTGTTCTATCATGGCTAAATTGACAAGGATTGAGTGTCAATATGTTGGTGCTAGAGTGTTCTCCAAATTATGAAAAGATTCATAAAAAAAGCAATAATATAATTACATGTGCTAACTGTCGGTGAGGGTGAAGCGTGGGTTTTCACATTCTCTATTTCCAATCTGATCCAATTTGAGACATAGGTGCACCAATCAAATTTTTGGTGTCCTATACAACGGACCAAATACGCTAAGGCCCACATCAAAAATTTTGTCGGCCTTCCTTGCAGAACAAGTCTAGCAAGGAAGAATTCACAACATGCCCAAAGAAATTTATTTTCAATCGCCGGTACGGTCAAACCCCTTCTGGACTTGGTGGAATTAACTACAAAAAAACTAAAATTAGTAACTATATGTTCCATCACTGATAATAATTTAAAATCAATTAAATAAAAAAATAGTTATACCTTGAAAATATTTCAACTGCACTTTGAAGTTGGTCTCCAAGTAGAGTTTGTCATCATCGTTTAACTAGTATTTGGAAGTGACAGGCTCAACACCAACGTGGGGCAATGCTGTCAATCTAGCGACATAAATGGCTGAGAAAGAAAGAATGATGTTTTTATTATCGATGACAAGATTTACATTGCCCAAATCCATATCTTAAGCTGCAATGATCCTCTCCACCAGTTTAACGTCAGTATCAAAATGGGGCATTGAAAAAAGACCCCAAAGACCAAAGTCTGTGACCCAAGACATGTCATAACCTGATGTTGATGAAATTTCTGAAATCATGGGGCAAACCAGGTTCTTATAATTAACTTTAAACACTCTAGGGGTTACAGGGGACGCCATAGGGTGTACGGGTATGGATAATAAGATACAATGGAAAAGGTTTCAAACAAGATAAAAATGGTTAAAAACTACTTAAAAATTAAGGTAAATTGTAAAAACCAAGATAAAAGTGGAGGAAGAGGGTTCAGATCACGTTAAAACGAGAGGAAAAGGCTTAAGAAAGTGTTAAAACGAGAGAAAAAGGGTTAAGAAAGCATTAAAACAAGAGAAAAAATGACTGTTAATTCCCTTTATATAGACTTTTCTACATGCAATCGTTTAATGGATGGATGCCATGTGGCCTCTACATGCAATCATTTAATGGATGGATGACACCTGGAACAGATCATCGCTGCTACCAATGGGATCTCGACTATTGTAGCACATCAAAATGGTTGCAACCGATCATCATGGGTACAACTGATCGTCATGGCTACAATCGATAGGCATGGTTGCAACCGATCGACATGGTTGTAACTGATCGTCATGGTTGCAACTAATTGTAATGGTTACAACCGATCATCATGGTTGCACTGATCATCATGACTACAATCGATCAATATGGCTGCAACTAATTATCGTGTCTGCAACCGATCAAAATGGTTGTAATCGATCGACATAGCTACAACCGATTGACATGGCTGCAACTGATCATAATGGTTGCAATTGATCATCATGGTTGCACCGATCATAATGACTACAACCGATCAGCATGGTTGCAATCGATCGTCATGGCTACAACTGATCAGAATGGTTGCAATCGATCTACATGGCTGCAATCGATTGGTATATCTACAATCGATCGTCATGGATGCAACTGATCATCATGTTGTAATCGATCATCATGATGCAACCAATTATCATATCTACAATCGATCGGCATGCTACAATCGATCGTCATGTATGCAATCGATGGTCATGATTGCAACTGATCGGCATGGCTGCAACCGATCTTCATGGTTGCAACTGATCATCATAGCTACAACTGATTAGCATGGCTGCAACCGATTGTCATGGTTGCAACCGATCGTCATGACTGCAACTGATCATCATGGCTGCAACCGATCGTCATGGCTACAACCAATCGGTATGCTTGTAATCGATCATCATGATTGTAACCGATCGGTATTCCATTTGTCGTCATGTCGACCTGATGTATTTCATATCAGCCTAAAGCTTTTAAGTATGTCGTACTTTTTTAGATTTTGTAAAACCGATATTCATGGCCCCAAAAACAAAAAAAGTCACCACGGTTTGAAAATTTTAGAGAAAAATTATTGTAATTCGCCACGGTTTGAAAATTTTTGGAGAAAAATAATTGGAATTCGCCATGTATACTTCTCTATTTTTCATCGAGATTCCAATACAATTTACCTTCAATTTATAGATAGATTTCGAGGCCGACCCCTTATGCATAACCCTGGACAAGTTGCCCCTTTGGTTACGTGGTGATAATCGGATAGCCGGAGTAAAGAAAAATGGCATTAAATTCAAAATGTATGTTGTGCCAAAGGTTTGTTTTTCCCAAGGAGTAGCGAATATTTATTATTGGTTGATAAGCAGCTAATTTAGCTTCCCCAACAAGCTTCAGGTGCCAGGGCATGATTTACAATGCAATTACGTGGTGAAGAGGGCATGCTTTTCTAGGAGGATTTGGCAACAAATTAAAGGAGAAATTTTTGAAGCATAGGGAACAGTGCCAAGCTAGTGAATCGATATTCTCTTTCTCCCAAAGGTGCCAACAATTAATGCAAAATTTATTGCGGTGAATGTTGGATGGCCCTATAAAAATGATGAGGTAAAAGCCTACAGTTTATGTTTATTTTTAAATTTGCACTATTGTGTTTTGCATTGTAGCTAGAGAAGATTTCAGAAAGTGCTCAGAGAATTTTCCAAAGAGGAGAAAAATGGGTAAATGGAGCAAGGATCCCAAAGAATTTAGAGAAGCCACTGATCCCAAGTAGTCAAAGAAAAATGGAGGCTCTAGAGCGAAAAGGGCTAGGAAAAATGACTATGTTGATTTGGACCCATATGAGGACTCTATGGAAGAAATTGGAGACTACCTTATCACCCATAAAGGAGTGGAGAGATTAAGGCAAGATGTGTAGGCGGTAGTGATTCAAGGAGTATCATCAAACAACTGGCTAATAGTGCCTTACAATTCACAGCTATCATGGTATTTGTGTACACTGGTTCATCCATACCCTGAGCTGGTGCAGCTCATTACCCAATTTTATGATCTATTCACCAGGGTTGTTAGAAATTCCAGGAGAGAAATATTGTTCATCACTCCAGATGAATTTCGGGAGGCTTTTTCTTATGGATTGAAGCCCCCTTCTTACACAGTTAACAAGAAGTTGCATACTAATGAACAAGACGATAGATACATTTCTACAGTGACTATGCATCAGTTCATTGAGACTCAATTGGTAAAAGATCTACCGATGGGACAGCTTCTCAATTTACCAAAGTTGCTATCATATTTTAAGAGCTTGGACATATATTCAATGTTGGCATGGGTCTTCGGGTTGCCTTCGGATGAGACAATGCATAAATGGTAGGCGGTCTTGGCGTAGTGTATTTGTAAAGTTGAATTTTATTCTCCCATGGCTATGAGGTAAGGCAACAACCCCATTTTCTTCGATTGGGTAGACTTCATTTCTCGAAGGTTGAATTCTCAATTGGAGAAGATGCAAACTGGATAGTCAAATTCATTCAAGCACACTTTCTTTCTAGTATAGTTTTTCTTTTTCAGTTACAATAGCACTTCTCTTTCATTGCAGTATCGCATGTGGGTGAGAAAAATGAACCCCTACTAGTTTATATGTGGACTGCCGTGTTGTCAATAAGGGAGTCATTTTATAGCTTCAACAACTGGTTTTTAGGACTAGCAATAGAATTTCTTTGTGGTACCTGCAAGAGAGTGTCACAAAATTTAAGGGACGCAGTCGTTGCATAGGATAAGGGCGATATTTTCTACTTACCGAGGGCATAGTTGTGCAAATTTTTGGTTTTACAGGTAAGTTATTTTTGTTGCCATATTTTGCCACAAAATATGTATTCACCATGGGGGTTGTGCACCAAACAGATTACGTAAATGATACATATATATATATATATATATGGATGCAGAAAGAATACCACATGCAACATGCCTTTCAAGTTTAGCAATTTAGAGGTGAGCCAAGTTGGATAGAATAGGCTCTTGACAATGGCGCTACAAGATTTGGGCTTGATAGAACTGTCGCAACGCTGGAGATATGACCCTTTGGATAAATTCATAGCTATTTTGAAAGCTAAATATTTTCATTGTTGTTCGCGGCAAGATATACAGAAGAACAAAAATAATTTTGATGGGCCAGACATGAATTGGCACATTGAGAAGATGACAATGCTCCCTCCATGGCATGATTATTATGAGTAGGAGGTAGAGTATAATCTATCTAAATATAAGACACAAATTCCTCCATCAGGTTTATTCAGTTTTGTCCAAGAGGCCACCTAGACTAAGGAGAAAATAATGAATTGGTGGATAATGAGAATTCATCGCAAGAAACCAACCACTCCTTATAGGTTGAAATTGGAAGAGTAGTTTTTAGATACTTATGATAAGTTTGTAGACTCATATCAGCTCGTCACCTTGGCCAATATTTTACCACAAATTTTCTAGCACTCTGACAGTGGTGAGGGCAAAACCAAACAAGAACGTCCAATGATCGAAGATGAGACTCCAGAAGAGGACGAACAATAATATGTGTTTAAAATGATATCTCAGTGAACAAAGCGACAAGTGGAGGAAATGCCTGCACCCCAAAAGCAAAATATGCTAAAAGTGCCTCCATTTCAAAATGTGACCAAGAGACCAAGGACCAGTGTAGTTATGACTTCTACTATGGAGGCCTCAATCACTGCAGCTTCTACAGTTTTAGTTGCCGCAGTTTCTACAGTAATAGTTGTAGGGGATCTTGCAGTTACAAATGCGTCAAAAATAGTTGTAAGTCCTTCACTTGCGGTAGAGCTCCCAACCAAAATTGCACAGATATTGATGGTGCAATAACAAGAGTAAGATCATCAATCAAAAAGCTCTCACATAGAAGTCATTGATGGCAAAGATAATATAATCATAGAAGATATGGCAGAGGTGCAACAAGAGGAGATAATTTTATAGCTGCCCGCATCCCCACGTCACATAGTGCCCACACCCAAAGGTACGATCTCTCTTCCCTCTTCTTGTCCTTCAGAGCGAGTAGTGATTTATGTTCCACTTTCATCTATTTCACTTCCATCATCATCAGTCTCTATTTCTCTAGCTTTCGATATGCCATATACATCCTTTTCTCTCCCATCTTCCACTCCTGAAGTCATTGTTGCTCCTTCCTCTATCTCCATTTCTTCGTCCTCCATTTCTTTTAGTTCATATGCATCAGGGCCGAATCCCATTTCGTGTTCTTCCCCTTCCATTGCCACCACCACTGCCATCAAGGTTGTAAGTACACAAGCTCCTCCCAGAGTAAGCATAACTATAGTCGAACCTACTTCCTCTGCCAAGTCCATCATCTCCATTTTTCCCACCGTCTCCATTCCATCCCTTTTGACTGTATCATTCACCTCTGCTAATCCTAGTCGCTCAGATGTTTTGGTCCTGTTCACCCCATTTTTGGAATTACCTGTAAGAAGCCTGATGTGGAGAATATTAATCGGGCGCACATGAGCTCTTCGCAGTGGTTGAAGAGCATGAGGTGTAAATAGGCCTTGGCTCCAGCTCGGCTAATAAATAAGGTTACCTTTGATCCGGTTACAATGGAAGCCCACCACACTAAGCTCACACCCTTGGTTTAGAAGTCGTAGGGAGAAATGTTGCCTAGTGATTATGTTAGCGAGACTATCACAGAGGACCTCACCAGGATAAATACAATAGAAAATATGGGCAACATACAGGTGGATATGAGCTCAGTATATTTGCACGACGAGCATTATAAAGAGAAGTATTTTGAAAAAAATTCATGAACAAGTCGATCCATATTCTTTGTTGCACCAGTTTCCAACAATTCAAATACATCCACAAGAAGAGATAGTTGACTTTAATTTCAGGTTCGCACAAAGCTGGCAAAGAGTCCTTGATGGTTTACGGCCCACACATGAGCAAGTTGCATTCTACTATCTCAAGGTATTTAGCACTAAAATTGGTATGGATGTATGGTATGCCAATGTGACTACATTTCTAGACTTGTATATGCAAGCTCAGAAAGCTAAATCTAACTTGATTGTTGTAGGTAGGCTTTTCCCCAATATGACTATGCCCATTGTCCCTAGCCTTCCATAGTATTTGTATTCTAGTACATTTTTGCAACCCATGCCTTCCATGTACCCGGTTCTTTCATGGAGTTCTAGCATACCTCATATTCCTCCAATCCCTACCCTGCAATATTCGACCCTAGGTTTTTCATAGTTACCTACTCAATCAATTTAACAGCTATCGACATTAATTCCTTTTCCAAAATTACTAGTGTCTTCGACCCCTTTACCATTACCCGCATCGTAAAAACCTTTGCCTTTATCGATGTTGATTGTATCATATAATCTAGATCCTCTCACGGCATTGTTGCAAGAAGTAAAGTCTAACAATGTAGCCTTAAGGACAATATACAATGAACTTACAATAGTAATAAAGAAGCAAGCGAAGGCTGAATTCCAGTCGAGGATATTTCAAACCCCATCAATTACTTGAGAACAAGCTTCTACTAGCAAAGGCCCTGAGAAGATCCTAGAAGTGTTAGAAAATAAGGAGACTAGTATAGCAGAAAAGACGTATTGGTGCTCTACATGCAACGATCCTCATGGAAATGAACTTTGCATGGTGCATATGAACTATGTGCAAACACTAGCAAAAATTTTGATTGGCGAACAAGTTAATATGATTAGAGAATCCGAACACAATTTTATGATACCATCTTTGGAGAAAGCTTCAGTCATCATGAGATCTGGGAAGAATCCTGTAACTATGGATCCAGCTGAGCTCAAACCTTTGAAGGTGCCTACAAAACCAAAAGTACAAGATGAAAAATGACAACCTCCAACAAAAGTGCTTGGTGTAAGGACTAAGGAATAGGATTCTATTAAGTTAAGAGACTTATTGCCTAAGCAATCTCAAGAGAGAGTGCAAACTAAGGCATCAACTTTGCAACCTGTAGCAGCTACTCAAACATAGAGCAAAAAAAAAGAGTAGGCCAAGGAGCGACTTAAGTATCCATCCTTGACGAAGAGGCAAAGAGTAGAAGCTACCCAGTAGTACTAGGAAAAATATGAACGAGCTCCAGAAGAGAAGTTTTAGGGTGTCCCAAGTTATAACATTGTAGAGGAAATGAAGAAGATTCTAGCTAAAGTTAGCTTGTATGATGTGCTACAGTTGCCAGGATAAATTTATTTGTTGCAAGAGTCCTTGAATACTGCTAAATATCAGAAGAAAGTGTCTTCCCAAACAGTCCTAGTGCAAGCATTGCCCACTTCTACGACAAGAAAAAATAGGCCTCCCCCATTTTATTTATCACTGATAATGGAAGGGTAGATTGTACACAACTATATGATCAACTCTAGAGCTGCAACTACTGTTATGCCAAAGGAAGTGTGTGAAGTGATGGGGATGGAATATACAAGAAGTATTCCAGTAGTGTTACAGGTGTATGGGACTCTGATAAAGACAGTGGGAGTGATAAAAGACATCCCTATTGTCCTCCACAGTATGTCGTAAATAACAGTCATTCAGGAAGTGGTAGTAGTTGACTTAGAGCCATATTTTAGCATGTGCCTCTCAAGGGAGTTCATGGCTAAGCTAGGAGGATACCTTTTCTTAGACTATTCACATTTTGAGATACCATTCAAAGGAAAAAGGATTCACATCCATAATGAAAAGCCTTTGTCTTTTCACATTGAAAGGTTGTAAGAGGAGGAAAAATCTCCAGGTGCAATAAACGTGATGAGTGAAGAGCTAGAAGAAGTTGACTTGATGGGAGAAGCATTGGGTGAGCTTCACCTGGAATATGAGTTTTTACTTATAGATTTTAATGCAATGATCAGGACAGATATTAGTTGTTATACAATAACCAAGCCTGAGCGAATTGAAGAAGTAGTCCCTGATTCTCAAGATTCTGACATGGATCAGCTATGGAAATTGTATTCTAACAGTGTCAAATGTAAGAATGGCCTAGGAGCTGGTGTTGTGTTGATCTCCCCCAAAGGATTACAAAAAAATTATTCTTATAGGTTGACTTGGATTTGTACGAATAATGTCGATGAATATGAAGCATTATGCCTTGGGTTGAAGAAAGCTGAAAAGTTGGGCATTAAGCAACTATAGATTTTTGGCAACTCTGAGCTTATTGTCAACCAGACTGCTAATAGGTGTGTATCAAAGCATAATTACCTTAAAGCCTATCGCAATAGGGTCTGGGATTTGTTTGAAGCTTTCACAGCTTTGAACATTCAGGTGATCTCTTGAGAGCAAAATAAACATGCAGATATTTTAGCCTCTCTTGGCGCAAATTATTCTCTTACAGAGCAAGTGGTCTAGAAGCCCAAGACTGTCAGGGTGATCTATAGACCTTCAGTCCTAGATAAGAATATTTAATGGCAAGTATTCGACAATGATGAACAAATAGTCAATTTCCTGCTCAGAGAAGTTGCTAGCACAGATGACAGAGTGCTTGTCGAGGAATAGAAAGAAGGGATGGTTTAATTAAATAATAACCATATCCCAAGAGGTTTGATCTCATTGGAGATTTTATTTGATCAAAACGATAGAGCTGACAAGCATATAATTAAGGTAGACGCTAAGGGGTATAAGGAATTATAGTTGGAACCAAAAAATATTTTCAAGATCGAGACCAATTATGTGTCGGATGAATTTGAAGGCATTAAAAATTTGTGCTACAAGTACCCTAACATTGTGGTGAGAAGCTACCAAGATTTAAAAGGATACGACAATAATGTGATCCAACATACCATAGAGCTACAAGAGGGGGTAAAGCCTTTTCGATAAAAGCAGTGTCCTATCAATCCTAAAATTGAAGCACTCATGAAGGTGGAATTATTGAAGATGATGGAGGCAAAGATAATATATCCGATCAAGCACTCAATATGGGTGGTAAACTTGGTCCCATTAAGAAAGAAAAATAGATATATTTGGTTGTGTGTTGATTTTTGCAACCTGAATTAGGCATCGCTTAAATATCATTACCCTTTGCTTCAGATTGATCAAAATCTTCATGTGGTTGCTGCCGCACAAATATTCTCACTATTAGATGGTTTCTCTAGATATAATCAAATCTAGGTGAAGGACGAGGACCAATATAAAATAGCATTCACCACCAAGTGGGGCACATTTGCCTACCAATGGATGCCCTTTGGGATCTCAAATACCGGTGCTACCTTTCGTAGAGCCATGGACATCATCTTTGATGAGTTACTGAATAGAATTATTGTGATATATCTAGATGATATTACTATTTTTTTGCACCGCAGAGAAGACCATGTTGCTCATTTAAGGTAGGTGTTCGAGAAGTACCGCGAGTTCAGGATCTCTATCAATCCAAAGAAGTCAATATTTTTTGTTAAAGAAGGAAAATTTTTGGGTCATGTAATCTCACAGGAAGGGTTAGCGATTGATCCTGCAAGAGCTGAAGTGCTCATGAAATTGCCACTACCTACTAATAAGAAAGACCTACAATATTTCTTTGGTCAAATAAATTTCATTCACAAATTTATTGCCGATTTCGCTCAAGTTGTTAAGCCCATGACTAAGATTTTGAAAAAGAATACTAAATTTAAGTGGACAGAAGTCAAGAGACAAGCTTTTGAAGAAATCAAAGAAAGAATCATGTAAGCTCCAGTTTTAATTAATCCTGACTATTCGAAAGACTTCATTCTCTATGCAGTGGGGGAGTAAGAAAGTTATGTTGCAGTGTTGACACAGAAACAAGAAGATGGAGAAGAGAAGCCAATTGCCTTCTTGAGTCAAGTTATTGCACCACATCAAGAGAAGTACAATTTTATTGAAAAACAAGTGTACGCAGTGATGAAATCATTGAAGAAGTTTCGACATTTTTTTTATCAGAGCAAGAATTTTGTTTATGTTATTCATCCTGATGTTCGAAATTTTATACTCCAAGGAGAATTAGGTGATAAAAGGGTAGTTTGGATCTCAAAAATTCAAGAATATGATGTGGAGATCTGACCAACAAAGCTAGTTCGTGGGCAAGCTTTATGTCAGGATTTAGCCAAAAGTGTCACCTCTGTGACAGTAGATGCAGTACATGAGGAGGACATTGGTGAAAGAATTTGTGTAAATCATACTATGAGCAATTGTGATTGGATAGAATAATTGATTAACTATTTTACTTCTGGGATGTGTCCAACTTACCTTGATGCTTCACAACGTCGAAGATTCAGGCTGCAAGCACTCAAGTACGTATTGTTACCCAATGGATTGTATCATAATAACATCGATAGAGTTCTTCTCAGGTATGTGAAAGTGTTCGAGAATGAGAAGATATTGGATGAATTTCATTCTGGACTATCTAGAGGTCACTACACAGGTAGGCCCATGGCTTTAAAGATAATCTAAGCTGGTTATTATTGGCCCACTTTGTTCATCGATGCTCATAAAGTAAGCCAATATTGTGATAGTTGTCAGTGATACGTTGGAAGAACTAGGAAAGGAGCTCTTCCCCTACGCCCAATCCAAGTGGAAGCACCTTTTCAACAGTTGGGTCTTGACTACATTGGATTTATTGATCCTCATTGTTCTGCGGAACACAAGTATATCTTGAGGGTGACTGATTATTTCACCCGATTGGCAGAGGTTATTCCCACTAAGAAGGCTAATCAAGCTATTATTATATCCTTTCTTGAAGGAATCATTACTCATTTTAGCATCTCGAATTTGATTGTAACTGATAATGGCACTCCATTCATTGGGACCAAAATTATAGAGTTCGCTAGCAGATATGGCATATATTTTAATATATCATCCAATTGTTATCCACAAGGGAATGGGTTGTCCGAATCTACCAACAAAAATTTGCTACAGATTTTAAAAAGTACGATGGGCAGTAACAAGAGAAGTTGGCATTTGTTGTTGAATCAAGCGCTTTGGGTGGACTGTATTCTAGTAAAGAAATATATCAAAACGTCCCTGTATGCCTTAGTTTATGGAAGAGATGCTATCCTTCCTACTCATATTGAGCTTCCAGTACTCCAAACATTGTAGTTGTTCCAGGATGAAGATGAAAAATATGATCCTATGAGTGCAAGGTTGGCACAATTATTACAGTTAGAGGAGGACAGGGAGCAAGCATATCAAACGTTTTCTAAGCACATTAAAGAGATGAAGAAGTGGTTTGGAAATAAAACAATTGAACGTAGTTTCCAGGTGGAAGATTTAGTTTTTAAATGGAATGAAAAGAAGGCTAAGTCAGGGAATCACCATAATTTTGATGCTATCTGGGAAGGGCCTTTTCAAATTTTTACGGTGAATTCAGAAAATGCTTAGCATATTCATTATCTAGAGGGTTATGATCTCCCTATTCTAGTAAATGGTTTGATTACCTCAAGTTGGAAATTGATCTATGTTGTTGAAAATTTTCTCTCATTACAATGTACAGTGTTGTTGTTGTGGAAAAATTAACCAACGGTGAACATGTGGCAGAGGCGGGAAGACCATCTCGCTTCAAGAGACCACACTTTTTAACCGAACTATTGGCAGTAAAAATTGGTGAACAAATGGTGGAGGCGGGAAGACCATCTCACTTCAAGAGACCATGGTTAGGAAAAATGCATTTGAAACTTGTAATGGAGTTTTGCTTTAACCCACGGAGAGGGCTTATGATAGCTTTGAGTAAATTTTTGCAAAAATAGTTGCCTTAAAAAATGTAGACACTAATTTGGTTTGATCTCTGCCATGGCATATAATGATGACTTTGGACAAGTGTTATTACGGTGATATACCCATCCTACCAAATTGCATGGATAACCAATCATTGCAATCGCCAGGGTAATAGAGTAAATCACTAGATACAAGACTCACTTGATGATGTAAGTGGATTTAACAATGTGAAATGATGATGTGGGTACATTTATAATGTTGAATGGAGATGTAAATGCATTGATGAGTGAATTTGATAGTTTTGTGAAATTTAGAACTATTTTGGGACATTTTGAAGTAGTTTGGGCCATTTTCATGACTTTTAGTCATAATTGAAAATAAAATGCTCAAATAAATCCATGTAATCACAAAATGTGATGAAATGATTTGATGTATGCTTGGAAAAATGGATATGGTAGTTTTGTGAAATTTGGGATCGTTTGGAAGCATTTTGACATAGTTTAGGTATTTTCGCGATGTTTGGTCGCAATCGAAAATGAAGCACCCAAATCAATTCATATTATCATAAAACATGATGTGATGAATGCTTGGATGAAGTGGATTTCGTAGTTTTGTGAAATTTGGGATCGTTTGGAAGCGTTTTGATGTGGTTTAGGCATTTTTGTGATGTTTGGTCACAATCAAAAATAAAGCGCCCAAATAAATCCATGTTATCACAAAACATGATGTGATGATGTGATAAATGCTTGGATGAATTTTTGTGGTGATTTTATGGGATTTTTCTATGTTTTAAGTCCCTTTTGAAACCTTTTGTAGTATTTTCAAGATAAGCGTTGACCTACATCCATATATGCACATACACGAGAGGGTGTATACCATTTTATAAATTTCGAGAGGCATTTGAATGTGCTAAGCAAATGCATTGGAGCATTTGGGTGTGCCATAATTAGTTATAAAATGACTACAAGGGTGACATTTCATTTCATTAATGTGTTTGAGGGTTTGAGGAACAACGTTTGAGCCAAGGAGAGTGTGAGTATGGCGATGGCAATGGAGGATGTAGATGCGGTAGCTGGAGCAGATGCGTAGGTGGCAGAGGTGAGTTCTTCTAACCCTTCTTGGTTGATTTGGAAATGTTTTTTTAATGATGGAAAAAGGAAAGGCAAAAAAAAAAATTATTAATGAGATGTTGATATGTGTTTGTATTTATGTTGTGTTGTAGTTGAGGATTTTGGAGGCTCGACATCAATTCTCACCTATCATACCAGGGGTGAGAAAGGTACTATGGAAGACCAACTAGGAGTTGTTGGAGCAAGTGGGATTGTATGGGTGTGCTCAAATTGAGATGGTGAGGGCTAATGAGGGGTACCTCTCTACCTTATAAGAGAGGTGGGATCCATAGAAGGGTCTTTTTTAGCTCTCAATAGGGGAGATGATCATAATGATTGAGTATGTGTATCGCATATTTTACGTTTCAATGGAGGGGTTGCATGTCCAAGTTGGACACGATCGGGGATATGAGATGAGTTGAATATTTAGTGATGGGTGGAGGGATGTTAAGATTAGCAATGGTGGTATAATATACTTGGATATGGGAAATTGGAGGTACTACCAACCTATATCATGTTCCTTTTGATTAATGTGTTGGTGCCTAATAGCACCAGGTGCTTGTTTCTATGGAACATGATTAGGTTTGTATTCGATATGATCGATGAGCCTCGGGTGTATGCTTGGGTACCTACTCTACTAGCTTAGGTGTACATGGAGTTGTATGAGGTGAATAGGTGAGGATGAAATATAGTGGGCTACAATGTGTTGCTTCATAGTTGGGTCTGGAAGCATTTTTGTGTAGCTCATCCTATGGGCTTGCTATGCGAGTGGGATAGGGATTAGTCCTATGCATTGAGATTATGGGTAGCTAAGGAGATACAGTTGAGTCATCCTGGTCATAGTGGCTAGAAGTGCAAACATATATGGTTAGGTTTGACACTTGCTTAGGTGTACTAGAGACCATGGTGAGATGCCAAGTGGTCAACTAATGGGGAGCAGCTATGGTGGGTTAGGCAGGCCAAATGGATGTTTGGTTGGCATGGTAGTGAGGTGGATATGATCTAGTTTTTATAGGTTTTATAGTAGTTTGGGATACATTAGGGAGTTCCTAATGCTCTAGTGATCTACAGGTGTCAAGTGAATCAAAATGAGTTAAGCCTACTCTATGTGGAGGAGTGATGAGTGGAGAATAAGGATGATGAGGAGATGGATCTCTCAGATGTGGATGATGTTAGAACTAAATTAGAGTACAATGCTTGGTTTTCTTTATAGCCTCCATGGGTATCGAATTAGGTGGTGTATGATGGTAGTGGAGAGGACAAGGAGGTCACAACCGAGGTAGAGGAGACTCCTCAAAGTTAGAGATGTCATACGTCCAACGGTGGAGGGATACAGTTGAGAGTCGTAGTAGAGCAGCATCCTGAGATTGGAGGTGATGGTGATAGGATGGAGGAAGTTCTGGAGAGACCTCCTAGTCATAGTGAGGAGTGGGCTAAGCTCCAGGTTAATAAAAACTAGCTTTGATGGATGGTGGTAGAGCAAGATGCAGAGATAGTGGTATAGGATGTTAAGAATGCTCAATTGCAGACAAATATAGAGGTACAGATGGTGATAGGTGGAGGCAAGGATGCAATAGTGAGGCTCCAATAAGAGCTAGCATGATGGGATGCTCAATAGAGATAGGACATGTTACAACTTCAATCTCATTATAGGTATATTTAGGAGCATGAGTATCTTCTTATGCAGCATGGTATTGGATTGCCAATGCAACCTTCCTCCTTTGTATTTGGCTCTGTTAGACATAGTGATTATAGGCATAGTGACTCTCGCTCTAGGATTCCTCAAGCTCCTGATATATCAGGATCATAGGGATTTGCCTTAGGGCGTTAGCTAGGGGTATCTCATTTTTGTATATGAGCCTTAGTTCTCCATTGTATATAGCCTTCGGGTGTACTTTGTATATGCGATATTTATTTATTTATAAATATATATATATATATATATATATATATATATATATATATATATATATATATATTGTATATATATATATATATATGTATATATATATATATGTATATATATATATATATGTATATATATGTATATATATATATATATATATATATATATATATGTATATATATATATATATATATATATACATTGTTTTTCTTTTGTGTATGCTTTTGTGTGAATGTATGTGTTAATGCATGTGTAAATTATGTGATGGATGATAATGTAATGTGTATGTTTTATGATAATAATGCAAGTGAATTGACACTCTAATGATCATTTGTAGTAATTTAGTGTTTGCTTGACCACTTTTATCGTTGTTGCTTAACTAGGGATATCAACATCTAATGGTGGAAAGGGAAGTGCAGGATTCATGTAATGATGTGATAATGATACAGATGTTGTTTTGGCTTAGTGTATAATTGATTGTTTTATAGAGACTTAAACATACTAGTGGTCTCAAACAAACTCACTAAGTTTTGTCAAAATTCTCCAAGACCAAATGTGTTTGTAGTGAATGTTCATTTACCAATCATGAGTATGGTGATGACTTCAAATGAATCAAGAACCAATGTGTGTGCAAGTGAATTCATTTACCCATTTTGAGTAAAGTGAGGTGAAACCTATCATAGAGAAGACCAAGAAGCTAGCTTGTCCTTATGTGTGATTAGAGGTCTCTTCAAGAGATATGTGTCACCACGCATGAGCATACTCCATTGTCAGTCAAGCATCTATAGCCCTTATGGAGATTAACTCCATAGTCCAATGAAATGATCTTTAAGTTTTTGGGATTCAAACTACCAAACCATCTAGATGAAAATGTATTGTTATCGTTATGACCTAGGGATATGTGGTGTGTGATTTGTAAAAGAATTAAAGGTTTGATTGTTGGCAATTTTGGGTACTTTGGGTACATTGCCTTTGCTCAAGTATATAAGTTGTCATTGATGTCAAGAAGCTTTTGAAGGAATTTGATTTGATGTAAAATAATTTGTTTTGATGAAGGTTACGGCATGACAAGTTCGAAAGAAAGTAAGTTGGAAAAATGTCGCGATATCGCGACATGTCGCATTTTTGCGACTTAAGAGAGAGAGAAAGCAAGTTAGAAAAGTGTCACGATATCGCGACATGTCGCAGTTTCACGACTCAAAGAGGAGAGAGAATGTACGGAGTCAAAAATGTCACGATTTCGTGACATATTGCAAGGAAGGTTGTTCGGACGAAAAAGTGTCACGATTTCATGACATGTTGCAGGAGAGAGAGTCCGAAAGAAAAAGTGTCACGATTTCATGACATAATGCAGAAGAGAGAGTCCGTAGTGTGAATTGTCACGATTTCGTGACAAGTTCGAAGAGAGAGAAAGTAACATGAAAAGTGTCACGATTTCGTGACATGCTGCAGATGAAAATGTTCCAAGTAAGAACTATCACGATTTCGTGACATGCAGCAAAGGAAAGGTTTCGAAGTAAGAAATGTCATGATTTCGTGACATGTTGAAGAGAAAGTGTTCGAATACAGAAAGTGTCATGATTTCATGACATATTGAAGAGAAAGCGTTTGGATGTAGAAAGTGTCACGATTTCATGACATATTGAAGAAAAAGCGTACGGATGCAGAAAGTGTCACGATTTCATGACATGTTCCATTTTCGTGGGCATAAGGCAGAGAAAAGCACAAGGCAATGAAAGTGTCATGATTTCATGACATGTTCCATTTTTGCTAGTGCCTATAGAGAAGAGTGTACGAAAGCGAAAGGTGTCACGATTTCGTGACATGTCATGTTTTCGCTAGTGCAAGCAAAGAAGAGTGCAAGGAAGCGAAAGTGTCATGATTTCATGACAAAAATTGAAAGCAGGTCTTCTATAGGAGAAGTGTCATGATTTCGTGACAAAAGTAGAAAGGAGGTCGACGAAGGGAGAAGTGTCGCGATATCGCGACAAAAGCAAAGTTGATGCTGACAAAGACAAAAGTGTCACGATATCGCGACAAGAGCTTAGTTGAAGTCGACAAAGGCTGAAGTGTCACGATATCATGACAAAAGCCAAAAGAAAGTGTACGGTTGCAAAGGTGTCACGATATCGTGACATGTTGTAGTTTTACGACAAAAGCTACAGAAGAGTTATAGAGGTAGTTGAAGCCGACAAAGTTAAATTTGAGCCGATGAAGATTAGGGTTTGTAGTCGACGAAGTTTAGGGTTGTTACAGCTGACTAAGATCAAGGTTTTGATCTTGAAAATGTTATTATAAAAGGTAGGCTATTTTGAAGAGTTAAAGGGTGTGGGTGTTGCGACGTTCGTTGATAGAGCGCAGAGTGAGAAGTTCGATCACCGAGAGCAGAGTGTAAAATTTGATCGAAGTGTGCAGAGTGAGCGAAGAGTCATGGTGAATTTTTCCAAGTACCGTTGTGTTTGCGTAGATAGTGCAAAGGTTGAAGTTCGACCAAAATGCGGCTGTGATTGCGTAGAGAGAGCAGAGGACTTGTGAGCTGAGTTTGATAGTTCTATCAGAGAACTTGAGGACAGAGATGTATTGGTTCTATGAGAAGAACCTGAGGACAGATTTGGTTGTTGAGCTATTGTGGACGTGATCATAGAAGGCAGAGGTCTCTTAGGCTAAGCATTGAGGATAGGAGGTCTTCGGTGGAAAGGAGTTCCACGTGCTGGCAAGAGGTAGAGGCAGTTGATCTTCTGAGGGATCATTTCTAGAGTAGAGGGGAAGGTATCTCCTTTGAGCAGAGGCTCATAAATTCTGATTGGGAGAAGGTATCTCCTTTGAGCCGAGGCTCATAAACATTGTAATTGGGAAGGATTCCCAAAGAACCTTGAGATAACTTTTAGAGAAAAGTTTTTGTGGATGTAGCCCAATCATTTTGGGTGAACCACGTTAAAAATGGGTCTTCAATGTGTGATGCTTTCTGTCTTGATTAATGTTGTGTTGATGCCATTGCTATCTAAAGTTAAAATTATTAATTGGTTAAGTCTTATACTAGTTCACCCCCCTCTCAGTATAAGCTTGTGTTCTTCAATTGGTATCAGAGCCGGTCTCTCCAGAAAGAGCCTAACAGCTTGGAGAAGGATCTATCATAGGAACATACAGATTCAGAAAGAGATGAAGAGGTTGAGTTCGATCTCAAAGGTGAATTCTTCTTGGCTCTAAGAAAGCTTGAGAAATTCAGGGAAGAGAATTCTGTTCTCAAGTATCAATGTCAGGAAGAAGAGATAGCAAGATCAGAATTGTCTCAAAGTGTTATAGACTTCAAAATTCTAGTTGAAGAAGGGAAGAAGATTGAACGAGGTTCGACGGAGGCTCTAAAAGGAAAGGAAGTTGATTGCGAGAAACTAGAAGAAGAGGTTATGTCTCTTAGAGTGAAGTTGGAACAGTTGACTCTCAGACAGAATACTCCGTGTGAAAAGCAAAAGAAGGATGGTATCACCATTTATGAAATAGGGTCTTCAAGCAAGATCAATCTTCATCCTGAAGAGCGGTGGATTCCAATTGGTCACAAGAAGAACAACCATCCAAGGCATCAAAACAGGTTACATAATACTTTCCATGGCTATTGTTTTTCCCTGCAAGAAATTTGGTCATGAAGCTATGCATTGCAATAAGTCTTTGAATAGCCATAGTAAGGAAAATGTTAACTCTTTTGCACCTCTTATGAATAAAAATGTCATGTGTTACAAGTGCAAGAATTTTGGGCATATAGCAAGGATGTGCGGTTTGGATAGATCTAGCCTTGAGTTCACTAAAAAGAGAAATGAGATCAAATCTAAGTCAATGATAGTTCAAACTGCTTTTCATGCTCAAGACAAAGTAGAAAAATGGTATCTTGATAGTGGTTGTTCAAAACATATGACTGGTGAAAAGGAAAAGTTTTTGGTCTTAAAAAAAACAAACAGAGGAAGAACAGATCAGTTTTGGAGATAACGAGGTCCACTAAAATCTGTGGTAAAGGGACTCTTAGTTTGGATGGGAAATCCAAAATAGAAAATGTGCTTTATGTAGAAGGCCTAAGACATAATCTTCTAAGTGTGAGTCAACTTTGTGATCAAGGACACATAGTATCTTTCTTTTCAGATAGATGTGAGATAAGTAAAGAAAAAAATGGAAAACTCATTGCTAGTGCTACAAGGACTCCAAACAATCTTTACATGCTAAGTGAGATAAAAAAGGAAAAGTGTTTTCTAACTCAAGAAGATGAGAGTTGGCTATGGCATAAAATATTGGGGCATTTGAGCTTTGATAATCTTGTCAATATTAGTAACAAGGAAGCGATTAGAGACTTGCCCAAAATAAAAAGGCCCCATAAAATCATTTGCGGTCCGTGTCAACATGAAAAACAGGACCGGAACCAGTTTCAAATCAAAAGGGTATACTTCTTCAAAACCATTGGATCTTATTCATACTGATTTATGTGGCCCTACCGGAACTCGGAGCATTCGGGGAGAAAGCTACTTCATGTTGTTTATAGATGATTATTCTAGAATGACTTGGGTTACTTTTCTCAAAGAAAAATCTGAAGCTTTTGAAAAATTTAAAGCTTTCAAAGAAATGATTGAAAATGAGACTGACAAGAGAATCAAATGCTTAAGATCGAGATAGAGGAGGAGAGTTCACTTCAAATGAATTTGTGGAGTACTGTGAGCAACAAGGAATCAAAAGAGAATATTCAAGCAGCAAGAACTCCTCAACAAAATGGAGTAGTTGAAAGGAAAAATAGAACTATTGAAAATATGGCTAGAGCTATGTTAAATGAATCAAAACTTTCGGATGGCTTTTGGAAAGAGGCGGTCGATACAACGATCTACATTATCACCGGGGCCCAACTTAGAGTCAATCATCATAAAACTCCTTATGAGTTGTGGAAAGGAAGACCAGCTAGAGTAAAATACTTCAAAGTGTTTGGGAGTAAGTGCTTCATCGAAAGGGAAGATCAGAATTTGGGTAAGTTTGATCCTAGGTGTGATGAGGGAATCTTTCTTGGATATTCCAGCGAAAGCAAGGCCTACGAGATGCTTCAACAAAAGAACTCATACGGTTGTAGAGAGCATAAATGTAACGGTTGATGAAAAGACAGGGATAAGAGAACCAGTCAAGGAACTCGGTGATGAAATTTGTCAAGAAGAATTCAGAGAGGTTTCAAGATGAAGAAGAGGAAAGACAACAACTGCTTCCCAAAACTCCTTCACGATATGTTTCGAAACATCATCCCAAATATTTGATCATTGGTGATCCAAATAGCAAGCAAACAAGAAGAAGAGTCATTCCTTCACATGATTCTACAAATGTTTCATTATTATCTCAGATTGAGCCAAAAGATTTCAGTGAAGCATGTGTAGATAAGTTTTGGGTAAAAGCAATGGATGAAGAGCTAAATCAAATAGAGAAAAGTGAAACTTGGGATTTGGTTCCAAGACCTAAGGACAAGAATGTCATTGGCACAAAATGGATATTCAGAAATAAACTCAATGAGGATGGAAAAATTGTCAGAAACAAAGCTAGGTTAGTCTGCAAAGGTTATGCTCAAGTAGAAGGTGTTGATTTCGAAGAGACGTTTGCTCCTGTTGCTCGTCTTGAAGCTATCAGAATGTTTTTGGCACTTTCAAGCTTCAAATCATTCAAGGTATATCAAATGGATGTAAAGTCAGCTTTTCTAAATGGCGTGTTGGTAGAAGAAGTCTACATAGAACAGCCAGAAGGAGTGTCTCTCTCAAAATAGTCAGACTATGTGTGTAAACTAAAAAAGGCCTTGTATGGGTTAAAGCAAGCACCGAGGGCTTGGTACTCAAGACTTGACGAGTTATCTTCATGAGCAAGGCTTCGGGAAAGGCGTGGCGAGATAGTAATTTGTATATTAAGAATGAAGATGATGATATGTTGATTATGGTTGTCTATGTTGATGATATTATTTTTGGGGGAAATAAGACTCAGATGTGCAAAGATTTTGCTAACACCATGCAGAAGGAATTTGAGATGTCTATGATTGGAGAGCTGTCATTCTTTTTAGGTCTTCAGATTGCTCAATCAAAAGATGGTGTATTTCTCTCTCAAGGGAAGTATATCAAAGAAATGTTGAAGAAATTTGGGATGATGGACAGCAAACCAGTATGTACTCCAATGATTACAGGGTGCAAGATGAGTAAGGATGATGAATCTCCAGCGACAGATCAAAAGTTGTACAGATCAATGATTGGCAGTTTATTATATGTTACAGCTACCAGACCAGATATCATGCAGGCAGTTGGGTTAGTAGCAAGATTTCAGGCAGCTCCAAAATATTCTCATGTTATAGCGAGTTAAAAGGATATTCGAGATATCCGAAGGGCACTATGGACCTTGGGCTTTGGTATCCCAAAGGTGATGATTTCACCCTCACGGCCTATACGAGATGCAGATTGGGCGAGCGATGCTGATGACAGGAAAAGCACTAGTGGTGGAGCATTCTTTCCGGGAAAGAGTTTGGTTTCTTGGCTAAGTAAGAAACAACCTTCGGTTTCCTTATCTACATCAGAGTCTAAATACATAGCAGCGAGTGGCTGGGTGTACACGGGTTTTATGGATGAAAACCACCTTGGAGGATTTCAAAGTCAAGCATGAACAACCCATCTCCATACTTTGTGATAATACAAGTGCCATAAGTATTTCCAAAAATCCGGTAATGCACTCAAGGACAAAGCATATTTCCATCAAGTATCACTTTCTAAGGGAGAAAGTGCAAGACAAGCGAGGTCAAGCTAGAGTATGTGTCTACTAAAGAGCGGATTGCGGATATCTTCACCAAACCTCTTCCAAGAGATACGTTTGAGTATCTAAGGGAGAAATTGGGAGTTGTACTCCCACCCCAGAATTAATCACCTCATCTGGAGGTGGGGGAGGGACTAAGCTAAGAGGCTCATTCTTAGTCCCGAGCCCCAAAGGTGACCCTTTGCCATTGATGACAAAGGGGGAGAGATATGAGTAAGGGGGAGAGCTTCAAGTGAAGAGGAAAGCTTCAAGTCAGGGGAGCAAAACTTCAAAGGAAGATTCTCAGTTGTGGGCATAGTTTCTCAGTTGTTAGCACGGTTGGTTTCAGTTTTGGCTCTTGAGACGTGTTTTCAATAAAGGTTTGCCATCAATGACAAAGGGGGAGATTGTTGGCAATTTTGGGTACTTTGGGTACATTGCCTTTGCTCAAGTATATAAGTTGTCATTGATGTCAAGAAGCTTTTGAAGGAATTTGATTTGATGTAAAATAATTTGTTTTGATGAAGGTTACGGCATGACAGGTTCGAAAGAAAGTAAGTTGGAAAAATGTCGCGATATCGCGACATGTCGCATTTTCGTGACTTAAGAGAGAGAGAAAGCAAGTTAGAAAAGTGTCGCGATATCGCGACATGTCGCAGTTTCGCGACTCAAAGAGGAGAGAGAATGTACGGAGTCAAAAATGTCACGATTTCGTGACATATTGCAAGGAAGGTTGTACGGACGAAAAAGTGTCACGATTTCGCGACATGTTGCAGGAGAGAGAGTCCGAAAGAAAAAGTGTCACGATTTCATGACATAATGCAGAAGAGAGAGTCCGTAGTGTGAATTGTCACGATTTCGTGACAAGTTCGAAGAGAGAGAAAGTAACTCGAAAAGTGTCACGATTTCGTGACATGCTTCAGATGAAAATGTTCCAAGTAAGAACTGTCATGATTTTATGACATGCAGCAAAGGAAAGGTTTCGAAGTAAGAAATGTCACGATTTCGTGACATGTTGAAGAGAAAGCATTCGGATGTAGAAAGTGTCATGATTTTGTGACATATTGAAGAGAAAGCGTTCGGATGCAGAAAGTGTCATGATTTCGTGACATATTGAAGAAAAAGCGTACGGATGCAGAAAGTGTCACGATTTCGTGACATGTTCCATTTTCATGGGCGTAAGGTAGAGAAAAGCACAAGGCAGCGAAAGTGTCACGATTTTGTGACATGTTCTATTTTTGCTAGTGCCTATAGAGAAGAGTGTACGAAAGCGAAAGGTGTCACGATTTCGTGACATGTCATGTTTTCGCTAGTGCAAGCAGAGAAGAGTGCAAGGAAGCGAAAGTGTCACGATTTCATGACAGAAATTGAAAGCAGGTCTTCTATAAGAGAAGTGTCATGATTTCATGACAAAAGCAGAAAGGAGGTCGACGAAGGGAGAAGTGTCGCGATATCGCGACAAAAGCAAAGTTGATGCTGACAAAGACAAAAGTGTCACGATATCGCGACAAGAGCTTAGTTGAAGTCGACAAAGGCTGAAGTGTCATGATATCGTGACAAAAGCCAAAAGAAAGTGTACGGTTGCAAAGGTGTCATGATATCGTGACATGTTGTAGTTTCATGGCAAAAGCTACAGAAGAGTTACAGAGGCAGTTGAAGCCGACAAAGTTAAATGTGAGCCGACAAAGTTAAATGTGAGCCGACGAAGATTAGGGTTTGCAGTCGATGAAGTTTAGGGTTGTTACAGCCGACTAAGATCAAGGTTTTGATCTTGAAAATGTTATTATAAAAGGTAGGCTATTTTGAAGAGTTAAAGGGTGTGGGTGTGCGACGTTCGCTGATAGAGCGCAGAGTGAGAAGTTCGATCGTCGAGAGCAGAGTGCAAAATTCGATCGAAGTGTGCAGAGTGAGCGAAGAGTCATGGTGAATTTTTCCAAGTACCGTTGTGTTTGCACAGACAGTGCAAAGGTTGAAGTTCGACCAAAATGCGGCTGTGATTGCATAGAGAGAGCAGAGGACTTGTGAGCTGAGTTTGATAGTTCTATCAGAAAACTTGAGGACAGAGATGTATTGGTTCTATGAGAAGAACCTGAGGACAGATTTGGTTGCTGAGCTACTGTGGACGTGATCATAGAAGGCAGAGGTCTCTTAGGCTAAGCATTGAGGATAGGAGGTCTTCGGTGGAAAGGAGTTCCACGTGCTGGCAAGAGGTAGAGGCGATTGATCTTCTGAGGGATCATTTCCAGAGCGAGAGGGGAAGGTATCTCCTTTGAGCGAGAGGCTCATAAATTCTGATTGGGAGAAGGTATCTCCTTTGAGCCGAGGCTCATAAACATTGTAATTGGGAAGGATTCCCAAAGAACCTTGAGATAACTTTTAGAGAAAAGTTTTTGTGGATGTAGCCCAATCATTTTGGGTGAACCACGTTAAAAATGGGTCTTCAATGTGTGATGCTTTCTGTCTTGATTAATGTTGTGTTGATGCCACTGCTATCTAAAGTTAAAATTATTAATTGGTTAAGTCTTATACTGTTCACCCCCCCTCTCAGTATAAGCTTGTGTTCTTCATTAGTGAATTGGATTCTCAACTGAGGTATGATGAGAATTTTACCCTATCCTTACTACTCATTCTTTTATTTGGAAGTGTTGTTAGTGGTGAAGACCACTATTTTGATTTTGGATTGTGTGCATAATGGGACAAACAAAGATGATTTTTTTGCTTCAAGATTCAACCCAATCATGGTGTTATCCCTCTTTGACACAAGATGTTATTAATAGATGTTTTAAGTGCTTGGTTCAAGAATGCTAGAGTCAACTCCCAAAACTCAAGATTTCTTTAGTGAAAATGTGCTTTGGTCCTAGAGGAGACTTGACAGGTAACTGAGGTTGCTTGAAACACAAGGAGCGGTTGAGTGACTAAAAACACCTAAGGGTGATGGAATTTTATGGCAAATGATGACATGAAATGGTGAAATGAGATGGATGTTGATTGGAGGATGCCCCTGATTAAGGCAACAAGACTTATTAAATCAATTACTTAAATGACCACTAGTATGGTGGATGAAATGCACCATGATGATATGAATGTGATTATGAAATGCAATGTGTATGAATTGTGCTTTTGTGTATTAGCCACGTATATATATATATATATATATACATATACATATATAAATCAACTTAAGCATCAAAAAATCTCAAGTGGATGATGTTCAATGGTTTAGGCTCTTCTACTCCCTCTAGACTGGCAAGCCTATATGTTCCATGACCCACTTTTTGTCTGACAATGTATGGACCTAACAAATTATCCATGAATTTATCACGAAGATGCAGAAATGCATTGGTATTTTACTAGTTTTTTTAAGGACAAGATCCCCTACTTGGAATTCATGTAAATGAACTTTGGCATTGTATTCATGCTTTAAATGATCATAATATACTGGTAAGTACCCCAAGGTATTGATTCACCTTTCATCAAGGAGTGTGAGTTGGTCAAGACATGCTTGTCTAGTGATATCATCATCTTTGAATTCCTACAATGAAACATGTAGTGAAGGAATATCGAGCTCAAGATGTATGATAGCTTTGGTACCATAGACTAATGAAATTGTGTTGCCCCAGTAGGCATGTGAATGCTCATTCGATAAGCCCATAATGCCAAGGGAATTTGAGTGTGCCAATCTCGATGATTTTCTTTGGCTAATTTCTTGAGAATAGTGATCAATATCTTATTGGTTTCCTTAGCTTATCCATTTGTCTGTGGGTACTAAGGAGTTGATAAACTATGTTGGATATTATATTTCTCTCAAAGTGCTCAAACATCCTTGTTTTTTAAAGACTTACCATTGTCAAATATTATTTTTGAGGGAATACCAAAATGACGGATGATATGTTTAAGTACATCTGCAAATCAATTAGATGATCAAGGTAAGCTATCAATATCATACCAGTCAAATTTTGTGAACCATTTCATTGCTACTTCATGATAAGATTTTAGGATTGGTTCTTTGCATTGGTACAATCCTTTTACTTGACAAACGACAAGTTAGGAATCATTAAATATCATGATACGCTTTATACCCATAACTATGGTTGCTTGAAGTCCTAATATTAGGGCTTCATACTTTGCATTATTGTTTGTGCATGAGAAATCGAGTTTTAACGATAAATGAATAGGTATCCCTTATGGTGTATGAAATAACACTCCTACACCTTGTCCTTTTTTACACTTGGAATCATCAAAGAACAGGGTGATATCCGCATCCTCTTCAGGAATGATATCTTCTTCTTGTTTAGTGACAGTAAATATTGAATCATCTAGGAGCTCAATAACCAAAATTTGATCATTATGAAGTGAAGCTTTCACAATTTTATCAGCTATTACCTAACCTTTAATGGATTTTTGGCTGATGAAATCAAGGTTGAATTTTTTCAAAAGCATTATCTATTTTGTGGTACGAGTATTGTTGTATGTGTGAGACATCATGTAACATAGAGGATTTTTTGTAGCTATGACATAAGTGGTGTGACTTAGCATATAATATTTGAGTTTCTTACTGGAAAAAAATATTGCTAGACACAGCTTTTCCATGTAAGTGTATTGAGTTTTGTAGCTTACCAATGTTCAATTAATATAATAGATTGCTTGCTCTTGGTTATTTTCATTATTTTGTGTAAACATTGTCCCTAATGCAAAATCCATTAGTGAGACATAAAGATGGAAGTGTACCCCCAAGAGAGGTAGAGTTAGGACTAGAAGAGAAAGGGATTGGGCTACAATGTGATGTTTCAGATCTGAGAGTAGGAGAATTCCAGTGTAGCTCATCCTATGGGCCTTCCATGTGAGTGGAAAAAGGATTAGCCCTATGAATTAAGATGGTAGGCAACTGAGGAGATACACTTGATTCATCATGGTCGTAGTGGCTAAGAGTGCAAATAGTTATGGGTAGGATTGACACCTACTTAGGTGTACTAGAGATCATGGTGAGATTCCAGGTGGCTGACTGATGGAGAGCATCTACGATGGGTTAGGCATGCCAGATGGGTGGTTGGTTAGCATGGTAGTGAGGTGGAGTTGATCTAGTTCTTACAAGTTTTACACCAGTTTGGGATACGTTAGGAAGTGCCTAATGCTCCAGTGCTTTATAGGTTTTGGGTGAATGAGTTAAGTCTGCTCTTTGTGGAGGAGTGGCAAGTGGAGTATGAGGATGACGAGGAGATGGATCTCTTGGATGAAAATGATGTCAGGACCATAATGGAGTGCGATGCTTGGTTTGCTTCATAACCTCTATGGGTATCGATTTAGGTGGTGTATGAGGGTAGTGGATATGATGGGGAGGTAACAATCAAGGTAGAGGAGACTCACCAATATCAAAGACATAATAGGTTCAGCAGTGGAGGGAGATAGTTGAGAGTCATGGTAGAGCAGCCTCCTGAGATTGGAGGTGATGGTGATGGGATGGAGGAAGTTCTAAAGATATCTCTAGGTTGTATTGAGGATTGGGCTAAGCTCCAGGTTAAGCAAGACCATATTTGATGGATGGTGGTAGAGTAGGATGTAGAGATAGTGGTACGATATGCCGAGAATGCTCAGTTGCGAACAGAGCTAGAGGTACGGATGGTGATAGATGGAGGCGAGGATGTGATAGCGAGGCTCCAAGAAAAGCTAGCATTATGGGATGCTCGATAGAGATAGGATGTGTTATAACTTCAATTCCAAGATAGGCACATTTAGGAACTTGAGGATTTTCTTATGCATCATGGCATTGGACTGCCAGTGCGACCTTCCTCCTTTATATCTAGCTTTGTTAGGCATAGTGATTCTAGGTATAGTGACTCTTGCTCTAGGATTCCTCAAGCTCCTGACCTATCAATATCATAGGGATCTACCTTTGGGCACTAGCTAGGGTCCTCTCATTTTTTTTATATGAGCCTTAGTGCTCCATTGTATACAGCCTTTCAATTTTCTTTGTATATGTGATATTTATTTATATATATATATATATATATATATATATATATATATATATATATATATATATATATATATATAACATGGCTTTTCTTTTGTGTATGCTTTTGTGTGAATGTATGTGTTAATGCATGTGTAAATGATGTGATGGATGATAATGTAATGTGTATATTTTATGATAATAATGCAAGTGAACTAACGCTCTAATGATCATTTGTTGTAATTTAGCATTTGCTTGACCATTTTTACCGTTGTTGCTTAACCAAAGACACCAACATATAATGGTGGAAAGGGAAATGAAGGACTCATATAATTATGTGATAATGTATAATAACCCACATCTTTTTTTGTTGTTTTGTTTTTCTACTTTTTTTTGCTTTTTGCTACTTTTTTCTATTTTGATTTTTTTGTGTTTTTTGCTTGCAAGAAATGAGAATGCAGAAAAATAAATAAAATGAACATAAACTAAAGGTTGAACTAAAATTAAATATCATATATTATTAACAAGAGTTATTCATAGGTACATAGAATGATCATTGAGACTGACGATGCAGATAATAATGCCAACCCAGATGTTGAAATCCCCTTCAAAGCCAAATCCAAAAAATTCAAACCCTAGTGTCACTATTGAAAATGCAAACCCCAAACTATACAGACCCCTTGGAATGGTATGGCCAGCATAGAAAAATGTTCCAACCTCCAAAAATATTCAAAATCACCATAAAGGGTCACCCAGGCATGCCATCTCCAATGCCAAAATACCTAGAATGATTTGATGTCTTCATTGAGAGCTGTGAGAAAAAAGGTAGGGCTGGAAACCCTAGTGTGGTATGACCAATACTACAAAAATCTACTACAAATGAAAACAAATGATCTGCAAATAATCTCCACTTATTTCTCCTTGAATAATCTCCAAAAATATTTCCAAAATATTTGCAATAATATCCAAACGACTCTCTGTTGAAGCACAATTTTAACCTTTGTATGAAGTTGCCTCTGAATCACCCAAGAGTGATCTCTCACACTCGAAGATGATGTTATCTAAGAGGTATTTCATCCTCACAAAGCTTGAAACCCTTGCACAGGCCAAAGTCTCTAGTTTCATGAAATGAGCAAACAAGAATGAGAAGGAAATGAAGAAATTTCACTTTTTATATCTCCTCTAGAAGGCTACGCCCCTCTTGGGCAAATAAACTTAATTTTAATTTAATTTAATTTCATCCCCTTATGTCTCCCAAATGGGGCACCCAATTTTAAGTTATAACATTAGACACTTTTTAAATTTAATCCTTATGTCCCCTTTTGGCCCCATTCACAAAATATATTAGAAAATATAAAGTGAAGAACACAAGCTTATATTGAGAGGGAGGGGTGAACAATATAAGACCACTTTTTACTTTTCTTTTCAATTCAATATTATGCAGTGTATAGATAGCAGTATCAATATCAGTAATCAAAGCAATGCACAAAACACCATCCACAAACGTGACACAATAATTTACGTGATTCACCCAATGCGGGCAACTCCACGGAGAAAATATTTTGCTAAAACTTTCTCAATAAATATCTTGGGAATCCTTCCCAATTATAATGTTTATGGACCTCTATCCAAATGAGATTTTGATCCTCTAAATCTCAAGTTCATGGATCTCTTCCACAGGAGAACTCTTTCCCCTTCTACTCTGGCTAGTGATCTTATAGAAGACTTTGTCTCTCTACTACACTGACTTGTGGATCTCTCTCCAATTGAAGACTCCTCACTTAAATCTATCTTTAATTGTCTTGGCTTATGGATATCTATCCACTGAGACTTTGTCCTCTATACTCTATCACCTCCAAAGCTCTTTCAATAGGTTCACTCAGAACCTCTTCAAATATGCTCAATAGACTCACTCAGAACCTTCTCAAATATGCTCAATAGGTTCACTTAGAACCTACTCAAATTTGCTTAATAGGTTCACTCAGATTCTGATCAAATCTGCTCAACAAGCTCACTCATAAATTGTCAAAATTTTCTCAACAAGCTCACTCAGAAATTTTCCAAATCTGCTCAATAAGTCCTCTCTGGGACTTGCTCAAATCTGCATAGCAAGCTTTCACAAAATCTTACTCAAAATCATTCCACAAGCCTTCTCAAAGACTTGCCTCAAATCAGCTCAACAAAATCTCAACTCAATCTCATAGAAGCATAAAGAGAATTGTTAGAGACTCAATATGTTCTATACTCAAATCCCAATTTCAACTCAAATCAATCTCAACTCAACAATCTCATAGAAGCATAAAGAGAATTGTTAGAGACTCAATATGTTATATACTCAAATTCCAATCTCAACTCAAATCAATCTCAACTCAGCAATCTCATAGAAGCATAAAGAGAATTGTTAGAGACTCAATATGTTCTATACTCAAATCCCAATCTCAACTCAAATCAATCTCAAATCAAAAATATCATAGAAGCATAAAGAGAATTGTTAGAGACTCAATATGTTCTATACTCAAATTCCAATCTCAACTCAATTCAAAACATAATATAGAATAGTTTTTTTTATGGAACTTGAACAACCACTTCACACAATCACTTGACTAGGCTCAAACAACTCTACTCAACCAATCACCACAAGGAATAACTCTTTCTCACAAACCCTATTCCAAGCATGAATCAACAAACTCAAAATTTCTTCAACAATACTCAACAACAACTCTTACATAACAATGATACTCGTGTTCTTTTCATCTCAAGTTCAAGTTCTTTGCACAACAAATCACTCCAACAACAATGCTTATAAAACAAGGTTTTATCACAACTTTCAAACCATAAAACCTTGAAGCATTAAACAAACTATTTTCGAATAGGAAACCACAATCAATCCTTTTCACTCCAATGATATTTCAGAAATCAACCACCCAAATAAAATCAATGGAGAATGTTACTCATACCTTTTTGATGCCTTATGAGTTGTCCACTAAATCTGCCACACTCAACACTTTTATTTTTTCCAATCTCAACAAGGGTTATATATCTTGAGTAATAATACAACAATAAAATAATGTCCAATTAACACCTTATTACTCCTCCTTTATTTTAACATCCACCAAAGTTATTTTTAAAGAAAACCCTTACTCAAAAATAACTTTCACTAAAATAACTTTATCAATAACCCTTATTACTCCTAATAATTTCAAAAATCACAATTAAAAATTTAACTCCACAACTCAAACAGCCACTATAACCTTATTCCTAAGGTTATTCAATACATCAACTATAAAATCACCTTTACCGCTTATCACTTCACCTTAGACAATAACAAAATAAATAAAAACCTCAATACCTGCCTCAAGGGGAATCGAACCCCCGTCCTGTCCAATGCGAACGCCCTATCTACGACCAAGTTGTCACACGAGCTACGGGCTCGTTGTGAAGAAATAAGTGCCACTCGCTTCTTGTTCTTCTCTCCTTCTACCAAGTGAAAAAGAAATGCGCCTTGAGTGCCTCAACAGAGCCAAAACGATGCTTGCGAGAATCGAACACTTAACCTTCCTGTCATCAACACCTTTGCATAAACCAAGCTACCACTAGGCCACACTGCCCAACATGCTTTGGAAAATTGACGCGGTTAGCTTTCAATATTTGTTGCTTCACAAAATGAAAATAACACGAGCTCTTCCTTCACAAAAACAAATCGTTAATCTCAATCAAGCAAGGATAATCTTCTTCAAAAAATTTAATGGCATATATATGCCTTCCCTTAGCTTGGAAACGTCGACGCTTTTGAACCTTCCTTTATGACGTCGGTGAATATTCTTTTAATTTAATTTTAAAATTTTAATTTTAATTTTAAATAAATTAAAATTTAAACTAAATCTTTAAAATTAAATATCTCCATCAACAGGGCACCTTTTTCGATGAAACGAAAAGCCAACTTGGGTTTTAAGAAAAACCCATTTCAAATCTGACATCCATGGTTTTAAATAAAACCTTTTATTTTGCCTACCTTGGTTTTCACAAAAATTCTTCCTTGCACTTTCACAAAACATAGTGCATGCCATCATAGATCCTTTTGACATCAAATAACCTTTTGACATCAATGACAACATTTTAACTTAGGGACTCAAAATGTCCAACATAAAGTTAAATTAAAGATTTTAAGTTATTTCAACGACAAAATATTTAATATTTTGGTCCATGCCACTCGAAACCACCAATCGAGGGTGGAAATGGATACCCAATTGGAAAACGCATCAAACCCATCTCTCTGTTTCGCAGGACCCACCATGAATTGACTTACTAAAAATAGTAAGTGAAGCCCAAAACACCCCAAACCACTCCAAAAAATAGCAATCGGCAACAAGCAACACGTCCAAGCATCGAACTCATCCCAAAGGCTCCCACACACAACCATTAGCCTACGATAACCCGAGAGTAGGCTAACCCAAGTAATAACTTCTAACTAATTAGAGAGGGGATATTACATAATGATACATATGTTGTTTTAGCTTAGTGTATGACTGGTTGTTTTGCACAGATTCAAACATACTAGTGATTTGAACAAACTCACTAAGTTCTGTCAAAATTCTCCAAGACCAAATCTGTGTGTACTGAATTTTCATTTACCAATCATGAGTATGGTGATGACTTCAAGTCAATCAAGAACCAATGTGTATGCAAGTGAATTCATTTACCCATATTCAGTAAAGTGATATGAAACCTATGGATAAGACCAAGAAGCTAGCTTGTCCTTATGTGTTATTAGAGGTCTCTTCAAGAGAGATGTGTCATTATGCATGAGCATACTCAATAACCAATAAAGTGTCTATAGCCTCGGTGGAGATTAGCTCCATAGTCCAATGATCTTTAAGTTTTTGGGATTCAGACTACCTAACCATCTAGATGAAAATTAAGTGCTATCCTTACGACCTAGGGATATGTGGTGTGTGATTTGTAAAAGAATTAAAGGTTTGGTAGATTGAATTCTCAACCGAGGTATGATGAGAATTTTACCCTATCCTTACTACTCATTCTTTTATTTGGAAGTGTTGTTAGTTGTGAAGACCACTATTTTGATTTTGGACTATGTGCATAATGGGATAAGAAAAGATGACTTTTTTGCTTCGAGGTTCAACCCAATCATGGTGTTATCCCTCTTTGACATAAGATGTTATTAATAGGTGTTGTATGTGTTTGGTTCAAGAATGCTAGAGTCAACTCCCAAAACTCAAGATTTCTTTAGTGAAAATTTGCTTTGGTCCTAGAGGAGACTTGATAGGCAACTGAGGTTGCTTGAAACACTAGGAGCAGTTGAGTGATTGAAAACACCTAGGGGTGATGGAATTTTATGGCAAATGATGACATGAAATGGTGAAATGAGATGGATTTTAATTGGAGGATGCCCCTGATTAAGGAAACAAGACTTATTGAATCAATTATTATCCAAATTAATCAAATGACCACTAGTATGGTGGATGAAATGCACCATGATGGCATGAATGTGATTGTGAAATACAATATGTATGAATGGTGCCTTTGTTTATTAGCCATGTATATATATATATATATATCACATTAAGCATAGAACACTCTCATGTGGATGATGTTCAATGGTTCAGGCTCTTCTACTCCCTCTAGATTGGAAAGCCTATATGTTCCATGACCCACTTTTTATCTGACAATGTAAACCAATTAGCCGTGAATTTATCACGAAGATGCAGTAATGCATTGGTATTTTATTGATTTTCTTTAAGGACAATATCCCCTACTTGGAATTCATGTAAATGAACTTTGGTATTGTAATCACGCTTTGAACAATCCTAATATACTTGTAAGTACCCAAAGGTATTGATTCGTATTTCATCAAGGAGCGTGAGTTGGTCAAGACGTGCTTGTCTAGCAGTATCATCATCTATGAATTCCTGCAGTGAAATGCATAGTGAAGGAATATCGAGCTTAAGAGGCATGATAGCTTTAGCATCATAGACTAATGAAAATGGCATTGCTCTGATAGGCATGTGAATGCTTGTTCTATAAGCCCATAATTCCAAGGGAATTTGAGTGTGCCAATCTCAATGATTTTCTTGGGATAATTTCTTGAGAATAGCGATCAATGTATTATTGGTTGCCTTAGCTTGTCCATTTATCTATGGGTAGTAAGGAGTCAAGAAACTATATTGGATATTATATTTCTTGCAAAGTGCTCAAACATCCTTGTTTTTGAAAGACTTACCCTTGTCGAAGATTATTTTTGAGGGAATATCAAAACGAAAGATGATATGTTGAAGTATATCTACAAATCTATTAAATGATCGAGGTAAGCTATCAATCTCATACCAATAAAATTTTACAAGCAATTTCATATAACCATCAATTAATAGGGTGATATTTGCATCCTCTTCAATAATGACATCTTCTTGTTTAGTGTCAGTAAATACGAATCATCTGGGAGATCAATAACCAAAGGTTGATCATTAGGAAGCGAAGCTTTTGCAAATTGATCAGTTATTACCTAACCTTTAATGGATTTTTATATGATGAACTCAAGGTCAAATTTTGTTAAAAGCATTATCCATTTTGCGATACAGGTATTATTGTATGTGCGAGACATCATGTAACGCAGAGGATTTTATTTAGCTATGACATAAGTGGTTTGAATTAGCATATAATATTTGAGTTTCTTAGTGGCAAAAAATATTGGTATACATATATTTTTCACGTAAGCGTATCGAGTTTCATAGCTTACCAATATAATAGATTGCTTACTCTCAGTTGTTTTCATTCTTTTGTGCAAGCATTGTCCCTAATGCAAAATCCATTGCTAAGACATAAAGATGGAAGGGTACCCCCGAGCGAGGTGGAGTTAGTACTGGCAGAGATGTTAAGTATTGCTTGATATCATCAAAAGCTTTTTGACATTCATTTATCCATGAAAACGTCATCCCCTTTTGTAGTAGGTGATTGAATGTCCTACCTTTATTTGAGAGTCATGCAATGAATTGACGGATTTATTGGATATTTCCTTGTAAACTATGCAACTCTTTCACATTTTTTGGGGGCTGCCTTTCCATAATGGCCTTGAATTTGTTTGGATCCACTTCAATACCTCACTTGGATACAATGAACCCTATGAGTTTTCTTGATGTGACTTCAAAGACACATTTCTTGGGGTTCAACTGTATGTTATGCTCAAGAAGGTAGTCAAAAACTTTTTCTAAGACACCGATATGCTCTTAACATGTTTTGGATTTGGTCAATAGATCATCCACATAATCTTCAATGATCTTATGCATGTAATCATGGAATATGTATGTCATGGCACGTTGATAAGTAGCACCCACTTTTTTAAGGTCAAATGGCATCACCATGTAATAAAAAGTCCTCTAAGGTGTTGTGAATGTTGTTTTGTGTTGGTCATCAGGGTTAATTCAAATTTGGTTGTATCCTAAAAAATTGTCCATTAAAGATAACATTTCATGGCCAACGCAAATGTCGACAAGAGTATCAATGTTTGGTAGAGGAAATTCATCCTTAGGACACACTTTGTTAATATCTTGAAAGTTAGTTCAAATGTGAATCGTCATGTTAGACTTGCAGACAAGTACCATATTTGAAATCCACTCAGGATATTTAATGTGTTGAATGAAACCCACGTCTAATAACTTTTGAAATTTTTCTTTGACCATGAGGGCAATGGAAGGATGTAACTTTCTTAAAAAAAAATTGACTGGCTTAGCATCAGGATGTAAGGTTAAGTTGTGGACAACCAATTTAGGGTCAAGACCATGCATATCATATTAAGACCATGCAAATATGCTTTTTTTTCTCTTGAGGAGATCTATGAATTTCTCTTGTTCATAAGCAAACAAAATTTTTCCAAGTTTCACAATTTATGGATTTTATGGATTTGTGCTTAGGTTCATATCGATAGTTTCTTCAATGGCCATGTGTGAACCTTCCTCAAGCTGATGGGGTGTTGGAATCAAATGAATGTGATTAGTGATGTTATCAAACTCTTTTAGCACAATTTCTTCTATTTTTTTCAAAAAATAGTCGAAACCAAGGGCAAAGGCGAATACGAAGATGAAGTCTATGGAGGAATGTATATGGTAGAAGCCTTTAACAATTCATCAAAAAGGATGTATTTAGATAAGGATGGGGGTGATGAAATATGTTCCACATTGATGAGACTTATGTCGATAGGAATGGATTTTGTCAAATCGCATGGATTGCAAAGTGGTGTGAATAATTCAATAGGATTCATGTTGACTTGATAAGGAACAGTGGTTGCAATGTGGAGGGTGGTTTTTCTTACCTCTTGGAATTGATGAATGAACCTTCAAAACTTGGATAGCAACAAGCAACACGTATAAATGCAAATGGCAGGGATATGCAAATGCAAAAATTCAAAAACATTTTTTTTTATTATGTACATATATTACATCAGGTTGTTGTGAGGTGGTCAATGAAGTGGAGGTGGTGGTTTGTCGGTAGGCTCAAATCGCTCTCTTGGTAGAAGCAAATGAAATATGGGTTGGTGCATGGGAAACATTCTGAGGTAATTCTCATCCTGTTTAGTGAATGGAGTGATTGGGATTGATTCTTCTTCAAATTCATCTAATTCTATAGATATGATGTTGTATTCCTCATATGATTCATCCTCAGAATCATCATTATCATTATCCTCTTCTTCTTTAGGGTTTAAAGTAAGACTTTGAAAAGCTCATTCTAAAGAGGAAGAGGAAGGTTGTGGACTATATCCTAGCCCAAAACGGTCATGTGCTTCTCGATATTGAGGTTCAATAATATCATGCATGCCCTGTTCATGTCATCCTAGACCATATTCTTGCCAATTAACCTGATGAAAGTATCATGATGGGAAATCAGATATGTGCTCAATATTGGTAAGGACTAGCTGCTTCGGCTCATTTAGAGGAAGTGGATCAAATGATGAATTGACCCTCCATATACAAAATTGATTTTATTTTGGGATGAACCCATGTTGTACATTGCTCCAATGGATAGGGGTGGGTCGCGTGGATGACCATCTGAGAGTTTTGATGTTGAACACTGTGACTGTGTCATCTCAAACCACATACTCACCGATACTAGCACTAGCGAGGTGGACTTCAACTTGTGCTGATGATGACGTGGATGGAGTGAATGTGTAGATGTGGGGTTCATGAGTGGCTTGAGGCTCGAATGAATAGAGATATGTATGTGGAAATGGCATCTCACAATCTATCAAATCAACTTGTGAGACATTGTCTAATGGTGATGAATATGGGTTTGGCTAAGGAATTTGATGGATGGCTAGTGATTTTGGTGTGGATGAAGTGGTGATGGGTACTTGTAAAGTAGGTTGTATGGATGATGAATGAATGGTGATTGGTGATGTGGATGATGTATATTGTGTGGATGATGAATAAATTGTGATTGGTGATGTGGATGATGTAGAGGGATATCCCCTTGTATGGATGTTGAAGGTGGTGATTGGGTCTGACCACGTGTATATGTTATCGGTTGTGATAAAGGTTGGGGTGTGGAAGTGGAGACCTGATGTGGATTAGTTATGGGGATTTCCTCTAGGATGGGTGCTTTGGATGAAGTATTATGATGTGACAAGGATGGTGAGGTTGATGGAGTTAAGAATAGATGGGTGGATGGAAGTGAGGATTCATATGGGTTGGATATGAAGTTGTAATATTTGAATGGTTCAATGTCTATAGGTATGCAATGTATTTATCCCTCATGTACATATTTCAAATATTGGTGTAGTATTGAGGGAATGCATTTCATTTCCCTTATCCAAGGGCATCCAAGGAGTACATTGTAGGCCATGGCCCCTTCTAGGACATGGAACATGGTGTGCAATGTCTTGACCCCCACTTGTATAGGTAAGACCATAGTGCCAATTGTAGAACAAAGAGCATCATTGAATGCTCACAAGGTGAAGGTGGATTTGGTGATGTGGAAAGGTGGAAGATTAATATGGTGGAGTGTTGAAGTGGTAATTGTTATGGTAAAATGGGTAGTATATTGCATTATACTACATAGATTATTACATTTACTTTTTACTGCATAACCATGGATATATTTACTGTTCCAAAATATCTACTGGTTAACCTATATTAATACCTAAAATATCCTAGGTAAGATATTTTAGGTTAGTTGTTTAATCATAATTCTCTACCCTAGGTTAGTAGTTAGCAACACGTCTCTCAACGGATCTTGTTAGCGTGATTGTTTCTAATTCAGTATTATTTGTAACCTATATAATGCTTAGTATTTCTAAGCTATGGTTCCTAATGTTGAATATTGATTATTGCATTATTGAATTCCATTTTTGCATGACTTATTCATCACATTAGCATTAGAGCCAATTTTTTTGGATCACCCAGAGGACGATCTGGTGACAATTTGTGCCATCAACCCACCTCAACAGGTGAGCTTGCTGGCGGGATCAAGCTCAAGGCAGGATCAGGTTCAACCCTGAATTGACCAGGGCCTACTCAACCCTAGGTCCATGCTACTCATGAGGGAGGCGATCGATCACCCTCACAAACCTCTTGATCGATAGCACTTCGTTGTCGATCGGGCTTCATGATCAACCGCCTACCAAGCCCCTCAATCGACAACACTCTGTTGTCAACTAGGCTCCGCAAAAGATGCCCAAGGAGGCAAGAGCCTCAACTCCTACTCATAAGGCTTGGGCCCGTAGAGCCATGTGGCCTCTACAACTTGGGAGATTCAAGAGGGCAGGAGTGCCCTCCCCTTCTAGCTGGATGCACACGGGGCAACAAATTTGGGATACGAGAGGGTAGGAGCACCCTCCGATCCCCAACCACCTCAAGATCTATGAGGGTAGGAGGCCCTTCGATTCCTAACATAGCCTGACTCTGATCTCCAAAACATGGTAAGATCTAGAGATATCTGGACTACACATACCCCGACACACCACCTGGACCATTGATCTGGCTTGCATGCACCTCGAGTTCCACTTGGATCGCTAACTGGATGACACATAGCTCACAGGCCATGTGCCACCTAGACATTGACTAGACAAAACATGGCACACAAGCCACGCGCCACCTGGATCGGATGACCCGACTCAGACCTGACACTTGGCAAATAGCCATAGGACAAATGCCTAACATGAGGGTGACACATTGCAGACTAATCGCGTGCCACTGAATTCAACTAACCATAATGTAGCGGAGACCAAAACAACAGGGACTGTGACTACCCGTAGGTAGTCAACAAACTACGGGCTTGAAATCCCTTTTCAACAAGTCTTTCTCCTCCGTGCGGGCAATGTGGGATAAATCCCACAATTTTTTTTCCCACCCATGAGAGGAGAGAAGGGAAAGGGAATCACTTTCCCTTCCCTTCGTTTCAGGCTGTGTAGCTCAACCAACACACAGTGTCGGGCTAAGGCTTTGTACGATGGGGAGTCCAAGGTTCGACTCTCATCGAGATTTTTTTTTTGCCTTCAAATGTCACTTAGTGCCTACAGCAAGATAAACAAGTATTTTTTATTTTTTTTTAATTATTTTTTTAGTAAATTTTATTAATAATTTAATCATATTTGATTAAAAATCATTTTTTTAAGTGTTTTTTCTTCAAATGATTATATTATTGATTTAATTATGCTTCAAATTAATTAGAAATTAATGAGAGAAGAAAGAGGCTATATTTTTTTTGCAATATCCACCAAACCTGAATGCTTTTGTTTTCTCATCAAAAGGAGACATAAAAGAGTATTTTTTTTGCAAATTAGAAAGCCTACAAGCCCTTAAACTCTTCTCACAACCTGTTACATTTGTAAAATCAAGGATTTCTTCAACAAATTTTTTTTGCAATAAAATCCTCAAAAGTTCTATAGTTTTCTTCACACATTATTGGAGATAAAAAGACATAGAAACTCAAACTTTTATTGCAAAACAAATAAGGAATCACATAGGTCATTTACTTTACAACAAAATCCAAACTTTGCTTTTGTTTTCTCCTTCAAAAAAAGAGATATACGACATAAAATTGCATTTTTTGTTGTAAAATTGAGAAATATTTTTGAACCTATTTGTTTCATCCTTATGCTTGAGTGTTGAAGACAAAAACCAAAGTTGTGTGTCGACTGGTCTGGAAGCCTTTCAAATGTGGGTCGTGTGTCGACTTGTCTTGAAAGGAGTGCTTGAATTTTTCAATTTTGTAAAAATTAAGGGGGGATAGAAGTCATATTAAGTGATTCTATTTTTTGCAAAATTGTAAAGAGAAAGGGGGGATATTTCAAAAAAAAGAAAGATGCATTCTCGATTGTACTCGACACCTTTTCTTAAAAATTGACTATACTAGGTGTATTTTCGGTTGCATCCGACACCTAGAGTGATAATAATTTGGGTTGCTCTCTTTTTTTGATTATTGCACTAACAATCATGCTTTTTGTGTACAATTAAACAATCAGATAAAACATTGAAGAAGCATTTCACAAAACCCAAACTTCACTCAAAATCGTGCTAAACCTTGCACAAGTTAAAACAAAGTCAATTTTTTTTTGTTCCCCATCAAAGGTCAAAATCCAAACACCTTGATTAATTCTCTTTGTTTGGCTTAATTTCCTCAAACTTTCCATCCTTCTTGAAGGGTGTTAAGGTAGGTGCCATTAAATATCCTAGAGAGCACAATCAGAAGTCTTTCAAAACCTACCCCTTTAATTTGCTCTATTTTGTTTGGCTTAAAATCCTCAAACTTTTCATCCCTTATTAAGGGTGTTAAGGCAGGTGCAATTAAATATCTTAAAGAGCAAATTAAAATCTTTCATATACTCTTTTAAGGGTATACTACAATATAAATTCATCTTAGTCATATCAATTTGAAACCTTAACCATGGCCATGATCAACAAGTATCTCACTGAGAGCCAACTGCTCAAAGGTTCAAATTATTCATCCTGGAAAACTAATATGAAAGCCATTTTAACTGTAGAGGAGATGTGGGGAATAGTGGATGGCACTGATTCTAGACCCACATCAGCAGGAGCAGATCAGACAACTTATGATAAAAAGGATAAAAGACTTTCCTTATTGATATTTCTAGCTATTACTAATGACATACAACCTCATATAAGTGAAGCTAAAAATGGCAAGGAGGCATGGAATGCCTTAGCAACCATTTTTTAAGGAAATAATCAATCAACAATTCTTAACCTTCAAACATAGCTTCATAATCTTCATATGAAATCTGGAGAGACAGTAGAGCTATTCCTTTGCAGAGTTGCAAATATAAAAATAAAACTGCAAGCCTTAGGAGAAAAAGTGGAAGACAATGTCCTAACCTCAATCATTTTAAGGGCTCTTCCAGACTCCTATATAATGTTGATCACTTCACTACAAGTCTCTGGAAGGACAATGACTTTTGTAGAGTTAGTAAATTTGCTTCAAACTGAAGAAGCTAATCAACTCCAAAGAGATGAGGCATCCAACAATGCACTTTTCTCAAACAAGAAAAGTGGAAATAAAAAGTGGAATCAACAGAAAGGATCTTCTTCTAACAAATACAAGGGTAAAGGCAAAGAGATTCAGAAGAAGAAGCAATATTATAAAATTTATGATAAAGACACTCATGAAACGAAAATATATTGGTTTAAAAAAAAATTGCCCAATGAACAAGGACAAAAGAAGGGCAAAGGTAAACCAAAGAACAAGAATAAACAGCAACAGGGACACATTGCCGCTGAAGATTCTAGTTCGAACTCTGAACGAGCACACAAAGTGCTCATAACACATACAAAATCCTCTCACAAGGATACTATTTGGTACATAGATTCAGACGCTAGTAAACATATGACTGGAGATAAGTCCTGGTTTGAGACATTTAAGGCTTGAGAAGGTAGACCAGTAACCATTTCTGATGATCAGACTTATCGATTTCAGGGAGAAGGAAGATTTTTTGTCTCCCTTCCATATGGAGAATGTAAGATTCAAAAAGTTCTTTATGTACCAGGATTGAAAAATAATCTCTTGTCAGTTCCACAAATCCTGGACAATAACATGAATATAAATTTCAAAGTGGACAAAGAAAATAAATGTTGCTTTATCACCCAGAAAGGAAAAAATATAGCAACAAGTTCATACAAACATGGTTTGTTTATCTTAGATGTAATTACCTCTACACATTGCAATGGCAGTAACCACAAAAGAGGCCACTTCTATATGGCATGGGCATCTAAGTTTAGGGTATTTACTAGAACTCAGTAAATATCAAATGGTGAAAGGACGGCCTACTCTTTCATATACTTTTTCAGTATGCTCAGATTGCTTGTCAGGAAAGCAACATAGAGTACCTTTTGAACCTAGCTCCTTTCGAGCTAAGGTACCTTTGGAGTTAGTTCACACAGATTTGTGTGGTCCTATGTCTACTAGTTGTGGAGGAAAAAGGTATTTTCAATTATTTGTAGACGATCACTCACAAAAAATGTGGGTCTTCTTCTTGCAGTTGAAGTCTGAAGCATTTGACTATTTTTAGCAGTTCAAGAAGCTAGTTGAGAAAGAATCAAGATGTTTCATAAATACCCTCAGTTCAAATCGAAGGGGGGAATACACATCAAAAGAATTTTTCTCATTTTTATAGAAACATGGGATAAAAATATAGTTAACAACAGCCTATTCTCCTCAGTCAAATGGATTTGTTGAGAGAAGAAATTGTTCCATTATGGAAATGGTTCGATGTATGCTTAAGGGAGTCAATATTGAGCACGGTTACTAGGATGAAGTTGTAACAACTGTAGTATATGTTCTAAATAGGGCACCCACATGGGCTCTTGAAGGTATGACTCCTCAGGAAGCATGGAGTGGAAGGAAACCCTCCATATCTCATCTACGATTATTTGGGTGTAAGGCTTTTATGCATATACCTAAGGAGAAAAGAAAGAAGTTAGATGAGAAGACACTACAATGTGTTTTTCTTGGATATGATGAATTCTCAAAAAGCTATCGATTGATAGATCCATTCACCAAGAAAATACATGTTTGTAGATATGTAGTGTTTGATGAGGCTTTCACATCTAACACTACATTAGTATACCTGGAAGATGAGGAGCAACAACCATAGACTCCTCCACAACAGAAAAAGCCTCCAAAATGGTATACAAGTACTATGAGAGATTCGAAACTCACTTCACCTCCATATCTCACTCTCAATCATCCAAAGACACAGAGCATGTCTCGACAGAGAACAACAGAAGCATCTACTTCAGTTGATGATCTTTGTGCATATTTTCAAGAGCTTTCTGTTGATAAAGATTTAGAAGTTGGAAATGATATGGAAATTGATGAGGAGAGGGTTTACATGTCTTCATATTATGAAAATGAACCTTCTACAATTGATGAAGCACTTATCAGCCTCAGTGGAAGGTAGCTATGGATGTTGAACATAATCCCTCATTAAAAATAAAACATGGAAGCTGGTTGATTTGCCTAAAAGAAAGAAACCCATAAGCTGCAAATGGGTTTACAAAGTCAAATATAAGGCATATGGTACCATAGATAAGCATAAGGTTCGTCTTGTGGTGAAGGGCTATGCTAAAAAAGAAGGCCTTGATTATGAGAAAACCTTTGCACCCACTGCAAAGATGACCACTATTCGAGTTCTTTGTGCTATGGCAGCACAGTTCGGATGGAAATTACATCAGATGGATGTAAAAAATGCCTTTCTAAATGGTGACTTAAAAGAAGAGGTATACATGACTTAACCTCCAAGATTTTTTGAGGAATGCCATGAGCAAAAAGTTTTCAAATTGGTCAAATCATTATACGAGCTAAAACAAGCCCCAAGAGCATGGTACATCAAAATGGATAGTCACCTACTGCAATACAGATTTAAGAGAAGTCCATCAGATGCAAATCTCTATATATCAAGAACACATAATCTGAAATAGTGATTCTTGTACTGTATGTAGATGATCTGATCATCACTGGCAATTCAAAGAAATTGATTAACATCGTGAAAAATGACTTGAAAGAGTCATTTGATATGATAGATCTTGGACTTTTCCACTACTATCTTGGCCTTGAGATAGAATAGAAGAAGAATCATCTTAGGGTGACTCAGAAAAAGTATGCCAAGACTTTAGTAGAAAAATATCGTATGACTGATTGTAAGTCCAAAGCAACACCAATGGAATCAGGGCTTCAGTTATCACGATATGATGACTCATCATAGGTAGATGGCACGCTATATCGACAGATGATTGGAAGCCTCATCTATCTTACCAATACTAGACCCGACATTACTTATGCTATAAACAATTTTTCTTAGTTCATGCAGGAACCAAAGGTCTCTCACTAGAAAGTAGCTAAGAGGGTTCTTCACTACATTCAGGGTAGTGTAGATTATGGTCTAGAGCATAAGAAGAATAACTCATTCTTATTACATAGTTATATTGACTCTGACTATACTGGACCCCTAGATGACAAAAAATCAACATCAGGATATGTATTTCATCTTGGATCTGGTCCTGTCTCATGGCATAGTAAAAAGAAACAAGTGGTTGTTTTATCTTCAATTGAGGCAGAATATCGCACTGCGCGTGGAACTGTGTGTGAAGTGATATGGTTAAATCGCATCTTGGCTACTATAGGCCTACCAAAGAAACTTCCTATTCACATGTTTTACGACAACTCAGGTGTTTTGAACTTGATCAAGAATCCAGTCCATCATGAACGCACAAAGCATATTGACACAGATTGTCATTTCATTCGTTATGAATTTCCTAAACATAAGATCAAGCTCCAATACATTCCCACCGACGAACAGGTTGCTGACATCTTCACAAAGGTACTTGGACGTGTCAAATTTGAGTTATTATGAAGTAGACTTTGTATATCAAAGTAATGTAATAAAGGGGGATGTTAGGGTAAAATAGGTAGTATATTGCATTATACTACATAGATTATTACATTTACTTTTTATTGCATAACCATGGAGATATTTATTGTTCCAAAATATCTATCGGTTAACCTAGAATAATACCTAAAATATCCTAGGTCAGATATTTTAGGTTAGTTTTTTAATCATACTTCTCTACCCTAGGTTAGTAGTTAGCAACATGTCTCTCTCAACGCATCTTGTTAGCGTGATTTTTGCTAAGTCAGTATTATTTGTAACCTATATAATGCTTAGTATTTCTAAGCTATGGTTCCTAATGTTGAATATTGATTATTGCATTATTGAATTCCATTTTTGCATGACTTATTCATCATATTAATGATGTTGATTGATGAACCAATATCAATTAATACTCATTTAAAAGGCTTCTTATCAACCTAATCCATGATGTGTAATAGAGGATTTGATGCTTCTAATGATATTGATTTGATCTCAAAATTATAGAATGCAATAGAAGACTCCATACATATTCTAATTCTCCCTAGAAAATTGTTGAAGGTATTGGAGTCTTAAGTTTGAAGTTCAATGGATTTCAAAATCTCCATCAATACTTCATGATGCAGGGGAGATTGTTGTATAAGCTCATAGATTGATAATTTGGTTGAAGCCATTTTGAGACTAGTCTTCAACCGACTACTTAGTGTGATGATAGGTCTTGGTGGCCAGCTTGGTAGATGAATGGGTTGAGATAGATGATTTGGCACATGAGTTGGTTGGGATGAATTGGTGAGAGGATGAATGTGAAGCAGAGTTACATTAACCAAAATACATCAATCCACAAAATAGAGAAATTGCAAAAGTTAAATTCTATTCTTTACTGAGGAGAATAGAACTTATAGATACAAATCCATACAAATTTGAAATTTCCCCTCAAATATCCTGTTTTCCCTTTTCCCGCCTAGAACAATCTATTAAAAATTTGAATTTCAGGGGTAAACTTATCAAGGTCATAACTCATCGCTCGTTGCTCGAAACGACTATTGGAGCATGTTTTCAAAAATCTCTCAAAGGGTTTTGTGGCTCAATATTGTGCCTACACATATTACCACCATATTTCAGCCCTTAAAAATGTCTCTAAGGCCTTCAAAATTGACCTCCAAGTTTTACTGGCAGGATTTTCACTAGTTTTAACAGGGTTGAAGATATTAAAATATACATATCTCCCAAACCGCTCAGGATATTGGGATGATTATTTTGGCGTTGGGTCTATTTCTCCATCCTCTAAACAACTAAGTAAACCTTAGAATAAAATGAAACAAATAAAAATTTGGGTGATGCAAGATCAATTTTACACCGCTAGATGCTCTTGCATCAAAATGGGTTGAGATGGATGGGTAGGCTATGGATACACAGTTGTTGGAGGTACCATAGAATATTGAACTACTTGAGATTGTTTATTTTTATTATTTGTACTTTTTTGATCGCAGATTACTTCATGGACAACACCCATAAAACCTTGGTATTATTGGACATGGTTTACATGGTTAGGAGGAGTTATAGGATTTGATCCCCATTTTGTTTATTGTGGTTCCTCCTAATGAGGAAGTGGTGTTTCGTAAATACCAAGTTTATAGTTTATTGTGCTAAGGGACTATCTAGCTTAATGGCCCCTAGGTCTAGCAAGTCTTGCACAATTTTTTTAAATGAAAAGTTGTTATTAATGTCTTGGCCCTTCTAGCGATGGAAGGGACATAAAAAATGCTCCTTGTAGCTCTTGCTATGTTTAGTAATATCCTCAAGTTTAACTTTTGGCAAGGTGATTGCAAGTGCATAATACAACCTTCAAAATATGGAGGCATATGACTCAGGTAGTGGTGTGTAATTGTGAGTTTATTGGATCGACTATCGGTGTTGATGGTTTTCTATAGTTGGTGTTGTGTAGTGCAATTGTTATGGGGGTGGAACTGCTTGATATGACACTTGTTGCGATTGTTGTTGTGATGATGATTTTTGTTGATGATGAACTTAGGGTGGTTGATTCATTGTTGGCTAACTCAATACCACTTGATTCACTTGTCCAAATTTTGATTGGACAGTATAGTTTACTTTGGATTGGCCTTTGTTTTTCCATTCTTTCTTTTTGGGTTTAATCTCACCCTCTTGAATTTTGATTTCTTTGATAACTCGGGCTTGGGCAAGAGCTTCATCAAATGTTCTATATTGTTGTAATTGAAGTAACAAGGAGATAGGTTTTAAGCAACTCCTTGTGAAAATTCGTGTTAATTCTTCTATTGAGATGATGAATGGCAATTTGGTAATGACTGCCCTCCAATGGTTTCCAAAGTCATAGATTGACTCTTCTTCAAATTGTCTAAGATTATACAAGTCAGTCAAGGTAGTTTTCTTTCTAACATTGAGGGAGAACCTTTCTAAGAATTTATCCATCAATTATTTGAATGTATAAATATTGTGATATGGCAAATGGTTATAGCATTCTAAGGCATCCTCCCTAATGTTTAAGAAAAATTTTGGAGCATTAAGGTATCATTCTCTTGGATTTTGAAACATGAATGGATGAATGCACTAATATGCTCTCTAGGGTCCTCAACCCCTTTAAATTTATCAAAATTTGGTAATGTAAAATTAGTAGGATAAGGTGGCGATGGTACCAAAGGATGAATTGGGTGATTGACTAACTGTCTCAGAGTGGGTTTCTGGTACATCATACTAGGTGTATGCATGACCAGGCTATCAATATGTTGTTGTAAATCTTATATTTTAGGATCGTCCACTTATGTGTGGAAACCTTGGTTTGCATGATGGGTGTATGTGGGTGGGGTTAGTTGGGTGAAAAATTATTGGGATAAAATAATATTCTGATTGGACAATGGATTGATGGTGGGTATGTGGTGATGTTGGATATTTTGTTGGAATTGGTTATGGAATGATTGGTGTTGATGAAGTGGAGATGATGTTTGGGGAATTTAGGTGTGTTGGATGGTGTTAATGGCATTGATGTGGTTGATTGAGATGTAGGTATGGTGACCGTAAGAGATCATGAAACCCAATATGGATCGAGGGTGAAAAATATTTTTAGGGTGGGAATGGATTGATGTTTGAAATCTACCACCTGCAACTGTTGTTGCAAGAATGGATGGGTATTTTGATTAGCATTACCAAGTAATTGGTTTAAGTGTTGCCATGCTTACTATATAGCAATTGCATATGTAGATTGCACAATTGTATGGGAAGTTGATGTTGATGTGTTGTGAGTGTTGGCAACGTGATTTGAGGTTGGTGGAGGGTAATTTGCAAAGGAAATTGCAACTGAGTGAGGGATATCATGTTGAGCTATATTAACAAACCTAGATGATGTGTGTGGGATGGATGAAGGTATTTGCAAAGCAATATTAACTTGTGCTTTAAACAGTGGGTTAGAGCAAGTGGTATTGTAAGTATACGAAATGAAAGTGCACTGGCTAAGTGGTTGTGGAAGGGCTTGATGTGAGGGTGCATATGTGGCCTCAAAAAGAGGGTTGGTGATGACTTGGTTGAAATTGTTTGGATATGAATGTGAGAGTTCCTACTAAGAAGGAAGAACAAGTCGAGGTGGGATGTTAAGCTATTCTAGAACTAGATTGTTGGTCTTAAATAAGCTCCAACTTTATTCATGTCTATGTAGGTGGTGTGGTAGTTGGTTGGTGTGGATGGTTCTATTCCAGGGATGGTAGTGTGAATTTCCCTTTGTAGTGTATCTACATCCAAAGTGGATGCCACATGAGAGGGTCCAACAGATAAGTCAAGATGTTTTGTCTATGCTGCACAGGTTGGGTTAGCCATAGAAGTGGTTGGGAAATGAGTGGAGCACTCCATATATGGAAATGGATGGTTGGTAAGTGGCTAACTCATAGCTCTGGCTTGATTTTAGGTCAATACCATAAGCTATAAGTAGACTAGGATAACAAATGTGCAGGGTGCATGTGTGAAAAGTGTAATTATAATGAACAAACACACAAATCAAGCAAACAATTGTGTCCTATGTCTTTGCAAAAGTTTTTTTTTCATGTATTTTGATGCTAAGACTCCTAAGCCTAAAACCACTATGCAAGGTGAATGATGGATGCAACTAAAAGGGTGTGTTCGAATCCATGCTTATGATGAAGGATGAATAACAAACGACTAAAAATGGCTTCCAAATAGTATGATTGGCTCAAGGGTAAACCTAAGGAATCACAATTACCCCTCAAGGGAGTTCATATTGTCTAATTCCTACTACTTTCCTAATACTTGGGGAAAGGCATCACAGGATTCGCTTCACTCTCAAGATAGCTTGGAAGAGAATGACAACTACGTTCCACTGATTATTAATCCCCATGGTAAAAGGGAATTACTAGTCCTTCCAACTCCAGTCACACCCAAAAGTAGAGGACCTTTCAGTGATGAAGTTAGAAAAGCCACTCATTATGAGCTACTACAGTTTATAGGGGGTAAGCCAATAGATGGAGATGAAGCCCCCCGTCGCTGGTCTCGATCAACGATTGGTGATGAAATCCAACTTGTTGATGTTAAAAGTGAAATGTGCAGTGTGTGTGATTCCTTTTAAGTTTTTGTTCTCTATGGTGTTTTCTTGAACAATAAAATGCAAAGAAAACTTAGCCTAGAATGCAACTAATATGCTTTTCAATTTGTTGCCTAAAACATAAATGAAAACATACACAATACACAAGACAAAAAGAAAAAACAACACCACAAATAACATAAAACTTGAACCAAATGCAGTGAGTAAATTTTAGATACACCTTAGACTTTTTGACATACAAATTCAAAAATAGCATAAAATGAATCTGAAAGCCCTAATACAACTAAAAATGAATTTATAAATATAGATCTACCCCTATATGCAGTCTATATGAGTTTTTTCTTATAAAGAAAATATCTAAGATGCGTAGGATGCCTAAGAACACTTGGTATTTTGCTTTTTAAAAACATAAATATGAATATTTATTTTCCTTTTTTATTTTAAAAATCAAAAATGTATATATGGTTTTAAAATAGCTCACCACGAAGCCTTAGTATTTCTTCCCCAACTTCACAGATGAGATGTTGAATCTATCATATGTAGTGTCGAATATCTCAATTACTCTATGGCATCTCTTTGATGCACTGTGGCATCCCCTAGACATAGTATGGCATCACTCATATGCAGTATGGCATCTGCACAAGCACAAATTAAATTCCCACGACTTCTAGAAACCCTAGTTGTGAATTTTGTGATTTTTGCACAATCAAGTTTTTGAAAACCTACAGTAAAAATAGAAAACGTAGATCAGAAACACAAGGTATGACAAGGTAAATCAAAATATGAAAACCTTTGGGGGTCCCATCATGATCACCATTTTGTAAAGCAGAAAAGATCAACACCAATAACAGCAATGAAACAAAGCAAATAAGTTATGTGCAATGAAAGTAAGATCTCTTATATTATTAAAATGAGGGAGCCTTGATCTCCACTTTATACATAAATGTACCCTGAATCTGGGGTTACAAAGTAATATTTGTGTTGATATAGTTATTACAATAAGAGGGGTAAAACCCTCAATCAAACAATGGTGGTGTCTTTGGATCTTCTTCTCTCCAAACATGGGGTGAGTGGGCTTGTGTATCCACTATGGGATCTCTCAAATGTGCAACAACTACTAATGAAAATGCTTCATGTATTTGCACACAAACAAATCACAACAAAGAGTCAATAACACCTACGAGGCCTCCATAGTGTGAGGTCCACTAAAACATAAAGGTGAATACTACAAATTCTAGCTAAAATAATTGCAGAATGTAGTGCAGAGTATATAAAAACGTAAGTTAATTATTCAAATCAACTACCTTGTCAAAGTATACCTAAATTGTTGGATCTACGCTTCTATTGGTTTAATTTGAGGTCACGCAGATGCCCTGAAGTGTTTGAGGGCTAGGTGGATGCAACGTGATGTCTGTTGGATGCCTTGGAGTGTTTGTAGACTGCTATGTATGCCTTGCAATATTTCATAAATACCTTGCAGTGCTTGAGGACCACCTTGAGGCATTTGTAGGTTGAATTAAATGCTCTACGATATTCAAATCTAGTTCACAAAGGTTTTAGGGGTCAAACGGAGGATATGGTGATAGTGAGGGTTTGTGCGAATGCAAAGGGCGAATATGACCACAGAAGATGTGTGATCTCTATTCTTAGGTTTTTTTATCCCTCTTCATAATAAGTGAATGATATTTTATCAAAGCCCTTATTTCATATTATATTTTCAATGACATTAATGAGCGATAAATATTAAAACATGATGAAGGGCTAAGATTATGATTTGATAAGTGACATGGATTGCATTGATTGAGTAGCCAAGATGGATGGATATGATTTGATAGTGATGAGTGGATAATGAGTGGCTAGGATTTGGTGTCTACAATATGCTACCATGGGTCACCTCTATGTCAATTTTAGGATGTCAAATCTGCTACTAAATGGGTGTGCCATCAAAATATTAGCAAATTAGAGTTTATAGTATGTCAAAATGTGATTGCTTAGACTAGTTGTTATAGTGAAATTTTTGGACTGGCCAAGTTATATCATCCAATCATGTCATGTAGGCACTCATCTTCGCAAAAATATATGAGGGGTTCAATCTCTAGACCTCCTCTAAGGTGTCAAGCCTTAAGCTCTCTTCCTCTAGCCAACAAGCCACTTTGTCACTTTGAGCCTAAAGCCCCAAGACACAAAATCATAACCTTGTGTGCTTCCATCAAAACACCTTGATCTTTAGAAAATAGGTGGTATTTGAACCCACACCCTATGTGTGTTAGTACCCTTAAACAAGCTCCTCTAGCTAATGAACTAGCCACCACTTGATATTCAAGGGAGGATGAGTGAGTTGATTTTGATGCATGATGCACTTGGACAAGGAGTGCATGCACCCCATGAAACATCCCACATGTAACCAAATTCACAAAACCTTCCCTAGTTTAAAACCCATGACTAACTACTCCCAATAGACTTGGAGTAGCCATCACGGCTAATTATCCAATGAGGTAAGGATGTGGAAAACATGATTTGTTTGCTCAAAAATTATGCCTCCATGCCATCCACTAATTCCTCCAAATGCACAAAATATTCCTATTTTAAATTCAAAAACTAAAAGAATGCAGACATAAAGATATTTATTTGACCAAAAAAAAAATATACATGGAGGCAAAATAACTAAAAATGCCAAACTATGACCCCACTAAAATTTTACAAATAATTTAGAAATGATAACATTTTTTTCATATCTTCCATGGTTTGCCCTACACAAAATTTTTTCTGGAACACAACCATTCAGGACATCCTCTCTTGCTAATGCAACAAAAAAAAAATTAGACCATTTTAACAAATTTTTCAAGAAGCTTAGAGGCCTTTGTCATGTACAAAATTTTACCCATGACTTCTTTGGTATAAGGGGATTACCAAAAGATATTCAAGTTTTTCTTTTCTTTATTGACAATCATGCAGTTTTGTGTTGTATTGATGCCACAAAAAAGAAATATTTTTAAATTTAAATCTATGCAAGACAAGGGTTTCAAGAAACCTCAAAAAATTCAATCCAGTATTTATGGTATCCATCTAGTAAAAAATGAAGCAAATTGAATTATTAAGATAGGAAAAGTAACCTATTGATGAATATTTCTCTAGAAGGATAAATTTGCTATAATGCACAAAGATCCTCATGATCTAGTTCTATCTATGTTAGAGTTACTATGTTAGTAACTACTACTATTACCTTATTTGGTAATATGTAGATTTACCTAGGTAGTAGGTTTACTACCCTAGGTTAGATATTCGTTAATATCTTCTTCTTAGAAAATATTATTAGTTAGCGTAATATCTTATTGTTGTTAGCTAATTAAAGGGGATATTATTTCCCACTTATCTATGGCTATTCTTAGCCATAGTTCATTGTATTTATGCTTTGATTAATTATGAAATTATAGTTGATTATTATTATCACTCACCTATCATTGGTATTAGAGCGATTTTTGACATACCTAGGAGAGGCGACTTCGGTGACTGGATAATGGGACACAATCCTCGAGATGGGACCCCCTCCAGCACCTTGTTGCTCAGAATAGATCCCAAGGCGGATCCTGAGTAGCACGTTTCTCAAGGCATATAGAATCTACATACCTAAGTAGTATGTTTCTCGAGGCATCCAGAACCTGTATGAAAATTGAGGTGATTTGTTGGTTGGAATTTGCATGAATTTTTCTATCTAGCATGAAATTTTATGATTTGGGCCTATATCTGATGATTGCACGCTCTGCTGATGATAGATCCTGATAACACACATGATCTGTTGTTGATAGGCCATACCGCCATCAATAAGACAATCCTAAAAAAAATTTGATGGTTTTGGAGAGCGAGATATGCATCTGATCTGATGCACGTTATCGGGCACCTCTAGCAAAATCTAACACTAACAAACTACAACCAACACGTGGGCACCTCTGGTAGAATCAAACATTGACAGACTACAACCAACATGTGCTTCGAGGAACTCTAATGTGACCTATGGTATAATCAAACACTAATAAACTGCAACCAACATACACTTTGAGGAACTCTGATACGACCTAAATCAATTTGGCACTAACAACGAGGGCACGGATCCTAATCCGATGCTGACATCATCTTTGACCTGGCATGCAACTCGAGACACCCTACACGCACTTTGATGTGGACACGTGGTGAATTCTTGGGCTAAACCTGGTAGGCATTGACTAGCCAGTTGACATAGCATGTTGCAATTGGATATCGCTATGGCTGATGTGGTAGTTTATGGTTTGTTGGTGCATGGATACGTGGTGTAACTGATGGTCATCTGATCTGACGTGGTGTGCTCTCTACCAAATTTGACATGTCAATTTTCTATTGGTAGCTTCACATAGCAAGAGGTTCCAAGGCGGGTGATTTCTCGAAGGCAATCAACTACATACGTCATCGACTTTGGTTTTAAATCCTCAAATTGCATCTACATGATGCATGTGGGACATTAGTCCCGTAATTTTTTTTTCTTTCTACTATTAGGCGGAGGAAGGAGTTAACATTACATGGTTGCGCATTCAATCCCATCTAGTGCTCTAGTCAAGACGGTTAGGTGCTTGGAGATTAGGCGCTCCCTCCCACGAGGTTGTGGGATCCATCCCCCGTGCACGCAAATAACAAAATTTTTGCTTTAAAAAAAACTTTGGTGTTGTTTTTCCAAAGGTAATTTACTTTTTTTGCAAATTTTACTTAAGTTTTTTCATTTTTTTAATAATTGAATAATATTTTGTTCTAAATCATTTATTTTTTTATTCTAATTAATGATTTTTTGGAAAAATTATTTTATTATTGATTAAATATTTTATTAAAACTTTATTTTTGCAATCAAAATCAAAGAAATGAGACTTCATTTTTTTGCAAAATCCAAACAAATTGGTGCATTTTATTTTCTTAAAATTGAGAGATGTAACACAAAAAATAGCACATTTGTTTTTACAAATTAGGGAGATCTAAAAATTTCTCAAAATCTTTCTAACCTTAGTTTTGAGAGTAAGAGTTTTTACCCCTAACTCTCATGAAGAACAAACCTTAGATCTCCAAAACTCTTCGTCATCTAAGAATCAATCATAGGAGGAACGAACTCTGACGTCAGACCACTCGATCCAATTTTTGTCATATGCTTAGAAGGTATAGGAAGAGTATACCTCGTTTTAATTCTTACACAAATCCTTGGAAAGGTTTAAATCGTAGCTACGATCTAATTAGTATTAGAGAGTCGTTTAATCCTATTGCACTTCCCATTTTTGAGTATTAAAGAATTAAGGGTTCCACTAATACCAAGTTGCGAGTCGACTAGTTCTGGATTGCCTTTCAAACGTAGGTTGTGTGTCGACTTGATCTTGAAAGGTGTGCTACCTTGTTTGAAAAATAAAGGGGGGACTAGCAATTGCGATTATTTTTTGCAAAATTGTAATACAAAGGGTGGAATTTGAATATCAAAATTTTTGCAAACACAAAATCAAATTTTTTTGCAAAAAATATTGTAATAAAGGTGCATTTTCGATTGCATTCGACACCTTTTTAAATTGGTATTGTAAAAATAGGTGCATTTTCGGTTGAATCCGACACCTATGTGTTAAAAATTTGTGGGCACTTTTTATGGTTTATTGCATTTAATTTCTTGTTTTTGTAATTACATATTAAGTTAAAAATCAAAAGCACTTAAGACCCCAAATTTTACACCCATTTGTGTAATTTATTGCACAAGTAGAGCCAATATTATTTTTTATATTCACTCCATAAAATACCCTAAATTCACTCTTCTTGTTTGGCTTAAATTCCTCAAACTGATCATCCTTCTTTAGAAGGGTTTTTAGGCAGGTGCCATTAAATATCTTTTTGAGTGAATTCTCTTTCAGTACTCTTTTAGGTATATCAAAAGGGAGATCATTCTGGTGAGATAAGAACCTTCAAAGTAGCAATTGTTTGCACTAATGGGGGGCTAATTCTTTTCTACATCAAAATATTTTTCTGCAAAAATAAAAGCAAAAAATAAAACATTGTTAAGGCAATCAGAAAGGAAGAAGTTGTCAAATTGTACCTCTTTTTAGGCTTCAACACAATAAATTTTTGCTTGAAGTACTTGCAATAAGGGGGAGATTTTTTTGGTGAACTTTTTGATAATTTTCTAGGAAGCAAAGTTTTGTACAAAATCTTTTGCAAAAAGGGAAACAAAACATTGTAAAGGCAATCAGAATGGAAGAAGTCATCAAATTATACCTTTTCTTTTAGGCTTCATAATAGCAAATTTTTGTTTGAAGTACTTGCAATAAGGGGGAAATTTGCAACAAAGGGGGAAGACTTGTAAGGGTGCATTTTCGGAAGTGACTGACACCTTAGTCAAACTTCTTGCAAAATTCCATCAAAAGAATATTTTGCAAAAGGGGGGAAGACTTGTAAGGGTGCATTTTCGGCAGTGATCGACACCTTAGTCAAACTTCTTGTAAAATTTCATCAAAGAATATTTTGCAAAAAGGGGGGAAGACTTGTAAGGGTGCATTTTCGGCAGTGACCGAAACCTTAGTCAAACTTCCTACACAATTCTATTGTAAAAGGTGCATTCTCGACAAAGTAAAACACCTTAAAAATGGGTATATCAAAGAAGAAAAATGTCCCAAAACTAATTGATGATGTTGCAAAATTAGTTAAAGGTCCTTACTTTCCACCAGGGATGGAAGGAATGGATTTTTATGAGGATGACACATTTCTCACACTATGCAGTGGTGTAAAATCCATTCTCAAAGATTATGAGTCTTGTGAAGATCTTCAAAAAAACGGTGCTCTAATACCTATTGGTATTGTAAGGGAAATATACATGTCATTTGTTTCACTTGATATTGCTCAGCATAAAAAAAAGGGAAATCAATGAGGAATCAAAGGTAATGCTCCTAATGGTTGATGTTTGTTGTGATACAAGTGATCTTTAGCCCGTGATGGTGAATGCTTGTGACACAAGTGACCTTCAGCCCATAATGGTGAATGCTTGTTGTGATACAAGTGACATTCATCCCATGATGGTAAATGCTTGTTGTGATACAAGTGACATTAAGCCCACAATGTCCAATGCTTGTACATGTGACCTCTTACCTTCAATGGTAGATATCAGTTGTAGCACAGGTGATCTCGTTACAAGAGAAAATTTTGCTTGTGACACCAGTGACTTAAAGCTAAAAATACTTTAAAATAGCTTCATAATCTCATCAATAGTGACAAATACCATATTGTTAAAAGCATTTATGAAGATGAAGAACTTGGGTGTTTTGAAAAACACACCAAAGGAATTGGATCCAAACTCATGAAAAAAATGGGATTCAATGGTGAAAAATTAGGTAAACATGAGAAAGGTATTAAAACTCCTATAATGCTAAATGTCAGGCCAAATAATGAAGGCCTTGGCTATGATGGATAAGCAAGTACCAATAAAACCATGTTTGAAAAATCTAAATCTCCTACAACTCCTACAAAGCATTGTTGCAATCATTGTGGTAGAACAGGACATGTAGCAGCTAGGTGTTGGAAACTACATCCTTGTAACTCATGTGGATGTACAAATCACTCCTCTTCAAATTTTTGGTACAAAGTGAAAATGGCCAACAAGGTTCATATTGATTGTGGATGGATAGATCTCACACAATGGACCAAGATGAAATAAATATTGTATGGATTCTACAAGAAAGGTAAAACCTATGGTAGACCTAGTGGCAGATCCAATGACAGATCGAGTGGCAGTCCTAGAGGCAATGATCTAGAGATAGACCTAAAGGCAGACCCAGTGACAAATATCTAGAGGCAGACCTACATGCAAATCCAGAGGTAATGATCTAGAGGTATATTCACAGGTAGATCCAAAGATAGACCCAGAGGTACTCATCCAAAGGTACACTTACACCCAGAGCCAGGGCCATGAGCCAGAGCCCAAGCTAACATATTTCATTTCTCTCCTTCACTATATGGGGGGAGTTATATACATTACCCAAATAATGTAATAAGGGGGGATGTTAGAGTTACTATGTTAGTAACTACTACTATTACCTTATTTGGTAATATGTATATTTACCTAGGTAGTATGTTTACTACCCTAGGTTAGATATTTGTTAATATCTTCTTGTTAGCGAATATTATTAGTTAGCACAATATCTTATTGTTGTTAGCTAATTAAGGGGGGTATTATTTCCCACTTATCTATGGATATTCTTAGCCATAGTTCATTGTATTTATACTTGGATTAATTATGAAATTATAGTTGATTATTATTATCACTCACCTGTCAATCTAGAGTTTTTTCAAACCCTAAAAACTATTGGCAATACATGTGCTTCCATAATATTCTTCAATAAGGACATTACTCCCCTAAAGTAGCTATAGAAGAGAAAATATTAAATACAAGCAATAGAGTAATGAAGTTTCACACCTACTTTGATACCACATTGGATTTGATAGTACTATTTAGAAACCAATGAAATCAACTTATTACCCAAAAAATAACTCATAGAAAGAACACAACACAACATGAAGAATTTTAATAGACAAAATAATAATCTCAATAAAAGAAAGAGTATCACTCCAACCAACAAATAAATGGTTGGTCTCAAGGGGTATAAGTACCCAAATAGAAGTGACCCTTAGGTCAAGATTAAAGAACCCACCTATGCAAGGTGTACAAGGGACAAAAGGGCTACACAATAAATATAATCTAAAATTTGGTTGTGACCTCAAGTAAATATTAACACCTCATATTCCAATAAAATAAATTTTTCTTTTAGGTCATCCCTCTATCAATCAGGCCACATATTTTAAGCCAATTTTGACATGCTATGAGAAGGCATTTAGATAGTTGATAAGTGCAGTGAATTCTCACTACACATAAAATAAGGCCTTAGCAAGACAATCCTGGCTAAGAGAGAAGTAGCTAGGAAGACAAAAAGAAAGCATCAAACAAAGCGTAGACAAAAGTTCCAACCAAAAGAAGCAGAAGATAAGAAGTCTAGAAAGAAGCGAGTCTAAAAATTGAAATATTATAAAAGTTTCGACCAAAGGTGAAATGCAAAAGTGTTGATGCATCAAGTTCCAAGGTTATATGGTGAACATATCCTGAGAATAAAATATGATAAAAGCTCCATTGTCAGATGGTGATGAAAGTTTTGAAGGCTAAATCCACCCATGCTTCAAATATTTAGGGGACCAAAATTTGCTTTCGGGACTCCTGCCCCGATATCCTCCAACCAGGATTGTGGCCCTCAATCCTTCCCATTATGCTAAGGTATATAGTCTTATGGTAAGTACAATCCTTTCCTACAAAATATCATGGCATATCTCTCAAACATGATAGATTAAAAAATAATAGCAATATTAACTACAAAAATGTTTTGCACCTAGACTATGAGGATCCTCAAAAGGAACCAACAACTTAGAATCATTTGAAATTTATGATTCTAGATCCAGAGACCTCAAAGGAACCAACAACTTAAATGAAGATATGACCTGATGCCTCGAAAAGTAGTCATCTTGAAATTGTTGCATGTGTTTTAGAGGGAAAACCTTCCCTTTGTAATCTATAAATAACAATAGTTTAGGCTTTTCAAAGGATCAACACGGTGTATAATTTTCCCTTTATTTCCTATTGTACAACAATACATCTATCTCTAGGTGGTCTTGCGGGCAACCCGAATCCCCACTTCTGGCATAATCTTTGTAATATTCTGCTTGAATATATATTTTGGAGGCCTACACATCTATTTGGTTCTCATACCCTGACCCATCTTCTTTGTGTGTGTATATTTTCATTTTAATATTTGCTTATGTATGTCAAGGAGAGGAAGTGTTCATGTTGGCACATTATGATCAAATTTTTTGTGCAGGGGGCTCTTATTTGATTTTTAGCTTAGGTTTTTTCCTTTTCGCTATCTTTGTTTTTCTTTCTTTGACCCTTTTTTCCCTAAGCTATTAGATTAGGAAATGTGTGCTTGAGATCACATCTTATAAAGGATTTGGCCTTTTTAGAAGCCCTTGATTGAGTTGAACCTCATGTTCTTGGAATCGGTCTATTGTGTCACTTTTCTTGAGGTGCAATAGCCTCAACCACCTGGTCCACACCTTGTTTGATGGTTGAGACGATTGAAGAGGACAACAATAAGTACTAAAATATATTTGATTTTTTTTTAATAAACACTTTCCTTTATATGGGATTGAAATAGGCCCCACCCATATTACATCATGACCAAATAATGGTATTACAACATCTTGATAATTGTGTATGTAAATTTGGTAAGGTTTGAACCTTGGTCTACTCCTTGAAAATTTAAGAATCTCATCTATTGAGATAATAACATTTATTTTGATTTATTGTAAATTATTCTAGAAACTTTGGGCTTTCGAGAGGAAAAACTACCATCAACACATCTAAGCATTTCCTTATTTAATAAAAGAAATAAGGAACTCAAATTTTGATACAATGAAATCTTTTTGGTTTGGTTGGAAAGGTTAATTGCTAAACATTTTTAGAATAGTGTAACTCATTAAGTTTGCATTTCAATCTATCCCGATATATATGATATTTTTAATATTAGTAGTATGTATACCCTCTTAGTTTGAAAACAAATAGAATTAATTTGAAAAAGATATAAGGAAATATTTAGGTTTGATCTTTGCAATTTAGGTTGTGTTTGTAGAGGAAAGGACATAGGAGGGACATGCTTACAAAATTATAGATTCATTAGTTTGGATTTAGGGAAAACCTTAGTTGGTAATTATTCATTTGTGAAGGAAAGAGTTTGACAAGAATGTTACATAGAAGAATTTATAACATGAAACTTCATAATAAAGTTTATGAATGATTAAAAATTATCTTAGGTGGTATATCAATGAGGGGGATTTTGCTAGTTTGATGCTTAGTTGAATATTTCTATTATTTCTAATCCAAAATGGCAAACATTGGCTTAGGCCTCTTTCATCTGTAAAGGTTTGAAAGTTGTAGTGAGTGACAACCCTAAATCTTGGATATTCATCAATAATTTGGTTGAGATAGAGGACCTTAAGCAAGTAAAAAAAAAATTAAAAGATGTTGCTAGAATTTCATTTGCCTATTTTCCCATAAAAAAGTGAGCTAGGTTGGAATCTATTAAGATATGGTGGATACTCTATCTAGCTAGATACAAGGATTTTTATCAATTATTTTTTTTACTTAAAGATTTTTCTAAAGGGGAGAAGATTTAGTCAACCAAGGACCTTCCTAAGGATTGGGCATTCATTTGGTAAATGGTCCAAAGTGAACTTCTCATGGGTGATAGTATGCAAAAAATGGGGTATTATGAAACTTTAAGGTGTATTTCAGGAGCGTGAAATATCAAATCATCTACCTCTTCACTATCTCTTTACTTTTATTACTTGGGATTAATGTTTTAAGAGAATAAACATCTATTGGGTTGCTCCATTGACATTGGAAGAATTTGAAATATTGGATTAGTTGTTCCATAGTAAAACCATTAGGTATTATGTGGAGAATTGACCCCACTATTATTTGCTACGAATTTTGAATTGAAAGAAACAATAAGATTTTCAAAAATAGTCATAACCATATCTAAGTTTGGATTCTTATTGTTTTCTCCTTTATGGAGTGTTTACAAACATGGTAATCATCATGAGAAATATCAATTGTGGAAAAATATGTTTTAGGCTCTTAATTATGAAATTTGAACATACATGTAGGTAATCCATGATAATAGTGACATCATAAAGCTTTGTATAAGTCAATGGTAAACATATATATATATATATATATATATATATATATATATATATATATATATATATATACATATATATATATATATACATATATATATATATATATATATATATAAGTTCTATTCATCAAACTTAGCTTTGCTCATTCTTCTAACTGCAACTCTTAAAATGCTAGTGTAGATGATATTATTCAAAAATGATGATTGTGTGGAACTTCAACGAATAACTATACAAAGGTAAGGGCACTTTTTGCAAAAACCAAAAATACCATTATAGTAGGGTGGAGATATATTTGAATTAAATGGATTCATATATTATGATTAATGCCATAAGGAAAAATAAATGTTGGGATTCAAACAATAATATTACTCTTCATGTTTAGCAATTGTTAAAAGTGCAATATATTTAAAATATCAATATATCTACAAGAAAAGAAATAGTGTATTGGATAAGTTATCCAATCATCTTGTTGATTTTTGGATTAGAAAATTTCAAATATTAAAAGGTAATTGGAAAAGGGTATATCTCAATGAAATGATGTCAAGGAGATAATAAAGGAAAAGTGGTGGATTGAGGATAAGTAGGAAGAAGTGAGAGCTAAAAAATATTCAATGGAAAGCATGTTGAGAATGGACTATGAAAAGTTTGATTGGATATTGTTTACTCCATATAATAGATATAATATTTAATACTTTGATGGAAGTGGAATCCTATAAAATCCGTATATAACTTACTAAAGAAATTAATTTTTGATAAACTTATTCAAAATTTTATTTAATACAAAAATTAAATATGCTTTCTTGAAACTTATCTTCCAATTTAATGGTAGGCATGTTTTTTTTTTTAAATAGGAGGTTTTAAAAATAACATATCTCAACTACAAAAAAATGGTTATATATACATTTCTAAATTTCATTCCATAAAATAAAATTATATCTAATTTTTTAAAAATACATGTTTTCAAAGTAAATTTTAATTATTATAAGATAATATTATTCTTAAAAATAAAATTATTGAACTCATAGCCTACTAAATTGAGAAATTTAATATCAAGTCTCACCAAATATAAATGCTAATATGCATGAGTTCCTTTGTAAATATTATAATTTTATAATAGAAACATGTCATGGAGGTTGTTAAGTTTATTTAAAAATATGAATTTACTCATGCATAGTATTCAACTGGAAAACCTTCTTATGAATATTATTATGTTGAGTAATATTAAAAACCAAGCTATTTGGATTTGAAAGAAAATAGTTTAAAAGAATTTTTCCCCATGCTCTATAAGGTTGTAACTTTTTGCTTTTATTATGTGAGTAGATCTTTTCTTCCTCTAAAGTTCTAGGGCTCAGCCATCACAGATTCATATGTTACATCCTACAAGAAAGTTGTCCTTGACATGGTAGAGATCTCAACTTCATACATGGAAGTTCTAAGGCATAATATCTTCAACCTATACTAGAAAGTGCTAACCCAAAAAGTACTTGTTAACAAAATAAATGGGCTCTTGTGCATATTAGACAGGATAACAATAATAATAAATCCTCAAATAATTGCAAAGGATGTCTCATATCACTAGAGGAATGTTCTTATTTATAAATTCATGAGAATTTGCATCATGCTTCACGATATGGATGAAAGGCTAAAGGAATAGATGGAGATATTTCATTGTAACAAATTGATATTTCTCGAAAAAATATATCATACCTTGTTGATTGAAAGCATAGATTTGAAGGAGAACCTTATTTTTGTAGGTAAATAGGTATTTTCATGAAGCTATGGAATTTAGACTTCATCTCATTGGATGATCTTCCATAAAAAATATTAGTTTGGATTCATCTATTTACAGAGAGAGAGAGAGAGAGAGAGAGAGATTAGATCTAATCTATCCAATCCTTTGTAGTTACATATAGAAGTCAAAATGAGTGATTACATGTGGATACAAGCACATACAATTCCTTTCAAATATCGCAAGTACCATATATATGGCCACCTCTTTTGATAATGCCCCTTACATGCATTAGTGAACAATCTAAACTTAGTGAGTAGAGCCAAATATGAAGAGAAACGACCATATGTAGTTGTCTCAAATGATATGTAGTTATAGCAATAAATTATTATGAACACATAAAATGCAGGAATGTCTTCATATGAAAATGCAAATAAATAGAATAGAATGTATTAGAGTCTTCCAATACAACCAATAAAAATATAAAGAATTATGGTTTTGTTAATGTGAGGATAAGGAACAGAGGAAAATGCAAGAAAAGATCATGGGGGCACAATAGCACTAGGATATGAATCATTTTGGGTTATTAGGTCAAATTTTTAATCATTGTATGGAAGAAATGGAGTTAAAAAATAATTAGCTTAACAAAAAATCCTCCACAAAGAATATATAACAATTTGAAAATAATTTTTTGAAATATCAAGAAGCCAAACTAAATGGAGAACCATATCCTCCAACCATTGCAACACTAGAGACAAACTAGGTAAACATTCAAATCTTAAATCCTTTATTTTTGCCTAGAAAAATATGTTTAGAAGGGAAGAACATTGAACCTTTAAACAAGATAAATATAAACTTGGAGGTGATAATAAACTAGTTTTATTAATGAGGAATATTTGAAGGATATAGAATTAAATCCTTATGATCTTGGGTCTTGGAGGAAGGATCCATAACCTAAAGAGGAAAAGAAAAAAATGTAGGTAACATTAGTCATAGAAATAAAACAAGGATAAAACAAAAGGTAAATGGATTATGAAAATTTGAAGTTAGTTGGACAACAAATCACAAAATATATGCTAGCAAACAAAATAGACACTTAATTCTCTCCAAAGTAAAGCAAGGTAGAAAAACATATTAGGAAACACTGAAGTTAGTTGGGGAACAACTCACAATATTTACACTTGTAAAGAAAATGGACATTCATTTCTTTTTAAATCCAAAAAATTATTAATCTCATGGGTTATGAGAGGCGTAGGCAAAAAATCTAGACAAAGTTTTGTAAAGAAATCAATTAAATATCTCAAACTTGTAGTGATTGTTTTTTGCAAAAAAATAGTTACGTTAGGAATATATGAAAGAGCAATCAACATATATAACAATATCAATATAAGGATAGTCAAGTGGATTTATCCCTTTATAGGACCTAAGCATTTTTAGTTATCCATAGAAATAGATTCTAGAGCATATATTTCTATGGTTCAGGCCTTAATAAAAAAGTGATTTTTACAAATTCCCATGCTCCCTCAACTTTCATAGAAAATATTTTAATCTTTATCAAACTATAGGTTTTGGCTAATCAAGTAGTAATGATTTATGATAGATTACTAGTGGAGATTTCGACATAATTATTCTCTAGAAAAGTATAGAGGAACTAGATCCCTTGGTCAAAGAAGTGGTTCTTTGAAAAACGTCATTAGACGATGCAATTTCTTGATCCTCCTTTCTCTTATGGCATCATTATATGGAACAACCAAAAGTTAAGGATGTACCACATTACTAAGAAACTAGACATCTTTACCCTCAATGGTCGTTGGAAGGACCATGACTTAAACTTCCAAGAATTCATTTTTTTATCATGTAGATTCAAATAATTTGCTAATATGCTCGTAATTCTTATAATATCAAAAACCTCAATTTGGTTTATTTTGATTCGAGCTAAGGGATCCTTCACTTCAAGATCTCATTTAATATTAGTGGCACTAATAAGCATCTCATCATGATAGTACATATTTTGTTTGTTTCATAGATCAATTTCATTGAAGCTTCACTACAAAAATGGAGTAGGAATATCTTTAGTAATACCTTCCATAAAAAGGAAATAATCCTTTGGGAGATATCATAAATGTCGTAGGAAATAAGGAAACCATCCTAGAAAAAGAGCATGTACGTAGTGAAATAACACTTCTAAATAAACTTGAGTTGGAAGTGGAAAAGAATAAATATTTGTACTAAATATCTAGTGATAAGTGGTTGCTAGCAAAGGACAAAAAATTAGTTTTTCTCATAAATCGATTGTGACCTCGAGATTATAAAAACTCATAAGAAGAATCACTGAGGAGGATGAAGAGGAGATCACATCCACCATATTCAAGAGGAGGTAGACCCATTTCTTGAGAGACTCATTAAAGGAAATGGTGAAGTGAAACTCAAGTAGCAAAGGAAAATCCTAGATACCATTCTATTATTAATAACCCTAGAAATTAATGATCGGTATTAATATTAATGAAATAAAAGGGTTATCATGGTGATAAAAAAATATAAGGACCTAGAACAAGATAGGTTTATAGAGTTTTTTAAAAGTTTTTGAAAAATACTCAAGCTTGACTTATGGATGGTAGTGGAGAATATTCACAAATCAATGAAGGTATACAACCTAGGTAGCCTAACAGTGAAGACTTTGAAACTCTTAATAGAGTTACAAGGTTTAAATCATGTGTGGGGTAGGGTTTTACAACATGCATTGGTAACCTAAGTGTGGTTGGGGATAATCATATATTGTGTAAACAATATCCATTTCATATGGCCTATGGATTCATAAACATTAAAAATTACTCTACCCTTTTTTATTCCTAACAGAAGGGATTTAATATTTCATATTATCAACTTATACATTTATGCAATATAACTCATAATATTACCTCAAAAATATTGTTGATAGGCTTAAGACAGTGTTACTTATCCTTATCTCACAAGAGCAAGGTGATTTTATTCGAGGGAAGAAAATCATTGATGTCATTATTATCCTTTAAGAAGACATTTGATTAAAGATAAAATGTAAGAAAAAACATCTTCCTCAAATCAGGTCTCTTAAAATATTTTAATCACTCATTTGGTCCTTCCTCTATAATTTGCTCAAAATCTTTAGATCCCATTAAATTTGGTCTCATTGTGTTATTACTTGTTAAATTGCTCACCTTCATTATTTTTGCTAATTAACAAATATCCCTCTAGGCCCTTCCAATTTGGAAGACATCCTCAATAAGGCAATCCTCTCTCAACATACCTCTTCATTATCCTCACATAGGGACTAGATAAATGCCTCAAAAGTTTGTGTGTGCGTGTGTGTACGCGCGCGCGCGTGTGTGTTATAAATCTTTGGAATTTTATAGGATCTACAAGTTTTTATCCATATTTAATCTATAAGTGATATTATTTTTATGGATACAACCATCATAGCAGAGGCAACTACAATTTGAAAATTCCTATATACCTTTTTTGGTAGCCTTGGTATAACTTCTCAGCCATTCAAAATTACAAATTTACTTCTTTCATGGAGAAAAAAGGTTGCAAATATGCAATCACTTCTCCTTTCAAGTTCTTAGGATCTCATCTCTTCAAAAATTTGAAATATGAGATCTCAAATGAATTGAATGGCAATGTTAACAATGTAATCTTTCATTGAACCTTCAAATTTATTTGCTTAACAAGAAGAATAAGATTAATAAAACTTTTTTTTAAGCGAAAAACACCTTGTGGGGCTTCCTTGGTCTGAGAGACCACGACCAGGGGGTTCTACACCGTCAAAGTCACCCAGGAGTCGCTCCTAGACCTGCACGCACCAACATTATCAATTGGATTTTGGGTACCCAATTCAACTTTTTTGTAGGGTGGAGATTCGAATTCGAGACCTCCCTTGGAGGATTGCCCTCTCCTCTCCAACTCACCTACAAAAACTGGGTTAAAATTAATAAAACTAATCCTCCAAGCTTACCAATCTATTTTTTGTCATAAATTTCTTAAAGGTGATTTTGGAAGAACTCAAATATAAAAGTATATTCTTTTATTTGGACCTCTAAACCTTAAGAAATGGAATTTGATAAGTTGAGACAAGGTTTATCAACAAAAATACAATCTATTCTAAACAATTTTATGTTAATTAAAAAAGTTTACTATAAATGGATCTCCAATAGTGATCTTCTTTGGTGCAAAATTCTAACAACAAAGAATTAGTGCACCTAATTAAAAAAATTCCATCTACCAATAAAGGGTTCAAGTTCACCCATATGTAAGTGCATCCATTTGGGAGAAGAATTCATGAAAGCAAGACTCTTTTGGATTCTCAGTGAGATAAGTTTGATAGACTTTTGAGAAGACTCTTAGAAATAATAGTTTCAATAATGAAACAATTTCCCTAGCTCCAAACTTGATATCAATGCTTTCTCAAAATGATGGAAAATAATTATATACTTTTAAGCTTAATGGAGAGCAAACAATGTTTTTATTTGGAAGAAATATATGAATGGTAGTTGGAATATCTTGAAGAGGATATATCCTATGGAAAACCATCCAAAGTATACTTATATTTGGATAATATGAGTAAGACCTTATTGCTTGGGGTGAGAAAGACTTGGAGTATATTTTGTCATGGAGGATATAAATATTTACTAGGCAATAATTATACTTGGATTAAAAAGGCCTATAGTAAAGAATATGACCTTGAAATGTTGTCCAAAGCTAACACTTTCACTTAGTTGGCATAGCCCAACAAGTAACTTACATAGGAGATTATGAAGAAGAGAAGCTTCTTAAAAACTTTACAATTTATTTTTGTATAGAAGTAGAAGAGGATGACGATAATTTGCTTCTCTAATTTTATTTCACCGTGTCTTTAGCAATTTTGTAATTTGTAGTTGGTAAAAGAATAATTCTTGTTGTTAAAAATGGAGAACTATGAATCAATTTCTTTTATCAACAATCATAGAGGTCTACTTTTTATATATGAGATTATTCCCTCTCTCATATGGTGCCACCATGGATAGAAATAAATATAAGCATATTCCAAACAACCACCCTCCCCCCACTCAAGTTTAGGGGGAATATATGGTAAATATAAGAGGAATAGAATATGTCCTCCTACAACATTTTCAACTCAAGCAAAGTGTGACCAGAAATAACAAAGTTTCTTTAATCTGAACTTTGTCCAATTGCAAGGCAACCACAAGAAAATCTAATAGAAAAATTACTCAAACCACCTTTTTGTTGGCTTAAGATAAATATGTTTGAAAACTCCTAAGGTAGCCCAATGCTAGCTAGGATGGTAAGGATATGTTGTGATGATAACAAGGATCCTTTATTGTATTTCAAGGATGCCTTTGGTTACCAAACAAACAACTATGTTGAAGCAATGACAATTAACTTCAACTTAAAATAAGGAAAGAGAAAGGGCATCAATGATGTCATTATGGATTTTGACCCTATGATTTTAGTTTAGAAAATCAATTCTTTGGAGCATATAGTAGGGAAGTATGAGAAATAACATTATCATACAACATATTTATATCCTCAAGTAAAATTATTAGTGTGTTTTTTGTCAACTTTGTCACACTTATAGGGGACATGAAGTGGCCAAAACAACCTCATAGTTAGAGAAATGGAAGGTATCCAAGATATCAAATGATGATAATGGTTATAGTACTATTAAATCAAAGCTTCAAGTTGTTTAATAATACCTCAATGAAGTTATTATGTGGAAGTAAAGAATCAAAATTATCTCTTTCAAGTCCTACAAACTAAAACACGATTAAAAAAAAATACAAACTAAGAATTTTATCAAATTGCTATTTTTTTATTTTTTTTTTAATATAACTATAAATAAGAATATTTAAAATATTTTGAAATACTCTTTGCTTCAATTAAATTACTATGGAAACAAGTTGGTAGCGAGTGCAAGACGTGAGCAAGTGTGATCTAAGAGGGAGTAGGAGGAAGCATGAGCAAGAAGCAAGAAGTAGAAATCAAAGTGAGATAAAGGAACAAGTTTCACTTCTTATTGAAAGTAAGGATGCCCTAGTTAGAAGTAAGGATGCCTTAGTTGGAAGTATGGATGCCCTAGTTAGCGATAAGAGGAAGAGAGAATCTATGGCAAACCCTATCCAGGTAGCAGATACTACACCAAAAGTGATTATCAAGGATGAGATGATTGAGCATGATATAATGGTTCTTAAAACCAGAGGGTTAATATGTAAGTTCCATGGATACTGGCCAGGTTTTTTGAGATTCAAAATTGGATCAAGTGGAAGTGGGGATTGAATTCAAATTACTCCATGAATTTTCTTCCAAAAGGATTTTTCCTCATTATCTTCTCCAGTTCAGAAATAAGGGATAAAATAATGGATGGAGGCCCTTGGTTTAGGGGCAAAGATGCATTATATTTAAGACCATGGAGTGAGAATTTTTTTGTGGAGATAGAGACTATTAAAAGGCTTTTAATGTGGATTAGGCTTTTTGGACTTCCTTATCAACTCATCAATAAGGAGGTTTTGAAGAATATTGGTAATACTCTAGGTGAGTTCATCTAGGAGGGACCAACTACTAAGGAGAGAAGGCATGTTGTATACACTTGAATATGTGTTGCCATGGATATTTCAAAACCTTTACTGTAGTCCATTAGGATTAAATTTGAATCAAGAGAATGGGATCAACAAGTGGATTATGAAAATATTGCATTTTGATGTCACAAATGTCATGAAATTAGACATATGGCAAGAGATTGCAAAGTGAAAATGATGGAGAAAGAGATGGAAATTTTTGGGCATGAGGATAACTTCAATATGAAACAAGGAGATCATATCATAGGAGAAGCTAGGTCAAATCAAGGATTTTCCACTCCTAAGAAAGTGGCAAGAAAAACCCCTCTACATCATCAAATGGCAAAGGCCATTATAGTTCACTCAAATCAACCATTAGAAGAAAAAATGATATGAGGGATGAGGAAGTACAATGTACAAGTTCAAATATAGGAGTTAAAGGTGTAAAGGAATATGGGAAGGAAAATTTTAAAGCAAAGGAATATGGGGAGGTAAATTTTAAAGTAAATGAGGTGAAGGAGGTCAAGGTTAATCTAGGTAAATCATCTTCATTTTCCTCAAGTAGCATAAAATCTTCTCCTTACAATAAAAATGAAAGTAGTATAGAGTGTATTCATTGCACTTTAGGGTTTCAAGAGCAATATAATAAAGAAAATTATATGGAGGATATCCAAGGAAATTTAGGGTTTCTAAGGTAACATAAGAAAGTAATGACTATGGAGGATCATCTATGCACTTTAGGGTTTTCAAGGCAACATAAAGAAGAAAGTGTTTATGAGGTTATTCCTTGCATTTTAGATTCTTTAGGGCAACATAAATCTTTAGAAGATAAGTCTCATTATGAACAATATGGAAAAATAGAAGAGATTGATGAAGATGAGAGTGTTGGTGGGAATGGAAAAAGGAGAGGAAGGTCATCAAAGCATGAACAAAGAGAAAAAGAAACTCAAAGGGATATCGATTTGGGAAGCCAAATAAAAATATCATAGGTGTTAACAAGAAGTGGGGCTAAGCCCACTAATAAAAATAAAAAGTGATGATGAAAATGATATCATGGAATATTAGGGGTATGAATAAGACCCCTAAAAAAGAGTTATTAAGGAATTAATAGGTTGTTATAGTCTTAAGTTTATTTTAATACAAGAAATAAAATTAAGTAGTGAGGAATGTAAGGATGCTTTTAAAAAGATTTGGAAGATGGGTGATTGTCTAGCAGTTTCTTCTATAGGAGCTTTAGGTGGTATTGCAATAATATGGGATAAATGCAAATGGGATGGACAATTGTTAGAAGTAAAAAGTAATTGGGTTGTTGGACTATTTTGTAAGAAAGAGGAAAACATCAAAGTTGGGGTTATAAATGTATATGCTCCAACTATAGTTACTCCTTATGAAAGATGTTGGAAGGACCTTAGCATATTTTTGTCAAATACAATGATGATTCATTGTGATCTATGGATTCTTGGGGGTGATTTCAACATTGTTCTATCTCCTTTGGAAAATAAGGGTGGTATTCTAGGATGGTCTAAATCAATGCAATATTTTGCTTCATTTGTCAATTCAAATGGCCTTTGGGATGTTAGTCCTTCAAGTTTTCAATATACATGGGATAATAGATACATTGGGCAAACTCATATAGTAGAAATATTGGATAGATTCTTGTTATCCAATAAATGGTTGCAAATAAAGTATACAATCTCTTTAGATATTTTATTGTGAGTAGGATCAGATCACAAACCCATTCTTTTGACTTGTGATTTACCTAATAATGGTCATCCAAAGCCATTTTGCTTCTAGTCTATGTGGCTCCAAGACCTTAATTTTTTCTAGATGGTTATGTTATGGTGGGATGAATCAAATTTTGAAGGATCATATATGTATAGGTTTGTTCAAAAGATGAAATATTTAAAGGAGCAAATGAAGATTTGGAATGCCAAATATTTTGGTAATATTTTTAAAGAAAATAAAGAAATTGAATCCAAGCTCAAAAATTTACAAGAGATAGTAGAAATTAATGGAATGGATCAAGATTCTTATGTGAAAGAAAAATAATTACTTTCTGATTATCATAATGCATTGAAAAAGGAGTCATATTGGTTCCAAAAATCTAGGGAGAAATGGCTCAAGGAAGGAGATAGAAATACAAATTTTTTCATGCTATAACAAAAATAAATTTTTCTTTTCATCACATCAAAAATATTTTAACTCTAGATGGAAGAAATATTGAGGAAGAAGAAGATATAAGGAAGGAAGCAATTAATTATTTCAAAAATATTTTGTTAGATATTAGGCAAGATAAGGAGGCACAAGATAAGCTTTTGCAAAATATTCCATCAATTATCACATAGGGATAAAATGAAATCTTGATGAAGAAGATATCTATGGAGGAGCTATATGAAGTAGTTTTCTCTTTCCATCCTAACAAGGCACCTGGCCTCGATGGATTTCTTACAATTTTCTTTCAAAAATTTTGGGATTTATTGAAGAGTGATATGTTAGTTGTGGTTGAAGAGGCTTAAAAAAGGAAGGCTATAATAAGTGAGATCAATGCCACTTTTATTACATTGGTTCCCAAGAAAGGTAAGATAAAATATTTTGATAATTTTTATCCAATAAGCCTTTGTAATATGATTTATAAGATCATTTCAAAAATTATGGCAAACAGGTTGAAAGGCATTCTAGATTGTGTTATCTCAGAGGAACAAGGTGGTTTTGTTCATGGTAAACAAATTCTTGATGGTATAATCATTGCATAGGAGGCCATACATTCTCTTCATTCCATGAAAAAACTAGGTATGCTTATGAAATTAGATATGAACAAAGCATATGATAGGGTTTCTTGGAGTTTTCTACATGATATTCTCAAAAAGTTTGGTTTTGATTATAGTTGGTGTGAATGGATTAAATGTTGTTATAGCACTATGAAATATTCTATTTTGATCAATGGTTCTCCTGTTGGTTACTTTAAGTCATCTTGTGGACTTTGCCAAGGTGATCCACTATCTCCTTATCTATTCATTATTCTTGTGGAGGCATTAGGGAGAGCTTTCTCAAAGGTAAAAATGGAAGGAAAAATCAAAGGTATTCAAGTTGCAAAAAATGGTCCCTTCGAATCTCATCTCCAATTTGTTGATGATACTTTTCTTTTGGGTCATCCCTTAGTCAATGAGGCCATGGAGTTTAAATCAATATTATCATGTTATGAGAAGGCTACTGGACAGTTGGTTAATACTACAAAATCCAGGATTTTTTCATTAACATTGCCCTAGATTTACAACAAATTATTGTGAATATTTTAGGGTTTAAAATTGAAAAATTTCCATCAACCTACTTGGGTATTCCTTTGTCTCATAAAGGAAATAAAAAGGAGCTTTGGGTCTCTTGTTTGGATAGAATGAAAGCTTGTTTGGCAGGTTGGAAAGGTAAGTTCTTAACCATGGTAGGAAGGCTACAACTCATAAAGACTACATTGCAATCCATCCCTATTTATATGATGTCACTTTCAAGATTGCTAATAGGTATAGCATCAGAAATTGATAAAATTCAAAGAGACTTTCTTTGGAAAGGTTGTGAGGAAAAATTTAGGTTTCCTCTTTGTAAGTGGGATAGGGTTTGTAAAGGAAAGAATATTAGAGGAGCAAGCTTGTAGAATTGTAGACTTATGAGTTTGGCATTAGGAGCAAAGCTTGGGTGGAGATTATTCAGAGATCAAGGAAATAATTGGGTAAAAATATTACTTCAAAAATATATAGGTTCTCTTGATGCAATGAAATTATTTAGGAAAAGAACTCTATCCAAAGGATTTCAATATGGAACTTTATATCAAATATTTTGCAATTGATAAAGAAATATATTAGATGGTTATCAATAAGGGGAATTATGCAAATTTTTGGCTAATGTTTAAAATAGAGGAAAAAGAAAAAAAAAAAAAAGAAGGGAAGAGAACTAGCGAGAATTTTTTGAGCAGGCGACAGGCGATGTTCTAGGGTTTGTGGAGCGAAGGAAAATCCAGGGCATCAGGTGGGTTGCCGTAGTGTTTTGCTGGTTACTGTGGATCTGAAGGAACGTCTGCTGCCCCAGGAGGGCCCAATGGGGTCTCCTCCAGACCCTCTCTCTGGGAGAAAGAGCTCTTACGCTGAATTGCTAAAAGAAAATTCTTCGTCTTCTAATGACGAAGCTCAGAGAAATACTCTTCATACGCTCTTCAAGAACGCTGGCAAGAGTTCAACAGCACATCGAGTTAATGGATGCCTCCCACAATCCGCCTCAAGACCCAAGATTGTCATCGAACCAAAGATGGTCGAAGACACAATCATATACAGAGCTAACCATGATCTGATCTGTAAATTCATGGGTATCCGACCTACCCTGAATTTCTTGCATACCTAGGTCAGACAGAACTGGGAGCCTCATGGTGAGTACTCCTTATGGTTTATTAGTAACGGGTATTTCATTGTTAGTTTTTCTTCTCTAGCCGATAGAAACAGGGCGTTTGAATCAAAAAAGAGGAACCACGGTCCGGCAGGGTTATTTGTTCAACCCTGGAGAGTGGGTTTCGATCCTCGTATTGAACCCACGGCTGTCCCGGTTTGGATCCGGTTGTACGCTCTTCCAATGGAGTTTTGGGGTGAGCAGGTTCTGGAAATGATCGGTAACTCCCTCGGTAGACATCTGGGCGTCTCCAAGGACACCATAGAAGGTAACACAGCTGTCTTTGCAAGAATTTGCATGGAAATGGATATTAGCCAGCCTCTACCGGCAGAGGTGGAACTTGAACTGGCAGGAATATCTTGGATCCAACAGTTAGATTATGAGGCTCTGCCCTTCAGATGCAGAGTTTGCCACAAACATGGGCATTTGGCCCGGTTTTGTCCAAATATTTTGAACACAAAAACGGAGGCCCCGCTTGGAATGCCAAATCGCCCCAGAGAGGGTAAGTCTACTCTTGCCAAAGAACCATCCAATACTCCTCAGGGTAATGATGTTCAGAAAGATGGCTTTGAACAGGCCAAAAGAAGGAGAAAGCAAAAGAAAAATGGTAAGGAGCAATCACAACTCAAGCCAGCCAATAGATATGAAATTTTTAAGACACTAGTGGATCAAGAGGATCAAGTCATGGAAGGAGTGGATGGGAATATTGAGGACAATAACATCCACACTCATGCTTCTCCTTCATCTTCCCCTGTCTTAGAACAGGTGATTGAGTCCACTGAGTTACCGCAGCCAGAGAATGCAGGGGCACTGATAGTGCACTCCCAAGCGCAGCCAGTAATTAAGGATGTCAGCATGGGAATTCCAGAAAAGAATAGAGAAAGGCCAGCCCTAGGGATAACTCAGGTGGAAAAGAGATCCAAAAATAGCAACTCTCAAGGAGCGGGCAGAAAATCAAATAAGGACCTGCTAGCGAGTTCAAGGAGACAAGCTGATCACTGGAGGATCGGTGAGGACAATTGATTCTTACTGCTCTCAAGGTTTTCAATGATTATTCAATCTTGGAATGTTAGGGGTTTAAACAATAGAACCCATCAATCTGTTGTTCAAAGACTCTTAGGAAAATGTAAAACAGACTTTTTGCTTATCCAGGAGACAAAAATGTCTTTAGATCTTATGTGTAAAACAGTTAATAGAATCTGGAGGGGCGTTGGTCATATGGATGTGGCTGCCCAAGGTGCCTCAGGGGGGATTGTTACTCTTTGGAACCCTCTGGAATGGACTGCAATAGAACATATAGCTTGGAGGGGTGTTCTCACATCTCATTTTAGGAATAATGTCACAGCTGAACATGTCTTAATCACAAATTTTTATGGGGCCCAAAACCTTGATGGCCAGAGGCTCCAATGGAAAGTTGTACATAACATGAGGTCCTCAAGGGAAGATTTAGACTGGATTATTGTAGGGGATTTTAATGCTAAATTATCTGCTCGAGATCAGGAAGGTGGAACCCCAATTTTGGATCCAGGGGATCGGCTTCTGATTGCCCAAGTCCAGGCCTTTCACTTAGTGGATGTTAAAGGCCCTGGAACCTACTTTACTTGGACTAACAAGAGGAGGGAGCCACATAGTAGGAAGGTAAAGCTAGACCATTTTATGGTCTCAGAGGAGGCATTTGTAAAGTGGAACACTAAATTCCAGATTTTGGAGGGCCCAGTTTCAGATCACTTTCCCATTTTGTTGGAGGGAGGGACTATGACAGGGCAGCATCACAAACCTTTTAAATTTGAGAATTTTTGGTTACAAAAGGAGGATCTTCGAAAGAAAATTCCGCAAGTGGTGGGAAGAAGGCCGTCTACCTTTTGGGACAGCAATGTTTAGATTCCACAAACAACTTCATTTTGTCAAAGTTCAATTGAAACAATGGAGGCAAGCTAATAAGTCAGATTTTCAGCTCCAAAGAGCTCCCTTGGTGGCCAGATGGGATGAGGTTCAAAAACTCTTTAGGGAAGGAACAATTACTGAGCAGCTCAAAACCGAGGATGATGCCTTGCGCAAAGCGGTTGAGGACATTGATAACCAAGAGGAGACTTACTGGAAACAGAGAGCAAGAAACACTTGGTTATTAGAAGGTGATAGAAATACCAAATTTTTCCATCGATCAGCTTGTGCTAGGAGACAGATGAATAACATGGAAGCCCTTCAAGATGAGAATGGACACTCCTTTGATACTCTTCCTGGTATGCATTCCCACTCAATGGATTATTTTTCTAAACTTTTTAAGGAAAGTATGGAGCAAGATGTTGAGGCTCAGAATGAAGTTATTGATGTCATACCCTCTGTTATCTCTGAAGAAGAAAATCAGACCCTTCTTAGACCCATTGATAGAGATGAACTGAAGAATGTGGTCTTTGGAATGAGCACTGGCAAATCTCTAGGTCCAGATGGCTTTCCTATTGAGTTTTTTCAGGCCTTTTGGGATACTTTGGAGGAGGATGTTTTGGTTGTCACAGAGGAGTCCAGAACTAATAAAAGAATGCTTAAGGCAATAAATCATACCTTCATCACTTTAATTCCAAAAGGGGAGGAGGGGGCTCATATCTCTGATTTCAGACCTATTGCCTTATGCAACGTGATTTATAAAATAATCACAAAGATAATGGCTGAACGGCTAAAACCTCTCCTTCATAACATCATCTCCTCTGAGCAAGGGGGTTTTGTAGAGGGTAGACAAATCTTGGATGGGGTGGTTCTCGCTCAGGAGGCAATCCATACAATGCAAAAATATGGTAATAAAGGAATGTTCATTAAACTGGATATGTCCAAGGCTTATGATAGGGTGGAGTGGAGTTTCTTGTCAAAGATGATGGCAGCCTTTGGTTTCTCTCAGGACTGGATAGATTGGGTCATGAGTTGTGTTTCTACGCCCTCTTATTCTGTTCTAATCAAGGGTCTTCCCTCGCAACCTTTTGGAGCCACACGTGGTCTTCGTCAAGGAGACCCTTGCTCTCCCTATCTTTTCCTCATTTTGGCTGAAGGATTAGGTAGACTTTTCTTGAGGAGAAGACATCAAGGCCTGCTAACAGGTATCAAGGTGGGGGAGGAAATTTTGACTCACTTATAGTTTGTGGACGATACAGGATTGGTTGGAGTGGCCAACTTCAGGGAAGCTAGAGGAATCAGAGATACTCTTAATGTCTACCTTAGGGCTTCAAACCAGGTCATCAATGATAAAAAATCCAAAGTGGTCTTTTTCAATCTTGACCAAAGGCTACAGGACAGAGTTATAGAGATCTTGGGATTCACAAGGACTTCTCTTCCAATAGTTTACTTGGGAGTTCCTTTGCATTTCAAAAAATTAAAAATAGATATCTGGAAGGATCTTTTGGATGGTATCAAAGATAGAATGAATCATTGGTCTCATAAATGGTTAAGCTATGGGGGTAGATTAACTTTCTTACAGTCAATTATTCAGGCCATGCCAATTTATAAATTCTCTATCCTGGCTGCCCCACATACTATATGGAAAGAGCTGGACAAAATGGCTAGAAGATTTTTATGGGAAGGAGCAAAAGGGGAGAGGAAATGGGCCTTGGTTGGTTGGGATAAAGTTACCCAACCCAAGGAAAAAGGAGGGTTGGGACTGAGAAGCTCCAAGCTTAATAACAAAGCTTTGGCTGGAAAACTGTATTGGAGGTGGATTTCCCAGCCAACCTCCTTATTCAGTAGAATCCTAACCAGTAAATATTTGGGTCATGTTCACCCCAATGAGGTGGGCCGTTTCCCTCTGGATGGTATTGGATCCTTAGTGTGGCAGGCTCTCAAGCTTGGATCTCAGGTTATTAAAGACCAATTGTTTTGGAAAGTGGGGAGAGGGGAGAAGGCACGTTTTTGGACTGATTCATGGGACCAGTACCCACACATCATTGTTGCGTTCCCCGAATTACAACCAATTAAATCCGCCATAGAAGCCAAGGGCTGGGTCCAAATTGAAAGTTATTTCAACACTAGCCAAATGGGGGAGTATAAGTTTAAGAAGTTTAAGAGGTTGGAGGAGTGGCCAATTACAATCCCTCCGGAGTCGGCACCCATCTTGACCAAAATCTTGACAGAAAGGTTTCTCACAGGGAGAGACGAGGAGGATGAATTAGCTTGGGGCTATGGGAACCTTGGTGTATATACAGTGAAGGACGGATACGACAAGATCCTCCCAGAGCCTCCCCCACATTCATTTCCGGTTCAGGATTGGAGAAAGATTTGGCATTCCAAGGGCTGGCCGAAAGTAAATTTCTTTGCCTGGCGGTTTATGCACAATGGAATTCTCACTTTTGACAATCTCGAAGTAGAGGAATCATCGGTCCATCTCAGTGTGTATTATGCCACAAGAACGAGGAAACAGCTGATCACCTGATGTTTGAGTGCCCTTTCACGCGTCAGATTTGGAAGCGTTGGTTCTCTCACTATAAACTCCAGGCTAATGGTGATCTGAATCGGACCAATATTTGGGAAAAATGGAAGAGGGGTAGATTTAAATCTAAAGCTCTTCGAATTGGTTGGGAGCTTGGCTTACTTTTCATCTGGTGGCAAGTGTGGTTGGAGAGAAATGCCCGTATTTTTAGAGAAACTTTCTCCTCGCTAGATGGAGTTTGGCAAGTCATCTGGAGCAAAGTCACGAAACTGTTGCCATCTATGTTTGAAGAGGAAAATCAGGTTGGTCCTGGGCCATTGGAAGAGGGAGCTGAAGAGCAAGAGAGACAGGACAGAGCTAGCTGGAAACCACCCCCAGAAGGTTGGATCAAAATCAATACTGATGGAGCTACAAAAGGCAATCCGGGCAGTGCCGGAATTGGTGTAGTTTGTCGGGATCATGCTGGTTTAGTGCTCTATTGGGAACTGCAAGGCTTGGGAAGAGCCACAAACAATGAAGCAGAAGCCATTGCTATCAAATCTGCTTCCATCTGGGCAGTTAATCAGGGCCACAGGAGAATAATTCTCGAATCTGATTCTCAAATTATGGTTGGCGCTCTTGACTGCATGAGGAACTTTGCTTCGAAAGCATGGAGGTTGCGGATTCTGGTCTCTCAAATCAAGGAACTATGGAGGGAATTAGATGATGTGATCCCCGTTTATGTGAGTAGAGATTTAAATAAAGCGGTCGATTTCCTTGCGAAGATGGGTGCTGAGAAAGAGGTAGGGGTGCAGCTGCACAGTGACATGCCTTTGGAGGATGAAGTGATTAGGCAGGGTCTTGAAAGATCCTTGAGACAATGAGCAAAGAAAATGCTAAGGGTGGTTTTTGTCGCGATATCGCGACCTGTTGCGCCGTCGCGGCCTTTGGAGGGAAGTTGTCGCGATATCGCGACATGTTGCACCGTCGCGGCCTTTGGAGGGAAGTTGTCGCGATATCGCGACATGTTGCGCCGTCGCGGACTTTGGAGGGAAGCTGTCGCGATATCGCGACATGGTGCGCCGTCGCAGACTTTGGAGGGAAGTTATCGCGATATCGTGACATGGTGCGCCGTCGCGGACTTTGGAGGGAAGCTATCGCGATATCGCGACATGTTGCGTTGTCGCGGCCTTTGGAGGGAAGCTATCGCGATATCGCGACATGTTGCGCCATCGCGGCCTTTGGTTGGAAGTTGTCGCGATATCGTGACATGTTGCGCCGTCGCGGCCTTTGGAGGAAAGTTGTCATGATATCACGACATGTTTCGCCATCGCGGCCTTTGGAGGAAAGTTGTCGCGATATCGCGACATGTTGCGCCGTCGCGGCTACTGGAGGGAAGCTGTCACGATTTCGCGACATGTTGCGCCGTCGCGGTTTCCAGAGGAAAGTTGTCACGATTTCGTGACATGTTGCGCCGTCGCGGCCTTGGGATTGCGCCGTCGCGGCCTTGGGAGGAAAGTTGTCGCGATATCGCGACGTGTTGCGCCATCGCGGCCAATGGAGGAAAGTTGTCACGATTTCGCGACATGTTGCTCTGTCGCAGTCGAGGAAGGATTATTGTCGCGATATCGCGACATGTTGCTTTGTCGCGGCTAGGGAAGGATAGTTGTCGCGATATCGTGACATGTCGCGATATCGCGACTTGTTGCCTCGTCGCGGCCCAGGTTGGCTAGCTGTCGCGAAATCGCGACATGTTGCTCCGATCGCGACTTGTTGACTTTTTGCGGTCAAAGGTGGTTTGTGTCGCGTTTTCGCGCCTTGTAATCGGTGGGAAGGGTCTTCTCCCTTATGTAACTGATCTTTGTTTTAATACAAGTTTTTTCAATTTTTTCAAAAAAAAAAAAGATAAGCTGGTTTAGAAGATAAGTTGGTTTAGAATTTATCAAAGAAATCAAGTTAAGATACGAGCTTTTAAAACAATCAAAATATTAGAACCTAAAATAATCTGGCTTAAAAGCGAACACACTTAAAGAAATTTGAAAAATATATTTAATAAAATAAAATACCTTAAATATAAGCGGGTTTGAGGGTTTGGTTCAACGGTCAAATCTCTTCTATAGGAGCACGGAGAGCAGGGTTCCAATTCGGACCTGTAATACCAGTGGACATGTCGCATCAGCATAACCAACTACGTAATAGGTTTACTTAATGCAATTGAAGATTATAGTGACGACAAGAAGTGAGATTCAAACCCACGAAAAAACAAAGAAAATTATAACGAATTACCAATTCCTCTTTTAAAAAAATTAATTAATTAACATAATAACAAATATGATACTGTAATAAAAATAACCTTCACATATAACTTATTAAAAAATTAAATAGTAAAAAAAAACGACAGTACCCAATTCATAAGTGGCAACACCAATTCGTACCCACTTAATAACGGGCAATACCCACTTCTAATTTGCAGGTTTGGCAGAGAATTTTGCATCCGGAGACCTCAAATTTTAGATAAATCATCCACGAAACATGCGTCCTATCATATCAAAAGTTCTGTTTCAGCTTTTTCAAAGTTTTCCTCCTTTTCTGAATTGATATGAGATTTGACATTTGCTCTGTTGCGAATCTTCAAAGGCCTTTAATTTGTCGGTGGCAAACATACCCGCTGTAATATTAAATGCACACCCCCTCCTTTTCTGAATTGATATGAGGTTTGACATTTGCTCTGTTGCGAATCTTCAAAGGCCTTTAATTTGTCGGTGGCAAACAGACCCGGTCAAAGATTAAATGCACATCTTGGACGGTTAGTGGATTGGGAAGTGTTGGTCAGTTATTTATTAAGAAGGTTCAAACTTCGGGTAGTTTTTGTAAAGTAGTAGTCTGACCTAAATCCTTTGAGGGCGCTTTACATCTCCAGTCCTTTTATATCGGTTATTTATTAAGAAGGTTCAAACTTCGGGTAGTTTTTGCAAAGTAGTAGTCTGACCTAAATGCTTTGAGGGCGCTTTACATCTCCAATCCTTTTATATCGGGTCAACAATAACGAAGCGAAATAGATTTAGTGGAACCAACCCCTATGGTTTAAACCTTACACTGCGACAACTCTTCTATAGTTTAAACCTTACACTGTGACAATTCTTCTAAGATTTCTTATGATTTGAAATAAAAACACCGGTAATTCCTTTTATGTTGGGTTAACAGGAAGCAGCCCTTATGATTTGAAATAAAAACACCGGTGATTCCTTTTATGTTGGGTTAACAGGAAGCAGCCCTTATAATTTAAACCCTACACTTATCAATTACTAAAAATGGTTGTGACAATTCTTTTAAAGTCTCCACTTTGTTAAGATTTTAGCGGACATTTTGGTGTCAACCCATTGAGCGATTCATGCAAACCCAACACGGGGAAGGGTACTATCAGGGATTACCAACGCTAATAGAGGTGGTTTATATTACCTCATCTTGGTTATAATTTATTAGGTTCTTCAAGGGTTAAATGAATTGGTAAAAGTTTGTTTGTTTAATTTGTTGAGCAATTCATTTTTTTACTTGCAAATCCAACACGGGTTAAGTGAATTCGTAAGGGTTTGTTTGGTTCGATTCATATTCTTACTTGCAAACCCAACCCGGGAAGGGTACTATGGGGGATTATTAACGCTAATAGAGGTGGTTTATATCACCTCATCTTGGTTATAATTTATTAGCTTCTTTAAGGTTTCTTAAAAGATAAGATTTTTTCTCCAAAGGTTAAGTGGATTGGTAAGGGTTTGTTTGACCAAGCATTTATCAAGAATACATTTAGGTTCAAACATCGGGGCAGATTGTATGCAAAGATAGTAATTTGATCTAAATCTTCTGAGTGCGCATCATATCAATGATGATGGTACAAATCCCGAGAAATTAATGGTTCCCTTCATATTAAATCAAGAATAACAAGGTGGAATAAGTTTGATGGGAGTTGTTTGAACCCTGCGCCTTGTCAATTACTAATAATAGTGTGGTTGTGACCAACTCTCCTATGTAACCAAAAAAAAAAAGATAAGATTCTTCTTACTTATCTTTTACAAGGACCTTGGTGTTGGGTATTGGTGCAACTCATTTTGCTTAAGCAAGACATGGATGTGGGAGTCCCAACGATCTAGCTAAGGTAGTACAACATCTAGTAAAAAGGGCACTAGATGCAATGAATAGTCCCAATGCAAGTCTTTATCAAGGGTGTTATTGGATCTATTAGCCATCTCACATAGTCTTTGCTTAGGCCTTTGCTCCATTTTACATAACTTTTATGTGTGTTAAGACAAAGGAAGGCAAAAATTTGTCATGTTGTATCTACATCAAGCAACGAGGTAAAGTGCGATGGAGCCATCATGGCTCGCCAACAAAGAGCATGTTGGTTTGGTCCTGTGTAAGTTGGTATCAGAGTCATGTTTGCCCTTGGTCATAGTCCCATTCTATGTAACTCTTTACTACAATTCCCCTTAGTTGGCCTACCATTGTTGAAATGGTCTCGTAGCAAAATGAAATTATCAAACAAACCTCACAAAATGAATTTTCTGATCGATCCAAGTGAATCGGAATGTTTAAGTGTGTTGGTTGAAGCAAAGTCAACAAACTTGTGCATTTTGAGGCATTAGCATCTTGTGACTTTGGTAATTATGATGCCAATTGGAACAAGATTGGTTGTCAACATAAAGTTTGTTTAAGTTCTTTGACATCCAAGAGATCGGATCTAATCTAAAAAAAAACATATATCTTGATGTGGATATTCTATCATTAATGGATCTTGCATAGTCTACATCCATATAACTTGTCAAGAAGAATTGATTATTCTTCTTATACTCCATACTGTGTTGAGTATTCGCTTTGCTGCTCACCTATGGTTCTTGCATGAATCATCAAAGATAGCTAATAGCATAATTGATATCTAATCTAATGTAAGTCAAATAAATGACTCTTGATAATTAATGATAGAGAGTTTCATTCACTTGTGGGGATTGATCATTTTGGAATAATTACAACCCTATCTCCAGTGTGATCATGGACTTATAATTTGTCATCTAAAACTTCCCAAGTAACGTTATAGCACACTCCATCTATGACATGAACACATGATTCTTAGTTTACCACACCTCCAAACCAAGATAATAATATATAAGCTCAAGATCAATCATGTTGAATAACCATTTTATCGCTCTCTTGGTCTATTCAATTAGCTTCATTGATCTCTAAGTGATGGTCTTCAATTAGCTTCGATGATCTCTAAGCAATGGTCAAGTCATCAACATACATGCTTATGATTATGATCTTTCTAAATAAATAATGTGACTAATAAATTATAATATCATCCTTCTCTAAAACATATTATATATATATATATATATATATAATTATAAACAAATTATACGTATATATCAAAAAATATATATCAAAACTTATAAAAGGTAAAATAATTTTTAATTGTGTATGTTGTTGTAGAGCAAATAATGTGATTAATAAATTGCAATATCATCCTTCTCTAACACATTAAACATTTATGTATAAAATTATAAACAAGAGCAAATAATAAATTACAGTATCATCCTTCTCTAAAACATTAAACATCTATTTATAAAATTATAAACAAATTATACATATATATCAAATAAATAAATTATATATATATATATTAAAACTTATAAAAGGTAAAATAGTTTTTAACATGTGTTTGTTGTTGTAGTGCAGTTGGTTTCTAAGACATGGCCCCGACACTAATAAATAAGAGGTCTAGTGTTTGAAGTCAGGGGTACCAATATTTAATAAATTTATCTTCAAAATATTTTCTTTCGAAGGTAAAGTCAATAAGCAAGCAAGCTCGAAGTTGCTTTGCTGGAATTTTTTTGAGACCTATCTGGTGGGCTCTGCGAGGATGGCAGCAGTTTCTGGAGGAGGTATGAACAACTGGAGGAATGTAGTGATGGCATCAGGTTCGTCACAGAGTGTGCATGCTAGGGCTGGTATTTCTTTTAAAAATGATTGGAAGGAACAGGATTTCCCATTGCATGCCAGGAATCGCTTGTTAAAGAACAATGGATGTTTGGAACGATGTGAAGCCAGTGCCGGTTCTAGTGGTTCAACCAGACTCGATAGCGTGAAGATGTGGAGTATTTAACCAAACATGCGCTTATTGGTAAATTTATGGGCATCCGAATTTCTCTTCCCTTTGTGGAGGCTTGGGTTAGGAAGACTTGGAACCCTGAAGGTGATGTGGAGGTGATGCTGAGTGCAAACAACTATTTTATGGTGGTTTTTTCTTGTCTTGCGGATCGTAACAAAGCATTTGAAGGAGGTCCCTATTTCTGTAACCAAGCGGGACTCTTTCTTAAACCTTGGCATGTGGGTTTCAACCCATTAGAGGAGCGGCCGTCACGGGTTTCGATGTGGGTTTGGCTTTCGTGGCTCCCCTTGGAATTTTGGAGAAATGACATCTTGCATATGATTGCCCTTCTACTTGGGAAGCCGGTTGGGCCGTCAGGACAGACGCTGGATAAAAAGGCAATCTCTGTTGCTCGTATCTGTGTTGAAATTGATTTAAACAATCCTATTCCGGATTCTATTGAAATACAGTTCGGATCAACCACATGGGTTCAAAAACTTGACTATGAAGCTCTTCCATTTCGTTGCCGGATTTGCCATGAATATGGCCACTTACAAATAAAATGCCCTAAGTTTGTCCTACCTGTGGCTTCAAATCCTGGGCCCTCTCAAGCTGTAAAAAATATGGATAAAGGAAAAACCCCGATAAAGGAGGGGGATCAGGATAAGGAAGGCTTTGTTACGGTAAAACCTTGGAACAAAGGAAGAAATGCAAAAAGAGACATTAAGGATAACCAGCCAGATGCTCAGCTCAATCGTTTTGAAATTCTAGAGAATCTTGATCAATGCGTGGAGATACCTGAAACATCGCTACCTGTTATAGATATAACAGGACCAAATCAGTTGTCTCTTCATGAGGTGGAACCAAGGGAACCAGATACATGGGGTTTAAATGAAGAACAAAGGGCTTTGGTTCCGAGTATAGGTGATATGGTTGGCCCTAGCCCTGGAAGTGAAGTTATCTTAGAAAATGGCACAGATTTAGATGTGCCCTCTCCTACCCAGGCACTGATGCAGTCATCCATGGACTGTAAAACTCCTATGGTGTTGGGATTGCAGCATAAAATAATTAAAAAAAATGCTTCAGATAAGAATATGAAGGTGGGTCAGAAGAAAGACCAAGATAAAATTAAGTTAATGGGGGAGACTTTGGTAGAGTCAGGTTTGGTGAGAACATTGGACTCCCATTTTTATAACCCCCAAAAATGATTATACTTTCATGGAATGTAAGGGGGTTGAACAACATCCCCAGACAAAAAGTTGTTCGTGATTTGATTCGTGTTCATTCTTCGGATGTGGTTTTTATTCAGGACAGAGTATTGATAACTAGGAGAGTCTCCCGTCTGGGGATTCTCAACACCTACGGGAGTTGATCCATAAGGATGTTCAGACTTAATGTGGTTTGTTTTTTTTTTTGGTTTTCTTTGGGAGTTGACCTTGTCTGGTGATTTAGCCTGTCTTGTTGCTTATTTGAGTCCTGGGTGGGGGCTCAACTGTACTTTGTAATCCAGACTTTTAATCAATAAATTTTTACCCCTTTATTTAAAAAAAAAAATAAGCAAGCAAGCCCAAGAGATCCAAGTTCAAACCTCGGTCCTAGGGGTTCGAGATCCCTCATAAAAACTTGTGTAAACTTAATTTTAAAGTTGTAAGCTTACTGCAATGGTTTATATTACCTCATATTGGTTATAATTTATTAGGTTCTTCAAGGGTTAAATGAATTGGTAAAAGTTTGTTTGTTTAATTTGTTGAGCAATTCGTTTTTTTACTTGCAAATCCAACACGGGTTAAGTGAATGCGTAAGGGTTTGTTTGGTCCGATTCATATTCTTACTTGCAAACCCAACATGGGAAGGGTACTATGGGGGATTATTAACGCTAATAGAAGTGGTTTATATCACCTCATCTTGGTTATAATTTATTAGCTTCTTTAAGGTTTCTTAAAAGATAAGATTTTTTCTCCAAAGGTTAAGTGGATTGGTAAGGGTTTGTTTGACCAAGCATTTATCAAGAATACATTTAGGTTCAAACATCGGGGCAGATTGTATGCAAAGATAGTAATTTGATCTAAATCTTCTGAGTGCGCATCATATCAATGATGATGGTACAAATCCCGAGCAATTAATGGTTCCCTTCATATTAAATCAAGAATAACAAGGTGGAATAAGTTTGGTGGGAGTTGTTTGAACCCTGCGCCTTATCAGTTACTAATAATAGCGTGGTTGTGACCAACTCTCCTATGTAACCAAAAAAAAAAGATAAGATTCTTCTTACTTATCTTTTACAAGGACCTTAGTGTTGGGTGTTGGTGCACCTCATTTTGCTTAAGCAAGACATGGATGCGGGAGTCCCAACGATCTAGCTAAGGTTGTACAACATCTAGTAAAAAGGGCACTAGATGCAATGAATAGTCCCAATGCAAGTCTTTATCAAGGGTGTTATTGGATCTATTAGCCATCTCACATAGTCTTTGCTTAGGCCTTTGCTCCATTTTACATAACTTTTATGTGTGTTAAGACAAAGGAAGGCAAAAATTTGTCATGTTGTATCTACATCAAGCAACGAGGTAAAGTGTGATGGAGCCATCATGGCTTGCCAACAAGGAGCATGTTGGTTTGGTCCTGTGTAAGTTGGTATCAGAGTCATGTTTGCCCTTGGTCATAGTCCCATTCTATGTAACTCTTTACTACAATTCCCCTTAGTTGGCCTACCATTGTTGAAATGGTCTCGTTGCAAAATGAAATTATCAAAAAAACCTCACAAAATGAATTTTTTGATCGATCCAAGTGAATCAGAATGTTTAAGTGTGTTGGTTGAAGCAAAGTCAACAAACTTGTGCATTTTGAGGCATTAGCATCTTGTGACTTTGGTAATTATGATGCCAATTGGAACAAGATTGGTTGTCAACATAAAGTTTGTTTAAGTTCTTTGACATCCAAGAGATCGGATCTAATCTAAAAAAAAACATATATCTTGATGTGGATATTCTATCATCAATGGATCTTGCATAGTCTACATCCATATAACTTGTCAAGAAGAATTGATTATTCTTCTTATACTCCATACTGTGTTGAGTATTCGCTTTGCTGTTCACCTTTGGTTCTTGCATGAATCATCAAAGATAGCTAATAGCATAATTGATATCTAATCTAATGTAAGTCAAATAAATGACTCTTGATCAATTAATGATAGAGAGTTTCATTCACTTGTGGGGATTGATCATTTTGGAATAATTACAACCCTATCTCCAGTGTGGTCATGGGCTTATAATTTGTCATCTAAAACTTCCCAAGTAACGTTATAGCACACTCCATCTATGACATGAACACATGATTCTTAGTTTACCACACCTCCAAACCAAGATAATAATATATAAGCTCAAGATCAATCATGTTGAATAACCATTTTATCGCTCTCTTGGTCTATTCAATTAGCTTCATTGATCTCTAAGCGATGGTCTTCAATTAGCTTCAATGATCTCTAAGCAATGATCAAGTCATCAACATACATGCTTATGATTATGATCTTTCTAAATAAATAATGTGACTAATAAATTATAATATCATCCTTCTCTAAAACATATTATATATATATATATATATATATCAAAAAATATATATCAAAACGTATAAAAGGTAAAATAATTTTTAATTGTGTATGTTGTTGTAGAGCAAATAATGTGATTAATAAATTGCAATATCATCGTTCTCTAAAACATTAAACATTTATGTATAAAATTATAAACAAGAGAAAATAATGTGACTCATAAATTGCAGTATCATCCTTCTCTAAAACATTAAACATCTATTTATAAAATTATAAACAAATTATACATATATATCAAATAAATTAATTATATATATATATATATATATATATATATATATATATATTAAAACTTATAAAGGTAAAATAGTTTTTAAAATGTGTTTGTTGTTGTAGTGCTATTGGTTTCTAAGACATGGCCCCAACACTAATAAAGGAGAGGTCTAGTGTTTGAAGTCAGGGGTACCAATATTTAATAAATTTATCTTCAAAATATTTTCTTTCGAAGGTAAAGTCAATAAGCAAGCAAGCCCAAGCGATCCAAGTTCAAACCTCGGTCCTAGGGGTTCGAGATCCCTCATAAAAACTTGTGTAAACTTAATTTTAAAGTTGTAAGCTTACTGCATTGGTAAGGGTTTTGGCCTCTCTTTGCAAGGTCCAAGGTTCAAACCTCATTTAGTAAATGAGGAAAACAAGACCTCTTATAAAAACTATATAAACTTATTGAAAAAATAAAAACCTATATACACTTATTGAAAAAAATAATAGTCAAATAATAGATATTGATCAAAAATAAATTTTAAAAAATAAAGCTTCCTATATCAAGTGGCATTAGCTCAACTCTTATTAAAAAAAATACTAGTCAAATAATAGATGGTTGATCAAAAAAAAAAATTATCTATTTTAAAAAATAAAGTTTGCTATATCAAGTGGCATTTGCTCAATAAAAATAAAGCTTGCTATATTAAGTGGCATTAGCTCAATGGTTGATTCCTCAAAGGAGGAGACCAAGGTTCAAATTTTGCCAAACAATATATAGATAATGTTCAGGCTTTGTTGTAATACCATTATATGTGATGATTTACTACGGATGGGGCCATTTCAATCCCATATAACCAATTGAAAAAAATTGCTATGAGCTCATTAAGGTCCTTGGTATTTAAGTAAAAATTCTCATATATGTGGAGATGGTTAAACTCAAAAAAAAAGCTATGTTAGCAAAAAGTTAATATCTACAAAGTCAAACTCCTAGAGATGGCTAAGCTCCTTAAAAAAAAAGTTAGGATAGCAGGAAGTTAATATCTACAAAGTCAAACTTCTAAGTTTTTGCAATCAACTTCTTGATATCATTTATATTAAAAGATAAAATCTCACAAATACAATTGCCTTCTAAATTTTAAATTTTTTTAAGATGAAGTTCAAAACCGTAAATGATTAAAATATTTATTGCTTAATATATATATATATATATATATATATATATATATATATATATATATATACTATAATAACCTGATGATTTCTTATGATCTTTTTATTAGGGTTTTTATTCATGTCCCTAATATTTCAAGTTATCATTTTCATTGTCATTTTTTGTTTTTATATGAGGATTTAGCCTCACTTCTTGTTAACACTTGCAATATTTGTTTTTGTTTTCTCATTTTAATATACTTTTGAGTTTCTTTTTATTTTTGTTTTTGTTCTTTGGGTTTTCCTCTATTTTTTCGTTTCTACCAACACTTTCATCTTTATCAATATTTTCAATCTTCTCACACTTCTCATAGTGAGACTTATCATCTATAGGTTTGTCTTGCTCTAAAGGACCCAAAGTGCAAGGAATAATCTCAAAAACATATTTTTCTTTATGTTGTCTTGGATCCAAAATTACAAGGATGCTCTTTCATAGCAATTACTTTCTTATGCTACTCTAAAAACCCTAAATTGCTAAGGATTTTCTCAGTATTCATTTCTTTATGATGTTACTCTTGAAATCTTAAAGTGAAAAGGGTAAAATGGTAAAGTAGTTTTTAATGTCCGCAAGGCCATAGGTCATATGATATGTATATTGTTTACCCAATATATGGTTATCCACAACCATACTTTGATTACCAAAGTATGGTATACAACCCTATCCCCCTTAGGACTCGAACCTTAAACCTCTATTCAAAGTTCCAAAGTCTCCATCGTTAGGCTACTCCAACTATACAAGAGAGAACCTCTACATCACTTTCATTTTTATTACCAAGAGAGGATTCTATACTACTTGAAAAATAAGATGATTTACCTAGACTAAACTTAACCTCTTTTGTCGTCGTTGTTATAAGATTTTTCTCCATATCTTCCTTTGCATCTTTAATTCCTTTTAAACTTGAACTTACACATTGTGCTTTCTCATCCCTTATATCATTGTTTGTTTTTTCTAATGGTTGATCCAAGTGAGTTATGGTGACATTTTCCATATGATGTTGTAGATAGGCTTTCTTTGCCTCTTCTTTTGGAGTGGAATATAATTAATCTAATCTAGCTTCTATTATAATATGATTTATGTTGCTCTCTCGGATTATCTCTGCCATCAAACACAAGTACCAAATGGTTGAGACCATTGTGCCTCACACAAAGCGACACAACAAGGCAACTCTAAAAGCACGAGGTTTGGCTCAATAGGTGCCTTCAGGGTTTTTTACAATGTCAACTCCTTTTGATATGTGATATTGAGCACTCTTCCTACTCTACCCTAATCTACCAACTTTAGGAAGAATAAAGGTTAGAGAAATTGCATATAGCAAAGATAACAAAAAGGAAAAGTTCTAATCTAACCTAAGCTAATAGAGGCAATGCACCAAGATCATCATAAGATCCTTATGTATAACAACCATGAGTGTAATGTGTCGATAGCTCAAAGGTGAACACACCCTCCTCTCAACATGTTAAACACAATTTTTTATAAAGTAATTGGGATAAAAAATTGTTAGTCATAGCCTCCAATATACACACATACACACATGAAACAGGACAGAAAGAACTAGATATACATGGCCTCAAGTATATATAGAAATTCTATAGATGATGCTAGAAGTGGGGGTTTGAAAGCTTGGCCATAAGACCACTCAAGGATCTAGTATTGCTATATAGAAGAAAATGAAGGACAAAATATATGGCTTGTTGATTCTTTATGGTGCTAAAATTCTACTATTTATAGCTTACAAGAAGGGGATATTTCCCTCCGAAACTATGTAGAAACTTCAAAAATACTTCTCTTCTACGTGTCAGGTCACATCTTCATTGAGGTTGTTGATTCCTTAAAAGTCTCTAGATTCATGTCCATTAGTATTGAATTGTTTTGGGTCTTTGAATGTATAATTGTTGTTGTTGTTGTCTCTACTCTTTCTTGGGATTCTCAAAGTCTGGGTGTGGGTGATCTTTTACAATTGATGCTCTAGATCTAAAGTCGTCCTTATTGCAGCTCTCATGCTTTTGCCTTTAATGTGTTAACTATTTTCCTAGGTTGATGGGTTTAAGACATGCAGGTAAGTGGGCTTAAGGCTTTTTATACCATTGTTGTCTTTATGAGCTCAACTACCGCCCTTAGGATATGTGCTCAAAAATTTTAGACATATCACAACTACCAAAACGTGTCTTATTTCTTTTGCTTCAAAACTTTTGATCTTTAGACATTTTTCTCTTCTTGTGCCTTCCAAAACTTTTGCCATCTTTCAATTTTCGAGACTCTAGATATCACAAGTCATCAGATTTTTTGCTTTCTCCTTCTTGTTGGAACTTTTGGAAAGTGGTGTGAGCTTTTGATCAAACAATTTCATCATATGAGAAGACTTGTTTTTCAAAACTTTTATATGCCTTCTGAATTTTGGAACTTTTGATCGAAGTTCTTGCCCACACTTGTTTGCCGCTTCATTTTCTGCTTCTTGATTGCTTCTACACTTAGGGCATCTTACAAAATTTTCTTATGGCAATATTTTTTAGTGTAGTGAGAATTCACTACAATTTTAGTGACTTGTAAGGAATCTTCAGCTTGATGAAGATAAAGAACCCAAAAATAGTTGCATTGTCCATTGGGCATAGAGTCAAAAAGGGACCCCAAAATTGGAATGGAAGCAAAGGGGGGAATTTGAGTAGTAGGTCTATGACTTCTCATCTTTGCAACTTCTAAAACCTTAACGGTCTCACAAAATAAAACATATGTTACATATAATACATATATACAAGGGTTGTAGGGGTGACCTTGTCAATTGTGTATGAAATCAAATGAGGCCCCTTAATTTTTGCTTGAGTCCTTTGAATTTATTTCTCTTTTTCCAATTCCTTGGGTAAAATATCATATAATTAGGACTCTTGAGCAACTCCATTGGCGCAAGAAAATACACACCAACGTTGATTCCCCATCTGCTTTTAACCTTGTCAAAGTGCACCTTCCACCTCCAACTCATTATTTTCCTCTTTTATGTCCCTGGAGATGGAGAGACTCTCCTCTTGGATCATATAAGTGCCCATGCTTATTTGCTCGAGCACTTCGAAGGGATATGAATCCCATATTTTAGTCATCCACTGGCTCATCTTATCATTGGGCTTAAGACATGTAGGTAGGTGGGCTTAATACTTTTTTTCACCATCATTGTCTTTATGAGATCAACTGCTGCCCTTGGGAGATGTGCTCGACACTTTTAGATGTTTCATGACTGTCAAAACTTTTACTCTTTCTTCTCCTTCAAAAAATTTTAATCTTTAGACATTTTGATCTTCTTGCACCTTCTAAAAATTTTACCATCTTTCGTATTTCATGACTCAAAATATCACAAGTCGTTGAAATTTTTGCTTTCCCCTTCTTGTCAAAACTTTTGGAAAGTGGTGCCAACCTTTGTTTAGAATTTTTTCATTATCTGAGAAGACTTGTTCCTTAGAACTTTAAGACACCTTATGAATTTTGAAACTTTTTATCGGAACTCTTGCCCACACTTGTCCATCGCTTCATTTTTTGCTTCCTGCCTACTTTTATTCTGCTTAGGCCATCTTTCAAAAAAAATTTATGGAAATATTTTTTAGTGTAGTGAGAATTCACTATAATTTCCTTCCTTCATCTTGAAATTTATCTCATATCCAAATTCTCTGTCTCTTTCTTCGTAGTTTTCACTTTACAATCTCTTGCCATGTGTCCATTCTCATAACAATTGTGACATTGAAATGTGATGTTTTCATAATCTACTTGTTGATCCCAGTTTCTTGATTAAAATTTAATATTAATGGATTGTGGCAAAGGTTTTAAAATATCCATAAAAACACATATTCGAGTATATATAACATGCTTATACTCCTTAATAGTTATCCCCTCCTTGATGAATTCTCCCAAGGTATTTTCAATATTCTTCAAACATCCTTATTGATAAACTATTATGGAAGTTAAAAAAGCCTAACCATCGGAAGCTTCTTAATAGTTTATGTGTTAACAAAACACTTTCACTCCATGGTCTTAAATAAAGGGCATCTCTCCTCCTAAACCATGGGCCACCATCTATTATTTTATCCTTAATTTTTAATCTAGGCAAGATGATGAGGAAAAACCTTTAGGAAGAAAACTCACAAAGTATTTTGAATTCAATCCCCACTTCCACTTGATCCAATTTTGAATCTTTGAAAACCCTAGCCAATATCCATGAAACTTACATGTAACCCTCTACTTTTAAGAACCATTATATCATACCTAATCATCTCATCCTTGATAATCACTTATGGTATAATATTTGCTACTCGATCAAACTTGCCATATGCACTCTTTCACTTATCTCCAACTTGGACATCCATACTTTTAACTAGGGCATCTTGACTTTCCATTAGGGTTTTCAAATATGATTTTCCTTCCTTACTACCTAGTGGGGCTTACTCTTGGATTGCACCCCTCCCGGTTCACACTGGCTCTCAACTTGCACTCCCTCCAAGTTTGCACTTGCTCCTAGATTGAACTCCCTTCCAACTTGCACTTGCTCCTGGCTTAAATAATTGATATTTTATTATTGATCTTGTTGATAAATTCTCATATATTAAATATTATCGTTTCTTCAAACAACTTAGACATAAAATCTATTGTTAATACATTAACATAACTATCTTGATATCATTATAAGCTTCACATCCAAAAATAAATTATTTTTTTGTTTCTATTGCCCTTGAAGTGCAATCGATACATATTCTCTTTCCTTGTCTTCTATATGAGTCAATGTGAGCTAGTCCTTAATTGGGCTGTAAGCATCTTTGATTTACATTTTAAATTTGTATCTATATATGCTTTTTGATGTTGCTCATACGTGGGGTTAAACTCAACAGGACAATTTACTTATTTCTTCCTAGTTCTTTTTGTCTACATTACTACCCTAATTTTTTTTTTACATAAATTATTATATCCTTATTATTGTTTGAGTATTTTATTAAATCAACACCCCCACTTTTTCATCCATTTCATATTTTAATTCATCAAAATGATTTTTTTGTGGATTCAATTCATCTCTTATTATAACCTTAAACCATCTATTTACATCTAATTATTTATTTTATAAATCTTAAAAGATAAATCATTATAGTTGCTTTTATAATAAAAGTTCATGTATTTGCTAGTTGTACTTCATATGGAATTGAAGTTTATTTTGAATTTGCTTGTAATCAAACTCTTTTTGATACTCTTTGTTTTCCTTTGTTTCAAGCTCGATATATTCCTAGTCCATACTCCACACCCATAGAACACTAGTGATATTAATGACAATTTGAATAGAGCTAGATGCTTCTTCAATCCCACGATTATATCTTCTCAAATCTATTTTGCAATGTAAATAGTGCTCTCCAACCTCTCATTATTATTTTCAATATGCATGTTGTCCAACTAAGTATGTTATTGGAACTTATACTAAGACACTTTATTTTCTTCGTGGAGACCACCTACAAATTGAAAACTTAATGATTAACTTTTCTTTTGGTTGATGAAAACCAGTATCTTAGTTTTGCTAGTTTTACATGCCAAGTTACATAAACATTTTAAATTTGTTAAATGCTCTTTAACTCTTGTGATGTCCTTACAATCAAAATGAGATAATCTTTATACAAAAATAACTTCCTCACATAAGAGACACCTTCCTTTCCACTCACATATAGCCATTCTTCTAACTTATTAATATATGGATCAAATAAAGTTAGACATAACAAACATAATTGTTTAACTGATATATCACTTTCAAAGCATTATGAAAAATCTCATATCCTGATTTTGGCTTGGACCTCTTCATAAATGATGTCACTTTCAAAACATTATTTTTTAAAATGTCTAATTCTTTCATCCTACTTCATAATTTAAGCCCTTCTTAAAGTCAATAATAAGACAATATACATCCTTTTATATTTTTTTTCAATAATATATTTGAATATAATACAATATTTTTGAGTGTCTTAACATAAAACTTGCTTATTCTTTTACTTTGTTTTCTTATTATAATAAAATTGAGTGTCTTAACAACTTGCTTATTCTCTTACCTTGTTTTCTTGTTCTTCTTGCTTGTTTATTGGCTTTGCCTTATAAAAAAATATTTTGAAAATAAAAAACACCATTAACCTTTTGATGTATTGTACTACGTTTTCCATTCTCTATTTAAATATTCTGCTAAATTTAAAATACTGGCAGGCTGAGCTCATAGACCGACAACAACTACATATTATCCTTTCAAATATTAAAATAGAATAGTTCCCTGTTGATATCTAGCTTGCTGAAATCTCATGGTTGCTGAGTGTTAACTTCGTAGATGACATCATCCATTGGACCGTAGCTTAAACTGCCCACGAGATTAAAATACCCAGGCAATAAGTTATCTCCTCTTTCCAATTAAAGAAGCACTCTGTAATGCTTGTTCTAAGTTAACTAAGTCCTACACGTCCTCCCGTTTTTCATGAAGACATCTCACCACTAGTTAATATCTTAGCCTGCTGCAAAATTCCTTAACAACAATTGAATAACAAGTTCTCCACCGGCAAAACTGCCATTAAATATAATAAAACAAACCACAATGCGTCCTCTTAATGTTGGCCCCCCGGAATTCCTGGAAAAAATTTATGTGGCGATAAGAATATTAACAAAGTTGCGTGCATTTAATCTTCCACCGGTTATGTTTGCCACCGACAAATTAAAGGCATCTGAAGATTTGAAACAGAGCAAATGTCGCACTTCATACCAATTCAGAAAAGGAGGAAAACTGCGAAAAAACTGAAACAGAACTTTTGATATGATAGGACGCATGATTTGTGGATGATTTAGTCAAAATTTGAGGTCTCCGGATGCAAAATTATCTGCCAAACCTGCACATTAGAGGTGGGTATTGCCCGTTATGAAGTAGGTATTGTCGATTATGAATTGTTGTTGCCACTTATGAATTGGGTACTGAGCTTTTTTGGAAACTAGGCATGTCTGCTCGGGTGGGTGCTCGCACTTTTGGCATTTAGGGGTTGATTTGACCTATGTTATGGCAATTCATATTGTTTGATCAGATGTGAATCTTATTCAGAGCAATTGTACATGACTTTTGTCTATGTTAAATGTATTTATGTATAGCTATACCCTGAATTTTGGAGAGGATATTTAACTCCTTTAAACATTTCATTCCTGGGTATGTAGAACGATAGTCCCTAAACAGGGGCAAAGCACATGACTTAAATTCTTTGTGGTCTTTGGATTGTAGTTAAGGGCAATTATACAAGATGAAACCAGGGGAGCAGATTGAAGAAATGTGCAGAATTTGCTTGGAATCATGTCCAATTTCTTGTTCTGATGAAGGTGGTGTGTTGGCAGAGGAGCGTTTGATATCACCCTGTGCTTGCAGCGGTATGATTATAAGCATATCATATGACGGTTCAAGATCTTTTTTCCTTTAATTGGAATTGGAGTTTGTGGGTGGTGCCCTAATTTTATCTTTGTCTCATTCAGAAAGTGGGTGTGACCTAATTCCATTGTAGCATTTGGGTTTGTTTGCAGGAACACAGGCATTTGTGCATTTGAAATGCCTGAGAAGGTGGCAGCATGCTGTCCTGACGTCCACAAGGCCTGGAGCCAGCCGTACTGCAGCCTTAATGTAATGTTTCTACAATTCAATTATCGTTTGGAAAATCAAGCATTGGTTTAGTTAAGTTTTTGACATTGTAAGCAGAACCAGTATGTGAGAATCACTGTTGGTAATGTGTTAGTGAAGGTTTAGATCATTCCTTGCCTTCAAGACATAAGGGTGGTCAGGAATCTTTCTACGTAATGCTTAACAGGGTAGGGCAAAGAAGTGTTGCTGAATCTTTGTTCTTTCGTTTTAGTTACATGGGAAGTGATGCCTTCTTTGGGAGTCACAGACCTAATTTCAGTAACAATGAATCCCCTAAGATTTATCACTCGATCACAGCCCCCTGGCAAGACTATTGGGCTTTTATCATTCATATGTCCTGGGTGAATTCTCTCGTGTTGAGGGATAATCTCCTGGATTTACGCTGCTCCAGGAGAATTTCTCCATGGCCAGATTTTGGACTCCGGTGTACCAATAGTGGGCGGGCTAGTGCTTGAGCAAGGAGCTTCACCAGCTTAAAAATAAAAAATGATAAATAAAAGAAAATCATAGAGAAGAGGGCTCTTTTGGAGGTGATATTTAGGTCACAACCAAGCTTATTACATTCCTGGTACGAGTAAGGGAAGCTTATCGAGCTGTGGCTAATTCCTTTGACCGAGCTATTTTTTAAAATTGGATATATGGTGGATTGGAACGGCCCACCCAAATTACGTCATGACCACATAGTGGTATTATAACCGCTTGGTAATTATGCATGCCTCTCTTGGCAAAATTCAAATCTGGGTCTCCTTGAAAGTTGAGGAATTTAACTGGTTGAGCTAATGCCATTTGATCTGACAAAATTTAACTGGTTGAGCTAATGCCATTTGATCTGACCCAGCTATTACTAATCCCTGTTATTTTTAATTGATTATATGGGATTGGAACAGGTCCCACCCAAACTACATATGGTATTTTGGTTATTATATATGCATTGCTTGGCAATATTCGAACCTGATTTCTTTAAAAGTTGAGCCATTTAATCGATTAAGCTATGCTATTTGATTATTTCCAATCCCTTAAAACCCTATGCACAAAGGGATAAAATTACCTTGAATGTCAGTGGTGTTTTCAAGATGAAGATCACCCACATGACGATATCTAGTTGTCACCTTCAACGCAACAAATGCCCTGAACTAAAAACAAAATCAAATCAAGTAAGGACAGGGTTTAATTCACAGTGGTTAAATGTTTCAAGGGAATTTTTGATTTATCATGGAAATTTGTCAATTGCTTCCTTTTGAGTCACTAATATGATGTTGGTAATTGATGCCTTGTTATGAATAGCAACCATGGCACATTATCTTCTTCTCCTGCAGAGCCATATCCTTTAGACGTGTGGATGAACATTGTTTGCTGATTTCTCTACCGGAACTAAACTCTAAGTATTACATTTGTTATGAGACAACAAAACTAGTGGTTCCTTTCCCTCGACAGAGACAACAAAACTAATGCTTCCTTTTCATAGACGTGTGTGTACGGTAAATGCAAATGCAAGCAAAATGCATCGGGTTTTTCATATGTCATGCAGTGGAAAAGACAAATTTCTCATAGATTTCTGACCATGAACATATAAATATTTGTGTGTTGCTTTTTGCAAGAAGTAAGGTAATGTATTCTATTCACCTACGCATCTTGGGTTCTATGTTTTATTGGTTGTGTCAAGCTTGTGCATTATTATCTTTAAGCAGCATTCTATTGAATCATCAGAATTGCACAATCCAAAAAAAAAAAAAAAGCTGTGCATAATATGCATAAATTAAGACATTAAGGCTGCTGACTCATCCTCATCTTTGATAATCTCGCACTCTATTCTTTTCCTTGACATCCTTAAATATATTGCATTTTCACAACCACCCATAGCTTCATTAATTATACATACTTGCATACACCTTGGTGGGTACAAGTTTTGCAAATTAATTAAATTGCAGCCAGGTTTATAAGGTTGATCTACTGAATGGAATGTCTAACAGCCAAACATCTCAAAGTGTTTACAGGTTTGTGACCTGATATAAATATTCTAATCCAATGTTGTTCCTCTTAGCAAGTGACTTTGTGTGAAGTTGATTTTTACACCTCAAAGCAGGTTCCTGGACCTAATAATTTCTGGTACGCTAGCAAACTGATAGATTGATGGGCAAGCAAGGTAATAGAAATGGCTTGGTGTTGCCATAACGGCCAGGGGACACAAACAAATGATCTAATATGAAGATGTTGGATATGGATAGATGCTTGCATAGAGATGAACATGAATGAGTATTCGAGAATCGAGACAGACATGGATATATGCAGACATGAACACAAAACATGCACCATAGAGATTCATATACGAAGACACAAATATTTGCACATAGTGTGTTATTTCCAACATCAATGTCCAGGTTCTTGTTATGGTGCTAAAATTTGGTATTAAAGCATCTATATATGGACATACTGGTGAGATATATTTTATAACATCCTATGGTGGAAGACATTGTCAACCAAGTTACATGCTGTGATTGTTTCTTGACTCAGTGGCTTATTTTGCAATATCTTGATAGGTACATATTAATAGAGGCATCCTTAGTGATTCTTTATTCCATTAAGATGTTTGATAAAAGGTCTTTTAATAAACTATAGCAATTATCAAATTTCATGATATTTCAGGAAATAAGATATGTAATTGTACACATTCCTTCTCCCTACATAAAGGAGAAGATAAGAACTCCACCTCTTTTCCAGGAAGTCTAAACAAGAAATGTACAAGGTTAAGCAGTAGCATAAATGCAATCTGACATAATGATAAAGGAGAAGACAAGAACTCCTTCGCCCCTTTTGCAAGAAGTCTAATCAAGAAATATACAAGATTAAGCAGTAGCATAAATGCAATCCTACATAAGAGTTTGCCCTAGTTGTCCATCATAATAGGTTAAGCACAAGACTCTATTTTCTCTTTACATGTTTCCTCTTGATGTGTTTTCCTTAATCTTGTTTGAGGCATTTCGTTTTGTCTTTAGTTCTCTCGAATTCTTAAAATGCAATCTTGATTTTGCATGTTCACACTATTAAACTCCCATAATGGCTTCATAAAAACTGTTTTGCTGACTTGAATGACAAGTGTTCTGAAGCTGATTGAGCATCTTCTAATAATTGTGATGTTCCTGATCATAACATTGACTGTACATTCATGCATTTTCTTCAAGCGTATTGTTAGAAACCTTTTAGTTAAATAAGCACATCCACATAAATATTGCAATAAAAACAGTAAATCATGAAAGAACAAAATATTGCAATACAAAATGGAAATGCAGCAATCTATATTAATCTCAACAGAATCACAATATAGAATCGTGGGCCTCTTCGAGGGGGCAACCTCCTAAACAGAACTTTGATTCAATATGCAAAAAGATACATCCATCTATGCCCCTTGCCTTTTTAAAGACTCTTCATAACCCTAAACCTAATGCTCAAGGGTCGACTCACATGCAAGTTGCCACCCGAGCTAGAATCTTCTACCAAACAAATAGTTACATTATTTATAATGGTTACATTAAATGACCCCACTTGTCTAGGCACCTCTAGTACCACAAACTATTACAAAACATTACATAATATCATTAGGATGGGGTCCCCACGTTAGAAAGGGGGTCATTACATAAAAATGTTAGGTTGGGGTTCTAACACGTATAATCACCAACATATTGAATATCTCCTCCATAGTTATCTAAGTAGCCCCTAATTTATCTGTTGATGGAATAGGGATAAAGAACATAATTAACCAAAGCTTTTGTAAGTGTCCTTTCTCTTGACGGATTTGATGATGATCATCTATCATCTTGCGCCTTTCTGTTATAACGACCTGTTTACTTATGAGTCTGGCATCATTATTCCTATGCTTTACCTTTTTTTTTTTTTTGAATAAATTCTTAACAATGGAGGATTATCTTATTCCTTTTCTTATCTAAATTTTACAGGGCATTCATAAATTGGTGAAGTGGACCTTTCTTTCCTGTAATACTAATGCATGATTACCTGGGATCAAGAAGACCCAACTACAACTAAGCCTCTTTTTTGGGTTTGGTGTTAAGCATTATATTCAGATGGCCATTCATGGCCTCCATCAATCTTCACAACTTATTCATCCTGCTGTATTGCGCTTTTTTATTCTCTATAAATCAGCAAAAAAGTCTTATATATCTGAAATGAAGCAATATTTTCCTTGATGCAAATGTCATTTAATTTATCCAAGGTGGAGAAAGGGGATCTTGCTGAGCAATATATTCAGATGGCCATTCAGGGCCTCCATCAATCTTCACAACTTATTCATCCTGCTGTATTGCGCTTTGTTATTCTCTCTAAATCAGCAAAAAAGTCTTATATATCTGAAATGAAGCAATATTTTCCTTGATGCAAATGTCATTCAATTTATACAAGGTGGAGAAAGGGGATCTTGCTGAGGTTTGAACTTTTATCATCTGGATTTTAACTTTTCTTAAAGAAAATTGCTTGAGGCAGGGGAGTAGGCATGCCCTGTTGAATTTGCTTCAACTATTACTTCATTGCAGAATTTTCTCATTCCAATATTTTATCTTTTCTTCCAAGTCCTTCACCTTGTCATTGTAAATTTTCATAGCACAATTTATCAACTTCTTTCTTGGTGCTAACCTGATCCACAGGACATTCTTCATGCAACTATGTAAAGTCCTCTATAGGCGTGCAAATTGAGAGAAGTTTTACGCTTTTCCCATCCCTAAGAATTTTTTAATTGAATTCCCTCATCTTTTTGTTGAATGGGGCCTACTCCATGATTTTTCTTGAGGACAACATTATCACTCTTTTGTTTCTTCTTCAGCAGTTCATTAGCCTAGCGTTGGGAGGTGGATCTTTTTTTCCTTTTATCTTCTTCATTATCATTGTTGCCATCATATTTATCACCGTTTCCAAAACCCTGGCATTTCTCTGCATATTTTATTTTGCCAGGAAGCACCATTAAGTTCTGAACCCTGGGAGCTGCATTGTGTCAAAAATGCCCTGCCCCAAACTTTGGTTTCCATGGCCAGTCCAATCAATAGAACGATTTACTGAGCAAGAGTGTGGGATCATTCATCAAGACCATGGCCATACGAAGATCTGGAATCTGCTGCACTCTAAACTTCCAATGAAACCTCAACTGACTTTGTAGCTGACTTTATGACTGGAAGGGAAACAATGTTCTCTTCATTCTTCTTGTCATATGCATTCTCTGAGGTATTTTGAGAAGAAGGCAAGGGATTCCCTTTCTTCTTCTTCTTTGTAAAGGATCAATTGTTTTGCAGTTCGCAAGTTTATCTTCACTTGCCAGAGCTTGATGATGGAAGAAGCAATTATATTATCCAAGATTTCTCTCAAGAATTCCCCTGTGGTCATAATATTCTGTAGCTTCTGACTGCAAATCTTTGTCACATTTGATATTTATACAAAGCAATTCCTTTACCTTGTTTGGATAATTAAAACAGGTGTTTTTTTCATTTGCATTTTATCCAGCTGCAGACAGAAGTAACTTGCCTGTTAAGCTCTATAGGGTTTCCCAGAGAAATCTTATCTTTATTAGTCAATCACCTGACTTTGCCTGGATAGGTAAATTAGATTTTGTTTTTCTTGTTTTGCATTGTTATCCTGATGTGAATAGAAATACTTCCTTGTCAAGCTCTACCATCAAATCTTATTATTTATCCACTTAGGTAGTTTATAGGCATAGCTATTCAATTCAACACTTTGCAGCCTGTTATATTCGTATCTGCATATCAAATACGGATATAGATACGATTCTTCATGGATGCCATATCCATATGTATCTGAATACATGATATCATGTCTTGACGTATCGGAATACATGCTTGTATATGGTCTATAATTAATACATTTGGAGATGTGGCTTGGGCAGTAGAGAGTTGTATACTTGACATGAGATGAAAAGAACTTACAATACTTAAAAGAATAATTTTTAAGTTAAAAACAATGAAAATCATATTCTTAATCAATCAAAATATCCTATATAAAACTTATGTCATCTTTTTAAACATTTTTATTTATTTTAATGTTTTTTCTTTATATATAAAACATAAATGCTTTTTATGATTCTCTATCCATGTGTATCCACATTAGGGATCTTGAAATTTTGTTGTAATCGTATCTGACGCCATGTCCGTATAATATACCATATCCATTTCCATAGAACATAGTTTATAGAGTTTAACCCATAAACTTTAACATAAGTAATTTTGTTTTCCATAATTCTAGTCAGTCAAACCCAAAAGCCTTTAGTCGTTCCACTATAATTCTGGGCATACCTACAGAAGTGAGGTTAATGAGAAACAATCATTAATCATGATGAAATCTGATTGTTGGAGCTTGTATTATTTCACACTCAATATTTAACCTGTTGAGGGCTGGTAGCTCTGGGGTAGAGCACTTGGTGTGCTTGCAAGGGGGCTTGGGTTTGAGTCCTAGCTGGTCCTTGCTGCTTTAACATTGTATTGGAGTGAGGCTAGGTGGACCATTGAATGTGACTCAGGGGTGTTGGAGCTTTTATCATTGAATACTCATTACTTGACCCATAGAGGGCTAGTAGCTCTGTGTTAGAGGACCTGGAGGACTTGGGCTGATAGTGCAGTGATAGAGGACTTGGAGAATTTGTTAGGTGTTTGAGTCTTACTTGGTTCATGCCTCTTTAATATATCTAGACTTCCAAAACTGGAGATATTAGCACTTGATGTGTGATCCATCATATTTTATATGTTGCATATTCCTTTGGAAGCCAAAATGGCCTACATCAGATTGGAGGTCAAGTGGAAAGCTTGGGTATGCCTTTACTTTTCTCAATTGCCAAATTAAATTATTTCTTGTTACTTGTCAAGGTGAATTTTGTAGACTCATAAATATAATGAGCAGTATGAAATCAAATGGAATGTATAATGGTCAAAGAATCAATTTGAGAATTGCATGAGTAACTGAGAACACAAATTGGAAATGGAGCATGTTCATTGATTTCCATAAGGTGCACATATGTTTTAGGTCAGCCCTGACTCTTGGATGACAATATGTTAGGATCTCACTATTAAAAATAAGCACACTCACACAAAGTACTAAAAAATAACTCAAATACATCAAATAACTCAATAACACTATGCAGAAATCAAATGCAGAAATGGAACAATCTCACAATAACACAGAATCGCAGGTCTCTTCGAGGGGACAACCTCCTTCAATATTTCATTAGCTTGCAAAAGGATGAATTCGTACATGGCTTCATATCTTTTAAAGAAAAACTTCATGCAACCCTACCTAAAGGCTCAAGAGTTGGCTTACATGCAAAATGCCACTCGAGCTAGAATCTCCTACCTACCATCGGTTACAATCTTGATAAAAATGGTTACATGAGATGGCACCACTTGGCTAGAAATCCTACTTGCCACATACATTACAAAGTATTACAAAATAATATCATAATGGGATCCCCCACGTTGGAAGTGGGTCATTACATAAGCAAATGAGAATTACAAAATGGTGTTAGGATAGGATCCTAACATGTCCTTCCCATTCGAAAAGCTTTGTCCTCAAAGCTGAAAATGAGGAAACTGGTGCTGGAGCTGATGGAGAGACTCCTATGTAGCATCTTCTTGCTGGAGCCCACGCCACTGAACAAGAACTTTTGTGATGGTACGGTTGCGGAGAGTACGGGTTCGACGATCCAACAATTGTTCAGGTTCGAGTAATATGGACCCTTCTTCATCTAATTCTGGTAATGCTGACTGAACCTGTACCTATGTGCCCACAACTTTTTTGAGAGAGGAAACATGGAAAACAGGATGGAGCTTGGAGGTGGGCGGAAGAGCCAATTTGTAAGCAGTGGAACCAATCCGTTGGAGAACTTGGTAGGGTCCATAGTATTTTGCAGCAAGTTTCTGGCACCGACGGAGTTGTAGAGATGATTGTTTGTACGACTGCAAGCGAAGGAAGACCATGTCACCCACATCAAAGCTACGCTCGTAACGATGCTGGTCAGCCTGTTGTCGCGTCCGATTCTGGGCCATGTCCAAATTCTGCTTCAACTGGCGGAGAACATCGGTATGTTGGCTGAGAGTGGTGTCGACTGTCTGGACCTTGGAGCTGCCTGGGATGTATGAAGAAGGCGTGAGTAGAGGGCGCCCATAAACGGTCTCAAAAGGGGTGAGTTTGGTTGCTGTATGATAGGAAGTGTTGTACCACCATTCGGCCAAAGGAAGCCACTTCGCCCATTAAGTAGGATGATCTGATGCAAAGCAACGAAGATAGGTCTCCAAACATTTGTTGACAATCTCAGTTTGACCATTCGTTTGCGGATGATAGGCTGAACTCATTTTGAGCTGAGTTCCCTGCAACTTAAACAATTCTTGCCAGAAATGACTAGTGAAGGTTGGGTCTCGATCGGACACAATGGAGGTGGGCATACCATGAAGGCGAAAAATAGAATCCAGAAATATTTGGGCAACGGTGGAGGCTGTGTAAGGATGGCCAAGGGAACAAAAATGAGCATACTTCGAAAGGCGATCCACCACCACAAGAATAACAGACTTACCGCCAGATTTAGGTAACCCTTCTATAAAATCCATGGAAATATCAGTCCAAACCTGATCTGGAATGGGCAAGGGTTGAAGAGTACCGTTTCGCCTTTCATTCGTTGGTAGGTATCACAAGCTGCTACAAAATCACGGATGTCCTGTTTCATACCTTTCCAGAAGAATGTGAGCTTGAGGTGTTCATATGTTTTAAGAAATCTTGAATGGCCTGCAAAGGGAACAGGATGTAGTTCCTTCATGAAAAGCTCACGGAGTGGGGACGTGCGAGGAAGAACAAGGCGTTGGCGATAATGCAGGTCATGGCCATCCCAATTGTAGCCCGGGAATGAAGTAGGATCATCACGGAGCGATGCCACCAAAGCTTTCAAGTCTGCATCCTAAAGTACCTCTTGTCGTAAGGAATCTATCCATTGAGGAACAGGTGAGGAAATGGCACATAACATATTGAGGGCCTCAAATTGGCGAGAGAGAGCATCAGCCACAAGATTCTCTTTGCCCTTTTTATAGGTGATATCATAATCATATCCCATGAGTTTAGAAACCCATTTTTGTTGTTTTGGGGTAGCAACCTGTTGTTCCAAGAAGTATTTGAGACTCTGATGGTCTGTTTTAATGGAGAAATGGCGCCCAATGAGATATGGTCGCCAATGAGTTACAACATGTAAGATGGCCAACATCTCCTTGGCATATGTAGATATTACCAAGTTACAATTAGAGAGTGCCTTACTAGTGAAAGCCAAGGGTCTCCCTTCCTGCATCAACACGACCTCGATGCCACGACCGGAAGCATCACTTTCAATGACGAAATGCTTCGAAAAATCTGGCAAGTTAAAACTAGTGTTGTGGTCATAGCATGCTTCAATTCGAGGAAGGCTTGGTCAGCGGGTCCCGTCCAAGTAAAAGAGTCCTTTAACATGGATGTGAGGGGGGCTGCTATTTTACCATAATTACGAACAAATTTGCGGTAGTAACCTGTAAGCCCTAAGAATCCCCGAAGCCCCTAAATAGTGCGAGGTTTTGGCCAGTCCTGAACTGCCTGAATCTTCTTGGGGTCGACCTTGATGCCATCTTTGGAGACAATGTGTCCTAGATAATCCACTTCATTTAGACCAAAGGAACACTTGGACCGCTTAGCAAAAAGTTGATGTTGTGCCAACAATTGTAATGTCTGATCCACATGGATAAGGTGTTCTTCCCACGAGCGACTATAAACCAAGATATCATCAAAGAAAACCAGGATGAACTTTTGCAGGAGAGGGTGAAAGATGTTGTTCATCAGGATCTGAAATGTGGAAGGAGCATTTGTCAGACCAAATGGCATCACCAAAAACTCATAGTGACCTTCATGAGTACGAAATGCAGTTTTGGGGATTTCCTCGTCCTTGAGCCTGATTTGATGGTAGCCAAAACGAAGGTCTAACTTGGAGTACATAGTTCCATGTAATTCATCTAGCAATTCATCCACTACCGGAATGGGGAATTTATCCTTGATGGTAATTTTGTTGAGCTCACGGTAGTCTATACACAATCGCCACGAGCCATCCTTCTTGCGAACTAGTAAAACTGGAGAAGAGTAAGGGTTGGTACTCGGTCGAATGACACTAGCTTTGAGCAATTCCTGTACCATCTGCTCGATTTCAGACTTGAGGGCATGAGGATACCGATACGGTCTGATGTTGGGTGGTGCATGACCTGGTAGTAGTGGAATAGCATGGTCATGTGAGCGACGAGGCGACAGGGTAGTAGGTTTTGAAAAAACGCCATCGTGCTTGGTTAGAACAAGTTGTAAATTTGCTGGAATTTGATCCGCTGTGGAAGTGCTTGGTTGAATTGAAAATATTTGTGCAATGACCCCGCGGGATGATTTTTTCAACAATTTCTCCATACGATTAGAACTGACAATTTTGGAAGGGCCTGTTTTGGCACCACGGAGGGTGTGTGTTTGTCCATGTTGTGAAAACTACATCCATAGTTCTGCAAAGTTCCAGTTGATAGTGCCCAAGGTGCTCAACCATTGGGATCCCAACACAATGTCACATCCTCCCAATTGGAGGGCAAACATGTCTTGTTTGAGTTCATAATCCCCCATCTTTATTTTAACATTGTGACATTTACCTTTACAAGGTAAAGTGCCTCCATTTGCCACCATGACTTCAAAGGAATTGCATGTGTGTATATAGCAATTGGCCTGCTTAGCAACTCGAGGATCAATAAAGTTGTGTGTACTGCCTTTTTTATGTCAGCCCTGACTGTTAGATGACAATATGTTAGGATCTCACTATTAAAAATAAGCACACTCACACAAAATACTAAAAAATAACTCAAATACATCAAATAACTCAATAACACTATGCAGAAATGGAACAATCTCACAATAACACAGAATCGCAGGCCTCTTCGAGGGGGCAACCTCCTTCAATATTTCATTAGCTTGCAAAAGGATGAATTCGTACATGGCTTCATATCTTTTAAAGAAAAACTTCATGCAACCCTACATAAAGGCTCAAGAGTTGGCTTACATGCAAAATGCCACTCGAGCTAGAATCTCCTACCTACCATTGGTTACAATCTTGATAAAAACGGTTACATGAGATGGCGCCACTTGGCTAGAAATCCTACTTGCCACATACATTACAAAGTATTACAAAATAATATCATAATGGGATCCCCCACGTTGGAAGTGGGTCATTACATAAGTAAATGATAATTACAAAATGGTGTTAGGATAGGATCCTAACACAATATGGCAATGACCAATAGGTGGAGATCCTTGAGTCATCATGATCAATATATAGATTAATGGCCATTGAGGAATAGGAATGGAGATTGCGTGTTTTTTGTTTTGTTTTGTTTTTTGGTAATTAAGGGTCATTTCATTAATACTGGGTTTTAAAGGTTAACGCAAAACCTATTACAAAATACAACCTTAAGCTGATATAGATACTTGCTTTGTTAAGGACTACCTTTCCTTTACTATTCCTTGCCTTTATAAGCCCTAGAAACGAGTGGGCTTGATACCCCTTACCCATACTAATAGCCCAACCATCAAGTTGACAACATATCGTAAGAACACTATAGACCCCCAAACATCTTTCAAGACAATCTACATAGCTATTAAGAACGATATCCCCACGAAGGACCCTTTCCTCAGTACAGACAGAAAACCAAAATTTGTCACGGATTAGAACAGAACAGGGCTGACAAGGCTAACAGAACATGGCTGACAAGGCTAACAGAACAGGGCTGACAAGGCTGACAGAACAGGGCGGATTAGAACAGAACATGACTGACAAGGCTAACAGAACAGGGGTGACAAGGCTGACAGAACAGGGCGGATTAGAACAAAACAGGGCTGACAAGCCAAAATTCCTCTATACCAGGCGGCTGGATGGAGGAAGCTAAGTTTCCTCCTCATCATCATCCTCGAGCTCCTCGACCTCCTCATCCTCCTCTTCTTCATCCAAGTCCTGGACAAGTTCAACCGACTTTCCACCTTGATATCCTTCATTAAAAAACAGATTGGTGAGGGCTTCATGGAGCTCATTCATGTGCTGAATTATGTTGCCCGTAGTGTCCCCACCTCAGACTTCATTGGCGGTCATTTTGCATTACTTCTTCCACATCATTGGGGACCCCTTGCTCCCACGTGACAAGTCCATCAACGTCCATCCCTAAGTTGGCTTGCTTATTTGCCGTTTTATTGCCTTCCCGGAACATGTGTTGTGCCAGCCTGTCATTCCTAGCTTCAAAAAGGATCCTTGCCTCTTCTATGACTGATTTGATCCGCCACGGAGGTTTTTTCCCATTGGTTAGGAGGTTTATAATGTTCATTGAGTCCCCTTCAACTATTAGTTTGCCTTCAGTTTCCTGGGACGTTTGCAGCCCTCTCCATAGGGCTCTTGCTTCCGCCTCATTGTTGGTCCTTCTTCCAAGCTGTTTAGAAAACGCCAGCACCAAGTTTCCTTTGTGGTCACGGACCACTCCTCCAGCACCTGCTCTTCTAGGATTGTCCTTAGCTGCGCCGTCGAAATTGAGCTTGAACCACCCAACCGGGGGCGGCGTCCACTTCACACCTATTCTGGGATTGGGCTTAATGACCAAGGGTTCCTCTTCCAAGGTAATATGTAGGGATTGAGCAAGTTGTTTTTCCTAGGGATGGTTATATTGAGCTTCATAGGGGATGATACTGACATTTTCACGAGCAAAGGCAAGGATCTTGTTGGTAATGGTTACAGGATCATGACTAGAACCCTTAAAGGCTCTATGGTTTCTTTCTAACCAAACCTGCCACAGGAAATGGTGAAGGGAAATCTTCCACATGAACCTGAGCCTAAGGTTAGTAAAGGGGTTAGGCCATTGCTGGAAGAGGTCAATAATGGAGGCCGGTCTGACCCACGAAATGCTAAAATCTTGGAAAACCCCACCTAGAATATCATCTGCAACCGGACATTCAAGGAAGATATGGAGGGTGGATTCCCAGTTAGCCCTGCACAGATAACAACGATTAGCAATTATCATACCTTTCCTTAACATATTATCAATGGTGAGTATCCTCCCTTGGATCACCAGCCACGAAAAAAAGGAGATTTTGGGGATGAGATTTTTGACCCACACCAACTGGGTCTGGAGGATGGGATCCTCAAGATCAATCATAAGCTTATAGGCAGATTTGACAGTGAAATACCCGCTCTCGGTTGCAGCCCACATTACATGGTCCTCTCCACTTCTCATGGGAATGAATTGTTGGTGCAGGATATTTTGGATCTCTTCTGACTCGGCTTCAAATCCCGGTATCCTGATTTGTTTCCATCTAAACCTTCCCCTATTCTGCATCATAAAATCAGCCACTTTCCTTCCTATGAATTGATCAATATAATCCTTGACTCTGGCTAGGTGTGGCAATTGAGAGAGAGCCTCCTCCCTGGCCCACCTATCATCTCAAAAAAGCTAATCTTTTGTCCGTTCCCTAAAATCCATGTCAGCCCTTTATTGATGATATTTCTGCTGGTCAAAATTGCCTTCCAAAAAGTTGATCCTCTGTTTAGGATACTGTCCTTTAGAAAATTAATGCCTTGGAGGTATTTTATTTTAATAATGGCAGTCCATTGGTTCTCCTCGTTGGTTATGAGACGCCACGCTTGCTTAGCTAGCAGTGCTATGTTCAACTGAGATACTCTTCTCAGGCCTAACCCCCCATTCTCTTTAGGTCTGCATACCTTACTCCACCCAACTAGGTGTATTCTCTGTTTTTCCTCCGACCCTGACCAGAGGAAGTTCTTTTGGAGCTGTTCAATATTTTGGTATACCTTAGTTGGGGCCTTAAAAACGGATAAAAAATACACGGGGATGCTCTGAAGGGAGGCCATAGTGAGGGTAGCTTTACCTGCTTGAGACAGAAAGAGCCCTTTCCAACCAGCTAGTTTCTTTTGAATTCTTTCTACCACATTGTCCCACATTGATTTTCTTGGGGAGCCTGTAAACAGGGGAAGACCTAGGTAAGAAGTAGGGAGAGCAGCAATTGAACACCCCAAAATCCCAGCTATCCTGACTTGCCTTGGAATGGGGGTGTTGAGGAAGTAAATTTTGCTCTTGAAGAAGTTCCCCTTTTGCCCAGCCGCCTCCTCATAAAGCTTTAGAATGCGCTTTATCCTTCTAGCTTCAACTACTGATGCTTGGGTCAACATAAGGGTATCATCAACAAACTGTTGGTGGGTTACCGGATTGGTAAGGGAGGTGGCTTTAATCCCAGAGATTAGACCTGCATTGCAGGCCACTTTGATAGTTCTTCCTAGAGCCTCCGCCACAATAATGAACAACATTGGACTGATCGGATCCCCTTGTCTGAGGCCTCTAAGGCTTTGGAAATACCCTGCTGTTGTACCGTTTACAAGGACAGAGAACCAAGGCTTGAGAATACATCCTTTGATAAGTCTTACCCGTTGAGGATGGAAACCAAATTTCAGAAGAACTGCAGTCAAAAATTCCCAGTTGATGCGGTCAAAGGCTTTATTCATGTCAAGCTTTAGGGCAAAGGTTGCCTTCTTGGTTTGGCTTGCAGTGTGAAGAGCTTCATGGACTGTAATCACCCCATCAAGAATCGATCTTCCCTGAACCGAGCTCCCTTGACAAGGATCAATCATAAGGGGCAAGATTCCTTTCATCCTATTAGCTATGGCTTTGCATGTTTTTTTTTTGTAACTACCCAAAGCTCAAAAAATTATTTTACAACAGGAGATGTTAAGTCCTTTTTATTCACTTTACTGCTTTGAACTCTTTATTATGGCTATATATGATGATAATTACAAATGTCTGTACTAATATCCCTTTCTAACAAACATACATCATCCTTGACACCCTATTGACAATTGTCAGTGAAAGTTTGAAGGATACCCTCTCTGCAATTGTAAGTGGAAAGTTGAAGGCTAGGTGACTGAAATTGGAGTTGTGGTGGTAGGCATATTTACAGCAGCAGTAGGGGCAAAGGTAATCAACTTGGTCATCAATGGTGAGGCTATTGAAGCCATAAAAAATGAGATTAGTCTCATGGGAGAAAGTAGAAACTATAACAGATTGTGGTGTTATTAATGGGCATGGTATTGATTGTGCCCTCATTGTTGATACTCTTAGATTATGAAATTATGGTTTTGTTGAGGGTGATGGAAAATATGGAGATCCTTTTGTTGCCCACCCACCCTTGAAATGTCTAATCCTTTTGTTGGACGTAGCTAATATCTTAATCACAACTATGTCCATGTGATGTTGTTAGTTCAACTTTACTATCTCTCCCTAGCTCTCCCTTTTGCTTCCCCCATTTCTCATTTTCATTTCTGATTTTAGCCAATAACATGTCAATGCTCATGTTCTTGCTTTGAGTGTGTTTGTGCTCTTGCTTCTTTGACTTGCCTGCTGCCTACCAGTCTTTGCCTGCTTCCTAGTGTTCTCCACCTCTGGATCTTTGAACTTCAGCTTCTGCTTTGCCTTGCAATTTCTTTCTTGAAGCCTTCTTTTCTACATTAGTTTGAATGCTAGTTTTTACAAGTTCCTGCAGCTTTTGATTTTACTGAGTTGTGTGTTGTGTTGTTTGGCACTCCTTTGCATAATGATTACTAATCTTTTCATAAACCTTGACCACCATGTACTTCCATTGAGCATTTCTATCAATAAAACATGGTTGATGGGTTAGCGGATTATGTAATTGCTCGCCAACCGCTCTACCACTTTGTAAGTGGGATTGTATGACATTGTGGTGAATACCAATCCCAGTAAGGTATTCTGCAAATTGTTCATCCCTCTTACTCTTGGAAACCGTATAGAACTTTTGAAGCATGTCCATTAACATGTTTGCCTTTTTTTGCCACCTGGCCACTAGTTTCCTATCCATCTTCAAATGCATTTGGCCCCATTGCATATGAATGTCAGCTCAATCATTATTCTTTTCTCTGTCAAGAAGATGGAGCTAGTACCCTCTATTATGCCCTAGGCATTATTAGGGTTATTGTCGCTATTGTGGCGGTGGGCTTAGAGAGTGAGATTATGCACTCTATATTTGCTTATTGAAAGAGGATCGCTTGCCAAGCTTGTTCTTGAGAAAGAACATCTCTTTTGTCACTAGTTCAACTTTTGGCTCTAGGGCAAGCTCAAATTGTGGAAGGCATCCAAGAGTTCTCATCATGGATATCCAAATTTTGATCATAAGGATCAAAATTGTTTGCGTCTAGGTTATCATCAAGTGAATAATTAGTAAGGAATCCTTGCAAAAGACTTCTGTCTTGGACATAGCCACTATCAAATATTAGACATAGGCTTCATAGGAGTAGAGGAAGGATTAAAGTAAAAGTAGAGTAGATTTTAACATCCACAAGGCCATAGGCCATATGGGACGATGTGTTTTACCACATATGTGTTTATCCAACCAAACTATTGGAGCATGGTGTACAACCGTACCCCTTTTAGATTTGAACCTTGAACCTCCTATTTGGAGTTCCAAAGTCTTAACTGTTAGGTCCATTTGAGTTGGGGCAGGAAAAGATGGAGGACTAAGAGGCAAAAAATCGATATGCTTATGAAAGTTTGAACATGCAGAAATCTGAGAGCAAAAAGAAAAGAACAGAGTTAATTCTTAAGTCACGTTTTTCATCTTTCCTCTTCTTTTTATCAAACTTATTCTTTTTTCCCACTAGCTTGGAAAGAGTTCACTTTTTTGCACTTCTCACACTTAATTCATGCATCGTACCCTTCCTTGTTCTCCATTGTGGTTGTGTGGCGATTGGAATAGCTTTGCTTTTTCCACTTGACCAGTTCTTTGTTCTTTGGCTTGACGTCTGCAATGGCTCTTTGGAAACTTTGAAATCTCAAAAGTTAAGAGGTTCAATTTTTTTGAAAAGGTTGGGTTTGGTTTAGAATAATATGAATATTTAGTATGATGTATTTATATATAAAATACACAAAAATTTCATGATGCATGATTGAACATGTTTCACACTATGGTCCCAAGAGGGTGGCATGGAGGACAATTTCCTGAACCAGCTTGTTCTCTCAAGTGAGTTATGAGTCACAGTTGTGTGGTGGAACATGGTATGACAAATATTTTCTCTTCAAGTAACAAAGAAGCTTTCTTTATAGTGAACTGCAGAATACAAGACTCATGCAGAAGAATCGGCAACAATATTTTATGCGTAATTACATGAGGTGTGATGTGTGCAGGGCACTTTTACACTGTTCTTATGAAGTGAAAGAAGTAGCGGAATAAAAGCCTAGAAGACTACAAGGACAACACGTTTTGCAAAAAGCAAAGAGAGAAAAGAAGAGAGGAGACCAGGAGATTGGAAGACCAAGAACATTACTAAACTATAGTCCTGTTCTATATAGATGATGTACAATAATTACAAAGCCGTTGGAAGGGGAAATGGTTTAACATCGAATTGATCAAGAAGTGGTTTCAGTAAATAGTTATAGAACCGTTAATGTGCTTCTTTGGAGTTGGTGCTACTTAGCAAAGTAATGTGCGGTGAAACTAGATAGATAGTTGTAGCTTTTTCTTTGACGCTTGGATTTGGAAAGGTCCTATGTGGATGCTATTGTTGATTGGTAACATGGGGTGCTAGTGCCATACATCTTTCTTTGTATGGACGCATTGGTGACATGGTAGGGATGACACCAGAGTAAGCAGGACATTGATACTAGTATTAGCACCAGGAATATAGGTGATGCCATATGGACTTATGGCACTAACCTATTTGGTCAAAAGTCTTGATGGGCACCAAGAATTGATGAATGGCGCTATATTGGCATCACAATCTTTGAGGACTTGAGCAACCCCTTTTTTGCTCAGATAATTTGTCCTCCCTTGGGAAGTGATGGTCCTCATTGTGTTGACTTTTGATTGAGGAAACAAGTGCTTGAGTTGGTCAACTGTGTATCATCTTGCTTGTGTTGCAAATTGACCACTATTAGCAATTGATTTAGGTTTGCGTGACCCTTGGTGAGTATGTTGGGTGGTGACATCAATTAATGGGTTTGTTGAAACAGGTACTAATTGAGTGGGATGCAAATTTGTAGGATGTTGTAATACCATAAGCCGGAGGATGCTATGGCTTGAGGAGTTTTGTGTTGAAAACTGGGTGCATCGCTAAGTACAAAGGCAAATCAATAATGGAAGCATTCTCACTTGTTGCACCCTTTATGGTGTGTGGACCATAGCATAGAGGTTTGATCTTTTGTGAGGGCTAGAGAAGTGTTCTTTCTTCAAGGCGATCCAAATGCTCTTTTCAACTTGGAAAAGCTGTTGAGCATGGTGCTCTGTGTACTTCTACCGTTGACGCCTAAGTATCTGCTGAATCTATTGAGGAATGTGTTGTCTATGCCGTAGAAAGTGTTCAACCTTGTCAACTTCCTTAACCTATGTTGCATAATGGTACCACTAGGAATTTTTAAAGCAATGTCAATGGGTGCATTGGGATGGATTCCAAAACATGCTTGAAATGGGTTGTGACTGGTGGAATTGTGTTGAGTCTTGTAGGAATGCTACATGTAAGGAAGAATCTCATCCCATATACGTGGATGATTATGGTTGTTCATCCTTAGTAGATGTATTAATTTTTGGTTCACCACTTCTATATGTCCATTAGTCTATGGATAGAAAGTTGTGGAGTGTTTTAGCTTGGTGTCAAGTTGATTCCAATGATGATGCACAAAGTTGCTAATGAAGTGGGGATTGCCATTTGATAGAATGGTATTTGATATGGCAAATTGAATTTAGAGAAGGTGACAAAACAATCAAGCAATTCAAAGTGCGTTGCTGCTCTTCTTACATGAGATCATAATTAATAATTGCAATCTTTGAAAACTTGTCCACAATGACAAAAACACAATCGGTTTGGTGTTTAATGGAAGGCAAACTTGATAGATAATCCATGCTAATGGATTTCCAAGGATGGAAGGAATTGACAGTGGTGTGTAGAGCCCCAATTTCTTATTTGTTGGTTTGGCAATGTTGCGTGGTACACAAAATTTGATCTGAAACTTCATCTCTTGGTACATGCGAGGCTATTGAAAATGCCATTGTAACGTCACAAGTGTCTTGTTGATGCCAAATAGTGCAACTACCTTGGAATAAGGTGCTGGCATAGTACGCTGAAAGGTATACAAAGTTTACCCAAACAGTACAATCACTTGTCTCTAAGGTAATACTTTTGTGTTGACTCGCCTTGTATCAATTGGTGATGTATAACGGTGAAGTCCATAAATAATTTACAGTGTCTCCTAGTCACTGAAGTTGTGGTCTCTGGCCTTCATGAATGTCATTAGTGCATAAACAATTTCCTTACCCTTGTGTGATGCGTCACTATTGAACAACTTGAACAATGGGATACAAATTCTTTTCATAGGTGGAGTACCAGTAGATTGTCGCTGAGGGTTTTAGAATAGTACACAACAAGGTGCCCATTATAAATTAAGATGGCACCAAGGGCATCATCGGATGCATCAGTCTCCATCGCAAAAGGTTGTCTTTCATGGCTAGCATTGGCATCGAGCAAAGGCACTATTTGAGTTCATCAAACTCTTGTTGTTGTTACTAAGTCCATCAAAATGTTTCCTCGAACATGCATGATTTGGTTGAGTGACCATGATAGATGGAAAAATATAAGGATGAATCAATGGTAGAAGTTGGCAAGGCCTAAAAAAATTTTGAGCTCCTTCAGGTTCTTCAGAATAGGCCATTCTTGGATGATACGTATCTTCTTAGGGTCTACATGGATGTTGTCACGATCAACAATGTAGTCAAGGTATAGGATATCTTAGTGACATCAAAGGTACACTTGGTTAGATTCATTTGAAGCTTGGAATAGCGCAAAGTGTCTAGGACTTGACGCACATGTTGCAGATGTTCCTCCTATGTCTTATAAAGATGATGATGTCATCTAAGTGGACAATGATGAAAAATCCAATGGATGGTTGTAGAACTTTGTTAATCAGGCACATGAATGTAGCAAGTGCATTGGTCAATCCAAAAGGCATAACTAACCACACTCATACAATCCCTCTATGATCGTGAAATCTATCTTCTAGATGCTTGAAGGGTTGACAAGAACCTGATGATATCCTAGCTTGAGGTCGGTCTTCGTGAAGTATCGATCTCCTTAGAGCTGGTCTAGAAGATCATTGATGTAGGGTAGCAACTACCTATTCGATATCTTGTTCAACGCTTCGTAGATGATAAATAGGCATCATGTACCATCCTTCTTTGGTGCTCGAATGATGGGACTACTGCAAGGGGAAGAGCTTGGTCTACTCTTGCCTCAAGACCATATCTTGAATTTGTCATTGAATTTCATCGTTGTCCTAGACTGACCGATGATTCAAAGAACTATTGGGAAAAGGTGATCCATCGATTAGGATCATCTAATTTTTTATCAAAAAATGAAGTGGCATTCTTTATGGATTCAAAAAACATTTGAGTATGGCTAAAGTAACGTGTACATTTGCTAGCACTGCCCCAAATCGATTGTTATTGGCGTTGCAAAGGAAAGCTTCTTGGTGCCATGTGTGTTTGGTCAATCCATGAGTAGAAAAACTTTTAGGCATGAGAAATCAACTTCTTACATTGCTTTGCAAAATAAGGGTTACCTTTTTTTGGGGTTGGTGCTGCGGTATGTGGTAGGTCATTGCCTTGATGCGCACTGACCATTGGTATGGACAAGCTTGATATTTTGCTTGGTGGTCAAAGAGGTAGGGTCTTTTGAGTAGGAAATTTCAACTGTCCAATGGCACCATGTCATAGGTGATAGTGTCAAGTAGGGGTGTGATGCCGTACTCGAAAGTGCATTGGCATCGAACCTCTACTTCTTTTCTTAGATGAAGCTAATCAAGAGAGTAAGGCTATGGGTGCATTGAGGTCTTGAAGGCGAGTTGCTTAACCATATCCTGTGCACTAATGTCCTTTTGAACCCAGTGTCAATGATGTGAACGGTTTTATTATATGCCTAACGGCTAGTGTGGACCAAATGATCACTTTGTGTAGAAACAGTGGAGGTTGAGCTTAGGCATGTGGCATCTACTGCCTCTTCACACTTTCTGGCGTTGATGCTTAGTCATAGTCTTCTGGTTGTACCATAAAGGACTTCTGCTAAGCTCTTCAGTCAACATCACTATGAGTTTGAGTCTTATGATGTTTAGACCACTTAGTACCCTCTTACTTGCAAGTGGAATTTTTGGCTTTAATGTCATAATAAGGCCCTTTGGCTGTGGCACCATAGGTGCTTGTACAACAAATGGATTTGAATTTGGCTTTGGCAGTGTCTTGCTGAGGATGTAGGACCTTTATGCTTTGCTCGAGAATTCACTTCTAGTTTGGTTGCAAAACAGAACATTTGTCCAAGTGAATCAATAGGGAGAAACTCCATTTTTGAGAGGATGTGTTAGTGGAGACTATTGACAAATTTGAGAACTTGATGTTTCTTGTCTTCATTAATGCGAAGGCAACTGAGAAGCTCATTAACCTGGTCAATATATCCCTGGATATATTGATCTTATCTTGGCACTAGTGCAGCTGTTGGAATCGCATGTGCTCGTCCTAATTATGATGCAGTATGAGAAGTGAGCACAAACCGATTTGATAAATGCTGTCCAAGTATTGACAAAATCTGTGTCATCTGCAAGCCTCTTGCTAGCGGCTTTCCACCCATAGGCATCTGACTTGGACATCTTCAAGACTACAAAAAGTAGAGCTATTAGTATCTGAGAAACGATTTGCAGAGAAATATGCTTCTAGCTGCTAGAGCCAGGTATCTAAATCTTTGGCATTGATCTGGCCTAAGATGACAGGAATGTTGATGTTGGTCTGCACCTTGAGCAGAGTTTAGACCATGGGTCAGGAAGTGTGCAGGGTTGGCAGTATTAAGGATTTGAGATGGATCTTCCTAAGCAAGTTTCTCTCTTTGAAAGTTTGAATAGACCCTTTATTTCGAATGAACCTTGTACTTCTTGTGCCGAGGATGATACCTTTGGGCCTCCTTTTCATATGTAACTTGGTGATCTTGAACAGTCTCCTCCTTGAGGGGTATTTCCAGACCTGGATAGGTGTTCCATACATATGACCTTGTCATCTTGGATAGCCTTTCTTGGACCAGGTCTTTTCCTATATGGACCCCTGTGAACCTCCTTGTTCAGACGATTTTTTCTTCTCAAACAGGATCTTCAGTTTAGATGGACATGCTAAATGATTCACTATAGATGAATGGTTATAATGGTCTTCTCCCCATGACAAACAATGATGGATGATTCTCTCCAAAACTTGCTTAAATGTGAACCTCCTTGTTCAGACGATTTTTTCTTCTCAAACAGGATCTTCAGTTTAGATAGACATGCTAAATGATTCACTATAGATGAATGGTTATAATGGTCTTCTCCCCATGACAAGCAATTATGGATGATTCTCTCCAAAACTTTCTTAAATCTCAAAGTGGTCAAATTTGTAGTAAAAGACTTCATTTCTAATAATGAAATTGTGTGCAGAGATAGATGAGAGCTTGTATGTATTCCAAATAAAAAGAGCATAAAATTAACATGAATGTAATATGCAACGAACTAAATGTACAGCAGTCACAATCATTCATAACAGCTGAGATATTCCATTACTTCTTAGGATAATCATAATACATCACAAACCAGGTATGAGAGCAATAGCTTCCAGCATAACACACTCTATGCACCTCTGTAGTCAGACTCGTCCGAGTCCGAGTCCGAGTCTGGGTGGACTCAGCCGCGCTGAGTCCACGCGGACTCGGTTTTTTCCTGGACTCGGCCGAGTCTAGCCGAGTCCAAGTCCGATCGGGACTCGCGAGTCTTGACGGCGGTACTCGGACGATGTAGGAAAATCACTAACATGTTTAATAGAACAGGAGAAATTATTGTTAGACAATCTTAGACATTCCATAACATAGGGATGGTGCCCGTTTAGTAGTTGGCCGGAAATGAAATCGATAAACTGCAGAACCACCGTCAACTACGTTGTCATTTATTAGTAGTTGTGGTGCCAGGTCCATTCGTGGTAGTGTCTTTCAATATCTGCAGGGTTAATAGTGATCAATTTAACTGCCAACAATCGTAGGCAACAACCATTTCCACAATGAGCATTGCCTTTAGTTTGTATACCAATTACATGTTAATTTCCGTGTTTACAGTTATTTTTTTCCCTCTGGGTCTGAGGTCTTAGACTAAGAATATGTATATCGTGAATGACGTCCAACACGATGACGTCCAGCGCGATGAAGGCATAATTTTTTAATTTAAAATTTATTACCCGATACCATGAATTATGTCCAAACAAAATTTCCTATAAATCAATTTGAAAAGTGTATTGTTAAATTTAAGCTTTGGAAACATATTGAAATAAAAATAAAAATTGGACCGTTTTGCATTCGTTGATTTACCAATGCCTAACATCAACTGCTCATTCAGTCCGCGTTAAAAGAAAGAGATGATGGCCAACGGTTCCTCCATTAAAATTTTAATATTGAAAAGGTAAATATAAAAGAATGCACACCTGGTGATGTGACCCGGGTTCAATCCCCATGACGGATGTTTATAAGAAGTATTATTAAAAAAGAAAAGAAAAAGAATGCACCCCTGGCCAATGTGAGGTGTCTTGGCAATCACGTCTTTGATGGGATTCCAATTGGCAACCACGTCTTTGATGGGTCGACCCCTATTTTTTAATAAATTACATACCTTGAGACATACGACAAGTCTACAACATATGTGAACATTCGATTTATAAATTATTATTATTATTTAAGTGATATAAGATTAATGTTTAAATAAATAAATAAATATAATTTAAATTATTTCAAATTATTCTATTGACTTAAGAAGACTATTCTTTCGAATCTAATAATTGTTGGGTATCAAAGTATTAAAAGGATGTACTTATAAACTAATGAAATAGTTAAATGATGTATGTGAGGTGAATGAACTTGAAAAAATAAGAATAAATTCAAACACATTTATTTTATTTTATTTACACGTATTTTTATTAAAAAAAATGATATTTTATTTATAAAATATTTAAATAAAAATAGTATTTGAGGCAAGATTTAATAAGATTATTATCAAGTGGCATTAGCTCAACCGGTTAGATTCCTCAATGTTTAAGGAGGAGACCTAGGTTTGAATCTTGCCAAAAATGATACATGGATAATATCCAAGCTTTGTTGTAATACCACTATGTGGTGATGATGTAATACGGGTGGGGTCTGTTTCAATCCCATATAACTAATTGAAAAAAAAAAAAAAAAATTTAAGAAGATTATTGTTAATTATTTTCAATATATATATAAATATAATTAAAAAATATGAAATAGTTAAATGATGTATGTGAGGTGAACAAACTTGAGAAAAAAAAATTCAAACACATTTATTTTATTTTATTTATACATATTGTTTTTAAAAAAATGGTATTTTATGTATAAAATATTTAAATAAAAACAATAGCTGCACCCGCATTTATTTTATTTTATTTATACATTTAATAAGATTATTGTTAATTATTTAAATAGCTGCACCCGCATTTGGTACAAACCCTGTTTTTTTATTTAGTGCTGCCAAGATTTGAACCTTGGTGCGGGCTACATCATCTATTTGTTCCAACCATTGAACCAAGGACCTGTTGGCTACCTTATGTTTCCATTTGATCTATATATGGTGTATGCTGTTTTTCTCTCTCTTCCTATGACCATACATCAATTCGTTATAGGTTCAGTTCATGCTTCTTAGAGTAGCAACACGGGGTTTATGGAGAATAGACAAGTATAATAATGTAATAGAAACTATGATTGATATCTCTTTTCTTCTAGAAGTAGAATAAACAAAGAGCACTGCCTTGAGTCTATGCACTGATACAGGCTAATTCCCACGTTTACAGTTGTCATTTTCCCCCCTCTGGGCTTGAGATCTTGGAATGAGAATGTTGAGTAAGTGTGTTAGAAGATACTAATAAGTAATATGCATGAAAAAACTTATTTTTTCAATTAATTTTTTTTTTTTTCTTTTAGCCGAGTTTTTGCTAAGTCTTGCCGAAGTTTTTTGCCGAGTCCCCAGTCGTAGCCCCGAGTCGACCTTGCCGAGTCCGAGTTTTGCTTCTATGCTATGCACAAATTAATATACACAAACATGAACATTGACATGTCTATTCATACCTCCAGACTGGCCTAGTGGTGAATATATACACAAGAGAATGGGTAACAGTTGCAAACACCTAACCGCCATTCAAATCAATGTATTATTACTTGAATCAAATTTGAATTTACCCCTATATGTACATTATTATAGTGCAGGGGTGTTGTGTCCACACATGGTTTTGCTGTGTGCAATTGCTCTTGAACTTGTTTAAAATTTCCTTGTTATAACACTATATATTTGATAATTCACGTGTGGGACTTCTTGAGCCTCTTGGAATGTCTTATTTTTCAATAAAAAAGAATTGGGTTGAATGACTATCCTGTACCTTGTTTAACATGTTGAATGATTATTTGATTTGATGCCATAGAGGTAAGTTACCCCTTTATGGCCTCAAAATTGAAGCTTGGAAGTGTTAACCACTTTTAACTAATTGACATCAAAGGTCTCCAATGTAAATTCTTCGTCGTTTTTCACTTTGTGGATCTTAAAATGCCCTAGGGCTTAGCCATAATAACTTTAGCTACTTGGGTGTAATTTCTTGACATTCTAATTAGAAATAAGAGGATAAGGATTAAACCAAGCATTGGACCAAAACTTTGCAAAATCGCCCTCATTAAATGGGCACTTAATATGTTTCTTGATTAATTGCAAACTCTCTAATATGAAGTTCCATGTCGCAGATGTTCTAGGCAAGGCTTGTGTTCTAAACAATTTTTATGAACCCATTGAGGCTACAAAAAATCGAAGGAATATTTGTGTCCAACTCTTTCCTTGATCTTTGAATAATTACCAAGCAAGTCTTACCCATATTGCCAAACTGATCAATTTGCAATATTGCAAACCTACCCTTTTATATCTTTGATGTGCACACCCTATCCCATCTGCAAAGAGAAAACCTAAACTTTGCTTTACATCCTTTCCAAATAAAATCTATCTATAGTTTGTCAAATTCAAAGGCTGTATCTCCTAATTTCAACGGACATCATATATGTTGGGATAGATTGCAGTGTAGCCTCTATGAGTTGGAGTGTTCCAGCCATTATTAAGAACTTACCTTTCCAACCAGCCAAGCAAGATTTCATTCTATCCAAAGTTGAGTCCCAATGCTCCTCTCTATTATCAGACAAGTGATTACCAAGATATGTTGATGAAGTTTTTCCATTCTAAACTCCAAAATATTCCGAATAATCCATTTTCAATTAAGTGTAATGCTGAGAAAAAAAGATATTTGACGTTGCTTTACTTATCAAGTGTTCAGCTGCCTTATCATAGCATGATAGGATTGATTTAAATTCCATGGCCATGCTGACTGAAGGATGGTCTAAAAGAAGAGTGTCACCAATAAATTGGATATGTGATTCAATGAGAATGATTGTGGCAACTTGAATACCTTTGATTTTGCCTTCGAGAGTACTTTACTCAATGCCTTGGCAAGAATAATGAAAAGATAAGGAGATATTGGGTCACCTTTGCAAAGTGCACGGGATGATTTAAAGTATCCAGCACATGATCCATTAATGAAAATAGAATGTTTTGGAGTATTATAACAACATTTAACCCATTCACACCAACCTTGATGAAAAGTTCAAAACCACATTCACTAAGAACATTATTCAGAAAACTCCAGCAAAATCTATGATATGCTTTGTTCATGTCCAATTTTACAAGCATAGTTGGTTTTTTCATTAATTGAAGCAAATGTATGGCTTTTGGGGCAATAATTATGCCATACCCACAAAGAAAACCACCTTGTTTATTTGAGATAACACGATCTAGATTACCTTTTAATCTACTTGCCATGTTTTTGAAGTTACCCTATAAATCATATTACAAAGGGTTACACAATGCAAATTTTCAAAATATTTTGTCTCACCTTTTTTGGGAACCAACACGTTAAAAATTGCTTGATATCATTTTTTGTAGCCTTTTTTTCCTAGCCCCTTCTACTACAACCAGTGTATCACTTTTCAAAATCTTCAAAACTCTTGAAAGCAAATTGCTGAAAATCTATCAGGACTAAGTTCATTGTGATGATGGAAAGAAAAAAATTACCTCTTGGAGCTACTCTATCAAAATCTTCCTCATCAAGCTTTCATTCTATCTTTGCATGATAATTGATGGAATGTTCTACAAAAGCTCACCTCGAGCCTTCTTAGTTTGCCCATCTTCTGATGGAATATCTTTGAAATAATTGATCGCCTCCTTCTTGATCTCCTCGTCTTTCTCAATATGCCTTTCATTTGGAGTTGAAATGTTTTTGATCAGGTGAAAGGATAAATCTTTTTTTAGCAGTAGCATGGACAAGTTTGGTATTCACCTTTTTAAGCCATCTCTTTGGGACTTTTGGGCCCAATATATTCCTTTTCTCATCTGTTATGAATCAACAAGTAGTTGCTTTTCCTACACATAAGTATGCTGCTCCATTCCATTGATTTCTGTTATCTCTTTTTATTCCTTTAACTCGGATATAATTTCCTTTTTTTCTTAAATTTATTATCAAGATTTGATATTCCAAATCTTTAGCTGCAGTCCCTGTGGGGACAGCACATTGGTATGGTATCGGGTTCACATTGCGGAGATCCAAGTTTGAATCACGCAGAGGGTGGCCCCCCTTCTGCCCCCAGGTGTATGCTCAACAACAATAAAGAAAAAAAGCTTTAGCTGCATCTTTGGATATTTCAGCTTTTCAACAAACCTATACATGTAGGATCTAGGATCCTCCAACCTTTGCTTCATCTCTGCACAACATAAACAATTGTAAGAAATCAGGTATTGAAGCCATATAGACTGAAAATGGAATGGAATTTGATGAACATTATTGAGAAGGTTATATCTCAAGAGAAGTGGTTTGTGATCTGTCCAACTGTTGGACAACCAAAATCTGTCCATTCTTTCACTACACGGGATCTCTTTATATGCCTATTATCCCATGTATATCGAAAGCTTTAAGTAATAACATCCCAAAGGATGTTTATATTAACAAAGAAAGCAAAGTCCATTAATTTAGATCGGCTAAGACAACCACCCTTCTTAGTACAGCCTAAGTAGCCTAACGGTGGAGACTTTGGAACTCTGAATAGATAGAGGTCCAAGGTTCGAATCCTGTGAGGGGTAGGGTTGTACACCATGTTTTGGTAACTGGAGTATGGTTGGATAACCATATATTGGGTAAATAACATCCTCTACGAGGGTTGTCTCATATGGCCTTTGGCCTTGCAGATGTTAAAAACTACATGACCCTTTTTACCCTCTTCTCTGAAAAAGACAGTACTGTTTTGAGTGTTCCACAAGAACTCAGAGATTACAATTGTGAATCATTATCGAATGACATGAATAAACTTAGGTCCTTCGAGCATCTAAGTCAAGGAGTGACAAAATTTGAAGCATGTACATTTATGATTTAAGTTCTTATTTTTTTCCTCCTTCCTTACAAAAAATACTAGCAATCCACTACTTTTGCATCTAGTAGTTCTCCATCCAATTTGTGATTTCCTAGGCAGTTGCAAACCTCCTAAAACTTCCATTGCAGATGACTATGACAACTTGTTAATTCCTTAATAAATCCTGTTTTTTTGGAGCATATTACCTTCGATATTCCAAAATACCACCTTCATTATCAATATTTATTCTTTTTAACATTTTTGATATTTGTTCTTGGCTTCCCAAATGAATCTCCGTTTGGGTGTTCTTTTCTCTTTGACGTTGCTTCGGAGATCTTGCTCTTTGTTTGTCATTACCACCAATATTTTCATCGTTCTTAATCTTTTTATTTTTCTAGACAATTCCCAAGTTGACTTATCATTTATAGGCTTATGCTTCATTGGAGAACTTAAGTGCAAGGGACAACCTCTATGTTATTTTGTTTTTTAAATGCTGCCTTAGAAACCCTAAAGTGGAAGGGACAACCTCCATACAACTTTCTTTTTTATGCTGCCTTGGAAACCCTAAAGTGCAGGGGATAATGCTCATACTACTTTCTTGTTAATTGCAATGAGATGATTTTCTACTCTAATGGTTTACAAGTCTCAGACTCAACCTCTTCCACATCTCTACTTTGAAAATCGACTCTAAATCTTCCTTCATAGCTTTGGTCCTATTGAATTCGACCTTGCACATTGTAGTTGCTCATCCAACACATCCTTCTTGGTTTCTTCTAATGTTTGCTCCAAATGAACTGTAATGACCTTTGCAATTTGATGAGGCAGAGGGTCTCTTGTTTCTACTTTTTTAAGAGTAAAATCCTTGACCTGATCCATCTTCTGCTGCAACCTGATATCCATGCTTAAAGTCTGAGTTTCTCTTATGACCAGAATCTTTCACCTCTTCCATGACCGTTTTCATTTTGCAATATTTTGCCATGTGTTGGGTTTCGTAGCATGTGGCACCAGAATGCAATGTCTTCAAAGTCTTGTTGAAACCATTATTTTGATTCAGTTATAATCAAGATGGATTTTGGCAAAGGTTTTGAATTATCCATGGCAACACATTTGTGTATGCATGGCTAGATTTCGCTTTGTGTAAGTTTGTGGCAGTTTGGATGAACCCTAAACACTTTTAGTGCATTACAAGGAATTTTCAAAATCTCCTTGTTGATAAGCTGATATAGGAGTCCAAAAAATCTAACCCACCTTTGTGAGAGTTTCCATCTCTGCCCGCCCCCCCTCTTTCTACAAAAAAATAAACCATGGTCTTAAATACAAGCCAGCCTTCATAATAAACCATGGGCCACCAGCTATTATTTTGTGCTGACTTTTGAACTAGAGAAGATTATTAAAAGAAGATCCTTTTGAAAACAAAATCATCGAATTATGTGAATTCAGTCTTTACTTCCTTTCAATCCACTTTTGGATATCTAGAAAACCTGACTAGCATCCATGAGATGTACATATTTATCATCTACCTTTTAAGAATCATTATATCATTCTCAAGCGTCTCATCCTTAATAATCACTTTTGGTGAATCATCCATTGCTTGAATGGGGATTGTCATATATTCATTCCTCCCTTCGTCCTTGATCAGTAAAAAATTACTTCCCCAAATAGGACATTCTTACTTCCAACTAGGGCTTCCTTAAATGAATTTTCTTTATTACTAGCTAGCTCTTCCTCATGAGAGTCCTTCATTCTTCGAATTTATCCAAAGATTCGGAGCAAGAACTCTAAAGCCAAGGCTTGCTACTTGCACTAGTGTTCGCTTTTTGTTTGCACTAGCTGAGGGGATTAGTCAAATGACACTAATATTAAATAAATTTTATTTATGTTTTTTTTTTAAATCATTTAAATTCAGTTATTAGATAATGAGATGGTATCAACTTACAAATATCTTATATTTCGATTTTATCGACTTATCTATTGCATTTTTATGTATTGCTAGTATTATTATTTTTCTAAAGAACTATATTGCATGGGTGATTAATTTAAACACTAATATGGCATATAGTTGAGATAATTTGGGTATATCATATTAAAAAAATTAGAGATTGGACTTCTACGTTTTTGCAGTATAGAGTATTCTTGTATTAGTATGAAGTTGCATTTTTATCAATCAAAATTTAGAGATCAAAACCATTGACAATGTTTGATGTCTTAAAGTAACACGTATTTTTGTTTACAGATGCACAGTTTGCACTACGAAGTTCTCTGTTGTTCCCCCTCAAACAGGCTTTATATCTCACCTGACGAGAGTTGTCAACAATTATTCATGTGAATTAGTGGCCATATTTTGTGTTTTGGTAGGTTTTCCCTCCCTCTCTCCTCATTAGCACTTGTTGAGATTGTATTTACTAAACACTTATTGGATGTTGGCAGCTTAGCCGAGTTCTACATTTCTTATAGTGATACAAAAACTTCATAGTTCATGCAAATGGTTTTCTCACAAGTCTCTGCCATTGGCATTTTCCTTGTGGAATTCATTTATTTCATCATGTCTTGCGAACATGTTTGTTGTGTTCATTGTGCAGTGTGCTTGCTATTTTGCTTTTGCTGGTCTCAACTTACAGAATCTTCTGGAGGAATTTGAAGCTGGCCTGGCCTTGACTCGAGAAATTATACCATGCACTTTAAACATCAATGTGGAGGGATGTTTGTCACGGACTTGCAGGTTAGTATTGGGATTGGGGATTTTGTGGTAACATTGTGGGTTGTTAGGATAACCATGGACAGCATACCATCTTTGAATTAAAGGAACACACCTTGTATGTTTTTATAAATGAGGGTTTAGCAAACAGATGAAAACTGTGAATTCATTTGATTTGAAGCGGGCACCTAACTCTCTCTTCCATCTTCCATGATAAAGATGGAATACTTCTTAGATACGTTCTAGATATTTATTTATATCTAGATATGTCATGAGTACTGCAAGGAGACATATCAGATCCGTCCAATACAATATCTGATGTCCCATGGAATTTCAGAAAGGTAGAAGAGAAAACTGGGGGGAAAAAATAATGTGAAAAAGATGGCATTTAAGCTATCATCAGGAGAGGAAAAATACCAGCTCGCTTATGCCACTCATTTTTGCGCTCATATTTGAATAAGTTTTATCATATTTTTTACTTAAATGTAAGTAATATCATAGTTACGAAACTTGGCGAGCTTTTCAAAAACTCGCCAAGAGCGCTCCTCTGTCAGCTCTACTGGGTTTTTTTGACTTGTCTCGGCAAGTTTTTCTGGACTTGCCAAGTTAATTTTTTACTTGTGAGTCCGAGAAAAAAACTCGGCTGCAGCAGCAAAAACACAGAAAAATGGCATCATTTTTTTTTTTTCTAAACTGGCCTCATTTTTTCTGTTTCCACTTGCAGAGAGAGAAGAGAGAAGGTGAAATCAGACCAACAAATACACTCATTTGCATCCTAAACCTAATTTTTTTGTAGTTTTCAACTAACAGCCATCCAGCAGTTACGTTTGAGGTAAAAGGACAAGAACCAAAAGGAAGGCTAATGGCACAAGGCCCACCTGATTGCAAAGGACCAAAGATGAAAGGAAAAGAAAAATTAGTTAGCAGAGTACAAGGGATAAAGGTCAAAGAAGATCAACAATTGAAGTTGAGACCAAAAGGGTAGACAATATTAAGAGGAATCTAAACCAATCTTTTTAAAAATAAAAAATAAAAGTAGGGTTTTGAAAGGGTTGCCCTTTTCCTTTTACATCAACTTAGTTACATTGAGCTATATAGCTTATTCGGTGCCACTGAGCTTTGAATCTTGGCGTGGGCTACATCATTCATATGTCTCAACTATTGAACCAAGGACTCATTGGCTTTATAAAGAACAGGTTTTGAAAGGGTCTTGAACCTTTGTACAACAAAGATGCCCTCTATGTCTTGCAACCACAAACAACCAAACCTTTGCCACGATCACAGAAATCCAAACCTTTGCCACGATCACAGAAAGCCAAACCTTTGCCAGGATCACAGAAAGCCAAACTTTTGCCAAGATCATAGAATACCAAACTTTTGCCAAGATCATAGAAAACCACACCTTTTCAAAGATCACAAAAAGCCAACCTTATCCAAGATCATAGATAGCCAAACTTTTGCCAAGATCACAACAAGTCAACTTTGCCAAGATCACTCATCAGACCCGATACCGCACTTAGCAAACCCTGTAGTTTGGCAAAAAGCGACACCAAAGTTTCAGGGTTGTCCAAAGATGTTGGGGTATTCCATTCTAGTGCCACTACATTATCTGCCATTTTTTATTCTTGTAAACAAACTACAAGTGGCTTATGTAGTTTCACAAGATCTGATAGGTAGTTTTTTTCAAAGGACTACCCAATCCCCTATAGTTCCATGATAGCACTATCATTTTTTAGAGACCTTCTTTGGAAAATCCAAAGTAGTTTGAGTTTTGTTCTGGATATCCTTCTGAGTTTGTTCTTCTCTTAGAATTTGGTTGGACTTTCTACCCTTGATTGCTGAGTGTGTTTCCAAGGTGCTTTGTTTTGGATATCCTTCTGAGTTTGTTCTTCTCTTAGAATTTGGTTGGAATTTCTACCCCTAATTGCTGAGTGTGTTGGCAAGGTGCCTCCTAGTATGACTAACTCCTTCAGTGTTTTCATCTAAAGTGCTTAACTCTTTGACACGAGTCCCTTGTTTTGCTTCTTGTGTGTCATCTAAATGTTCCTTAATGGGTTCTTCCACTGTTTCTTTACCTTTTCCTTGAGCTTCATTATTAATTGGTATTTCTCTCTTCCTCCATGTTTGATGAGAGGATGGAAAATTTTTTGGAGCTTGCTGGGTCCAATTTCCCCTACGTAGGCCTTAGTTGACTTCTCGATCTGCGAGGCCTTCTATTCCTGACCAGTTGGAATTCAGGTTTTCCTTTTTGAACTGATCAGGCTTTAATGGACAGTTTTGAGAGAAGTGTCCATGTTGGTGACAAGTAATACATTTAAAAGGGATATGCTTGTAGTCCAATGGTTGGGTGTGAACCCAGTCAAGAACTTTGATCCCAATGTTTTCTGGAAGCCCTTTCTTCAGGTTTACCCTTACACATATACAAGCGCAGATTGCATTATTGGCCTTTGGAGGGGTCCAATCAATGTATGATCCTATGGTGTTTCCTATCATTTCCATTGTGGGCTTATTCCATAAGTGCAAGGGCAAAAGAGGAAGACGATTGCCACTTCTTTAGGTTCCTCTTCTTGTGGATCAAATCCCGGTGTCCAAGGAGTCATATATAGAGGACTAGATCCCAGAAACCATGGACCTCCATGGAAAACTATGTTTGGGTCTTCAGGAGATGAGAAGGTAACAACAAAGTACCCTCGGCTAGCCATCATGAACTTATATCTAGAAATTTTTGAACCCCAGGTACTGCTTATCCATTTCTGTATTGCAGTCTAGCTAGGCTACATGCCTACAAATTTGCAGATCAGTGCTTGAGCTGAAAGAGCCAAGATTTGGTGTTGGATTTAGGTCGGACCACAAAGGATCCTTTTGTGTTTTTATTTGGAGACCGTGGCTTAGGCAATCTAAACCGATCTTGTATGGAGTTTGATGGCAATATGTCCCAGCCCATGCAAAGTGTAAGACCATTAATAATCAAGAGCAAAATTTCTTTGCATTTCCTTATAATATACATTATCTAGAACATTCATTTAACCATTAGGCCTAGGAACAAACAAATGCTTCCGAAATCCTAACCAACACAGGAAACATTCACCATGTTTAAGGCAACTCAAAGGCGTCAAGAATTAGAGATTGGAACTGTATAGTGCTTGGGCCCTCTCACAATCCTAGTAATATTTATAAGACACATAAAATAGCAGTAGGCCATTTGAAGAAGCACAAAATGTCCTTGAGGTTTCTTTTTAAGGAAGACAAGTTTAATAATTGTTATATGTAGTTAAAACCTTTGAAGGATAATAATACTATCCATACTTTGCTAGAGAATAGCATCAACCATATTCAGTGTTGGTTTGAGCATTGCACCTGTATATGGCCACAAAACCAGAATGGGAGATAACATGACTTGAAGGATTTTCTAATAGTAGTCACTAGCCCATATATAACCATTCGTCTATGGGAGGCATCCCTTAGTACAGCCACAATCTGAGAACCATGGAAACTAGAAGGGATATGTACACTCTCCGGACTCTGACTCAATATGAAATATTAGCAAATACTACATATTCATCAGGAAGAAATAATTACAAATAAACAGCACGTTAAATGACAACAAAAGGACTTGCAAGTGCTCCAAGACTGAATCTAACAGCCACCCAACAGTTACATTTATGTGTTTTGTCACTTTCATGTGTAGTTTAAGGTTGTATCGCTTATAATATTAATTAATTGTGATATGCATGAAAAAAAAAGTTCCAATGAAAATTTTCATTTTCTTCCTTTTTTTTGTCGCTGAGTCTGAGTCCGAGTCAAAAATTGGCCTTGCCCAGTCCGAGTTTCTCTACTGTGAGTAATATATTGTCCATTTTTTTTTCTAGCCAATGTGTGTTTAAATATCTTTTGTATGTGTATTGGGTATTGTATGCGTAACAGTAGTTGTGTCTCTATGCATGCAACCTAAGGTTGAAAGATGTTGGGACTTATTTCCTTTTCTGGAAATTCAAAGTTTTACCCTTTTTCCTTTATTTAAAAAATATGGCTTAAGCTGACATGCCATGGGCTGTGGGCATCTATTTTATTGCAACCACCCTAGACTTCCACTGATTCCTCAGCATGCAGAGGCTTTTACAAAGGAACTAATTAAAAGCAAATTTGACCTTGTATCACATTTTCATGACCCTGACAATTACTATTGAAGCTCTACTTACTAAGGCCAAAATCAATAAATAATTTACTTGGATGTTTTCTCCTCCTTTTGGAGCCTTTACAGTTTCACCCTTTTCTTCTATCTAAATCATCTGAATCAGTCACTCTTTTATTGGGGCCTGTCCCTAAACTTGTTCTTTCTATTTCTGGTTTTGCTTTCACATGGCTTACTTGAGTCCCTCCATTTAGATTAAGGTAGTTTTGTTTCTTTTAGTTATAGTTGAAAAAAATTGACTCGGATCAGACTTGGAAGGCCTGTTTCCTGACCCAGACTTGGACTTGGGGCAAGACTTTGCAAAATTTTAATATTTGATATGGTTTTTAGTTGATTTGCCTGTTTAAGTTATTTTATTTTGATTTGGGAGGATCCATCCATCTTTCTATGGCTTGCCAAGTCATTGGGTCAGAACTTGCTAGTCTTGCAGAAGACTCCCGAGTCAGGCTGAATCAGGCCAGTGCAGCTTGTGGAGGGTTTCCTGACTTTCTAATTCACAAGCACTAGGTGATTTGTTGCGGTTTTGAGCATGATTGTCTTTCTCTAATAAAGTGGATGATTTTTGGTTGTCTAATACTTTAGCTCGAATTTACGCACTGAACAATATTCTATTGTCTTCTACCATTCTTTGCGGAGCCAGATGTTTTGTTATGAATCTGAGCTATTTGCAACCATATTAGGTTTCTTGTGCCAAAACCATCATTTTTTAAAAAATGCATTATGGAGAACTTCTCAGTTTGCATTGTGATTCTTATATTTCTTTTTTTAGGCATAAATTATTGTGGAATTCTTTTGAGATCACCCTATACCTTGAGATGATAGGGTATGTTGTCTTTGCTCTATTCAGGATGTGGATGCTGAAGAACATATCATCTTCAGGCGTCCTATTTATTATGAGATTTGAGAGAGGTATTATTGCTTGTATAGAGACATAGGTGGATTGCTTGCCACATTTTTTGTCTATCCTGACCAAAGATGCTTGGCTCTGTACTTTTAGGGAAGCTGTCACTCTCCAACATTAGTTATTATAGGGGACTAACACTTGAAAAAATTATCTTGAGTTGGTCCCTGTTAATATAGACAAATTATTTTGATCAATTGATTCAAATAACACAAAAGAGGTCAGTAGACTAACACTCAAAAAATACCGACTTTGGTAACAAATATGACATAATTGATTAGTAAAGTGTTGTCGGTGGACTTAAATCTGATGTAAGAGATGAAGTCCATGTTAAGGACAACTTGATCCTACCAATAGCTACCAGGTTAGCTTGAAAATATGAACATAAGATCCTGGAAAAGAAACATAATACGTGGTTTTAAGTTAAAAATGACTCGTGAAATGAAAATCCATTGGAATTGGCCTAGTATAAACCTTTGCATTAACAGAACTATGCCTACGAAGAAAGTAATACGAACAAGTTGAAGGAGGACTCCTCTATGTAATTAAACCCTTGTAAATTTCAAAATATTACAATAATTGTGAAAGAAAAAATTATTAAGAGGAAGATTGAAATACTAGTAGCATTGGTAGTGAGGATGTGTTTGAAGCAGAATCAGAACCAACACCAAAACAAAGTGAACCAGCAATCGGCATAGCTGCAATAACAAGAATTCAACACCACAAGCCCTAAAGGTTCAAGAGTATAATATAAAACCAGCCAGCTATGGTTCTAACTTCTGATTGACTTTTGTAGTACCCATAATTTCATATATTTAGCTGCTATTAGAACACCAAATCTATCCGTTCATCCTATAAAACGGTTCATTGTGATCATCTGGCTTGTAAGACAAAATGTCATGAAGTGGAGTTCAGCATGAATAACTAAAATTACCAGACTAGCTTATATGCTATTTCGTTAGGTAGATTACATATAATACTATTGGCAAAATGGTTGACTCCTTCAAATACAGCTTGGAGAAGAGAATTTTTCAAATTAAAGTTGAAAGGACAGAAGTATACCTTAAATCCACCTTCACAATTAGTTTCTTTACATAAAATGGAAAATATGATCAAAAAAATAGGAACCACAATTATAGTTTTATGTTATGCAATGAATCCTACATTGACATCGACAGCAAGGGCATGTCTCAAGTGGAATCAGAACCAACACTAGAACAAAGTGAACCAACAATCTCCATAGCTGCAATAACAGGAATTCGACACCCACAAGCCTTAAATGTCAAAGGGTTATAAAAAAGCCAACCAGATATGGTTCTAATTGACTTTTGTAGCACCTATAATGTTATAGATTTAGTAATCAACTGGTAGGAGTTCAACCTGTTGAATTCCTCGACTTTGAAGGAGGAGACCAAGGTTCAAATCTTGTCAAGCGATACAAGTATAATTGCCAAGCTGTTGTAATACCACTATGTGGTCAAGATGTAATATGGGTGGGTCCAATTTCTATCTCATATAATAATTTTAAAAAATAATAATAATAAAAAAGAATCACAGATTTAATTGTTACCAAAAGACAATCTATTTGTTAATCCTACGAAATGATTTGATTTTTCAATTCTGAGAGTGACCATCTGCCTTGTAAGAAAAAATGCCACGAGGTGGAGCTGAGCACGAATAACTATAAATATCAGGCTACCTTTTTATGCTATTCGTTAGGTGGATTAGATATAATACCAGGAGCAAAATAGTTAACTCCTCTTAGATTGTTCAAATGGAACTTTGAGAAGAGAATTTCAATTTTAAGTGTGAAGAACGGTCCGAGGTGTAGACCAATTGGTTCGACCAAACCCCATAAGGGGGCGGAGGTCCAAGGTTCAAATCTCGAGCCTCGTCGGACTGAACGCTTGTTCCTTTCCTGGTGCTTTCAGCGGCGTAAAAGGTTTAAAATGATTTTGGCATGGTGGTTATAGGGGCGGGTTGTGCGAAGAACTGTGGCGGCTTCCGAGGCGGACAACGCCGAATACTGTGGCGGCCATAAAATCCGGACAGCCTGCCCGGATTCATGGCGGCTACCGATTCCACCATGTAAATTCAAAAATAAAAAACTTAGTGTGAAGAACAAAAGCATACTTAAAAGGGATTTAACACTCCAACTTCACAATTAGTTTCATTGCACAAGATGGAAAAGATGATTAGAAAAGAAGCTCCTGCAGTTACAGCTCGATGTTATGCAAGGGATTATGCATCAACAAAAGAAGATATAACAAATTATAGAGGAAAACTAATGGTTGATGAACTTTCCATGCTATTTCAGGATTGTACTTTGGGGCTTCCTCCAAAAGAGATATTGAGCATATCCACCAATCATTTTCCAGCTGTGTTGTTACTAACATTACCATAAGAATGAAATGGAACAGTTGGTTAAAGGTTGTTGAAGTTAGGCGTTAAGACAATGAGCAAAGAGCCCATATTGAGCACCAAGCATAGTAGTTAGTAAAAGGACAGGTCTCATTACTAAAATCACTATAAAGAATAGATTCCTATTTCATTTATTGATGAGAGGCTAGATGAATTAGGCAAGGCTAAGTATTTTACAAAGTTGGACCTTAGATTTGGCTATTACCAAATTCACATTAGAATAAAATTCAGCCATAAGGCAACATTTCAAATGCATGATGGTCATCTTGAGTTCAAGATGTGATGTCTTTTGGTCTAACCAACACCCTTCTCACCTTTGAAGCTGCTATGAAAATGGATTTCCATCATTATTTATGATGTGTTCTAGTAATCATAGATGAGATTCTTATTCATAGTAGAAACTAGAAAGATCATCTCAAGCACGTACGAAAGGTAATTTCAGTCCTACAAGGAAATAAGGTTTTATGTAAAAGAAAATCTAAATGCAGTTATGGAAGAGTTGATCTTTAATATTTAGGCCATATAATATTGGAAGGTTTTAAAGGCAATCCCGCAAAAATTAAATCAATAAAAGAAAGGCCTCAACCTAAGACCTTGTAAAAACAACAGGTTTCCTTGCGTTAGTCAGATATGATAATTCATTCATTAAACACTTTGAGCATATTGCAACTTTCTTGCTCAATACATCGTAAAATTATTTTTTGAGTGGATGTCGGAAGCAGATTAGAGTTTCCAAAAATTAGAGGAGTCTTATCATTGGTTCATGTGTTAGCAACCCCTTAACTTTTTAAAACAATTCATTTTCAAATGAGATGCTTGAGATGCTTCATAAACACGTATTGGGGGACTATGCTCATGCCAAATGCTCATCCAAAATGCTCATACAATTGTATGAAAGTTATGCTCTTTCAATTGTATGAAAGTCAACAACTCTAGGTACATGAAAAATCTATTTATGATAAAGAAAATACTTAAACTATTCATGGAAAATAGAGGCAATAACTATTAGATACTATAGGCAGACGAGTTGGTGCACGAACATCCATGTGAGTATGAACATCAATAAGTCATGAACTTTGCAAGCACATCAAATCAGTTATATTAGAGTTGTATCATACGTGTTTTGCTATCGTAGTGTCATCATGTGTGTAGTTGTGATGACATTTGTTTGAACTAAATGTGGCGTAATGTTTTAGGGTATATTTAATGTTTCATGAATGCTGTTATTTTGGTGGTAGTTGGGCAGGTGTCAGTTGCTTACGAGTTCCCATGATACCTATGTGAATGCCATCTACTTTGGTCGAGATATGTTCATTGTCTATGGTTATTTGTGGTCTATTATGCTATAAGCTTGACCAAACCATAATGTCTTCCAAATGGTCTGAATATGAAGATAATGTCTTCCAAATGGTCTGAATATGAAGAATACATGTATGCTATGTATTTGTAAGTATATGTGAGTTCTTCCCATTGTGTTTCTTTATGTATTATGAATTGTAAGGTAGTGTTTGCATTTTATATTTTTGTGCATGACTCAAATTTTCCCACATGCTACGTTTTTGCACCGTTGCTTGTACGACATTGGATTGAAGTTGGTCACATGGAGTTGCAATGAGCATCTTTCTGTGGAATGTAAACAACAACAATAGCGAGAAGATCAAAGCATGTATGACAAGCATTGCAACCAAAGCTTGTCTTTGTCACCTTAGGATAAGGGAAGATGGAAACTAAAAACTGAAGTGATGCAAATGTCTATCTTGAGGTTGATGAAGGGCCAAGTGACGACGAGCCTAATGATAGGTAAAACATGATTCAACAAGATAGGCTAATACACTTAAGACATGCTTGACACTGGTTATGCATTGGAAAGTGCATACGACGAGTGCAGCACGAGAGCAACTACAAGTTGGTACGTCTCATATATGCGTGAAGAGAGGTTGACATGAGAGCCACTACAGGTTGGTGCATCCAGTAGTGCATGAGACTGAAGTTTTGCAGGGGAGGGACTGCAATGTGGTGTAGTAGACTGCAAGGGGAGTCTGACAAGGAGCAATTACAACTTTGCGCTTGTCCAACAATGCATGGGACACGTGTTTGACACAAGAACAACCATTGCTTGTGTCAAACCAACCAAATCAGCTGGTCTAAACAACCAATGTTGAGATGGGGCAAAATTCTTCTATGTTTCATGGTGGTGAAACAAGAGATACAATTAGATAGTGGAAAACTCGTATCATGATTTGGAGGCCCAATGGTTATATTGGAGGGTGTTGAGCCCTATGCAATATGTGCAACCATAGTGGACTAGTAAACAAAATTGCAAAAGGGTAAGTATTAGACCTAGGAGGAGTGCAAGAAACCTTTAAGGAGGAATTCAAGGTTTTGTGCAATGAAGATGAGGCTATTATAGAAGATTATAAAATACAACAACATGAGATAATGTCTACTCACTTCTATAACCAAAGGTTGAAACCTTTGAAAACCAATTGAGAATCCATCAGACGATCTGAAAAAGGTGTAAATTGAAGGGATTTATTTCTACGTATAGGAAGAAGATCGAGATTATCCCTCCGACGTCATATCATAAGACCCTTGAGCAAGCCCTAAACTTAGAAATCTAGTCAAAGACATTGTCTTGAAGTTGGGGTCAAGGAGTCAGTGATGAAAGCAACTTCGAAGATGTGATCCAATCTAAAGATGAGAATGATGAATTTTAGAATGGAGAGCGATTCATAAGATGAGACCGATGTGGAGAACAAGAGTGACAGAGAAGGGACATCAATAGATGTTCTTTGTAAGGACATAATGCATATATTTCACGAATTTAAAAACAAATGAGGTTTAGTTTGCAATGACTTCAAAGAAGTAAAACAAACTTTCTATGATAGTTGCAAGGTGGAAGGACATTCAATCAAGGACCATCCTTTTACTTTAAAGAACACTTGATAGGACTATGTGGAATAGAGAGAAAATCTTTCACCAGGAGGTGTAATTGGTTGTGGGTTTTGTAACAACCACCAAGGCAATAAAAAAATCCAAATTAAGTATGATACATATAGTAGGCCTGCTGATCAATGTTGTAAATGTTGTCTATGGGGGTACTTCATGCCAAATTGTCAAAAAGATGCTAGTCAAAAAGCAATGGACAATGTCAACTCAATTGCAATAGAAGTAGAGGAGGTAAAGCATGTCCTGGTAGTCAAGTGACTAGTACATGAGCGACTTCTTCATATATTGATACTAATGGAGACACAACTAGAGGTATAAGAGATTGCAAGGCAATAATTAGGGAACTTGAGAAACTATGACATTTTGTTTTGGATGTTTTTATCTGTGGATGAAGGACATGAGGAAGGATGAAACCGACAAATTGCGCAAAGGCAAACAAGAGGAAGAGTGCAGTCTAGATAAATGATGTCATCTGGACATGCAATATTATTAGGGTAAGGATGTAGGCCACATGAGAGAGGATGAAGATAGTCCGAATGGTAGAGGATGTCATTTGGATTAGGATGAAACACATTTGGATGATGGAGTCCACTAAAACAAAGATGCTTGCCATATTGATGATGAAAATTGTGGCAACGACTTGGAAGACAAACACACAATCTAGGTAGTGACAAAGCTAGCTAGGGTAAAGACATCGACAATGATAGGCAAGGTACACTATAAGTATTTGTCGAACATGAGCAACAATGACAAAATGACAAAGTGTGAACTACATTAAAAGAGGTTGAGGTTGCACATTAGACTTTGTAATAATTTTAACAACTGGTCTTGAGTGAGTATGAGGAACTGGAACATCATCTTAATTCACCTCAAAGTGAATTTGGGTCTAGGTGGAGACTTTGATGATAAATGCTTGATTGAACATAAGTGGCATATATAGCACGACAGATTCCACACATGGAGGAACAATTAATAATGATAGTGAGATTGCTTAGAAATTCTACAAGATGCAACCTACACGACCTGCATTAACTCCTCTCCGACATACCAACTTATACGTCCAAGTCAGAGGTCTAGACAACCTAGCACAATACCTAAGATGACTTGGCACAACACCTCATATGGCTTAGCACAACACCTCAGACGACTTAGCACAACACCTTAGACGACTTAGCACAACACCTCAGACGACTTGCCTTTAGATCAGATGACCCAGGCTTGCATGGGACGACTTGCATTTAGGTCAGACGACCCAGGCTTGCATGGGATGGCTTGGCACTACCCTAGACGACCTTGTACGATCAGAATATGATAACTAGAATATAAAAGAAACAGTTTGGAAAGTATATTCACAACACCTTGCAATAAATATGAACACATGCAAACTATGTACACAAAACAATGGATAAATGATGAATTGATATTAACAAGATATTGCATTACACATGAACCTGTATGGATGCACTCATTCTACGTATGACTTCTCCCATGAACATACCCTCAATAGCATATATAGATTGCTACCAATGCACTATCTATTTCAACATATACAATATCTATCCTTTGTACTCTCCCTGGCATATACAATATATGTGTGTGCACAAACATATCTGCTCAAATTAATGAGACTGTCTATTTAGACTTGAGTGAAGGTAGTTATTGGCAACTACCAACCTCGACACCTTACCTCTCTCATATTACATTTGCCTTGCATTCATTCCATTTCATATATTAACTACATGGCAACTACGTAACAATTAACCGTTTCATGACTTGCCCATACATGACTATCACTTAACTCATCATTACATTATTGCATGAAATATTTCAATGTTATCAACTATATCAAAACTTCATCGTGTGCATACTTGACTTCCAACACATTCCTTTATTTCTTTTGCTGAGGTGGCAAGTCAAAACTAGCGTCTACATCTGCCCTCCCCTCTAGATTGGTTGATGTCCTCGTCGATTATTGTTGATGCTCCTGGTGACTCCAATTTTGTGGAGGATGAGGCGATGGAACAGGTATTCCTCCTAATTCTTGAATCTGCAGCTTCAAGGCTTCATTTTCTCCCTTAGTCTCTTCGCATAGGCCTGGTAACGAGCCCATTGGAAGCCATAGTGATGCAACTTTTGCTCGACTTCTGCTAGCCTAGCCTTTAATTTAGCCTCCCTCTTTGCTGCCTCAGCTTCCTTCCTTGTAGCTACCGCCGACTGCTCATCATGATCATTGATCACTTGATCCTAGTGAGCAATCCCACATCTTCACTTTAGAGTTTGCACCCTCATCACACATCCAAACTTCAGTTTTCTTGTCAACTAGTGTTGTTGTTCCTGTATCTGAGTCATTCTCCATATCATTCCTCAATGTTGTTAAGTTTGGTTGGACATCTTGCTACACTTGGAGAAGTTGTCCTTCCACCATTTGCAACTGGTTAGACTACTCTTCCTCCTCTAGCTTTAGGCTACAAACCATTTGCTGAAACGTTTCCAGCCCTGTTGCTAATCACTGAATCAAGCATGTTAATAAATTCATTCTTGCATACGACTTCACCGACTTAGGTGCCAACTTCACATTCTTAAAACTTGGAAATACAAGATAAGGCGCCACACTTCATCAACATATATTTGCGGTGGATGTCAATATAGAACCAAAGTTCCTTTTGGTAGGTTCCTTCCCCTTACTTTTTGCTTGAGGTGAAGTTGTTGGCTCTTTGCCATGCCCTTGCCTTTCAGCCTTTCATCAAATGTGTCGGTTTGTGATCTTGAATTCGCTCTGTGTTGCAACATTCTTCCTTGTTCAACCTCCATTCCGTGTTGTTTCTCTAATATACATGTGGTCAACTTGGCCTCTCCCAGAGCCAACTTCGATGCTTCCTCCATAGATACGAGGTCCTCCTTGCAAAACAGGCTTAGGTGAAATTCTCTTCTGCAGTTCCCACTCAATTCGCTCCGAAATTTGTGGTGTGCTTTGCATATCTTCTACAAACAATCTTCTTGACTCCAAATTCCCCCAACTTCTGGCAATAATTACTTCAACTATTTCGCCTATTCCCTGATGTCTTGGCTTCTTCTCGTAGCTCCATGTGTCACACTCCTTGTCTCATCCTTTGAATTTTTGTATGCCAAACTCCTTGACGACTCGACCTCAAATGGTATGGTCTTGGATGGCCTACTGCCAAATGGCCTAGGTTTAGGCAACCCAACTATAGACGGTCTGGTCTCAGATGGCTCTGTGCTTGATGATCTGCCTTTGGACGACTCTATTTTGTGCAGTCTTCCTGCATCTGTATTGCAACATCTACAACACTTTGGACAACTCATACTGCTTTTCCCAATCACGATTTTGTCTTGTTGATGGCAATCCATATGACCTGTATGGTTTGTACGAGTTGGAACAAGTCTTATTGCAACAATTTTGTGTCCTCTCGGTAGAATCTGGTTCACAATCCTATTTTTTGCAATTGCATTTGTTCACTTCAACTTTTGTTCCTTAAAAAGAAAATATTAGCTGTCGTTATTGGGGAAAGGTTTCCTGTTGAAACCCTTCTCTGACACTTCTTCTTGGCAGCTTTGATCTTCTACTTGGTCATTTCCTTCTGCAATGCAAGTGTCTTCTTCCTTGCAGCGTTTTTCTTCCGCACTGCAACTATGGTTCGCTACTTTTGTGCGATGGTCTTTGCTTGGAGCGCTTTCGTCTGTACAACGTTCAACTTTCTCTTATTGCAATGCTTGGCCATTGTTCCTTCTAGCTTCTCTCTATTGTTGTGCGATCAAATGCATTATGGCCAACTTCCAATGCCTATTTATAAGATGGAAATGGTAGGGCGACAACTGGCTTGCATGCAAAAACTGCCCCTTAACTACCACCTTGACACCTTTAACTACTTTGCATATAACTTTATGTGCTTTTTTAGTCTTATCTCTTTTATTTTTGCCACCTTGCACATGCCCAACTTGCACTTTATTATTTGTATGACCACTTTTCAACTTTTATTTTCCCTTGCCCAAACGACCCAAGCTACTAAGAAGCCTACCTAACTGTCCTGATGACTTCATCTACTTGCTTTGTTTGACGACTTGTCTTCCTAAACAACCCTAATTGCTGACTAAGATGGCCTTGCTTGATTGGCTATCGCCTTGGTCTAATAGCTTGCTTCGGATAGCTTGGATGGCCAAATTGCCTACCATCCCATCTTGATTGCCTTCTTTGCTGCTAACTCCTTCGTGACGGTCGTTTGGGCTTTGGTTCAACTCCATCTTGTCGTTATCTTAGCACTTCCATAGCATCTCCTTCGGACGACTCAACCTCTCTTCCTTCAGTTGCACTTTTGCTAGACGAATCTGTTATTGTTGCTAGTTGAACTTGCTATTCAGATGGACCGATTACACTTCAACTCCAATTTCTCCTTCTCAAATAGCCTATAGTAAATCCAAAATGGCTTAGTCCTTATATTTAATAGTCCTGGGGCTGTCCGAGTCCTCCTATTAGCTCCCAGACGGCCAGGGGGTGGCCTAGAAGGCCCACCTTGTTGGCTATATGACTTATGGGCAGTTTGAGGAAAATTCCTTCCCCACAAACGACCGAGAAAGAGGCCAAATGACCTCCCCCTTGCCCTGGCTGATCCAAATGGCCCTCTAGACTACCTGAATTGCCTAAGTTGAAGACATGCCTTGGGTTATCGAGTAGCCTTTGCAAACAACTTTGACTTCCCAAGGTACCATTCAAATTTGGTGGATCATGACTCCTCCAAGGCATCCACCTATCTACCTCGAGGACATTCCTTCCCTGAGTTATTTGTTGCTGCACATTCTTATTGCATGCTGGTTGGGTAACTTGTCTCCTTGGTGTTCCTCTCCTTACTCTTCTTCCTAGTTCCAAGCCTGAGATGTCATTGCTCAAATCCTCTTCATCACTGCTTGAACTTGTCAAGGATACATTGTTGGACTTTTGTCTCAAGTTCCAACTTCTCAGTTTGACAATGATAATTCATGGATGTCTCTCCATTCTACTTCATCGGTTGCAAGTCCACTTGCTGAATTAGTAGTCCATCTCTAGAAACTAAACTTTCTGCACACAACCATTAGCAACTCCCAACACTTGCTTGTTTTTTGCACACCTTTGGGCGCCTCCTTTGGATTTTTCCCATTTGTGGAAAAACTTCTTCTATGCATCGCTTGAATATCCTGTCGCATTCTCAACAACTCTTGTGCACATTTTATTTTTAACTCTATAATTTGGTTAATCAGTTGCTCAGTTCCTTATGCAACTGTTGCATTTCTTCCTGCATCCTCTGTTGTGCACGTCCAATAGCTTCAAGTAAACTCATTCCTTCATAGGCACTAACCTCACTTCGATGTTCTTGATTTGGCGGTTGTCCTTGCCCAACATACACCGTCTCTATTCGCTGTATGTTCTTTGTGTTCAATGATCTCAGTCCTTCCTCTTCAACATATAGAAATATGACATGCACCTATATTCATCTATGTTTCGTAGATTGAGGCTGTAATTCTTGTTGTTCAATTATAGCTTGCATATCCACTTCCCATCTACTTGCATTCTCCACTTGATACAACCATGCTAGCTATTCCACAAGTTCATTTTCTCAGTCACTGTCACTTGTTGCACCGTCTTCTTTCTTAGTATGGCTTGACTACCAGACTTCTTGAATTGAGATCCCTTGGAACGGTCTTGAAGACTGACTTGGTGCCATTGTCAGCCTACTTGTACTTGTTTCTTTGTCTTTTGGTTCGAAATTCACCATATTCACTTGTGCTTGCATTCTATTCGGCTTCAACTTCGAACTGTTAACTGTCTCCAGATATGATGTCCTGTTAAGTTTCTTCAATCTATACGGCTTCAACTTCAAACTGTTAACTGTCTTGGGACATGTTGTCCCGTCCAGTTTCATCAATTTGACTGCACCATTGATCACCACATCCTCCACTTGAAAAGGTCTAAGCCATAAAGTCTTCAACTTTCTTGGCTTGATTCCTCACTTGCCAGTATACTTTAGAACCAAGTCACCTGTCTTCAATTGCATATTCTTTAGGTGCTTGTCATGCCACAACGTTTGATGACGCTGGGCAACCTCCATAGCCCACTGTGTCATCACTCTTTTCTCATCTAGCTTGATGAGTGTAGTAAGCCTCTCCTATAGGCTTTCCTGGTCACCAAGAGGGTTGTATCACCACTCAAACTTGGTGCCAAAAATTCCACCAACACAATTGCTTCCTGACTGTACATCAACTAAAACAGAGTGTGGTTCGTCGTTGGCTTATACATAGTCCTATATGCCATAGGGTTGTTGGCAATATTTCTTCCCAATCAACATCCTCAATGCCACACGTCTTATACACTATAGAGACTAAGACTTTAATCGTGGATTCTGCTTGCCTATTTACTCTGGAGTAATACAGACTAGACAATGAATGCAAGATATTAAACTTTGTAGCAAGCCTTTGAATAATTTCATTGATGAAGTACCCTTCATGATCACTTGTCAACTGAAGAGGTACGGAATTTTGTAATCACTTGCTCGTACAAGAAGTGCGCAATACCCTTTGTGGAATTGTCAGTTAGTCCCCCAGGGAAAGAGGGCTTTTAAAAACCGGCCGGCCGTTCCTTTTCTTTGAGGGTAGGTAGTTCGGGCTCAATCTCGAATTCCCATTCCCTAAGGCTCTTGGAGATGATAAAAGTGGACCCAGTGGCTGGATCGAACCCGGGATCGGATACAGCGCGAGATCTTATTTCATAGAGCGTGCATGCTTATGGCTCCGCAGTGGAGCACTCGATATGGCTAGGGGCCCCCAATCCCGATCAATCTAGAGAACCTCCCGCCCGTCCAGCGAGCCAGAGATAGGCAGAGAGTTCGAAGGCAGAGGAGACGATTCTGCGGAGCTTCGCCTTGGAACCTTCTTCAACCCCAGAATGCGATGGGCTTAGATACGACCCACCGAGCCCCCTTTGAAAATAGAGAGGCTGACCCCTCCGTTTGAAAAAGGGCTTTTAAAATAGGCGGGGCGGACCGAAGCTTTAAAGTAGGCTTCCCTCTCAAGATATAAAGAAACTTATAAAGGGTGAGCCCCCCCCGAAACCCCTGTGGCTGGATATGGATCACGAACTGGAACCGGGTAACCTACTTGTGCTCATGCCTATGCTGCTGGGTATCAATATCGATATGAAAGGGATGCTATGCCTGGATGGAATGTGCAAAAACTCTGAACACGCTAGACTGGGTGCTTCTCCTGCTTATGGGTTAGTAGGCGCTGCTAGGTAACTATGTGCTTCTCGGTAAACTGCCTACGCCTCTACTTATGCATGATGCCACGACCCACTTTGTCAAATATTCAGTAGCAACCATAATGTATATACATCGTCATTTTCTAGTTTTCAATGGCCATACAAAATCCAAACCCCATATTTCAAAAAATTCTTGCGGTTGTGATGGGTGCAATGGCATAAAGTCCCTCAACAGTTTCTCAACTCTCTGGCATGTATCTCAAGCAGTCACAAACTCCTTTGCATTGCGATAGAGGGTTGGCCACCATAGCCCTACAAGAAGCACCTTTTTGGTGGTCGCATCTTGTCCCATATGCCCTCATGCTAGCCCCTCGTAAACTTCCTTCAGTGCTGAATTCACTTCTACGTCCATCACACATCTCCACAACACTCCATTAGGTCCTATCTAGTACAATAAATCAGCTATCAACTGAAATGGTGCTTGATTTTATGATCTTCTCACCTGCTGCTAACTCCTTTGGCAACTTCCCCGTCGGGAAGTACTCACCCACATACTTTTACCATGACGGTAGTGCAGGGATTGAGAAAAAACGAGCATCCAGAAATTCATCCGACATTCCTCCCTTTGCAGGTTCTCTCGAGTGAATCATCGACAACTAATCTTCTATAACATGCTTCTTCCCTGGTTTGACTACCACTTGAAACACAAATTCTTGCAACGTGATGAGCCACTTGCTAACTCATCCGTGTATAGTCAACTTGTTGATCAGGTACACAAAATTTTGTGGAAAGGTTCACTTCTCTTCAACTTTAGTTGCAGGCTTGGCATTATGACTACATTCATCGATCTCGTACACAAATTGTGATATTTCATCCTAGATCTCTTCCTCTACATTGATGTACATGCATGTTGGCTGGAAGACTACATAGTCTTCCGTTTGCCAGTGTAGAAGTCCATTATCTAAGTGCTCCTTGTCTTCTGTGCACTCTTCTAATTCTAGCACTCCATTTGGTTCATGTCTGTTTGCATGATCTTCATCTTTAGACGATGAACTTCACGATTCATTGGATGTTGCCAACTCTTCTCTTACAGACTGATTCTTCAAATTGCTAACATACTTGTGCTGGCATTTATTAAACTTCAACCAATTGTTCTCCTAGTTGAGGTTTAATTTCGCTGTGCATAACCATCCACTTCCCAACAATGCATCATAGGATAGTTTTTGCAAATAGGGAATTTTGATAAAGACTTCTTCAAGCTATATATTGAAGATAGTGGAGAAGTATGACCCGAAGAAAAAGAGAATCAAAATACAGGTTGAAGGAAAGGATGTGTGGGTCTCATACTCCCCAAATAATTTCAAATGTGTTTTTAGGTTACTTGGCGTGAACAGTAGACAAATGAAGGGGGGCCAAGGATATGTCCCTATAAATTTCAGATTTTTGTGGACAAATTTTCCAACATGAATTCAGGAGAGGTTGGTAAGTTGATGAAGCACGACAACCATGGTTTGAAAATGCAATACGAAGACAGATCAACTACACTTTTCGATGAATGTGGTGATGTCCAGATTGTTGGGCGATTAGCGAGCTATGGATAAGCCCATTTGGCCCATGTTGTACATGGAGGGAATCATGTGTGGTGTACAATTTGATTGGGCAATCCATTTTTAAATCACATTTGTAATTATTTGTTGCGATATACCAAGAATGTTTTGATGGCACTCCATCCCATTGCCTTGTTTTTGGATGCAATAACATATGAGAAGGTCCAAATTCCAGGGTTGGACCTACATCAACATGTTCTATAAGGAGATCCTACTATTTTTCACTGGACCATAGTGGCCCCAATGGTGAAAGCAAGATGTGCATCAGGAGGACAAAATAAAAGATAAAGATTATGACAAAGAAGAGGAAAGCACCAACGTTGCAATCAGTAGAGTCATTAGAAGAAGAGGAGGATGAAGATGATGACACCAATGCATTGGATGAAGATGTTGAGGAGTCTGAGATAGAAGGGAGCAAAGAATGGCTTCCCATTTCAATGGAGTTAGAGGTAGAGGAAAGGAGGAAGAAACAACTAGATCAGTAGTGGCAGTAGATGAGGCAACAACTGCAGCCCAAATCTCAGCACAGAGGTAGATCTTAAGGATCATACCTCGAGAGGGGCCACCTTAGACTGTAATTGTTGGCACAGTGGCCGGGCCAAATGGAAGCAACATGCATTGTGATAGGCCAACGTTACGACTTTCAAGGTTAGACGTATGTTGCAGTGACATCTAGTGGAGCTACATGAGATATAGCGCAACAATTTACTAGGGGAAGTTCGGAGGTAACACTTGCACATTCAGGGAACCAACTTCCACAAGGAGGCATCGCAAGTGTTGTGGTGCCATCTATTGGAGCTGCATAAAACCCAACGTAGTGAGCAACTAGAGGAAGTTTGGAGGTCACACTTGCGCATTCGAGGAGCCAACCTACACAAGAACGCACAAGTGCTATTGTTAGTACAAGGAGAGAGGCTCTATAGGGAGTTGTAAGAGAAGAACAATAACCAAACCAATTAGTGTCTGTGTAGGAAAAAATGATAACGGAGGAGATAGCGCAACAACACAAAGGAGAGTAAGTTGTACAGCTAGAACCTATTGGTGTCCACCTGTAGGAGGCACTGCAGGTGCTATTGTTGGTACCAGAAGAGAGGCTCCACAAGGAGTTGTAAGCGAAAAACAACACCAATTAGTGGTTGTGTAGGAAACAATGGTAGTGGAGAAGAAAGTGCAACAACACAAAGGAGTGAAAGCTGCTCGACCAGTACTGATCATAGTGGATGATGACATGGATACTGCTTTGGAGGAGATGGACACTTCACCTCTAGAAGGACTTGAGAGGTTGCAGGGATTTGGAGACAACTTGGGGACACCAGGGATGAATGGAGGAGGAATGTGGGTGGAAATACCAACTTTCTAGTTGGAGAGTTTTGCTACCACCTTATTGTGGCTATTTGCAGAAGAAGTGGAACGACATGGTTACTTTTCCTTGGAATGTGAGGAGCCTATAAAAATTGCTTCCACCACTACGTAGATGAAGACATAAACTTCGATGTTACAAGAGCAGGGTAAACCCATTGTATTAGAGCATGTTTTGTGGCAGAAAGGCCAAAGCTGTAGGGCAACAACGAGAGATGAAGACATGGCAAAAGCAAAAAAAAAGCCAAGTACATAGCCGTAACCATAGCTATAGGACAAAGGTAAATCCGACAAGCAGGAAGACATCATAGGGGTTGGTTGGAGGACAAGGAGGAAAGCACCACAAAAGATGATGAACTTGGGACGAACAACGATAAGAGGGAGCACAAGCTGATTGAAGTGTTGAATTTGAGGCAGCCCCCAATATATGGTGCTAGAATCAATAAATAGGTTGACAATTTATTTATGAAATTGGACTTCATTGACAAGGTGGGTTGCAAATTTCAAGGTAGTGCCTTCAAAGAATGGCGATTGTAGCAGATGAGGGTAGATGCGGAATTGGGCAGGTTTGTTCAGTTGGCCCCAGGAGGAGGAAAGAACAAAAAAATTCATTGATGAACATTGATTTCACCCATGGGAACTTGGTGAGGGTGGCAGTGTGTAGACCATGATTGGCGCGAAGGAGCTACCCTAGGGAACCATAGTGTTGTATAGACGTCCACTCTGAGTGTATGTTGGCGAGGATAGTTTTGACACATCTTGCATCTGAGGTCATGAAGTAAGTCAAATTGGCACTTGAATTGGAATTTGCATATGTTAGGATGAACTATTTGGCCTACTTGATATAGTCGTTGTTAGCTAGATTGGAGACGTTCCATGAAATTTGAACTTTAGAAGGAACAAGAATACATTCATTTGAATGAAGTGGAAGAGCAACTTCGGCGGGTGAAGTAGGAAGCCGAAGTAGGATTGGAAAAATTGCTACAAGAAGTGGAGGGGCTGAAAGAGGAATGGGAGGAGGAAAATCAATCGATTGGGTTTTTGAAGTCTGAATGTGTAGTGCAGGAATAGGCTTTTGAAGCCAAGGTTCAGGAGGTAGCCCATCAAGGCCAATTGATTGTTGAGAAAGATTAGCAACTTGCAAAGTTGAAGAAGCAAGAAATTGAGTTGCACGCTAGGCTCGTAGAAATTGATAAGTCACAACATTATGGCTTCCAATGGGCACGATATCGACCCTATGTTAAGCGCTTGAAACAAGAAAATGATGCTTTGAAGATGCGAGTTCAGGAGTTGGGAGTTGCACCTGTTCAAATTCAGTCTACTCCACAATTGCAATAGAGTCGAGCTCTTGGGATCAACAGCAGTCGTCGATGAGGATGCTGACCAATGTCGAGGGTAGGTTAGATGTAGCAGCCAGTTTTGATGTGGTGGCACCTCAAGCCCCACCTCAAGGGTGAATGGGAGCATACGGAGATGATGAATTTTTTTTTAATCCTAGATAATTGCTGTCCTATGTTTCTAAATAAATCAGATCTGAATTTATTTATTCTAAACATGCAACAGTCACACAAATGGCTGGAAAATGAACAGCGGAAGCAAAATACATTACTGAACCTGTAAGTATTACAGTGGATGAGGGTACAACTACAGCAGAACAGCCTGCTCTCTTGCTGCCTTTCTGGCCAGCAATTTCACTGTTCTTCTCCTCCTAAGCTTGCAGTTTTCCTTTAGCAATCTGCTCTTCTTTTCTTTCTGTTATCTAAAACACTCTTGCCCTTCTCCTTTTATGCTTGAAAAGGAAACCCTAATCTCTCTAACCCTAATCTCTTCAGATGTATGGTCAAGATTAGATCTCATCTCATCTTGAGATGTATGGTCAAGATTAAATCCTAGTCTAAGTCACTTAAGTGAATTACAAAATAGAATCACTTAAATGAATTAAAAATAGAATCACTTAAGTGAATTACAAAATAGAATTAGTTCCCACTTTTCCTAAGTGGTCACTTTACAAATAATGAGAGGAAATGGACTATTAGGAAATCTAAACCTAAGACACAACTCCAATTGCCATGTAGATTCTCCCACTCTCCATTGTGGGTCCCATTACGCCATATCATCCTATGCATCATCCTTGAAATGTCGCGAACCACTTCTAGCACGTTCATACTGAAGCTTGTGCAAGAAGTTCCTATCCGAGCTACATTTCTCAACAATGAGTACGCAAACCAATTTTGATTATACGTATGTTTTGTCATTTTGTATGGTTTGCACACTAAGAGTTTGTCATGTGTTAACTGACAGACATTGTTAGTGTGCGAATAAAAAGAATGTGATTCATTATGAGCTGTCATGTAGGGGTAATTAAGAATAGGTACAAGGAAGTTTTGGAAGTTGGTAACTGCCACCCCTGTTTGGGAGTAGTATAAATAGACCCCTTACCATTTCCAAGAGATCATTGTCATAGTGTATGATTGCAAGATACATTCTGTGAGTATCTGTTGAGGAGAATACATGCGGTAGACATGTGATATTGCTGCTGTACTTGACTTGTGTATTTGTTGTTCATGAATGAATACAATGGCAATGCGGCACCATTTTACTTCTGCGCCTCTTTTTCTCATAATACTGGTGAATGCTGTTTACTGTTATTTACTCTTCTATCTTCCTTCAAACGACTGTGCCACAAAGTTGTATAGTAGTTTGTTGTGTTGTATCTCTTTGTGTGTTGCTAGAATTCTCCAACACGCTGTTGCAATTGAGACTTATGACAAGCTTGATTATTCATGAGTCTGCAATCTAGGTGGGGGTCTCCCATGAATTTTTTCGGTCTGACTCGTTTAGACTCGGCGAGCCCCACCCCTAAGACTTGATTCATACACGAGGATGACGAGGTCTCCTCAAAATCACAAAAACAAAAATACAGAAAAGGCAAGCAACCAACCTTGGTTTTGGTGTTAACAGTATCAATGGAGTCATTGCTATCCAATTTTAAAAAGTCATGGTTTTTCCCGCCAAAGTATTTCAATTCTTAAACAGCTAGAGATGAAGATGAAGCCTAGACTCTTTCTTTGTAAACAAGATCAAAATGCGTGAAACTGTCCTTTATGATTGTGTAAATAGGTACATAATAAATACCTACTAACTATTACATGGAATTGAATGGGATAACTAGATGAAATATGGACAAACATATAGCTAACTATTCTTGTGATGAGACCACAAGCAAAGGATTGAAGGAAAGAAAATGGGATAGGAGAAGAGAATATTACATGAAATATGGACAAACAAATAGCTAATTATTCTTGAGATGAGACCGTAAGCAAAGGATTGAAGGAAAGAAAATTGGATAGGAGGAGAATCCGGTTCTTTTGTATCTCATGGAATATAGTAAAATATAGTGTTGATAAATTCCTCTTACCATTAAAGGAGGCCCACTGTCAGAATAAGGCTATTATAACTAAAAAGCAGTGTAACCGGGTTCGTGCACCCAGTTGGTTGGGTGCACGCACCCGCAACCGCACCGGTTTTGCGTGTCCACGATCGGGTATGGCTGGGCCGAACCCCATCCGAACCCTGTCTGACAGGGTTCAACTTTGACCCAACCCTGTCAGTTAGGGTTTGGCGAAGCCGAACCCTGTGGTCAGTCAGGGTTCACCCAACCGAACCTAGCCCAGTTTGGGCATTAACATAGGAAAAAAATGTTTTTTTAATTATTTTTTTAAATGTGGGCCCAGCCACACCCAGCCCATACGGGCTAAAAAAAATTATTAAAAAACAAATTAGAGAACCTCATGTATATCCATGGTACTCTTCGACTCATGTTTCGTAGGGACAAGGGTTATACAGAGGGGCCTTTTGCACGTTGGAATGCAGTTCCTGATGACACCAGAGATGACATTAGGCGTGATGGCTTTTCAGATCTACCACCACCAGATCCACAGGAGGAGGGCCTAGAAGATGATGATGAGGAATATGACGAATGAGAGTCAAATATCAGATATTTGATGTTATCTTTGTACATGTCCACTACTATATAGTATATTGTTATCTCTTGACTCTTTATGACTTGACATCTTGTCATTTTTTTACATGAATATGAAATATCATATATCAATATGCTTTTATGATGCCATATTTAAATATTTATTATTTTGCAATGTGTATGAATGATTTATTTTATTTCACAATGTGTATGATTTATCATTTATTTAATTATTTTGCAATGTGCATATTTATTTTATTTTTTAATTTTTTGATATATATATATATATAATTTTAAAAACTAGCCGCAGCCGCACCCGCACCTGGTAACCTTTCTAAAAAGCAAAGGTAAAGTAGTATTTAACGTCCATGAGACCATGGGTTATATGGGATGATCCTCATGGAAGGTGTTGTTAATATTAAAGTAGAAATAGAATCTCCTCACTTTCATGAGGCCTTTCACATTTATTAACACTAAATATAAATAATTGCCTCAACAAGAGGCATGCTAATTTAGGTGCAAATTGTGAACCAGTTACTATGCTTGCTTTGTGGGTGCCAATAATCATCAACTACATACTGCATAGAATGGCCTTTCGCTGCTATTTAATACTAACATTAAGACAGGTGATGTGTTATTCTAACTCAGTTATTGACGTCCTGCACACCAAACTTTATAAATGGAAACAAAATCAATATCTGGAAATGCAAACTGCATACAATTTTTACATTACTTATAGGTAGTTTAAAAAGAAAACAATTATTCAAGTTGCAATAGATTTTTTTTTATGATTTTCCTAGAAAATCTTAAAACAACTATATAATAATTTTTGGGTTTTTTGATTTTTGATTTAAAAAATTACTAGTATTTAAGTAATTTTAATCTTTTATTTTTAATAAAGTATATCTTATTTTTATTATTAATGGCAAAAATAGACTGCTAGATTTGTAAACATAAATACTTATGAATGAGTAGTCTATTCCAACCAATTGTGGTCTGGTCACTAGTGTTGTATGGTTGCAGTAACATTTTCTTGATTCCATATGAATATTATATATAAAGCATCTTGCAAGCTCAAAATGTAAAAATTCTTAACATAGAGAGGGAGATTCATAATAAGTTCATACACTCAAAGGTCCTTGAATGTATTACATTTTGGCCATAGATATACCAGTTATCTAGGAAAACCTTGAACCCTCTTATCATTATCTTATTTAAAGATATGCCATATATCCTTTGGGAAGTATTTGATGTATTGAAAAGTTCAAACAGAACCTTGCAAGTATAAATACCATTTTATATCACAAAGGTTGTGTTTAATTTGTTCTCATCTGTGAGACTGTTGAAGTTAAGTTAGATTTGGATCTGTATTGTCTCTTTCTTTAGGCTATGCAAATGTGCTTGTACTCAGCGAAAGCATGATCTTGTTTATGGAATCAATAAACAGATAATGAGTATGTCCTTGATTGTGGTGGTATTCATACTTCTAACTTGATTTACATGTGGATATATGTCATCTCTCTGGTTAGGCTAATGACTTGAAACCAGTTTGCCTGTGAAGAGTATGCTGACCTCCAACGTCTAATAAATCTCTGTTTGAACCTTCTCTGCATATATTGTGCTCATTTTGTACGACCACGTTTTTAAAAGTGGTGCCCTTGGCACTAATTGAATTTTGTGTATACTGAGTTTGAGTGCTGCTTTCTTAAGGTCCATGTATGTAAACTCCAAGACTTCCTTATACCCCATAAAATATAAAATGGAGTGCCCCTCAATAGTGAATAAATCCAAGCTCAGTTGGGGGCTTGTTACTCCATTTGTTCGATAATTTATTGGAAACAAGTGCCCTTTTGAGATATAGAAGCAACCGCACAGGTAGGGTGTTTATGCGCTTGACTGATAGGGAGGAGCTGTTTGCTGCAATGACAAAGTTGTTGGACTGGGAGACTCCTCCCTAGGTCATCTCCAACTTACGTGTGTTAAGATAGACCCCCTATACTCAAGATTAATTACTTTTACAGTTATGGGGCCCTCGTATCAAATGATGTCAAGAAATGTGCCACCACATCAACCATCATAACATACCCAAAATTGTACTTGGTGACGTATGGCAGAAAGGTATCCCTAACAACAATATTTTTTTTGCTGAAGCCGAACATTGACTCCTTTAGTTTGTTGGAATATATTACATTATTTGGTACATGCTAATGTACCACCTTGGGTACATATTTAGATTAGGAGAGTGTCCTAGATTAAAGTGTGAGTATTTACTTTATGCAATGTAATAAATGTACAAGTATTATTAGAGTGTGCAAAGTATTTTGGTAATGTAAATGTGCATAATAGTCCATGTGCACATGAGTCCATAGAATAAGAAGATGAAGAGTCTCTAGAAGAGTGAAGGCCAAGAGTGCTCCATATGAAGAGTCACATTCCATTATATATGTATCTATGTGTGTGTGTGACATATACATTGTAGAATGAGAGTGTGTGGAAGTATGGTGTATTTGAGATCTTTATTCAATGGAGATACAATTTTCGTGAGTATTTGTTAATGGCAATTCTATGAGTTATTGTTGAAGTTATTTATGAGTTTTATATATTTAGAATATTGCCATTATCTTATATTTCATATTGCAACTTTATTTTAGATCTTGTGGTTATTTTATCTTAAGTATTTAGCTTCAAAAGCTAACAGTGGTATCAGAGCTACAACAAAGTTTTGTCTTGCACAGGCTTTAAAGTTGCAAAGGAGTTTTCCACTGGTTAAGGAGAAACCAGTGAAGTTGAAGAAATTATTTGTGGAAAAGAAAACCAGGGAAGATAGTATTTTTCACTGTGTTGAAGGAAAACCAGTGAAGTTTGAAGATTTACCTATTCCAAGAGCAAATTCGGAATAGAAGGAAATTTATAGGTCTTGAAGATAGACCTTGACATTGATGAGATTAAGAGACCCAAGAAGGAGGTCCTATTGAAAAGTTTGATAGATTGAAGAAGATTCCAGATTGCTATTTGGCTAGAGTCTTTCCACAAGGTTGAAGACTAAGATTTAGCATAGATCTCTTTCCACTAGTTTTGAGAATAACTAGTGAAGTTTATTGATTTTAGAATTCTGGAAATTTGAATGTATTTGGTTGCTACTGTCTAATTTTCTTTGATGCAGAAAATTGGTTCTTAGAAGTTGAGAAGCTTCATACAATAGATAGAGAAGAACTTCACCTTCGGTTGCTTGAAAGTCTATGTGTTTTCCTCATGTAGGGATTAATTTTGAGTTGCAGCAAAAGAGTAGACATTGCAGATTAAGGAGGTCCAAGAAAGAGGCCTCATTGAAGATTGAAGACTGTAGACATTGAAGTTTGAGGAACCCCACGAAGTAGGTCCCCATAGAATATTGAAGATTGAAGATTGAAGATTGAGGAGACCCAAGAAGGAGGTCCCCATTGCAGATTTGAGAAAAAAGATAGAGGACTAAGAAAAGGTTCACTTGAAGAGTTGCAGAATTTGAAGACCCAAGAGAAGACGTCTCAAACAAATTTGAAAGGAGAAATAAGAAGAAAGGCTAGAGAAGTCCTATTGAAATGAAATGAAATGAAATAGGGCTAGAGAAGTCCTATTGAGAAAGTTGAAGAAGTGGCCATTGGAGGAGATTTGAAGAAAGTTCGTGACAGAAGATTGCAAGCAAGGAGAAGCTCCTGATAAGAAGAATTTGGGACAATTGTCACCATCCGACAACAAGCCCAAAAGGAAGAAGGATTTGACAAGAAGTTTGCCAAATTTTGAGAAGATTTTTGAAGACCTCAAGACATTCAGATTCTTGAGGAAGAAGACAGTGAAAGAGATCAGATTTGAAGTCAGACTTTGACAAGAAGAAAGAAAGATTGAAGAGGTCACAGTTTTCAGAAGTTTGAGGACAGCCACGAAGATTTTGAAGGCTGATTTGCAAAGAAGCAGGTTGCTGTTTTTCGAGGCAGAAGTTGAAGGGTCACAGGACAACAAATTGAAGAAGGCAGCATTTGGGCAGCACTAATAGCTGCAAATTTCAGAGTTCGAGAGAACGAATTTGGAGGATATTTGAAGCCACAAAAATCAGATTTTGTGGGCAGCATTATAAGAAGAAAAGAGAGCTGCATTTTGGAGAAGTTCGAGGTAAATTTGAGAAGAGTTTTGGACAACAAAGCAAAAGAAAGAGGAGCTGCAATTTCACCATTTTGGGGCAGCAAACTTGGAAAGCAAAAAGGTAGCTATAAAAGTGTTTTCTTAAGGCATAATAGAAATTGTTTTAATAGCTACATATTCAAGTTTCAAAGTTATCAAAAAGGAAGTTGAAATAGAGTGTTTTCAAGCTAAAGAAGGAGATGTTGTTGCCATCTTAGAATCTGAAAATATAACAACAAAAGTAGTTAAAGATTGCATAAAGGAGGAGTAATAAGGGAAAGAAAATATTGTTTTAAAAAGCATAATATAAATGTTGCTTTTGTAAGCACTATTAAAGGTAGAGCCAACAAGTAAAGAGGCTACAAAGGAGCATTCAAATATTGTGCAAATCTTATAGGTTTTGAAGGAGGTTAAGTTTGAGTTTCAGAAGAAAGAATAGCATCTTCAAAATCTGCACAAATTTCAGATCTAAAGGTCAGAACAGTGAGTGTCAAAGAAGGAGCATAAGCACTTGAAATACAATGTTAAAGAGAGCCAAGTTAAGGAGAAACGTTGTAGGTTAAAGAGTGGCAAAAAAATAAGGAAGGAATAGCAGCCATCAAATGTGGAAGGAGAGACCACCAAGTGAGTGGAGAAACCACTGAGCAAAAGAAGGAGAGCCACCGGTTTCAAGTTGAGCCACCGTGGAGAGCCACCGGTTTGAATTTGAGCCACCGTGAAGAGCCACCGGTTTGAATTTGAGCCACCGTGAAGAGCCACCGTGAAGAGCCACCGTGAAGAGCCACCTTGGAAGAACCCACAGAGTGTTGTTTTTTAGAGAGCCACCATTGAAAGGTGGAGCCACCAAGCCTAGGAGGAATAAGAACTGCTAGAAAATAGAGAGTCACCATGAGAGGAGCAAAATCGCCACTTGAAAGTTCCAGAACATAAGCAATAGAAGAGACACCATTCAGACATCGAAAAGGCATAGAAGGAAATCAAATGTTTAAGTTTTTACAACTGCCATAAGCAAATGCGAAGAGTTGGCATCCATAACGTTCAATACAGAGGAGACAATGTTGCATTGCTTGATTGGGAAGGTAAAAGACATTACACAGGCGTTTGAGTGTTGAGAGAGGAAGAAGAACGCAACCAAAGAAGAATAGAACGTTACCAGGAGCACAAAATGTTGAAATCATCATTCATAAGGTTGGATTGAACGCTATAAGACTATTCATACCACTTGGCACGTGGAAGGAGGAACACCATAAGTCATTAAGGAAGAAGAATCGTTTCTAAACGCGTTATTAAGTGCGCACACAACTATTGAAGTCAAAGAGACATTTGGCGCAATTTGGTACTTGTATTCTGTAAGCCAACCACCATTGGAGGAAGGTGCAACGTCTAGTAGCACCTATTAATGCATGGGCCGAAAATAAGTTTGCATCCCTATCACTACCACTACCAGTTCTACTACAACAAGGCTAACGTATTTGAGTTTTAATTTGAGCCCCTTGAAAAGCTTGGTAGTCAGTTGACCATTCAAAGAGGAGAGAGAGTCATTTTTCCGAAGCAAGCTAGAGTACAACAAATAGGAGTTAGAGCTCCATATGTGCAACAGAGGAGGAGCACCGATCAAGAGAAGGTCAAACGTTTTTGATCAATATAATTTGCACCTTAAGATTGGAGGTAATTTATTTTATTTATTAAGCCAATCGCCATGAGAGGAAGGTGCAACGTCTAGGAGCGACTATTAATGCATGGGCCAAAAATAAGTCTGCACCACTATCACTACCACTACCACTACCACTTCTACTACAACAAGGCTAACGTATTTGAGTTTTAATTTGAGCTCCTTGAAAAGCTTGGGAGTCAGTTGACCAGTCAAAGAGGAGAGAGAGTTGTTTTTCCGAAGCAAGCCAGAGTACAACAAATAGGAGTAAGAGCTCCATACGTGCAGCAGAGAAGGAGTGCATATCAAGAGAAAGTCAAACGTTTTTGACCAAGATAATTTGCGCCTCAAGATGGGAGGTAATTTATTTTATTTGAAATTAATTATATGCCCAAGATAGGAGTTATAAGGTTGGATGAAATTATTATTTTCTAAGGTTAAAGTGAAATTATTTTATTTACTTGATTATTGGAGAGATAAGATATTGAAGTAATATTTGAAACCTTAGAAACCTGATTATTGCTATTTGAAAGTTTTATGAAGATTTGAAAATTGATTTGAAGAATTGAAGGAATTAATTTGAAGTTTTGTAATTTGATTATTTGAGTTTAGAAAACAATTTGAAATATTTGCAACTTGATGAGTTTGGAGAAATAAGGTTTCCTACATCAAATTAGGAATACATAACTTGCAAATATCTTTTTATAGAATATCTAAATTTCTAAATTTGGAGTTATAAGGAATTCAACACCAACATAGGATTGAGAAATTTAGAATTAAAGAAATTATATTTTTTGAGACTTGGGAGATAAAAGGAATTCAACATAAGTTTTTGGAAAACTGAAAATTGCATTGATATTAAGTCTCTTATTCAAAAATTAAAGAGATATAAAGATTAAAGTTTTGAAAAACTGAAATTACTTCAAAAGTATTATTTGACAAGTCTAACTAGGGAGATAAAAGGTTGCCAACTTTAAGATTAACAATTGAAAAATTGTTCTTAGTCTATCACCCAAAACTAAGGAGAAATAAGGAGTAGAGAACTTGAGGAATTGAAAATACTAAATAGTATTTACTCGTATACTCAAATTTCAACTCAAAATTTAGAAGTTGAAAATATTTTATCAAGAAAGACAATATATTCAAAACTAGGGAGTCATAAGGTAGTCAACCTCAAAGTTTTTGAAAAGGAAAAGATTCTATCAAGAATTATTCTCAATACTCAATACTAAGGAGCTAAAAGGATGTCTACTCCAAAGAGTTCATTGAATAATGAAATGGAAAATGAAATTAGAAAAGGAAGAGTAAAGGTTATAAAATATGGAATCAAAAATTTGATTGAAAAGTCTAAAGGAAAATTAGACTTAGTCTCAAGTTTCATTTACAAAGAAGCATTAGAAATTGTTTTTGAAACATTAGAATACTATCTGCATGCAAGAATGTTTGAAGCAATTGACAATGACAAAGATAGTGTTATGATTCCTTTAAACATTGCTAGTATAATATACATGGCATTGCTTACACTTAAACATCTCAAAGAGAAGAACTTGAAACAAAAGGAGTTGATTGAATCCCTTAAGAAGAAAGCAATTGTTGATGAATAATTTTTAGGGTCCTATCATGATGCCATAAGTGAATACTCAGAAGGTTCTGTACAAAAGATTTATGATATGAAGAACAAAGGCAAAGAGAAAATGTTTTTGCAGGAATCAAATGACAATGTGATATCATCTGAAAGCATAAAGACTGACATCAATGGTGAAGATAAGCAAAAAGAGAAAGAACCTGATCAAGAAGGCATACAGTGCAAAGTGAGTTAAAAGACGAAGAACCATATTGAAGACTAAAGTCTTCAATAACCAAATAATGTAATACAGGGGGTGTTGGAATATATTACATTATTTGGTACATGTTAATGTACCACCTTAGGTACATCTTTAGATTAGGAGAGTGTCCTAGATTAGAGTGTGAGTATTTACTTTATGCAATGTACTAAATGTACAAGTATTAGTAGAGTGTGCAAAGTATTTTGGTAATGTACATGTGCATAATAGTCCATGTGCACATGAATCCTTAGAATAGGAAGATGAAGAGTCTCTAGAAGAGTGAAGGCCAAGAGTGCTCCATATGAAGAGTCACATTCCATTATATGTATCTATGTGTGTGAGTGTGAGATATACATTGTAGAATGAGAGTGTGTGGAAGTATGGTGTATTTGAGATCTTTATTCAATGGAGATACAATTTTTGTGAGCATTTGTTAATGGCAATTCTATGAGTTATTGTTGAAGTTATTTATGAGTTTTATATGTTTAGAATATTGCTATTATCTTATATTTCATATTTGCAACTTTATTTTAGATCTTGTGGTTAGCTTCAAAAGCTAACAAAGTTATCGGCTATAACACCAGTTGATTTTGATGGCATGATGCCATTTGTGACTGCAGTGAACAACATTTTCTGGCCGGTGGCACCTTCATTGATTTCTATAGAGATCCATGGATGATTATATAGATACTGTAACTTATAATGTGTTTTAATTAGAAAACTTTAGACATCATAAAGTTCAGTAGTGTAATTCCATTAAAGACAGAGAACTTAAGACTCTACCATAATGTAGTTATATAAATGTGAAGTCATCCTTGATAAATTTATTTCATGAAAACTTTGTTTAGGGATACAATGTATTCGTTGATTCTGTAGTAGAGTTGAGAATCATCATGTTCCATTGTCTAGGTTCTCTCTGACATAGTTAAATTTCAATGACAAACTCAAGCAGGAGAGTTTCATTTCAACTTAACCAAATTGGGTGCAAAGCCTGTCAATTTGAACTTTCTCTATGATTGATCTACAACTTTTGCTGATGTTGTGCAATGTTTGAGTTCTTTATTGCAAGATATGTCTGTTGTCTATTACAGATTTAAAAATATTTTAAAAGAATATTATGTGCAGTTGATGATTCTGACAGATCTCCATCCCATGACTGCAGTATGCTAGAAAGCAGATTAGGATCTGGTCGGTCAAGTCTGCACCCAGGCACTCTGCTGGTGGCCACTGCTGCAATGCCTTCCCCTTTTTTCTTTGGCTCTGTTGTGAGTACATTTTGTATATTTCAATTTAATATTGCGAAATTTACATTCTAGCAAAGGTAGTTTTGTAAGGTTAGAATTTGCCTGAACAATTTTCTCTAATTCATGCATCTGTTTGTTTATACCTTAGGTGCTTCTTTATGAGCATAAAAGATGCAGTGGCTCCCGAGGACTTATTTTGAACAGGCCACTTGAGGTCAGATCAACATATGTGTTGTCACCTATCCTTTTATTTGCGGCATCATTCTTAGAATGAAATTCTTTTGCTGCTTACGTAAAAATAAATCAGTGTTGATGGAACAGATTTTTTAGTAACTGCTGAGGTTTGTCAAGCTATAAGAATGTCAACTGTTATAAGAAACATATTCAATCTCATTAGGCACTGACTATTGCAGGAAGATAGGGTATTTGATTGGGAAACCAAGTTTGTACATGGCATGCATGTTGGTGCACTTTCTAAGAGTGTTGCACATGGAGATGGTGGACCTGTGGCACCACATGACTTGATGTTTTTGCATAGATGTGCTTGTTGTATACCTTCAGCATCAAAATACTTGTGCAGCCAGTCTCTTGGAAAGGAGAAACCATTTACAATGGACTGGGGAGTAGAACTACTGCCAGGAGTTTTTCTTGGAAGAGATATTTTGCCTGTGCTTCACTTTGCAAAAGAAGAAACACCTATGGTTACCCATCAGATACTTCATGGTCATGCAGAGTGGTTTGTTGGTCAACTGGGTAGTGAAGTAAAGAGAGGGTTTTGGCTCACTAAGCCAAATGCATCCGAGATTTTGCTTGCAACGCCTCTTCAAGATCTTTGGCATGCCTTAATTAAAGAGTGACTCTTAACTGTCAGTTATCTCAATTGTAAATAAGTTTTCCATTTCTGTGAATGTGATTGCCAATTGTCACTTGTTGGTAATAAGAAATGCATGACCAGTAGAAGTCATGGTTTAAATATGGTTACTTCCCTTCATGATACTGGCAGTGGAAAAATATTTCTCATTTGCTGCTTGTTTTGGCAAGACATTGACAGAGAGATTGCTTCCATTGTAGAGTTCAAAGGAATAACATGGAGGAAAGTTCTCATTGGTAAAGCTCTTGTTAATACTCTTTTCTCTGTATATCTTGCTTTTGGCTATCAAGCATCTCTTTGTTCTCTGTAGCATTTAGCTACCCTTATTTATCATTTCCTTAAATTGGCATACAAGGTTTATAAGTGTTGCTCAAACTAGATAGTAGTTAATGGACCTTTGAGGAATTTGTACCATAGATGGCCTTTTGCAAATATTTACTACTGGGACAAACATATTTTATACTAATGGGACATCTCATGTCAGTAGGGTTTAATATGAAGGCTAATACTGGAAGAAAACCAACAATTCCAAATCTTTATTGCATAGGTCACATGCTCTCCAAATCTAAACTGTGCAACGAAGAAGGGGCAAGTCTCCTACATATTCTGGCTGGTTGAAATAGTTTATCAATTTTAGCCAGTCACTCCCCTACATTATCTGGGTGATTGGAATGGCCCTTACATTGTAGCTAGAGAGATGACAGTAAATTCAATTCATTATTCCATTTATTCTTATCTGTTAACTATTCCATGTTCATTCTGAATTGTACGTATTCATCCAATTTAAGGGGCTTAATAATTATGACATCAATCTGCTTCTATCTAGGACAATAACTGAGACGAATGTCTTTGTTATCAACTGTCAAACAAATGGGTGAAGAACCTATGTGCTGTTTTTGGCATGATAAATCATGTTTAATCAAGCAGTTAGAGACGATGCTTATATACAATATATTCAGATAATTTGGTTAACTACATCTCAATCTCTTAGTCCTAAGTTGGTCTTCTACACTAAACATTTCATGAAGATGGAGAATGGTATTTATTACTAGTCCTAATAATGTCGAGCTACATTGGGCACATAGCCTTAGGCTTCCTTTTGGTTAGCTCAAAGTATGCTCACATCAGTTGCGGATGGAGACAAACCACCATATTCCTCGAGATAATGTATGTCGTCTTTGCTCTATTTAGGAGGTGGAAACTGAAGAATATTTTATCTTCAAGTGTTTTATTTATTATGAGATTCGAAGGAGGTACTATTGCTTGTAGGTGGGTCGTTCGTCACTTTTTTCAGCTATCTTGACCAAAGATGCTTGGCTCTTTACCTCAGGGAAGCTCACTCGTTGATGTCAATTATTATAAGGGAGATAGACTACTAGACTAATCAGAGTCACTTGATTCTTTTACGTTACCTCTACATTCGAGAGTAATAAGTGCTCACTAGAAGCTACAACTATTCAAAATGTTAATGATAGATCTGTGCGCCCTTGTCCAAATACATGAGTGGCTACTAGGGCTTAAGTTCATTCTTCTTGCTTGTGACAAGATTATAGTTCTTCGACAGTGGGTTTCGGCCACCATACTGATAAGTAGATAGACCTAGCTTATTAGTTTCTTGTCCTCTTCTATTGGTTCCACAACTATAGATTCTAGAAGATTCATCGGGGGACGAATTTCGTGTCCTTAGGATTCTCCAACTAGAGCCTTTTAGTCCTATGTTTGTCCTTTTGAGATGGTGATGACGATGACTTACATCCCACTATAGATTAATGTTGGTGCTTGATGTTAGGTAGTCATTACATTATTTAATATTGCTTGTTATTACACCTCACGGGAGGTTAGCTTAGTTGTAACGATCATTGGGTGTAACGACCAAGATGTATTTAACATTTGATATAACATCAGTGAAAGTTAATTCCCATCATCTCTATCAGAGCCTAGCTTATGCCATGATTGATTTGGCATGTTGAGTCACATCCAGAACATTAATAGCCACATATTGTGCAGTAGAAATCTTGTGTAGTTTGTCCATGAACGTAAAGAGGAAATACACCCATGTGCCAAATTTGGCGATGTTTTTGGCAATGTTTTGGATGATGAAGCAGATGAGCATGGTGCCTTGCAAGTAGCAGTGTCAAGTTTGGAGCCGAGCATGACAGTGTTGATGGCATGGGTCTCAGTACGAATGTACTTCAAGCAAAGAGAATCACAAGAAGCACACAGATTAAAAGCAGGTAGAAAGCTTCAACAACACGGTTCAACTAAAGAAAAAAATGTTTGAGAACATGAGTTCGGCTCCAACATTCTTTGACTGAAATTTCGACACCACGTTAACTGCCTCCATCGCCACCACGTAAGGAGAATGTAAGAGAAAGAGGACTGAACAGGGAGCAACAACGATGATCAACTACGACTATCGAGGAGGTTGTAGTAGTAAACTGTTTTTTTATTCGATTATTTAAATTTGTTTAATTTTAAGTCGGTGTTTAAACCGGAAAGCTTGCTTTCTTTCTTTATTTTTGCCGTTTGTTTTCATTTATGGGCTGATTGCATGGTATTATTACCAGAGTTGCCTAAATATTGCACAAAAGTAAGGGGTTGCCACCTAGAAGAGAGAGAAACATCGATAACGTTTTTACAATAGGCAGAAGGCATACAAAAAGTAGAGAAGGGGCCGATTTGGAGGTGATACATCTGAGGTTCGATCTGCAACTCAACACATGAGGAGACTAGGGTTTTGTGTGTTGTTGGTCCTCAATTGCTTCAGTGAAGTTGGGCAACCTTTTGGCTTGAGAGCCTCGTTAATAAGATAGTGTTGCAGATCCCAAGTGGAGGTCGCATTACCTTCCAAATCATCGAAATATTGCTTGGTGTTCCATGTTGCATTGGATTTCTTGTAGATGAATATGTACATGATTATTTTTCTTTGAGTTGTAGAGCTTCTAATTTTTTTGTATGTTGGGAATGGCTTCTTAGGATCGTGGTTTACAAGGCTTTCCAATCCGTTCTACTGGGCCCCCATTGCTTTGTTGTAGATGTGCATATCTACGTAAAGGGTAGAGGGCACAAATTGAAGATTGTAGCTAAATTGGCATCAAGCAACTTTGAAGAAGGCTAGAGGTTTTAGGTGCATTTTCACTTGACCTTCAAAATATGAAACATCTACTTTTAAATTTCATAGTCAAATACGTGCTTAGGTAGTGTTTGGTATCGACACCTCTAGCTCATGTTTATAGGAAAAGTTGTCGCATTGAACCACTATGTCTATAGCCTCACAAAGTTGCCTTAACGATGTATGAGCATAAACCCTTTAAATCATCGAGGAGATATAAGAGCCTTATTTTCTTGATACTTTCACTCCATCATCATACCATATTCATTATTATCACTAGATATAAGCCTTGAAATTGAGAAATTCCATGTATATAGGGAAGTTACGCCCGCGTACAAGGATTTCTCTTAAGCATATGTCATTAATAGGGTGAATCCCTTTCTGTATTGCCTTGGTACCTCATATTGTTCTCTTTCATGTACCTTAAAGTCTCTCACATACGATCACATATATTGAGAGGACTAAGCTTCTTCTATGTACAGACAAGCATATAGGAAGAGTGGGTATACAAAAAGGTTTGGTATATTAGACTGATTGTATATTGAAAGGGGGACCATTTGGGAGTTTTAAGGAACCCTCACCATGGCAGCACTAGTTTTTCGTATAGACTCACAACTCCTCAACGGTTCAAATTTTGGACCTTGGAAAACTAAGATGCGAATCATCGTTGTAGTTGAAAACTTTGGCACATTGTAATAGGCAAAGTCACTTTATATGTAGAAACTTTGGCACATTGTAATAGGCAAAGTCACTTAATCTGTAGAGGATGAAAATGCACAATAGAAACTTGATCATGCAAATACTAGAGCATTGATGATCATCACCCTTTCCACAACAAATGTTATACAACTATATATTGTGAAGTATAAAAATCCAGCAAGGCATGGAACACACTTTCTACCATCTACAAAGGGAAGAATGAGTCAACTATACTTCACCTTCAGTCTTAACTCCACATACTGAAAGTCCATGATGGAGAAAACATCGAGGAATTTCTTCATTGAGTTGGAGAGTTGAAAGCCAGATCGAATGCCATAAGAATAGTTGTGGAGTGTAGGCTCTTTGTAACCATCATACTTAGAGCTCTACCATATTTATTTTGAGTGTTGATCACTTCCTTGCAAGTCTCAAATAGGAAGGTGTCCTTTTATGAGTTGGTGAATATGCTTCAATAGGAAGAAGCAAGCAACCAGTCGAGGGATCATTTGATGAACTATGTATTCCTTTCATGAAGTTTGGGAGAAAGAAGCCACAGAAGGGCCCTTCCCCATCATCATCATCACAAAAACAACCTCATAAACAAAAGAGGTATTGCCATATTTGTGAAAAAGGACATGATACAAAGTCGGTATAACTCTGACTAAAAAAGATCAAGTCCACAAACCTTTTAAAAAAGTAGACAATACAAACCACGTCCCAAGCAAAAGCAACAAGGGCATGTTGCACATGCATAATTAAAGCGGACTCCAAACATGACTCTGAACATGCACACAAGGTGCTAATGTCCAAGGCGCTGAAAAGATCAAAGGATGACGTTGATTCATTGATTTAGGTGCTAGCAAGCACATAACTAAGGACACATTAAACTCATTACAAGCCAAAGATGAGAAATTAGTAACCATTGCTGATGGTAAAAACTATCATGTCAAAGAAATTGGAGATGTTCCTCAATCTTCTTGGAGGTAAATGCATTATTGAAAATGTACTATATGTACCTGAATTTATAAACTTGTCCATGCCAAAAATTTTGGATTGAAACATGTTGGTAGAATTTCGAGTTGTTGATGGCAACAAAAAATGTTTTATCACAAAACATGGCATGATTGTGGTACCAGGTTCCTACAAGAATGGCTTGTTTGCACTTGATATCATATCATCTCCTAATGTCACATTGTCAACAACCATGATAAATGCTACCTCCCTTTGGCATTGGAATATGGTCAACTGTGTTTAGGATGCTTATTCCAATTAAGTAAGCATCAAATGGTGTTACGCCTACCAAACCTTTCATCTACATTGAAAATATGCTTGGGTTTAACAAGGAAGCAACACTGAGTACCTTTTGAGTTGAGCACTTAGAGCAAAAGGACCATTGGTTGTGATACACAACGATTTGTGCGGATCTATGCCAACCAGTTTTGTGGACATTTACTTTTAGTTGTTTGTAGATGACTACTCTTGAGGATGTGGGTGTATTTCTTGCAACTGAACTCAAATGGACTTCAAAAAGCAGGTAGAAACAAAAACTAGGTGTTCTATTCAAGTTCTCTGCTTATATTGTGGGGGGAATATACATCAAATGAATTTTCCAAGTTTCTCACAAAATAGGATTAAGTGACAACTCACTATCGCTTACACTCCATAATTGAGTGGGGTTGCTAAGAGAAGGAATTGTTCCATCATGAAAATGATTCATTCCATGCTCAAAGGAACCAATATAGAGTAGACTTAGGCAAAAGAAGTCTCTATTGCAATGTATCTTCTAAATAGAGCATCCACAAAGGAACTACAAGGAGTTAGACCTGAAGAAGTTTGGTCTAGGAGAAAGCCTTCCATTTTGCATCTAAGAGTCTTTGAAAGTAAGACATACATGCATGTACAAAAGCAATAGAGGACCAAGTTGGATGTGAAGATCATGCCATGTATATTTCTTGGCTATGATGATGAGTCAATAGCTTATCGACTGATAAGATCCAGTCACCAAGAAATTGCATTTATGTAGAGATGATGTGTTTGATGAAGAATTTGAAACTAAGTCAAATACTAAGGATTATAAGGAGTCTGAAGATGCCACATATTCAGTTGGAAGCATAGAATTAGATGAGAAGTTCATGAAGAAATTTTAGAAGTTGTTGATGAACCTATAACAGTTGGTCCAACACAACATAAAAATACTCAAATGGCTCACTAGTACCATTAGAGATGCTAAAATTGATGCACCTCTTGATGTCACTTCCACACAAACATGTATTTGCAGTAGTACACATTAGGAAGTAAATCTAGGCTTGATGACTTTAGTAACAAAAAATTTAGAACCACCATTAGTGGACACAGTTCGTGACAATGGAAGGTAGTTATGGATGCATAATATAAATCTCTAATGAAGAATAAAACATGGGATCTTGTTGATTTGTCGAAAGGAAAGAAGCCCATAGGTTGCAAGTGGGTCTTCAAAATCAATTATAAGGCAAATGGATCCATTAATAAGGCACAACTTGTTATAAAGGGCTGTGCACAAAAGGAAGGAATCGATTATGAAGAGATATTTGCACCCACAACGAAGATCACAACCATTTGTGTACTATATGCATTGGTAGCACAATTCGGTTGGAAACTTCAACAAATGGATGTTACAAGTGACTTCCTTAATGGTGATCTCCAAGAAGAGGTGTACTTGACACAATTTGAAGGCTTTGTTGCCAATGTTGTTGGCTTTTTAAGCCTTATACTACCATAAATATCATAGGTTATATAACATAGGTCCCAATATAAAATAGCCACAATATAATAAAGATCAAGATAATAATATGAGTAGAATAATATGAGCAAATTAATATGTATATCAAGGTTTATAATAAATCAAATAACATTAATTTATATGCATAAATATGAATGTAAATAGCCTGAATAAATCATGTACTATGCATGAATAACAACTTACAATATTAATTACTCAAAATGTATATAAGCTTTATTTTTCCTCTTTCTATTACAACAATGAATACTTGAATTGCTTTCCTATGGAGCATTGTCTCCATAAAATAGCAATGGTAATGTGACTCTTTAGATACTTGACTATTGCTTTCCATATGCCCGGTCTCATGACTATTGGCTTATCAACTTGCCACTTGTGTACTTGATGAACACTACTCTATAACATATGCACACCTATACATGGCTCTTACTCTTCTTACTTGCACTCTCTAATCTAGGACACTTGTGCACATATTTACATTACATATTTGTTCTCATACATACAAGACACTTGTGCACATTTACTCAACTTACACTTGCACACTAACTCACATGACACTTGTGCATTTCCTGCACATTACAACTTTACATGACACTTGTGCATTTCCTGCACATTACAACTTTACATGACACTTGTGCATTTTCTGCACATTCACACTTACATAAAAGGGGAAATATAAATCACACTCTAAACTATTGACTCAACCATAATCTACTATTTACAAATGTACCATGAAGGTACATTAGCATGTACCAAATAATGTAATATACTCCAACAAATGGGCAACAATAAAAGGTTTTTAGACTAATCAAGTCATTGTATGAGTTGAAACAAGCTCCTAGAGCATGTTATATCAAAATGGATAATCATCTATTGTAACATGGTTTCACCAGAAGTCCTTATGACTTAAATCTCTATTTTAAGAAAGTTGGATTTAAGATAATAATACCTGTGTTGTATGTTGATGATCTAACCATGACTAGCAATTCAAATAAATTGGTGAATAGTGTGAAAAATTACTTGAAAAGTTATTTGACATGACAAATCTGGGACTTTTGCAACATTGTCTTGGCTTGGAGGCATGGAAAATCACATCGTGGTCTCACAAAGTCTATCAAAACACTACTAGAAAAATATCGAATGACAGACTTTAAGCCTAAGGCAACACCAATGGAGCAAGGTTTACAATTGTCCTGATATGATAAGTTAGGTATCTATTACTATTTATAGTAAGTTGATTGGGAGTCTCATAAATATGACAAATACAAGGCCTGATATCAACTCTACTGTGAGTTATCTCGAGGTTTATGCAAGACCCTAAGGTGAGACATTGGAGGACAGCAAAGAAAATACTGCATTATGTCCATAGTATAGTGAAATATGGTTTGGAATATAAGGAGAATGATAAAGTTTTATAGCAAGGATACACAAACTTAAATTATGTTGGATTTGTTGATGACAGGTCAACCTCTGGATATGTGTTTCATCTAGGATCTAGACATGTCTCAAGGCATAGCAACAAACAACATGAAGTGGCATTTTCATCCACAAAGACAAAATATTATGTTGCATGAGGAGTTGTGTGTGAAGTGATTTGGTTATGTCACATACTATTAGATATGGGTATACCTAAAAATCGATTTATACTATTGAATTGCGATAATGAAGGTGTTTTGAAATTGGTCAAGAATCTAGTCTTTCATGAAAGAACAAAACATATTGAAGTTAATTATCATTTCATTCGAGAAAAATTTCAAAATCACTAGATTCAACTCCAATACTTTTCCATTGAAGAACAACTTACGAATATTTTACAAAGGCACTTGCACATGTGAAATTTGAATTGTTTCACAACTCTCTTTGTATACCAAAAACTATAATGAGGGGAGGATGTTAGGTAGTCATTATATTATTTAATAATGCTTGTTGTTGCATCTCATGGGAGGTTAGCTTGGTTGTAACAATCAACATGTATTTTGCATTTGATATCACATCAATGAAAATTAATTCCCATCACTTCAATTCACTAGAGTTCCTTTCTCTCTTTTGTACCTCAACTTCTAGTTCTCTATTAATCATTACTTTTAGCATGTTAAAGTTTATCCATTTTGGATAACCCTCGAGGCTATAATTCATTCCATAGAGTTGTTCCACTTTAGAGAAGTTTACACTATATTCTTTACTCTAATTTAGCTTATTTTTGTACTACTTGTTGTAAATTGTAACAACACATTTTAGTGAGTCCCATTGGCCTACTTTAGCCATCTGTGGATATTAATATATTTACTAATTTGGGCACTTTGATTATTGCAATAAAGGGAATTGGTGTGCTTTAGTCTATTTGAATATTGGTCAATAGTTGTTGCAATCAAATAGCCTTACAAACTAATTGCTACCAATAAATTACCCTTGAATCATGATCAATAGCACACCTCCTTGGAGATTTACGAGTATCAATCAGATTTTGCCCAATTGTGGTTGGTACATCATCAAAATTTGATACTAAGATGACATATTGAAGGGCTAGTTTTGTAGCTTGGCAATGCTCTTATCTATTATTTTTTTAATGTGGGGGCGATCTTACTACAAAATATAGATTTAATCAAGTGATAAGATAAAATAGACTACCCAACAATCAATAGTAAATTGATTTATCAACAAGGAATCACTACATATTGATTGTGCGACAAAGATCACAAATGGTCATCAACTTGCAGACAATGATTGTTGGAGACTTACATTATTTGATACATGCTAATGTACCCTCCATGGTACCTTTATGGTACAATTGTAAATATTTACTAGATTAGGGTGTGAGTCTATAATTTAAGAGTGATTTATATTTCCCTTTTATGTAATTGTTTATGTGCAAGATGTGCACAAGTGTCATGTAATTATGTGTGCAAGTGTGAAGAGTGAGAACATGCATAAGTGTCATGTAATAGAGTGTGCATGTAGGAGTGTGCAACGTGTCATATATTAAAGTGTGTAATTGTCTTCGGATAAAGTGCTGAATAGTAAATAGAGAGTTAAGAGTCATGTATACAAGTGGCAAGATGAAAAGCCAAAAGATATGAGAGGATTTGTCTTATGCATAGAATAGGAAAATATTCATCTCTTGGATATGTGAGGAGAGCAATAGTCAAGTATTGAAGAGTCATCTTTGTAAGGTTATATTATGGAGACAAAGCTCCATGAAATGTATAACATTCAAGCATTGATAATATTGAAGCTTGTATGCATATTTTGAGCAATTCTACTATAATTTTTCTTCATGTATTTGCATGAATGATATTGATCATTCTATTCATTTATCGATATTTTTAATGAATGCTTGTTTATTAATATTGACATCCTATATTTAATGCTCATATATTTAATTATTATATTTAACCCTAACCATTGGGACCTGTGACAATCTGGCTGAAAATCCAACATTGGTATCAGAGCTACCACCATACTCTCCTTTTTTGGAAGAGTAATATTCTGAGATACTTCGAGTAGTCTCTAGAAATAGTCTCTATTTCTAGCATCAAAAAACGAGTTTCTAGTGTAAATTTGAAATTAAAGCTTTAAAGGAAAAAGTTTTTAAAATTTGAAGAGCTTTTGAAGCTCATATGATTTTTGAGTTCAACTTAAAACTATTGATTTGAATTTTGCACAATTTTTTGGGATTAAGATTATCCTAAAATTATAAGATTGAAGATTAATGTTGATAAGAGTTAATATTCTATTTTTTGAGAAAGAAGCAGAGAAAACAAGGTTGAAGACAACATGAGAAGTCTTTGACTATGAGAGGAGAGTAGACAAGTTGAAGAGCTAGCAAGGACCATTGAGTCTGAATCATCCGATGTCGACGATTATAGTCTTTGTCAACATTAGATAAAGAAGAGATATATCTTTCTAGAGAAGAAATATAAGATAGAGTGGTGAAAGCCACTAGATAAGAAGTAGCAATAGAAAAAGAAAAGTGGGAGCCATTGCAAGCATCCTAGGGAGAAGTCACCTAAAAGGAGACTGCCAAAGATCCTATCCATTCAAAAGAGGTGAAGACAAGGACTCCATTTGATAGTAGTGTTGGAAGAAGACATCAAGAAGCAACATTGTATGATTTGTTCTATTAAAAAAGGCAAAATATAAGGAAGAGTGGTAAATAACCACCAAAAATTAATTTGGACACACTTGTCCAAGATAGCGCACCATAGACATTGGTCTTAAGAAAGACTACAAGATAGTGTGAATATAGACATTCAGTTTGAAGAAAGACCAAAAGATAGCACAAGCATAGACATTCAGTCTAGAGAAAGACTAGAAGATCCACGAAACATAGAGACTTTTGTTTGGAGAAAAACCAGAGTAAAGCACCATCATAAGAGGTTTAGCCTGAGGAAAAATTAGACCAAAGCAAGCATAAAGTTGCCTAAATATTAAGCTTGGAGATTAAAATAATCTAAGCAAATTGCATTCACTTGAGGAAATCATTGAACTTGAGAGCCAAGTGGACTACATTCACCTATGACGTTAGAGTTGAGCGCCAAAGCATAACCATCCGAAGGATCCAATCTGAGTGTCATTGCATCAGAGACATTTCAATTCCCATACAAGGACACAATAGTTAAAGTGTATTAATCAAAATGAAACACTCAAAACAAGGCATGGAAAAAGAAATATTCGAAAGCAACGTTGGCAGCAAAATTTGTGGAATAAAGTTAGCAGGCTGGAGATTAAGATAAGAATCATTACCTTAAATATTTCATATTCAATATTGGGCCCTAGATACCTAAGATGTTTAAATTTTAATGAAGACTATTTTTTTTAAATATTAATTAGGGAGACAAGGATTTCTACTCCCAAAGATTATTTTTGAAATTTGATATTCTAATTTGCAATATGAAATTGAAACAAAAGATTTGATTTGTGGAGAGAAACTTTTTTCAACTTCAAAAATGATTTATTTGATTGTAAATTGAAAAATAGAAAATTGATGAAGTTTAAAGCTTTGGAGAGAAGGTTTTCTACTTTGAAAGAATTTTTGAAAATTGAAAAATTGAAAAATTGAAAAAGAAAATTGTTTTTGCAAAATTTAAAATTTTTGATTTGCAAAATTTGAATATTTAAATTTGAGAGCCATAAGGGTTCTAACTACAAAGGAATTTGAAGATTTAAGAGTTTGGAGAATTTGATTATTTAAGAAATTTAAATTGTTGGAGTTATAAGGATTTCAACTTCAAAGGAATTGATAGAATTTGAAATTTGAAAAATTTAATGAGTTCCATTATGTCAAATAACAAGATATTTCTTTTAGAATCCCAACTTTTGAAAGGACCTAATTTTGCTTCATGGAAAAACAAAATGAGATCAATTCTCATTGTAGAAAAACTTTGGGAAATAGTGAATGGAACAAAGAAAAAACCTATTGAAGATGAAAGAGAAATACAAAAATTGAAGAAAGTGATGCAAAAGCCCTTATGTTGATTACATTTGGGATAATTGATGAAATACAACCATACTTAAGTGGAGCAAAGACTTCTACAGATGCTTGGGGGAAATTATGTAAAATATTTGAAGGAAAGAACAAAGCAACCATATTGAATTTACAATCTCAATTATATTCACTAAAAGTTTAATAGTGGAGAGACCAGGGTTATGCATAATGGCGAATGATAGTTAATTCACGAATATTAGGATTTTTAAAATTTGAAATTGACGAATATGGGAACCCTTGACGAAGGTCCATTCGCTCAGAATTTCCAGGTCATTTTTTTTTGGGCCGGCTTGCACCATGTTAATAATTTTTTTCTTTTTTATTTAAATTGCCAACACTCCCCCGCCTAAATCATGAACCTTTTTCACCTTGAAATTATTAAATTTTTTATTCATCCCATGAAATTTGCCTCTTATACTAGTATATATACCTAACGTGGCAATCATATCCATATAGCTAAAAAAATCACTCTTTTAAAAAAATGACTTGTAGTACTAAAAATAATAATCAGTTGTAGATAAGAATAGATGATCGGTTGAGGAAAATAATAATTAGTTGCAAAGGAGTAGTGGTTCAATAGAGGAGAAATGAAAAATAATAATTAGTTGCAGAGGAGTGTGGTCCGTCTACAAAACATCCGATGATAAAAGTGACTGCACTTTTGTTGTCAGATGTTGTTTGACTGCACTTTTGTAGTCGAACAACATCTGATTGCAAAGTGCAGTCGGATCGCACTTGACTGCACTTTTGCAGTCGGATGCGATTCGATTGCACTTTTGGAGTTAGACCGCACTTGATCGCAAACATGCAATCACATGCAATCCAACTACACTTTTGTAGTTGCATGTGATTCGACTATACTTTTGTAGTCGAATTGCACTTTATAGCAAAAGTGTAGTCGGATCCAGTTTGACTACACTTTTGTAGTCGGACCACACTCGATAGCAAAAGTGCAGTCGGACCACACTTTTGTAGTTAGAACTTTTACAATCGGATGTGGTCCAACTGCATCTGATTAGTAGAGAACCTTCTAGGAGGTGTAACTTTTGATCTATAACTTCGTCTTTAATTTTTTTAAACCACCTAGCTCGACGATATCTACGCTTTATATCAATCTATGATAGGTTTGACACTTTGTAAAATTTCAAAAAACTCTTAGAAGACCTAAAATGAGCTTTGAAGTTGTTAAACCCGAGAAAAAGCAAGTAGAGATCTAGTAAGGGTAATGTGTAGAAACCCTTAAAGGATGTTAGGTCTAGGCAACCTAAAATGATGGATTTGGTAAATATTATTGTCTTATCAGAAGAATATATGAAAAACAAGTGGTAGTAAGATTTTGCAATTGATTCACCCCATTTTTATAATTTTTGGTGGAAAATAAAGGCAATTCGTCCTATTGATTCGTCCAATGTTGGCATGATTCGTGTCGATTTCAAAATTGGTTTGCCTTATTTTTATAAATAGATTTTGGGTCTGACCCCTTTATGCATAACCCTGGTAGAGAGTATAGAACTCTTTGTTCGAAAAGTAGCAGTTATAAAGGCTAAGTTATTAAATTTGGGAGAAAAATTGGAAGACAAGTTTCTTGTCCAAGTTCTATTAAGAGCACTTCCAAAGAGTTACAATCATTTGGTCACTTCAAGTGCTAAGGAAACAACCTTTGATGAATTATTCAATATTCTCCAAGAATACAAAGTGAGAAATTTAGTCAAAGATGAAATGACTAATAATGCTTTTATATCTAAGGATAATGTACCAAGTAATATTGCAACATCATCAAAGTTTCAACTTTGATGTAAACACAAATTCTATCACATATGTAGGAAAAATGGTCATACTACAATTTTTTGCAGATATAATTCTTTGAATTAAGGGAATCAAATGAATAAAGGAAATCAAATGAATAGATCATTCTAGATTTTTCAGCCAAGGAAATATCAACCTCAGTATTCATATGGTTAACAACAACAACTACAATCAAGAGAAGAAAATCAAAAGGGCAATTTAGTCCAAGAAATTCAATAGATTCAAGATAGAAGAGATTTTGAAGAAAATGAAATTAGAGCTCTTACAACAAGAATTCTAGTTGAATATCAAATTGAAGATAATTATGAAAAGGATAAAAATGATATTTATTCAAAATTTTCTAATGGCACTGATGATACAGGTGATAAAACAAATATAGAAGAAAACAAGACTTCAAAAATAGGAAAAAACTTTTAGGAACAACAAAACATGGTTAAGACCAAGACAAAGAAGAAAAATGTGAAGAAACAAAAGAAGAATATCAGAAAGAACAAAAGAAAGACAACTAAATAAATTGAAGGAAACAAAAAAGCAAGTAAACGCCAAAAAAAAAGATTGTTAATAGTGGAAACAAAAATAATATGAGATCTGGAAAACATTTTTCATTGGACTTCCCAAACTTTCGAACGTGTTTTGGCCATATTTCACTCATCCGGACTCAAATTGAGCTAAAATTTTGAGGGTAGATGCCTGATAAACCTTAGAACGTCTCCATGAATATTTAGATCATTTTGAGCAAAAATGATCCTAGCGCATCCCTATGTGTGAACAAGATTTTTGGCAAGCGACTGTGCGAGGGTTTCATCTGGGTTGAGTGCAAGTAGCTCCAGAGGTTGTTTTTCAGGGCCTTCGGGCCCTAGTGGCCAATATTTTTGTGGTTTTTTCTCAAGATTTTCATAGGGTATGTTGCAGGGGACCCAATATGGGTTAGAAATTTATCTTTCAATAGATCATGGGGTGAACTTGATTGACAATGGCTTCCAATTTGCTGCACAAAACAAAAGTAAAAATCATACCTTTCCTCAGTGTCCAGGGCATGGATTAAAGAGATCATGAAATAAGTTTCAAGTAGCTAATCAAAATATGGTTCAGATATCAAGCGAATCTGGTGCTAAGGTGCACCCCAAAAATAAATCCATAATTGAAACCCATTTCAAGGGCAAGGATTTCCAAGAATCGGCCCCAAAAATGAATTTTAGGGATGTCCTCCATGTTGGATAGCCTCATCCTAATGCTAACATTAATCTTAGGGCTTCCTGTAAACCTCTTAGAATACCTACAATTGATCTGAGGAAAACTGAGTCAGGATGTCTTAGAGCAACTGATGGAACTCCTATTGTTAAGCTTGATATGGACGACATTCAAACTAGCATTGAAGATTTGGAAAAAAAAGGACTAATTTATCGTTTCTTGGGTTTTCATCCGAGCCTATCTGCTTTCAAATTTTGGGCTATACAAAGTTGGAAAACTAAAGGTGAATTACAAATCTCTATTTATCCAAATGGTTATTTTCTGTTTTATTTTCTAATAATGGAGATAGAGATAAAACATTTCAAAGGGGTCCCTGGTTCTTTGGAAGGGCAAGGCTTTTTATGAAGCCCTGACATACTAAATTTAAATTCGAAGAAGATATACCTTCTACAAGTCCTGTGTGGGTTAGACTCTTTGGCCTCCCAATTGAATTCTGGAATTCGATTATTTTTTCTTCAATTGGAAACTCTTTGGGAAATTTTATGATAACTGCTGATTGTACTAAAAAAATTGAATATATTATTTATGCTCGAATTTGTGTTTTAATGGATTTTGAAAAAATCCTACCTAAAAATATCACATTACAATTTGGGGAGGACACTTGGAAGCAAGTAGTGGACTATGAGAACATTCCTTTTTGTTGTAGAATTTGCCATGAATATGGTCATCTGGCTTGTGTTTGCCCAAATAAAATTCTAGATCAAAAGAAAGAAGATACAAATTCAACAAGTTTCCAAATGCCTAAGAAGAAGAACACTATAAAAAAACCAGTTATGAAGAATCATTTAAAGTTATTAGCTAATATATTTGAAATTATTTCCACAAATGATGCCCTAGCCGAGGAAGAGAAAATAATGGAAATGAAAATATTAGAAACATAATTTAGAGATGAAAGAAATAAATCAGAGACAAACCAACAAATCAAAAGTTTTCAACAAGAAAAAGGGAGAAAATATACACAAGAAAAATTATCTTTTAAATGTTGAGACTTCATATAATACAGGTCCCAAGATAGACTCTGTTGAACCTTCCATAAATACTTTGGCTTTTCACACACATTCTTCAAGGTTAGAAGACATCCCAGATTCAATTAGAGTAAGTCAAGAAATAGGAAAAAAAATTGAAGATAGATTCTAATCAAAAGGTAAGTCGCAAGACCATTCAACATCATATGGTAAAATAAGGTGAAAAGCTTGTATATGAAGGTAATATTAATTCCCTTACCAACTATTTTAGCCCTAGTATAAATGAAGATCATCACTTGTAATATTAGAGGACTCAAAGTGAGTCTTTCACAACAAAATGAAATTAGAAGAATGATTCAGATAAACCATCCACATCTTGTTTTCCTTCAATAAACGAAGATGTCAATAGAGGAAATGGATTCTATTGCTAGTAAAATCTAGCCAGCTGGAAAAGTTGTTTCCCTCAGTTCCCAGGGGAATTCTGGTGGCATTGCTTACCTTTGGGACCCAAAAGAGGTAGTTATTCACCATATGGTTGGAAGCTGGGGTCTTTTGGCTATAGTTATTCAAAGTAGACATTCCAACCAAATTAAGCTTTGCATATGTTTTTGCTCCAACTTCTTTGGAGGAAAAGAGAAGACAATGAAAGGATATAACTTCTATTATCTCATTTTCTTGAAGCTTGGATCTTGATAGGAGGAGATTTCAATACCATCATCTCTCTAGATGAGAAAATGGGGGCAAATAAAAATTTGGATAGGAGCACTGATCTCATGAATGAATATATTGCAAACCTTCATCTTGTGGACATCCATCTAGATAATGACCTTATGAATTGGTCTAACAGAAGGCAAGGGTTAGCTTGTATCATGGAGAGATTGGATAGGTTCCTACTCTCTGACCATTTATTAATCCATGGTCACATTCCTAAAGTGAAGACTCTTAACAATGCTCGTTTAGATCACTGGCCAGTCATGGTGGAAATTTGGAAAACCAATGTGAGTTTCTCTCCTTTTCGATTTCATTTAATGTGGCTTAGAGACAATTCCTTTAGATCTTGAGTGCAACAATGGTGGAAGGAAGGTAAACCAAGATATGTGACTAAGATGTTCTGTTTTACCAAAATGTTGCAATATATTAAATCCAAAATCAAGACTTGGAACTGGAAGGAGTTTGAGGATGTTCAACAAAAAAACATGAAGTTATTTCTCAACTTGAAAATTTGAATAAGAAAATCTGTTTAGATGGCCTCATAGATAGTAGAAGTACAGATGAAATTAGACTCACAACTCAGTTAGAGGAATGGGAAAAAAGATAAGAACTCTTATGGAAGCACAAATCTATAATTCAATGGCTCAAAGAAGGAGATCAAAACACAAATTTATTCCACAAATATCTTCTAGCTCAAAGATCTCACAACTTCATTTCTTCCCTAAATTCATATTTTGGAGATGTTGTCTACACCTGGGATGGCATGAAATCTATTTTTGTGAATTATTGTTTCAATATTTTTGCTGCTACTCCTCTTGAATCGGCTTCTCGAAAAAATGTTCTTCAAGCGATCCCTTCTCTTATCACTTCTAAGGAGAACTCTATTTTGACTACTCCCATTACTATTAATGAGCTTCAACAAGTGGTTTTTAAAATGCAAAAAGCAAAAACCCTAGGTCTTGATGGTTTTCCCATTGAACTCTACCAAGAGTTCTGGGATATCCTTCATGCTGATTTATTAGAGGTGGTGGAAGAATCTAGGAAAGCCAAAGAAATTTTGAAGGTCATCAATAATTCTTATATAACCCTTGTCCCTAAAGCTCAAGAGACATATCATATCTTAGCTTTTATACCTATTGCTTTATGTAATGTTCTTCTCAAAATCATTACTAAGATCATGGTAGAAAGGTTGAAGCCTCTTTTGCATAAGATTATTTCCCTTGAACAAGGAGGTTATATGGAAGGGCGTAAAATGGTGTATGAGATAGTTCTTGCTTAGGAAGCCATCCATTTCATGGAAATACAAGAATCTCCTTCTATGGTAATTTGTTTAGACTTATCCAAAGCTTATGAGAGAGTGGATTGGCACTTATAAAAGTTTTGAGGCAATTTGGTTTCTCTCAATATTGGATGGACTGGATTATGGGTTGTATCTCTTCAGTATCCTACTTAGTTCTTATCAATGGTAGGCCTTCACAACTGTTCCCAGCTTCTAGAGGTATTAGGCAAGGTGATCCCCTCTCCCCTTATATATTCATCATTCTTGTTGAATGCTTTAGTTAGGACTATAACAAAAAATAGAGACAAGAAAACCCTTGAGGGAGTTACAATTTCTCATGGAGCTAGGCCTATCTCTCATATTCAATTTGTTGATGACTCTACTCCGTTAGGTAAAGGTACTGTTAAGGAAGCTTCTAAAATTAAGCAAACAATTAGCTGTTTTTCTAAGGCTACCAAGCAATTGATCAATGAAGACAAGTCTAAAGTCATTTTCTTAGACAAGAATCCATGGCATTGGATAACTTAAGATATAAGAACTCCCTTTCGATAACTTATTTAGGCATTCCTATTAATACTCAAAGACAGAAAAATAAAAATTGGAATTGGTTGTTGGATAGAGTTAAGAAGAAAATTGGAAAGTGGACCAATAGGTGGATTTCTTTTTGGGGAAAAATTACCTTGGTACAATCTGTCCTTCAAGCTATACCTATTTATGTTTCTGTCGTGTTGAATATCCCAAAGATTGTTCTTTGAGAATTGGATCAAATTAATCATTGGTTCCTATGGAGTGGTGCTAAGGAGAAAAGACAATGGGACTTGGTGAAATGGGACACTTTATGTCTTCCTAAGAATGAAGGGGGTTAGGATTCTAGTTTGCTATTAATAACAACAAAGCTTTAGTTGTTAAATTGTATTAGAGTATTTTACATAACCCCAATGCTCTTTGGGCCAATAATCTCTGTGCTAAATATGCTGAGAACAAAAGTCCTAAAGACCTTGTTCACTATCAGTTTCCTACCAAAGGTTCTCCCATTTTAGCGGTTCTTAAGATTGGTGAGGATTTGATAATTTTTTTTTTTTTTTGGATCATTCATAATGGTCAACAGGTAAATTTTTGGACAGATTATTGGGATGGTCACCAACCTTTGATAACTCAGTTTCCTGATTGGAGGCCTTGGATGGAGGAGCTTCACCGAGCTAATTGGATAAAGGTGGCTAATTACTATCGATACCAGGGTTATGCACAGTGGTGAATATTCACAAATTGGACAAATATTAGGATTTTTAAAATTGGAAATTGGCGAATATAAGGAACCTCGACATTGACCCATTCACCTAAAATTTGTAGGACTAATTTTTTCTTAAGGACAATTTGTCATAATATATATCCAAACATAGACATATTTGTACTCATTGGAAATCTCTTTTTAAGCTTGATCTAATGGTGGTGTTTTTATGAAGTTATAAGGTGATTTAATAGGTTAAAATTTTACCCAAATAATAACTTACTTTTTAAGGCTTCAAATGCCCCAAATTTTGGTGTGAAGATGATTGATTTGATTTGCTTAGGATTTGCCTTGATTCACCTTGATTTTGATTAGGATTTGCTATTTTTTTACAAGTACATTTCGAGTCCAACCCCTTATGCATAACCTTGGTCGATACCACACTGGTAATTCAGAGGTTGGTAGATATTGGATCCCTATTGAGGACTGGCCTATTTAAATTCCAAAATTACAAAGACAAGACATCCAACACATCCTGCATATGTGATATCTCTTTTGGTCCCATGATAAAGATTGTTTTAGATGGAACAACACTACTAAGGGTGAGTATTTAGTTGCTCAAGGTTATTTGACCTTATGCCATAATAATCCCAACCAATATTATGACATATTTTCTTAGTTGTGGGCTCAAAAGCCTTGGCCTAAGGTGAGGTTCTTTATTTGGATTTTATTGCATTGTAGGGTTCTAACTAGTGAGCAACTTATGAAATGTGGTTTTCATGGCCCTTTTAGATGTGAAATATGTGGAGAGAATGTGGAAACTCTTAGCCATATTTTTATTGAGTGTACCTTAGCCTATGAGCTATGGAGGAGAATGGCCATCTTACTTGGCTTATAGTGGTCCAATTTTTGTTACTTTTGAATAGCTTTGGAGGGATTGGCCTAAACAAGAGGGTGTTGATAATTTTATTAGGTAGTTAGTTTGGATGGGTTTTACCATTTTACCTTGGAATATATGGAATGAAAGGAACAACCAAATTTTCAATCAAGAAAGAAATTACCAACTTAGTTGAATCAATCCAATAGCTCCTTAATCACCCCCAAAACTCCCACCAAATATGGGATCAAGTGATGCAAATATTGAAGATTAACTCTTCAAAGGGAAATCGACTTAACAGGAATGTAAGTAATTGCAATATGGAAAGAACAAGGAATTGATAGCTTCCTCCTAAGAATTATGGAAAAGTCAATACCGATAGAGCTTCTAGGGGGAATCTTGTAAAAGCTAGTGTAGGAGGAATTGGTAGAATTTTAGAAGGCTCCTTGGTTTTCACTTTTGCTAAGAAATTGGGTATCCTTTCCAATAACCTTGCTGAGGGGTATGGTATCCTCATAGGCCTTCAAGAGGTTGCTAAGGTTGGATGAAAAAAAGGTGTTGGTTGAATCTGACTCTCAACTCATGATTAACCTTCTAAGAATCATAAGGTTGATTGGAGAATAAAATGAAATTTTTGAGGAGATTCAATTAATCTAGATGGGCTTTTTGAAAGTTAATTACAATCATGTGGTTAGAGAACAAAACAAGAGTGCTAATGCTTTAGCTAATTGGGCATTGGACAAAGGTGATCTTACTTGCTACGACCACCCTCTTAGATGGTGGGCTTCACAAATAAGGGAAGCTCTACTTTTTATCCTTTCTTTGGATGACTCTAGTACTAGAGATACCTAGTTCCTTTTTGCTTTGTTTTTGCTTCTCTTTGGTTCGATCAAAGTATTTTAGTTTCCTAGATCAAACATATATTTCTTATGTTTCCTCTATTAAATCTCGCCTTAAAAGTCTTTTGGCCTTGAAAGGTCATAATTGTGTTTTTTTTCTTCTCTTTTTTAGTTTTTCGAAGGGTGTGTGTGTGTTTTTGTACTATTTTGTTTTTGTTTTTTTTATGTTTTTGTGTTATTTTTTTCCTTTTTTGTGTGTTCTTATTTTTTGTGTTTTGTGTTTTTTTTAATTGTTTATGTGTTGTGTTGTTGTTTTTATGGTTTTCTTATGTGTTTTATTGTTATTATTATTTTTAATTATTTTTTTTTGTTTTTTTTTTTTTTGATGTTGTTTTTGTTTGTTTTGTGGTTTTTTTTGTTTGTTGGTTTGTTTGTTTGTCTTTGTTTTTTGATGTATTTTTTGTGTTTGTTTGTTATTGTTTTTGTTGTTTTAGGCATGCTCGTTGAGTGTGTCTAAGGCGGTAGGCCAGGTGCAAGACTTTGGAATTTTTGGTAGAATAGATACCCCTGTCTCCTTAGGACTTACCCAAAAGTGGCATCCTATTTGGAGTGTTTTCCACAAACAAGAAAAAAAATGCCAAAAATATGAATAGTGCTAGAGCTAGAACAAAAGGACAAGAGCAAGAATCAAAGATTGAAGACAAAATTCTTCAATAACCAAATAATGTAATATAGGAGGTGTTGGAAAATATTATATTATCTGATACATTCTTATGTATCCTCCATGGTACCTTTATGGTACAATTGTAAATATGTAATAGATTAGGGTGTGAGTTTATAGTTTAGGAGTATGATTTATATTTCACCTTTATGTAAGTGTCTATGTGCAGGATGTGCACAAGTGTCATGTAATTATGTGTGTAAGTGTGAAGAGTGAGAATGTGCACAAGTGTCACCTAAATTTTCCTACCGTATTAAGAGCACATTATTTTTTAACATATGGTTTAACCCTCACAATGCTGACATGGCTCATGGACTCCTATAAAAAGGTTCACCCATTTCTATACTTATATTTGTATGTTAATGTAAGTTCTCTAAATTTAAGATCCACCTATCCCTATACTCACATTAGTCCGTTAATGCAAGTGCATTGGGTGTAGAGATTCACCCATAACTATACTTGCACTTATCTATCAATGCAAGCACATTAGGTGTTATTCTTACTCTAAGCTATCCTACCCATTAATCCCAATGAGTTAGCTCTCAAAATCCTATCAGTCCATTGACAAGGAGCTCATCGTCCATCACACTCAACATAGTTCTATTTATGTTGGTGCCAAGCGCTAGGGAAACTGACCATATTTCTCATTGTGACGACAATTTTGCCATCCCAAGAGTAAGTTTCATCTTATTACACTCAAACATTGTGATTGTCTTATTCACCAATCTAGTGAAGGATCAGGAGATTCATTTATTTGAGAAATTGCTCTTTTAACACCCAAGGAATACATTTATGGCAGTACTCTCAATATTCTCAAAACTAAGCTCTAATAAAATAATTCTTTCTGTAGTTCTCCTTCCATCGTTATTCCATATCCAACGAGAATTTCAAACCTTATATAAACTTAGTGTTTAATTTGGAAACCATATTCCTATCATTTAGATGATTTAATTGGACATGGACCACATTCAATTTTAACCCAGTGATCCCATCGTTAGAGGACTAACGTAAAACAAGATTAATCCTAATCCATATCAACGTCATAACTCCATATGAAAACAACTTATTGGAAAACTATTCTTAAAGGTTTTGTTAGTGTTTAACCTACTAAGGTGGATGACAGACAATGATGATACCAAGGTGGACGACAAGGTGGTGGACGACATGCGGTGAAGGAGAGTTTAAATTTTAATTTTCTTCCTCCCCTATCTTTTCTCTCCCTATTTTTTGCTTAGTTGTTAATCTAGTTTTTCCTAAACTATTTAAACTATAACCTTTACTTATTTCAATGAATCGAACTTTTCAATTTATCATTTTGGTATCAGAGCTGGCATTAGGGGGTTAGTTTTTTTTTGCATCTGACTGGTGAGGAGGGCCCACAGGCACGCATCCCTAAGAGGAGGAGCGACCCATAGGCACGCATCCTGAGGAGTGGCCCATAGAGGAGCCAAATCCTAGGCATGTATCCCAAGGAGGACATGTGGCGTTGAGGCTGCACATAGATCGAGGACTTGATGTCGTGGATGGAAATTGACCGAGGAGAACACGTGGTTGGATAGCAGAGCTAACTTGATAGGGGTAGGGACACATAGATAGATAGAGAAGAGACACACAGATCAAGGCTGATGCAGTAGGGACACAAATAGATAGAGAAGAGACACATAGATCGAGGCTGATGCAGTAGGGACACATAGATCGAGGCTAACGTGGCAAGGCAACAGGGTGTGTGGCGAGTTGTGATTGGATGAATCATTGGAAAAAAGGGAGGCATTCGATTACCCGAAGTCAATCGAAACACCATGTGAGTGTTGAGGGTTTTATTCACCAAAATGTACGCCCGCTTGATGAATGTGGGATAAACATCCCAAGTTTTTTTTTAGCTTTGCATTGAGGAAGGTGGACATAAAGAGGATATCTTCCTCTTCTCTTCGCATCGAGAAATGTAGCTCGACTGGCTCGAGGAGCCAACCGAAAGTCTTTGCCCTCCACCCGATCATGGGTTCGAGTCCACGCGAGGTAAAAGTTAAATTTTTTTTTTAAATTTTTTTTATTAAAGGCATCTATGTTTAAGAAGATAGGTGATCTCCTTCACCTTAGCTCACAGGTGGTGAGCTATCGTGGCCGGTTAGAGGCCACGAGATAAGAGCTTGGAAAAGGAAGGTCGTGGGTTCGAAACCCTCTAACCTAGAAATTTTATTTATTTATTTATTTTTTGCAAAGTATGATTTTTATTTATTAATTTAATTAATAATTTAATTAGAATATTAATTAAAAAAATGATTTGTTAATGTTTTTAATTAATATTATTAATAAAATTATTTTTTCTATTTTTTGCACCATTTAAAAAAAAGAAAGGAGAAGGACATTTCCTAAGAGGGAAATATTGTAAAAGCCTGAGAGACTTTAAAAGTGATTTTTTTTGTAATAGCCTAAGAGGCTTTCAGGGGGAATAATTTTGCATCTTAAGGGGAATATTCTAGCACTCATTCATGATAAGGTCAACCGGATGCTATCATGCCCTTTGTTCTCTTTTAGTAAGAGAAAACCTCGAATCCTTTGATGAAAAAGTTCGAACGTATGGACTGAATACTGTATTTAGTCAATTACAAAATGCAGTAATAACCCATCAAAGAGCACCGGATGCAGGATATGATGCTGATTCAGAAGACAATTCCTTTGGTAGTATATTTGAGGAGTCAAAATCTGTAGGAGTCGTACCATAGGAGCCAAAGAATAATCATCTCAGTGACAGTGACTCAGTTGAAATACTGGAACCAAAACCATACTCACTCGAAATCATTCTTATCAATGATGATGATGATTCAGTTGCTGATAAATTTGTCAATCCAATGATAGGATAACCTCAGCAGGTATAATAGGCTATAAGAAAGAGAGTATATCAAGTTATATTTGATTTAAATATGTAACTTTTTCTTTTGAAAAGCATAGTGCTTTGATTGTAATTGAGAAATAAAAGTGTGTTTCTAGTTTATTTTCAATAGCTATGACATCCAATAATAATCTACCCATTCTAAAATTCAATGGGTATGATTATGAGTATTGGTCCATCAAGATGAGGACTTTACTCATAGGCAAGGGACTAAGTCGATGAAGGTTACACAGAACCTTCAAATTGGACCACTTTGAGTGCAGTTGATAAGAAGACAAAGAAAGAAGCACAAAAGAGCAATTCCTCTGCTCTCTATCATCTCCAAGAAGCATTGGAGAAAAGCATATTCCCGAGAATTACCTCTTGTTTAACTGCCCAAGATGCATGGAAAGCCTTGAAAGAAGTTTTCCAAGGAAGCGATCAGGTGAAGCAAGTAAAGCTTCAGACCCTCAAACAAGATTTTGAATATCTCAAAATGAATGAAGATGAGAAAGTTGACGACTACTACGTAAGAGTCAAAGCAGTTGTCAACAAGATAGTAACACTTGGCGAAGAAGTCAAACCAAAAGCGGTTGTGAAGAAAGTGTTGAGAACACTTCATAAATGAAACCACATTGCTATCATCATCGAAGAATCAACAGACCTTTCTACTCTAAATTTTGATGCATTAATCGGTTCATTAATGTATCATAAAGAGAGGTTATAGGGATCTCCTTCAACAAGCTATGGAGGTGATGATAAAGCTTTCTCATCCAATGAGGGTACAGGAAGAGGACAAGGAAGAGGCCAAGGTAGAGGACAAAGAAGAGGAAGAGGCAGAAGCAACTCAAGAGGAGGAAATCCAAGCAGAGGTGGCAATAAAAAAAAGGTAGCAATCAAGGCAGAGGTGGAAATAAAGATCGGAATGACAATCAACAAAGAGGAGGTGACAAAACAAAGAAACCTTGTTTCAATTGTGGCAAGCCTGGTAATTTTGCTCGAGACTGTTGGTCCAAGACTTCTCAAGGAGGCAACGGTCAATATGGCAACTATGGTGAAGAAGAAGTAACATCAAATCTATTTCTTTCTTATGGAAAATCAGATCAAAATCTGAATGACACTTGGATTTTGGATACTGGTTGCTCAAATCACATGAGTGGCAAAGAAGAGCTCTTTGCTACAATGGATTCCACCTACAAATCCTGAATCAAGTTGGGAGATGATAAAGCTTTGCAAGTTGAAGGTATTGGAGCCATGGAGGTTCCAACAAAATAAGGCATCAAAAAGGTAAATGCCATCTATTTTACCCCCCAAACTCGAACATAATTTGCTTAGTGTTGGACAAATGATGGAGAAAAATTACAAACTTGTTTTTGATGAAGGCAAATATGTAATTTTTGATAAGAAAAATTGTAATAGAGTCATTAAACAAGTACCTATGACCAAGAATAGGTTATTTACCCTTAAGTTTTGGGAACCAGGGCATGCTCAAATTTCTAGTATTGCTATAGCAAATCCAAGTGTACTTTGGCACTTGAGATATGGTCACCTAAATTTTGCAAGCTTGAAATTGTTAACTTCTCAAGCTATGGTATGTGGACTTCCTAAAATTGTTGAAAACAAGGAGGTCTATGAAGGATGTGCTTTGGGAAAGCACTCAAGATCCAAGTTTCCAAAAGGACAAGCGTGGAGGGCCAGTCATCCATTCTAATTAGTGTATTCGGATATTTGTGGTCCAATGCAGACAAAAAGCATAGGTAATAATTCCTATTTTCTCATTTTTACAGATGATTTCTCTAGGATGTGTTGGATCTATTTCTTGAAAACCAAAGATGAAGCTTTTGATTGCTTCATAGATTTCAAGAATAATGTAGAGAAATAAAGTGAGTTCATTGTAAAATGTCTAAGGATAGATCGAGGAGGAGAGTACTCTTCAAAGGTATTTCTAACATATTGTAAAGAATGTGGGATAAAGAGGCAATTCACCATTGCATATACACCACAATAGAATGGTGTGGCAGAAAGAAAGAACCGCACCATAGTAGAAATAGCAAGATCGATGCTTCAAACTAAGCATCTCAGTAACATGTATTGGGCCGATGCTATTAGAACCAGTGTTTACATTCTAAATAGGAGTCCTACTCCTAGTTTGGATGGGATCACTCATTACGAAGGGTGGTATGACAAAAATCCAAATGTAAAACAATTCAAGATTTTTGGTTCTCTAGCATATGCCAACATTCCTGATGAAAAAAGAAAGAAACTTGACCCCAAGAGTCAAGCATGCATTTTTGTAGGATATTGTGAGTCTACCAAAGCATATAGGTTCTAAAATCCAAAAACGCATAAAATTGTACTTTTCAGGGATGCAAAGAAGGGGGAGAATGGGGTCATCAAATTTTTTTTGTTGATGATGAATTCCATGATGCAAGTTCTTCTCAAGTATAGCAGGTGCAGCCCAAAAAGAGCAAAGGCACTCCTCCTCCAAGCCCAAGCATGAGTACTACTTCGACTACATTAGGAGCTGCTCCAAGTCCTCCACAAAGATCAGTAAGTTCTTCACCTATGGATATTGATTCTCCATCAAGAGGTAAAATAACACTACCACATCATCCATATTTTTAAATTTTGGATAAAAATTTCCAGAAAAGATACACTAGAAGTCAAGCTAGTGAAATGAATGTAGTTTTGCAAAAACTTGAAAATCTGCATATGTATGGAGATGATGACTCCCAAGAGCCTAAGGGAGATGTAGTCAATTATGCTTTATTGAATAATGCACAACTAGAGCCATCTAGCTATGAGAAAGCATGCACTCATAATGTATGGCAGGAAGCCATGAAAGAGGAAATAATCTCTATAAAAAAGAATGATACTTAGGAGCTAGTAAAGCTTCCTAAAGGAAAAAAATGTGTTGGATGTAAATGGATCTACAAGACCAAATTCAATGCTGATGGAAACATTGAAAAACACAAGGCAAGACTTGTAGCAAAAGGATTCACTCAGAAATATGACATTGACTTTGAGGAAACCTTTGTTCCTGTTGTTAGACAAGAAACTATTAGATCAGTTGTTGAGGATACTTAGGAACTGCATTTTAGCCTAAGTCCTCCATTCATATTTATTTTTATATTTTGCACTTTGTACATGTGAAGGTATAGTATACCTCATGATTTATTGTTTTCCATAGATAGGAGGCAGTTTTGATTGCCTTGGTAGATAGTATAGTGTGCATGTTATCGTGATCGAGCGTTGTCCATGTTGGGCACTTTGTTATAACGCTCTCACCTGATTACAGTTTATGTATTATTATATATATGTGTACTGCATAATAAAGAATTCAGCTTCGCTTTGGGTTATGACTGGACTTGCCATATCATTGGTATTCAGAGACAGAGATTGGATCCTGTTAGGGATTGCATGAAATTTAGCCTCAGAGCCAGTCGCATCGCTCATGAAGCTCGTGGTGGCAGAGGGCAGCTGTTCCCCTGCACCTATTTTCTTGACGTTCTGTCAGAGGGTTAACCCAAGTAACCTTCATCGCCTCGTTGCAGGCATACTGTATATTCCCTGGAGATCTGAGCTCCAAAGGTCGGTGATCTCCAAAGCGATCAAACTCCAAGATCACAGCCTCGATCAACCATCTGCGCGCAGGACTGTTGAATTCATTATGTAGTAAAACCTGAGCCCTTAAAAGTTTTTCAACAAATGGCCTGACATTTGTAGCGGCGGTGATTGGGTGGTTCAGTAAAAGGACCTAGTCATTCTGATGTAAGTGGAGTTTTTGACCAGTTGCGGTAGATCCCATTTTAATCTTCTCATCGACGATTTCTTTTTTGGTCGCCATCAACCCTACCGACATCATCGCATTTGCGACAACGCTGCTTACTTCCCGGCATCATCTCCCTCTTCTTACGGTGTGTGGCATGAAAAATTCAATGAGCACCTTTACAGCATCCCAGCACGAACTACTTCAGCGGAAATTACCATCCTCGACACACTTGTTTGACGTCTATTAACTCCGACGGACAAGAATATTTTACCGGTAAAGATCCTGTAATCGTCGACGAAGAAAACCAACATTTCGACGAACTTTCGGCGCACAAATGGCGAGAAAAATCAAACCCCTAAGGTTTTTAAATTAATTTTTCCTTTCGGTGTTCTTTTTTCAGCATTGTTTTCCCGTTTTCGTACCGTCGGCAACCTCCAAAAATTAACGATGATTCGTCCTCAAATTCTGGTATGACGATGTTGTTTTTCCAGCAACCAGAAATGAAGACGCTTGGCAAAAATTATTTTGGGATGCTAAGGTGTAATTCCTTAATTATTTCCTGTTAAAGACATCGGGGCCGCGTGGAGAATTTTAAAAGGCCCGAAGAACAAAAGCTTCAAATTATATAAGCTTTTGAGGGGCAAGAAAGCTTTCTGATGAGGAACGCTGGAAAAATTCAAACCAAACACGTGGAACAATAAAAAAGAAATCGTGACGTCTTGTGACATCGATTTGATGCCCTGCGGTGTCATTTGATCCCTTACGGTACCGTTTTGACGCCCTGTGATGTAGTTGACGTCCTGCGACGCGGATTGACGCCCTGCGAGGCAATTGACACCCTGTGATGTGTTTTGACGCCCTGTGATGGCTGTTTGACACCAGTGACGGTCTGTTTGACGCCCGTGATGCCTATTTGATGTCGGGGTTGACATTTTGCTACAACAATTGGAGGTGAATATTTTTTTTGCACATAAGGGTTAAAAATTTGAGTTTTAGAGTGCAATTTTTTTTTTTTTTTGGAAATTTGGAAAAAGGAGTTGATCTTTTAGCACTTAAAACTCATCCCTAGATTGTAAAATTGGAAAGAAGATAATTGTGTTTGAGTTATTTTTGGAAACCCTCATATATTGGCATACACTAGAAAACAAATGGCCAATGACCTTGCAACTCAAGTGGCAAACATCGCCACTGTAGTAGGAGATTTGATGAACAGGGTGAAAGAACTTACTGTCAAAAATGATGTCAAAATCTACAACAACAAATACTCCAACAAAGCAAAGTGTGATGTAAAACATTATGATGGATCCAGGAATCCTGACGTATTATCCACTTGGATCCTAGATATGGAAACTTGGTTTGAGTATGCCGAGGTTCCTGAAGATGAAAGAGTACCTTTTTCCATGATAAAACTCACAGGGTTAGCAAAGATGCTCATTTCAGATGAGAAATCTAACGTAAAAATTTGGAAAGAGTTAGTCACACTTTTGAAGGATACATTTTTTCCACCTAACTACCAGGCCGATCTAAGGATCAAATGGTATAGGTTAAAGCAAGGTTTCAATATGCTAGTTTTTTATTACATTTTTCAGTTCAATAAGCTTAGAGTTCTTTCTGGTATCACTTCTCCTAACGAAGATCTTATTGAAAAATTTGTAAGTGGATTGCATGATCCTATAATGAGGGAGTTGAAATTATTCCATTTGTCACATTGTCATCGACATTCAAACATGCTAGCTTGGCAAAGGAGAAAGTTGGTGGTTCCTACAAAGCACGACAGGCACAGGAGAGCTCATCCAAGGGTTCAAATCAACATCAACAAAAGGTGAAGAACTCCTCTTTCCCTAATTCTTCTACTCCTCCCCATTCATCTAAATCCTATTCTTCCTCTTTTGGCTCTAAAAATTCTTCTTCTTCATTGTTTTGTAATTATTGTAAAAAGAATGGTCACACCAAAGCAAATTGTTTTGTCCACACAGATCACATGCCACTCAAGTTTCTTCAATCACAAACCAAGATTGAAAAGGCTAGACACATGAAGTGGGCCACTTACTTGCAGCTGTTCCACTTGATCATCAAGTATAAGAAAGGAACAACTAATACAATGGTTGATTATTTGAGTCGTCCACCCATGGCCCAAACCTTGAAAAAAATTGTGACTACCTCCCATATTGGATTTCAGACTTGGCCACCTCTTTATGCTCTTGATACAGATTTTAGCAAGGTGCACCATCATCTTGTACACCCTTCATCTTCCAACCTCACTCCTTTTCAGGACTATCACTTGAAGGATGGACTTTTGTACAAGCTAGACAAACTTTGTGTACCACAGGAGCATAGGGTTTATCTCATCAAAGAAGCCCACTCAACTCTTTATGGAGGTCATTTTGGAAAACAGAAAACACTCCACCACTTGTAGCGGTTCTTCTGCTGGCCTCACATGCAGAGAGATGTCTTGCAATTTTTGAGACAGTGTGTCATATGTTGTCGCTCCAAATCAGAAAATAGGAAGTTGGGCTTGAGTGTTCCTTTGCCCATTCCTTCACATACTTGGGAGAGCATATCCATGGACTTGGTGAGTGGATTTCCCATGACTGTGAGACAGCATGATAGTGTTCTTGTGATTGTGGACCGATTCAGGAAGATGGCCAAATTCATTCCATGCAGGAAGACTAGTACAACACTTAATTTGGCACAGTTGTTCTTTGAGATAGTGTGGCGATCCTTTGGTCTTCCCACCAGCATTGTTTCTGACCGAGATCCACGTTTTGTGGGACACTTTTGGAGATCCTTATGGAAAATTTTGAGAGTTTCCCTTAATTTTTCCATAGCTTTCCACCCTCAGTCAGATGGGTAGACTGAAGTCATGAATCGCACACTAGTACAGAGTTTGAGGATCTACCACCACACCTCATCGGCTAAGTGGGACTTGAGCCTCACTCACATTAAGCATGCATATAATAGAGCGGTTCACAGCTCCCCAGCACATTCACCTTTTGAGGTTTATCTCGGATTTTAGCCACTTGCACCTTATGAGTTACCTCTTGCTTTGCCCTCTCCCACCACTACACACATGGAGAAGGAGCAAGATAAGGCAACCTCTTTCATATAGCATTTGCAGAGCCTCTAGGCTAAGGTGACATAGATCCTCCAGAGGACTCAGCAATAGCAGAGGAAAGTGATGGATCGGCATTGCGTTCCTCATCCTTTTTAGGTTGGTGATAGAGTTTGGCTTCACTTAGAAAATGACATTTTTTAGAGAAGGCACATAGCAAGCTCAAGCCTCTCCGCTATGGGCCATACACCATCATTCAACAAATATCTAAGAATGCATTTTGTTTGGACCTTCACATCTTAGCATCCATGATGTTGTCAATGTGGATCTTTTGAAGGCATATCAGGACTCGACTTTGGAGACTGCACCTGTCATCAACCATCCATCAGATGTGGTACCTGACTTTCAACTTTTGCTTGATACAGATAGAGTTTTTGACATGAAGACTCGTCAGAATTGATAGGGTTCGACCACTTCCTACCTTGTCACCCGTCGGGGTTAGCTTCCACACCAGGCACATTGGATCTCTCACCATCAAATGGCTCGCGACCTTCCAGATTTATTGAGAGCATTGGGGTCCAATGCTTCTATGGTTGGGAGGAGTGTTGAGGATTGCCTAAGTCCTCCATTCATATTTATTTTTATATTTTGCACTTTGTACACATGAAGGTATAGTATACCTCATGATTTATTGTTTTCCATAGATAGGAGGCAGTTTTGATTGCCTTTGTAGATAATACAGTGTGCATGTTATCGTGATCAAGCGTTTTCCATGTTGGGCACTTTGTTATAACGCTCTTGTTAGAGTAATATTCCATTACTTGGGATAATTACCATTTACTCCACTAGGTAAAATAAGCTAGTGTATTGCATTACACTACTTAGGATTTATTTCTACATTTACTGTTTTACTTTCTAACATATAGATATTTACTGTCCTAAATATCTAATGGTAACTAGCCTAAATATCCTAGGGTAGTCAATCCTAAACCTAACTCTCTACCTAGCCTAACGCGTTTGTTAGCTTGGTTGGTGGGGAATTAGTTAGTTTTACTATTCATTGTATTATATAATACATTAGTCTTAAAACTAATGTTAAGTTAGGTAATTTGATTATTATTTTCATTTGACTTACCTTACATCATTGGTAACATCGCAACTGGGTGGCCTAATACGAGCTTCGCTTGTTCCACCCGACCTGGACCTGGCATGATCTTCGAGGGCCCTGCTGGCCCTCAGGACCTGCATTGATCTCGAGGCGGATCCTAGGCAATAGGGCCTGCACGCCCATATCATCGAGTGACCACGGGAGAGGACCCATAGGCCCATGTCCCTAGGCAGCTACGGGAGCAGGCCCGCAGACCTGTCGGGCCTAATAGGAGGGCAGAGCCCATAGCACAGGGCCTGAATCCTAAGGGCAGGAGGCCCTCTGATTACCGAAAGCCCCTAGTGCTACCCACGTGGGTCCAGCACACTATCGAGAGGGCAGGCGTGCCCTCCCAAGCAGAGACCAGACCCAAACTCGAGGGCAGGAGCACCCTCGGGTCTGATCGTTACTGATAGGGGACATCCCTGTCAGATCCAGGGCGACCGTGACCAACGGACCAGATCCAATGACCGATATCTATGAGGGCAGGCACGCCCTTTGATCCCCGATGATCGATGGACCAGATCCGACGATCAGGATCTACGAGGGCAGGCGCGCCCTCTGATCCTCGATGATCGAATCAGACACCCTACAACTATGGACACAATCCTGGGCATAAATCTCGAGGATAATCATAGCTGGGACCCACGCGTGCTTGGGCATAGATCCCGAGGCACTAGACCAGATACGTGGCACAACCACTGGACAAGACCGGACATGTGGCACAGCCACTAGACAGGACATGTGGCACAGCCACTGGACAGGAACCTGGACCGATCGAACACGTGGCAGACAAGCCACTGGACGACGATGGACGTGACACATGGCGGACTAGCCACGTGTCACTTGACCTGACGAGACCGACACATGGCGGACAAGCCACGTGTCCTGACGTGGACATTCCACATGGTTGGCAGCAAAACCAGCCATGCGGGGGAGTGACTGCCCGCAGGTAGTCACAAGCGCTTTAAGCGCTTTTGCTCTTTTAAAGAGCAATAGATGCCCCACGACATCAATGTGGGACAAAAGTCCCCATTTAAAAAAAAAAATACGTCGTGGGGTGGGCCAAGCCTTCAATATGAAGGTAATGCCCTCCCCCTCTCGTCGGGCTAGCTAGCCCGACTGGAGAGCAGGCCAGCGCTATGGCGCTGCCCGACGGGAGGTCGGGAGTTCGACTCCCGTCGGGGGGGAGGGGGGCAAAATTATTTTTTGCCACGAGGAGCCCGCGACAGGAATTAAAGGTAAATTTTTTTTTTATTTTTAATCATTTTTTTTTAATAATTTAATATCTTTTGTCTAAAATCAATTTTTTTAAAAATTACATTGATTTTTTACAAAATTAAATTTTATTATTAATTAAATAATGATTAGATTTATTAAAATTTTGCATTAAAATAGAGAATTAAAGTTTTTTTTTTGCAACTTTACAAATTTTAGAGTGCTTTTGTTTTCTCACAAACAAGGAGATATAAGACATATAAGAGCCTCATTTTTTGTTGCAAATAAGAAAACCCTCAACTCTTCTCAACCTTGTTAGTTTTGCAAAATCAAAGAAGGATAAAATCAAAACAATTGATTCTTTATTGCAAATTTGAACACAAGGAGACTTAAAAATTTTGTAATATTCAAAGGCAAAGTGTGCATTTGTTTTCTCCAAGGGGGGATATAAGACATAAAATTGCACATTCTTTTTTGCAAAATTGAGAAGAATTTGAAGCCTTGGGTCCATAAAAACCAAGTCGTTTTTCGATTGGTTCTGGAAGCCTTCCAAAAGTGGGTTGTGTGTCGACTTTTCTTGGAAGGAGTGCTCAAAATTGTTAATTTTGCAAAATACAGGGGAGAAGACAACATTGTACTTCTTTTGCAAAATTGGAAAACAAAGTAGGAGACATAAAAATATCATTTTTTTGCACAACACAAAACACACATTTTGTTGCAAAAATTAAAAGGTGCATTTTTTATTTTACTCGACACCTTCATTGGCAAATTAGGTGCATTTTCGGTTGCATCCGACACCTAGGTGATAAGAATTTTGAGGGCATTTCTTGTTTGATTGTTGCATCATTATTTTTGCAACTATAAGTCATATAATCAAGAACACACTCAACCCCAAAATTTCACAAATTTGTGTAAATCCTTGCACAGATTTAAAGCCAAAATTACTTGATATTCTCTCTTAAATCAATAAAACCCCTAATTCACTCTTATTTGTTTGGCTAAATTTCCTCAAAATTTTCATCCTTATTGAAGGGAGTTAAGGCAGGTGCCATTAAATATCTGTTTGAGTGAATTATATTTTGGTACTCTTTTAGGGTAATCAAAAGAAAGAACAAGTTTTTTTTGAAAATAAGGAACCTTAAAAGTTGCAATCCTTTGCACTAAGGGGGGATAATTCCTTTCTTCCTTCAAACATAGATTTTGATAAAAGGAAAATAAAACTTGTAAAGGCAATCAGAAAAGTTCAAATCATCAACATTAAACCTTTTCTTTTAGACTTCATAATAGCAATCATGCTTGAAGTACTTGCAATAAGAAAGGACAAATTGGTGAACTTTTTGATCAAATTGCCTAGAAAGCATAGTTTTGCACAAATTGTAAAAATGACAACCAAGACACCATTCAGTGTTGGTTTCAAAACAAGAAAAACTAAAATGGCAAAGGCACAATACAGAAGCCATCTTTCTTGTGAAGTGTCTCGTACTGATTCTGTTTTTGGTTCAAAGATAGCATAAGGAGTGCTAAATTGCTAAAATAGTTTTTTAGAGGGAAAACACATGAGTCCCTTGGGCAAAAGCACCATTTTCTCTCACTCTTCTTTTAGGCTTCATAAATAGCATAAGTTTTTTGTTTGAAGACCTTGCAATAAGGGCTAATTTTACCTCTTTTAGGCTTCATAAATAGCAAATTATAGGTGTTTAAAGTACTTATAACAAGAGGAGCGACTTTTTGTGATGTACAATTGTCTAGGAGGCAATATTTGTAAAATCCTTCACAACACTCTTGAGTTGCACACTTTTTGCAATTGAGGGAGGATATCCATTTCTTTTCTTCACTGATTTTTGTAAATAGGGAAGATGACTTATAAGGGTGCATTTTCGGCTTTGACCAACACCTTAGTCACACTTCCTTCAGAAATTAATTACACTATGTTTTGCAACAAGAAGGGGGGAACTTATAAGGGTGCATTTTCAGCAACGACCGACATCTTAGCTACCTTATATTTTGCAAATTCATATTGTAAATGAATGAACCTTGTATGAAGTGATCTATTCTACTACACCTAGAGATTGTAGTGGTTGGTTACCCATGCAAATCGATTGGATGATGTGATTACCATAAGGACATTCGTTGGCGTGAAGACATAGTGAGGAATGACCCACTTTTTGCTTAGGAGCAGCCAGAGCACTGTGACAAAGCAAAGAACCAACAGATCAACATCTTCTTCACTGTATTGGAGCAGTTATATACTTCACCCAAATATTGTTGTATAGAGGGATATGTATGTATTACCCAAATAATGTAATAAGGGGGGATGTTAGAGTAATATTCCATTACTTGGGATAATTACCATTTACTCCACTAGGTAAAATAAGCTAGTGTATTGCATTACACTACTTAGGATTTATTTCTACATTTACTGTTTTACTTTCTACCATATATATATTTACTGTCCTAAATATCTAATGGTAACTAGCCTAAATATCCTAGGGTAGTCAATCCTAAACCTAACTCTTTACCTAGCCTAACGTGTTTGTTAGCTTGGTTAGTGGGGAATTAGTTAGGTTTACTATTCATTGTATTATATAAACATTAGTCTTAAACCTAATGTTAAGTTAGTTAATTTGATTATTATTTTCATTTGAATTACCTTACATCAGCTCTCACCTGATTACGGTTTATGTATTATTATATATATATATGTACTACATAATAAAGAATTCAGCTTCGCTTTGGGTTATGACTGGACTTGCCATATCATTGGTACTTTCCTTGGCTGCCCACAAAGGGTGGAAAATTCAGCACATGGATGTAAAGAGTGCCTTCTAAATGGGTACTTTAATGAAGAGGTTTATGTCCAACAACCTTAAGGTTTTAAAGAACAAGGTAAGGAGAATCTTGTTTACAAACTGAAAAAAACATTTTATAGCCTCAAGCAAGCACCAAGAGCATGGTACTCTCGCATTTATGGCTATTTTAAGGAGTATGGATTCACTCGGAGCAAAAGTGAACCTACTCTCTACTACCTAAAGCAAGGCAAATACATTTTCATAGTTTATTTATATGTGGATTGTCTCATATTTATGGGTAGTAATGATAAGATGAATATGGAGTTCAAACACTCCATGATGAAACAATTTGAGATGAAATATCTAGGCTTAGTGCATTACTTCCTAGGCATGGAAGTTCATTAGACAGATAGAGGTATCTTCATATGTCAACACAAATATGCTCAAGATATGATCAAGAAATTTGACATGGAGCAATGCAAATTAGTTGCAACTCCAACGGGTCATGAGATCCAATTGAGAAAATATGATGGAGCACCGAAGGTTGATATGACCCCTTACAGGAGCATGGTTGGGAGTTTGATGTTTCTCACCAGCACAAGACCTGATATTCAGTATGTTGTTTCTCTTGTTTCAAGGTTTATGTCTGATCCATACAAGCTGCATTTTCAAGCAACTAAAATAATTCTGAGATATGTAAAGGGTACATTGGATTTTGGAATCCATTACCACAAATGTAATTCTGTAAATTTAGTTGGCTTTAGTGATAGTGATTGGGGCAACAATATAGATGATAGAAAATCTACATTAGAGAATTGTTTTAGTCTAGGGTCAGGACTAATTACATGGAGTTCCAAAAAGCAGACTATTGTAGCATTGTCATCTACTGAGGCTGAGTATATAGCAATCACATATGCTAGTACTCAAGCTCTATGGTTGAGAAAAGTCCTTAAAGAGATTAGAGAACGCCAAAGTGGTCCTACCAAATTGTACTATGACAACATGAGTGCCATTAAATTGGCATATAATCCCATCCACCATAGTAGATCAAAACACTTTGATATGAAGTATCACTTCATCCGAGACATGGTAGAGAACCAGGTAGTTGAGCTTAAACATTGCAGCACTTTGGACAACATTGCAGATATCTTCACCAAAGGCATTGCTAAAGCTCAATATATAAATCTAAGAGATTGTCTTGTCAGCCTTGCAACTTTAAGGGGGAGAATGTTAGTGTTTAACCTACCAAGGTGGACGACAGGCAATGAAAACACCAAGGTGGACGACAAGGTGGTGGACGATAGGTGGTGAAGGAGAGTTTAAATTTTAATTTTATTCCTCCCCTATCTTTTTTCTCCCCTATTTCCTCTCCCTATTTTTTGCTTAGTTTTTAATCTAGTTTTTCCTAAACTATTTAAGCTGTAACCTTTACTTATTTCAATAAATCAAACTTTTCAATTTATCAGGTTTAAATCCTTTTGTGCCTCAGTTTTCATAAATAAAATTTTTGAAATCTCCACTCCAAAAAGGTCTTCCTTTTGACCACACATTAAGCACACATTATTTATCTAAGTTTCACTACAAATAGGTTAAATCTCGTAGATGAGGAACTTAGTTACAATAGATTTTAAAATTCATCTATAAGATCTTTTATGGTTTCCAATTCATTACAGGAAGGAAACTATAATTAGGGTTATGCACATTGGCAAATATTAGGATTTCCAAAATTGAAAATTGGCAAATATGAGGACCCTTGATGTCGGCCCATTCGCTTGGAATTTTTAAGACCAATTTTTTCTTAGGGTCAATTCACCACAATATATATCCAAACATAGGAATATTTATACTTGTTTGAAATATATTTTCGAGCCTATTCTAATGGTGGTGTTTTTACAAAGTTATAAGGTGATTTAATAGGTCAAATTTTGCCCCAAAAATGACCTTAATTTTTAGGGCTTCAAATACCCCAAATTTTGGTGTGAAGATGATTGATTTGATTTTCTTAGGATTCACCTTGATTCACCTTGATTTCAATTAGGATTCACCATTTTTTTACAAGTATATTTTGAGTCCAACCCCTTATGCATAACCCTAACTATAATAGAGTTTAATATTCTTTAATGACGAATACATAATATTACACTAACAAAGCAATTCATATTCAATTAATATTTTAGACTTATTTTAAAGTAACCCAAACACATTCTTATTCCCTTAAGAGCATAAGCATTCATATCAATACATAAGAGTAGATATTACATAAGAGTCACATATCATTCATAATAAATCACCTACATCTCAAGGAGATATGTCAGTTTTTCAATTAATTTGAATCCAATCAATACAAATCTTTCCAATATATTTCAAGATTAAGATTGGATGTCCTTGACTACATTTAAGAATCACTGAATTACTTCACATCTGATGTGAAACTTAGCATATAAGAAAAGCATAGAACTTCTTCTTTGGAAATTCTATTTGAACACTTTGGACAAAGATAAACAACAAACACCCATACACAATGCTGGGAGGAAGCTACAACAGGAGCTCTCTCAAAAATAAAGGAGAAGTCCAAGACTCTTTCCACTTATCCATCCGTGATCACCATCACCGTCATCCCTTTGAATTTCCTGCAAATCATTTTGCATGAGGTCTTTGCAACAAGAATACTTATAAAAGTAGTTATCAATACCTCAAGTTTTGGATGTGAATCTCTCATCCCTTGGAGGTTTTGAAATCACCTCAAACATTTCTTACCTTGTCTCTAAAACTAATGGCTTTTCGCTCTAATCTAGAGTAAGATTCACAAAGCAATACTTTCATCTTATTTAAACAAGGCTCTCTTTTCTTCTGCCAATATGGTATTATCTTCTCGGCAATCATTTGTAATTAAATATAGAATCCAACAAGTCTTATGCAGAGCTTAATACACAACAAATAATTTTCAAAATAAAACATGATAAATTCTACTGAAGGAACCTTTGTGAGTTCAACCATCAATAAAACATATTCAAATAAATCATAAATTCAATCTTTCTAATTCTTCAAAATATACAGTGTCAAGAGAAGCATCCACACACATGTATCATAAGAACAACAAAGATACTCAAAAAAATTTAGTTTGAGTGTATGTCCAAAAGTAATACACCAACAAAGACTTTCCAGGACCTAACATCAGGGTTTCAAATTTGTCTTTGCTAAGATATTCTCTGGATTATTTATTTTGTTATCTAAGATCAACAAAGACAAAAGAATCCAACTAGTCTACTCTTCGTAAAATCTAAGCATCCTGTAGTTACACAAATTTGTATCTGGTAACGTTATTAACTAAAGATATGGAAGGTTTACTTAATTGCCAAAATCCTAAACTACTACTCTAGTCATTTTAGGTTTACCAAGAAAATTTCTTTCCTTATTGCCATAGAAATAATATGTCTTTAATACTAGAAGGTTACCAACATTCCTCTCCATATTTAATGTCATTTTCTACTCTTTTATTTTGATGAACTTACCAACCATCCTACTTAAAACACAGTAGTGCAACATATGTAAATTGCTCAACTTCGAGCTGATGGAAACTAGCAATCTATCATTACATTCACAGGTAGAAAAGGTATCAATATAACTAAGAGGTTTAGGCAAGAAATTGATTCATATTTAGCACACAAATTATCATCACTCTCGGTTCTTTTCAATCTAAAACATAGCTATATACATATAACCATCATTAATTTCAATAGAACAAAGGACCTTGGTATTATGTACTTGGTTTCCACAGTGATGATCTCGCATGAAGTTCGAAAGCTACAAGTCCTTCCACACACTTTCTTCCTTTCCTATGAATTTTTTTGGCTTACCTTTCGATCTTCTTTCCCACACTCACTACTAACACCAAAACCTACCTCGGTTGCTTTGCCTTGATCCCAAAAATCTCCACTTTCTAGAGTTTATGTTGAGCATCATGATAGCAAAAATTTAAGGGCAAAAATCCCCCCCTTTTGTTTGGTGTGCAAGAGTGGGCACAATTTTTCTGAACTGGAAGTCCCATAACTCCCAGACTTAAGCACAAGCAATTCATTTTTATCTGCAGTGACCACGATATCAAAACTGCCAAAACAAGAACTATTTCCACAAGGGTACTAAAACCAAAACAAAATGTACCACCATCTTCTTTAACGTAAATCCTCAAATACATAAAACATACATATAAATATGTATAAATTTATACACACTAATATTCATGCGAAACCAACGTTTCTAAATAAGCATTCATTAATAATGATTTCCCTTATTTTTTTTATAAAAATAAAAACAATGTAAATAAACATTTGTCTCCATATATAAAAGAACATTTAATCATTTTATAGATTCTTTCAGACTTATGGAACTTCCTTAAAAATGGCCATAAGCTGAATATACAACAATGAAAGCAAATTGTTGTTAGTCACTAATCTTTCACCCAAGATTTAGTGCACTTTGCCCAAGCAAAACATGATAGCACGATAAGTCATAACATCATTCTACTAACACATTATAGTGGTTATTATTTTATCTTTCAATGTAGGAGTCTATCCCTACAAGGATATACAATCTATTAATGACCTCTTATTTTCTTTTTATTAAAAATAAGATGCGAAACCAAAGAAAATAGAATTGTCAACCATTCCATCACCAAACTAGAACAAACAAAAATAAGTCTACCTTATGAGAAAGTTTTTTCTTGTGAGGGTCATGACATACTCCCCTCATTAGGCTTAACACAGTCCTCAGTGTTTCATCAAAGTTTTATCACACCTATCAAATGATTTCAGATAGAAATGGAAATTGCCTTTGCATATCTTCCAGTTTCTCCTAGGTTGCATTGTTCTTGGAAAAGCGATCCCACTAAACTTTGCATTGCTACAAAATTCATTTCCTCATAGAATTGGAATGAAATTCAAGTATTCTTATTGGTTGAACCTCGATAGTCTCCTGGTTCACCATATACAAATTTAAAAAGTCCTACACATGTTCAGGGTTAGTAACAAATTTTCTAAGTAAAGAAATGTGAAAGATGTCATGAATCTTAGACAAGATAGGTAGTAAGGAAAGTCGATATGCCACAAGACTAATATTCTCTAAAATTTTGAAGGGTCTCACAAAACTTGGATCAATATTTGTAGACTTAATAACACTTTTCATTGGTTTCACCCTTAAAAATACTTTGTCATCGACTGAAAACTCTCGTGGTGACCTCTTACGATCAGCACAACTTTTTTGTCAATCGATGGCTATTTTCAACCATTCCCTAATTATCCTTAACTGTTGTTACATTTCCTTGACCATATCTAAGCCAAGCACAATTCGGTCCTCTAGATTGTCCCATGACAATGTTTTCTTGCATCTCCTGCCATATAGTGCTTCAAAAGGAGCCATACCAAGAGTGGAGTGGTGACCATTATTGTAGGTAAATTCCACCAAATGTAGGTAGTCTTCCCATCGGGTTTTCTTATCTATAAAATACATGCAAAGCATGTTTTCTAACACTTGGTTTACACTTTTGGTTTGGCCATCTATTTATTGGTGATAATCAGATTTGATATTCAGTCTAATACCAATGGCATGATGTAAAGCTTGCCAAAACTTAGATGTAAATCTAAAGTCTCTATTCGATATAATTACTTTCAAGAAACCATGAAGTTGAAATATATCTTGGAAAATATGTTAGCAACAACCATGATGTCATCCTTAGTGCTTCTAGGTATAAAATGTGCAACCTTGGTTAATCTATTGACCACCACTAGGATTACGTTATGCTGGAACTGATTTTTAGGTAGCTCTATAATAAAATCCATTGCAATTACGTATCATTTTTGCATTGGTACATCATGCGGATACAACATTCCTATAGTGTATTTGCGTTCTACTTTAACTTTTTAGCATTTGAAGCAATGAGTGACAAATTTAGTCATGTCCCTCTTCACCCTAGGATAAAATAAAGTTTTCTTTATATTCTCCCTCATATTTTCTCCTCTCGGGTGAGCAAAATATGGTTATTTATGCACTTCAATCATGATTGCTTTTCTCAAATCATCAATTTTTGAAATAACTACCTTGTCCTTGAAGCATAGGAAACCGTCTTTGAAGCTAAAATCCTAGTTATCATTCATATTCCTTCCCACATTTTAAAAAAATTTGTTGTAGTATGCATCCTGATTTTGCATAATCCTAACTTGTTCCATCAAGTCTACATGGACGTGAGATAGGATGACTATATGCCTCATCCTACTCAGTGCATCAACAACTTTATTATCCTTTCTTTAATATACTCAATGCCAAAATCGTACTCTATAAGAAATTCCATCCACATTCTTTGTCTAGCATTGAGTAGAGGTTGGGTAAATATGTATTACAGAATCAAATGGTCTATCCTTAGCTCAAATGGTCTCCCCACAAAGTAATGTTGCCAACTCTTGAAAGCAAACACCACCTCTGCCAATTCCAGATCATGAGTTTCATAATTGATCTCCTGTTGTTTCAATTTTCTTGACCCATAGGATATCACCGCTCCTTCCTAAGAGAGCATTCCTCCCAAACATTTCAAATGTGCATCTGTACACACAAAAAAAGTTCCTTGAGTATCGAGTACCTTTAATATAGGAGGTATGGTAAGATTTTTCTTAAGCAGTTCAAAACCTACCTCACATTTATCTATCCACTTGAATTCTTTTCCGTTCCTCTGTAGTTTAGTTATTGGAGATGTAATCTAGGCGTAGTCCTTTACATAACACATGTAATATCTAGTCAATCCCATGAAAATTCCAACCTCTATCGCATTCTTAGGCAGCGATGAATTTAAAATAGCTTCTATTTTCTTAGGGTCTACCATTATCCCTTCTACCAAAACAATGTGTCCCAAATATTTTACTCTATTGACATAAAAATCATAGTTGGATAAATTCCCATACAACTGATTTTTTCTTAGTAGTTCTAGCACAATCCTTAGGTGTTTATCATGCTCTATATTATTCTAGGAATATATCAAAATATCATCCAAGAACACCAACACAAATTTCTCCAAATGATTTCTAAAGACATTATTCATCAAATTCATAAATGCAACTAGTGCATTTGTTAAACCAAAAGGTAAAGCATTAAACTCGTAATGTTTTAATGAGTTTTAAAGGCTGTCCTATGAGTATCCTCCTCTTGGATCCTCAATTGGTGGTATCTCAATTTCAAATCAATATTTGAAAAGATTAAGGTATCCTTAATCTGATCAAAGAGATCTTTGATTCAAGGTAGAAGATACCTATTCTTGACAGTTTTCTTGTTTAGTATTCTATAATCTATGCATAGTCTCAACAAACCATAATTTTTCTTCGTAAATAGCACTGGTGCACCCTAAGGTGACACACTTGGTTTGATTAATCGTTTCTCCAGTAGCCCTTGTAGTTGCACTTTTAGCTTTTGTATTTCTATGGGATTCATTCGATAGGGAGCTCTATGTATGGGTTTTGTTCTAGGTTGGAGCTCAATCGTGAAGTCAAATTCCTATTTAGGTGGTAATCCAGATGAATATTTTGGAAATACATCCCTAAAATCTTGCAAAAGTGGGTATATTCCAAACATATCTTCCTTATTTTAATAATCTAAATCATTTATCTAAACAACGTATACCATTCCCCATTTTCCACTACCTTCCATGTACTCTATCCATCTATCTTGAAAGTTTACTACAACTATATGTGTCTGCAGCCAATCCATTCCTAGGATTACATCAAATATATGCAATGGTGCTGCCTAAAGACATCTTATGGTCAACCCACTAGGTAAGGCAATTTATGCCATAGGGTAGCATTGAATCATAAAGTAGGTTTATCTTGAGCCATACTCAACCTTCCATGCTAAGATTCTAGGTATTTTAGGTGTATCTTTAATTAAATTACTGGAAACAAAACTATCCATAGTACCATTGTCAATCAAAATTTTAACATTTCCTCCAAAGACCTTTCCCCTTATCAGCAACAGAATGGCTTGCCCTTTTAGATCCTATTTCCCCATCACTGCATAGATCTTATGCGTTGGTTCCTTGATTGAAGGATCCTTGTACATTGGTTCCTTTCCCTTCGAACTCAATCCTATTCAGTGTAGACAATTTTTAACGTAATGTGGTCCACCATAATCAAAACATCTAGTTATGGGTCCTAGGTGTGTTTTCTACCTCTGCTTCTCAACTGCTTTCTTTGTTGTGATGGGAGGACTAGCCCGTCCTTAAGATGATTTGTTGTTACCATTATTGTGATTGTTGGAGTTGTGGTTCTTTCCTTGAAACCATTTTCTAAACCTCCCTTGCTTCCTATCATTCCTTTGGTCCTACTTAGGGAAGTTCTTACTAGCCTGTTCTCCTTCCAACTTAACAAAACCAACACTATTTTTTTCCTTAGAGCCTCTTTGCCTTGTTCATCTAACCCATCATAATAAAAATAGGGTTTGATATAGGTTTCAATAATTTTGTCCAAATCATAGGTCTTTTGAAGAGTAACAAGTTCACACATGTCCACCTCCTATCCTATTCTAGGATCTGCTCCTGGTATGAACTTATGGATCTTCATTTTCTTATTGTATGTTGACACATACTTCAGAATCTTGATAAATCTCTGGTAATATTTTTCCACTAACCTAATTTCCTATTGAAGTTTAGTGAACTCTTAAAAATTTTGGGAGTAGAAGTGTTCTATGAGGAATCTATCCTTAAAAGCCTCTACAAACACTTTTTCACTCAAATCCATTGCTACCGCAAGATCCAATCCTACACTAAATGTCTCCCACCAGTCCAAGCCAACACCTTGAAGATGTAAAGTGGCATAGGATGTACAAGTTTCGATGGAGTAATTCTTCATGTTACAATAGGTCTTGATCTCTTTTAGCCATGCTTCAAATTTATCACCATCTTCCTCTCCATTGAACTTGGAATATTTTAAATGTTTCATATCCTTTTCCAACTCGGCATCTAGAAGAACCCTAGCCTGTTGTGCCTAGGTAAGGGGTCACATTTTTGTCCCATTCCAAATTTTCTAACCCGAGTCTTCCGATTCAAGATAGAATCCAACATCTATTTTTGTGCTTCCATATGTTCATAGAGTTGGATCACTATTGTTGTGAGATCCTCTCTTTCATTACTAGGGTTCTCTGAACCTATATTCGAGGTTCCACCCTCTACATTGGTTTGTCGTGTCTACCTCATCTATGGGGCAACACTTCCTTCTATTTGGTGGCATTATCCCTGGCCACACATGAAAAAGTCATTAGGAGTCAATTTACTTTAGTAACTAAATTCGTAGTTACTCTAACCACTTAGGTATGTTTTCTATCACACACCATAAAGTAGATTTTGTTAATTCACTAAATCCCTACTTAGGTATATTTCCTATCACACACCATAATAAGGTTTATGTAGTGAGCCTATTCCACTACGAACCTAGGCTCTGATACCAAATGTCATGACCCAAATTTTCCTACCATATTAAGAGTAATTTTTTTTTTAACATATGGTTTGCCCCTCACAATGCTAACATGGCTCATGAACTCCTATAAAAAGGTTCATCCATTTCTATACTTACATTTGTATTTCAATCTAAGTTATCTAAAAATAATATCCACTCATGTCTATACTCACATTAGTCCATTAATGCAAGTACATTAGGTGTAGAGATTCACCCATCACTATACTTACATATGTCCATTAATGTAAGCACACTAGGTGTTATTCTTACTCTGAGCTATCCTACTCATTACTCCCAAATGAGTTAGCTCTTAAACTCCTATCAGTCCATCGATAAGGAGCTCACCATCTGCCACACTCAACATAGTTCTATTTATGTTGGAACCAAGTTCTAGGGAAATCGAACATCTTTCTCATTGCGATGACTAGTTCGCCATCCCAAGAGTAAGTCTCATATTATTACACTCAAACATTATGATTGTCTTATTCACCAATCTAGTGAAGGCTTAGGATATTCGTTTATCCCAGATATTTCTATTTTAACACCTGAGGAATATGTTTTCTGGAAAATATTCTCAAGATTCTCAAAACTAAGCTCTAATCAAATCATTCTTCCTGTAGTTCTCCTTCCACCGTTATTTCATATCCAACGAGAATTCCAAGCCTTATATAAACTTGATTTTTAATTCATAAACCATATTTCATTCATTTAGATGATTTAATTGGACATATACCACATTCAATTTTAAATTGGTGATCCCATCGTTAGAGGACTAACATGAAACAAGCTTAATCCTACTCCATATCAACATCATAACTCTATTGTAACCAATAAATTTTCCATTCATATGAAGATGTTTAAATATTACAAAATGAATTGGTTGAAGAGTTCGATGGTAAATGGAACTACTTCAACTATATTTAATAACCTCCCCAACTAATGCAACTATCCAAAGCATTATGAAGCATTAATATGAATAATGTAATAAAATTTGTATAAACTATAGTTTATGCTAACATCCCCCCTTATTACATTATATGGATATACAAAGACTGTTGCAAAACAATTCAAATTTGACACGTGCAAGTGCCTTGGTGAAAATATCTACAACCTGCTCATTAGTGGGAATATCCTGGAGTTGTATGTGATGATTTGGAACTTCATCTCGAATGAAATGACATTGAGTGTCAATGTGTTTGGTACGCTCATGAAAGACTAGATTCTTGACAAGATTCAAAACACCTTGATTGTTGCAAAATAAGTGAAATGGAAGATTCTTTGGAAGAATGTTTGTAAGAATATGATTTAACCATATCACCTCGCAGACGGATCCATGTGTTGTATGATATTCTACCTCTGTAGAAGATAAAGCAACCACCCACTACTTCTTACTATGCCAAGAGATAGGTCCAAATCCAAGATGGAAAATATATCCAAAAGTTGATTTCTAATCATTAACGAATCTAGCATAGTTATGAGTCCATGTATACCTGTAAGAAGAAATTGTCATTCTTCATGTATTCCAAGCCATATTCTGTACTACCACAGACATAATGAAGAACGTCTTTTTGTTGCTTTCCAATGATTCACCTTAGGTTCCTGCATGAACCTTGAAAGATAACCCATAATAAAACTAAGATCTGGCCTAGTGTTTTTTAGATATATGAGACTACCAATCAACTGGTGATAGAGAGTACCATCTACCTTTGGAGATTTATCATATCATGATAACTTAAGACTTGGTTCCATTGGAGTTGCTTTAGGCTTGCAATCATTCATACGATATTTTTCAATCAATGTCTTGGCATACTTCTTTTGTGTAACTCTGATATGATTCATTTTTGATCCACTTCTAGACCAAGACAATAGTGAAGAATTCCTAGATCTGTCATCTCAAATTATTATTTCAAGTCATATTTCACTGTATCTATCATTTTATCTAAACTACCAATGATGATAAGATCATGCACATAGAGTACTAAAATTACTATGTTAGAACCGTTGTTATTGATATAGATATTAGCATCTGAAGAAATTATTTTGAATCCATACTGCAATAGGTGACTGTCCATTTTGATGTACAAAGCTCATGGAGCTTGTTTTAACCCATACAAGGATTTAATCAACTTGTAAACTTTCTGTTCTTCCCCTTCAACCACAAATCCTACTAGTTGGGTCATGTACACTTCTTCTTATAGGTCACCATTCAAGAAGGCACTTTTGACATCCATCTGATGTAACTTCCACCCGAATTGAGCTACCATAGCACAAAGTACATGAATGATAGCCATTTTTTCTATGGGTGCAAAAGTATCTTCATAATCAATGCCTTATTTTTGAGCATAGCCATTTGCAACAAGACATACCTTATACTTCACTTTTAACACCCATTTGCAACCAATGGGATTATTTCTTGAAGGCAGATAAACTAGCTTCCATGTGTTTATTTCATGAGATATGTATGTTTAGCATCCATAGTAGCCTTCCACTGAGGCTCACTAAGTACATCTTGAACTATTATGGGTTCATTCTCATCCGATGCATATATATAAAACCTTTCATCATCCATATCTGCTTCTCTATCTTCCTCTGCATCTACAGATAGTTCATAAAACTATTGGTAAAGATCATTAACATCTAAAATTTATGCCTATGCTCTCATCTACTGAGTCATGTTGTGTATGCAAGGTCAATCTAGAGTTAGATCTAGAAGTGAAGTTAAATTTGAATCTCTCAATGTGCTAATATATCATTTTGGAACCATATTCTCTTTCTTAGGCTCCTCTTCATCCAGATATACAGTTGTAGATGCATTATCTGATGTGAAAGCTTCATCGAATACCATATCTCTACTGGTGTGTGTTTTATTGGTATTAGGATCTATCAATCGATATCCCTTTGAATGCTCATCATAACCAAGAAAAATACACTGCAAGGTTTTTTCATCTAACTTCTTTCTCTTCTATTTTAGAATGTGCATGAATACCTTACATCCAAAAATTCTTAGATGAGAAATGAAGGGTTTCATACCACTCCATGCTTCTTGTGGAGTCATGCACTGTAGAGCTTTTGTGGGTGCTTTTTTTATGAGGTACGTTATTGTATTCACGGCTTCTGCCCAATTCTCATGCTCAAGATGTGCTCCATTAAGCATACAATGAACCATTTCCATGATGGAACAGTTCCTCCTCTCAAAAATTCCATTTTGCTATGGAGTATAGGTTGTTGTCAGCTGTCTCTTAATCCTATGTGAATTCAAAAATGATGAAAATTCTTTGGACGTATATTCCATCCCTCGATCTGAGCGAAGGGTCTTGATAGAACATTTTGAATCCTTCTCAACATTCTTATTGAACTATTGAAACTACAAAAATACCTCTGAATGCAATTGTAGAAATAAAATGTACATATTCTATGAGTAATCATCAACAAACAATTGAAAATACCTCTTTCCACCATAACTGTTTGGCATAGGATCACACATATCGGTGTGTACCAACTCCAAAGTTTTCTTAGCTCTTGAAGAGCTCACCTCAAATGGTACTTGGTTTTGCTTCCCTGCTAAGAAATTCGATCATATTGGCAATGTAAATGAAAGGTTGGGAAGACCTTTCACCATCTCATATTTGCTTAACTCAAGCAAATATCCTAAACTCAAATGCCCATATCTCTTGTGCCAAAGAGAAGTTTCCTCCTTTGTGTTTGCTACCATGGCAACATGAGGCATAGAAATAGAATTTAAGATAAACAAGCCATGCTTGTATGAACCTGTTGTTACATGCTTTTCCTATCTCGTGATGAAGCATATCTTTCTGCCATCCTCAACACTGAAAACAACATCCATGTTTCTATCCAATATCTGAGGGACTGACAACAAATTATTTGTCAATCCAGGAACATAGAGAACCTTCTCAATTTGAAATTTACCATCTGGAAGAGTGACGAAAACATCTCATTCAACCTGGACTCAATAGTTCTTATCATCAGTGATTGCCACTATCTTGCCTTCCTTTACCTCAAATATCTCAAACCATGATCTATCACCAAACATGTGTTTACTGGCATTAGAATCAATATACCACACAGGATCCTTCTGTTGAGAAGAGATGTCGATCATGAGCACCTTGTGTGCTATCTTAGAGTTTGAATTTGATTTCTCATAAGCAACATGTCCCTTGGGTTGCTTATTCTTCTTCTATGGTTTGTATTTCCCTTTCCTTTTTTCTTGTGATCTTGGTCATTGGGTTGTTTATTCTTAAAACAACACCTGTTGGTGTAATGGTTATCCATATCATAAATTTTGAAATATTTATTTTCTTTCTATTGAGGTTGTTTCCATTTTCATTTGGATGAAGATCCTCCCTTCTTAAATTTACCTTGCTTCTTACCCCCTTGTTTTGAGTAAAGTGTATTATCTAGCACTTCATCTCTTTGAAGCTGATTTGCCTCCTCAGTTTGAAGTAAATTTACCAACTCCACAAAAGTAACTTATTGACCAGAAACTCATAGAGATGTGATCAACACCTTGTAGGATTATGGAAAAGCTCTCAAAATTATGGAATTCAAGAGAGTATCTGCCACTATCTCTCCCATAGCATTCAATTAGCTTTCAGTTTTACCACTTTGTATAGGAATAATTTGACTATCTCACCAGATTTCATACTGAGTGTATGTAGTTGAGATTGAAGGTTAAGAATAGTGGACTGATTCTTCCCTTCATAAATGGTAATAAAAGCATCCCAAGCTTCTTTACCAGTTTTTACATCATAAATATGAGGTTGTACGTCATCTGTAGTAGCAAATAGAATAAACATGATACACCTTCTATCCTTATTATAAAATACCTCTTGATCTGGCTCTGCTGTTGTAGGATGTTTTGTAGTGCCAGTCACTACATCCCATAAATATTTAAATTGAAGGATAGTTCTCATATTTTTTTTCCATGGTGCAAAATTAGAACCTTTGAGCAACTGTAAATCTGACTAATATTTGTGAGCAGTGGCCATTGTGAAGGTTCCTTATATCATCAAATGGTACCCCTGTTGATATACTACAAAGTGTACGTGAAAGAGAATTCAATAAAATTGATGGCACCTGCCTCAAAACCCTTTTGAAAAAGGATGATGAGTTGGAGGAGTTTAAGCCAAACAATTAGAATAATATAGGGTATTAAATGGAGTGAATATCAAAACTGGCTTTCCTTATGTCTCCTCGATGATGTATAGAGAACAAGCTTAGACATCATTGTTGCAGATATGTTAGGCAAAAAATATAGTAGCCCAAAGCATGACAACATTACCTATAAGTGTGGGCCAGAGGTATCATAAATACTGAACATTGTGATGCAATAAATTGCACAAATAGGTGTAAAATTTGGAGTCTTTTCTTTGCTTTGAATATTTTACCTTATGATTGAATTGCAAAAAAATAGGAAATTTAAATGCAAAAACAACCACATGTGCCCATAAACACTTATGTGTCAGTTTCCACCAAAAATGCACCTATTACAATGCTAGTTTTGTTAAGATGTTGGTTTCCATCGAAAATACATCTTTGTTACAATGATTTTTACAAAATATATGAGGTTTTGGTTTGCAAAAATGATATTCAAATCCAAATTTTCTTTTCAAATCCACAATTTTCTTCCCCCCCTTGTCTTAGAATTTTGCAAGAGAAAAAATGCTTTTGATCCCCTTTTTATTGCAAAATAAACAAGGATGAAAATTTGTGATATACCCTTTCAATTTGCAAAAAAGAAAACAAAGTGCAAAAATTCACTTATCCCTCCATGGCACAAAAAAAATGCTCAAGGTTTCAACAAAATGCACTAGGTTTTGCTTGCTTTGTGTGAGTGGCAAAACAAATTTGATGTTTTTGTGGGTTTCAAAAAACAATTTTGCTTATCCCTCAAAAAAAAAAATGTTGTTTCTGCCACTTTCTTATATAGGTTTCAATTGCAAAAAAAAATGGAATTTTGTAATTTATAAAAGAAATCTAAGGTAATTAAAAAAATACCTTTTAATAAGTCTTCCACATGTAGAAAAATTATGGGCGCATGATTTGAACTTGCACCTCCTTATTCCTGAGCGCCCTAGCAATAGGCTCCCGACCAACTTCGCTAGGCGGGCGAATGCAATTAGTTAGGCACGAAGTACCTTTTATCCTTTATTTTTGGTTCTAAAGGATAAAAAAATATGCATCGTGGACTGCATTCTTCAGCAAGGTATTTGAACAACGTCTACTGTATTTGAAACAACAAAAGTGAGAACCTCTTCCAAGTGCACGCACCACCATTTTTTCATGCAATAGGGCTTCTTCTACATAAACGATCCAACGGTCAGTGATCCTCGAGCATCAAAGTCCAATGGAGGTTCTGCCAGGTTCTAACATCATAGAGTTGAAAAAAAAGGTGGATCTGACAAGAATTTCTCTATTCTGGTTTGTGTTGGTCATGGTCTCCAATGGAGAGACTGCACCAGAAATGATAGAACAGAACATAAAATATCTCCCCTCCCAATCACACCTTACAAATATTTTGCACAGGTCTATAGGTATTGTAGGCTAGATTGCAAATTTTGATGTGCGTCAGATCCTTCAACATGAATAATCATGAAGTGCTATAAATTTTGGAGTGTGCTACCTGCAAAAGTTGTAGGCCTTGCAAGTTATGGAATGGTTGATCAACGATCACCACCTTACCCAAAACATATCACTTTACCCAAAAATTGAAGATAGGCTCTCATACCATATTGTAATCAACAACTTTTCCATTCATATGAAGATGTTTAAATATTACAAAAGGAATTGGTTGAAGAGTTCGATGGCAAATGGAACTACTTCAACTATATTTAATAACCTCCCCAACTAATGCAACTATCCGAAGCATTATGAAGCATTATTATGAATAATGTAATAAACTATGTATAAACTATAGTTTATGCTAACAAACTCTATATGGAAAGAACTTATTGGAAAACTATTCATATAGGTTTAAATCCTTCCATGCATCGATTTCTATAAATAATATTTCTAAAATCTCCATTGTAAAATGGTATTCCTTTTGAACACACAGTCATTTATCTAAGTTTTGCTACAAATAAGTTAACTCTCGTAGACGAGTGAACTTAGCTAAAACAGATTTAAAATTTATCAATAAAATATTTGTGGTTTCCAATTCATTACAGGGAGGAAACTATAATAGATTTTAATATTTATTTAATAATGAGTACATAATAGTACACTAAAAAAGCAATTCATCTTCAATTAATCTTTCAGACTTATCTTAAAGTAACCCAAACCCATTCTTCTTCCCTAAAGAGCATAATAATTTATATTACTACATAAGAGTAGAGATTACATAAGAGATACTCATATAATTCAAAATAAATCACTTACGTCTCAAGGAGATACATAGATTTTTCAATTAATTGGAATCCAATCAATACAAATCTTTCCAATATATTTCAAGATTAATATCGGACGTCCTTGACTACGTTTAAGCATCACTGAATTACTTCACATCTGACTTGAAACTCAACATATAAGAAAAACATAGAACTTCTTCTCTAGAAATTCTATCTAAACACTTTGGCCAAATATAAGCAACAAACACCCATATGTAATGATGGGAAGAAGCTACAACAGGAGCTCTCATGAAAATAAATAAGTTTGAGCCTCCTTCCACTTATCCATCCTCGATCGCTATCACAGTCATCCCTTCGAATTTCCTACAAATCATTTTGCATGAGGTCTTTGCAACAAGATCATTATAAAAGTAATTATCAATACCTCGAGTTTTGTTTGTGAATCTCTTGTCCCTTGGATATTTTGAAATCACCTCAAACATTTCTTACCTTATCTCTAAAACCAATGGCTCTAGGTTCTAATCTAGAGTAATATTCACAAAGAAAAACTTTCATCTTATTTAAAAAATGCTCTCTTTTCTTTTGCCAATATGGTTTTATCCTCTCGGTAATCATTTGTCATTAAATACAAAATCCAACAAGTCTTAAGTGGATATTAATACACAACAAATAATTTTTAAAATAAAACATGATAAATTCTACTAAAGGAACCTCAGTGAGTTCAACCATCAATAAAATATATTCAAATAAATCACGAATTCAATCTTTGTAATTCTTCAAAATATACATCACCAAGAGAAGCATCAACACATACGTATCGCAAGGACAACAAAGACACTCAAAATTTTTTAGTTTGAGTGTATGTCCAAAAGTAATACACCAAAAAGGTTTTCCAGGCCCTAACATCAGGGTTTCAAATTCGTATTTGCTAAGATATTCTCTGGTTTATTTGTTTTGTTATCTAAGATCAACAAAGCCAAAAGAATCCAACTAGTCTACTCTTCATAAAATCTAAGCATCCTGTAGTTACACAAATTTGTATCTGGTAACACTGTTAACTAAAGATATGGAAGATTTACTTAATTGCCAAAATCCTAAACTACTACTCTAGTCCCTTTAGGTTTACCAAGAAATTTTCTTTCCTTATTGCCATCAAAATAATATATATTTAAGGTTAGGAGGTTACCAACATTCCACTCCATATTTATTATCATTTTCTACCCTTCTATTTTGACGAACTTACCAGCCATCCTACTTAAAACACAACAGTGCAACATGTGCAAATTGCTCAACTCTGAGCTAATGGAAACTAGCAATCTATCATTGTGTTCATAGGTAGAAAAGGTATCAATACAACTAAGAGTTTTAGGCAAGAAAGTGATTCATCTTTAGCACATAAAATTATCATCACTCTTGGTTCTTTCTAATCTAAAACACAACTATAGACATATCACTCTCATAATAATTTCAATAGAATAAAGGACCTCAATATTACATATTTGGTTTCCACAGTAATGATCCCGCATGAAGTTCGAAAGCTGTAATTCCTTCCACATACTTTCTTCCTTTCCTATGGCTTATTTTAGATCCCCTTTCGATATTCTTTCCCACACTCACTACTAACACCAAAACCTACCTCGGTTGCTTTGTCTTGATCCCTCAAAGTTCCACTTCCCAGATTTTAAGTGCAAGCAATTCATTTTTATCCGCAGTGACCATGATCTCAAAACCGCCAAAACAAGAACGATTTCCACAAGGGTACTAAAATCAAAACAAAATATACCACCATATTATTTAACATCAATCCTCAAAGACATAAAACATACATATAAATATGTATAAAATTATATCAATAATATTCATGCGAAACCAACGTTTCTAAAGAAGCATTCATTAATAATGATTTCCCTTTTTTTTTTATAAAAAGAAAAACAAGGTAAATAAAAATGTATCTCCATATACCAAAGCATATTTAATAATTTTATAGATTCTTTTAGACTTGTGAAACCTCCTTAAAAATAGCCATAAGCTGAATATACAACAATGACAACAAATTATTGTTAGCCACTAATATTTCACCCAAGATTTAGTTCACTTTGCCCAAGCAAAACATGGCAGCTTGATAAGTCATCACATCATTCTACTAAAACATTTTAGTGGTTATTATTTTCTATTGACAACCTCTTATTATTATTTTATTAAAAACAAGATGCGAAACCAAAGAAAATAGAATTGTCAACCATTCCATCACCAAAATAGAACAACAAAAAACAAGTCTACCTTATGAGAAAGTTTTACCTTGGGAGGGTCATGACAAAAAGTGTCATGTAATAGAGTGTGCATGTAGGATTGTACAATGTGTCGTATAGTGAAGTGTGCAAGTGTGCAAGTAGGAGTGTACAAGTGTCATAGAATAAAGTGTGCAAGAGTAAATAGACATTCAAGAGTCATGTATACAAGTGGTAAGATGAAAGCCAAAAGACATGAGAGGATTTATCTTATGCATGAAATATGAAAAGTTGCATCTCTTAGATATGTGAGGGGAGCAATAGTCAAGTATTGAAGAGTCACTTTTATAAGGCTATATTATGGAGACAAAGCTCTATGAAATGTACCATATTTGAACATTGATAATATTGAAGTTTGTATGTATATTTTGAGCAATTCTACTGTAAGTTTTCTTTATGTATTTGTATGAATAATATTGCCCATTCTATTCATATTATTGTTGTTTTATACAAACGTTTATTTATTAATATTGACCTCGTATATTGAATGCCCAATTTTTAATTATTATATTTAATCCTAACCATTGGAATCTATGATAATTTGGTTGAAAAGCCAACAATGATCGGTGTATTGGCTCTTATGTTTCAATTTGGTGTCATATCCACGTCATCTCATTTCAAGGATAGGGGAATTTTTCTAAATATTATGTTTTATTCTTGAGTTTAAAAACACTTATGTTTTTTTAAAATTTATTTTGATCTACTTTGACTTAGAACTAGTCTAGGAATAACCCAATTCGAACTTAAAGTGATATTAAGCTAATGTAATATACAAATTTTATAGCTATGTGTTTTTCAATTTTTTTTAGGCAAGGGTATACAAAAATGCAATAGTTCAAGTCTTAATCTATATGCAAATCAACTTTTTGATGTAGATGCAAATATTTAATTGAGATTTTAGCTCTAACTGACAAAAATGATAGAAATATGTTCCCCTAAGATTTAAGCTACTTTTTTATTTTTAAAGGAATAACCAGACAGGAAATCAAAAATAAAAATTTTAATAATCAAACTAAGCTAAATTATGGAGAGAAACATTTAAACTTGGTTTTGCTTCTATTTATGGCGGAAGTAATGTTGTTGCAAAATCATCGATGACACTTGTCCTATGGTGCTTTTATCTACAGTTCTTGTTAATTTGGTTTTTGTTCCTCCAGATACCTACATATAGGTAAACTCCAAAAGCAATCAAATCTTGAGAGGTTTTCCTAAGTCAGAGAATGATTACCATCCATTTGGTTGTCATGAAATCCCTATTTAGAGAAAGAGGATAAAATTAAAATTAAAAAATGATGCCTAATTTATAAATGGTAAAAGCACTGGCAACACTATCAATATTAGGTGGCACTTTCACTTAATGCCATATATTGATATAATACAAAAAAATTTCTCTGTGATAGAAAACCAAAGCATAGTAGCATTACTAGTATTGCAATTTGGTAGCTCTTCCATCTCTAGATGCAAAAAGATGACTTTCCAAATTTGGAAACCCATAACAAATAGATGGGATTGTGGGATCCTGATCAATAAGGTATAGAAATTCTAATAAAGATATGATTTTGATCGATTAAATACAGATGAAATGCAAATAAGACAAATATTTTAAATAAGTTTTAATGTCTAATTGAAAATTTATTAACACAATATGATTTACAAAGATAAAAGACAAGAAAATAAGAGACAAATTTTATAGTCTCAAACAAAGGGCCTACCCTAATGCCTATGCAAATGTAATAGTGAGAAATATCAAAACTGAAATCTCCACCTCTTGCACGAGCTTTAATGGCTTTCACACAAAACTCTTTTTGGTCACATATTCTAAAGGATATTGACATGATTTACATGTATATGCTGATAACCAAATGGATGGACAAAGTTTTATTACTTAGGATTTGGGATAATATTTAGAAGAGTTTCTTTAGCTTGGGAAGTAATGAATTGGGATGCCTTAAGGGCTAACTTTATAGAAGCTATGGATCCCTTGGAGGATTTACCAACATTGAAGAGGGACAACATGATTGGAGAGAGGTTGATGATATGATGTCATGCAAAGAGGATGGAAGATTTTATGGAGACAATATTGGGATGTGGAGAGGATCAAGGGAGGTCTAACTACCAATCACACTAGGTGATGAGCATTAGGGAATTTTAGTTGGGGTTAGCATGACAAGTCTTTAATTTGGTGGGTAGCTAATGTCAGTCAAATATCTATTCTAGTGGCAAAATGACCATTGTTAGATTGACTAAGTGAGAAAAGATAGAATTTTAAAGTTTAGAAAAAGCATTGCCAATTAGTAGCGTTGTTGGTGCTACTACCTCCAATATGATGCTTTTGATTTAGAGCATTTAATAACCCTTGGATAAGACTTTAGCTTATTGGGTTGACCAAGATGTTTGATTTTCTTGATGAGGTAGATGGTAGTTTTGTAGATTTTGATAACATGTTTAAAATTTGGTGTCTATAGTCCCTTTTTATTCATTCATTGAATGATGAATGTGTCAAAAACTAGCTTGCATGTATCAATTTTGAGACAAATAGCTTTCATGTTGATTAAGATTTAGGATTCAAGAATATTGATGTATATGAAGTTGATTACCGATGATGCAAATTTTTTTCTTTGGGGCAGCATTAAATGTTGTTGCGCTCCTATGTGCCTCCTTAAGGTTTGATGGAAAAATCAAGCTTGAATGAGGAAACTTGAATTAACTATGATAAACAAGTGAATTGATGAGAAATTATGATAAAACAAAAAAATTGACTGGAGTGGGCAAGGGGTAAAATAAAGTTACCTTCGTATGTGATAATGTTTTTATTAAAAGATGCTATTTATATGATAAGGCTTTAAAATAATAATGATTTATACATAGCTTTTGATATTAAGGTGTACAAAAGGTATGGTTTAAAATAGGTGTATTAATCATAATGATATTATTTATGATACATATATATACAAATGAGATATGCCCAAAGAGACTTTAGAATAATTCCAAAAGGCATTGCTATGATACAAGATATGATACAAAAATAGATGTGCCCAAGGGGAATTTAGATAATACATAAGCCATTGCTATAATATAATATATGATACAAAAAATAGATGTGCCCAAGTGGACTTTAGATAATTTTATAATCCATTGCTATGATACAAGATAAATGTGATGTTTTTGTACCTCTAGACAAATGTCAAAGAGGTATTTTTTATTTATTTAAAAGTTGTAAATAGATTTAACTCAAAACAAATATTTTGAGGGCTTTGTAGATGTGCCAAATGGAAATAGACTTGCCTCCACAAAATTGTCATAGAGGACTTTTGTTGGTGGATTCACCTTTAAAAAAAATGTCATAGAGGGCTTTTGCCTTGCTTTTAGACAAATATCGTTAAGGACTTTTGTGTTTCCTCTAGGAAAATTTCATCATGGACTTTTGTCTTGCCTCTAGACAAATTTCATAAAGGACTTTTGTTGTGCCAAATGACATAGACTTACCTATAGATAAATATCATAGAGGACTTCTACCTTACCTCTAAAAAAATATTATAAAGGACTTATGTTGCATCAAATTAAGAGAGATGCACATCTAGACAAAATTCATAAAGGAATTTTAGTTTGTGATTTTATAGTTTTGATAATGAATTTCCCCGATTAGTATTCTAGGGAAGAAATTTATTATTGATATTATGCACATTGGCCCACGCCTATATGTGTTTGGGGTAGTTTTGATGATCCTACATAAACGAGTAAAAATTCTATTAAGGGCATCCAACATTTTAGAATGGTTTAAATGCAATATGACTTTGATTGAGAGCAATTTGAAGAAAGAGATAAGATTACCATTAGAACTTACAAATTTTATAGTTATCATCATTATATGAGATGGAGAGGTTGGAAAATATTTGAATGAGTTAATTTAGAAGAATTAATCTAGGAGTTAAAGGTTAAAAAATAATAAATCTATGATGATATGGTCATGTTGGCATTAGAAACCTAGCCAATAGTAGATTAAAATATCCAACTTGATTAGAATCACTACCTACCAAAGGGGTAAAATGAATGATTAAAAATATGAAATATTTGATATGAGATGAGAATTATTATTGATATCGGATTCATGATCAACTTGAAGTGTTACTCTCGATCCTTTGTTCATGAGTGACAATATGAGTATCAGGGATTGTTTATCATCAACCAGATTCCAAACACCAAACCCATTATTTATTTATTTATTTTTAAATATATAGACATCTTTGAATACTACTTCTTTGGAAAGGGATCAAAAACCTTAGCTGACTTAATATTCATTACACCAATCTCCACTACTCACATAATTCTATATATGTGAGAGTACTAGGTGTTACTGTAAAAATGCAAACTTCATGTTTATTGAATTGTGTAGATTAAATAACGGTTACAATGCCGGGAATAGCACCAGCATAAACAGAACTGTTACAGGAGTTGTAACAGTGTAACAGCAAACCTAAATAATGTAATATAAACAAGAATAGTAACAGTACACTAACATCCCCCTTTATTACATTATTTGGGTAATGTAATAACTAATAGCTATACTAACATCCCCTTACATCATTTTGCAATACAAAGAGAGCTGCGAAAAAATTCAAATTTGACATGTCCAAGTGCTTTAGTGAAAATGTCTGCAACTTGAGCATCGGTGGGAATGTGTTGAAGCTAAATTCGGTGCTTTGGAACTTCATCTCGAATGAAATGACATTGTGTGTCAATGTGCTTTGTTATTTCATGATGGACTGGATTCTTGACGAGGTTCAGAACACCCTGATTGTCACAAAACAAGTGTATTAGAGATTTTGATGGATGGCCCATACTTGTTAGAATGTGACACAACCATATCACTTCGCACACAGCTTCACGTGCGGCGCGATACTCTGCCTCTGTTGATGAAATAGCAACCACCTTTTGCTTCTTGCTGTGCCAAGAGACAGGATCGGATCCCGGATGAAAAATGTATCCGGGAAGTTGACTTGTGATCATCAAATGATCCGGCATAGTCGGAGTCCATGTATCCTTGCAAGAAGAATTTGTTGTTCCTCTTGTATTCTAGGCCATATTCCATAGTACCATGGACATAGTGAAGAACACGTTTTACTGCTTTCCAATGAGTGGTCTTAGGCTCCTGCATGAACCTCGAAAGATAGTTGATAGCAAATACGAGATCTTGCCTAGTATTGGTCAGATATATGAGACTCCCAATCAACTGTCGATAGAGAGTACCATCTACCTGAGGTGAATCATCATATCGCGATAATCGAAGTCCATTCTCCATCGAAGTTGCCATTGGCTTGCAATCAGTCATGCGATATTTTTCTAGCAATGTCTTGGCATATTTTTTCTGAGACACTTTGATGGAGTGCTCCTTCTGGCTGAATTCCAGACCAAGACAGTAATGGAGAAGTTCGAGATCTGTCATCTCAAAAGATTTACACAAGTTTCTTTTGATAGTAGAGATCATTGTTTTTGAACTCCTTATAATGAGCAGATCATCCACATAGAGTACAAGCAACACTATCTCAGAACCCTATTTCTTGAAATAGAGGTTTGCATCTGACGGACATCTCTTAAATCCATGCTGCATAAGGTGATTGTCCATTTTTATATACCAAGCTCGAGGAGCTTGTTTCCGACCATATAAGGATTTGACCAATTTGCAAACCTTCTCGCTCTTGGCCTTCCACTTCAAATCCTTCCCGTCGAGTCATGTAGACTTCTTCTTGGAGATCACCATTTAGAAAGGCACTTTTGACATCCATCTGGTGAACTTTCCACCCATATTGTGCTGCCATAGCACACATAACTCGAATTGTGGTCATCCGAGCAGTAGGTGCAAAAGTTTCCTCGTAGTCAATGCCTTCCTTTTGAGCATAGCCCTTTGCAACAAGACGGGCCTTATGCTTATCAATTGTTCCATCTGCCTTGTACTTGAATTTATATACCCATTTGCAGCCAATGGGTTTCTTTCCATGCGGCAAATCAACAAGCTTCCAAGTTTTATTTTTCATCAAAGACTCATACTCTGTATCCATAGCGGCCTTCCACTGAGGCTCACTAAGAGCATCTTGCACTGATGCAGGTTCAAGATCATCTATGGTAGACATGAACGCCCTGTCATCATCAATATCCATATCCTCTACTTCTGTACGTGGAGTTACAAAAAATTCCTCAAAAGATTGACAAAGATCATCAACCTCACCACTTTCTTTGGCTTCTTTTTCCTTTTGAGCCATACTGCGTGTACGAGGTCTATCCAAGTTCAAATTGGGAGGAGTGGATAAATTTGCGTCTCTGATTGTATTTGTACACCATTTTGGGTTCTTCTTCGGTGGTGGTGAAGAAGATGTAGAAGGACCTCCTGTCTGTGTTGATGAAGGAATCTTCTCTTCCTTAGATTCCACAATATCTAGGTGTACTTTAGATGTGCTCTGTGATGTGAAAGCTTCATCAAAGACAACATCTCTGCTGACATGAATTTTCTTGGTCAAAGGATCTATCAAACGATATCCTTTAGAGTGCTCATCATAGCCAAGAAAAATACATCTCAGTGTTTTCTCATCTAGCTTCTTCCTTTTCTCTTTCGGTATGTGCATGAAAGCGTGACATCCGAAAATACGTAGATGAGATATGAAGGGTTTTCGACCACTCCATGCTTCCTATGGAGTCATTCCTTTTAGGGAATTTGTGGGTGCCCTATTCAACAAATATACTGCAGTGGTGACAGATTCTACCCAATATTGTTGCCCAAGAGTAGCTCCTGTGAGCATACAATGAACCATTTCCATGATAGAATGGTTCCTTCTCTCAAAGAACTCCATTTTGCTGAGGAGTATAGGTAGTTGTTAACTGTCTCTTGATTCCATGCTTATCTAAGAATGCAGAAAATTCATTAGAGGTAAACTCCCCCCCTCGATCTGAGCGAAGGGTTTTAATAGAAGCTCCTGACTCCTCAACGGATTTCTTGAACTGTTGGAAGAATGTGAAAGCTTCGAATTTTAGTTGGAGAAAGAAAACCCACATCTTTCGTGAGTAGTCATCTACGAATAACTGAAAGTACCTCTTCCCTCCACAACTATTGGGTGTGAAAGGACCGCACAGATCGGTGTGAATTAACTCCAGAGGTTTTCGTGCTCTTGTTGAGCTCTTCTCAAATGGTACTCTATGTCGCTTCCCGCCAAGCGCCAGAGCACACTGGCAATGTGGCAGAAAGGGAAGGAAGACCCTTTACCATCTCATACTTACTGAGCTCAAGTAAGTAGCCATAACTAAGATGCCCATATCTCTTGTGCCATAGGGAAGTTACCTCCTTGGTAGAGACAATCATGGCAACATGTGGAGTAGAGATAGCATCTAGGGCAAATAAGTCGTGCTTATATGAAGTTGTTGCAATCTGCTTACCCTTCATGGTAATAGTACAACACTTCTTTCCATTCTCAACATGAAAGTTGACAACCATATTTCTATCCAGGATTTATGTGACTAAAAACAAATTGTTAGCCAATCCCGAAACATAGAGGACTTTGTCAATCTGACACTTGCCATCAGGAAGAGTGACTAAAACTGTACCCTCTCCCTGAACCCTGTAGGTTTTATCATCAGCAATGGTGACAGGTTTGCCCTCTTTGGCCATGAATGATTCAAACCATGATCTATCGCCAGTCATATGTTTGCTAGCTCCAGAATTGACATACCAAACAGGATCCCTCTGTGTGGAATCTGTGGTAGTCATGAGCACCTTATGTGCCCATTCAAAATCTAAGTCAGATTCTTCAACAACAACATTCACCTGGGGTTTCTTGTTTTTATTTTGTGGTTTGTTTTGGCCTTTCTGCTTGTTCTTATGCCAACACCTGTTGGTGTCATGGTTGTCTTTCTCACAGATCTTGCACCACATCTTCTTCTGTTGAGGTTGTTTTCATTTTCCTTTCATGTCCTGTTGAGAATTTCCTCCTTTCTAAAATTTGCCTCCTTTTTTCCCATTACCTTTCTTCCTAGAACCCTACCTGTTGGTGTATAGGGCTGTATTGGAAGAATCATCCTTGTGAAGTTGGCGTGCCTCCTGTTGTTGAAGCAGATTGACCAACTCGATGTAGGTAATTTGTCGTTGAGACACCTGGATGGAGGTGATCAAAATATCAAATGAAGAAGGCAAAGCTCTCATCACAAGTGAAATGAGAAGCTTTTCGTCCATAGAATCTCCCAAAGAATTCAATTTCTCTTTCAATTCAGACACTCTACACAGAAAGAGTTCAACTATTTCACCCTATCTCAAACTCAGGTTATGAAGTTGTTTTTGAAGATGAAGAATGGTTGAATCATTCTTTCCCTCATAGATGGTTCTAAGTGCATCCCATGCCTCTTTACCACTTGCTTTGTCAGCTATATGAGGTTGCACTTCATCTGAAACAACAAACAAAATGAGCACCTTTGCTCGACTGTCTTTCTTGTCAAAAGCTATCTGATCTGCGGAAGGACCTGTGGATCCTGATGCTGGTGAAGGCCTAGGTGTTACTCCAGTAACAATATCCCACAAATCTTCCATTTGGAGAATTGCCTTCATCTTATGTTTCCATGGTGTATAATTTGGACCTTTCAATAACTGATAAGGATCAGTCATCAACTTTGCAACAGCTGCCATAGTGAAGGTTCCTTATATCACCAATTGGTCCCCCTTTCGATATACCTTTGCTAGGCCATTATACCGTACAAAATACCCGCCCTTACGTGAGGGAAACTATAGGTATTTAGAAAGATCAACAAAAATCACCCACCCTTACGTGAGGGAGACTATAGGTGAGTTTTAGAGATCATACGATAAGTGGAACATAAGTAGTACTGAAAGGGAATCGCCTTGTTGATGGCACCTACCATAGAAGATTCTTCTCATGCATGGGGCATAAATTCCCCTAAACACTATGAAGAATACTTCGTTAGGATTTACGCCTAAACACAAGAGTGATTAAGGGTAGTGGATGGAGTAAAAAAATGCAAAAAATGGCAAACTTATCTCTCCCCGACGATTTATAGAGAACAAGCTCAGACGTCGTTGTAGCAGCTATATTAGGCGGCGGATACAAGAGCCCAATCACGACAGACTTTACTTGTAAGTGCCGGGCGGAGGTATCACAAATACTGAACACTGTAGTGCAATAAATTGCACGAGATGGGTTTTAATTATTCCGGGGACTTAGGGAGTGTATTTGATTTTTTTTAACTTTTAATGAAGTAGTGCAAAAAATGAAATATGCAACATACAACATAAAAAGTGCCCACAAGAATTAACCCTCCAGGTGTCTGGTCACAAACTCGAAAATGCACCTTTTACAATTCGCCAAATTGCTTTTTCAAAAAATTACTCACATTCCCCCTTTGATTTTAAAAAAAAAAAATATCCCCCCTTAAAAAAAAAATCTCTTTAACAAAGCATTTTAATAATTATTATATATTTAAAGTTAAAATAAATAATTTTAATTTATATAGTTTTTAAAACTTATGAAAAAATAAATTAAAAATAAATTTTAATTTATAAAGTTTTAAAACTATAAAAAAATAAATTAAAATTAAAAAATTTTAACTAAAAAAATAATAATTAAAAAAACCTTTGAAAAAAAAAAAATTATACCTTTGAAAGGGGGGAGTCGGCGGGATTTGAACCCCCGACCTGCAGGCTCCCAGAGCCTTACCGCACGGCTCATGACCACGTGAGCCAGCGGGCTGATCCGAAAGGATCAAGAGGCCCCCTCGTATTTGAGGAGGGTCCTCAGTCTGCTGCCCGGCCTCTGCAAGTTGGCCGCAACAACCTCCTCTCCCGTCCTCCTCTGCTACCCGAGCCCATTGTGGCTTCCTGTGCAAGTCGCGGCTCCACAGTCGTGCGCACGTCTTCTTTTTTTTTTTTTTTTTCAAAAAAAAATTCCCGGGGGGGGGTTGGACGCGCGCGCGCGTTCCGCACCGCGCGCCGCAGCTTTTGGGGGTGCTCGCGGACACACGTCCGCTTGGGGGGGAAGTTCAGCGGACAGTGCGGATGTCTACGTCCGCTCAACGGGGGGGGGGGGGGATTCAGCAGATTGATGTCCACTTCGCCCTGGACGTCTTGCGCGCGCGTGGGGACAGCGCTGCGCGCGTACGTCCCACCCGGGCTACGTCCTCCTCCAACCTGGGGGGGCACGTAGGGCGTGCTGTGTTGCGTCCTCCTCCTTGGACGCGGCAGCGTTGGGCATGCGCACTGCGTCCTGTGGGCGTCAACGCTACGTCCAAAATTTGGGCACGCGCGCTGCGTCCTGCAGGCACTTTTTTTTTTTTCTTTCTCTCGCTGCAGGTATAAATTGCGCAGCGATTTTTTTTTTTTTTTTTTAAACACCTGCACGGAACGTCGCGCAATTGTGCGCGGCATGAAAAAAAATTTGCCTCCCCAGCACAGCAGAAAAAAACACGTCCTCCTCCAGCCTCGGCTTCTCATGCTTCACTGCAAAAAATTGCCGTAGCTGGCTCTGATGCCATGTAAAAATGCGAACTTCATGTTTATTGAATTGTGCAGATTAAATAATGGTTACAATTCCGGGAATAGCACCGGCGTAAACATAACTGTTACAGGAGTTGTAACAGTGTAACAGCAAACCTAAATAATGTAATATAAACAAGAATAGTAACAGTACGCTAACACCCTCTTAAACTATTCATCTCGTTGGCCATATGAGATAGCTTATTTATCTTTCAATCCATTAAAAGGAACACAAATAATCCATGCTCATCACACACTTTAGTGTGAGTGAATTTAATGCGATGGGTGTTTTACTAACTCTCACATCAATTGGGAGCTAGTCTATCCATTCTTGAGCTCATTTTCAACTCATAGTGAATATTAGTCTCTTGTATCTATTCTATTAGATTTATTCTATAAGGTAATGCACCTTAATTTATTCTATACTTATAAACCACTTAATTGACCTTTCAAATTTAAGATAGAATTTTTTTTTTTGGTAAATAAAAGTCTTCATTAATTATCGGGTTTTGCAGGTTAACCCAAAACCTATTACAATATCCAGCCTTCTGTTGAGATTGTAAATCCTAGTCATCCTTGAAAATTTCCTACCAAAACTTGTGTTGAATCCCCTACAACACCTTACTAACAAGGCACACCCATACCTAAACATAACTGTAAATATTACTTACATTGACAGGAAATTGAAGTTTGGAACTTTGCACTTGTGAAACCTGTTGCTTGCCCATTTCCTATTCTCTATCGAAATCCTCCAAGGCTTACACCCTGTTACCTTCATTTCCAATTTGGTATTATTTAGAGGGAAACCCCATAGTTATTACCAGCTGCATGGGGAAAGAACACCCATTCATATTTCTCCTTAACGGGTAGGTTTCTTTTCATGACTAATAATGTTTTCCACTTCACGTGGCACACCTTGTGTCCATGTCACTAAACTACCAACATCAACACCTATGTTGGCTAATTTTTTAGCTGACCTGTTGGCCTCATGGTACACGTGACGAGCCCTCCTATTCTGTCTTGCCGCAAAAAGGATCCTCACTTCATGGATGACTCCCTCGATTCTCCATGGAGGTTTTTTGCCATTGGTTAATAGGTTGATGATGTTCATCGAATCACCTTCAATCATCAAGTTACCTTGAGTTGCTTGGGCTACTTGCAACCCTATCCAAAGGGCTCTAGCTTCTGCTTCATTATTAGTTTTGATTCCCAATGGTTCAGCGAAGGCCTTGACTAGATTTCCTTGATGATCCCTGATTATTCCTCCAACTCCAGCTCTTCCCCGGGTTCTCCTTGGCTGTACCATCAAAATTTAGTTTAAACCAACCCTGGGGGGGTGGCTCCCAAGAAATTCCATTTTTGGGATTGGGAAAAATAATGGAAGGTCTGTCCTCAATACCTAAGGCCCGAGTTAATTGTTTTTCTTGGGGAGGAATTGAGTGGTTTTCATCCACTAAGGTGCTAAGGTTTTCTTTCACAAAGACAATAATCCTGTTGAGGATGGTTTTTGGGTTGTGAATGGTATCCTTAAAGGCTCTATGGTTCCTTTCTAGCCAAATATTCTAGAGAAAATGATGCCAACAGATTTTCCATAGGTACTTAAGTTTTAGGTTAACAAAGGGTTGAGGCCATTGATGGAACACTTCGGATATAAGAGCAGGCTTAACCCACGAGATCCTAAAGGCTTGGAAAAGTTCATCCAGGATGGACTCCGCTATCGAAAACTCCAAAAACAAGTGTTGGGTTGTCTCCCATCCTGCCCTACACATGTAGCAACGGTTAGCAATAACCATACCTTTGGATAACATATTGTCCATAGTGAGGATTTTTCCTTGAATCACTAGCCATGAAAAAAAGGATATTTTAGGAATTAAGCCTTTGATCCAAACCAAACTCGGTTGAAATTGTTGACCTTCCACATTGAGAAGCAAATTATAGGTAGACTTAACTGTGAAGTCACCACTTTCAGTCTCATCCCAAACAATGTGATCTTCATCCTCTCTAGAGGTAATAATTTGCTGAGTTAAAATGTTATAAAGCTCTTCGGACTCCACTTCAAAACCCCGTACTCTGATGTGTTTCCACCTGTTGATATTTATATCCTACCACATATAATTTGCAACATTCTTCCCAATATGTTGCTCCATATGCTCTTGAATCCTAGCCAAACGAGGATTTTGGGATAACTCCTCAGCTCTCACCCATCGATCCTTCCAAAAGTCTATTGTTTGCCCATTTCCTAGAATCCATCTAAGGCCTTTCTTGACAAGATCCCTGCTCGTGAGGATTTCCTTCCAAAAAGAAGACCCCCTGCTTGCTAAGTTGTCAATAAGGAAGTTCACACCTTGGAGGTATTTCCTCCTAACTATGGCAATCCATTCATTATCGACCTTAGTCAATAATCGCCATGCTTGTTTGGCTAACAGAGATGTATTGAGATGAGCAACTCTCCTCAATCCTAACCCCCCATCAGCTTTAGGTTTGCAAACCTTATTCCAACCTACTAAATGGATCCTTTTCTTATCCTCGGTCCCCCGACCGCGAGAATTTTTTTGAAGTCTGCTCAATTTTGTGATACACCTTGCTGGGAGCTCTGAACACTGATAGGAAGTAAACGGGTATACTTTGAAGTGAAGCCATAGTTAAAACTGCTTTTCCTGCTTGAGATAACAGATTTCCTTTCCAACCTACTAGCTTCTTTTGGATCCTCTCCAGAACTATGTTCCACATTGATCCTTCAGGTTTCCCCATAAATAGGGGAATACCTAAATAGGAGGTGGGAAGGGATGCAATCCGACATTCCATGATCCTTGCTATGTTGTTTTGCCTAGGAATGGGGGTATTGATGAAATAAAGTTTTCTCTTATCAAAATTCACTTTCTGTCCAACCGCTTCTTCATACATTATGAGAATATTTTTAATCCTTCTTGCCTCAACCATAGAAGCCAAAGTCAGTAGCAATGTATCATCAACAAATTGCTAATGTGTCACCGGGGTAGTTAGCGACGTGGCCTTGATACCATATATGAGTCCAGCTACCACTGCTGCCTTAATGGTTCTTCCCAAGGCCTCAACTATGATGATGAATAGAATAGGACTTATGGGATCTCCTTGTCGTAGACCACATTTTCTTTGAAAAAAACCTGTAGTAGACCCATTAACCAAAACTGAAAAACAAGTCTTAGAAATACACTCTCTTATTAACTTGACCCATTTCATGTTGAAGCCAAATTTTAATAAAACTACCTCTAGGAATTCCCAATTTATTTTATCATAAGCTTTGTTCATGTCTAACTTTAAAGCCATGACTACTTTTTTGGTTTGAGCGGTTGTATGAAGAACCTCATGAACAATAATAACTCCATGTAATATTGATATTCCTTGTACAGAACTTCCTTGACTTGGATCAATGATAACCGGTAGAACTTTCTTCAAACGATTGGCTAAAAATTTGGACAGAATTTTATAGGATATATTACACAGGCTAACCGGCCTAAATTCAGCCATAGTCTTGGGGTTGGGGCCTTTAGGGATCAAAGCAATGAAAGTTGAATTGAAACCCCTTGGAATATGATTTGAACTTTGGAACTACTTGATTGCAGCAATAACTTCTGCTCCAACAATATCCCAACAAACTTGGAAAAATCGTAGTGAAAACCCATTCGGCCCAGGAGCTTTGTTGGGATCCATGTTAAACAAAGCCTCCTTGATCTCTTTGTCTGAAAAAGTTGTTGTGAGAGACTCGTTAATCGTTTCATCAATGATTTGTGGAATGAATTGAAGGAGAGAGTCCTTTGCTTGGGCATTACAGGCTCGTTCTTCACCCAATAATGAACTGAAAAAATTAACAGCCTTGTCCTTGATCTCCTGAATGTTTTGAGTTGAGGATCCATCCACCTTAGTTAAATTTCTAATATTATTGTTGCTTCTATTGCTCAATGTGGTAACATGGAAAAACTTTGAATTAGAGTCCCCTTCCTTTAGCCATAATGCCCTTGATTTCTGCCTCCAATACATCTCCTCACAAGCTAAAATATTATAAAACTCACAAAGGGTTTCCTTCTCTTCAGTCCTTGTCGCCTCATCATAGGTTCCATTTTGGATTTTGCTTTCTATTATTCTTAGTTTTTCCCCCACTGCTCTCTTCTTCTCAAAAATATTTCCAAAGACTTCTTTATTCCATATTCTAAGGTTGTTTTTCACCATCTTAAGTTTTTGAGATAGTTTGAAGGAAGCACTTCCCTGGATAGGCTGCTGCCACCATTTCTCTATTCGTTTCTTGAAATCCGGATGTTTAACCCACATTGACATAAATTTGAATGTCTTTTTAAAGGAGTTAGCCTGAAATGCCTCCCAAATAATAAGACTATGGTCTGAAGCGCATTTAGGAAGGGCTTGTAACATTGAATCACCAAACATTGTTGTGGCTTCCTTGGATAAAAAAAACCTATCCAACCTTTCTTGAATCAGTTGACTTCCTATCCTCTTGTTAATCCATGCAAATTTGGCTCCTTTTAGTCTTACATCCATCAATTCATTTGTCTTAATGAATTTATTGAAGTCCTTCATGCTCCTTGAGGGTAACCTAGATCCACCCTTCTTATCATATGGGTAAAGTGGGGTATTGAAATCTCCCCCAATCACCCAAGGAATGTCTTTAAAATCTTGGATCAAATGCCCCAAAAACTCCCACAGTTCAGACCGCCCTTGGACAGAGGTGGGGGTATGAACATTTGACATAATCCAATTCTTATTAGTATCAAAATCATGAAATAATACGCTTAAGACTCTTTAATTTGCCTGAATAATACTTCTATTTGAATAGGATCCCATAAGATCATGAGGCCCCCAGATGCTCCTCTCGCTTGTTGAAAGGCCACTTCCCCTTGCTTCCAAATCCTTATAGCTATAAGTGTTGATTGTGCCGCATCTGTTTTGGTTTCTTGAAGAAAAATGATAGTAGGATTCCAATCATTCCTTATAGACTTCACCATCCTTTGTTTTGGTGGGCCGTTTAGACCTCTCACATTCCATGAGAGAACCTTCATTTAGACTGTTTGATATTTTTTCCCTGCCCCCTTCCCTGAGCCAAAGAGGGTTTGTCAATTTTGCTATTATCCTGGCCAGGAATAGCTTGCTATAACAATGTTCTTTGCTTTCTATTTGCAATTTCTTCATTGATTCTCATTCTATAGTGCTCTGCTGTAGACATTCTCCCTTTCTTTCTTTCACTTCCATAATCTATCAGAGGCTTGGTGGTGCTTCTAGTCTGTTTTGGATTGAAATGAGGGGTCATATACTGTGATAGTCTAGGGCTTGAACCTTCTTCCTCATTTTGGGGGTTTTCAATTCCCTCTTCATCCTTAGCCATGTTTTGGTTCACCTATCCTATTTGGTTCCTAAACAAGAGGCTTTCCTTCAAGGAACATTTTACCATTGGGCTTGTCTAATAAGGGATAATTTGCTCCACTACTGGATTAGGAGCTACATTCCTGCATCTTGTTTCCACAACTTCGACTCTTGACTCTATTTTTTCCATGTTTAAACTGAAATGACCTGGCAATTTTTCTTCATTTTGAGCATAGATTTTGGGGCTTTTTGTCATAACTATGGATGGTCCCGATTTGGATGGGGAGTCTAGGGTTTCAAGAAACTTGACACTAATGTTATCATCCTTACTATTTTCTTTTTCAACTTCTATATTTGCTACGATATCAAACATGTTCAAGCTGGGATATTTATTACATACCTTATGATTTTTACCTCTCTCATTATGTTGCTTTCCTTTCTCCTGGATTTTTGCCAGTTATGTGTTGGCTTGGTCAGCTTGGTTATTCTTAACTTGTCTGTATCCTTCCAAGTTAAGACGAGGTCCTTGAAACTTTGGTATCCCTCTCCCATTAGCTTTCCCCAAAGAACCTTCACTCGTGGCTTCTTTGTTTGTAGTTATTGTCAAACATTGGGCTTGAAGGTGGCCCTGGGTTTTGCACACGCAAAAAAATGTTGACTTGTTCTCATACTCCACAGGCTGAATCCTTAGAAATTCTCCATATGCTAGTTCCACCTGAGAAGGTAGATCAGAATCCAAGTTTGCATTAACACAGATCCTGGCATGCATCAGTCTAGTCCTTGCTCGGGTTGAATGGTCTATTACCATAAGCTCTCCTATCGTCTTTGCTATGCCACTAAGCCAGTACTCATTAAAAAATTGGGCTGGGAGGTTTGGTAAGCGGACCCAAATGGGTGCTATATTAATGTTCTGCTTCTCAGGGTTGAAATCCTCCCCCCACTTCCTCAGAAAGAGGCTACGCCTTCTTAGAAACCAGGGTCCTCTTGTCAAGATGTGCTCTGTATCATCTTTGTTGTTGAGTCTTATCATAAAAAAAACTCTTGACGGCTATGATTTCTAAGCTTCTTGAAGTTTTCCACTTTGTTGCCTTCCTCCAAAAAACTTGCCAACTAAGGATGATGCCTCCATATCCAATAATCTTTCCATAATATCCACTGGCATAGTTAACCTGTTATTTTTTGGTATTAGTGGCGGTAGTTCACTGACTGGCTCCTTCTTTTTCCCTTTTAGCATTTCCAAAAAGGTTGGGCCCTTGTTGCCAGCTCCCAAACCCCAGTGGGACCCTTTGTCTGAGGGTTTATCTGGAGGATTTGTACCTTTAGCCTTTTCGAACTGAGCTGACAGGGAATCCTTTTTCTTTCTAGCTATGGCATTTTGCCCTGCCTCTGGATCTTCTCCTTCCATTGGTTCAAAATTCCTGCCTGCCATTTTTGCTCCTCCTCCGCTTCCTCCACCATTGTCATAATAATGTTGAATATCAAGGCAGATTCTTTCTTACATAAAAGACAAGTTTTACTAGTAATAATTCCTTCTATGTGCTCATGTGGAAAACCAACACTCTTAGATTCTTAATTAACTCCTAAAGATTTCACATTAGTTAAATAATATTAATAAACACATACAAACAAACATTCTATTTTTACTTTGAAGTTCAAACCCATTAACTTTCCCATGGCATGAGTCTTATCACAAAGTTCACACTCGTAATACCTTTTAATTTAGATACACCTAATATTACAGATAACGGGTTCTCCCACATCATCACAAAGTAATTGGAATGAATGGTACAAAATAATTTTTAAAAGATAGATTATTTATCATCATCTTAAAATTATGATATTATCTCAAACTGAGCCAAATCAACACCTGCGAGAACACTCAAAATATAGGTTACATTATAATTATCCTCCAAAAAGGGTGTTTATCCTGATTTCCTTCCCAAAGGTAATATTTCACATTCATATACATGTAAATACCAGCCCATCTGGTCTTCAATTAATGAACATGAGACATGCTTTAAGCTCACAACCTTTGCATGAACATGAGCATTCTTGCTGAAGATATTTTCGTCAACTCGGCCAACCGAAAGATATCCTTTTCTCCACTCAAGCATATTCACTGTCAGTATTTATTAAAAGAATAATTTTTTGCACGTCTTCATAGCTCGAACTGAATGACTTACTCTCTGGTGCTTCCTTTAATTACTGAGAAATATTACCTTTACAAGGGGATCAGAGATGACTCCCTTTCATTAAGTAAGGTGTTTCATTCCACCGATAGTGCAAATCCAACTACCATATAATAGGTAGTCAACTCCCAATGAAGTCTTTCAACATGAATGCATTATTATTTTAATTTCATTCTATTTCCATCAATAAAATAAATACATAGGAAGTATTCTTATTTAAGATTATAAAATGTCTATCATAACTCATTTTAAAATACAACACTGAGTTGTTTTACCACAAATGTATCCAACAATATTTCCAAGTACATATCTATCATAACTCATTTTAAAACACAACACTAAGTTGTTTTACCACAAATGTACCCAATAAAATTTTCAAGCACATATTTATCATAACTCATTTTAAAATACAACACTGAGTTATTTTACCACAAATGTACCCAACAATATTTCCAAAGCACATATCTATCATAACTCATTTTAAAACACAACACTGAGTTGTTTTACCACAAATGTACCCAACAATGTTTCCAAAACACGTATCTATCATAACTCATTTTAAAACACAAAAGCACTGAGTTTTTTTCTATAAACATACCCACCAATGTTTCGAAAGCACAATTATGATCCTTCATTCCTTTTCTAAAAAACTCAATCATTCTTTATACAAATGCATACAAGCACATATACGATAGCAGTTCGCTTAAACTCTACTATCCTAAAAGCAAACTATTTTATGACAAACACAAATGGAATACAATAAGTATGTAAGGTTTTCTTCTTTCATTCTAGAGACACATTCTCTATCTACTCCTGGGTTCATCGAGATCTACTATTTCCAAATAGAAAAAGGTGCACTTACACATTCGAACATGAGCCACTAATCTCAAACACTCAAATGATCCATACCCATATAGCAAAACTCCTAGTCTTATTATATTTTGCAAGTTTTAAAAGAGATTATTCAACTCAATATGAGTCATTCCAACTAAGTCAATTCCTACTAGCTAAAGGCAAAGATTTTTCTTTAATATTAAAAACACAATAGTGTTCTAGTCTGTAACTAGTTGAAATATAGCTAACATTTAAATCGCAACATTATATTAACCAAGTATCCAAAAACATCAAAAGAAAACAAAGGAATTCAAAACAACCTGGTTCATTCCTACAACCTTCAGTGGTAACTCCTTCCAACGTTCCTCCACCTTTCTCTCCCTTCATTTTTCTTCTTTTCCTCCTTTTTATTTTTACTTTACTTTTTTTTATTTCCCCTCTCATTCCAGTTCAAAGATATTTTTACCTCTCTTTCATTGTCTGCCTTCGTTGCTCCTTTTTCTTCGGATCTCCATATGTTTTAACAAACTCCATTAAATCTCCACTCATTTTAACCATAAATGCAAAGTATCTTGGCAAACCTCAATATCATGATCGACCAAAACCACTCCCAAGCCCAATTTGAGTTTAAAAACAATAGTTTTTTTCTCATTCAAGGGTTCTCAACTATGACTCTAAAGTATGAGTCAACACTTGGTTTCATTGGATTCCTTCAATATAATATTAAATATGCAAGGTACAATATATTTTTTTCTATGAAAACAATAAACGTGATTCTTTTTTTTAACAAACTATAATTATTTTCATTAGAATTTATCTACAAGTGTGAATTATTTATGTTATTTCAAAATAAAAATACATAAATAAACTAGCATTCATTTCTTTTGCAACCAAAGTCTAAATCAATTAAAACTCTTTTATAAAGGAAAACTATTATGCAATAGGAATTCCAACTTAAACTTGATTCATCTATTCTTATGCAGTTTATGATATGCATATTTATGAAAAGACATCCATTCATGTTACCCTTTTTAAATAATATAAAAAATAAACCATCACATCATTTCCCCAAGGTAATATTTTCTAGGTGGTTAATTCTTTCTGCCACCATGAAGAGACCTATTCCTACAAAAGTGCACTTTCATTAGCAACATCATATTCATATATAAAATATAGGTCTTCAAATAATCAAACATGGAATTATCCTACATCCTACATTAAGATTCACATCTTAATTTTTCAATAAGGAACAAGTATTTACATACTAAAACTAAAATAGTCGATCATTTCATACATGAGCCATACAACAAACATAGACCCATCAAAATAAAAAAATATTCCAAGGGTGGGTCATAACATCTTCCCCCCTTAGGCTTAACACAATCCTCTATGTTTAAAATATTATAAACATAAAATAGTATTTATACAACATTTTCAAATATAAATGGAAAATATTTTTGCATGTCTGCTACTTTCTCCCAAGTAGTATTCCTTTCGAAATAGCGATCCCAATGAACATTGCACTGCTCTAAGGTTCTCTTCCTCATCGATTTGGATCAGAACTCAAGGATCCTTACTGGTTGAACCTCTATAGCCTCAATATTCACCATCTACAAATTAGAAAAGTCCCACACATGCTCAGGATTAGCAACATACATTTTAAGGAAAGAAATATGAAAGGTGTCATGAATATTGGACAAAGTTGGATGGTAAAGCAATTCGGTATGCCATGGGACTAATATTTTCCTTAATTTCAAAGGGTCCTACAAAATGAGGGTCAAGTTTTGTGGACTTGATAGCACTCTTCCTCGGTCTCACCCTCAAAAATACCTTGTCACCAACCACAAACTCTCTTGGTGACCTCTTAAGATCGACATAACTTTTCTAATGATCTATAGCTTCCTTCAACCTTTCTTTGATTACCCTTAGTTGCTTCTCCATTTCTTTGACCATGTCTGGTCCAAGTACAATCTGATCCTCTAGATTATCCCATGACAATCGTAACCTGCACCTTCTGCCATACAGAGCTTCGAATGGAGTCATGCATATGGTCAAATGGGGATAATTATTGTAGGCAAATTATACAAGATGTAAGTAATATTCCCAACTAGTTTTCTGATCCATACAGTACATGTGAAGCATGTCTTCTAATACTTGGTTCACTCTTTTAGTTTTCCTATAAATTTTTGGATGGTAAGTAGAATTTATGTTCAATCTAGTACCAGTAGCGTGATGTAAGGATTGCCAAAACTCATATGTGAATTTTGGGTCCCTATATGATATGATTACCTCCAAAAAACCATGAAGCTAAAATATTTCCTTGGAAAATCTATTAGCCACAGCCACGATGTCATCCTTGGTGTTCCTAGGTATAAAGTGTGCAAACTTGATCATTTTTTGACCACTAATAGGATTACGTAATGGTAAAACATGTTCTTAGGCAGCCCTACTATGAAATCCATCGAAATCACTTGCAATTTTTGCATAGGCACATCATGCGGATACAACAAACTAGTTGGATGTCTATGTTATGCTTTTACCTTTAGGCACTCAAGGCATTGAGCGATAATTTAGTTATATCTCTCTTCATTCCTGGTCAAAAGAATATCTTTTTCATATTCTTTCTCATATTTGCTCCTCCTAGATGAGCAAAATATGGATATTTGTGTGCTTCATTGATAATAAGTTTTTTTAAAATTTCTAGTATCAGGAATTACTACCCTATTCTTAAAACATAAGAAACCATCCTTGATGCCAAAGTCCTTATTTTCATCAGGTTTCCTTTCCATCCTTTCCCGAATTTGGTTGCAGTAAGCATCCTAATTTTGCATTTCCTTGATTTTTCCTATCAAGTCAACATGGATGCATGACAAAAATGCTATATCTCTTCTACTAAATGCATTGATAATTTTATTCTCTTTTTTATTAATATGTTCAATGCCAAAATCATATTCTACGAGGAATTCCATCCATCTTATTTTCCTAGAATTGAGTAAAGGGTGAGTGATTATATATTGTATAATATAATGGTTTGTCATTAGCTCAAAGGGTCTCCCAACCAGATAATGTCACCAACTCTTGAGAGCAAAAACTACAACTTCTAACTCTAAGTCATGAGTTGCATAATTAACTTCATGTCTTTTTAGTTTCGTAGACCTATAGGCTACCACTAATTTTTGTGAGAGCACTCCTCCCAAACCTTCCAATGATGTATCATTACAAACCGAGAAACTTCCCTGAAGATCAGGTACTTTTAGTATAGGAGGCATGGTAAGCTTTTTCTTTAGCAAACCAAAGGCTTCCTCACATTTCTCTATCCACTTGAATTCTTTTGCTTTTCTCTGAAGGTTTGTTATTGGTGAGGTGATCTTGGTAAAGTCCCTCACATAACGCCTATAGTATCCAGTTAAGCGCATGAAACTTTGAACTTCCATAACATTTGTTGGTGGCAGCCAATTCAAAATGGCTTCTATTTTCTTAGGATATACTGCAATTCCTTTAACAATGTGTCCTAAGTATTGCACTTTTGACACATAAAATTCACACTTGGATAGGTTCCCATACAACTGATTTTCATTAATAGCTCTAACACAATCCATAGATGCTCGTCATGCTCTGTCTTATTTCTAGAATATATCAAAAAATCATCCAGAAATACCAGTACAAATCTATCCAAGTACTTCCTAAAGATATTATTCATCAAATTCATAAATACTGCTAGAGAATTTGTTAAACCAAAAGGTAAGACAAAAAACTCATAATATCCATAATGAATTTTAAATGTTGTCTTATGTGTATCCTCCTCACGGATCCTCAATTGGTGGTATCCTGACTTCAAATCCATCTTTGTAAAGATTGTGGTATCTTTGACTTGATCAAAAAGATCTTCAATTCTAGGTAGAGGATATATGTTCTTGATGGTTGCCTTGTTTAACATTCTATAATCTATGCATAATCTCAAGGAATCATCCTTCTTCTTTACAAATAGTACTGGTGCACCCCATGGTGATACATTTTTTTCCCCTCCTTCCTTTGTTTGGGTTCACTGGGTCGGGGGTCTTGGGGATCGTCAAGGTCCCCTTCTCTTTTCTTTCTTTCTTCTCTCCTTCTTTTGGCTTGTGTGTTGGGTTGAACCCGGTCCCCCCCTCTTTCTAATCTTTCTATTTGAGTACTCTTCCTGCCCTCCTAAGATTATGTCAAAAGCATGTAGAGGTGCTACATACAAACATCCTATTGTTGTTCCACTAGGTAAGGTGATTTTTGCCATAGGGTAACATTGATTAATGGAGTAGGTTTGTCCTAAACCATACTCAACCTTCCACCCATGAGCCAAGATTCCTGGTCTTTCTAAAATATCTTTAGCTAAACTAGTGGAAATAAAACTATTTGTAGCACCACTATCAATCAAGATTTTAACATTCCTACCAAAAATATTACCTTTAATCAATAGTGGCATGGCTTGACCATCAAGATTCTGGTTTCCTTTAGCTACAATAAATCTTGTGCATGGGCTCTTTAGGTGCATTTTCTTTGTATATTGATTATTTTTCTTTTGAACTCATTCTTTCTCTTTGTGGGTAATTGCTAACATAATGTGGTCCTCTACAAATATAACATCCTTCTTTTGGTCTTGGATGTTCTTTTCATTTCTAACCCTCTTCTATTTTATCTGCATGTGGAGAATTAGCCTGTCCCTATGATGGTATATTATTTCCTTTCTCACGGTTGTTGGAAGAACGATTCTTTCCTTGGAACCTTTTTTGAACTTTCCCTATTTCTAGTCATTCCTTCCATCATGCTTAGAGGAATATTTGTTTTCCTGTTCTTTTTCCCACTTAAAAAAATTTGCGCTATTCCTTTTCCTTAATGCTTCCCTACCTTGCTTGTCTAGCCCTTCATAGTCAAAATAGAGTTTGAGATATGTTTCATATTTCTTGGCAAAATCACAGGCCTTTTGAAGAGTAGTAGGTTCCCTCATATCTACTTCTTGCCCTATTCTAGGATCTGCTCCTAGTCTAAACTTGTGAGTCTTCATTTTCTCATTATAAACAGGCACATATTTTAGCAAATTGACAAAACTTTTTTAGTACTTCTCCAATTTTCTAGTTCCCTAGCGAAGCTTAAAGAACTCCTTCAAATTTTGGGAATAAAAGTGTTCCATGAGAAATCTATCTTTGAAGTCTTTTACAAACTCATCCCATTTTAGATCGACTACTGCTGCTAGTTTTTTTATTTGTACTAAAAGTTTCCCACAAATCGAAACCATATCCTTGTAAATGCAATGTGGCATAGGATGTTCGAGTACCCAAAGAAAAATTCTTCATATTGCAATAGGTTTCTATTTCCTTCAACCATACCTCAGCCTTATCTCCATCTTCCTCTCCATTAAACTTGGAAGATTTCAAATGTTTCATCTCTTTGCCTAACTCGACCTCAAGTTGAACCCTGTCCAATTGTGCCTCAGTAAGAGTTTCATCTTCCTATCTCCTATTAGAGCCCCTAGCCTGTGTTTCCCAATTCAACATGACATCCAACAACTATTTTTGTGTTTCTACCTATTCTCGAAGTAGAGCCACTATCTCAATGAGATTCGCGTTACTAGGAATATCCCTTTCATTTCTAGGGTTCTTTGAATCTACATATGGATTCATATCCTCCACATTAGTCTATCATGTCAGCTTTTTCAATGGGGTAACACTTCATCTTCTTCTATTTGGTGGTATTGTCCCTGACCACACAAAAAAGAGATAGTAGGAATTTTCATTAGCAATTATTCCTTCAAATTGCTCCTCCTACTATAACCATATACCCGATCAACTCAGGTAACCAGATAGGTTTACTTCCTCTATTTTCTCTAATTTATAAGTTTTAAATATTTTTTCTATCACACATTGCAACTAGTCCTGCATAGTGAACCTATTCCACTACGAACCATGGCTCTAATACCAAAATGTCATCACCCAAATTCCAAACACCAAACCCCTTATTTTTATTTATTATTATTTTAAATATATATACATCTTTGAATACTACTTCTCAGGAAAGGGATCTAAAACCTTGGCTGACTTAATATTCATTACACCAATCTCCACTACTCACATAATTCCATCTATGTGAGAGTACTAGGTGTTACACCCTCTTAAACTATTCATCTCATTGGCCACATGAGATAGCTTAATTATCTTTCAGTCAATTGAAAGGAGCGCAACTAATCCATGCTCCTCACACAAGTCCTTTAGTGTGAGTGCATTTAGTGTGATGGGTGTTTTACTAACTCTCACATCAATTGGGAGCTAGTCTATCCATTCTTGAGCTCATTTTCAACTTATAGTGAATATTAGTCTCTTGTATCTATTCTATTATATTTCTTCTAGAAGGCCATGCACCTTAATTGATTCTATCCTTATGAACCACTTAATTGACCTTTCAAATCTAAGATAGAATTATCTTGTCATAATGATGCCGAATCTCAAGGTGGATTCTTTCTTACATAAAAGATAGGTTTTACTAGCAATAATTCCTTCTATGCACTCATGCGGAAAACCAACACTCTTAGATTCTTAATTAACTCCTAAAGAGTCCACATTGGTCCAATCATATTAATAAACACATACAAACAACCATTCTATTTTTTTTTTGAAGGTCAAACCCATTGACTTTCCCATGGCATAAGAGTCTTATCATAAAGCTCACACTCGTAATACCTTTTAATTTAGATGCACCTAATATTACAGATAATGGGTTCTCTTGCATCATCACAAAGTAATTGGAATGAATGGTACAAAATGATTTATAAAAGATAAATTATTTATCATCATCTTAACATTATGATATCATCTCAAACTGAGCCGAATCAACACCTGTGAGAACACTCAAAACATAGGTTACATTATGATTGTCCTTCAACAAGGGTGTTTATCTTGATTCCCTTCCCAAAGGTAATATTGCACATCCATATACATGTAAATACCAGCCCATCAGGTCTTCAATTAATGAACATGATACATGCTTTAAGCTCACAACCTCTGCATGAACAAGAGCATTCTTTCATAAGATCTTTCTATCAACTTGACCAACCGAAAGATATCCTTTTCTCCACTCGAGCATCTTCACTGTCAGCATTGATTAAAAGAATAATTTGTTGCACGTCTTCATAGCTCAAACTGGATGACTTCCTCTCTGGTGCTTCCTTTAACTACCGAGAAATATTACCTTTACAAGGGGATCAGATATGACTCCCTTTCATTAAGTAAGGCATTTCATTCCATCGGTAGTGCATATCCAACTACCATATAATAGGCAGTCAACTCCCAATGAAGTCTTTCAACATGAATGCATTATTCTTTTAACATCATTCTATTTCCAGTGATAAAACAAAGACATAGGAAGCATTCTTATTTAAGATTATAAAATTTCTATCATAACTCATTTTAAAACACAACAATGAGTTGTTTTACCACAAATATACCCAGCAACGTTTCCAAGTGCATATCTATCATAACTCATTTTAAAACACAACACTGAGTTGTTTTACCACAAACATACCCAACAACGTTTCCAAAGCACATATCTATCATAACTCATTTTAAACCCCGTTTGCTCCTTTGTTTCGACTTCGTGTCTTTTAGGTTCTATTAATCTTTTAAAACCAACACCGGTTTTTGCATGTTTCATACATACTCATTTTAAAACACAACAACACTGAGTTGTTTTACCACAAACATACCCAACAATGTTTCCAAAGCACAATAATGATCCTTCATTCCTTTTCTAAACAAACTCAATCATTCTTTTATAAATGCAGACAAGCACATATACGATAGCAGTTCACTTAAACTCTACTATCCTAAAAGCAATCCATTTTATGACAAACACAAATGGAATACAATAAGTATGTAAGGTTTGCTTCTTTCATTTCGGAGACACATTCTCTATCTACTCATGGGTTCATCGAGATCTACTATTTCCAAACAGAAAAATGTGCACTTACACATTCTAACGTGAGCCACTAATCTCAAACACTCAAATGATCCATACCCATATAGCAAAACTCCCAGTATTATTTTCTTTTGCAAGTTTTAAAAGAGAGTATTCAACTCAATCTAAGTCATTCCAACTAAGCCAATTCCCACTAGCTAAAGGCTAAGCTTTTTCTTTAATATTAAAAACACAACACTATTATGGTCTGTAACTAGTTGAAATATAGCTAACATTTAAATCAAAGCATTATATTAACCAAGTATCCAAAAACATCAAAAGCAAACAAAGGAATTCAAAAACAACCTTGTTCCTTCCTACAACCTTTTGTGGTAGCTCCTTCCGGCGTTCCTCCACCTTGCTCTCCCTTCATTTTTCTTCTTTTCCTCTTTATTTTTTATTTTCCCTCTCATTCTAGTCCGAAGATATTTTTACCTCTCTTTCATCATTCGCCTTCGCCGCTCCTTGTTCTCCGGCTCTCCATATTTTTTAACAAACTCCATTTAATCTCCACTCATTTTAACCATCAATGCAAAGTATCTTGGCCAACCTCAATATCATGATCGATCGAAATCACTCCCAAGCCCAATTCAAATTTAAAAATAGTAGTTTTCTTCTCGTTCAAGGGTTCTCAACTATGACTCTAAAGTATGAGTCAACACTTGGTTTCATTGGATTCCTTCAATATAATATTAAATTATACAAGGCACAATATATTCTTTTCTATGAAAACAATAAAGGTAATTCATTTTTTTAATAAACTATAATATTTTTCATTATAATTTATCTACAAGCGTGAATTCCTTATATGCTATTTCAAAAGGAAAATACATAAAGAAACTAGCATTCATTTCTTTTGCAACCAAAGTCTAAATCAATTAAAACTCTTTTATAAAGGAAAACTATTATGCAAGAGGAATTCCAACTTAAACTTGATACATCTATTCTTATGCAGTTTATGATATGCATCTTCATGAAAAGGCATCCATTCATGTTGCCCTTTTTAAATAATCCGACAAATAACCCATCACATCATTTCCCCAAGGTAATATTTTCTCGGTGGTTAATTCTTTCTGCCACCATGAAGAGACCTATTCCTGCAAAAGTGCACTTTCATTAGCAACATCATATTCATATATAAAATGTAGGTCTTCACAAAACCAAACATGGAATTATCCTACATCCCACATTAAGATTCACATCTTACTTTTTCAATAAGGAACAAGTATTTGCATACTAAAACTGAAATAGTCAATCATTTCATCCATAAGCCATACAACAAACATAAATCCATCAAAATTAAAAGTTCTGCCAAGGGTGGGTCATGAAATTATTCCTTAACTTGTGTACAAAGAGACAAGAATAATGGGTTAGATGAGAGTTATGATTGGGACCAAATTTGTGATTATCTTGTGCTAACATGTTACTCTTGACCCTTTGTTCACAATTGGATAGATGAGTATATAAATTTATTTTTGAACTTGTATACAAAAGGGCTAGAGTAATGATTTTAGGTGGTAGAATATGATTTTAAGGTTTGTTGAGATAAGATGTCTACTTGTGATTCTTAATTCTTTATACATAAGGGAAAGGATAAATGTTTCATTTCTTATATACAAAGTTGCAAGTCATTGGTTGGAAAAATGATAGTGATATATAATGAAGAAGGTAGAAGAATATTTTTATGGAAGAATGATATTTGATGGTATCCACTCATTCCTTGAAAGCATGTCATTGTTGGAATAAGCATATAAGTTGCAAATTGCATAAATGTTTATTTATATCATAAGATATGGATGTTATGGTGGATAGTTTGCATGAAAATATATGGGAGGATCAAGTTGTGTTAGTCACCTAGTAAAGGAAAATAACTACCCTAACTAGGATCATCATTTGCATGCCATTATGGATCCTTGGATTTATGCTACAAATAGTCACAAGCAAAGATAAGAAAATGTGTGGAAACAGGCAGTTATAAAATAAGCAGTCAAAAGTTTTAGGTTTTTAGACATAATATATTTTGAGATGTATTATGTTCATTAGTTCTTTAAGTACTTTTCTATGCAATATGAGGTAATATGCACCTGATCCACACTTGGTAGTTATGATGTATGTACCTAGTTAGTTGGGATCATATTTACCTTTGAGCTTGAATTTGGTGTTAGTGTTTTTTTATTTCTCTAAGAACTATATCACCAACATTAAAGAATTTGTATAGTGTGTTATGAATCTTTTCTTCTCATAAATATGAAAACATATACAATATGCTAAATATTAAATAAATCAACCATAATAACTAATCAATATAATACAATATATGATAATATTTTTTAGGTAGGAAAACACCAATGTTGTTCCTTAAGCAAGGAAACACTCCACAATATCTCCCAAAATAATATTTGATCCATGATCCAAGACTAACACATGAGAATAATTAATATAATTGATGATGATTACAATGACAATATCCCTTATTTATATACCCATCTTCTAATGCTACTTTGAGAGTCGACTCCTAAACCCTTATCCCACTTATTATTATAATATAATCAACCTTAGGTTATGTGTGGTCCATACCAACTATCCATAATAACCTTATACAATATAATATCATATCCCCATATTCCTATTCTTAGGTACCATAACATTCCACCCTCACAAATGTTTCATCCTCGAAACATGAGAAGAAACTAGATAATATGATTTGCTATGTAATATTAAAATATAGCACTAATCTTGATCATCCCTCCATCCAAGTGAAATCTTGACTGGTGGTGGTCTTCAATGATGCCAATTTGCCATTGTACCACTTTAATATCCATAACAACTCTATTGGCTACACACTTCTACTTCTCTACTCTGATATTTTGAATGATTGGTAGTCTGATCCTACTATTTCAATATGTTGTTACACCATGCTAAAATCTAGATTTGCTATTATTTTTCTGCCATACTTGATGTCTTTTTGAATCCATGTAGATATATAATTATATTGATGCCCTAAGCCCAACCTCAAAGAGTGTTTCCACTAATGGTAGTGTGGGTGGAAATATGTTAAAACCAACTTGATGTTCTATTTTCTTTGATTCGTCAAAATTTTTGCTTCACTCTTTTAAATTCTTCCTCAATATATTCTCTCATATGCCCTTCTTTTGGTGCATCTATGTGCTCTTCTTACAATGCTTCTTCTTGAAACTCTACTACTTCCTGTATTGTAGACTTAGTTTTTGATTCCTCTAGTGGTTCCTTAACTTGTTCCTCTGCCATCACTACTTAATTCTCGTAAGGTCCTTTCTCCTTAAGTTGAGAAATATCTTGCAATAGTACTCAAAAAATCCATTAAAATATCCACATCATCCATCTCAATAACATGAAAATATGAATGTAAAACATATTTATCTATGGTGATCTTTAAATCTTAAAAAATATGAACATTCACACCCTCAATTTGTATGTCTTTAATTTTTGTTGCTTGAACCTGCAACCTCTTAGCCAAAGCAATATTAATGAAATTATACTACTTGCTAGGATTTATGGAAATAATAACATTTTTCCTCTAAATGTAGCCATGAACCTATAAAATAGAAATTTTAGATTCAAACAAATCCTTTTGATCACTGTTTGGCCTATTTGACAATAAAGTTGTGGTTCCCTTAGCCTTCAAACTATTATCCAACTTTATTCCTTTCTCTTTGTTAATACATTTGATTACATTTGCATAGTCTTTAAGTGTATCCCTCAAAGTAGCTGTCTTTAGATCCTTTTTCTCAAATTCCCATTTTTCTAATAATATCTTCAAATTCTTCCCATGAGTTTGTAAAATTATAGGCACAAACAAGTTCATATACCAAGATAGAACTTCCTCTTGTAAAGAATCACTACACTTATGTTTCAATTCAAAATTAACAGATTTTAAATATAAAAAAATTTCCACCATTCCTTAGCATCAATATCATCATTTCCAGTGAATATTGGCAACTCCATGACCTCAACCCAAAAAAATACCCAAAGCAACTAGGGTTTAATAAACTGGGATTTCTCAAAAATAAAATTCCTCAAATCTCATATATTATTTTATATAAACAATTAGATCTACAAATTTTCTTGAAGACAAAATAATCTATAACTGATTTGCTTACCCAAATTGAAAGATTATTTTTTTCTTTTTGATGGATTTTTGGATAACCAAAAAATAACATCGATAGCCCAACTTCAAACAACCATAACTACTTCAATACTGCTCATAATTTGACATAACCAGTCATTTTTGTAGTATTCAAACAATCTACACAATGCTGTAAGAATATTCTAAATATGATTGCTTGGGAAAATGATATGGCCGTTTGACAAGTATGACAATTTTCTTCCTCAAAATAATCTCTACAAACCCTGCAAATTATTTCCTTTTCGAGAACCATTGATCTAATACCACTTGTTATGAACCTTTGCTTCTCATAAATATAAATGTATCCACAATATGCTAAATATTAAATAAATCAACCATAGTAATTAATCGACAATATGGAATACTACCCTTCATGTAGAAAAACACCAATGTTATTCCTTATAAAAGGAACCACTCTACAATATATCTCAAAATAATATATGCTCCATGAGCCAAGATTTTTACAAAAGAATATTTTTTATGATTGATGATGATTACAATGACAATATCCCTTCTTTAAATAGTTATCTTCTAATTCTAGTTTGGGAGAAGACTCCTAAACCCTTATTCCACTCATTATTATAATATAATCAACCTTGGGTTATGTGTGGACCATGCCAACTATCAATAATACCCTTATACAATATAATATCATATCCCTATATTCCTATCCTTAGGTACCACAATATAGTATCTTCTTAGCGTAGGTTCATTTAAACCTTTACCAGTAGATCCTTAGGTGTTCTAAGATGTGGATCTGCTTTTCATCAAGCAATTCTAGTTAGCTAAGAGAAGTAGATAATATTTATCTCCTATAAAGGCATAATGTACTAGAAAGCATAGGGAGGGACCTCAAGATCAAAGGGGAAGACTAATTCAGTGTCATAGAACAAAGCATAAGGTATATCACCAATAGGCATTTTGACATAGGTGCAATACACCCAACATGTTAGGTACAATCGGAGATGCCAATATCTTATAGTTTTATTGACTAGATTCTTGAGGATATTGGCAAGGATTTTTCTAGAGGCTTTGGCTTGGTCATTGCCTTAAGGATAATAAGGAGTAGAGCATTCGTATTGTATACCACATTTGACACAAATATTTTGAACATATTTATTAGTAAAATGTGTTTCATTATCTAAGATGATGACAAAATGGATGTCATAATGCCTTATGACTTTGTCAAATATAAACTTGGAGACTTGCACTCTAGTGGATGAGGCTAAAGGTATAGCTTCAACCCATTTGGTCAATTATTCAATGGCCATGATGATAAATTTGTGTCCATCAATAGACATGTTTTATTTTCCCAATGATGTCCTATCCCCAAATGGAGAAAGGCCAATGTGAGGTGATATATTGAAGGGATTGGGAAGGGGTATGAATAATTTTGTGATGTTTTTGATACTTATCACACATATTAACATAGCAACAAGAGTCCTTTTCCATTGAGAGTCAATAGTAACCCATCCTAAGGAGTTTCTTAGCGATGGTTTTACCAATGAAGTGGCCATTGCATGATCCATGATGGGCTTCTTGGACTCCTATCTAGGATTTGGTTTGGTCTAAATACTTATATAATATTCCATAAATAGTATGATGATACAAAATACCACTAATGATGACATAGCTATAGGTTATTGCACTCATTTCAATTTAAATTGTTAGACAAAGTGCCATCCTTAAGGTAATTAAACATATCCTTATACAAAGGACTAGGGTATGAGGTTGCTTTAATAGAAAGTACCTATAAGAGGATTTGGCTAGATTCTAACATCTTGGGTTCCTTAACTTACCTAATGATAATGGTGGCTTGCTTTTAATCCAACTCTAGGTAGATCAAATATGTAGTCAAAGCCATATAATTGACATGGTAGTTACTAGACCTAGGGATAACACCAATGCTAATTTGTAGAAAGCAACTATCAACTTATCAAAAAAAAATTATCATGAATTTACTTTGTCATTGTTAGGTTGATAAACACCATTGATTTGATTAATGAATAGCTTGGAGTCCCAAATATAGACAAAATTTTAATAATGAGGTTTATAGAAACATGTAGCCCTAGGATAAGGGCTTTTTATTCTATGGTGTTGGTGCAAGAGAACTGAAGAACAAAAGCTTATACTGAGAGGGGGGTGAACAATATAAGACCACTTTTTACTTTTCTTTCCCAAACAATATTATGCAATATATCAATGGCAATATCAACAACAATAATCAAAGCAATGCATAAATAACCACACACAATAGAGACACCAATTTAACGTGGTTCACCCAATGTGGGCTATGTCCACAGAGAAAATATTTCATTAAATTTTCTCAACAGAGCTCTTGGGAATATTTCTCTATTATAATGTTTATGGACCTCTGTCAAAAGGAGACATTAACCCCCTAATAAAGTTTGTGGATGCCTATCCACAAGAGACACCAATCCCCTAAGCTAATTTGTGGAACTCTATCCACAAGAGAACTCCTTCTCCTCTACTCTGGTTGGTGATCCTCTAGAAGACTACTACCTCCACTGATCTGGCTTGTGGATCTCTTTCCACCGAACACTCTATCCTCACTCAAAATATCTCTATCCTCATTGCCCTGGCTAATGGATCTTTATCTACTGGACACTACTATCCTATGCTCTATCACCTCCAAAGCTTAATCTCAGCTCTATCCCAAATATGCACTAAACACAGTCCTTCGATCTAACACAAATTTGATCAATATCTATCTCTAATATGTACTAAACATAGTCCTTCGATATAGCACAAATATGCTCAATCTCTATCTCAAATCTGCACTAAACACAATCCTTCGATCTAGCACAAATCTGCTCAATATCTATCTCTAGTCTCATAAACCTATCCTCAATTTTTTTCTCAAGCCTTAACACAAATCTTGATCCAATCACAAATCAACTCTACTAGATCTTCCCCAAGCCTTAACACAAAGCTTGAACAAATCAATCAATCAACTCTGCTCTCAAGTCTTCACAAATATTTACCTCAAATCTACTCAACAAGTCCTCATTAGAACTTGTCCAATCTGCTCAACAAGTCTTCACCAAGACTTACCTCAACCTCTGCTCAACAAGTCCTCACTAGAACTTGTCCAATCTACTCAACAAGTCTTCACCAAGACTTGCATCAACCTCTGCTCAACAAGTCCTCACTAAGACTTACCTCAAATTTGCATCGTAAGCTTCCTAAAAAAACTCACAGTACTCAGTCCTTAAGTCCACTCTAGGACTTACTTTAAATCTACTCACAAGATTTCACAAAAGCTTATTCAACTCAACTCAATATATCATAGAAAACCTCTTCAATCACATGAACAAGTTTCACCCAAAATTTTATTTTAATCTCACATAAACATATAGAGAATGGTTAGAGACTCAATATGTTCACACTCACAACAATAATTAATCACTTTTAAACTCTCTTGTTTAACCATAGAAACATATGAATAATGGTTAGAGACTCAATATGTTTCACACTCACACAACACTCACAAAACTCAACTTAATCTCTTCCAGAAAACCTCTTCAATCTCACAAAAAAAATTCACTAAGAATTTTTTTTAACCACAGAAAAATATAGAGAATGGTTAGAGACTCAATATGCTTCACACTCACAACAATGCTTAATCACTTTCAATCTCTCTTTCAACTTAATCCAAAAATGAAGAACAATTCTTTTCACAGAACTTGAACTATCACTCCAATGCTTTCAATTAATTATGCTCAATAAACTTCACTCAACCAATCACTCAATGAAACACAACTTGCTTACAAACCTTAAACAAGTGTTTCACAATGCTTTCAACAACTCACACTATGGAACTCAACCTTGACTCAAGATGATTCCAAATTTACATAACAATGATACTCATGGTCTTTTCACAAAACCCTAGTTCAAGACAGTTCTCAACTTCACATAACAATGACACTCATGATATTTCTAAAACCCTAATCATGCATATGAAGGCTCACTCAATATTTCCAACAATGCTTATCAAACAAGGTTTATAGCATCAACTTTCACTCAGAAAAGCCTTCATCAATCAACATTGGAGATCTCAAAACCTAACTCAACAATGCTTATAAAACAATCCTTTTCACTCCAACTTAGCATTCACAACATCCAATCCAAAAATATTTCACTCACAAGGAAGATGTGCCCATACCTTTTGTTTGATGAAGAATTGACCTCAAAACCTTTCTCAATCAAATTACCCTCTTTGCCAATCTCAAAGGTTAGGTAGCAAAAAAACTTCTCAAAATTTCATTCAAATATTCCCTCAAAATATTTCACCATACAAAACTTTTAATCTCAATTACACCTTATAATCTCCACACTAAAAATGATTAGCAAAAATTAAACAACAATTAATTTTCTTTATTCACCTTATTACTCCTTCCAAATTCTTATCATCAAAAACACAATAAAATATTTTAACTTTTATAAACCTTATATCTCCCTCTTAACACACAAAAATCATGCCACAATAAAAACCTTAGGACAAAATTTAATTAAAAATTAAATACCTCTTTTACCCTCGGTGGGATTCAATCCATCGTTGTGCTGCCACCAATGCCCTAGTCGTGGCTCAACTACCGGGTGAGCTAGGTGCTCACCTTGGTAGGCAAAAGTGCCTTGTGTGCTTTATTGCCTATGTTGGGCACCTAGACCAAAAAGGATGCCAGCCAAAACACTCCCCAGGCCTGCCACCGGGGTTCGATCATGGGACCTCCCACCTTTCAATACCTCAAACACACAACCGCTTGTCGCTAGCCCAACCACCAGGTTGGCAATAAGGCTTTAAGCCTTCCTCCTTTTGTCCCTTCGATGGCCACCGCATAAAACAAAAATTTATCTTTTCTTGCACGAAGATCACAAAAATCGAAGGCTCTCCCAATGTAAATCAATTGAAGGTAAGGACTTAGTCAATCAATGCACATGGTATTTATACCATTGTGCCATATTCCTTTGGACGTCGATGGAGGGGGAAAAACATATGACGTCGACGCTTATAATTAACCTTTTGCCCTTATAACCCTAACCTTAGGGTTAATTAAATTAAATTATAAATTAATTAATAATGAAATTATTATAATTAATTTAAAATTCATCGAACTTTAAGGTTAATTAAATTAAATTATAAATTAATTTATAATGAAATTATTATAATTAATTTGACAACTTTACGTCTTAACATTAGACATTTAATATTATAATAAAATATTATAATATTATTTTTTTGGGCATTCCTATTGCTCCTTTAGACCTTATCTGATCACCTTGAATATTATAATAAGAGATATTATAATATTATTTCCCTTAGACCTAAAAGCAATCTTTCTCTTGCACTACTTATTGAAACTAACTCTTGACATCCTTCCTTTTGCATTGCTCACTAAAACTAACTCTTGACATCAATGACAACATACCTTGCTCATATTTCCACCAATATCCTACTTTCTCATTGATGTCAACCCATTTACCTTTCATTATTTCCTTTACTTCTTTATGTTTTGCGCCCCCCTGACTGAATGATCTCCCCCTAACTCAAATCTCTCCCCCTTTGTCATCAATGGCAAAGGGCCACCTTTGGGGCTTGGGGCTAAGAATGAGAATCTTAGCTTAGCCCCTCCCCCACATCCTCTTGAGGTGGTTAATTTTGGGGTGGGAGCATGTCTACTCCCAACATACACTAATCTTTACCTTTTTCCACCTTCTTCCTCAACTAATCCTTTTGATTCCTCTGATTGTTCCTGTTCCTGCTTGTCACTAGATGTTCTGCTCTACACCACTTGGCTATATTCCTAAAATTATTGCACTTATAACACTTAATGTTTTTATTCCTTCAAGGTGCAAATATCTTGGGGTTTATCCTAGTGAAGCCATATCCATTCTTGTCATGAACCCTGCAATTTACTACCTTGTGACCAAACTGATTACAAGAGTAGCAATACCCTTGAAAAAGATGTTTGTTTCTAAAATTCCCATATTCTTGTATTTCATGTGTCCTACACTGTGTAGCCTTGTACCCGAACCTATGACATGAGAAGCATCATCCATTGAAACTACCTTACCTTGAACCCTTTGGTTTCTTAGTCTCTTTTACCCTGTGTTGCTTCCTGTTCCATATGTTCCTTATTTGTGTATTGTTCCTTTCCCTGTTGAACTTTCAATTGTTCAAATCTTCCTCAAAAGTATCACTTTCTCTTTCACTCTCTTCTTCTAAAGCTTCTTCTTTCTTGGAGCTTGAGATTGACTCCTCTCCTTGTTCCTTTTGTACCTGTTCAAAACCAAGACCTATCTTGTTTGATGAAGATTTGTGTACCTTGATAATCTTATCCAAGGTCTTTGAGCTTCTCCCAAACTTGTGTAACTTGTATTTAGACTCTTTTACTTCCTTCCTTAATGAAGCTACTTCATGTTCTAACCTTTCACATTCTAAAACCTTTACTTCTAACTTCTCTTTAAATATCCTTATCTTAGTTATTGAGTTGGTTAGATCCTCTATAAGCTTTCCTTTCTCTTCATCACATTCTTTAAATTGAATCTTAAGTTTTGAGTTATGCTTTCTTACCTTTCTTAATGAATCAAGGGAAGAAATAAACTCACCCTCAATATCAACTTCTCCTTCCTCTGAATTTTTTGATTCTTTGTCTTTTAGATCATCTTCATTCCTTTCTGATTTATCTTCAATAGGAGCATCTCCTTCTTCTATTTTTTTTGGTAAGTTAATTATTTTCATTAAATGGGGCATTTGAAAGGCACCCCAATGCCTTGTACATCAGCAGAGCAGAAAATAAAACTCCTCAGAGGAAACACAAGGAGGAACAAAAACAAACAGTTGAAAGCCAGCAGAACCCAAAAAGGACAAAATCCTCTGGTGGAAAGGAACAACAGCAAAATGGCCACCATCCAAAAGAACCAAAAGGACAAAACCTCTGGAATAAAGGAAATAAAAAAGAAGAGGAAAGCAAAATAGGATTTCCCCAATAGGACCCACACACAAAATTATATGGGAATTTCAGTCCGCATAGGAGATGCAACGGTAGCCTCCAACTCGGCGTCCTTGACAGTGTCCTTCAATACATCATTTGGGGCTTCCTTTAGGGCTTCAATGTAGGAATCCTTGGAAATCTCTACAACATCCTCATCCTTAGCCTCATCCTTAACATCGGAAGGTCCCTCTACAACAAAAATAGCAGGAATGTCTTCAAAGGTATCACAGAAAAACAAAAGGCTAAGAGCTTGGCATTGTTCTTTGAGCTTCACAATTGCCTTCCCAATAGCCACATGGGCAGATTCCAGATGGTCAATAGTAACAAATGTAGCATGGACAACCAGTTTGTGAAGGTATTTTTCCACCAGGTCAGGAGAATTGGAAGGATATTTCTTGGGCTTCACAGAGGAAGGAGTAGGGGTTTCAGAAGCTTCCTTGAGCTTGAGTCTCTGAGAATAGCGGACAGGCATTTTCTCAACCTTAACCTTTTTCTTAATGTTGGAAACAGAGTAGGGTATTTCACTCTTATCCTTTCTCTTGGGTCTAGAGGTCTTAAGGTTGGGCGAGGAAGAAGAGTTCTCTTCAGAAGATTCAGGGGCTTGGATATTTCCTTTGGGGAACTTAAGGAGGAGGAACCTATAAAGGATTTTGAAAAGACCTTGATGACAGGGTGATCCCTCTTCCTTTTTTGAATGGGTAGAAACAATTGTATAATCTAAGGACCAATAAAGCACAACAGGAATGTTCATCATCTTAGCTTCACAAAAATGATTAATGAATGCTAAATGAAAACAACAAAGTTGGGACTCAGGATTATCAACAGTTAAATATTGCATGATGGGTTTTAGGATTTCCTTCCATGGGGTGGAAATATGGTGATGGTACAAACCTTTTTTGTAAAGCTTATTTTAGGAGAGACTAGCAGTTTGTCCATATGAGCATTCAGAGGTCTCTTTTTTAGGAGAGACATGTCGCCACGCAAATGAGTATACTCCACTGCCAGTCAAGCGTCTATAGCCCGGTGAAGGTTAACTCCATAGTCCATGTTGTTTTTGACCTTTGTAAGCCTTGGGGATGACTACCTATCCGTCTGACTGGACAAGTAGTACGATCCTTACAACTTATTTGGGATCAATGGTGTGTGAAAAATGTTCATTTCCTTAGAGCTTTGGGGAATCCGATTCTCAACCGAAGTATGATGAGAATTTTACCCTATCCTTACTACTCTGTTTATATTTATATTTTGTAATTGCTTGTGATAGTGGTAAGAACCTCTGTTTTATGGACTATGTTTGCATGATAGGACAAACGAGGATTACCCTGTTCACTTTGAGGCACAACCCAAGGATGGCGTTATCTCTCTTTGACACAAGATGTTTTTAAGATGTGAAAATGTGATAGGTTCAAGACCACTTTTGAAATCATTTCCCAATACTCAAGATTTTATTTAGTGTAATTGGTGATATGGCCCTAGAGAACTTTGACATGCATTTCAAAGTTTGCTTAAAACACTAGGAATGGCTGAGTGACTGAAAATATTTTGGCAATGTAAATATGTGCAAATGGAAAATGGGTGTACGAATGACAATTCGGTTTGATGGATTTTATGAAGGTGCCCCTGATTAAGGCAACATGACTTTTGCTTGACCAAATTTTATATCCAAAAGATAGAATGGTCTCTAACATGATATGCAACTATGGCTGAAAATGAAAATGTTATGGTTTTCAATGAGATGTATGCACATGAAATGCAATGTTTTTGAATGAGATGTATGCAACTAACAATGAAATGCAAATGCTCTAAAGCATTGATTCATTTTTCATCTATGAGTGTGAGTTGATCAAGACGTGCTTGTCTAGCAGTATCATCATCGATAAATTCCTGCAAAGAAATTCGCAAGGAAGGGATCTCGAGCTCAAGAGGCATGATTGCTTCGACTCCATAGACCAAAGAAAATGGCGTTGCCCCAATGGGAGTTCCGATGCTTGTTCCGTAAGCCCATAATGCCAAGGGGATTTGTGTATGCCAATATTTATGATTTTCTTTAACAAGTTTCTTAAGAATAGCAATTATGGTCTTATTTGAAGCTTCGACTTGTCCATTGGCTTGTGGGTAGTAAGGAGTTGAGAAACTATGTTGGATATTATACTTTTCGCAAAGAGCTCGAACATCCTTATTCTTAAAAGACTTGTCGTTATCGAAATTATTTTAGAGGGAATACCAAAACGACAAATGATATGGTGAAGTATAAACTCCACAATTCTAGGACTCGTCAGATCTGGTTAGAGGAATAGCTTCAACCCACTTTATGAAGTATTCGATGGGTCGTAATGATGAAAGTATGCTGTCCTGAAGAGGCGGTGAAATCTTGCCAATTAAATCGAGACCCCATTGTGAGAAGGGCCAAAGGCTTTGGATGGGCTGTAAAGCTTGTGATGGTATATGGGTTAAATTAGCGTGTTCTTGACACTTTTTACATTGTTTAACATACTTGCAACAATCTTGTTCCATAGTGGGCCAATAATACCCCATACGTAAAATACGCTTCGTAATGGCCATTCCACTAAAATGACCACCACAAGTACCATCATGGGCTTCAGCAATAGCTCTATGTGTTTCACCTGCTTCTAGACAGCGGAGGAGTACTCCATCATATCCACGTTTATACAACACATCCCCCAAAAGAACAAAACGAGCTGCCTTTTGCTTAAAACAGTGGCGGGCAGTTCGAGACAAATTAGGTGGAAGTGTTCCAAACTTGAGGAAGGCTACTATCTCACTAGACCAAGGCTCATATGGATTCGAATGGATAAAGCAAACATCTTTTTCATATTTAGACTCAGCACGGACAATTGCAGACTTAGAGATTGTGGAAATGATTAGGGGTTGTACCTCTCCAAGGGAGTCCTTTGGAATCAATGATTCAAGAGAGGCCATGGCATCCACAAATCTATTAGTCGAATGAGGCAAACTAGTGATCTCATACCAATCAAACTTAGAGAGCAACTTCATTGCTACATCACGATAAAGCTTAATGGTAGGTTCTTTGGCTTGGTATTCTCCTGTAATTTGTTTAACCACGAGTTGAGAATCCCCAAATATCCGAATACGCTTAATGCTCATAGCTATGGCTGATTGAAGACCTAAAATTAAGGCTTCATACTCTGCTATATTATTGGTGCATTGGAAGTCTAATTTGAATGATAAAGGGATGGGAATCCCTTGAGGTGTATGAAATACAACTCTAGCACCCTGACCTTTCACGCACTTAGAGCCATCAAAGAATAACGTGATGTCAACATCTTCCTTCGGAATGATGTCCTCTTCTTTTTCAGTGATAGCAAATACCGAATCATCTGGGAGCTCAATAATCAAAGGATGATCACTAGGTAGCGGAGCTTCCGCAAGTTGATCGGCTATAACTTGACCTTTAACATGATTTTTGGCTAATGAATTCAAGATCGAATTCGGTAAGAAACATTATCCATTTAGCGGTACGAGTGTTATTATAAGTGCGAGACATCATATAACGCGAGAGGGTTTTCTCTAGCTATGACATATGTTGTATGGCTAAGCATATAATGACGAAGTTTCTTAGTGGCAAAAACCACTGCTAAGTACAAATTTTCCACATAAGCATATCGGGTTTCATAGCTTACCAATGTTCGACTAATATAATAGATAGCTTGCTCGCGATTTTGTTCATTCTTTTGTGCAAGCATTGTCCCTAAGGCAAAGTCCGTTGCTAAGATATAAAGGTTGAAAGGGACCCCTGGACGAGGCGGAGCTAAGACTGGCGGAGATGCTAAGTACTGCTTGATGTCATCAAAGGCTTTCTGACATTCATCTGTCCATGAAAATTGTACCTCCTTTTGTAGTAGGTGGCAAAATGGCCTACATTTATCAGAAAGTTGTGCAATAAAGTGACGGATTGAATTAATCTTTCCTTGCAGACTACGCAACTCCTTCAAATTAGTTGGGGGACACATTTCCATAATGGCTTTGACCTTGTTTAGGTCCACCTCAATACCTCGTTTAGAGATAATAAAACCTAGGAGTTTGCCTGAGGTAACACCAAAGACACATTTCTTAGGGTTCAACCTTACTTTATGCTCTAGAAGTCTATCAAAAACTTTTTCCAATACATCAAAATGCTCTTGTCGAGTTTTAGATTTTGCCAATAAATCATCCACGTAATCTTCGATAATCTTATGCATATAATCGTGGAAAATATAAGTCATGGCTCGTTGATAGGTTGCACCTACGTTCTTAAGGCCAAAGGGCATCACCCCGTAACAAAAAGTTCCCCAAGGTGTAGTAAATGCTGTTTTGTGTTGATCTTCAGGGTTTATTCGAATCTGGTTGTATCCTGAAAATCCATCCATGAACGAAAGCATTTCATGACCAGCGCAGGTGTTGAAAAGAGTATCAATGTTTGGAAGAGGAAATTCATCCTTAGGACATGCTTTATTTAGATCTCGAAAATCGGTGCAAACACGTATCCCCCCGTTAGACTTGCGAACGGGTACCATGTTAGAAAGCCACTCAGGATAATCAATCGGGACGACAAATTTAACATCTAGAAGTTTCTAAATCTCCGATTTAACTATGAGGGCCACGGTAGGATGCATTTTCCTAAGTTTTTGTTTGACAGGTTTAGCATATTTTTGTAAGGTGAGGTTATGGACAACCAAATTAGGGTCTAGGCCTGGCATGTCTTTGTAAGACCATGCAAATATCTCCTTCTTCCACTTGAGTAGAGCAATCATTTGCTCTTGTTCCTCTGATGATAGACTTTTAGCCAGTTTCATAATTTGGGTGCCATCTTGGTCTGGACTAAGGTCTACATCGATAGTTTCTTCAATAGACATGTGGGAACCTTCCTCAAGTTGATGGGGAGTAGGGATCAAATTTATGTCATCTAAAATGTCATCAAGCTCCTGTGCCTTGCTCTCATCTATGTCTGGCTGGAAGACCTCTGGCTTAGAAGATGAAGGTGAATGTGTAGGTGAAGGAGGAATGTAGTTGGCGAAAGCCCTTAACAATTCCTCGGAAAGGATGAACTCTGAAATAGATGGAGGGGATGAAATCCGATCCATGCCAATCAGGCTTGGGTTGATCAGGATTGGCTTATCCGGATCATATGGATTATGGAGCGGTGTGAATAAGTCTTCAAAATTAATTATTGACTTCTGGAAGAAAGGATGGGCGGAATGGAAAGGAACACCGGTGAAGACCTCGAAAGACCTGAAGTGCAAAACAACATAGTTTTTCAGTTTTTTTTTTTTTTTGGTTTGAGTTTTTTTTTTTTTTTTTTTTTTTGTAGTGGTGAAAACCACTATTACACACATACATACAGCAATAAAGTATTTTTTTTTTTTTTTGGAATTTTCTGATTTTTTTGTTTTTGGTAGTGGTGAAAACCACTATTTTAGTATATACATATAATACAGGTTTGGATTATGGCTTATGGATGTGGCGGGGGTGGTGGTTCACCTCGTTCTTGTGGAAGAAGCAAGCGAAGGATGGCCTCTTGGAGAGGAAACAATTGGAGATAAAACTCGTCTTGTTTAGTGAGGGGAACAATGGGCGCCGACTCTTCTTCAGATTCATCACCATTTGACATGACGTCAAATTCTTCATAGGCTTCATCTTCGGATTCGTCGGGGTGGAGGATTTCTTCTTCTGAATTAAGATTAATGCTTTGAAAAGCTTGCTCAAAAGAAGAAAGGGATGGAAGTGGTTGGTAGCCGGCACCAAAATGCTCGGTGGGTCTCCGGTATGGCATATCGATGCGTTCGGTTACCCCTTGCTCATATCGACCTAGGCCAAATTGCTGCCAATTATGTCCGTGGAAATAGCGAGAGGGAAAACCCTCCATCCTTTCGATATTGGCGAGGACTTGGATGCTTGGGTTCTGGTATGGTGGTAGGACTAGAAGATGACTCTATTCCCCCATATACAAAATTAATGGAATTTGGCATAGAACCCATGTTATAAATCGATCTAATGGATAAATGTTGGTCATGTGGACGACCAAAATCTTTAACTTTTTGCACATTGAACGGTGTGATGTGGACATCTTGAATGGCATACTCACCAATACCTGCATCAGTGAGATGGACCTTTACTTGGGAGGGATATGGACTAGATGATGGAATAGAAGAATGTGGGATAGAAGAATTGGAAGGATTTGGTTGGGTTGATTCTTCACTAACTTGTGAAACATCAGCTGGTGATGGTTGGGAAGATGGAGGAATAATAGGTGATGTTGAAGAAGGTGTAGAAGAATGGGGTAATGACGTGGAAAGAGATGATTGGTCATGGCCACATGTGCATGTGGTCACTGATGAAGAAGAAGGAAGATTAGTTGATGAAGAAAGTGGTGAATGAGATGGAATAGCGGAAGAGGAAGATGGTTGTGATATGATGGGTAACTCTTCAGGAATGGGAGCTTTAGAAGAAGATGGTATAGAAGAAATAGATGGGGTCAAGAAAATATGAGTGGATGGCAACACAATCTCATAAGGAATTGAGACGTAGTTGCAATGTTTGAAGGGTTCCGTGTCGACGGGTACACAATGAACTCGTCCCTCATATACATACTTCGAGACATTGATGCGAGTATAGAAGGGACACATCTCATCTCCCTAAGCCAAGGATGTCCAAGCAATACATTGTATGCCATGGTCCCTTCCAAGATGTGAAACAAGGTATGCAAAGTTCGGGCCCCTACCTCAATGGGCAAGATAACTGTGCCAACCGTGGAAGATAAAGCATCATTGAATGCTTTAAGAGTAAAGGTCGACTTGGTGATAAGGGATGGCGACAGCTTTAGATGACTCAACGCCGATGTTGTAATGATATTTATTGAGGAACCGGTGTCAATTAAGACTCTCTTGAATGGCTTGTTATCGATCTTGGCCATGATATGTAGTGGAGGATCTATACTTTATGTTGACATAGGTTTGATTTCAAAATCATAGAAAGTGATGGAGGGCTCCATGCATGTTTGAATACTCCCCACAAAGTTGTTGAAGGCATTAGTATCTTGAGTTTGAAGCTCGATTGATTTTAAGATTTCCATTAATGCCTCTCTATGCGGAGGAGATTGTTGAATGAGGTCATAGATCGATAACTTGGCAGAAGCCATTTTTAAACTGGTAGTTAACCGACTACTTAATGACATGATGGGTCGTTGGCATTGAGTAGAATTATTTAGCGATTTTTGAGAAGTACTAGCACGTCGTTGGGTCACTGTTACCTGAGGTGGACTGGGGGTTTGTACAGGTGGCTATGGTTCAGCCTGATTTGGTTGGTTCTCCCTTTGACCCCGGGTTACTACGTTAATAGTACCCATAAAACCTTGGTATTGTTGTACATGGTTGACTTGATTAGGAGGAGTTACCTGAGTTATGCCCCCTGAAGTTGTTGGAGCTTAGGTGTTTGAAATATACCAAGATTTTGATTTTGTTGGGCTAAGGGGCTATCCAATTTAATGGCTCCAATCTCAATAAGATCTTGGATCACATGTTTGAAAGTTGTACAATTATTGATATCGTGCCCATTTTGCCTATGATAAGGAAAAAATAGGTACTCTTTGTAATACTTCCCCCTTCTAGATGGGTCTAAAGGTTTAAACTCAGGTAAAGTTAACTGATTTGTGCTATATAACTTGTTGAATATGACCGCATATGGTTCATCTAAAGGTGTGAACTGTCGCTTGGGACGATTGTTTTGCCAAGGTCGAGTTTCCATGGTTGGCCCAGTATTGGGAGCTGGTTGAGCTGGTTGAGGAGGGGCAGGTACCGCATGATAAGTGATTGGTTGCGGTTGACTTTGCATTATTTGTTGTTGTTGAGCCATTACGGGCTGGCTCGCCACCACTTGATTAACTTGGTTAACATTTGAGGTTGTATTAGCCTGTGCTTGTTTGTTTTGGCCATAATTATTATTTCGTTGTTGGCCCTTTTGTTGCCATTCTTTTCTACGGGGTTTTAAAACACCCTCTTGGACTTTAATGTCTTCTATGGTACTTGCTTGGGCCAAAGCCTCTTCAAAAGTCTTGTATTGTTGTAATTGGAGTAACCAAGAGATAGGTTTTAGACAACTCTGGGTAAACATTTTGGTTAACTCCTCCATTGGTAGGGAGAATGGCGAGTTTATTAATGATAGCCCTCCAACGGTTTCCAAAGTCATAAACAGTCTCATCGTCATGTTGCTTGAGCTTGTATAAGTCAGCTAATGAGACTCTCTTTTGAACATTTAGGGAGAATCGTTCTAAAAAAAGATTAATCAATTGCTCGTAAGCATAAATGCTATGGTGAGCTAAATGATTATACCATTGTACAGCATCTCCTCCTAATGTCTGAGGAAAATTTTTGAGCATAAGAGCATCATTATTTTGGATTCTAAAGCAAGCATGCATGAATGAGCTCACATGTTCATGAGGATCCTTAGTTCCTCAAAATTTGTCAAACTTCGGTAATGTGAAATCAGTCGGATATGGTGGTGAAGGTACCGAAGGATGAATTGGTTGATTGATCAACGACCTTAGTGTAGGTTTCTGACTAGATGAGCCAGGCATGTTGAGCATAAGGTTGTCAATCTGTTGTTGTATCGCATGGAGTCGATAATCTTCATGAAAATTTTGACTTGTTTGATGATTATGAGGATGTAATGGAAGAGTGGAAAATTGATGAGATGGGATGAAATTGCCTGAATTAGGCGGTGTGGAATGGACAGGTTGTTGGTATGGATGATACCGAAAAGAAGGTGATTGGGGTAGATGATGAACTGGACTAGGTTGGGAGAAAGGTGGGGTAGGAATGGACACCACCGAAGATTGGGGTACTCAGGTGGGGCCTGAGCTAATAAAAGCTGGCTGGGTAGAAATTGGTTGGGGTGTAGGATTTACTACGACATGTGGTTGAGCATTTTGTTGCTATTGTTGCAAAATCAATTTGTCGAGATACTCCTTAACCTTATTAATCTCTAACCCAAGGGAGGTGGGATGATTGGATGAAGGTGGAGGGCAGGCTGCCATGGTAGTCACAGAAGACTGCATAGCAGGGGCGATGAAGTTGGGAGGGCAGGCTGCCATGGTAGTCACAGGGGACTGCACAGCAGGAGCAATGAAGGTGGCTGAAGTAGGCGATACCTGGGAAGGAACATTAGACTGTGTCCCAGGTAGGGTGAAACCATAAATGGTTTGGGAAGAAGAGGGTTGAAATTGGTTATGGCTAGAAGAGTTTCCACCAACTTCATAAAGAGAATTGGTGTACACCCGGGTACATGGAGGAGAAAGTGGTCGGGAAGACACTACATTTGTCTCCAAAGGAGGACAATTGAGCATCTGGGAATATGTTGGAGATGAATCCGGCTGAACAGATACCACATTAGCCTCAAAAAAGGGTTAGTGTAGACCCGAGTGAAACCAGCGGGTATGGTTGATGCAATATCCTGCTAAAAAATAGAATCTTGCATAGGGGAATCTTGGATTGGCTCAAGGATATAGCCAGTGCCATCTCTTAAGTGAGTTTGCACTTGGGCCATATCAATGTGGACAATATGAGAGGAATTGTCTTCCTCCATGGGCATGGCCATGTGGTAGATGGTAGAAGGACATGAAAGTCCTGCAGGCGAACCTGCCTGAAATTCACTAGGATAAGTGGCCATGTTGGTGGTGGGGATGTTACGTGAATTTCCCATTTGATTATTTAGATTTAACATTTTAGATTGATTCCTTGTTAAGACCATAGAGCAATAAATCTAAACAAATTCGAGAAAAGAAGAATGCAAAACTAGAATGATAAATTTACACTACAAAAATTATCAGAAAACAGTCACAACCTAGGTTTCCACCAATGTGTCTTACCTTGCGGTTAATTAATTATTTTCGGCGATCACGGTGGGACCCCCTAGGGTTTCATATTTTTAATACTTGCTTTACTAATCTGTTCCTGTTTTCTGTTTTATTTTGCAGGTTCCAAAAATCGTGAAATTCGCTGTTCCGACGAACTAGGGTTTCCGAGTTTGCAAAAATGCGACAGACGTAGAGGGGCGTCTGGAAGTCCAATACGAAACGCAGAGGTGCGTTTCAGCCTATGCAGACTCCCGTGGGCGTTTGAAGTCAGTTTTACAAAAAAGCGTAGGCTTCCAAGTAAGTGCTGTACTTTTTACGTTTTTGGTTTTTCTGCCATATTTTGTTTCTTTTTCAGATCATTACTTTAAAATGAACAAAAACTAAGTAATCTGGAAAAGAACAGTTATTTTTAATTACATTTTTCTTTGCATTGCATTATTGATTGTTGCTTGCATTAAAAAAAAAATAAAATTTTTTTTGCATACCTAGCTGCATATTAGAATAGCTACGAATTATTTGTTTTAATTATCTAAGTAGGACTATTGATTGGATGTCAATAGTACTCCTGCCATTGGGTGATTCCAGGCAGAGAAGTGGACGAACCTTCCGGTTGCTCCTTTGATATCTGATATCATTGGTAGGCAGGGGGTTTTAAACGATGTACTCCACTTCTTCAGAGGAAATGACATGTTTTCAGTAGCCTCTTGCTTAGATCATTAGAAATTTTGATTTATAGCCTTGTATGTACACATTAGACAACTAAAACATTTAAAAAAAAAAAAAATTTCATTGCATTTTCATATTGCATTTAAAACAGTGATATCTGGATTTCATCACCAGGTATTGCTTGAAGTTTAGTGACGGTGGAATTCATCTCCATCCATTAAACTTCTGCCTTAGACACCATAGGTCACCCCCGAGCAAACTTTTTGGATTTCATCACCAGTAAGAATCTCGTTGTCCTTTCCTACCCATAGTTTTTACCTTTTTTTGTGAATAATTCAAGATTAGATCACATGCAAAACTCATAAACCAGACACTTAAAATTTACTACAGATTAAGATCAGAATTTGTAGATTAAAAATACACGCCAAGCAAAAATAAATAAAATCACAATAGAGTACAGAATAGTTGCACAAAACAAACGATTTCTATTAATCGATGGAGTTTAAAAACTCCTTTTTGAATACAACTGGGCCTGTAACCCTTTATTTGTGATACAAGATTACAATTCGTGCTAGGGTTCTCCGAAACCCTAGCTGGCACAAATGGTGGCGTCTCCAAAGAATGTATCTTCAATCCCAACAGAGTGAGTGGGCTTTGTTGTATCCCTTGCTTGGACCACTCCAGCTTAATCAGCTACCATTAATAAATCGGATCTGCTGTCAAAAACCTGCACACATTAACACTATAAAGGAGTTAGAAATTAATAAGAGGGCTCCACTGTGTGAGCCCTCGAAAACAATCTAAAACCCTAGAAAAATGAAATGCAGGAATTCAATAATAGATCAAATAGAAGAAAAGAAGTTACTTGCTTTAAACTAATTTATACCTATTCTCTGTTAATGCATCTAGACCAGGCGACACACGAAGTAATGTGGCTGTCAAATCGGCTACGGAAGGCGCCCTGGTGCACTCGTTGAACGCCCGCATGCTTCTGGATTAAGGTTTCAGATGCCGGTCTGAGTCTATGGCTGTGGGTAAATGCCCGCGGGCACTTGGTAAATGCCCGTGGGCACTTGGTAAATGCCCGTGGGCACTTGGTAAAGGGGTAAACGCCCGTGGGCACTTGTGACAAGAATGGGGGATTCTGCAGAATGCTGCAGAAGAGATGGCGGCGAAAGCGACGACGAAAGCGGCGATGGATGCGGCGAAAGGGTAGCAGAAGAGAGATAGAGGAGATAGCAGAATCAGAGATAGTGCATCGGAGATAGGGTTTGAGCCATCAAGGTGGCTCTATTTATAATCCACTCTTAGGGCACACTTTAGGGTTTTAACGACACTTTGAACGTGTGGCTAAGATTAAAGTGGATCTAAGGGTAGAGAATAAATTTAGGTTGTGAAATGGATTAAGATGGATGGACGGATGAGATTAAATGAAGGATGGACGGCTCAGATTAAATCACTTAAACTATTATTTAAATATATATATTAAAATATTAAAATATATATATAAATATTAATTTAAATAAATTTGGGGATGAAAAATGGCGGGAAAGGTGAAATTGGGCCAAATAATGGCAGGAAAGTGTGGATTTGGGCCAAATAATGGCGGGAAGGTGGATGATCGACATGTGGCTGACAGGAAGGTATAGATGACTTGCAAGTGGCTGGATTTTGGTGTCTACACCACCAACATAGATCTCGGGATGAGGCAAAAGGAAAGACGGTGGAGAATGAATCTCAAAAGAGCCAAATGGCAAAAACCAAAAAATTGGGGGAAGGCATTATTAAATATCATGCTAGCATTTGCATTGGGGCTCTCAAAAGAGTCGGTTATCAAAAAATAATAAGCGCTTGCTAGGTTAAAAGGCGGTGGATTACATAAAAACAAATGAATAAGGGCCATGTGGACATGATCCGAGATTGAACACCGAGGAGGATATGTGAGGTTTAGAAAGCTGGAATTAAAGACTTTGAAGAAATTTTGGAAAAAAACCACAAGCTTCACGTGGAAAAGGAGGCCTTGGGAAAAGAAAGAAACAATAGCCTTAAGATTCACCATGATTAATATTAATTTGATCATGCTTGATGAGCTCATCAACTTTAGGAGGAAGACTATCAGTCCACGTCAGCAATCCTTGGGCATTCACTCCAATGTTAGCTAGTCTGTCAGCAACAAAGTTGGCTTCCCTAAAAGCATGTTGAAACATGGTGTCATTCTGATTAAGCAGGATTTGTTTGCTTTCTTCCATAACGGTTCTTATCCTCCAACTACCAGGTTTAGAATTTTTAAGATAATTTATTATATTAAGAGAATATCCCTCCACAATGATGTTTCTAGGAATATTTTTGATGAATTGGAGACCTCGCCATAAAGTCTTTGCTTCTGCAGAATGATTTGAGAGAACACCTAAAGGTTCAGAGTAAGCAAAAATGGGATTGCCCAAGTGGTCACGAAGAATTCCTTCGGCACCAGCATTGCCAGGATTTCCTTTAGCAGCTCCATCGAAATTGAGCTTAACCCATCCAACCAGAGGAGGATGCCACTTGATGTTGGTTCTTGAAGCTGAAGGATTGACCGGTCTTGAACTTTCAAGGTGGATATGACAGGAATTGAGGATAGCTTCCTCAAAATGTGAACAAGGAAAAGGATCAAAAGGGGCAATGAGGACATTCTCTTTAGCATTAAGGATGATTTTATTGGCAATGTAATCAGCGTCCAAGGCCTTCTTATCAAACACTCTTCTATTATGTTCAAGCCAAATTTGCCAAAGGTAATGTTGTAAACAAAATTTCCATAATCCTTTAAGTACGGGATTTTGGAAAGGATTTGGCCACTGGAGGAAAAGATCAACAATGGAAGGAGGACAGGCCCAAACTATTTGAAATTTAAGGAATAGATTGCTAATCACCATTCTAGAAAAGGAACATAAAATGAAAAGGTGGGAAGTAGACTCCCAGTCAGAAAGACAAAGGTAACATCTATTAGGGAGTTGAATGCCTCTTTTGATTAGGTTTTCCATTGTGAGGATTCGATCCTGAATGCAAATCCAAGAGAAGAAAGCAATTTTGGGAGTCAGATATTTTATCCAGACCAACTTAAAAGGAATAGGATTTTGGAAATCATTGAGAGAAAGCAAATAAGCTGATTTGACTGAGAATTCTCCAGAATCAGTAGGCTCCCATATAGGATGATCTGAGGAATCTTCTGGTGGAATTCTGATGGAAGATAACTGAGCTTGCAAACATGAAATTTTTGCTTCCAAATTAGGGAAATCAAGTCTTTTCTAGCTTTTGATTCCATTATTTGAAGAAATAAAATCTGCAACTAAAGGCCCAACTAGATCTTTGGTGATTGCAATTAACCTTTGGAGCATAGGATTCTGAATGAGAGGACTATCACCGAGCCACTTGTCTTCCCAAAATAAAATGGACTTTCCATTCCCAAAATGCCATCTTAATCCTTTTATCAAGAGGAAACGGGACACACATATAGATTTCCAAAAGGCAAACCCTGCTAAAGGGACATCACCGAAAAGAAATTCAGAGTCCTGAAGATATTTCCTTTTAAGAATCTTGACCCAATTAGCACTGTCATTAGAAATGAGCCTCCAGGCTTGTTTAGCAAGGAGAGAAAGGTTGATAATATGGATCCTTCTAAGCCCTAAACCTCCCTGGTCTTTGGGTTTACAAACTTTATCCCAGGTGACTAAATCTATGTATGTTTTATGACCCTGACCAAAGAAAATGATTTTGGATATTTTTGATTTTTTGATAAACGTTGATAGGAGCTTTAAACAGAGAGAGGAAATAAATTGGGATACTCTGAAGATAGGCCATGGTGAGAATGATTTTACCCGCTTGAGACAAAAGTTTACCTCTCCAAGTAGAAAGCTTTTTTTGAAGCCTTTCAATAACATTATCCCATAGGCTTTCTTTAACATTTCCAACAAATAAAGGTAAGCCTAGATAGGATGAGGGAAGATGATCTATAGTGCATTCAAGGATGTTGGCAATGAGATTATGTCTATTTAAGGGAGTGTTAAGAAAATATAATTTGCTTTTTTGGAAATTTATCTTTTGGCCCGTAGCTGCTTCATACAAGAGGATAATACGTTTGATAATTCTGGCTTCATTGACGGAGGCAAAAGTAGACAACAGAGTGTCATCAACAAATTGTTGGTGGGTGATGGGGTTACATTGAGAGGTAACCTTAAGTCCAAAAATTAGACCTGCATTATTTTCTGCCAGGATGGATCTTCCTAAAGCTTCAGCTGCAATAACGAAAAGAAGGGGAGATAAAGGATCCCCCTGCCTTAACCCTCTGCTGCTCTGAAAGTATCCTGTAGGAGAACCATTAATAAGGATGGAGAACCAAGAAGAGGAAATACATCCTTTGATTAAGGAAATCCAATCAGGATGAAAGCCAAACTTATTCAAAATGGCTAGAAGGAAATCCCAATTGAGTCTATCATAGGCTTTGTTCATGTCAAGTTTAAGAAGGAAAGCAACTCTTTTGTTGGAAGATATGGAATGAATTGCCTCATGAACTGAAATAATGCCATCCAAGATGGATCTTCCTCTTACAGAACTTCCTTGTCTCTGATTTATAATTAATGGCATTACCTCTCTTAGACGAATAGCAATGGCTTTTGTTAATATTTTGTAAATAACATTGCAAAGGTTGATTGGCCTAAATTCATTGAAATTGCTTGCATTCACCTTTTTTGGGATAAGCACAATAAAGGTGGAGTTAAATCCTCTAGGGATTACCTTGGAGCTCTGGATTTCTCTTATGGCATTGCAAACATCCTGGCCAACCAAATCCCAAAAGCCTTGAAAAAATCTTGGAGAGAACCCATCAGGACCAGGAGCTTTATCTGGTTCCATAGAGAACAAAGCTACTCTGATTTCTTCATCAGTAAGAACAACATTGAGTTTGCTATTGATGCCGTCAGAAATGAGATTAGGAATAAATTGAAGGAAAAAGTCCATGGCCACTTGAGATTTTGGTCTGCTTTCCTCCTGGAGTAAATGCATGAAATGAGTTATTCCTTCAGATCTGATTTTCTTGATGTCATTAATAATCCTTCCATCCTGGCTTAAAATTTCTTTAATCATGTTGTTACTTCTGTGTCTCATAGTGGAAATGTGAAATAATTTTGTATTGGAGTCTCCTTGCTTAAGCCACGTATCTCAAGACTTCTACCTCCAAAATGTTTCCTCACATTGAAGAATATTGTGATATTGAGCTAATAAGATCCTTTCTTCACTTCTTACCTCTGCTGAATAATTTCCTTTTTCCTGGCTTTCTTTTTCAATTAAGGCAAGCTTGTTCATGACATCCTATTTATTCTAGAAAATATTTCCAAAAATATCTTTGTTCCATATTTTTATGTTTTGCTTGATATTCTTAAGTTTTTGGGCTAAAACAAAATAAGGAGTTCCTTGAACATCAGATTGCCACCATTGACCTATCCTGTCTCTGAAATCAGGATGTAACATCCACATAGCTTCAAACCTAAAGGGAGTTTTGAAAATTTTGGGGTTGTTGGTGTCTAAAAGGATAGGACTATGGTCAAACCCAATTTTGAGAAGAGATTGAAGATTTGCATCACCCCAAATGGCTAAAGATTCTTGAGAAAATAAGACCCTATCAAGCTTAACTTGAATCAGCTGAGATCCACATCTTCGATTCGACCAGGTAAATTGATTACCTTTCAAATTTACATCCATCGGATTGTGATCATTAATGAATTCCTGAAAATCTTCCATACTTTTGGAAAAAGAGCCAACCCCTCCTTTCTTATCAGAAGGAAATAGAGGAGTGTTGAAGTCTCCTGCAAGGATCCAAGGAAGATTAGGAAAGGCGCTTCTAGCAGAAGATAGGATATCCCACAATATGGACCTCCCAACAATGGAATTGGGAGCATAAATATTTATGAGGACCCAAGGAGAATTATTATCTTTATCAAAAAATAGGATGCTCATCATCTCATCATTAGAATGGATAAGGTTTCCATCTAGAACATCCGGGTTCCATAAGCACAACAAGCCTCCTGGCGCACCTATTGCAAACAGTATATTCGCATTTTTTCCAAATATGGTTACAAATATTTTTGACATTGGAATCACTAATTTTGGTTTCTTGGAGCAACAGAATGGTAGGTCTGATTTCCTTCCTTAATGATTTAGCTAACCTTTGTTTAGCTATACCATTAAGGCCTCTCACATTCCATGAGAGGATCTTCATTTTGAAGATTTAGAGGTTCGTTTGCCTCCCTTTCCATGTGGTTGGGGAGGTTTGGTACACTTTGGTTCTTCTTTGGATAGATTAATGCCAGCAGAAAATAGAGTTTTTTGAACTCCATTAGCAATGTCTTCATTTATACCCTATTTCCATTGATCAGAATTAGAAGGTCTTCCACGCTTTTTTTCAACACCACAATCAATGGGAGATCTCTTCTGGCTTCTGGTAATCTTTGGGCTGAAGTTATTGCCAGACATTTTTTGAACTACAGGACTAGATGGTTCGAGGAAGGAAGAAGGGATGGAAACATCATCTACCAGGGGATTATCTTTATTGAAAATAACTAGAGATGGGGGATTACCATTCAGAGGTTCAGAGGAAGGTGCTTGCTAGACTTCTGATGGATTTAAAGTTTGATCAAGTTCAACATTTAGATTATGAGTATCATCAACATCAATCTCAGGATCAATGTCCCTTAGAACTTGAAATTTATTAGGAAGAGCAAAGAGACTAACCTCACTAGGGGCAGCTGAAGAGGAAGCTTTTTTTCTTGGGGACTTGCTAAAAGGAGCTTTACCTTGCTCATCCTAAGATTTTTTATCCTTGATGGGCCTAAAGGTGAATCCTTTAGGAGGAGGAAATATTCTTTTTTCCTTTTTGAAAGGAGTGTGGAAGTACTTTCCTCTGTCAGATAATTGAGAATCCTAGAGCTCAGCAGCAGTAGAAAGTTTCTTGAGAGAAGGGCACTAAGCGTGGAGATGACCTTGAGTCTTACATTCGATGCAGAAAGGAGGTTTGTTCTCATACTCAATAGCCTACTTCTAGAAAAAGGACCCATGCTCCAACTCAACAAAGGTTGGAAGAGAAGGATCAAGATTAGCATTGACACAAAACCGAGCAGCATGCATCCTTGATTTGGACAGAGTGACCCTGTCAATAAGGAGCAGGTCTTCGATTGTTGAAGCAATGGATTTAAGGACAAATTCCCACCAAAGGTGCCAAGGGATATTTGGTAGTCTAACCCAAATCAGAGCAATATTGATGCTTTGAGTTGCAGGATCGAAATCAGGAGTCCACTTCTTTAAAAAAATGCTTTTGGACCCAAGGAACCACGGTCCACTAGACAAAATTAGATTAACATATTCCTTGGTATTTAGGCGAATGCCAAAAAAAGCATTGGAAAGACCAAAAATCTTCAATGAGCCACAAAATTTCCATCTAGAAAAGGCCCAACGCTTGATAGTGTCAATATTGGGATTTCCTCCAACCACTTTTCCAACCAAGGAAAAGGATTCTTCAGCTAAGAACATGTCTGCCACACTCACAGGAATCTTGACTCTGTTTCTAGAGACTTCAAAAGGAGGGAGCGAAGGTTCACCAGAAGAATATTTACCCAAAACATTAGCAAAAGAAGGTTTAGGGGCAGTGGGAATATCATCCCCCCAAAAGGAACTAACCTTTCCAGAAGAGGAATCCACCAAAACATCCTTGGAAGGAGGATTTGAGGGGGTAGAAATGGCCTTAGGACTTGAGGCAGACATAATATTATCGTTGGCACAACCACCACTCGCATTTAGAAAAGAATCATCAGTCGAGGAGAACTTGGAACCATCCTCCCGCCCTGAGGAAAGGGATTTGGAAGCATCTGCAGAGGCACCCAAAATAGGCTGACCAAAAAAAACCTTTAATTCATCTTCCCGCATTTCAAAAATTTGAACAACTTCCTTTCCGCCTTGAGGGATTTGAAATATATTGAGACCATCCTCTTGCCCTAAGGAAAAGGGAGCATCCTCAACAGCTATAGAGTCAGGCGGACCATCCTCCCGCCTTCCAGAAATTTGAAAATTATCCTTCCCATCTTCAGGATTTTGAAAAATAGAAGAGCCATAGTTGCAACAGCCAGCCATACTTTTATGCCGATAAGGTCTTAACTTAGCTACTCAAATCAAGTCATATTATATATCAAATAGCATTCATTAATAAGAAGCAATATGAATGTAATAGCCTGAATCATACATGTAAAAAGCATGTATAACAAATTACAATATTAATTGCTCAAAATGTATGTAGTCTTTATTACTCCTCTTTCTCTTACATATATCACTATTATGATGATATTAATAACTACTTCTTCTATTGCCATAAGAAGACTTTATTCTTCTAGAAATTCATGAGCATCTTCATATTCATCTTCGCTAAAACTAAAACCATTCCTTGTACAACTATCTTCAAGATGACCAAAGCTACCACATCTAAAATACTTGAGAATTATTGGACCTCTCTTTCTAACATCTTCTTTTTCTACTGTCATAAATAGAATTTCTTCTTCTTCATTATCTGAGGACCTGTCATCACTATCACTTGAACTCTTACTTGCCTTGTCTACATAAAAACTCTTTTTATGACTTTGGAAAAACTTCTTTCCTTGCTTGCTTTGTCCATCCCTATTTTTCTTTTGATACTTGTGTTTTCCTATTTCCCTGTTCTTATAATCCTATTTCTCATCTTCACTACTAGTTTTGGCTTCTGGACTATCAGTTGCATAGTGATCATATTTACCACAATTAAAACATCTACGTGATTTCCTACCTTTATACTTTCTTGAGTCCTTTGTCCTTCTGCCATAATTTTCTTCTTCATCACTGGGTAACTCATTTCTTGAATTTTACTTCTTAACCTTTGTCTTCTTAGTAACTTTGAAGGCTACTTATTTTTGGGGAATAGGTTCCTCTTTATTATCATCTCAAAAGTTGTGAGAATTCCATGTAATTCATCCCTCGTCAAAATTTTAATATCTTTTGACTCTTCTATAGATGAAATATTTTCACTATACTTTTTTGGGAGTGACCTTAAAATCTTATCACAAACATCTATTTCCTCAACTTTAAGCCCAAGTCCTTGCATGGATTTAACAACCTCATATACACAAAGTAGATATGCAAAAAAAATTTCCTCATCCTTCATCTTTAGTTCTTCAAATGTTCTCTTGTAATTTTTTAACTTTGCTCTTTTGACCTTTTTGTCTCCCTCATATATACCTTTCAACTTATCCCAAATTTCCTTTGTTGATGTGCAATGCATAACCTTTATAAACTTTGTTTCATGCAAACCCTTTAAGATTCCATTTATCGCCTTTGAATTATTTAGTTGTAGGAGCTTACCATATTTATTTTTATGTGGAGTTGCTGGTGGTATGTATCCATCCTCATCTGCTTCTCATATTTCATTTCCAAATGCCATTAGGTGAATATTCATTCTCATACTCCAAAGTGCATAATTGTTCCCATTGAACAATGGTGTCGAATTCCCTAAAGATCCATTCTGAGAATCCATCTGTGTTCTTGTGATATTTTCCTTCAAGTTGTTAAACTCTTCCAAAGAAACCTGCTCTGATACCAATTGAAGAACACAAGCTTATACTAAGAGGGGGGTGAACAATATAAGACCACTTTTTACTTTTCTTTCTCAAACAATATTATGCAATATATCAATGGAAATATCAACAGTAGTAATCAAAGCAATGCACAAATCACCACAAACAATAGAGACACCAATTTAACGTGGTTCACCCAATGTGGGCTACGTCCACGGAGAAAATATTTCACTAAATTTTCTCAATAGATCTCTTGGGAATCCTTCCCTATTACAATGTTTATGGACCTCTATCCAAAGGAGACACCAATATCCTAATCAAGTTCGTGGATGCCTATCCATAGGAGACACCAATCCCCTAAGCTAATTTGTGGAACTCTATCCATAGGAGAACTCCTTCTCCTCTAATCTGGCTAGTGATCCTCTAGAAGACTAATGTCTCCACTGGTATGGCTTATGGATCTCTCTCCACTTAAGACTCTATCCTCACTCAAATATATTTATCCTCACTACCCTAGCTAATGGATATATATCCACTAGAGATTAATATCCTCTACTATGTCACCTCCAAATCTTGCTCTAAGCTCTATCTAAAATCTACACTAAACACAGTCCTTTAGTCTAGCACAAATCTTCTCAATATCTATCTCTAATATGTACTAAACACAGTCCTTTGGTCTAGCACAAATCTAATCAATATTTGTCTTAAATCTGCACTAAACATAATCCTTCAGTCTAGCATAAATATGCTCAATATCTGTCTTTGTTCTAGCACAAACCTGTCCTCAAATCTGCATCAAACTTTATCCTCAAATCTATCCTCAAGCCTTAACACAAAGCTTGATCTAATCACAAATCAAATCTGCTAGATCTGCCCCAAGCCTTAACACAAATATTGAACAAATAAATCAATCAACTCTGCTCTCAAGTCTTCACAAATATTTACCTCAAATTTGCACAACAAGTCCTCACTAGAACTTGTCCAATCTGCTCACCAAGTCTTCACCAAGACTTGCCTCAACCTCTACTCAACAAGTCCTCACTATAATTTTTCCAATCTACTCAATAAGTCTTCATCAATACTTGCCTCAACCTATGCTCAACAAGTCCTCACTAAGACTTACCTCAAATCTGCATTGTAATCTTCCACAAAAACTCACACTACTCAGTACTTAAGTTCACTCTAGGACTTACTTCAAATCTTCTCACAAGATTTCACAAAAGCTTATTCAACTCAACTCAATCTATCATAGAAAACCTATTCAATCACACAAACAAGTTTCACACAGAATCTTGTTTTAATCTCACAGAAACATATAGATAATGGTTAGAGACTCAATATGTTCACACTCACAATAATACTTAATCACTTTCAAACTCTCTTGTTTAACCATAGAAACATATGGAGAATGGTTAGAGACTCAATATGTTTCACACTCACACAACACTCAAAAACTCAACTTAATCTCTTCCAAAAAACCTCTTCAATATCACAAACAAATTTCACTCAGAATTTGTTTTAACCACAAAAACATATAGAAGAATGGTTAGAGACTCAATATGCTTCACACTCACAACAATGCTCAATCACTTTCAATCTCTCCTTCAACTTAATCCAGAAATAGAGAACAATTTGTTTCACAGAACTTGAACTATCACTCCAATGCTTTCAATCAATTATGCTCAATCAACTTCACTCAACCAATCACTCAATGAAACATAACTTGCTTATAAACATTAAACAAGTGTTTCACAATGCTTTCAACAACTCACACTATGGAACTCAACCTTGAATCAAGATGATTCCAAATTTACATAACAATGATACTCATGATCTTTTCATAAAACCCTAGTTCAAGATAGTTCTTAACTTCACATAACAATGATACTCATGATATTTCTCAAAATCTAATCATGCACATGAAGGCTCACTCAACATTTCCAATAATGCTTATCAAAAAAGGTTTCTAGCATCAACTTTCACTCAGAAAAACCTTCATCAATCAACATTGGAGATCTCAAAACCTAACTCAACAATGCTTATCAAACAATCATTTTCACTCCAACTTAGCATTCACAACATCCAATCCAACAATATTTCACTCACAAGGAAGATGTGCCCATACCTTTTGTTTGATGAAGAATTGACCTCAAAACCTGTCTCAATCATAATTACCCTCTTTGCCAATCTCAAAGGTTAGGTAGCAAAAAAACCTTCTCAAAATTTCATTCAAATATTCCCTCAAAATATTTCACCATAAAAAACTTTTAATCTCAATTACACCTTATAATCTCCACACTAAAAATGATTAGAAAAAAATTAAACAACAATTAATTTTCTTTATTCACCTTATTACTCCTTCCAAATTCTTATCATCAAAAACACAATAAAATATTTTAACTTTTATAAACCTTATATCTCCCTCTTAACACACAAAAATCATGCCACAACAAAAACCTTAGGACAAAATTTAATTAAAAATTAAATACCTCTTTTGCCCTCGGTGGGATTCAATCCCCCGCTGCACTGCCACCAGCGCCCTAGCCATGACTCAACTACCACATCAGCTAGGTGCTCATTTTGATAGGAAAAATTGCCTTGTGTGCTTTATTGCCTATGCTAGGTGCCTAGACCAGGACGCCAACGAAAACACTCCCTAGGCCTACCATCGGGGTTCGATCCCAAGACCTACCGCCTTTTAATGCCTCAAACACACAACCGCTTGTTGCTAGCCCAACCATCAGGTTGGAAATAAGGCTTTAAGCCTTCCTCCTTTTGTCCCTTTGATAGCCGCCACATAAGATAAAAATTTATCTTTTCTTGCACGCAAATCACGAAAATCGCAGGCTCTCCCAATGTAAATCAATCGAAGGCAAGGACTTAGTCAATCAATGCACATGGTATTTATAACATTGTGCCATCTTCCTTTGGACGTCGACGGAGGGGGAAAAGCATATGATGTTGACGCTTATAATTAACCTTTTTCCCTTATAACCCTAACCTTAGGGTTAATTAAATTAAATTATAAATTAATTAATAATGAAATTATTATAATTAATTTATAATTAATTTAACAACTTTAGGTCTTAACATTAGATCTTTAATATTATAATAAAATATTATAATATTATTTTTCTTGGGCCTTCCTATTGCTCCTTTAGACCTTATTAGACCACCTTGAATAGTATAATATTATTTCCCTTAGACCTAGAAGCAATCTTTCTCTTGCATTGCTTACTGAAACTGACTCTTGGCATCCTTCCTTTTGCACAGCTCACTAAAACTGACTCTTGACATCAATTACAACAAACCTTGCTCATATTTCCAACAAGAACTTTAGCTTAAAGGATAAAGGGATCAATTGTTGTTGGAAGTGACCAAAATTAATTCCACCCTCTTTCCTTTGACACATGTTATGCTATCAAAGTATAAGGTCTAAGAGTCTTCTTAATCTCCTTATAGACTAAATTTGAAGAGTGACTCTTTAGAAAATTCTTTGACTAAGGGTTGGCTTACTTCTAAGTGTGTAATTGTTGATTGATCTATAATTACTTGAACTTTCACAAACTTTTGATTGATAAAATCTAGATCAAATTTGTTAACCTCAATAAACCACGTAGTAGTTCTTCCTGAGAGGTGGAGTTTGGACATGAGATATCACAATGGGTCTACCTTTGCAATGAAAAATATTCTATGACTAAGCATATAATATCTAAGCTTCTGGGATTCAAACACTAAAACTAGATAAATTTTATCGAAGGGCTTGTATCTCACTTCATAATTAACTAGAGTTTGGCTAATGTAGAAGATATCTCCTAAAGCATAGTTTGTGGCTCCTTTATATAACAATAAGGGTCTATGAGGGTTAGGTGGAACAAGGACCGATGATGACATAAGATAGGATTTTAGGGTGTTGAATGCAACTTGATGTACGTCATCCCATTTAAAAACAACATCCTTTCTCAAGAACTTGGTAAAATTGTTGACTCTTATCAATGAATTTGGAGATGAATTTCCTAATGGATTGAATTTTTCCTTGAACACTACAAACTTAGATCAATGTTCAAGGGGGTGGCGTATCGATGATGGTTAATATTTTATTAGGATCAACTTCAATGCCTCTTTATGATACAATGAATAATAGTATTTTTCCTAATGTTACATAAAATATGCATTTTGAGGTTTTAGGAATACTTTGTTATCAATTAGTCTCTCAAAAATATGCTAAGGTCTTCAACATAGTCTTCTCAATTTAGGGATTGACTAAGGAGATAATCCATATAATTTTCCATGGTATCATGCATCGTATCATGAAGTATGTAGGTCATGGCTTGGTAGGTAACTCTTGTATTTTGAAAGAGCATAGCTTCATATCAAAAAGTTCCTCATGAAGTAGTGAAATTCATTATAGACTAATCCTTAGGGACTATCTTGATATAATTATACCCTTAGAACCTACCCATTAAGGACAACATTCTACACCCTATTGTAAAATTAACAATTTGTCGATATTAGGAAGAGGGAAGTTGCCTTTGGGACATGCTTTGTTGATGTCCCAAATATCAGTGCACACTCTAACATTGTCTATTTTCTTAGCAACAAGGACAATGTTAGAGATCTGATTAGAATAGTTTATGACTTTGATAAAGCCCACATCGATGAGCTTTTGAAGTTCTTTTTTACTAGGAGTGTGATTTTAGGATGCATTTTTCATAATTTTTGTTTTATGAATTTTGCATCGGGGGTGACTTCTAGATGATGGATAAATAAGGAAGGATTTATATTATATTCAATGTAAAATTAGAGAAAATCATTTAATCATATTCATTTTCATACATTTTTAGATATATATGGGCACATATTTAATATTTTACATGACACTCTCATAAGAGAAAAATCATGCATAAAATGTTAAAGCAACAAAGTGAAGTGAACTTCTAACTTACATTCAATATTATATCTCGATAATATAAAATAAAATAATAATTAATACAATAATAAAGCATATGAATTTATATCCTAACATCCCCCTTTATTACATTATTTGTGTGAGCAAATAATGGAATAAATTGCCCCCTTTAATTTAGAGATAAGTTGGCATTGCTATTGAAAAATATTTGTGCTCTTTGAAAATGACTTAGCTTTGTCATTGAAGTATAAGTGTTTTTTGTGTCACCTCTATGAATTACTTCTAGATTGAAAAAACACTAGATTTAATTTTATAGTGTTCATAAAACATCTCTTTTATCTAATTCCATTATATAATATCCATCCATCCATCCATAGTTTAATTTGATTCTTGTGTAGATTTATGGAAATTGTTCCAATATTTCTCAGATGTATATTTGAATCTATGACAATATTTGCAATTGTTTTTTGGGGATGACATATATTTTGTTGTGAGATCAATCTATAATAAGTTGTTTTTTTTTTCATAAATCTATATAATATATTTTTATCCATGATACAACTATTTTTTACACCAAAGCTAGCTTCTTGAACAATTTCCAAGTCATTAGTGTCACAACTGATATCCTTTGTTTGAACATTGCTTGTATTACAAGCATTTTCTTTCTTTATAAGATGATCACATGTATCACTTAAGATATTCTCATCAAGTTATATGTATTACAATCCATTTATTTGTGTTTAATAAGATCACATGTATCACACATGATATTCTTCATCCATGGCTTGTTCTTTATTTGTGCACTTATTTCCTCTTGATTTGTATTCTTATATATATCAAGTGTGAGAAGTGACACATATATGATCTTAACTAAATCAGTAGGAAGTGAAATAAATTTATCCTCATAGTCAACTGCTTTGTCAAGATGATGACTTATATGTCTTACATGTAGTAAATATGTCATTATTAGCCTCTTGAAATATTGATTGTAAATATTTTAGACCATCAACTATTTTCGCATTAATTTGTATCAAAGTTTTAAGCATTGTATATTATTCATCTTCTTGCATATCAAGCATAAGATCTTCACTTTGTTTCCCTATTGTTTTCTCTAAATTACTTTGGTTCATCATTTTCTTTTTCCCCTTTTTGTCCATTAGAGCTCTATCCCCTTTTTTATGTTTGTGAGATGATATATGTACTTCTCAAAGTAGGGGTGGAGGTGTAATGATATCTAATGTAAATAGTCCATTTTTATAGGATGCAATACCTTCTAAATTTTTTTTTTAAAGATAAAGCATCTTTTATATCCGTTAACAACTTGAAAATCAATAGAAAGTAAGCTGTTAGAAAATCTTGGAACATATAGCACATTTACAATGGTGCACTCTACAAAAGGTAGTTTGAGAAAAAAAAGTCCTATTCCTTTTATGTGATATCTTATGTTATCTTCCATTGTTAATGGTTTTTTATGTAGTTCTTTAAAAGTATCAAACCAGTGTATGTTTCTTGTTATATGATTACCATCTCTAGAGTCTATATACCAATTATCGTCTATGATGTTTTTCTTTTTGTGTGTCATTAATACCTCATTTGCTAATTTTAGTTCATCATCATGATCAGATTCAAATTCTATACCACTTCATGTGCCACATGCCCTTGTTGTGATGGCAAATTCATTTTATATCCTAGACTTATTTTGGGTAGACAATTTGAATTTCTAGATTGAGTTGTTCCTATGATATTATTTGAGAATAAGTTTGTGATTTATTCCACCTATTAAAAGCATTATATCTGCAATATCTTGTATCACATTTTCCTTCTTTCTCACATATGTGGAAATATCTTCTTCTCCAATTAGACTGGTTTTGTGAAGAATATGGGGATGGATTAGTGGAAACTTTAGTATTTATTTGATAACTTTTTCTACAGATTAGAGCATTGTTTGAAGAATAATCTCTTAAATGTGTTTTCAATTCATGTTTTTTTAGGATATTGATTAGTTCTTCAAAATATGCTCTATGATTTAAAATTTGCAAAGAAGTTACCAAAACACTATACAAATCATATAGCACATGCAATACAGTTGAAACTAACATATTTTCATTAATTTATTTTTTCAAAGGATTTAATTTTGCTATTTTTCAGAGAAAATGCTCCAAATTTTTATTTTCTAGCATTTGTAATGTATATAATTATGATTGCAAGTGATGAATAGTTGCTTATTTCTTCCTTCAAAAATTGTGCATATGATATCCCAAGACTCATTTGATGTATTAGCTTCACTAATATGATACTAAATTTCATCCGTTATGCCTACAAAAATGATTAATTTATCCCTATTATCTCTTTCATCAAAATCCATTTGTGCAATTTGTTCTTCAAAACATGGTTCATCCCCTGACACTATATCCTAAAGTTTTTCTACTGCAAGGACAATTCTCATCTTATTTTTTTAAGGAGTGAAGTTTGGACCCCTTAATTGTTGTGACTCTAAATAGTTTAGGAGTAGTCATTATATATGCTCTCATATAACTTGTTAATTATCACAATATTAATTGTATAAGGACCTTTTAACGTTTCCTTATAAATCCCTATGCAAGTATGGTATTTTACCAACAAACAACTATTATTTCCTTGTAACTCTTAACTTATTCTTTAAATCCAATTATAATCATCCAATTTTCAATTTAAAAAATATATTTCTTATAGAATATTATTTTATAGTTTTCAAAATTTTCAAGTATAGAAAATACTTAATTTTTTCAAAAGTATTAAAAAAGTACAAAATATATATTGAAAAAATATTAAACCTATTATATACTTTTTTTTTGCAATTGGTTTAACATATTCTATAGTTTTAAACATTTAAGTATAGGTGATATTTAAAAAATTTTAATATATGTTTTTTTGAAAAATATACTTTCAAAAGTACTTTAGAAAATAAATAAAAACATAGGAAAGTGGTAGCATTTTTGTTCTTCTCAATATATTTTGCTCTCCAAAATTGAATTAGAATTTATTTTCCTACTGCATACTCTTAGATTATTTGTAACTTTACTAACATTTCAGTGTTGCATACATTTAGGTGATTTTTGAACTTCAATAACATCTTCAGCTTACTTTAATGTCTTGGGTTTACTTTAGAATTGCTTTCACGTATTAGGCTAGGTTGTATTAATATCTTAGCATTTATTTATGCTTTACAACCTCTATCCTAACTGCAATAATATCTTCAAATTTTCTTTCAAAATTGATGGACTGCATTAATATCTCAGGCATATTTTAGACATATCTCAAGTGCTTTTAACAGAATAATTTTATGGATACTTTTTAACACCATACACTTCCAAAATATGGATCTCCTTTTTTGTTAACAACAAACTCTTTGTAGGAAATTCAAGGTTACTCATAAAGAGCAACGTTTGTAGGTGCTTTACGAGCACTTCTAAATAAAACTTATTGGATACTTGTAAAAAATCAAGTGCACTTCCAATGTGCAATTTTATCAGGCACTATTCTCAAATGCACTTTCAATGTGCACTAGTCTCATATGCACTTCTTTATTAAACTCAAACTTCTTTCAAATAATAAGAGTGCTACTATATCCTAGGTGCACTTATTGATTTCAAACATTTACAAAATAATAATAACTTAATCTATTTCATACATACATTTTTTATTGATGCATTGTTTTTAATTTTTAGATTAACTTCATAAAAAAATATTAAAGTACCTTTCTTTAACTGAAATAACACAAACTTCCTCAATGCTGATTTGGATCTCCAACATCCATGAGAACATCTAGATAAATCATTCACCAAGTGTTTGTTTCCTTCTAGACCTTCGGTATCCGTGAAAGCATTTAGCAATATTTAAAAGTATCTAAAAATAACAAAGCATATTCATCCTACCTTTATGCATTCAACAACATTCCATCCTCTTGGTTCAGGAGTGTAGACCTTGCCACTCTGATACCACATATTGGATTCAATGTGGAACCAAAGAAATTCATTTAATCATATTAATTTTAATACTTTTTTATAGTATCCAAGTACATATTTTATCTCTTACATGATGCTGTCATAAGAGAAGGATCAGTATAAACCATTAAAGCAATGAAATAATGGGAATTTCTAACTTCATTACATTCAATAATGCATCACAATAATATAAAAGAAAGAGATAATAATTACTACAATAATAAAATATATGAAGCTACATCCTAATAATCAACCAGGCATGTCGACGTAGGACCAAGAAAAGATACCCTTGAAGTCCTTTAGCAACTTGGTATATTCCTCAAATTTTACCATAAAGAAGTATTTTTTCTAGCTTTGGGATCTTAAGATATTTTTTTGTCCCAAAATTGACATCTATGGTGTCCTTAATTAAAATATGAGATTCATATTCTAATTGAACAGGTTGGAAGCACTCCAAGGTTTTCTATGTCGTTGGGGTCTATTGCTAGTTAATATTTATCTAGATTTTGTGATATTACTATATTTGTAATGTGGGGGAGAAATTCGCATAGTAAAAATTGGTTTTGGTTAAGGTAGTTTGAGTGGATACCTTAGAGAGGAGCTTATTCTATGTCCTCTTGATCACAAAAATTATCATCAATAATCAGTTATAGATATTCTAGGGTTAAGTATTTTACTCTAACTTATCAAGTAAATTAAGGGAAATTGGGATATGTGAGATGTGATGATCCACAATCATAATCATCATTTTATTTTAGCCCATTCAAATAAATGGTAGTGGCTAGAGACACTCTATCACAATGTTTATTACCATCAAGTTCATCATTTGAAGAAAAAGTGGGGTAAGGCTCATCACGATTAGGGATATAACCTATCCCATAGTGTTCCCAATAGGCTTTGGTTTGTAAGGTTTATTTAATATCTTGTTCATATAAACTGAATCCTTTACCTTGGTATTCGATGTTAGCTAGCATTACTTAAGGACAAGATATGAATTCAACAAAAAACATGAAATATATTATCGTTCAGTTGAGAAAGAGTTGTTGCCATTGATATTTTCATCATTGGTAGTCCCAATACAAATAAATGAGTGACTCCCTATTTTAATATTTTCCCTTATTACTAGAACTAGAAGGAAAGCCTTGAGTTTGAGGAGAGAGAGAAAGTTTGACTAGATCCATGAAAGATTGATTATTATTTAGATTTAGGTTATTACTAATGGTAGTTGATTGGATACTACTTTTCGTTAATAATTACTTAGGTTGATCATTCAATTAAAATGATCTTAATGCATGAGTGATGAGATGTTCAAAATATGAAGACTCAATAGATGAATCTAAACAAGGACCTAATTTAAACCTTGATCATCTTACAACATTGGAAATTTTTGGGGTTGGTAGGAATGCTAGAAGTTTTTTCTTATATTTTCAATACATTGATGTAAAGTTAATGGGATAACCCATATTTGATGAATCTAAGGCCTTCCCAAAAGGATGTTGTAAAGAGATCACATGACATGACATGATCTAAAAAAAAATACACCAATACTTTTGGCAAGCAACCCATTTCATAAAATTTAACATAAGACAAGGACAAATAGGTTGAGTTCAAACTCTTATCCTACTCAAACTCAACCATGTTAAAATATTCTAGAATGACCTACTCAATAATAGGTAAATTAGTGTACATACAAATTTATAAAATTATCCTCTTAGACACAATATTAGAAGAAAAAACCAAACAAAAACCAACATTTCCCCTAAGAAAAAATAACCCAAATAATTCCATTCAAGGAATTCCTAGACGCAATCATCAAATTTTCCATCCAATATAGAAACCAAAATATAGCACATCCCCTCACTTTATTATGAGCAATATGTAGCCAAAATATTTTATTCCAAATGGTAATAAGGTAAAAGTATGAACACCAATCCACACACTTAACCTCTTGTAAGCAAAGAAGGTTTCCTTGATGAGGAGCAAAGGCAATATTCCTAGCCCCATTAAGTAGGGTAATCATGAGTCATATGAAACATAACATAACATCTAAAGTAAGTGTCAGACATATTTAAATAGACAATGTTTTGTCCAATTTGAAAACTAGGCCCAATAAGTCATATCATCTGAGGAAGTTCACCATCAAGGTTCATATCCATGTAGGTACATGAATGGACCTTAAATCTTAAGATATTTTCTTGTTTATTTTTACACCACACCACCTTTCCTAGACAACCATAAACATATTTTATATTCCTTCTAAAATCTAAATTAAGGTAGGTAAATTTAACCCAGAGAGGGTATCTCACTCAAGATAGTCCCTTCATATGGAATATAAAGGACAACCTACAAGTAGTGGGTTTGATCATAAATTATTCAAGTCCTAAACAAGACAATTGCTTATGAAACTTCCAAACTAAAATAGAAAGTAGCATAACCTTTCTCCAACCTTCTTATTTGCTTGACAAACTATCCCTTGGACTTCCCTTATCCCATCTATGAAATTCAATTTCAATTGGATCCCCCTTAAGAAAATTAAAATTACAATGCACTTTTTACATTCATATATTTTGCTAATAATATCCCTAGGTAGAACATATTTTGGGACTTTATTTACTTGGACATTACCCTGAGAAGAGCATTGATTGAATATTTCTCCCTACTACACACTTCCATCTTCATCATTGAAAGGTCCATTGCAATTGCTTTATCATTGGGTATAGAAATTTTACCTGTGTTGTAAATGAAGAGATCTACAGAAAATTATTCCAGAAATAAAGCAAAAATAAACAACTTAGAAGAAATGACACCACACAATGCACATATGACACACGAGATTTACCCTGGTTCACCCGATGTGGGCTACTCCAGCAAAACAAGAGCCACTCCTCCTTGATATTATTATTCTCTTTCTTGCCCAAAAATGGGACATTACAATAAAATATAAAGGAAACTCTTACAACCCTAAACCACTATGTGGTATTAGAATACAATGGGCACAACACCATGGGCTAAACCACCCACACCCACCAACCACCCACCAACCATGGGAATCCCAAAAATCGCTCCGAAAAAAGGGAAAATTTTTGATGCATTGCGTCGAATGCCTTCGGCGTGGCCGGGGGGCTACCGCCCCCGGACCCCTCGACACCCCCCTTCGAGGAGCTCCGCTCCTCTTACCCTTTCGTACCTATCGTACAGTACTTCCTCGACAAAGGATGAGACACATCCAACATTCTCCCACTTGTTGAATACTTTGCCAGACCCATTTCAACTGTACAAAATCTAAACTTTTCTGTGCTAACTGCCTTGGTTAAAGCATCTGCAACATTTTCCTTCGTATCCACTTTTTCTAGCAACACTTTCTTCTGTTCAATCATGTCCTTGCTGAAATGGAACTTTGTATCAATGTGCTTCATTATGGAATGGTAAGCAGGGTTCTTTGCTAGAAATATAGCACTCTAACTATCACAATTTATCTTCACAACTCCTTGAAAGAACCCAGTTTCAGCACATAGTCTTTGTAGCCATACTGCTTCCTTACTGGCATCGGTGGCTGCCATGTACTCAACTTCAGTGGTTGAAAGAGCAACAACAGTTTACCTTTTGCTCATCCAACTGACAGCTCCTCCAAACAAGTTGAATACATATGCACTAGTAGATCTTCTGTTGTCCAGATCTCCAGCCCAATCTGCATCAACAAAACCTTCTATATCCAAGGATTTATCTTCTTTACCTGTACCTTCATAACAGATAGAAAAATCAGATCGGAGAAATAAAACCCCCTTTTTGGGGAGTCAATGTCTTGTTACCAGGTTTAGACATATATCTACTCAAAACTCCCATTGCATGGGCAATATCAGGTCTAGTACAGACCATGGCATACATTAAACTCCCTACAACATTTGCATAAGGAACATGGGACATTTCTTCTACCTCTTCTTCTATTTTTGGACATTGTTCAGTAGACAATATTTCACCCAATGGAATAGGTACCTTCACTGGTTTGCAATCCTGCATATTGAATCTCTTCAACACTGTCTCAACATATTTTTTCTGATCCAGCCACAACTTTCTGTTAGAACGATCTCTGTTTATTTTCATACCCAAAATAAAATTTGCAGGGCCAAGATCTTTCATGTCAAACTGAGATGCTAACTGAGACTTCACTTCCCTGATCATTTTCTTACTGTTTCCAATTAGTAACATGTCATCAACATACAAAACTATAATGACAATTACATTACCAATTTTCTTTGAATATACACAGTGATCAACATTGCTACGAACAAAATCAATTCCTAAGACATAAGTATCAAATTTTTGATACCACATTCTAGGTGACTATTTCAGTCCGTACAGAGATTTCTTTAACTTACATACAAGATCCTCCTTTCCTACAACAATGAAACCTTCAGGTTGCCTCATATAGATTTCTTCCTCCAAATCTCCATGAAGGAATGCAGTTTTTACATCCATTTGCTCTATTTCAAGATCAAAAGCAACAACCACAGATAACAGAAATCTAATTGAGGTTAGCTTTGCAACAGGAGAAAATACTTCACCATAATCAATTCCCTCTACCTGAGAATAACCTTTAGCAACTAGGCGGGCTTTGTATTTCTCCACTTTACCTTCAACATTCTGCTTCTTCTTGAAAATCCATTTGCAACCTATTGCTTTTCTTCCACCAGGTAATTTCACTAAATCCCATGTTCTGTTCTTTTTCAGGGCCATCATTTCCTCATCCATGGCCTCTTCCCAATAGTTTGCCTCTTCAGAATTAACAACTTCTCTAACTGTTCTAGGATCTTCATCAGTAACAGATAATACAAAAGAAGTAGGAAAAGCAGATGGACTGTACCTTTCAGGTTGCCTTCTTTCCCATGTTGATCTCCTTACCACAGGTGTATGAACCTCTTGTTCATCCTCATCCAGATCCTCATCTGTCTGTTCCTCTTCCAGATCCTCTTCTGTGTGATCTTCTTCCATGAGATCAAATTGGACCTTTTCAGGTTCTTCTTCTGTTACTTCCTTCCTGTGATCACTTTTCATTTCCCTAAACACCACATCTCTACTGTAGACTGTACTTTTAGTTTTTGGATTCCAAAGTTTATATCCTTTAACACCATATTTATAACCAATAAAGATACATTTAACAACCTTATTATCAAGCTTACTTCTTTTCTCCTTTGGAATATGCATGTATGCATCACAACCAAAAACTCTAAGATGTGAGAGAGAGGGTTTCTTACCAAACAATGCTTCAAATGGAGTTTGATCCGACAATGTTGATGTAGGAGATCGATTTCACAAGTAGCATGCCACACTCACTACCTCAACCCAAAATTCTTGTGCCAAACCTGCACCACTGAGCATACTTCTAGCCTTTTCCATGAGTGATCTGTTCAATCTCTCAGCAACTCCATTCTGTTGGGGTGTATATGGAGTAGTCTTCTGTCTTGCAATACCACATTGCTTACAGAAATCCTCAAATTTATTTGAACAATACTCTCCTCCATTATCAGACCTCAACACCTTAATATTTTTCCCGGATTGATTTTCAACAAGTGCTTTAAATTCTCTAAACTTATCAAACACTTCATATTTACTCTTAAGAAAATAAATCCATGCATATCTTGAAAAATCATCGACAAAAGAAGCATAGTATCATGACTTTCCAAGGGATGGTATAGGAACAGGACCAAATATATCACTATGAATCAAATCTAATACCCCTCTTGATCTAGCAGCACCAGATGGGAAACTCACACGATTCTGTTTGCCATAAATACAATGTTCACAGAAATCAAAAACCATTGAGCAATCAGGGATACCATGAACCATACCTTTTGTGTGCAGGGTATGCAATCCCTTTTCTCCAATATGTCCCATTCTTTGATGCCAGAGTGTAGAGCTTTTATCTGATTCAGCCTCAGGAACAGTTGAGCTATTGCACTCATTTATCATAGTGCTTCCCAATAACTTATACAAAGTTCCAATCCGAACTCCTCTTGCTAACACCATAGATCCACGAACCATTTTGCATGAATCCTTACTAAAATTGACATTTACTGCTGCATCAACCATTTTGCTTACAAAAATTAAATTTCTAGCAAGGCCCAAAATATGCATCACACCTGGGAGGGTTTTAACCCTACCATCCTGCAACAAAATTTTCACCCTTCCATGACCAATGATTCTAAGTGGTGAATCATCTCCCAATAGTACCTCCCCTCCATCATATCTTTCATATTCACTGAACCACCCCTTATGAGGAGTCATATGAAAAGAGGCACCAATATCGATCAACCAATCATTTTTATCTGATCGTGTGGAGCAGGATGCCAGATATACATCCCCTCCTTCATCAGTAGATTTATGTGTCTCTATGGAAGTGGATTCATCAGACCTCTTTCTAGAATCAACATTCTTTGATCTGCAGTCCTTCTTCATGTGACCAGGCTTGCCACACTTCCAACACTTTCTCTCAAACTTTCCACGAGACTTGGATCTACCTCTAGACTTAGATCTATCACCAGATCTTGTTTTATCCTTTTCCTTGGCACGCCCTCTCACTGTTAGGGCATCCTTTGAAGTGCCCTCCATGGCTTTTCTCCTCATATCCTCTGATATTAGAGATGCCACAATATCCTCAAACTTCAATGTGGATGAAGTTGTACTACCAATTGCTACCACTAGGTTATCCCATGAATCTGGTAAAGAGCATAGCAAAGTAATACATTTATCTTCCTCACTTAACTTAATATCAATAGATGTAAGTTGACTTACCATTGTATTGAATGAATTCAGATGATCTACAACTGAATCTCCTTCACTCATCCTGAGATTGTATAGTTTCTTTCGGAGGAATAATTTGTTCACCAGGGACTTAGATTGATACAGAGCCCCTAACTTCTCCCAGAGATCCTTTGTTGTAGCTTCTCCAGAAACATTGATTAGGACTGAATCTGCAAGACACAATCGAATCAGACTTCTTGCTTTCCGATTCATATTTTCCCAATATTCATCGGATGTACCTGTAGGTTTTGTTTTTTCTGAAATAGCAGCCCACTGATCTCTGTCCACGAGCATATCTTCCATATTTAACTTCCATAGCTCAAAAATTTTACCATCAAATTTCTCGATCTCTATCCTTGAATGATTTCCCATCATTTTCCTTCAAGCTCCTTCTACAAAAAACCTCACACTCCGAAATAGGTTTTCTCTAACTCCTAGAAACCCTAGAAACTCTTCAGATGAAATGAAACCCTAGCAATAAAGGCATCCCCCTATGGCTAACAACTTGGCTCTGATACCAAATGAAGAGATCTACAGAAAACTTATTCCAAAAATAAAGCAAAAATAAACAACTTAGAAGAAATGACACCACACAATGCACATATGACACACGAGATTTACCCTGGTTCACCCGATGTGGGCTACTCCAACAAAACAAGAGCCACTCCTCCTTGATATTATTATTCTCTTTCTTGCCCAAAAATGGGACATTACAATAAAATATAAAGGAAACTCTTACAACCCTAAACCACTATGTGGTATTAGAATACAATGGGCACAACACCATGGGCTAAACCACCCACACCCACCAACCATGGGAATCCCAAAAATCACTCTAAAAAAAGGGAAAAAAATTTGGCGTGTTGCGTCGAACGCCTTCGGCGTGGCCGGGGGGGCTACCGCCCCCCTCGACCCCCCCCCCGACACCCTCATTCGAGGAGCTCCGCTCCTCTTACCCTTCCGTACCTATCGTATAGTACTTCCTCGGCAAAGGATGAGACACATCCAACAGTAAATAGGATCCACCAATAAAGAATTAGTAATCCTAACACTATATGTTGAGAAATTTAGACCGCATATTTTATCAGACTAAAAATTTTTACCACATCCCAACTTGAGAATATATTGGTGATCTCACCTTTCTCAAAGAACCTTTAATGTCACCACCAATATTGCTTACAAAGGACCTACCAATATTACCATCTAAATGTATAAAAAGTTGATTCTATGCTTCATCAAGCATAGGAGGCCTACCAAAATATACCATCAACCCCAATAGGATTTGATGTTGGACATCACTAGACTCAGAAGAAACAACCTCAAATTCCCCATGCCCACTCAGTAAGGGTTTCAAGAAAATTGACCAAAATTAAGAAGATCCAAATCCTCAAAAACCTAACTAACCATCCTATTAGTACCCTCAACCTTATTACCAAAAAAGGTAGGTGAGTCCTAAGGAGAAAACTAACTTGTCAAAAGTTTTGAATCTTAAATATTGATAGACCATGATCGAGGAACCTTGTTAAGTCCATATAGAGACTTAATCAATTTATAAACCAGTGTAGTTTCGTTGGACTCTAGAATCCTTACGGTTGAACCATGCATAAGTTTTAACCAAATCTTCATTAAAAAAGAGTTTTCAACATCCATTTATAGGAGGCCTAAACCTATCATATCAAAAAGAGAACAACATTAGATTTTAACCCTTGTATAATATTGACCTTGCTACCAATGAAAGAAAGTAATATCATTTACATAATTAGGATCACTATTCATAATTGTTATTTTTAACATGGAGATTTGGATGAGAAGAATTTTTAAATCTTAAATTAGTGAGATGTTGAATAGTGATATACCAAGCTCTAGGATTCTTCTTAAATCCACATAGAGACTTAATCTATCCATTAAACAATATTCTTTCTTTGAACCTTGAAATCCTTGTAATTGAGTAATATATATTTATTTTACCAAGTCTTCATCAGAAAGGTATTTTTAACATTTATTTCATGCACTTTCTATTCATATTGGATTCTAATGACAAAAATCAACCAAGAGGTCTCCATATTTTTCATTGGAGTAAAGGTATATATATAGTCTACCTCTTCTTGTTCATATCCTTTAGTGATAAGTCAAACTTGTTTAAAGAACTATATAGTTTGCATTTCAACTTGTAATTCAATTTAAAACCAATGGATTCATTCATTTGGGATTTCCAACAATACCAAATTTTGTTTTCTATCAATCATCATATTTTTCCTTCATGGATTATTTTTTTCCATTCTTTAGGCTTACTTGTAGCTTTTTCATATGTGCTAGATTCATATACTTCTGAAAGAGGGTAAAAAAGAAAAATTCACTTGCTCAAAATCATTCATATTTTGTTTTCTTAATAATTTAGATCAACCATAAATTATTTTTGGCATTTTATTTTTCCAAATATATTAGTGGTATAATATCATGTTGGTCTATATATATTTCTCCAAATTTGTTTGTGCAACTTAAGCACCCCTTAACTCTTCATCACGATTTCACCAAAACTCAACTTTTGTGATGCTTATTGATCTATGCCTTATTTCACTTTGACACAAAAATGTGTTCTATAATTATTGGTAGTTTTCATTAACTATATGGGATTGCAAAGTAAAATAGTTATAATTTTTCATAAACTACAAGAATTGTTAAGGTTTACCAATACTCAAGAAGAAAGGTGTAATCTTATGTACTAAATTTATACTAACATAATTGTGTTAGTAAAGACAAAAAGTAATCTATATGCTTTTGATTGCTCACTATAACTAACAAAGATATATTTCTTGAAGAGGCTAATCTTATTAGTGAGGAAAGAAGTTGTGATGGTTTGATTTAGGGAATCGATACTCCTGGAGGTTCTATTATGAATAATTATTTTGCGGATGATTCTCTATTGTCCTTTCAGTTGGATGCTTTGTCCCTTGCTAATGTTAAAATATGTTTGGATCAGTTTTGTAAAGCTTCGAGAGCTATCATTAGTGAGGAAAAGTCTAATTATTGGTTGATCGGTAGTGACTCTCTTCCTGCTAATTTTACCCCTAGTTGGTGATGGATGAAATATGGTGAGATTGTTAGGTACCTAGGAATCCATTTTGGTAAGGCTCTTTATTTGAAAAACATGTGGTATTTGTGTCTTGCTAGATTTGAAAGAAAGATTCAGCTTTGGAAAAAAAAATTTATTTCTTTTACTGGAAAAGTGGTCATTATTGGGGAGGTTATTTAAGCTTGTCACATCTACTATTCCTCTTGTTGGCTGCCTAATGATTTGCAATTTGGGAAGCTTGAAAGACTTAGTCGTGGGTTTTTATGGTCTAATTTTGATGGATCAAAGAAAATACCCTCTATTTCTTGGAATTTTTGTATTGTTACCAAGGATGAAGGAGGTTTGGGTTTGTTGGATATCCAGATGCAGGGTAAGGTTTTGGTTGTGAAATGGGTGGTTAGGGCTTTAGAAGGGATTGATGCTTGGCAATGTTTTTTCATATCAAGGACTCTGTGAAGATTTAAAAGGGGCTTTTCATATCAAGGACATTGTGGGCCATCCCATCAAGTTTAAAATTAGAGGCTATATTCTTGTTAAGAGGATTTGGGAGGCTTGGAAGACTGTTGGTTCAGCTGTTTACTAGGTTTATATGGAATAACGCAGGGGCTAGGTTCTTTCATATAGATCTATTTGGGTTTGGAAGAAGAATGGGGTATATGCTTCAGAACTCCCTTGCCTCAAATGTAAGAGGCTGATTAAAAAAGGAATTGTGAAATGATCATATCTTTGGAATTCAAGGGTTGGAGGTTGGGTCAAGTGGATTGATTTATACAGTAAGCTTAAGCTGAAATCTTCTGACAGAGATGCTATTATGTAAATTCAATCTCTTCTTCTATCTGAGCAACATTTTAAATTAAATGGTGGGTTTTCAAGTCCCATATGGTGCTACTGGCGTTGGAGTTTTCATGGTATTATTACTTCTTATAAATCTGGCAATATTTATAGAGCTCTTTTCCCTAAGTTTTCCTTGCATATTGTGTTGAATAGGCATTGGGGGATTGTTTGCCTTGAAAATAAATGGAAAACGAGACTCGCCCAGATATGGAATTTTAGGATAGCTCCTCAACTCAAAGTCTTCTTATGGTTATTAATTTTTAGGGTATTCACTGTAAGGCTAGATTGGCAAAATGGATGAGGATTTCAGATCAATGTAGTAGCTGTGGAAGGAAGGAAATTGTCAAACATATCTTTTGGGACTGTAAAAATTCAAAGAAATTTTGGAAGAACCTCGAGTGGACATATTTCCCTATTCTCGGGGATCGGTTTAGCTGGAAAATGGTTTTTTTTGGTGATGATTTTGGCTATCCTCGGCATCTATTGGGTGTGTGGACTACCATTAGAGCAACAACTATGTATGCTATATGGAGGGCCAGGTGCAGTTTGGTCTTCAAGGATGAAGCACTCAGTGCTTAGGAGATTGCTTCTAGGATTGTTATTGATATCCATGATCAATGTAGAGCGTTTAAGAGGCTGATGATGAAAGACATTAAAGATTGTTCTGCTTAGGATAAATCTGATTGTTGGATGTCCTTGAGTAGGTTTTTGTAATATTTGTATCTGCGATGTATTATGAATTCTTTTTAGTAATATAGGTAGTATTTATTCAAAAAAAATAAAGATATATTTCTTGCTACTTTTCATTCAATTTGCTTTATGGTTTGGTAATAAATAATGCAAAAACAACATAATGAAAAACAAAAATATCATAAAAATTTTTCTTCTATTTGAACAACCTTGCTTGTACCATATGGTAATTTTTGGTCAATGTACAATGCACCTTGTAATTTTTACAACCATGATATTTCCCTTTCCATGGCCTATTTTGTTGTGTATACCTTCATTCTTATAAAATTATTAGAAATTATTTGTAGGTAAAGTTGACTCCATTATCAAACCTAAGAATATTAATTTTTTTGTGAGTTTTTTATCCACCAAATTTTTAAATGCTATAAAAATGACATTATGAATAATAGAGTAGCATTGTCTTTGTTTATCCACTTGACATCCAACATATACATCTTGATATTTTTAATATATGATAATTTGTGAACAATATTATTCTTATTAAGTATAAAGTGATGTTAATAATTAATATATTCATATCTATTGAGCCAAAGTACATGGTTAATCTTATCCACTACTAGTTGTTAACTATGTAATCTATGCTTATTCATTAAATCTAACATCACATAGTGTAATCTCATGTGTAAGCTTATAGTCTAACATTGTATAGTGTGAGACAGGATTTTATTGTGTAATTTTATGAGTCTATATAGTTAAGTTTGTAAAATAAACTTGTAAAGTTAACCTTCTTGGTTAAGGGTTATGTACTTAAATGTAATTTATTTAGATATGTATACACCTCCTAAAAAAATCTATTGTATTATTATGTGATCTTGTAATTATAATTTATATGGCTTTTTAAGGGCATACTCTCATCTTCATGTGACATCAATATTTCCTTTCACTCTATTTCTCTTTGCCATAAGATTTGAGTAATATATTTTTTATCATTCTAAAAAATTAGTATGAGATCCAATATGGTATTTGAGAAAGTATGAAGTAGCATTGGTTGATCCTCCTAGTTTTTATTTTTATTTTTTAATGTTTGAAGCCTTTATTTACTGTAGACACCAAAACAACACCAATCCGATTATGTGGCTACAAGCACTGACCGAATTGGCATACATAGCCCCTAGGGCAGCCCCCAGAGGTTAAACAGTGGTCCTAACCACTCCCAAAGCAGTTTTGGAAGGTCAGAGGTCAATTTGGCACCTTTCAAGCACTCTGCTCCCTATTCGTTCCACCCTGGGATGATTAGAATGCTATTCGCCCCACCCCGGGATGATTAGCAGCAATCGCTCCAGGGTGGGACGAATAGCAGGTTTGACGGGAAAAAGTCAAACCTTGACAAATGGCAGCCCAGATCCACCACTCAACTCCACCTCCAAGGCATGGGAGTGCGAGTGAGCATTTCAGAGCTCAAAGAGGCAGTCATGGAGGCCTAAATCAAGGAGCCCTTAATCAGGGAGGAATCTTCTCTCCCTTGACAAGGCATGATGGCCAAGTGGCGCCCCTGCATGCACATTCAAAGGAGACCCTCAGGTCTATAAAATGGTGAGCCTTCTCACCCCAAAAAAAAATAGAGTAGGAGCATTTGGAGCAATGGAGTGCTGCCAAATTATACCCTCACCCCTCATTGTGCTTCCTACATCCTTGATCTCTCTTTTGGAAGGGAGGTTATCGGGTGAATACTAGGAGCACAATCCGGACCCAAAACCCAAACAATCAGCCACAATCCCACACCAAATTTGCCGACACAACCCCCTAGGAGGTTTTGGACCCATCCCAAGTGGATTGGTGTCAAAACCAAGCCCCAAACGATGGGCGTCCTGCCCTCGGGCGCCCCCCGCACTGTTGTAGTCCTAATCGCCCCACCCCGGAGCGATTAGAAATATACATTATATTTCTTTACTATTTATTTTGCATCATGTTGTATGTGATTTTTTTATGCTGCTGTTCAATTTTCACTACATTCTGACCTATTTTGACTATGTTTTTATCATTTTACGTGTTCACTAACCTACAGGGGGCGCCTTCGGATACAGGGAAATATGGGTAGAATCTGCCAAATCCGACCTTCTGGGTCATCTCAAAATGCCCCATTTTGCCTAACCCCAAGTTTGTAGGTATTTTGGAGGCCTCTGGATAGGACATTTGGGAGGTCACTTTCGCACATTTTGTGACAGTCGCCAACGTCCCACCCCGGAGCGATTAGAAATCCATGCATGATTTCTTGACTATTATTTTTGCAATGTGTCCCTAATGATGTCTGGATGCTCCTGTTCAAGTTTCATCTCATTCTGACATGTTTTGATCTCTATTTTATTATTTCATGTATTCACTAGCTGGAGGTCTTGGGGATTGCATGTTTCCTTCCATCCGCATATGCTATTAACCATTTGTTGTTTCTCTGTACGTAGGATCTCAACATTAGAGGGGTATCAAGGAATGATGGATGCACTCATGCAAGTGGTGGTGATGTTTGGCCCACCCATTTTGAATGTGGGCATGCGGAAGATCTCGAAGGGAAGCGTACCATCCGTTGGTGTAACAAAATTGTATCGAACGCTCCGAGCCCTTGAAATGGGGGGAACGTATTGTAACTGGATCACAAGAAACATTAATAAAATATGCTGCACTTTAGTTTTGCTTTACATCTCATTTCATTGCGTCGTTTTCCCTTTTCATGCACTTGTTCTTCGCATTTTCGTAGGACTTAGCATTTCATTATACATCTGCTTTTGTTTGCATCGCACCCGGTACGTCGTGCTTCCATAGACATGCTTTCAGTGGCGATCATGGTGGGACTCTATCCCCTACTATTGGGATCAATTTTTTGATCAAAAATTTTGTGTTTTTCTTGTAGGTGTGTTAATCCTTAGGGCATTGGACTGCTGCTCGTGCCACCCTGTGACGAATATAGACTGGCATTCATTTCACCCAGAGATGAATAGGCATTCATCTCACCCTATGATGAATATAGATCTGCTATTCATCCCACCCCGGGATGATTAGCTCTCTATACATTTTTTGAGCAGAAACTCAGAGGCATCTGGTTTGGGCAGAGAAGAGGTAGGTTTTCTGAACATCCTCTATGTTTTTCTGTTTCTGTCTCTGCAATTTTTCTATTTTCTTTGCTTGCATAGGGAATTTTGTTGCATGTTTTCTTTCTTTGCGCAAGTAAAAGGAACCACACACACCACGTAATAATATTAACATCAAGGAGTTGGTCTTAAAACCCCAACACTTGATCAAGACCAACGGTGGATTTCATCACCACCTTGGCTTGGATTTTGCATACATAACCCTGATCGCGACTGTTGCTAGACGTAAATCCTGATGAAAGCTGACCAAGTGTAGCGGGGGTGATTCCCCATGCATGAGGATAAGTCTTCTATGGTAGGTGTCAAAAATAGAGTGATTCCCCTTCCGTACCGCCTATGTTCCATGTACTGTTCTGCTCTCGCGTACCAATAGTTTCCCTCACGTAAGGGCGGGTATATTGAGAGGTTCGGTATAATGGCCTGGCAATGGTATATTGAAGGGGTGACCATTTTGGAGATATAAGAGCCCTCATCATGCATGAATAACAAAATTTTCTTTACATGGTTTGCACAACAAAAATCAAAACACACTGAACCAGATTTAGGACACACATTTAATCTGTAAATGAGATAATCATTTCTTTGTTTGTGTGGTCCCTTTTGTTTGGTGTAGCATAAAAAATCGTAAAGGAGATAAAAACATACATATCTTGTAGAAATACCACCACCATGGTGTACACCCATAGCCAAGCCCAATCACGGGCAGAAGTTACAAAAAGTGTACAAGGAGGCACAAGTCACCTCCGTTATAGCCCCAAGGACTTGGTTATACCACCTTGGCAGCTTGACCCACAACATAGTCCACATCATACTATTACAGAACAGGACTATAGAGGCACCCCTTTGAGGGGCACTCCCATTCAACATAGACCCTCTCAGGAGGAGTACAGACATGGGAAGACCCCCTTAGACACTCATTATGAGTGGCCACCATGCGATGAAGTGCTGGAACAGCATAGGGTTCATAAGGAGGGCCCACATGATTATATCATCCCTCCTCTACCCCTCATTACTGTCAGAACTAATAGGCCAAATCCAGAGCGCAAGGCTCTTCAGACAGGGCGAGCTAACTCTGCCCACCCCTTTCACATGTATGAAAGGGAGCATGAGGAAAACCACTATATTCCTCAAGAGCAATACACAGCGTGGGAGCAATGCACCTCCACACCTACTAATTATCAAGATCACCTATTGAGGCCAGAGCCTCGGGTGAATGCTACTAACCTCGATAGAGGAAAGCGACCTATAGAGATCTCGGATCACCATGACCGAGATAGATATGTAGGGGAGGCATCTAGGCCTCCTAGACCTAAGACGATGGAACAAATCGACTTGGCATTTGCCAAACATGCCACCCTCCAAGCGCAAATCACGCAGCTTAGGCAAGATCAACAATAGTTAGAGCACCTGTATCATCTTAGCAAAGAGCGCATTCAGCGCCAGATAGATGAGTTGCTCCAGAACACTATGCATGAGAGGATTCCAACCCCTCACATGCATAAGATAAAAATTTATGAGAGGCACAACCCCTTAGTGCGAGACAGGTCTCCACGACCTTATCAAGTGTTGCCTCCAAGACCTCCTAGACCTGAGCGGGAGGCCACCCCTAGGACCAATGATGGGCACCTTCCTCGGGCACCCACCCATGTTTATAGGTCACGCCCAGGAACTCCTCAAGAAGCCTATGAGGAATTTGAGTGGGAAGAAGAGCGGGCTGAAATGCCCTACCAAGGCAGGGGGGTGCTATCCGGCTACCCCTCCATAGGCCTCAAGTTCCCCGTAATTCACAATGGGAACAAACCAAGGAGGAAGAGATCAAATCCTCTGATGCATACAAAGCATTGCTAGAGCGCTTAGAGTCTATGGAGACCAAGACTTCTGGGCCCCAAAAGCCCACATTATGCCAACTCCATAGTCACCCTGTGCATCCTTCAGTGTCGGCACCCCCATACCCTGAACACTTCAAAATGCCTCAATTGGCAATTTTTAGAGGGGATGAGGATGCCCAAGAGCACGTGACAAGATTCCTAAGTCAATGCTTTGGCATTCAGGACAATGATGCATTGCTTCTAAGAATGTTTATAACCATGTTCGTAGGCCCTACCTCGGATTGGTTTACCCAGTTGCCGAAGCATAGCATCAGTAACCTGGACCAGCTAGTGGACGCGTTCCTCGAATGTTTCACCTTCAACACCAAGAAGAAGGCATCATTAAGTGACCTAGCTAGCCTCAGGCAGTATGAGGAGGAAACCATGGCTGCTTATGGAAATCGGTGGAGGACATTGCTTTCAAAGCTACCTTACCTCCCTCCCATGGCCGACCTGACCCAAATGTTCTCGAAGAGTTGCCTAAGGTCGATCTCCATGCTATTGTAGCTGTAGCAATATGCCACTCTCGAGGAAGCCCTGGTGCAAGCCAGGATAATTGAGGAGATCAAGATACAAGATGGTGAGATTGCCAAGCCACGCAAGAAAGAGTGGCCCAAAAATGCCAAAACTGGGCCCATGCAACCAAAACCCATCACGGTCAATCAGGTTGCCATAAACATACCAAAGCCTACACAAATGACACAGCCCCCAAAGGCTAATTATCAAGCAGTTCCTCTTGACAGCTATGAAAAGGAAAATCATAAGCAAGAGCAAAATCAATAGCATCATCCTAGGCGACAATTCACACACTTCACAGAGTCTAAAGACTCCTTGTTTGACCGCTTGTTCATGGCAAACTTGATAAACTTGCCGAAAAGTCGACCCATAGACCCCAACGCACCAAAACCCAAGGGCTATAGGGAAGACTTATATTGTAGATTTCATCGACAGAAAGGACACGACATCTACGCATGTTGGAAATTCAAAAGCTTAGTGCAGGACCTGATAGACAACAAAATGCTAGCGGTGGATAATCCCGTAGCACTGAGCAACCAATAGATGGAGGTCTTCAAAGACCCCCTGCCTGCCCATGATGCGTAGGCAAAGACTTTACAAGTAAATGAGGTGACACAAAATTGCCCCATGCAAGGGTACGTAGGGATGATAAGCATAGTGACACGGAACAAGAGATACCCAAGCACAACTGCCCCCGCTGTAGCTACAGGAGATGTTCCATCAACGTCACAACTCCCACAACACCCTACACAACCTCCCCCACCTAGACCAGTGGCCACGATTCAGACTAAACTTACTCAAAGTTTAAGGACCACGTCGGCTAGGCTCTCCATTTATGAGCTCATCCAACAATCACCGCCCCATCGGGAGGCTCTGATGGAGATACTCAAAGCCATCGAGCTACAGCCCCATGAAGCAAATTCTTTCAACAACTTTGTGGGACATGTAAAATGATGCACAGAACCAGTCATAACCTTTAGAGAAGATGAACTAAAATCGGTGACTGGTGATATGGTGGATCCACCCCTGCACGTCATTGCATGGGTCAATGGGATTCCATTCAAGAGGGTGTTGGTGGACACTGGCTCATCCAACAATATAATCACAATGACAGCATTAAAACACCTTAAGCTGCCAGCATCTCATATTGTGGCCTCCACCTATACTCTTCGAGCATTCAATGACGCGTTATGCTCGATGGTTGGCACAATTGTCCTACCCATCCAAGTGGGACAAAAGACTATTCCTACGTTGTGTCACATCCTCGAGGGTGAGATGGCCTACAATATCTTGCTAGGCCGGCCTTGGATCAGGGACATGAAGTGTGTCCCTTCGATAGCCCATCAATGCCTAAAATATACATACGAAGGGCAAGTACATGTAGTCCCAATAGACTTAGAGCCCTTTAAGTATTGCAATGCGGTGCAGTTGATGCCACAATCGACCCTTCCATCGACACATTTGGACTTTCAATTGAATCCATCCAAATAGGGTCTGATTCCACCTACATCCCCACTGTTAAGTCCCTCAACTCACCAACCGGGCCCATCTTCATCGTCTGTTCCTTCACCAATGATGCCACCTATGGTGGCCACATCGAAGGACAATGGGAAGAAGCCCCTAGAGGAGATACCACCATTAGTCTCAACCATCTCTACCGAAGAGGTGCCCAGCCGAATGGAAGTCGAGACACCTGGTTCACCCAACATGGAGTGGACTCAGGAAGAACTCCCATTCCCTCCCCCTCAACCGTCGATGATTACCGTTGAGATGGCCAATACGGGCCTGGGGAGTACCTAGTGTGGAACATTGTGGCAACACCCATGCTCGAATCCATGCAAGACATGGGGAGACCTCGCCTCCCCATCGACACTATCGTCCCTTTAGGCTACCCACCAAATCAGACAAACTTTGTATATGGGGGCCTCGACAACGACATCGAACCTTACCTACAAGAGGAAGAGGACAAAGAGCCATTTGCTGAGAACGTCGACTATCTATCCAACCCAGACTTCACCTTGAAATACCTTGGCCAATGTAATTGGCATGGATATGGATTGGGCAGATATGAACAAGGAATGCACGTTCTTTGTCAACCAAGATATCAGATGCCATATGATAAATCAGGAGTAGGGTTCAACCACCCTTTGCCCCTTGACATCTTGGTAGAAAACATGCAAGGCCTAGGGCTAGGCAACAAGGATGGGTTGGCACAAGATCCATATGCCAATCCCAACACAACATATACATTGGGGGATTATCTCCCATTGTTAACAACAAACCTTGTTGACCTCAACAACTCCTTCCCTTCGATCGAGAAAGGGGAAAGTTCAAGAACTTACCTCCAAGAGGGATATAGACAAGATCAAGGAGGATCTTCTGAAGATGAGTCAGAGTATGAGGTAGCACCTTGGGACCCTTTCAAATCCGATAGCAATCACTCGCAAGTGACACCCATAGATGACTATCAGGAGAACTTCATGACAATGTTCCCCTTGAATGCTCCAATCGAGCAATTGCCACCTCAAGAGAATCCGGTCCTCCCATAGAGAGCGAAACAACCCAGATGGGACCAAATCAACTTGCTCAAATAGAATGAGCCTCACATACCACACATAGTTGTCAGAGCCAATGAAGGCCTATGGATCTCCGATAGCGATTATGAGGATGAGACTGAGATGGCATATCTCAACCATATGCGACAGCAGCAACACCCCATGGACATTGATGATATGTTTGAATAGCTAAACATGGGGCCAAGGCATAGGTGGAATTTGAACCAAGCATAGTTGGACCAAGTGCTGCATCCACCACTTCAGGCATACAGAGAGCACCTTCCACCCAGAGACCCTATAGAGCCATCAGTGCCAAGGGTAGACCCTATCCTTCTATCCGCACATAGGGCCGATCCATTCATGCCAATACCCACAGAGCTAGATCCAGGGTATAAGGATCACCAAGGAAGTCCGAGTCAATGCCCCCATGGTAATGGAGACCAAATTCATTTCATCAACATGATCTCCATTGACTTAACCACCCCCATCCACAATCCAACCGATCCAGCATGACCATTGTATCTAGACCTAGATGCCATAGACTGGGATCATGCTAACTCGCCACCATCCCCATCAGAGTACTGGCCTTGCGGTGAGATGCTTCATTTCACCCCAGGACCAACTCAAGATATCTTCCATGCTGAAGAGGAACCCGACGTTCCCAATGTAGATCTAAATTTAGCAAATGATATCCACCTGATCCCAACTCCACACCAGTTGGAGGACGGGTCCCACATGTCAGTCGAAGAGACGACTGACGTAGACATCGGCTCTGATCCAATGAATCTGTAGATCATCAAGCTGGGGGTAAGTCTATCCCCCGAAGAGCAAGCCGATTACATTGCCCTTCTCAAAGAGAAGAAGGAGGTTTTTGCATGGTCCTACAAAGACATGTCGGGGCTAGACCCATAGCTAGTCATGCATAATCTAACGCTTGATCCGACAGTCAAGCCAATCAAGCAAAAGCTACGTAAGATGCACCCAATAGTGGCCTTAATGGTCAAAGATGAGCTACAAAAGTTGTTGGATGCACAGTTTGTCATCTATGTGGATTACCCACCATGGTTGTCCAACATGGTACCCATCAAAAAGCTTGATGGGAGGATTCGCATATGCATCGATTTTTGAGATCTAAACAAAGCGAGTCCCAAGGATGATTTCCCCTTGCCTAGCATCGATGCATTGGTAGATGCTACAGCAGGCCATGAAATGCTTTCCCTCATGGATGGTTTCTCGGGATACAACCAGATTCGTATCAATCTCGATGATCAACTAAAGATGGCGTTCACAATGCCTTGGGGGACATTTTGTTATAAGGTCATGCCCTTTGGCCTTAAAAATGTTGGCGCCACCTACCAACGCGCTATGACATACATCTTCCATGATCACATGCATAAAACTTTGGAAGATTATATGGATGATTTGTTGGCCAAATCTCTTTTGCGCCCAGATCATCTCGATGACTTACGCAAGATCCTTGATCGCCTCATCGAACACAAAGTTAGGCTAAACCCCAAGAAGTGCGTATTTGGCGTCACATCTGGAAAACTCTTGGGTTTCATAGTCTCAAAATGAGGCATCGAGGTGGATCCAAATAAAGTCAAGGCAATCCTTGAAATGCTTCCCCCAACCACCATCAAGCAGCTCAGAAGCTTGCAGGGTAAGGTCGCGTCAATCAAGCGCTTCATAGCACAGCTATCTGACAAGTGCCGACCCATGAATAAATTATTACACAAGGGGGTAGCATTTCATTGGGATGACGAGTGCCAATCCGCCTTCGATGACATCAAACAATACTTGGCTTCGTCGCCAGTATTGGCACCACCTAGACCAGGAGTGTCATTCTATTTATACATCTCAGCTACTGAGGTGGCACTGGGCGCCATGCTAGCCCAAAAAAATGAACTACATAAAGAATAAGCTAATTATTATCTTAGCCGCACCCTGGTCAGTTATGAACTTAACTATGCATACATCGAGAAGCTATGCTTAGCAGTGGTATTTGCCACCAAAAATCTATGCCATTACATGCTGAGCAATACGACGTATGTTGTGTCTAAGGAGAATCCATTGCGGTACATGATGAGTCATACTTATCATAGTAGTCGCACGACAAAATGGATCATGTTGTTGATGGAGTTTGACATCGAATTCATTGGATAAAAGTCCATCAAAGGTCAAGTCATCACCGATCAACTAGCAGAGGCTCCTCTCGAAGATGATCAACCTCTGACCGTAGAGCTGCCCGATGATGGGGTCTTCCATGTCTCAGAATCGCCAGATTCTGATGAGCTTGAGTCACAGGCCGACATAACCCTATTTTTTGATGGTTCTAAATGTGAGCAAGGGGGTGGCATGGGAATCATATTCTTCACACCGCAAGGGGCTCCAATGCCTTTATCATTTAAACTTGATTTCTCATGCACCAATAACAATGTTGAATATGAAGCCTTGCTCATAGGTCTTCAAACAACCATCACCATGAACATCAAATGCTTGAATATCTTTGGTGATTCATTGTTAATTTTCAACCAAGTGAAAGGGGTATTCCAATGCAAATGCCCAGTTCTGCAGGCCTACAAAGCCCTTATGGATAAATTCTTGGCAAATCTTGAATGGTACGACATCGAGGCACTCCCTCGATCATCGAATCATTTTGCGGACACTATGGCCTCCTTGGGGTCACTAATCTCGCAAGACATTTCTGGTGATATGACAACCATTCAAGTCAAAACATTATCACAATCCATGATGGAGCATGCAAGCTCTGACCTAATACCAGGAATCCACCTGATCCAGATTGAACCATCTCAGGATAGGTTCTCTCGAATCCATGATAGTCTGAATCATGCCAACTGGGGGTCCTTGTTCTCCCCGACCCCTCTTAATAGCAACACAATACTATTCTTACAAGTTCTTTCCCGCTCAACTTTTGCTAGGGATGAACTTCAAGAGGGATTGGTCATTCATACCATCGAGGTTTCTGATCAGCAAGATTGGTACACACCCATAAGAGACTACCTCAAGTTAGGTAACCTCCCACTTGGATTGTCACACACCACAAAAAGATCATTCAAATAGAAAGTGGCAAAACATGTCTTGCTAGGAGACATTTTGTACCGTCGAAGCTACGAAGGAATCCTCCTCCATTGCTTGGACCAACAAGAGTCCACTTGGGCGATCACCCAAGCGCACGATGGTACATGCGGTGGCCACTTCAGCGGTATGGCCATCGCCAAGCGCATTCTTCGCATGGGCTATTATTGGCCATCTTTAGAGCGAGATTGTTGCGCATATGTGCGAAAGTGCATGAAGTGTCAACACCATGCTAATTTGACACATGTACCTTCTCAGGCCTTGTAGCCGATCCAATCGGCTTGGCCATTCTCGTAGTGGGGCTTAGATCTAATCAAAAAGATCTCCCCTACGTCGTCAGGCCATCACACGTTCATCATAATGGCCATAGAGTACTTCACCAAGTGGGTGGAAGCAATTCCGCTTACCTCTACGACTGGGACCCGCATTGCGGAGTTTATTTTACATAACATCATATGTCATTTTGGTATTCCATCCAAGATCATCTCGGATAATGGGACGTCATTTAAGAACAAAGATGTGCGTGCTTTGACAACAAAGTACAAAATTCAGCATAGTTTTTTGACACCTTATTATCCGTAGGCAAATGGGCAAGCAGAGGCATCAAACAAAATGCTAGTTGCCATCCTTAAAAATATAGTCGTAGATAATCATAAGGATTGGCACATTCAAATACCACTTGCTCTTTGGGCTTATCACACTAGCATTCGGATGCCCACTAGGGCAACTCCATTTTTGTTGGTGTATGGCTCCGAGGCAGTCATGCCTCTCGAGTTGGAAATACCTTCCCTATGCATATCAATGCAAGAGTTCATCGATGATGACACTACATGGCAGGCCCGGTTAGACCAGCTTACGTTGCTCGATGAATGACGCATCAATGCTCTCGAGCATTTACGTATCTACCAAGAGCGACTTAAGAAAGCATACAACATGAAAGTTCACCTGAGGGACTTTCAGGTTGGTGACCTAGTCTTAAAAGAGAACCAACAAAATTCTAACTTGCCACCCCATTTAAGGGACAAGTTCATGGCAAATTGGTTAGGTCCTTATGTAATCAATAGTAAAATAGGACCTGGAACATACCGGCTCGCCTCTCTTGAAGGAATCAAGGAACTAGAACCCTTGAACATCAGTCATTTGAGGCCATTCCACATTTAAAAGAGCCATGGCCCACCCAAAAAAAAGCTCCAAGGATTCCTACAATCGCTTGGTCAACCTAAAATGCCCCAAAGGTATCCATAATCCCTTTGGTCAAACCAAAAGCTCCAAGGATTCCCATAATCGCTTGGTCAACCCAAAATGCCCCAAAGGTATCCATAATCCCTTTGGTCAAACCAAAAGCTCCAAGGATTCCCATAATCGCTTGGTCAACCCAAAATGCCCCAAAGGTATCCATAATCCCTTTGGTCAAACCAAAAGCTCCAAGGATTCCCTTAATTGCTTGGTCAACCCAAAATGCCCCAAAGGTATCCATAATTCCTTTGGTCAAACCAAAAGCTCCAAGGATTCCCATAATCGCTTGGTCAACCCAAAATGCCCCAAAGGTATCCATAATCCCTTTGGTCAAACCAAAAGCTCCAAGGATTCCCTTAATCGCTTGGTCAACCCAAAATGCCCCAAAGGTATCCATAATTCCTTTGGTCAAACCAAAAGCTCCAAGGATTCCCTCAATCGCTTGGTCAACCCAAAATGCCCCAAAGGTATCCATAATCCCTTTGGTCAAACCAAAAGCTCCAAGGATTCCCACAATCGCTTGGTCAACCAAAATGCCCCAAAGGTATCTATAATCCCTTTGGTCAAAACCTCCAAGGATCCATAAGAATCACTTGGTCCGCACCCATTCGGGATAAACCAACCATAACGAATATTCAAAAACAACAAAATAATCAAAAATAACAAAAAAAATTGCATCTCACTTCCATGCATACTCTTAAAAATCAAAACACAAAAAAAAATATAAGCTGCATTAGGCATCGCATACATACATTGCATATTTGTTGACCATACATGTCAAATGCACCATAGACTGTAATTACTCGGCAATTCCATCATTTCCCACATTTTTCCACTTTGTAAATGATCCAACAAGAATAACACCATCCACATTTTTCACCATATCATAGTCAGTTGTCTTCTAATGTATTTAGGGTTTTTCGTCATTCAACTGTCTTTAGATTTCTAGCCAAAAATTGTACAAAGTCAGACAGATTTTACAAAGGTAGAGTTTTACTTGGATCACACCTTGTTACGTAGCATCCCAACACAAGTTAAAACACATAAAAATTCCCAAGTTGTGTGAACGAAAGATGAAACCTGCAAAGCAATCTAGGATACCATACAGTGAAAATGTTATCTCACTCCATCCCCTATGCAAATGACCCCAAGAATGCTGAGAGTTGGCAAAAGGACAAGCATCTTCCCTACCCAATTCCCCAAAAATAAACAATGGCTTTTACCACTGTCAAAAATCCCAAATTCTCAAAAAATTGCAAAAGTCAAAGTACAAACTCCAAAGTTTGACATCAAAATCCTCAAAGTGCACACATCAAAAAGCACAAGAAATAGTGATTCTCATCACTCAAAATTCAAATCCCTTGCTCAAAAAAAAAAAAAAAAATAAATAGTGATTTTTATCACTACATACGAGAGCAAGTATCCCAATAAAATTGAAGAAAAGAAGGGAGTCGAACTTGAATCCCTGGAACTCTCAGCATTCGAAAGGTCATGAGGTGATCCTCAGTACCGGTTTGGTGGATAGCCTGCTGGTCACTGGTGGCAAAACCTCCCGCATGACGATATATCTATCACATTAAATTGTGTACAGATCAATGTTTGCATGTGGATGAGCTAGCTTATGGTATCCTAGATTGCACCGTAGATTAATCTTACTAAATACAACAAAGGAGTTAGTGGAGCTAATTAGGTGATCCTCAGTACAGGTTTGGTTGACAGCCTATCTGGCACTGGCGGTATCTTGACAAATACCACATAAACGAATTCAATCGCACACACAGGGATGTGAAATAACTTGGTCAAACTCAAGTCTGATTCGTACCTTGTTCAAAAGTCTTGTAAGATAAACGTACAGTCTTGGCTAGTTAGTTAAAACATCTGAGTCTCAAAAAAACCTTAACTACATTCTAAAACAACTGTGGTACATTTCATTACTTACATCACCATCAAAAAATACAAAAAAAAAAAAAAAATTACATGAAAAGTCATCTCACAAAGCAATCACATAGTACAGAAAGCCAATAAATCCTGTACAGTCTATGGTGCCACCACCAATATATCAACAAATCATTTCATCCATTCCATATGCATACATCCATATAGTCAAAAACATCCACATTCATAATAACATATGCATACATCAACATAAATAAATGTGCATAAAAGAACAATAAACCATAACAAGTAAATAATCCAAAAAGAGAGTCATGTATATATTAAGTCAAAAATGCCCTCAGGCTACAATAAAACGGTCCTCTGACCTCACAAAAAAAATCAAAAACTCAAAATCCCCAAAGCCTAGGGAGTCGGCCACCATGATCACGTAGGATCGGTGCGACTGGAACTACCCCCAGTGGTGTGGGTCCTATGGGACCTCTCAGGGCGGCTGTTGCCAGCCCTCGCATCATGCCCACTAATGCTACCCTCACCCACCCGCCTACGATGAGAGGATGCAGACTGCTCAGTCTCACTACCTCTCGTACGACGCGATGATCCACCTCCAGTGAGCTCAGGTAACTGTCCATCGAGGTGGATAATCTCGGCCTCCAACTCCACCCGGCATCGACCCCACTCCACATCCCGTCGATGGTACGCAGCCAATGCGTCATCCCACTGTGCCAACTGAGCCCATAGGAGATCCCTCTCGACTCTGTGCTCCTCATCCCATCTCCGTAGTAGATCCTCCAATCGTGCTATCTCAGCATGAAACCTAGCCTCCATATCCCCTGGGACTGCCTGAGGCATGGGCATCTCCGGGATGGCATGCTGCTCCGGCACCCACTGCTCTGGGACGTCCTGTGTATCCGGCTGCTCTAGAACCCCTAAATCATCCCCAGTGAAGTCATCTACCTCCACCATATCCGCATCATCGAGCGGAGCCCCCCAACCCTCCATCGGTGCCTCTGCACCCCCACCATCTGCTGCTACCGCATCCGGACCTCCTAGAGGCCCCTCACCCCGCCATCGCCGCATCGTCCACCACTGGTCATACTCTGTAGTCACCCCGACATTGTCCACGTCGGGGACATCAATCACTACATCAGACTCCTCACCCAGTGGCTCAATAATCGGCCAGGCTAGAGTCCTCTCGTCACCTCGACGTCGATAGATCAAGGGCTCACCAGGAAATCCTTGGCGCACCCCAAACTGTCGAGTCACCCGGATGTATGGGAAGTACTCCTGCTCTGTCCCATGTCGCCCGATCAACCATCTCCCCCTACGCACCCACCGGAGCCACTCTCCAGCCTCAGGCCAGGTTGGACAGTCCCGGTATGGCCGCCAGAACACCTCCCCTGGAGCTAGACGTGAGAAGGCATCAGTATAGTGACTTACATCACCTGCCCACCGTCGACTCTGCCCATGCTCCTCCGACCTCCACCATAGAGCAGCATACCCAATCTCCCTATCCACCATCTCACCCCGAGTGGTCCAAGGCAACCCCTACGGCCGCTCCATAGCTATGTGCTGCCACCCCCAGCATTGCAAAAGATAGCTGCACCCGATCCCCTTTCGCCTCCGATAGCGGACCTCGTACAACTCATCGTAAAGCTATGCCAATAGTGTCTGACCCCACCTCATAATAAGTGGCACTGCTGTCGGACACTCCACCAGTCTGAACACCACCTCAAGCAGGTTCCAAGGGAACCTCGCACCTGAGGAGTTGGGAAGCAACATGTTGGAGATGAGGGTCATGAGCAACGCATGCCTCACCCCCAAAATGCCCTTCTCCAACCACCACCGCACCAGAATCCCACCAATCAGGCAGTCCACCTCTGCCCTCTCCACAGCCCTATCCACCCCCATCTCCGTCACCTGCCCAAAGCACCGTGTCAGCACCATCGTTCACTGATCATGGGGAGTCATCCGAATGGGCAGTCCATCTATCAAAATCCATAGAATCTGATACACGTCCTCCAAAGTAACTATCATCTCCCCTATTGGGAGATGAAAGGTGTTGGTGCGGGGATCCCACAAATTGATCAAGGTAGTCAGATATGCTCGATCCCCCACCATAGGCTCCAACCGTATCACCTGCTTGAGCCCAAGGGCATCAAGCCACTCCCAATCCGCAATAGTCAGCGCATCCCGAGCATCTGAGAACACAGTCGGTTGGCGATACCGACTCTTCACAACCTGAAAAACAAAAACAACACAAAAACATTAAAACATGACAACAAAAAAATTGTACAGCATAAGTATAGACAAACAAAGTACAAAAAAATTGTACAACAAAAGTATAGATCATTCAAATAAATACAATAAAAAAACAAAAACAAATAAAACAAAAAACAAATTAGGGTTTTAACCTTAATTTAAACGAAAACATTCAAATTAAATATAAATAATACAAAATAAAACAAAAATCATTTAGGGTTTTAACCTTAGTGAACTAAAAACTACAATAACAAAAAAATTAACTAGGGTTTCAACCTTAGTGTAAACAAAAAAAAAATAAAACAAAAATTAACTAGGGTTTTAACCTTAGTGTAAAAAACAAAATATAAAGTTTAAAATCATATAAAAACAAAAAAAAATAAAAAACAAAGAGAAGGAGCACCTACCGGTCTCACCTCGGCTCCGCCACTCGAAGATCCGGTCCTTGCACTCATGGTGTCCATGAAATTTTGGCAGCGCTCCGCTACGCAAACTCGCACTCCTCCTCACTGCTCCAAATCGCCAGAAAAAAAGATTGCAAATGAGCCCAAAACCTAGTTTTGGCCCTTATATAGGCTCTTAGGCCTGTAATCATTCCACCCTAGGATGAGCACTCTAGTTAGCACTCATCCCACCCTGGGACGATTACAAAATTGGTATTCGTCCCACCCTGGGACGATTACAGAGCAAGAAATAAAGCAACAAAAATAGCATCCAAAAAATGCACCAAAAAAGCAATAAAGTTGCCAAACAAAGGTGCCCTTGCACCTGATATTCTTGGCATGAAAAACTGATGTCGGGGTCACAAATTATCACTATCCTACTCCCTAAGAAGGCTACCATAGCTGGACCACTCCATGGGAGGATGGATTTTTGACAAATTTCAACCCCAATGGCGTCACAAAAAGGGTCAAAACCCACCAAAAAAACAATAAACTGCCAAAAAGGTGCCTTGAGATATTCTTGGCATGAAAACGATGTTGGGGTCACAAATTATCACTATCCTACTCCCTAATAAGGCTACCATAGCTGGACCGCTCCATGGGAGGAAGGATTTTTGATAATTTCAACCCCAATCGGCGTCACAAAAAGGGTCAAAACCCACCAAAAAATAGTAATAACTTTGCCGAATAAAGGTGCCTTTGCACCTGACATTCTTGGCATGAAAAACCAATGTTGGGACCACAAATTATCACTATCCTACTCCCTAAGAAGGCTACCATAGCTGGACCGCTCCACGGGAGGACGGATTTTTGACAATTTCAACCCCAATCGATGTCACAAAAAAGGGTCAAAACCCACCAAAAATAGGTCCGATTGTTGGGAAACTGCATAAGCATTCAACGAAAAACAACTGAAGGCACCCTTACAAAAGTCATCTTGGGTCAAGCGACTCATCGCTTTTCTCATTTTGGTCATTCCCTCATCGATTCATCGCTTGAGGGGGTAGTCACACTCAGTTACCAATCAACAAATACACACCCAATCAAGGAAATGGCATGCATTCAAAGAATCATTGACAAAGACAATCACGCCCCTACTTGGGGCAGCAAACAAGCAATAATCACAAGCTGATCAAACACTTGGCATTCTGGAATCATGAACTCAAGGTTCCCATAGACAAAAGGTTGCGCCCTTTGCCTATTCATGATTGAACAATGTCCAAGATCAAGTAACACCTCACCGAAAAAGGTTAACACTTGAAGTAAGCTCCTTAGCTCGTCAGAAGCAAGGATTCAAGAATGCGTGCCCTTTCCATACTTGGGGCATCAAAATTTGGTTAGGTTACTAAGAAACCCTAATCATTAAGTGCTTTGGTTATCTATTTTTGCTCAACATTGTGCCACGCACAGCGCATCCCAAAAAGGGGCATCTATAGACACCAAAACAACACCAATCCGATTATGTGGCTACAAGCACTGATCGAATTGGCATACATAGCCCCTAGGGCAGCCCCGAGAGGTTAAAAAGTGGTCCTAACCACTCCCAAAGTAGTTTTGGAAGGTCATAGGTCAATTTGGCACCTTTCAAGCACTCTGCTCCCTATTCGTTCCACCCTGGGATGATTAGAATGCTATTCGCCCCACCCCGGGATGATTAGCAACAATCGCTCCAGGGTGGGGCGAATAGCAAGTTTGATGGGAAAAAAGTCAAACCTTGACAAATGGCAGCCCAGATCCGCCACTCAACTCCACCTCCAAGGCATGGGAGTGTGAGTGAGCATTTCAGAGCTCAAAGAGGCAATCATGGAGGCCTAAATCAAGGAGCCCTTAATCAGGGAGGAATCTTCTCTCCCCTGACAAGGCATGATGGCCAAGTGGCGCCCCGCATGCGCATTCAAAGGAGACCCTCAGGTCTATAAAATGGTGAGCCTTCTCACCCCAAAAAAAAAATAGAGCAGGAGCATTTGGAGCAATGGAGTGTTGCCAAATTATACCCTCACCCCTCATTGTGCTTCCTACATCCTTGATCTCTCTTTTGGAAGGGAGGTTATCGGGTGAATACTAGGAGCGCAATCTAGACCCAAAACCTAAACAATCAGCCACAATCCCACACCAAATTTTTTGACACAACCCCCTAGGAGGTTTTGGACCCATCCCAAGTGGATTGGTGTCAAAACCAAGCCCCAAACGGTGGGCGTCCTGCCCCGGGCGCCCCCGCACTGTTGCAGTCCTAATCGCCCCACCCCGGAGCGATTAGAAATCTACATTATATTTCTTTACTATTTCTTTTGCATCATGTTGTATGTGATTTTTTTATGCTGTTATTCAATTTTCACTGCATTCTGACCTGTTTTGACTATGTTTTTATCGTTTTACGTGTTCACTAACCTACAGGGAGTGCCTTCGGATATAGGGCAATATGGGTAGAATCTGCCAAATCCGACCTTCTGGGTCATCTCAAAATGCCCCATTTTGCCTAACCCCAAGTTTACAGGTATTTTGGAGGCCTCTGGATAGGACATTTGGGAGGTCACTTTCGCACATTTTGTGACAGTCGCCAACGTCCCACCCCGGAGCGATTAGAAATCCACGCATGATTTCCTGACTATTCTTTTTGCAATGTGTCCCTAATGATGTCTGGATGCTCCTGTTCAAGTTTCATCTCATTCTGACACGTTTTGATCTCTGTTTTATTATTTCATGTATTCACTAGCCGGAGGCCTTGGGGATTGCATGTTTCCTTCCATCCGCATATGCTATTAACCATTTGTTGTTTCTCTGTACGTAGGATCTCGACACCAGAGGGGCAGCAAGGAATGACGGATGCACTCACGCAAGCGGCAATGACGTTTGGCCCGCCCATTTCGAATGTGGGCACGCGAAAGATCCCGAAGGGAAGCGTACCATCCGTTGGTGTAACAAAATTGTATCGAACGCTCCGAGCCCCTGAAAAGGGGGGAACGTATTGTAACCGGATCACAAGCAACATTAATAAAAGAGGCTGCACTTTAGTTTTGCTTTACATCTCATTTCATTGCGTCGTTTTCCCTTTTCATGCACTTGTTCTTCGCATTTTCGTAGGACTTAGCGTTTCATTATACATCTGCTTTTGTTTGCATCGCACCCGGTACGCCGTGCTTCCGTAGACATGTCATTCATATCATTGAATTGATTGATCCTGCTAGTTTTTATTTTTATTTTTTAAGGACTCTTGGGATGAGGATGTCGTGCCCAGCCAAATAGAAGTCGAGACGCCTAGTCCACCCATCATGGAGTGGACTCAGGAAGAACTCCCATTCCCTCCCCCTCAACTACCGATGATTATCGTTGAAATGGCCAATACGGGCCTGGGGGAGTACCTAGTGTGGAACATTATGGCAACACCCGCGCTCGAATCCATGCAAGACATATGGAGACCTCACCTCCCTATCGGTACTATCGTCCCTTTAGGCTACCCACCAAATCAGACAAAGTTTGCATATGGGTGCCTCGACAATGGCATCGAACCTTACCTACAAGAGGAAGAGGACAAAGAGCCATTTACTGAGAACGTCGACTATCTGTCCAACTCAGAATTTGCCTTGAAATACCTTGGCCAATGTAATTGCCATGGATATGGATTGGGCAGATACAAACAAGGAATGCGCATTCTTCGTCAACCAAGATATCATATGCCATACGATAAATCAGGAGTAGGGTTCAACAACCCTTTATCCCTTGAAATCTTGGTAGAAAAAATGCAAGGCCTAGGGCTAGGCAACAAGTATGGGTTGGCACAAGATCCATATGCCAATACCAACACAACATATACATTGGGGGATTATCTCACTTTGTTAACAACAAACCTTGTTGACCTCAACAACTCCTCTTCGATCGAGAAAGGGGAAAGTTCAAGAAATTACCTCTAAGAAGGATATAGACAAGATCAAGGGAGATCTTCTGAAGATGAGTCAGAGTATGAGGTAGCACCTTGGGACCCTTTCGAATCTGATAGCAATCACTCACAAGTGACACCCATAGACGACTATCAGGAGAACTTCGTGACAATGTTTCCCTTGAATGCTCCAATCGAACAATGGCCACCTCATGAGAATCTGGTCCTCCCGTAGAGATCAGAACAACCTATAGGGGACCAAATCAACTTGATCAAACAGAAAAAGCCTTACATGCCACACATAGTTGTCAGAGCCAATGAAGGCCTATGGATCTCCGATAGCGACTATGAAGATGATACTGAGGTGGCATATCTCAACCATATGCGGTAGCAGCAACACCCCATGGACATTGACGATATGTTTGAATAGCTAAAAATGGGGCCAAGGCATAGGTGGAATTTGAAACAAGCATAGTTGGACCAAGTGCTGCATCTGCCACTTCAGGCATACAGAGAGCACCTTCCACCCAGAGACCTATAGAGCCATCAGTGCCAAGGGCAGACCCTGTCCTTCTATCCGCACATAGGGCCGATCCATTCGTGCCAATACCTACAGAGCCAGATCCGGGATATAAGGATCACCAAGGAAGTTCGAGTCAATGCCCTCGTGGTAATGGAGACTAATTTTATTTCATAAACATGATCTCCATTGACTTAACCGCCCCCATCCGCAATCCAGTCGATCCAACATGACCTTTGTATCTAGACCTAGATGTCATAGACTAGGATTGTGCTAACTCGCCACCATCCCCATTAGAGTACTGGCCTTATGGTGAGATGCTTCATTTCACCCCAGGACCAACTCAGGATATCTTCCATGCTGAAGAGGAACCCGACATTCCCAACGCAGATCTAAATTCAGCAAATGATATCCACCTAATCCCAACTTCACACCAGTTGGAGGACAAGTCCCACATGTCAGTCGAAGAGACAACTGACGTAGACATCATCATGCTGGGGGTAAGTCTATCCCTCGAAGAGCAAGCCAATTACATTGCCCTTCTCAAAGAGAAGAAAGAGGTTTTTGCATGGTCCTACAAAGATATGTCGGGGCTAGACCCGTAGCTAGTCACGCATAATCTAACGCTTGATCCGACAGTCAAGCCAGTCAAGCAAAATCTACGTAAGATGCACCCAATAGTAGCCTTAATGGTCAAAAATGAGCTACAAAAGCTATTAGATGCACAGTTTGTCATCTGCATGGATTAACCACCATGGTTGTCCAACATGGTACAAGTTAAGAAGCCAGACGGGAGGATTTGCATATGCACCGATTTTTGAGATTTAAACCAAGCGAGTCCCAAGGATGATTTCCCCTTGCCTAGCATCGACGCATTGGTAGACGCTACAACAGGCCATGAAATGCTTTCCCTCATGGATGGTTTCTCGAGATACAACCAGATTTGTATCAATCACGATGATCAACTAAAGACGGCGTTCACAACGCCTTGGGGGACATTTTGTTATAAGGTCATGCCCTTTGGCCTTAAAAATGTTGGCGCCACCTACCAACGCGCTATGACATACATCTTCCATGATCACATGCATAAAACTTTGGAATATTATATGGATGATTTGTTGGCCAAATCTCTTTTGTGCCCAAATCATCTCGATGACTTACACAAGATCCTTGATCGCCTCATCGAACACAAAGTTAGGCTAAACCCCAAGAAGTGCGTATTTGGTGTCACATCTGGAAAACTCTTGGGTTTCATAGTCTCAAAGCGAGGCATCGAGGTGGATCCAAATAAAGTCAAGGAAATCCTTGAAATGATTCACCCAACCACCATCAAGCAGCTCAGAAGCTTGTAGGGTAAGGTCGCATCAATCAAGCGCTTCATAGCGCAACTATCTGACAAGTGTCAACCCATATGAATAAATTATTACACAAGGGGGTAGCATTTCATTGGGATGACGAGTGTTAGTCCGCCTTTGACGACATCAAACAATACTTGGCTTTGCCAATATTGACACCACCTAGACCAGGAGTGTCATTCTACTTATACATCTCAACTATTGAGGTGGCACTGGGCGCGATGCTAGCCCAAAAAAATGAATTACATAAAGAACAGGCTAATTATTATCTTAGCCGCACCCTGGTCAATTATGAACTTAACTATGCATACATCGAGAAGCTATGCTTAGCGGTGGTATTTGCCACCAAAAAGCTACACCATTACATGCTGAGCAATACGACGTATGTTGTGTCTAAGGAGAATCCATTGCGGTACATGATGAGTTGTACTTATCACAGTAGCCACATGGCAAAATGGATCATGTTGTTGATGGAGTTTGACATCGAATTCATTGGACAAAATTCCATCAAAGGTCAAGTCATCGTCGATCAACTAGCAGAGGCTCCTCTCGAAGATGATCAACCTCTAATCGTAGAGCTACCCGATGATGGGGTCTTCCATGTCTCAAAATCACCAGATTTTTATGAGCCTGAGTCACAGGCCGACATAACCCTATTTTTTGATGGTTTTAAATATGAGCAAGGGGGTGGCGCGGGAATCATATTCTTCACACCACAAGGGGCTCCAATGCCTTTATCATTTAAACTTGATTTCCCATGCACCAATAACAATGTGGAATACGAAGCCTTGCTCATAGGTCTTCAGACATCCATCACCATGAACATCAAATGCTTGAATATCTTTGGTGATTCACTTTTAATTGTCAACCAAGTGAAAGGGGTATTCCAATGCAAATGCCTAGTTCTGCAGGCCTACAAAGCCCTTGTGGATAAATTCCTGGCAAAGATTGAATGGTATGACATCGAGGCACTCCCTCGATCATCGAATCGTTTTGCGGATACTATGGCCTCCTTGGGGTCACTAATCCCGCAAGACATTTTTGGTGATATGACAACCATTCAAGTCAAAACATTATCGCAATCCACGATGGAGCGTGCAAGCTCTGACCTAACACCAAGAATTCACCTGATCTAGATTGAACTGTCTTAGGATAGGTTCTCTTGAATCCACGATAGTCTGAATCATGCCAATTGGGGTCCTTGTTCTCCTTGACCCCTCTTAATAGCAACACAATGCTATTCTTACAAGTTCTTTCCCGCTCAACTTTTGTTAGGGACGAACTTCAAGAGGGATTGGTCGTTCATACCATCGAGGTTTTTGATCAGCAGGATTGGTACACACCCATAAGAGACTACCTCAAGTTAGGTAACCTCCCACTTGGATTGTCGCACGTTGTGAAAAGATCATTCAAATAGAAAGTGGCAAAACATGTCTTTCTAGGAGACATTTTGTATCGTTGAAGCTACGAAGGAATCCTCCTCTATTGCTTGGACCAATAGGAGTGCTTGGGTGATCACACAAGCGCACGATGGTACATGTGGTGGCCACTTCAGCGGTATGGCCATCGCCAAGGGCATTCTTCACATGGGCTATTATTGGCCATATTTAGAGCGAGATTGTTGCGCATATGTACGAAAGTGCGTGAAGTGTCAACACCATGCTAATTTGACACACGTACCTTCTCAGGCCTTGCAGCCGATCCAATCGGCTTGGTCGTTCTCACAGTGGGGCTTAGATCTAATCGAAAATATCTCCCCTGCGTCGTTAGGGCATCACACGTGAATCGTAACGACCACAGAGTACTTCACCAAGTGGGTGGAAGAAATTCTGCTTACCTCTACGACTAGAACCCGCCTTGCAGAGTTTATTTTACATAACATCATATGTCATTTTGGTATTCCATCCAAGATCATCTCGGATAATGGGACGTCATTTAAGAACAAAGATGTGTGTGCTTTGACAACAAAGTACAAAATTCAGCACAATTTTTTGACACCTTATTATCCATAGGCAAATGGGCAAGCAGAGGTGTCAAACAAAACTCTAGTTGCCATCCTTAAAAAGATAGTCGCAGATAGTCATAAGGATTGGCACATTCAAATACCACTTGCTCTTTGGGCTTATTGCACTAGCATTTGGACGCCCACTAGGGCAACTCCATTTTCACTGGTGTATGGCTCTGAGGCAGTCATGCCTCTCGAGTTGGAAATACCTTCCCTGCGCATATCAATGCAAGAGTTCATTGATGATCACACTGCACGGTAGGCTCGGTTAGACTAGCTTACGTTACTTGATGAACGACGCGTCAATGCTCTCGAGCATTTACATATCTACCAAGAGCGACTTAAGAAAGCATACAACATGAAAGTTCACTTGAGGGACTTTTAGGTTGGTGACCTGGTCTTAAAAGAGAACCAACAAAATTCTAACTTACCGCCCCATTTAAGGGATAATTTCATGGCAAACTGGTTAAGTCCTTATGTATTCGATAGTAAAATAGGACCTGGAACATATCGACTCGCCTCTCTTGATAGAATCAAGGAAGTAGAACCCTTGAACATCAGTCATTTGAGGCCATTCCACATTTAAAAGAGCCATGGCCCACCCAAAATGCCCCAAAGGTACCCATAATCCCTTTGGTCAAACCAAAAGCTCCAAGGATTCCCTCAATCGCTTGGTCAACCCCAAAATGCCCCAAAGGTATCCATAATCCCTTTGGTTAAACCAAAAGCTCCAAGGATTCCCTCAATCACTTGGTCAACCCAAAATGACCCAAAGGTATCCATAATCCCTTTGGTCAAACCAAAAGCTCCAAGGATTCCCTTAATCACTTGGTCAACCCCAAAACGCCCCAAAGGTATCCATAATCCCTTTGGTCAAACCAAAAGCTCCAAGGATTCCCTCAATCGCTTGGTCAACCCAAAATGCCCCAAAGGTATCCATAATTTCTTTGGTCCAACCAAAAGCTCCAAGGATTCCCTCAATCACTTGGTCAACCCAAAATGCCCCAAAGGTATCCATAATCCCTTTGGTCCAACCAAAAGCTCCAAGGATTCCCACAATTGCTTGGTCAACCCCAAAACGCCCCAAATATATCCATAATCCCTTTGGTCAAACCAAAAGCTCCAAGGATTCCCTTAATCGCTTGGTCAACCCCAAAACACCCCAAAGGTATCCATAATCCCTTTGGTCAAACCAAAAGCTCCAAGGATTCCCTCAATCGCTTGGTCAACCCCAAAATGCCCCAAAGGTATCCATAATCCCTTTGGTCAAACCAAAAGCTCTAAGGATTCCCACAATCGCTTTGTCAACCAAAACGCCCCAAAGGTATATATAATCCCTTTGGTCAAAACCTCCAAGGATCCCTAAGAATCACTTGGTTCGCACCCATTCGGGATAAACCAACCATAACGAATATTCAAAAACAACAAAATAATCAAAAATAACCAAAAAAAAAAATTGCATCTCACTTCCATGCATACTCTTAAAAAATCAAAACACAAAAAAAAATATAAACTGCATTAGGCATCGCATACATACATTGCATATTTGTTGACCATACAGGTCAAATGCACCATAGACTGTAATTACTCGGCAATTCCATCATTTCCCACATTTTTCCACTTTGTAAATGATCCAACAAGAATAACGCCATTCACATCTTTCACCATATCATAGTCAGTTGTCTTCTAATGTATTTAGGGTTTTTCGTCATTCAGCTATCTTTAGATTTCTAGCCAAAAATTATACAAAGTTAGACAGATTTTACAAAGGTAGAGTTTTACTTGGATCACACCTTGTTACATAGCATCCAACACAAGTTAAAACAAATAAAAATTCCCAAGTTGTGTGAACGAAATATGAAACCTGCAAAGCAATCCAAGATACCATACAGTGAAAATGTTATCTCGCTCCTCCCCCTGTGCAAATGACCCCAAGAATGTTGAGAGTTGACAAAAGGACAAGCATTTTCCCTACCCAATTCCCCAAAAATAAACAGTGGCTTTTACCACTGTCAAAAATCCCAAATTCTCAAAACGTTGCAAAACACCAAAAAAAAAAAAAATTACACATGAAAAGTCATCTCACAAAACAATCACATAGTACAGAAAGCCAGTAAATCCTATACAGTCTATGGTGCCACCGCCAATATATCAACAAATCATTTCATCCATTCCATATGCATACATCCATATAGTCAGAAACATCTGCATTCATCATAACATATGCATACATCAACATAAATAAATGTGCATAAAAGAGCAATAAACCATAACAAGTAAATAATCCAAAAAGAGAGTCATGTATATATTAAGTCAAAAATGCCCTCAGGCTACAATAAAACGGTCCTCTGACCTCACAAAAAAATCAAAAACTCAAAATCCCCAAAGCCTAGGGAGTCGGCCACCATGATCATGCAGGATCGATGTGACTGGAACTACCCCCAGTGGTGTGGGTCCTATAGGACCTCTCAAGGTGGCTGCTGCCAACCCTCGCATCATGCCCAATAATGCTACCCTCACCCACCCGCCTACGACGAGAGGATGCAGACTACTCAGTCTCACTGCCTCTCGTACGGTGAGACGATCCACCTCCAGTGAGCTCAGGTAACTGCCCATCGAGGCAGATAATCTTGGCCTCCAACTCCACCCGACATCGACCCCACTCCCCATCTCGTCGATGATACGTAGCCAATGCATCATCCCGCTGTGCCAACTGAGCCCGTAAGAGATCCCTCTCAACTTTGTGCTCCTCATCCCGTCTTCGTAGTAGATCCTCTAATTGTGCTATCTCAGCATGAAACCTAGCCTCCATATCCCCTGGGAGTGCCTGAGGCATGGGCATCTTCAGGACGACATGCTGCTCTGACACCCACTGCTCTGGGATGTCCTATGTATCTGGCTGCTCTGGAACCCCTAAATCATCCCCAACGAAGTCATCTACCTCCACCATATTCGTATCATCGTTCGGAGCCCCCCAACCCTCCATCGGTGCCTTTACACCCCCACCGTCTGCTACTGTCGCATTCGGATCTCCTAGAGGCCCCTCACCCCGCCATCGCCACATCGTCCACCACTGGTCATACTCTGTAGTCACCCTGACATTGTCCACGTCAGGGACATCAATCACTGCATCAGACTCCTCGCCCAGCAGCTCAATAATCGGCCAGGCTAGAGTCCTCTCGTCGCCTTGACACCGATAGATCAAGGGCTCACTAGGCAATCCTTGGCACACCCCAAACTGTCGAGTCACTCGAATGTATAGAAAGTACTCCTGCTCTGTCCCATGTTGCCCGATCAATCATCTCCCCTTGCACACTCGTCGGAGCCACTCTCTAGCCTCGAGCCAGGTAGGACAGTCTCGGTATGGTCACCAAAACACCTCCCCTGGAGCTAGACGCGAGAAGGCATCGGTATAGTGCCCTACGACACCTGCCCACCGTTGACTCTACCCATTATCCTTCGACCTCCACCATAGAGCAGCATACCCAATCTCCCTGTCCACCATCTCATCTTGAGTGGTCCAAGGCAACCCCTATGGCCGCTCCACGGCTATGTGTTGCCACCCCCAGCATTGCAAAAGATAGCTGCACCCGATCCCCTTCTACCTCTGACAGCGCACCTCGTACAGCTCGTTGTAAAGCTATGTCAATAGTGTCTGACCCCACCTCATAATAAGTGGCACTACTGTCAGACACTCCACCAGTCTGAACCCCACCTCAAGTAGGTTCCAAGGGAACCTCACACCTAAGGAGTCGAGAAGCAACATGTTGGAGATGAGGGTCATGAGCAATGCATGCCTCACCCCAAAAATGCCCTTCTCAAACCACCATCGCACCAGAATCCTACCAATCAGGCAGTTCGCCTCTACCTTCTCCACAACCCTATCCACCCCCATCTCTGTCGCTTGCCCAAAACACCGTGTCAGCACCATCATTCGCTGATCACGGGGAGTTGTCCAAATGGGCAGTCTGTCTATCGAAATCCACAAAATCTGATACACGTCCTCCAAAGTAATCGTCGTCTCCCCTGTTGGGAGATGAAATGTGTTGGTGTGGGGATCCCACAAATTGATCAAGGTAGTCAGATATGCTCGATCCCCCACCACAGGCTCCAACCGCGTCACCTACTTGAGCCCAAGGGCATCAAGCCACTCCTAATCTGCAACAGTCATCGCATCCCGAGCATCTGATAACATAGTTGGTTGGCGATACCGACTCTTCACAACCTGAAAAAAAAATAACACAAAAACATTAAAACATGACAACAGAAAAACTGTATAGCATAAGTACAGACAAACAAAGTATAGATCATTCAAATAAACTGTACAATAAAAAACGTACACAAAAACAAATTAAAACAGAAAAAAAATTAGGGTTTCAACCTTAATTTAAACAAAAACATTCAAATTAAACTATACAATCAAATACAAAATAAAATGAAAAATCATGCTGGGGTTTAAACCTTACTGTGAACTAAAAACCAAAATATAACAATAAAAGCAACTAGGGTTTCTAACTTTAAGTGTGAACAAAAAAATCAAATAAAAACAAAAAAAAATCATACTAGGGTTTTTAACCTTAAGTGTGAACAAAAAAATCAAATAAACACATAAAATTCATACTAGGGTTTTTAACCTTAATGTGAACTAAAAAACAAGCAGAATAACGCTAACAGGCATTTTATGTGTGTTTTAAAAATTCATATAAAAACAAAAAAAATAACAAACAGAGAGAAGGAGCACCTATTGGTCTCGCCTCGGCTCTGCCACTCAAAGATCCGGTCCTTGCACTCATGCTGTCTACAAAATTTTTGTAGCACTCCGCTATGCAAGCTCGCACTCCTCCTCCTCACAGCTCCAAATCGCCAAAAAAAATATTGCAAATGAGCCCAAAACCTAGTTTTGGCCCTTATATAGGCTCTTAGGGCTGTAATCGTTCCACCCTGGGACGAGTGCTCTAGTTAGTGCTTGTCCCACCCTGGGACGATTACCAAATTACTATTCATCCCAGCCTGGGATGATTACAGAGCATAAAATAAAGCAACAAAAACAGAATCCAAAAAAGGGTCAAAACCCACCAAAAACAGCAATAAAGCTGCCAAACAAAGGTGCCCTTGTACCTGATATTCTTGGCATGCAAAACCAATATCGGGGTCACAAATTATCACTATGCTACTCCCTAAGAAGGCTACCATATCCGGACCACTCCATGGGAGGAAGGATTTTCGACAATTTCAACCCCAAAAGGCGTCACAACAAAGGGTCAAAACCCACCAAAAATAGCAATAAAGCTGCCAAACAAAGGTGCCCTTGCACCTAATATTCTTGGCATGCAAAACCAATGTCGGGGTCACAAATTATCATTATGCTACTCCCTAATAAGGCTACCATAGCCGGACCGCTCCACGGGAGGAAGTATTTTTGACAATTTCAACCACAAAAGGCATCACAACAAAGGGTCAAAACCCATCAAAAACAGCAATAACTTTATCGAATAAAGGTGCCTTTGCACCTGATATTCTTGGCATGAAAAATCGATTTATCCTACTCCCTAAGAATGCTACCATATCCGGACCGCTCCACGGGAGGACGGATTTTCGACAATTTTAACCCCAATTGACGTCACACAAAAAAGGGTCAAAACCCACCAAAAATAGGTTCGGTTGTTGAGAAACTGCATAAGCGTTCAACAAAAAACAACTAAAGGCACCCTTGCAAAAGTCATCTTGGGTCAAGCGACTCGTCGCTTTTCTCATTTTGGTCATTCCCTCATCGATTCATCGCTTGAGGGGGTAGTCACACTCAGTTACCAATCAACAAATACACACCTGATCAAGGAAATGGCATGCATTCAAAGAATCGTTGACAAAGACAATCATGCCCCTGCTTGGGGCAGTAAACAAGCAATAATCACAAGCTAATCAAACACTTGGTATTTTGGAATCATGAACTCAAGGTTCCCACAAACAAAAGGTTGCACCCTTTGCCTATTCATGACTGAACAATGTCCAAGATCAAGTAACACCTCATCGAAAAAGGTTAACACTTGAAGTAAGCTCCTTAGCTCGTCAAAAGCAAGGATTCAAGAATGTGTGCCCTTTCCATACTTGGGGTATCAAAATTTGGTTAGGTTACTAAGAAACCCTAATCATTTAGTGCTTTGGTTATCTATTTTTGCTCAGCACTGCGCCACGCACAGCGCATCCCAAAAAGGGGCATCTGTAGACACCAAAACAGCACCAATCCGATTATGTGGCTACAAGCATTGACCGAATTGGCATACATAGCCCCTAGGGCAACCCCCAAAGGTTAAATAGTGGTCCTAACCACTCCCAAAGTAGTTTTGGAAGGTCATAGGTCAATTTGGTACCTTTCAAGCATTTTGCTCTCTATTCGTTCCACCTTGGGATGATTAGAATGCTATTCGCCCCACCTCGGGACGATTAGTTGCAATCACTCCAGGGTGCGACGAATAGAAGGTTTGATGGGAAAAAAGTCAAACCTTGACAAATGGTAGCCCAGATCCACCACTCAACTCCACCTCCAAGGCATGGGAGTGCAAGTGAGCGTTTCAGAGCTCTAAGAGGCAGTCATGGAGGACAAAATCAAGGAGCCCTTAATCAGGTTGGAATCTTCTCCCCCCTGACAAGGCATGATGGCCGAGTGGTGCCCCTGCATGCGCATTCAAAGGAGACCCTCAATTCTATAAAATGGTGAGCCTTCTCACCACAAAAAAAAAAGCAGGAGCATTTGGAGCAACGGAGTGCTGCCAAATTATACCCTCACCCCTCATTGTGCTTCCTACATCATTGATCTCTATTTTGGAAGGGAGGTTATCGGGTGAATACTAGGAGCGCAATCCGAACCCAAAACCTGAACAATCGGCCACAATCCCACATCAATTTTTTTGACACAACCCCCTAGGAGGTTTTGGACCCATCCCAAGTGGATTGGTGTCAAAACCAAGCCCCAAACGACGGGCGTCCTGCCCTCGGGCGCGCCCCGCACTGTTGCAGTCCTAATCGCCCCACCCCAGAGCGATTAGAAATCTACATTATATTTCTTTACTGTTTCTTTGCATCATGTTGTATGTTATTTTTTTATGTTGCTGTTCAATTTTCACTGCATTCTGACCTGTTTTGACTATGTTTTTATCGTTTTACGCGTTCATTAACCTACAAGGGGTGCCTTCGGATACAGGGCAATCTAGGTAGAATCTGCCAAATCCAACCTTCTGGGTCGTCTCAAAATGCCCCATTTTGCCTAACCCCAAGTTTTCAAGTATTTTGGAAGCTTCTGGATAGGACATTTGGGAGGTCACTTTCGCACATTTTGTGATAGTCGCCAGTGTCCCACCCCGGAGCGATTAGAAATCCATGCATGATTTCTTGACTGTTATTTTTGCAATGTGCCCCTAATGATGTCTGGATGCTCCTGTTCAAGTTTCATCTCATTCTGACATGTTTTGATCTCTATTTTATTATTTCATGTATTCACTAACCAGAGGCCTTCGGGATTGCATGTTTCCTTCCATCTGCATATGCTATTAACCGTTTGTTGTTTCTTTGTATGTAGGATCTTGACATCGGAGGGGCAGCAAGGAATGACGGATGCACTCACACAAGTGGCGACGATGTTTGGCCCACCCATTTTGAATGTGGGCACGTAGAAGATCCTGAAGGGAAGCGTACCATTCGTTGGTGTAACAAAATTGTATCGAACGCTCCAAGCCCCTGAAAAGGGGGGAACATATTGTAACAGGATCATAAGCAACATTAATAAAAGAGGCTACACTTTAGTTTTGCTTTACATCTCATTTCATTGCGTCATTTTCCATTTTCATGCACTTGTTCTTCGTGTTTTCGTAGGACTTAGCGTTTCATTACACATCTACTTTTGTTTGCATCACACCCGATACACCGTGCTTCTGTAGGACTGTCTTTTTAAGGATGGTATTTGAGCAAGTATGAAGTAGCATTGATTGATCCTACTAGTTTTTATTTTTATTTTTTAATGTTTGAAGCCTTTATTTCTTTTAACTACTAGATGATGTTACTATCTATGCTTCATAAGACGTTGTTGGTCAAATATCTTCCTAAAATACAAACATACATTTGTGCACCCTAGACATGGCCAAAATTGAAAGGCCAAAGGAAAGAGATGTCCTCCATGCCAATATCCAGAGAGGGCTAGCTCCCTTACTAATTGAAGCAGAGTTGCATTAACCAAAACACATAAAATCCACATAAACAGAGTAAATAGAGAAAATACCAAAAGCTTTCTGATACTCCTTGCTGAGGAGAATGGAGCTTATAGAGACTAACTCCTTACAAATTCGAAATTCCCCCCTTTTGACCTTGTTTTCCCTTTTCCTGCCTAAAACCATCTATTTCAAATTTGAATTTCGGGGGTAAACTTGTTGAGGTCATAACTACTCACTTGTTGCTTGAAACGACTATTATTTCACCTTTTCAAAAATCTCTCTAAGGGTTAGGAAGCCCGGTACTATGTTTATATATAGTACCGCCATATTTCACCCCTTAAAAAGGCCTCTAAGGCCTTCAAAATTGGCCTCCAAGTTTTACTAGTTTTACTAGCAGGATTTTTCACTAGTTTTGACAGGGTATATGACATTCAAATTTACATATCTCCCAAACCACTCAGGATATTGGGATGATTATTTTACCGCTAGGTCTATTTTTCCATCCCCTAATAACCAACCCAACTTAGAGCATAAAAGAAAATATTACAAATTTTGGATGATGCAAGATTACTCTTACACTGTTGGATGCTCTTACAACACTAATCCTACACCAGTTTAAGTCTAGAGTTGCAGGAAAGAAATTAGAAATAACAGAAAGAAATGGGAAATATAGCCACAAGCCAAAGATGTAGGATTGGGGACAGACTAGCAGTAGGAATTCCACCCAAGTGTCATAGCAACATAGAATAGAAAGGAGGCAAGAGAATTCACTTACAGTTTCTTGGAGACAACTTCCAGAATCGCATTCCAATACTCACACTCTCACCAGCAGTGCCCAAATCTAGATGCAAAATTTGAACTTAGTAGCAGATAACAGATATGAATATAAAATAGAAATGCTTGAATAGAAAGAAATCACACATAGATACTTCTTGCAAAATCAGAAGCCAAAACTTCTATTTACGTAGAAAACTTGAATAGTTTTTCTGCAAAGTGTCTATCCTCCTTTGTTACATTGAAAATGTTTAGTATTTATAGAGGTTTTTGCCTCTGTTCATTTAATACACATAAGACAAAATGCTTATAGATCAAGAACCTTGGTGAGGAAATTCCTCCTTGGAAATCTTGAAAATCCACCTTTTGAGACAATGATCCAGCTTTTAAGGAAAAATCCCCAAGAAATCAGCACATTCGAGCATTGGTGCACGGAAAACTGCGAAGATGGTCGCTGACTTGGTGCACCCATTGCGCCTTGGAAATTTTCTCCTATTCAGAATATTTTGGAACTCATGAAAATCACCCTGTGATTTTAATGTTGCAGCTCCTTTAGCTTGAAATCAATAATTTCAATCACCTTTCACCCCAATCATTAAATACTCATCATTCGTCTGATTTGAGCACCTTTGAAAAGTCTCCATTGATGCTTAAAATTGAATTCACCCAAAATAGAGCGATGAGTGAAAGTGCTTCCTTTAACTTCCATTTTCTTCTCCCTCCTCGCATTTCTTGGTGGAGAGAGTGCCCATGAAAACACCTCTTATAAATCTTACGATATTGTGCTCAATGTACAACCCTAGACTTTACCCAATTTAAAATTTTTTGCATTGCATTATCTCCTTGTCATGGAAAGAAGTCGACTTGAGGACAACTAGGGAGAGAACAACTTATCATACACCTTCGAGTTTATACTTGATGCCTCGAACCATATCCATGTTCGTTTTGCCTCTAGAAGAGGCAACTAAAAGCTTCACCTTTCCTCCTAGGGCGAAAGCACTGCACATAAGACGTCCTTTCTCTTTAAAATATACGTTCACCCCCAAAAGAGGTGAAAGGCACTATCGCCCTTCACCTTGGGCGAATATAGCTTTGAATTTTCCAAAGCCCACCTTTTAAAATTCGCTCGAAGCATAGATAAAATCCTTGACGCATTGGTGGGGCCATCTTCCTGTAGCTTCGCCCCAGGGAGGGGCGAATGGGACTTTCGCCCCTCACCTGGGGTGAAAGTGCTACCACTTTTACTTTTCTTAATGCATGTTGAGGTGGGGTCCACACTTTATATTTTATATATGCGTTCGCCTGAAGGGAGGGTGAAAGGTATGTTCGCCCTTCTCTTGGGGCGAACGAAGAGTTGACTTTTCAACATCATCCTGGCGCCTTGCTACCTTTCATTGATGTTCGCCTGCACTTACTATTGTCGAGCCTTCACCCCAGGGAGGGGCGAAAGGGAGTTTTACCCCTCACTTGAGGCAAAAGTCCATTTGACTAGTCAACGCCTTATCTCTTTGAATGACGTTCGCCCCAAAGTGGGGCGAATGATGCTTTCACCCCTCTTTTGGGGCGAACATACTCCTTTTAATTATCCAAACTTCGGGCCACTCTCCGCCTTTATTTTTAATGTGTTTTCACCCCAAGGAGGGGCAAAAGGGATTTTTGCCCCTCGCCTAGGGTGAAATTCCTTTGTCCAACTTAGCATTTTTCCCTCTTCGACAACAATTTTTTAAACATTCACCCCTAAGTGGGGCAAATGAATTCTTCGCTCAGTTTTTTGGGGTGAACACATTCGTGCTCCTTTTTACTTGGTGATTAGGCTCCCACTTTTTTTCTTTTCTTATTTTTCTTTACTACTCTTAGTCTTTAAGCATTGTTTGTTGCAGACATTTTCAGTAAATTTCAAAATTCCACAACCATACCTCATAATACTCATTATTTCGAAGCACAAGAATTTATGTAAAATAAAAGAAGATAACTACACACAAAAAATAACTGCACCATATTATAGAAAGCACTGCAACATAGATTTACTATATTTGTCGCTTTTACAATCAAAATTATTCAACAAAATATTATCAAAATTTCAATGTGGCATGATGTCAAAACTACCAATATTTCTGGTGGCTCACGGGGTATCCAGCTCGCATGGATGCAAGTGATCCCAGGCCTTTATCCATTGGGCTCTTCAGTGGTCCTTCTTACCGATTGCCTTGGTTGGCACTTCTGATTTGGATATCTTTTTTTGTGCTTGTTCAACTGCTACCTTCTTAACCGCCTCCTATTCTGTTGCTATCTGTTCTGCTGCTACTTTCTTCACTACTGTCTGCTCTGCTACGACCTACTCCTCTTGCTCCTTCAAAATTTTGTAGGTGATTTCATAAACTATAACTACCTCGACCCAAGTGTGTGTGGTGAACAAGCAAGGAACACTAAGCGATTCATAAATATACCATAGATTCTTGGTATCCTCTAGGCTAAGGCACTTAGATCGTTGGGCTAACTCAAACAAGGATAACTCCATGCGGGTGAACTTCTTCATGAGTAGCAGCACCTATTCTTCCATGATTGGCTCCTCCCACTTGTCAATTTTTGATGTGTCCTCCACAAAATTCTTCCAGGCCACTTCCAACTATTCCTTTGGTAGTGGCTCACCCCATTCGTTGGTAAAATCTGGAAATCCCATATCGACGAGAGCATCAAAATGGATCATCGAAATAGTATGCTCCCGCTCCATTGTGTTAAGGAGCTTTCTGCCTTCTCTCACTAGATCCAACCTTTGGAAGTAGTTGCATAGCGTAACCTTGGCGGTAGACCAGGCTCGATCCATCTCACTCATGGGGTGAATGTGCATATTCGACTGAGCCAGGGCTTGAATTTTCATAGCCATCTCCAGATGAGGCTCCAACATCTCCTCAATATTATCTATTACTTGCTGGCTCAATTGAATCTGTATTCGAGCCTCGTAGAGATACTGTAGAACTTGAACTACTCTTGCCACCAACTTCTCACAACTTTGAGCCAACCGAAGGTGAGCCTCCTTAACTATTTTTTGAGAGAAGCCTGCAGCTTGTGTGGCCTTCTCTACCAATTGATTCTGTATGGACTCAAGTTGTGCCTTCAATGTCTATACTTGTTGCTCTATCGCATCTTTGGCCTTTTGATGAGCCCTTGCTTGTTGACGCCATTGCTCAACCTCTATCACCATCTTCTCTTTGTGCTCTACTTGCTACCAAGGCATCCTCAAGCTCAACAATTTTTGTCTCGACATCATAAAATATTTGCTTATAATACTCATTGTGCAAATAAACTGAGCTCATATCAACCTGGATATTCCCCATTTTTTAGTAGGATCAATCTTCTTCAGGTCCTCCATCACGGTCTCATAAGCGTAATCGCTCGGTGTCATCTCTCCTCGTGGCTTTTGGACCAGGGGAATTATCTTAGTAGTGTGAGCCTCCATAGCAACTGGGTCGAAGGTGACTTTCTTGAGCGGCCTAGCTGGAGCAAGTGCCTCTTTTCTCCTATGGCTCTTCAGCCACTATGACGAACTAAGATGAGCATGATTAATATTTTCTACATTAGGTTGCTTGGGCATCACCTCGGCTTTGGGCAGCACCTGCATCTCCAAAAATGGTGTGAAAGGAACCAGGATCTATGCATGATCTAGCTCAAAGGAAGAAGAGGAGACATAAATAAGAGGGGGGACCAAAATAGTAGAGTGGATGGAAGAACTAGGCTCAGCTGTAGTTACGCTCACTCTTGGAGGAGCTTGCATACTTATAGCTATAGTGGATGTAGTGACAAAAATGGAAGGGGAAGGATGCAAAAATGGATTCGGACCTGATGCAAATGAACTAAAAGAAAGGGAGGCCAAAGAGAGGGGAAGAGAAGAAGGAGTAGTAGTGACTTGCGAATGGGAGGAAGGGATAAAAATGGAAACAGAAGGTATACCAAATGGAGGGGCGAAAGAAGTAGGGATTGATGGAAATGAACTGACAACCACTACTTGCTCCTGAGTAGAAGAAGAGGGAAGGGAAGACATACCTTCGGGTGTGGGTATCGTGTGTCCTGGTGATGGAGGCGACTGCGTAACAGGTTCTTCTTGTTCATGTTCTGCTTCTACCTCTAGGTTTACGATCTCCACCTGCTGGTCCAATGGTTGCTCATGAATTAATGGAAAAATTTTGGCAACTTCAACCTGAGCAGTTGACGTTGGCGAGGAGGATTCACTACAACAACAGCAACTGTAACTACAACCATAGAAACTATGATAGTGGATGAGGAAACAACGCCAGTCCTCAACTTCTTTGTAGCCTTCGAGAAAGGAAAGGCCTCTTTTACACTTTGCTTCTCCAAAGGAAGCGTCTCATCTATATTCTGCTTCACCCATTGGGATCTTCGTTGAAACACGTATTGTTGCTCTTCTTCCTCAGGTGTCACCTCCTCAACTATCGGGTGCTCTTCTTTAGCCACGCTTCCTTCACTATCAGACTTTTGAAAACTTTGAGGCACGACCTTGGCGAAAGCGATGGGTTGATAGATGTTAACAAATTCATCATACGCCTCCAAAATGCCTCATCCATATTCAACCCATAAGGTGATGTAATTTTTCCATGGTGGACCCGCATAATCCACCAATTCATGATCTTCTCTTCGGACCACGTGGGCAATTGTTCTTTCATCTGGCCAAATAGTCCCAGTGGAGGAATTTGATCTCTATGCACTATGGGGTTATATTCAGCCTCCTGCTCATAGAAGTCATGCCACGATGGAAGCAACATCATGGCTTCGACATGCCACTCCAAATCATGCCCATCAAAATTGTTGCGATTTTCCTAAATATCCAGCCGTGGGTAGCAATGAAAATTTTTGGCCTTGATTATTTCTAAAAAATTTCCCAATGGGTCATATCTCCATCTTTGCGGTAGTTCTATCAGACCCAGGTCTTGAAGTGCCTCTGTGAGCAACCTGTTCTGGCCGACCTGGTTCACTTCTATGCTATCGAACTTGAACGACATCGTGCACGTTGTTCTTTTGCCACACCCTGCTCCATAAACATCATTAGTATAATCATTCTGGCACACCACCTCCATGGAAAAAACATGCTCGATGGTGAAATATGGAAGCAAGAATGGCTTACCCGTGAAGCCATAAATTCTCACAACCACACCTTGAGTTAGCAAAAATACGTCACCCTTCTCGGCTGTGACAACCACCTCCTTCATTGCCCGCGACACTCTTTCACTCTTGCCACAAATCAACTCAATTGCAGGCCCCAAAAATAAGTGGTTAAAACTATAGAATGACTCCCTTCTTGATAGAGTGGGAGTCCACATATAAACTGGCAAGAGCTCATTCTCCTCATCAACTTGTTTAATTGCAATAAATGAAAAATGCTGATGTAAATGAAAGAAGAAATACCAGACGAGGAAGGAAGTATGCTTGAATGAGGTCGCCTCTTCGGTATTCATTTTCTCCAGCTGAATATGCATTTTTTGATATATGAAATTGGCCCAGTCAAAATAAATCGGGTTTGTCCCCTTTCTCATGGTCGTTGGAGCGTAAAACTCCACTTGGGATATACATTGCACCAACGCCGCTTGCCACTTGTGAACCGTAGAATCCATAGAAATATGGACAACCCATGCCAACATCAAAAATAAATTTAGGCTCTTGAATTCTGACAATGGCTTCGGTAGATTTGGCAACTGCCCTAGTTGTGGCTCTTTAATCAATTGCATCTCCATGAACTGGCGCATCGTCACCGTAGACACATATCTCTCTTCTTGCTCATTAATATGCAACTTCTTGAAAATCAAGTCAGAGGGGGTTTTAACCCATAGGCAAATGCTTCCCTCACTTCATCGACGAAGATAGAGAAAAGCACCTCCCCATTCGCTTTTCGAACCACCCTGGTAGTTGGGTTATAAAATCTGGCAATCAATTTTACCAACTCTGGGCAAGGGTGTACGGGTATACATAGATACCAAAATAACTGTGCATAAAATGACATAGTCAAAGGGCTCTTCGATGTCAATCCTTGGTTGACTACGAACTCCACATCTTGCCGAAGCTTCACCATGCCCTTATTGGTAATTAAACAGTCTCCGATCTCTACCATGGTGTCAGAGTACGGGTCCAAATCCACGTTTTCATTTTTGTGGGCTTTCTTGGATTTCGTCCCTCCTTCTACCCTCTTTTTTTATTGTTTGGGCTCTGTGGTCTCTTTCACTTCTTTTCTTTTCTTACCCATTATGTCGATTTTGGCAATCCTGAAGATGCTCTGCAACTTCTGCAACCAAAAGCTCGAAAATGCATCGACAAAAAATTTAAAATTTTAATTTATGAGCAAGTTTACCTGCGCTTTATTTATAGATGGAGCTCTCAACCACCGGAGTAAATGCAACACTTTGTCTTGGCGAATTCGGGAGGGCGCGTGCCTCGTTTCACTCGACTGGCACTATTCTCGATGCTTTAACGACAATTAATTATTATTCACCACAAAATCATCTTTGAAAAATATGCCCTTCTTGCCATATTATACCTTCGAAAAACATGCCCTGGCTGCTAAAACTACTTCAAAAAAATAAATCTACCACCTACGGACCAATGGGCATCCTTGCTTTCGATGTTGTGAGATTTCGGTCCTTGGGAATGCAAAAACGCCTCCCAACACAAATTCGGGCACATGTTTTGAATTAAATGCTCTAAAAATGTATCTTAACTTCCATGAACACCTTCTGAAACTCACCACGTGCTAGGGCAAAATCACTTTGAGGGGCACTCCATAAAATGTGGAAAATTTTCAATTGGCATTGAAAATAGTCACATGCCCAAAAAAGCAATGGAGGGGCGAAAGCACTCCGGTGCGCACTTGATCTCTTCTTCTTTCACTCCGAAAATGCCTTCAATCTGTTTGATTGAATTCATGGCAAAATTCATCCTTTTAAAACAATTCTTTGCCTTTCTTTTTCACCCCATATTTAGAAAAGCGCCTTTTAAAGCTTTTTTTCAACTGGAGCTTTTTTATTTTCTCTTTTTTGTTTTATTTTCATGCCATATTAAGAAAATAAAATCAAATTTAAAAACTTTAATCTTTGCTTTTTTCTTTTTCCAAAGCTTTTAATAATAGAGCTATGAAAACTCTTGCTTTTCTTTTCCCCCTCCACTTTTCTTTTATAATTTAAAATTCATTTAAATTATTTTCAATGCTAACTTAATTATAATTTTAACAACTTGTCCTTTGCTGAAAAAATAATTTAAATAATCTCGTTGAAATCGCTTTCAAAATATTTTAGGAGCGAATCTGATTTCTGGAGGAAGATAGGGCAAAAACAATTTTCTTCTCTTTTTTTTTTTTTTTAAATTTTTATCTTCTCACATAGTTGCCTGAAATTTCGGAGCGCGCACCATATTTCAAAACATGTTGCTTATAGTTTCATCCCTCACTTGGGGTGAAACTACCATTGACCTTTCTTGATGGAGCGTTTGCATAGGAGACCATGATTTGTTTTTCAGCCATGAGTGCTTGTGCCTCAACTTAAGTGCTTTCACCTAAATGTGAGGTGAAAGGGGTTTTTACCCTTCTTTTGGGGTGAAAATCATCTTGACTTTTCAACCACAAGCTTGGGCATTTTCATATCATTTCCCTCTTATTTTATATGTATATTCGCTTCAGAGAGAAGCGCATGAACCTCACCCCCTTTTGAAATAATCCTTCATTCATATGTGGGCTCACATTCTACCTTCGGACGTATGTGCTTTCGTCTTTATAAGGGGTGAACGTGAATTTTACCCCTCATCTGGGGTGAACGTACTTCTGGCTTGGCGCTCTCACACATTCTCTTTTTAAAATGCTTTTCACTCGAGATGTGAAGTTAATTTCTCCTTTTCTTCTGTACTTATTTAATTTTGGTAAGAAATCATTTTCAACCTTGGAACCTTTATATACCTGATAAAAATCTTATAATGAAATGATCAATTCCATTCGAAATTCAAAATATATCTTTGACAATCATTTCGAAAAGAAATTAATTTCAAGGAAAAGAACATTGTAGGGTGAAATTATTTTTCTTTCAGAGGATAGCTTGATATTTTGTCAATAGAGTCAACTTCATTCTTTTTTATTTATATATATATATATAAAGCAATAAAATACTTGTAAATGAAATCTGTACATATTTACACACTTGTACCTCTTGATTACATCATTGAAAATAGGCCTTCAGATGAAGACCATTAACTGGAATTGGTAGATCCCAACCATCCATATCTCGAAGATGATACACATTCATCGAATTTACTATAGAAACTTGAAATGGACCTTCCCAGATTACATCAAACTTGTGGTGCTTCCCTGGCTTGGCTTTGTTCTCATTCCACTTGAGGACTAGATCTCCCACCTGAAACTTGCATTCCATTGTCTTTTTTCCAAACCACTTCTGCATCATTTTTGCATGTTCTATGAAAGCTTCATATACCTTTTCTCTCTCCTCTTCCAGTTGTAGCAATTGAGCCAACCTTGCACTCATAGGATCAAACTCATCATCTTCATATTTGAATAACTGCAATGTTTGGAGGATAGGTAGCTCGATATGAGTGGGTAAAACTACCTCTTTTCCATATACCAAGGAGTAAGGAGAGGCTTTGATAGACTTCTTAATTGATATACGATCTACCCATAGAGCCTGATTCAATAATAGATGCCAGCTCCTTTTGTTGCTCCCAAGTATCCTTTTCAAGATCCGAAGTAAATTTTTGTTTGTGGATTCGGCCAAACCATTTCCTTGTGGGTAATAATTGGAAGAAGTCTTGAGATAAATCCCATACCTACTTGCAAATTCGATGATCTTTTCCCCAATGAATGGAGTCCCGTTATCTATTACAATGGCATCTAGAACACCGAAATGGGTAATCAACCCTTCAAGGAAGGAGATGACTGTAGCCTGATCTACCTTTTTGGTCGGAATGGCCTCTGCCCACCTAGTAAAATAATCAATCACCATCAAGATATATTTATGCTCGATGGAGGAATGAGGATCAATAACTCCAATGAAATCCAAGCCCCACTGCTGAAACGGGGCTTCTACCTGGATCGGGTGCAAAGGCAGAGATGCTTTCTTATTCCTGCCAACATACCATTGATAGTTATCACAACTTTGGCTCACCTTGTGTGCATCTACGAAAAGAGTAGGCTAGAAATACCCAACTCGAATGATCTTCAAGGCCATAGGCCTTCTTGCATAATGCCCACTAGATAAGCTAGAGTGGAACTCCTCCAAGATTTTTTGCTTTTCAGACTCTTTCACACATCTGAGGAGTACTCCGTCTATGTTTTTATGAAATAGCCCACTTGGCAATAGGACATACCTAAGCACTTGCAGTCTGAATCTTCACCACTGTGAGGCATCAAGGTGTGATGGACATTTTTTGGATGTGAAGAATTCGATAAGGTCCTCTATCCAATCATGATTGCTTGTTACTTGATTGGCAAGATTACTCTCATTGATGACCTCATCCTGTACTAGGGGTAGTGATCTAGAAGCTACGCTTTTGGCCAATTCTTGACAAAGTGCTCGACCACGAACCAACTTAGTAGGCTAAATCTCCACATCGTATTCCTAGATCTTTGACACCCAACCTGCTCTTTTATCACCCATTTCTCCTTGAATGATGAAATTTCTGACATCTGGATGTATAACGTAGATGATTGTCTTACTCTATGAAATAAAATGATGAAATTTCTTTAATGACTTCATGACCGCATACACTTGTTTCTCAATGAAGTTATACTTCTCCTAGTGTGGCATAATGACTTGGCTGAGGAAAGCAATCGGTTTCTCATCCCCATCATCTTGCTTTTGAGTGAGTACAACAACATAACTCTCCTGTTCTCCTACTACATAAAGGATGAAATATTTTGAATAATCTAGATTAATCAGTACTGGCGCTTGGGTGATTCTCTCCTTGATTTCTTGGAATGCCTATCTTCTTACTTCTGTCCACTTGAAGTCTACATTTTTCTTTAGAAGTTCAATCATTGGCTTGACTACTTGAGCAAAATCAGTAATGAATTTCTGAATGAAGTTGATCTGACCAAAGAATGACTGTAGATCCTTCTTACTAGTCGGTAGGGGTAATTTCAAAAGCGCTTCAGCTCTCATAGGATCAATCGCCAGTCCTTCTTGTGAAATCACATGTCCCAAGAGTTTTCCCTCTTTGATAGCAAAAATGGATTTCTTCGGGTTAATGGAAATTCCAAATTCTTGACACTTTTTGAACACTTGCCTCAGATGAGAGACATGCTCTTCCCTACGATGTGAGAAAATAATCATGTCATCAAGGTAAATTACAATAATCTGATTCAACAACTCATCAAAAGTGACATCCATAGCTCTTTGAAAGGTAGCACCAATATTAGAAAGACCAAATGGCATCCTCTGATAGGTGAAAGTGCCCCACTTTGTAGTAAATGCCATTTTGTGTTGGTCCTCGTCTTTCACCCAGATCTGGTTGTAGCTAGAAAAACCATCAAGCAATGAAAATCTCTGTGCTCCAGTGACTACGTGCAAAATCTGGTCAATCTGTGGTAAAGGATAGTGATCTTTCAAGGATGCTTGGTTCAGATTCTAAAAGTCCACACACAGGTGAATATCTCCATTTTTATTTCGAACTGGAACCAAGTTCGCCACCCATGTTGAGTGTTTGATAGGATAAATTATTTTTACCTCCAACATTTTTAGCAACTCTACTTTCATAAGCACTTCAATTTTTGGATTGACAGGCCATTGTTTCTACCAAAAAGGCTTCACCCCTTCCTACAATTCAATGGTGTGTTGGATCACATTCTTGTCATATCCTTTTAGATCATGATAGCTCCAAGCGACGATGTCTAGAAATTCATAACACAAGTTTTTAATATCTTCGAGCTCTTCTAACGTACAATCTATTCCAACTTTGATAACCTTTTCAGGTTCTAACTGCATTTCCTTGTATTCCTTCGCATCCACCTTGATCTTATGTTTCTCTACCCTATCATTTTGATCAAACAAACTCTCAAGAGAAATCAGTCCCCTAGGAATGTGATTATTCTTCAATTGAATCATTCCTTCCATCTCCTCTTCGGCCAGTATTCTATCCTCTGTGCTTGCAACTTCCTTAATCAAAAAATTAATTATTTATTCATCATTGTCGAACACTTGCCAATAAAGGTTTTTATCAAGGATTGAAGGTCTATAAATTACCCTCATAGTCTTTGGTCTCCTGACCACTTGCTCTACAGGAGAGAAATTAGCACCAAGGGAAGCTAGGATGTCTGCATGTTTGTTTTGCTCCTACGAAATTACTTGAATATTCAATGTTGTAAAAGACTCAAACAAATCCCATACCTTGTTATGGTAGGCCTTCAAATAGTGCTACTTTGACACACATTTGTTTGTAGTCTGATTGACGATGAGCTCAGAATCTCCAAAAATTTATAATTGTTTTATTCCCAACTTTTTAGCTTTCTTCAAACCAAGGCACAATGCTTCATATTCGACGGCATTATTTGTGCAGCTCCAAGTTAACCTATATGAATAGGTTTTCTGCAACCCTGTAGGAGAAACAAGGACAATTCTAGCTCCTGCACCATTCTTACATCTTGCACCATCGAAATATAGCTTCCATAGTTGATCAGAAATAGGTCTAGGGGAATCAAAAACTTCTTCAATATGTTCAGGTTTCGTTATGGTGTAACAACCGATATCAGTTTCTACCATTGCATTGAAATCCATTAGTGAAAACTCATCCTCTAGGTGAAGCTCACCAAGAGCTTCCTCCATCAAGTCCACTTCTTGCACTTCCTCTATCATCATGTTGACTGCACTAGTGGGTTTTTCTTCTTCTTCAAGTCTTTCTATATGAAAAGTGGATGGCTTTTCATTATAGATCTAGATTCTTCTTCCCTTGAATGGAATCTCCAAATGTGAATAATCCAAGGAAAGATATCCTCCTAGTTTCACTGTGAATTCCCTCGAAAGACACATGCTGAAGTATGGTTCCAAGTCAACCACCACTACTTCTTGGATGACCGTGATCTATGGCATGTTGTGCAGAACAATAGGAATATCCTTGATTACTCCCACTATTTTGACTGGGGTCCCATCCAACTACAAGATGCCTGGACTACTCCTTGTATACTCCATCCCCATGACTTCACATACTACCTTTGGCATGATAGTAGTCGCAGCACCAGAGTCAATCATACAATTATGCACGATCCACCCTTCCATTCTGAGAGACAAATAGAATGGGGGTGGTCTATTCTTACCAATGGTAGAAGTCGGTAGTGTCTATGCTAACACTATTTGGGAAAGGCTTTTCTTTTGATCTTTTGCAGACTTGAGAGACTCCTGCAATAGGTCAACCTGTCCAGGTAACTGTAGTGCATCATATAAACTCACCTTTGTAGGGATCTTCTTCATTTCCTCCATAATATTATAATTAGAAGTACTTAGGACCTTTTCTTCACTAGCCGACTCATATTTGTTTTGGTATTGTTGAGTGGCTTCCACCCTTTGCCGCTTAGTCAATGATGGGTACTTGAGGTGCTCTTTGGCTTGTTCTTTTGCCTCAGTCTGTACTTGAGCGACTATGGGCTGTGAAGTTGACACCTTTATCTGCAACTTCTCTTGAGCTTGTTTGGGCAATAGATCCTTCAACAAGATAGAATCTTGTTGTTTAGTTGTTGCACCAGGCGCTTTCGCTTATGGTTGTACCTTTTTATTTTGTACCTTTTGTTCAGTAGGAACTTTCAAAGGCTCCATTTCTACTAGATCAATAATCATCGACTTCTTTCCAGCCCTCGTAAGAACTAAAACTTGCTCCAAGGATGGGACCATAAAGTTATGATCAACTTCTGTTATCATATTGATTTGTCCACCAAAAGAACTTTCTGCTAATATTTGTACATAGTTCAAATGAACCATGCATGTATCTTCACCATGAGGATCATTACAAGTGGAACACCAATATGCTCACTTCGATGTACTAGCTTCTTCATTTGCCAGCACAATTGTATTTCTTTTAGGACCTTTGCTAGTAGATTGTTCTTTAGTAATTGATGGTGTTTGAAATCTTCTTGATCAAAAATCAGCTTCAACTTACTTCTTCTTAATTGTCATGATTTCATTCGACATTGTCCTTACGATCGAATTAATAGATTGTATTTCTTGTAATAATTTTATGTAAGGATCAGGATTTGAGGGTGTAGGAGGTGCTAGAAAAGGTAGAGGTATTGGTGGAGTAGGCAATTGTAATGGAATAGGTGGTGTTGGTAATGCTGGGAATGGAATTAGGGCTAGCAACTATGGTACAACTAGTGCAGGTAATTACAGAATACTTGGAGCGAGGAGCTGTGGAACTAGAATTAGAGCAATTTGAGGTGGACCCAAGCTCCATGAGGGAACCAGGTACATAGAAGGCATAGGCTATGAAAATGCACTTGAATACAGATGTTGTGGAAGATCAAGAAGAATGGGTATAGTTACCTTTGGAGGTAATTTACCTATAGCAATCAGATCTACCTCGGCCTTCTGCGCCTGCATGTACAGATCTAGAAATGTATTGACATTGGCTTGTCGGACCACCATACCAATATCTGAGTTAAAGGCTCTGAGGTAGTAAAACATAGCTTGCTCATGCGTGGGCTGAAGGCCATCAGGAACTCTCTGCCAGCTTCGAGTGAATCTGACGTTGAAGTCCACTATTTCCTCCTATGGATGTCTCTGGATATTTGTGAATTGGTGCAGCAAGGAAAATGGATCAGCTTGCTCATGAAAGTTCTTAATCAACAATTCCACCAACTGGTCCCATGTGGTAATAGTAGCAGGTGGCAAGGATCGATACCAATACAACAATTTCCCTCTAAGTGACAACACCAATAATCTTACCATAATATCTTCATCTGTGATGCCATGGATTATCGCTAAAGAGGCCACATCTTGGATATGCTCATAAGCAGTTTTACCAGTACCATCATAGGTAGGCAAAGCCTTCAATGCTGCTTGAGGGACTAGATTTTGTGCTTGTAAATTCAAAGCTCCTGAGCTATTCCATGTTGGGAACTACCTTGGTGGTTGTGGTTGCTGTGGTGGTGGATTTTGAGCCATGTGAACTGGTGTGTGAGGTTGAGGAGGTGGGATGCTAGTAGCAGTACTAGCTAGACTTGAAGGAATGGAGAACACATCGACTAACTGTGAAGATGTTGTGACTAATGTATGAGGTGGAGTGATTAATCTGGGGTGTTCTCCTAATTTTTGGGTGTCAAGTTCAAAGAACTCAATGGGGTTTTCAAGATTTTTGGCCTTCGATCTTGTGATCATGAAGTACAACTTTCGTTGACTTCACGTTCGGAGGCTTCTGGGTATAGCTGAGTCACCAATGTTCTAACTTAACAATACGAAGGTGAACATCAAACCTTAATACTATTGAAAGTGGAACTTTTGAATGTCCCATTAGGCATGCCAAAAACTATTGGTCAAATATCTACCTAAAATACAAACATACATTTGTGCACCCTAGACATGACCAACATTGAAAGGCTAAAGGAAAGAAATGTCCTTCGTGCCAATCTCCAGAGAGGGTTGGCTCCCTTACTAATCCTACACCGGTTTAAGTCTAGAGTTGTAGGAAAGAAATTAGAAATAATGGAAAGAAATGAGAAATATAGCCACAGGCCGAAGATGTAGGATTGGGGATAGACTAGCAGTAGGAATTCCACCCAAGTGTTATAGCAGCATAGAATAGAAAGGAGGCAAGAGAATCCACTTACAGTTTCTTGGAGATAACTTCCAGAATCGCATTCCAGTACTCACACTCTCACTAGCAGTGCCCAAATCCAGATGCAAAATTTGAACTTAGCAATAGATAACAGACATGAATATAAAATAGAAATGCTTGAATAGAAAGAAATCACACATAAAAATTGCTTGTAAAATTAGAAGCCAAAACTTCTTCTATTTACATAGAAAACTTGAATAGTTTTTCTATAGAGTGTCTATCCTCCTCTTTTACATTGAAAATGTCTAGTATTTATAGAGGTTTTCACCTCTGTTCATTTAATACATAAAAGACAAAATGTTTACAGATCAGGAACCTTGGTGAGGAAATTCCTCCTTGAAAATCTTGAAAATCCACCTTTTGAGACAACGATCTAGCTTTTAAGGAAAAATCCCCAGGAAATCAACACATTCGAGCGTCGGTGCACGAAAAACTATGAAGATGGTCGCTGACTTGGTGCACCCATTGCACCTTGGAAATTTTCTCCTGTTTAGAATGTTTTGGAACTCATGAAAATCACCCTATGATTTTAATGTTGTAGCTCCTTTAGCTTAAAATCAATAATTTTAGTCACTTTTCACCCCAATCATTAAATACTCTTCATTCATCTAATTTGAGCACCTTTGAAAAGTCTCTTCGATGCTTAAAATTGAATTCACCCAAAATAGAGTGATGAGCGAAAGTGCTTCCTTTAACTTCCATAATTCTCCCTACTCACATTTCCTAGCGGAGAGAGCGCCCATGAAAACACCTCTTATGAATCTTACGATATTGCGCTCAATGTACAACCCTAGACTTTACCCAATTTAAAATTCTTTGCATTGCATTATCTCCTTGTCATGGAAAGAAGTCGACTTGAGGACAACCTAGGTAAAAATGACTTATCATACACCTTTGAGTTTATACTTGATGCCTTGAACCATCTTCGTATCATTTTGACTCTAAAAGGGGTGACTAAAAGCTTCACCTTCCTCCTAAGGTGAAAGTGCCGCACACAAGATGTCCTTTTCTTTAAAATATACGTTCACCCCCAAAAAGCACTATTTCCCTTTACCTTGAGCGAACGTAGCATCTTCATGATCCCATCTTTTAATATATATTCGCCCAAAGTAAAAATAAAATATTTGACGCGTTTGTGGGGCCATCTTCCTGTAGCTTCACCCCAAGGAGGGGCGAATGGGACTTTCACCCCTCACCTAGGGTGAAAGTGCTACCACTTTTACTTTTCTTAATGCATGTTGAGGTGGGGTCCACACTTTATATTTTATATATGCGTTCGCTCGAAGGGAGGGCGAAAGGTATGTTCGCCCTTCTCTTGGGGTGAATGAATAGTTGACTTTTCAACATCATCCTGATGCCTTGCTACCTTTCATTGATGTTCACCCACACTTACTATTGTCGAGCCTTCACCCTAGGGAGGGGCAAAAGGGAGTTTCGCCCCTCACCTGAGGTGAAAGTCCTTTTGACTAGTCAACGCCTTAATCCCTTTAAATGACGTTCGCCCCAAAGTGGGGTGAATGATGCTTTAGCCCCTCCTTTGGGGTGAACATTCTCCTTTTAATTACCATAACTTTGGGCCATCACGCACCCTTATTTTAGTGTGTTTTCGCCCCAAGGAGGGGCGAAAGGGATTTTCACCCCTCACTTGGGGAAAAGTCCTTTGTGCCAACTTAGCATTTTTTCCTTTTTGACAACAATTTTTTAAACATTCACCCCTAAGTGGGGCGAATGAATTCTTCGCTCAGTTTTTTGGGGTGAACGCAACCGTGCTCCTTTTTACTTGGTTATTAGGCTCCCATGTTTTTTCTTTTCTTCTTTTTCCTTACTACTCTTAGTCTTTAAACACTGTTTGTTGCAAACGTCTTCGGGCGATTTCAAAAATTTCACAACCACACCTCATAATACTCATTATTTCGAAGCACAAGACTTTATGTAAAATAAAAGAAGATAACTACACAAAAAAATAACTGTATCATATTATAGAAAGCGCTGCAACTTAGATTTAATGTATTTGTCACTTTTACAATCAAAATCATTCAACAAAATGTTATCAAAATTTCAATGTGGCATGATGTCAACATTGCCAACAGACGTCTTTGATGATATAAGAATTATGGATATCTTACTATATAATGCTTAATCTATCTCCTATGACTATTGTCTCTCCATAGTGTGCTGTACATTGAACTTTCAAAAACATTGAGTGGATTTTTAAGTTTTTAAATTTTTAAATTTGATTTTTCCTCGCTTTTAAAAAAACATGTGATTATTTTTTAAGAACACGAATGACACCATATTTACCTTGGTCAATGCCCTAGCATGTTGTATCCATTAAGCTCTTTGTTATTGTAGATAACCCACATAAAAGTGCTCTTTTCCTTTCTTGTTGTTTCAGGTGTTGATCTCATTTATTGTTTTTCATTTTTATAAGAGCTAGTGTTTCCTTTTTCCAAGAAGGATGAGTGTTTTTATTCTCAATGGGATGATCTACCCTTGTGGATAGTATAGTATTCTTTTGTCTTCTAGGAACAAGGACCCAAGAGTTTAATTCTTTTTCCTTCTCTATTTTCATCAACAACACACCACACATCATTTCCAAGGAGCATCATGGATTTTATTACTATGGATAACAAGACTATGTTGGTTGTTTTGGGAAGAATAGGAGTTTGGATACTATTTATCATAGGATCCAATTTATTTGTGTTTTTTAAACTTGGCTATAATATTTACTCCTTTAATACCATGGTGTTAATATCTTCAAGGAGCCTTAGCACACACCCTCTCATCAACACTATGTATAGCAATAGTCTTCAGAGGTAGTGTGGGTTTTTTTGGCTTGGGAAAGTCATGGGGTCTATTCTCCTTATCTTTTAGAAAAACCTTCTTTTGTGGCTTGTGGGATTCCACATGTTCATATAGTCAGGGCATTCTTCCAAGTCATTAGAGAGGTATTGGGCTCCTAGCTAGCCCAAGGTTTTCATTATGATGCTTAGTGGTGTTGGTGAATGACTTGGATTCCAACATGTGGTCCCATGGATTTTAAAAAGTAAGTTTTCTTATATACAATGATAAACAAAAAATCACACTAAACCAAGTGGCATTTGTTCTTTATCTGGATATTAGAATATAGGTAACAAATGATCAATGACTAGATCCTTCTAATTTAAGCATTCTAGGTGGATAATTTTTTATTTGTTGTAGTAGTCATAAGGTTTGAAGAGCCAATATTTTATTTTTTCTTTAAGATCAATAGGGAAAACCTTTTAAAGGCCATAAATTTTGCATAAGAAAGTGTTTTAAGTATTATTTGTTTCAAATATTACACTATATGAAAGTTTTTTAATCATTTTTTTAATTATGATAACACCTATATTTAGAACTATGAAATTTTATAACTAAGTAATTATAAGGTAAAGTCATTATGCTATATAATCAAAATAGTTTGAATAGTCAATAAATTTTAGTTGTGGATTACACTAGATATAATCCATTGTTCCTATCTCAACATCCATTAATATTATCTATTGTAGTAGTTACTTGGCCTAAGGCTATAATCATAAAGATAAAACAACATATATTTAATGGTGTGGTTCATAATAAGTGAATCATTTAGCCACAATAGTAAAAGAAAATTCAGATCTTAAACAATAGAAAGTAGTGGCATGGTTCCAATATTAATGCATTGATGGTAACATTTGGATGTTATTGAAGATTAGTAGAAAATAACATTTTAAATAAGCCATAAGAAGAGATAAATCAAAATAAGTTTTATATAGTAAAAATAGAAAGGTTGCTTTTTGACATTTAAATGATGTGGTGGAGATATGCATAGAATAGAACAAACAAAACTTGTTAAAAATGAAAGACTCTTAAGAGTGGTTAGATAATGAAGCAATAAATCAAATGGTAATCAAATTGAGTTGAATTGAGTATGGTTTATTTTGAATAAATGAATGGATTGGTGAATGAAGCTATGAATTCTCTACAAAAAAATTATATACTTCTATGTTAGCTAGCATGTAGCGTTGTAATTCACTCTTATTTCTAGAAATAAATAGAATAAGTCCATTCACTCAAATCTTATATAGAAAACATAAAAGGATAAAAAATGAATGTGAGAGACACAAAAATTTTGGGTGCCCTTGAGCACCATAAATAACTATAGTATTGTTTGTGGATGAGAATCATAACACTCTGATAATGAATGGAGTGGTGAGAGGTATCTATACCAATACCAAAATCATAATTACATAAATAAGTTTAAACTAACCTAAAATAACAAAAGGGATTTACGCTAATTACAATATAGGATTAACCATAATAAAGTTAAACATGAACCATAAGGCTTACATAATAAAATAATACAATAAATTAAATACATTTATATAATGTTTTCTCATAGGCCTATACTAGATTATATCATACAATGTTGATCTTGGTAATAAGTCATATCACAACACCCTCTAATAATCTAAATTGAGGGGCCAAGAAGAAAATATGTTAGTAACAATAATATCTTCCTCCCCATATTGGATTCTCTAGTAGGCCTTCACACTTAAGGAAGACTCATCTAGATCCTCTCATCATTTGGAAATCCATTGATCCAAAAATATCTCTACACAAGAATCTCTTTATGCTAGACCATAATCATCACTGTTAATGTCAAATACTCCTACAAATATCCAAATAACACCTCTACTATAACTCCATATAAAAAAGAGAAACCAAGATTGCTCTCTCTAGAAATTTGCTCCAATATTTTATAGTTTCATAATGCAAGGCTCAAATTTATAACATTCCCTTTCACAAAATACATCACCTTGTTTCGAAACTTCAACATGCTCTTAAGCCATCTAATTTTCATCACCAAAAGAGGCTTTGCATAGACATCTTCATGAAAAGAGCTATTATAAAATTACAAGAGTACCTGGTAAAAGAACATAAGAAGGAAGATACAAGGGAAGATTAGATCTTCATGAATAAGATGAATAATAACCCAAAGGAGGAAGAGGTATTAAGTAAAGTATATCCTTTTCATGGGTGCCTTCAAAAGATACAAAAATTTATAATTATCACAAATATAATTGCACCTCCCATAAATATAGACTAAATATTCTAATTGCATAACATATAGTAAATTTTCTCTTTCAAAATAGGGAAATAATATTTGAAGACTATCCCACACAACTTGACCCCTAACATTGTAGCAAGACCTTCAATTGATGTTATTAATATGAAGAGCTCAAAAAATCATACAATTTAAAGAAAAAACAAGATCAAAATACTTCCATATACAAAAGTTACAACCTCCATAAGATTTACCCAAATAGCCCTTAAAAAAAAAAATCCTAAAATGTTAGGAAAACAACATCTAGTTACAACTTGTCATATGTTGTTTGCTTATTTGCATGTGTTTTCCACCTGATTCATGTCACTTGGATCACTAAATAACTAAAGTGACTATGAATCTAACACTTGATTTTTTCTTATTGGTTGATGAGGTATATACATAAGCATTGAGTATATATGGAACTAAAAGTAACCACACAGGTCTTAAAATCACCTTTCTTTTCAAAATAAGCATGAAGCATCAAAGAGACTTGAACCATGGTATCTTGGGCATAAAGCACAACATGCTAGCCAACTCACCAAGGTTAAATTTAGGAGGGGAATGCAAATTTCCTCTATACAATTTATCCTCCATCAATAGAAAAAATATCAACCAATGTGTGGTTTGAATATATAAAGGTATTCCTACTAACCAACTAGTCATCATGCATGGTGATAATGAAAATGTTAGTTCTTCTATAAAGACCAGTCATTCATATGATTGTTTCAAAAGAAAATGATGTTATTCAAACCTACACCCTTCTCTCTCCCATGCACATCACAAACCTCCATGGTTTATTTAGAACTTGCACTCTTCTTCTCAATCTCATCTTAAGAAGAAATATAATCTTCTTCAATCAAAAACAATGCATGTGCAAAGTAAAACTCAAACTTCTAATGATCCAAAGACTACACACACTCTAGACATAATGGTTACCTTATAATTTTTATAGGAGTGCATTCCTTCTCTTTGAATAAGGGTATTGTGCACTCCAATTTGTGACAGAACCAAGCCAAGTCAAAGGATAGGACACTTTTCAAATTCAAATTTGGTATGTGCTAATAAGCCTCTATGAGATTTTGGATTCTTGACTTCTTAAGCATCTGAATTTATGAATCTTGAGTAGCAACAACCCATAATCCTTCTATTTTTTTAATTTTTTTTTTTCTTGGAAGAAACAATAAGTTTTTCCAATACGATGAATCAAAAGGGTAGGGTAAAAGCTCCTTTTTGTCTTTTATGTGGAAATGTTAAATGAGACTTCAAGAGAAAATTGTCCTAGGATTTTGAAGAAATATCGGTGGCTTTGAGTAACATTTATACATGACCAAGTGAGGTAGCTTCATACCCACATTAATACCATGTTGGAATTCATACCTCTTTCTAGAAGTGAATAGAAGCAATCCATTTACTCAAATGACATTTCATGTAAAATGATGTAGTTTTCTAACTTTAGCAACTCAATTAAGATGACAATTGAATCTGTTTGTAAACTCGTATGCTCTAAATAAGAGAGTTGTGATTTTTCAAGGGTGGGGGACCAAGTACAACCTCTTGTTCTCCAACAACAATAAAAATTGTTTACTCAAATCTTATATAAAAAAAACATAAATATATAAAAGGGAAAAGAAAGAGACAAAATTTGTAAGTGCCCTTAAGCACCATTAATAATCATTGTATTATCCATGGACAAGAATCACAACACTCCAATACAAAGGATGAAGTGGGGGTATTTATACCAAAAACAAAACTACAATTACATAAATAAGTTTAGTCTAAGCTTATATAACAAGAGGGTTGTTGGTTAATTACAAGTTATAGGGTTGGTTTAACCATAATAAAATTAACCACAACCAATAGAGCTTATATAATAAAATAATACAATAAATTAAATACATGTGTACAATGTTTACTGGTAGGCCTATACAAGATTACATTATACAATACTAACCTTAGGCATAAGTCAAATTACACTTTCAACATGCAGCTCCATGCTTTGGTGAGGAAAATGGAGATCCCTTATTGAAGATAATGTTCATTCTCTATCCACAAACAACAACACATTTATCCCTTGCAAAAATGTAAACCTTTGTTTTGAAAACACAATCTCCTTAAGTTAAGTGTTTGCACATTACTAAGCTTACCAACATGTTATCCCATGATATGTGAGTGATGAAAGCATTTATCCTTAAAGAGAATATCGATGCCTAGTCTATCCAAAAGCATACAAATAAATTCCAAAGGATCGAGAGAGTGTAGGTTTGAACCCATAACCATTCCAAGTAAAAAAACCAATGTGAAATCCTATGATATGATATGAAGGAGGATGATTGGGAAGAGCCTCGACATATAATAGAAAAGAAAATTGATTATTTATATTTATAACATGTTATTGAATAAATACTTGAGAGTTGAACTCAAGGCATAGACAAGAAATATCACACACCAACTATTGTGTCATTGTGTAAATGTGAGAAGGACGAGTGCAACTCTCCTTACAATTTCTTACAAGCATTCTCACCCCCACATAACAAAAAAATTGATGCATAATGAATTTGATATATAAATAGGAAGATTTTTGCATCATTAATGATTCAATATCCTAAATAAAAATATCTCTATTCATCCTTTAATTTAATCTGATGAGGTCATCCACATGCCCAAAAACAATATCACTAGACACAAATAATTACAACACTTAAAAAATTTCCTGTCTTTATTATACAAACCAACCATAAATATTAAATTAAAAAATCCTTTCCTATTTCCTTATGTTGGAAGTAATTTTTAGAAATTAATTCACCCTTACAATCAAAATAAGTTGGGGATACTACAAAAAATATTCATGCAACTAAGCAACAATACTACATATCCCACTTTGATACCATGTTGAATTTCACAATACATGTTCTAAGAAATAAAAGTAGCACATCAACTCAAATCATAAATCAAGAGGGGAGGCCTCCTGCTCTGGGTGGGAGGACCCTATCCCAAATTCCCTACTTTCCCCCTGCCTTCCTACGGATTCCCAGCCAGGATTCTTCTCTGTTGCACTTCCTGATCCACTATGGGATCATCCTGGGGCCTTCTAGGTGGTGTTTACCATCTCGACAAATTTGTTGGAGCTTGGATGGATCGTCCCCGCATTTTTACATAGTGGACTTCATTGGTGGTTGGTTTTAGGTGGCTCGAATTGGGAGTTAGAGTTTTGGAGACTATCTCGATGGTCCTTTTGGCTTTGGGAGGAGTCTATGCTTTCCTGATTACCATCAATTTGTTTCCTCTGCTCTATTATTGAATTCAGCATCTAAAGGGGTTCCCACTTTTTTGGTCCTACCATCACAGCTTGGGGTTTGCTCTTTGCTTCATTTTTGCCTTAGGGCGGGCCATGATTTTATTATTTGTAGTTGAGTGGATCTCGATTGTGGTTGGTGTGGGCCCTCTAAAGCTTGGTTTGGTGTATATCTTGGGTTTTTTGTGGTCCTCTCCCTGCTGCATCTTTTTGGCCTATGGGGAAGGGCCATGCGTTTTCATGTTTCTACGAATTTTGGGGTCTATGGATCTCCTTTGGATTGATAGTTGGTGGGGTTGGTGGGTTTCCTTGCTCTTGGGCTCTCTATTGGATTTTATCTTTACAGTTTTTTGGCCTAGGGGGGCCCTATGCATGCGTGCCTACTGCTTTTGATGATATCTTGTTGATAGTCTCAATGGCTTGATTCCTTCTAGCCATGGAATGGCACGGTGGATTAATGTTCAGGGTTTTCTGACCTGTTGTTATGATCTTTGTCTCCCTTGCAGTGAGACCTCGATGCCTGAAGAGATATATTATGGCTGCTTGCTCCTTTTCAAGATGGTCCTGTGCCTTCTTGGAAAGGTTTTTCATTTCCTGTTTTTCTCGTTCCTTCTTGGACAAGTTTCTTCTCCTTTAGGCTAATCCTAGGACTTCTTGGTCAAGTTTTTCATTTTTTGTTCTTTCTCATGCCTTCCTGGATGGGTCTGTATTTTTTAGGCATTCCCCATGCCTTCCTGGATGAGTTCTTCTTTCGCTGGATATTCTCGTGCCTTCTTGGATGGGTCTTTTCCTTTTATATAGGTTCTGGTTTTTCCCAGGCTGGTTTCTAGGATCTGGTTTCATCTTGGGCTATTTTATTTTAGGTGGGATACCTTTTCAAACTGTGCCAACTAGTTTCCTTTTCCTGGGCCATTTTGGGTGGGTGCTGTTTTTAAATTTCAATTTATGCCTGTTGACAGGTTTTCCCATCCCGAACGGGTGTCTCCTCTTGTTGTTTGTCCTGGGCTGCCACAAGCTGGGTTTTTTAAGTTTTTTTTCATTTATCCCAGGCTCCATTGAGCTAGGTTTTAGTCCTGGTATTTTTCTTTGTCCCAGGATCCCATAAGTCGGTCTTCCTTTGCTTGTGTTGTACGGGATGGTTCCGCTATTCTTTTTGTGAGATTGTCCCATTGAGACTATCTCCTGTTTCTTTTGTGGAGACCCTCTCCCTGTGGAGACCCTCTCCCTGATCTAATTGTAAAAGGTTTTGGGGACCTTTCAAAACCCAATTATCAATAAAAAAATCATAAATCAAGAAATTATAGAGCAAAAAGAAAGAGTGATGGCATGCAAAATATGAAGGATACCCTTATGTATCCATACAAGTGATCAATATAAGATCAGTGATAAGTGGATTGTGTTGTTGCATAGTATAAATATAAAATCCTCAATAACTAAAACAAATTACTTAACCCTTTCTCATAACACATTAAGCATAAAATGTTAGTAAAGGTTAACCATGACAATGTTAAGTCATACACTCATCAACTAGTTATATAAAATTTTAAACCCCAATAGACACAAAATTTTAAACCCAAAGTGAAACATAAAATAATTCATTCATTTTCTCTCTTCAATATCTCTTATCATAACATTTAACATTCTTCCAATTTGCATTTATAAATAATTATAACATCTATTCTTTCAAAAGATGCACATAAGCTTTAAAACATACATTTCATAATGGGAGTACTATAATGCTAAATCTTTGATTAATGAAAAGTACTATATCAATTTCCTCTTATTCATCCTTAGGAAAACATTTGTTCACACTATGGAAACATGTTCTCTTTTCATAATTGAGTACATCTCAAATTTATAATGTCTATCTTAGATAATATACAAAAAAACTCTTTCTTTTCATAAAGATTATATATACATAGCTTCTTCAAAGTCGTCAGGAGTCTTTCCTTGGTCAGACTCTTCTTGAATTCTTCTGAGTGATTAGGTAAGAGATCAGGACAACTCCTTTATGATGATAATGCAACCTAAATGTATGATTCATTTCTATGCAACTAGAAACAATGTATATACTCTTTTTTTCATTTATTTGAAAGTAAGGAGAAAACCCCATAATTTCCTCCAACAAAAGCATTCAATGTAAACAATGTACACCCATATTACATTTCTAATTTGCATTTAAAAGAAACCCCCATAAGTTTCATTTTTAACCATTGGACTCCATATCCAAATACCAATTCATAATTTTCATAATAAATAACCAAAAATAAAATTCCTTCATTTTCATTTCAAAGCATAACAAGGAAACCCCATAATTTTCGTGGTTAAATGGATTCCACATCCTTTTAATATTCAATTATTTTCTTTAAAGTAACACAAGTAAGAAAAACCCCATAATGTTTCTTCACTAATGAACTCCATTTTCATTTAATAATTTAGAAAGTATCTATATTAACATGTAGTTCCTACTTCATGTTTTCAAAAAATTCACAAAACCAACAATATATTTCCACAAAACAACCAATATATTTCCACAAAACAACCAATATATTTCCACAATATATCTTCATAAAGCAAGCAATAAATTTCCATAATTTATTTCTACAAACAAACAATATATTTCCACAATATAAATACTCCACTATTTATATTTTATCTTTCCTTAGTTTTCTATATTCTTTAATCAAGAAAACTAGGCACAAGCGAAAACTTCATAATTTCTTATATTCTAATAATTTCAAATATAAATACTCCACTATTTATATTTTATGTTTCCTTAGTTTTCTATATTCTTTAATCAAGAAAAACTAAGCACAAGCGTAAACCTTATAATTTCTTATATTCTAATATTTCAAAATATAAATAATCCACTAGTTATATTTTATCTTTCCTTAGTTTTCTATATTCTTTAATCAAAAAAACTAAGCACAAGTGGAAACCCTATAATTTTAGATATCCTAATAACTTCATAATATAAATACTCCACTATTTATATTTTATCTTTCCTTAATTTTCTATATTTTTTAATCAAGAAAACTAAACACAAATGGAAACATTATATTTTTTGATATTCTATTAATTTCAAAATATAAATACTCCACTAGTTATATTTTTTTTCTTATTTTTCTATATTCTTTAATCAATAAAACTAAACACAAGTGGAAACCCTATAATTTTCTATATTCTAATAACTTCATAATATAAATACTCCATTATTTATATTTTATCTTTCCTTAGTTTTCTATATTCTTTAATTAAGAAAACTAAGCACAAATAATAACTTATTAAAGGAATTGCTCTTTCGAATGATCACGGAAAACTTATTAATGGTCACTTTGTTGATGACTCCTTTCTTACTATAAACGAAGAGGAGCAATCCATTTCTAATGCTCTATTTTGTTTGAACACCTTTTGCATAGCCTCTGGTTCTAACATACAATGGAGGAAGACCTCCTGCTTCAGACAATCTCCCTTGCCTATGTTGCCTTGGCTTCAAGGGTATCATTGGAATTGGATCTGTCTTGGAGAAGTTTTTAAGTTTCTTGGTATTCATTTTGCCTTTCAAGGCTCCCCTGCTTAGCTTTGGAATAATGTGCTTCAAAGAGTTGAAAAGAATCTTTATTTCTGACTTGCTAAGAAGTTGTTTTTAGCAGGTAAATTTCAGGTTTGCTCTAAAGTTTTAGCTGCCACTCATGTATATTATTCCTCTTGTTGGGTTCCTTCATAGGCTTTCTATAAGAAGCTTGAGAAACTCCTTCAAGATTTTCTTTGGAATAATTATTCTAAAACAAAGGGATTTCATAGAGTTGCTTGGAATATTTGTTGTCTTACCAAAGAATTTAGCAAAATGGGTTTGTTGTACTGTAGACGGTAAGGAATTGCTCTGTGTGCTAAGTGGGTGGTCAAGGCTCTAAGGGGAGCTGAAGCTTAGAAATTTTTGGTTTGAAATTTCATTTCCTCTAGTATTTCCTTAAATCGTAGAGCATGGAGAGGGTCTCTCTCATTGTTGCTCTAGTTTTTGTTAATATTTCTAGCTCCTTTGTTATTAAAAGTATATGGAAAGCCTGGTAGCAGCTCACTCCTTGGATATTTTGGAGAGGAGATGGATTCTGTAAAGGCTTATCCATAAATTCTATGAATATTTGGTGGTCCCCCATGTTTCTTCATCAAGGTTCTCCCTTAGCTTGGGTGCAATGGATTCATGGTCAACGGATTTTCAAAAAGGGTATTATTAAAATAGTTGATTTATTTTCTTGCTAAACCAGGGATTGAATCTCATGGAATGAGTTCAAATGCACCTTCAGGCTGAATGGTGTGGACAAAGATATGTATGATATTGTTATTGCTCTCACCCATTTTCTATATTGCACAAGATTGGTGTACACTCGCATCATCCTTGGTGGTCAGACTAGAGATGGCATGTTAACACTCCTATGCTTAATTATAAGGCTCATTTGGGGTATAAATAATTATCTCCTCATCTTCCTCTAGTGCCTAAGCTCAATAAATGTTGGGACTTATTTTCTACAATGACTAGATGGAATTCTAGATTTCGTAATGTTTGGGCTACTTATGTTGAGCCCAAGCAATATTTTTTTGCGTGAATCTTGTTGTATCAAGGCCTTCCCTTGGTGGAATGTTTGAAGCACCTTGGAATTCCTGATCCTAAATGTCCTTTTTGTGGTGTACCCAAGTCTTGTACTCACCTTTTTTTGATCAGTTGCTTGAAACTTGTTTCGAGATCTCTTTAATCTATGCCTTAGATGTTGAGAAAAGGTATGATTTTCACTTTTGTTTTATGCAACAAATTAGAAACCATTGTCAATCAAGTTTGCAGCATGAATATTTTTTAAAGACATATTTCTAACCCATCTTGGATCCCTTGCAACATATCATGCTAAAATCTTGAGCAAAAACCACAAAAATATTGGTTGTTAGGGCTCGAAGGCCCTAAAAAATGACCTTTGGAGCCGCTTGCACTCAACACAGATGAAACTCTTGCACAATCGCTCGCTTTCCTCTTCTATTCCTTGCTATCAACAAATAATTCCGTAGATTTTCTTCAAAAACAATTTAAATTGCAACTCTTATTATGTATAATATATTTTTTAAAAAGCCTTTACATTTACAAGGATGAAAATTCATTGTGTTAAGTGTTATGTGATATTGTATGTTCACATTCTTAATGCATGTAGTTGACTTTGTATGTTCTTATATTTGAAATTCTCATTACATTTGAAGGATTCATTATGTTGCTTAAATATTCTATGAAACTTGATATCTATGGGAAAAAGGGTTTTTCATATTTTAATCTTGACATGTATGAGGAGCTAGGACTATTATAATTATTGCATATCACATAATTAAAGTATTTATCCCATATATGTTTAAAATATTATAATATTTTTTATGAAGATAAAAATAAAGGTATAGATTATTTATGGGTTTAATATCTTATATATATTTAAAATAATATAATTTTTTTTTTATTTGGTTATTGTGAGAAACCTCACAGGGTTAAGCAGTCTCCTCCTAACCATGACCCCTCGTAAAACCGAGAGCTATACTTATCAATAGAGAATTTAACACAAAGCAACCACACACCCACCCCGTCACACACTCACCCACGCCACGGTTGAACCTTGGACCTCTCGAAGAAGAGCCAAAGCCCGAAATAATATAATATTATTTTATTAGGATAAAAATAAAGGTATAAATTATCTAAAGGGTTTAAATTCAATAATATAAGAAAAAAAGTTTCATACTATAAACCAAGTTTTCAATTTTATGAAGATGTCAATTAGATAAATTCTTCAACCATTAAAGAAAAAAACCTAAATTTAATTGTTGTCAAGTTATACATACATTATTAACAAAGTTGTTACAATACTTCTATATAATTATCATATAATAAAATATTAAACCTGTTTATATAACTAATTTAAAATCTTTAACTCTTTGTTTTGAAGGACCTAAATTCAAACCATAAATATATATACGTATGTATATCAATAAACTTGTAACAAAATAATAATAATAATAATTAATTTAAAATATAATAATAAGCATAGCTCTCCGTCAAAGGATCGTAGTTGAAAAAAAGACTGTTCAACCCTATATATATATTAATAGTAGAGGTTTCTCACACTAACTAAATTAAAAAATATATATATAAAAATTAAAATATAATAATTATAAAAATAAATAAATAAAAAATATAATGCATAAAATTATATTTGTATGCAATACAATACTAAATATGAATAAGAATATATTAAAAGAGTTACGTTTTGACATGTACCTATTGAAAAAGAACTAGCCATGTGAATGAAAAAGAAAGCATCATCTCTTATTATTATCCCATCTAATTACTTATTAAAGTAGTTCCCTTTTAACAACTATTAGTAGTTATGGGTTAACATAGTAGTTCCCTTTTAACAACTATTTGTAGTTATGGGTTAACATAATCTCCTAACCAGCATTTAGGATCTAATCCGTACCTGCTGCAACTGTTGCATGCTTTATATCCTGCATATATTTTTAATCTGTTCCAAGTGCTTGATTAGACTGAAGTTTGAGTTCAGACTTGGCAAAGTCTATCATTAAAAAAACATTACTATCTAGTGAGCTGACTCATCAACAAAGAAAGAGAAAACCCATTCATTCTCTCCATCTAGATTCTCTTCTATCTTAATAATAATTTTAGTCTAAAAATTAGAGATTTCGAATTTTATGTAAAGTTGTATATTATATTTTTATATTTATATATTAATAAACATATTTTCATAAAAATAAAATAATTTTAAATTTCGTAAATTTTAAAATTTATTTTATATGATCATTAAATTTTTGATAAAATAATAAATAAGACGATAATTTTAAACCTCGCAGATTTTAAAATTTATTTTATTTTATGCGATCATTAAATTTTTGATAAAATAATAAATAAAGACGACGTATGAAAAAAATCAATTATATGAATGACTTCTTGACAATATCTCTTATGGTTTCAAATTCCAATAAAGAAAGAAACATACTTTTGAGTCATTTAGGGATGTGAGCTCATAATGTGCCTTTTTCTAATGAAGGCAAAGATAAGAAGAAAGTGCAATGAACATTACCATGGCAGTGACCTTTATCTAAACCTTAGAATAATCAATGATGATTAATCAACCTTAAAAATGCTCCAAATCATATCCTCTGACTACACTATCACGTGCTAGTCTGGACTTTAAGATCAATGAGATCTTGAGAGGGCCCACATGAAATATTTGTATGTATCTTTTGATTACAAGATAAGCAAAGACAATGAGACTTTGTCTCTCTTGGATGATTAAAATACCAAAAATTATAAGGGTATAATAATAGAATCTCAAGACAAAAATAAATGTAAAGGTCAATGTTGATTAAAAATATAGGAAAAGTTACATAGTATACATCAAAAATCAGATCTAAGTACAACTATATATACTATACACATATGACTTTAATAATTGTCCACAAAGGCTAATGGTCTGACTTATAAAACTTCAAAGAATATCACTCTGCCCAACAAAATCTTCTCAACGATACAGTCTGGTTAGAAAAATAGGAGCAAACTCATCCATGTGTTGTGTCTTTTAATAAAAGATTTATTTGGACAGGATCTACTCAATAATTTTTTATTTGTTCATAATCCAGGTAGTACTCTAAAGCTATAGATTAGGAGTTGATATTGGTAACCCATGTTAAATGCTTTGTGATTCTTTTTAAAATGTTATTATGTTGTTATTAAAATAAGTATTTTTTAAGGAAAAAATATAGTTTATAATAGTATGTTTATATCAAAATAAAGTATTATGTTTGTGTTGTTAGATCAATTAAATGATATTTAGTTTGTTTTTTTTATCAAATATATATTCTTTATTTTTTAACTTGTAATGTTTTTACAATTTGTTTCTTGACATGATTTTCATTAAGAAATAAAACCTCATTTTGCTAATTGTCTTCGAAACTTTGAATGTTAATATGTCAAAGATCAACACTTCAATTGGATAAAATATTTGTAACCACTTTTTTTTAATGTGATCATTTTTACAAGAGACTATGTTTAACAATAGGTAATGTATACCAGGACCCCTCATAAAAACATGTGTAAACTCATTGAAAAAAGAAAAGGTCTCGAGAGGGGCAACGCAACAGTTTGGGCTTTGGCTCTTCTTTGGAAGATTCAAAGTTCAAACGACAATGTGTGTGTGATTGTGTGTTAAATTCCCTATTGATAAGCTGAACTCTTCCCCTTACGAGAGGTCATGGTGGGATGGGGATGCCTAGCCTTGAGTGTGGTCATAGGGGTTTCTCACACTAATCAAATCCATAAAAAATAAAAAATATCGGTCATAGGGATTTTCATACTAACCAAAAAAAAAAAAACATGGTGGGATGGGGATGTCTAGAGCATTGATCGCAGGGGTTTCTCACACTAACCAAATCCATAAAAAAATAAAAATAAAAATATTGGTCATAGGGGTTTTTCATACTAAATAAATAAATAGTTAATGAACATCAACAATAATGTTATTTTTATCAATCCCCACATCTATTTTTGTTGGTGTTATTAATAATAATTATTGAATCCCCCTCAATTAAAATATATGTTTTCATAGTTTTTCAATTGTAATTTTGATCCTTGTAAGAAGTATCCTAATTCCTACATCATTGTCGGTTGAAGTTCCATATGATTCTAAGTAAATGAGGAAAAATTGACCTTCATAATTTTAAAAAACATTGTCTCCACCAACTTTGCTTAAATTTCCATTAAAATCACTATCAAAATTAATTTTTAGATTATCTAAATTGAACATTGTTCTATTGCCCAAACATGCATGAAAAATCCTAACTGATTTCAAAACTGAATGGGTTGCAATAGTCAAAAAGAAATATCTCCATACATCTGATCTTTTCAGTGAAATGTTCCATAAGCTGGCTCAGCTTTCTGGAAGGCAATTCTTCAAACTAAACAGTTAGTTCAAAAGGGGCTAAGATGAATCATAGGTAATGGAAGGAGTGTGGAATTTTGGAATGACAAGTGGTTGTTGGAAAACCTCTTATTGAATATGGAGATCTTGTAAGCCTTAAACCTTTTACTGACAAAATTTATGGGTCCAAAGTCACTGATTTTATTTCTTGATCAAACAGGGGTCCTTTTTGGAAGCATCTTTCAGAAGATATACAACATTTTCAATCGGTAGCCATATCCTTAGTTCTGAAGTCGTACACTCTTTCCCATCATGAAGAGGTTGATAAACCGATTTGGAGAGGCTCTGATGAAGGGAACTTTACAGTCAAATCAGCATATGATTTTCAAACTCAGGTTCAAGTTCCTAATTTTCCTGCTAATCTTGTCTAGAGGAAAAATCTAATCCCCAAAATTGCTTTCTTTTCATGGCTCACAATTCAAAACAATATTCTTACTACATAAAATCTCAGCAAGAGGAATCATGATACCAAATAGATGTTATTTATGCAAATCCTAATGGGAGTCCACTAATCAAATTTTTACTCAGTACGATTTTTCCATTGCTATATTGAGCCAGCTGAGCAATAGGTTCAACATTCAATAGGTCATTCCTAATTCTATATTAGATCTTTTCTTACAGTGGCCTAACCCTTTTTGCAATCCCAAACTGAGCACATTATGGAACTTTACGTTGCAACATTTTTATGGTAGGTGTGGCTGAAATGCAATAACAGAGCCTTCACTAATAGCTCAAAGGATGTTGGTTCGATGGTGGCCAAAATCATTGCCTTTGCTATTGAGAATGTTCAATCTCTTAATTGGAGTGAGTCCCCTTTATCCAAAATAGAGTCCAATATTATGTCTTCTCTTAAAAATCCTGCTCAGGTTCCTAGTCAACAAGCTCTTAATCCCAGGTTGAATGTCAGATGGTAATGCCCACCAACAAATTGGATCAAACTAAATTTTGATGGGGCCTCTAAGGGCAATCCAGGTGAATCATGAGTTGGTGGAATTATAAGAGATCACAATGGTAACATTGTTATTGCTTATGCTGAATATCTTATAGCTTCCAGTCCAATCATGTTGTTGAGGCAAGAGCACTCTTAAGAGGTACGCAATTGATTCAAGAAGACCAAAGACCCTTGATCATAGAAGGGGAATCCCTCAATGTCATCAATTATATGAAGAATAGCAAAAATCCGTCGTGGAGAGTCCAAAATACAGTTAATGAGGCCAGGAGGTTAATTCAAATGCATGGAGAGATAGTCATTCAACATATATACAGGGAGGCGAATACCATGGTTGATTTATTTGCAAATTTTGTTGTTACTACTAAAATATTCTCCAAAGGGGTTAATTGGATTCCTCAAGAAGCCCATAATGCTATCCAAAGTGATAAATCATGTTGTGCAAAAATAAGCTCCTCATTCAGATGATTACTAAGTCTATGATTGCCACTATCAAAGCCATGGAGGAGATCATCGAGATGCTAAACAACTTGCAGTTAATGATAATGGGAAATCAAGCACCTTGGAAGAAGAACAACAACCAACTTCGGAGCCCTAATCTGATCTGCATTGTTACAGGGTTTTGTTGCTTTCTTTTACTTTATCTTAGTCAGTTGTCTTTACTTTAGTGGTTAGGGTTTTTATGGCATATATGCCTCTTTTTGTCGTTCTCAAGGATATTCCTGTTAGGCTCTCCTACTATACCTTTTGACCTTTGGTTTTTTTTATGTATGTTTGACACTGCTCGAGGACCTCTATGTCAACATTTCTCAGTTCTCTTTCTCAGTTGTTTCCCAACAAGCTTTTAGCTGGGAGGTCAAAATATCAGTTTTTCTTATTATTTTCTTGGATAGGATTTAATCTACTGCTTCTATCCTAATTTGTTGTATACAAAGTACTTCTTTGTTGGGTACCCTGGTCTAAGTTTTCGCTGCTATATCTACATGGTCTTTATTGGAATATACTGAAATAAGGTTTTGGGATCCTATTAAAATCCCCTGTAAATATTAATCAACCTATCAAAAAAGATTAATTTTAATAAATCTAATTTTTGGATATTTTTATTTTACCACAAATTAAAACAAATCCTGTATGTTAACTCTATTATCACGTATAACTCTTTTCGTGTATATTCAAATCATATATCAAAGAGACTAGCACCTCTCTTTCAACCTTGGGATTTCCCATGATGAGCATCATATCTATAAACATTTTGCAAGAGAGGCAATAATACGGTTTCATATGTGGCATGATTTTGAGATTTATTTCAAAAATATATATTATTCCTTTGAAGCCATAAATTCCAAAAAATAGTGGTTGGACGAATTCTCCACATAATGCATAACACTTTCGCTTTGAAACAATTAATCCAATATTTCATTCACTCTTATACTATTGATGGAGCTACCCAATATATTTTCATATTTTTTTAAACGAGGTCCCAAAATAATGTAAGCAAAGAGACAATAATGAAGTAAATGGTCTCATGTTTGGTCCTTCTCACACAAGGCACAATTAGAAGGTTCATAATATCTTCTTCTTTGAAGACCCTTTCCTATAAGAATCTTGCTTTGGATTACTAATCAAAGGAATGTTGAGGCCTTAGGGAGGGTCCCAAGTGACCAAACATTCATCCACAGGAAACCATTAGGAGTAAGAAATTCTAATTGCTCTAAATCTTCATATCCCAACTTGATCGAGTATCTACCATCTTTTAATAAGTTTCAAACCAACTCATCATTCTTTGTAAAAATACACAAATAGAACTCCTAAAGCACCTTTTGAGTTTATTTACTATTTGTTTGAGTTGCTCTCCTTTAATCATGTTGCTAATAAAAATCCATGATCTACAGTTGTTGCTCACATTAATATAATTATTGACCTTTGGACCTTTATAAACTAGACATGCATGAGCTAGTGGTTACCATTTTGGATTAAAAATAAGAGGACAAGGCTTCAACCAAGCATTGAACCAAAAACTTATATAATGCCCCTTATTAATTGACCATCTATTATCTTTCTTTATCGATTGGAAACTATTTGATATGAAGTTCCATGTTGGAAATCCTCTAGGTAGGGTTTGTTTCTTGAACAATTTCATTACATTAAGAGAATCTACATATTTTTGAAGTAGCATTTTTGCCCAACTCTTTCCTTAATATTTGAATAATCTTCATCTAAGATTTTGCCCTAATCTTAAATTAATAAGTTTATTATTTTGCAAGTCCTACACCTCCAATATTCTTTCCTTCACAAACCCTATTCCAATTACAAAGAGGAAACCTAAAATTTTCCTCACATCCTTTCCAAAAAATACTTTTTGAATTTTGTCAAATTCAAATGTTATACCTATTGTCAATTTTAAAAGTGACATCATATATATAACGATGGATTGCACTGTGGTCTTTATGTGTTGTAACCTTCCAACCATGGTTACGAACTTACCTTTCCAACTTGTCAAATAAAATTTCATTTTATTTAAATTTAAGTCTCAAAACTCTTTCTTCTTTCTTTTATCAAATAAAAGAATACTTAAACATATGAATGAAAATTTTCCAATTTTAACCCCTAAAATTTCCATAATAATCCCTTGTAAATTTGGGGTAGTGTTAATAAAAAAGATCCTAAATTTTATAGTATTAACTAATTGTTAAACAACCTTCTCATAGCATAATAATATTGATTTAAACTTCATGGCCTCATTCACTGAGGATGACTAAAAAAAAATATCAACAACAAATTAGAGGAGATTAAAATGAAATATTTGTTGAAACCTGAGTACCTTTGGTTTTTCTTTCACGTTTGCTTTTGAAAAGGCTCTCTAATGTCTCTACATGAATAATAAATAAATAAAAAGATAACAAATCATCAAATAAAATCTACAAAATAAATTTTAATAATGAATCCATTAATCAAAATAATTTTTTTTTATAATATTATATAAACATAATTCATTCATACCAACCTTATATTAAACTAAAAATATAAAATATATTAAATTATTTCATAATAAATTAAACTTATTTATATATTTTTTTAAATCATGCATTTGACATCTACCCAGTTTTCCTCTAATTCATATGTGGAAGTAAACCTGCTATCAACAATCTATTTTATATAGAATAAGTTATCATTATCATCAATTGCAATTCCTTGTCTCTTATATAAATCAATTTAATTTATTATTACATAAAAACACATTATACATTTGCTCATTTGTTCCCTATCATGAGGATTTTATTATTTTTATTTTCAATAGTATGAAGTTTTCTAGCCCACACATTTTTTAATTCAATTTTCTTAGTGCATGTGCAACATTTCTATAGTCTCATAAGCATGAACCACCCAAATGATCTCAGACATTGTTGCAGAGGCTTTGAATATATATGATCTTAGGAAATTAAATTGTCCTATACAAAGGATGCTTCTCCAAATTGAGTTAGAATCAATATAAAACTATAGGGTGTTTGCCAATTTTTGGGCATTACAGACGAAGGCAGATCCACTTTAAAAAATGAATTTGTTTATTTAGGCTTTATTCTTCATATTGGCCATCTTTCAAAATTCCTCTTCCCTACTTTATGCTTTATCCTAATATAGTATAATCTACAAACTTAATAATGACATAGTAGTTCAATAACCCTAAAGAATGCTTCGATGAAGCATTTGCCAATAGAAGATGTTAACGTACATGCAAGGCAGTTCAAGTACCATGATAGACATGTGTGGAACGAAATTCTAATTTATAGTTCTCTTATTATTTTAAAAATAAAGTAGTTTTTAATTTTTATGGAGTAAAGAGTGATTTTAATAAATCTATCACATATAGGTTATAGAACAATATAACATAAGGATAAATACATAGTCTATGGAATTCAGATAAATTAGATAAATTGAAATTTAACTATGATAGTGTTGAGGTGTATTATCTACATTATATATGGTAATGTTATCCTTAATGTCTGTCCAACTCATTTTACCTTCTAATACAGCTTCTATAAATATAACATATTTTTCATTTTTTTAACAAAAAAATCAACCAATTTAAACATTAAAAACAATTTTAAGACCCAATTTTAAACATAAATACATAGCAGAAATATTTATATTACTTTGAAAGTTAAGTTCAAATAATTAAGATAAATTATCTTTTAAAAAAAACATATTACATATTATTATTGCAATGCTCAGATTCATTTTAATATTAAATATTTTCAAACTAAAGTTTACATTAAATATATACAAACTTTTAAACACAAAATATTTATATGAATTGGTTGTTACACAATATTTTTTTTTAAGCGTTGGTACACAATAATTACTTCAACTTTAATTTTTTATTTTAAAAATACTAATTTTTAATCTATTTATATAATTTATTATATTTAAATATTTTGTCAATACAAATTCAAAAAAAATCTTTTAAGAATACAACTACTTCTATATTTAAGATGACATGTTAAAGATTATGTTATGTATATGCTACAAATAACTAAATAGTATATATTCAAAATATCATTTAATATTTAATGTTATTGATAGATATAAAGCTTCTAATAACTATAATTATTAATTTGACACAAAATTAATAGTATTGAAAAAGTATCGTGTGTGTATATATATATTTTCGGGTAGTGTGATAAACCTTTATGACCGACACATAGAGACGAGGAATCCCCTCTTAGCCATGATATTTCATAAGACCGAGAGTTACACTTATCAATAGCAAATTAACACATCCACACGAGCAGAGGTAGTAGATCGATTGGTTTCAGTTAAGTGTTTGTCCACTTAAGGTCGACGGTTTCAATTATAAGCTCCTCCAAGGTCCCCCTACTTGAAGTAAAACTCTTACTGAGGTGGGGTGGGGGCTATAATTGTAGCTTTTCAGATTCAAACCATGCTCACAAGGATAATAGGATAATATGACAGAGACTATTGTCAATTCTCCTATCTCTTAAAAAAATACACATTCACACACACAGTGGTTTAAACCTTAGACTTCCCAAACAAGAGCCAAACCCCAAACTGTTGTTTTGTCCCCACACGCCAATATTATAATATTGACCATATAGTGGAATTATAATAATCTTATAATTATACATGTATTGCATGACAAAATTCAAACTTAGGTCTCTCCATGAAAATTAAGACATATTGTTGAATAAACTATTTTAATTTGATTCATATTTAATATATTTAACTATAAGCTTATAAATATTTTGTTCAAATTAAATTAATTCTTAATCATCTCTTGAAAGCATGATCAAAATTGAATGCGTAATTTAACTATAAATTTATAAATATTTTTTCTTCAACTTTTATTTGAGGACAACTTAAATTAAGTCTTAATAATCTCTTAATTATTTGAGGACACTAAATCCGTTGAATGTGCACTAGTTTGATGATAACGACACCAACCCCAAACCACGGGGTCTCCCTCACTTCAGGTTGTGTTTACCAAGGCGATATAGGGGTTATAGTGGTAGTACCATGATTTGACGCTATGATCAAAGGCAATGTGATTTGACCTTATGATCAACTTAAAAAAAAAGTAGTTACCAACCCCAAGCCATAGGGTCTCCCTCACTTCAGGTTGTGTTTACCAAGGTAATATAGGGGTTATAGTGGTAGCACCATGATTTGACGCTATGATCAAAGGCAATGCAACTTGACCTTATGATCAGTTTTTAAAAAAAAAGTAGTTACTGATTCCTTTGTGTATCAAAAATAAATCTCTTGAAAGCATGATCAAAATTGAATGCTTAAACCCTTTAAATATGATAAAATAAAAATTCTTGTTGATAAAAATTCAAGTTTTATTATTTTTTGGTTAGGGTAGTGTAAGAAACCCTTGTGATCCACACTGAGGGTTAGGCATTCCCATCCCAACCATGACCCATTGTAATATCGAGAGCTAAGCTTATCAATAGAAGCTAAATACACAACCATACACACCCACCCCCTCACACACTCGTCCACACCACAATTTGAACCTTGGACCTTTCGAAGAAGAGAAAGCCCAAATTATTGTGTTGTCCCCTTGGGACTTAAGATTTGGTTAGTGTGAGAAACTTCTATGACCGATGCTCAGGGCTAAGCATCCCCATCCCACCATGACCTCTCATAAGGGTGAGAGCTTATTTTATCAATAATGGCCAAATACACAAACATATACATTCCCATCCCCTCACACACTCACCCACGCCACAGTTTGAACCTTGGACATCTCGAAGAAGATCCAAAGCTCGAACAGTTGCGTTGTCCCACATTGACACTTTTTATTTTTATTAGTGGGTTTAACCCCACTTTTTGTTAACACGTGTGATATTTTTATTTATATTGTCAGCTTGACATTTCTTTGAGTTTCTTTTTATGACCTTCCTCTCCTTTTTCCCATTCCCACCAACACTGCCATCTTCATCAATTTCTTTTATTTTTTCATATTGTTCATAATGAGACTTGTCTTCTAAAGATTTATGTTGCCCTAAAGAATCTAAAATGCAAGGAATAGCCTCATAAACACTTTCTTCTCTATGTTGTCCTAAAAACCCTATAGTGTATGGTTGACTCTCCACAGTTATTAATTTCTTATATTGTCTTGGAGACCTTAAATTTACTTAGATATCTTCCATATGTTTTTCTTTATTATGTTGCTCTTAAAACCTTGAAATGCAACAAATACATTCTATACTACTTTTATTTTTATTGCAAGAAAAGGATTTTATGCTACTTGAGGAAAATGAAGATGATTTATCTAGATTAACCTTGACCTCCTTCACCTCATTTGCTTTATAATTTACCTCTCCATCTTCATTTGTGTGTTTAACTCCATCTGTATTTGAACTTGTGCATTTTACTTCCTCATCTCTTGTATCATTTTTCTCCTAATGGTTGATTCGAGTCAACTATGATGGTCTTTGCCACTTGATGATGTAGAGGGGTTTTTCTTACCACTTTCTTAGAAGTGGAAAATCCTTGATTTGACCCAACTTCTCCTATGATATGATCTCCTTGTTTCATATTGAAGTTTGTCTCAAGCCCAAATATTTTCATCTCTTTTTCCATCATTTTCACTTTGTAATTTCTTGTTACGTCTCTAGTTTCATGATATTTGCGACATCAAAATGAAATGTTTTTAAAATCCACTTGTTGATCTCATTCTCTTTATTCAACTTTAATCCTAGTGGACTACAATAGAGGTTTTAAAATATTCATGGCAACACATATTTGAGTCTATACAACATGCCTTCTCTCCTTGGTAGTTGGTCCCTCCTGAATGAACTTGCTAGAGTATTACCAATATTCTTCAAAACCTCCTTATTGATGATTTGATGAGGAAGTCCAACAAACATAATCCACACCAAAAGCCTTTTAATAGTTTCTATCTCCACAAAAACTTCTTGCTCCATTGTCTTAAATATAATGCATCTTTACCCCTAAGCCAAGGGCCTCCATCCATTAATTTATCCTTTATTTATGAACTGGAGAATATAATGAGGAAAAATCCTTCTAAAAGAAAAGTCATAGAGTAATTTGAATTCAATCCTCACTTTCACTTGATCCAATTTTGAATCTTAAAAAAACCTGTCCAGTATCCATGGAACTCACATATTAACCCTTTTCTTTTAAGAACCATTATATCATGCTCAATCATCTTATTCTTGATAATCACTTTTGGTGTAGTATTTGCTACCTATATAGGATTTGTCATAGTTTCACTCTTCCTTTTATTACTAACTAGGGCTTCCTTACATCCAACTATGGCATCCTTACTTCTAGCAAGGACTTTCAAACATGTTTTTCCTCTTATATTATAAGATTTTCTTCACTTAAATCCTTTAGTTTTTGAGTTTTTCATTAGATTGGAACAAAAAGTGGTATTTACTCCTTGATCGCACTTTCCTTCATACTTCATGCTCACACTTCTTGTTCATGCTTCCTACTTGCTCTTGGCTTGCAACTCACTTCTTTATTTACTATAATTTAGGTATCTATTATCTCATGTTTTTTATTCTGATAATAGCATGCATATTTTTAATTTAATTTGAATTTATATGCTAGCTTTTGGAACAAACAATTAATCATTACGTGGAGGATTGATCTTATCATTCATTGTTAAAATTCTATGAGTTGAAAGGATTAAAAGAATTTGAACTAAGTCTCAAAATCACATCCATGTTTGGATTCACAAATTAATTGATAAAATATAAATGTCTATAAGTTAGGTTCATCAAGCTTAATTATAATAATATTATTTAAAAAAATCTAAAAAAAAAAAAAGTTTAAAATGAGTGTATTTTTAGGATAATAAAGACATAATTATTAAAAACCTCCTTATAATCATTTGAAAAGCAACTTGCTTGTAATCACATCAAAATTCAATAAACAACTACAAAAATGCTAGGGCATCTTCTAATAAGAATAACGATTGTCATGGAAGACGGGTGGATATATATATTTCCCATAGGCATGCCCATGCATAGCCAGTAGTCTGATCTGACTCCTCTGCGTGTTGCACCTGATTAATGACGACGATCTATTTCCTGCTTGTCTGGCGATCCCTTTCATGCCACGTGAACCAGAATGACGAAGACGGTGCAAACCCTGTACATCCGATAGTCCCCATATCACGTCGGGTTACCATTAATGAGACGGTGGGTGTGTTGGAAGCCTTCGCTGATAGTTTGAATCGGGTTACCATTAACGAGACGATGGATGTGTTGGAAGCCTTCGCTGATAGTTTAAACCTTGCCAGCGTAAGTTACTAAAAATTATGATTGTAACCAATTCATCTATGTAATAAAAAAATTGAAAAATTAATATATTTTTTTGATACATAGGGAAGTGGGTTACATCCACACCTATTTTTGTAATTGTCAAGTGGATCAAACCACATGGTTGCTCCCAACAAGTTTATACCACTTCGTTATTTTATAACTTAGCGTGATTTCGACCATCGATCACTCAGATCACCAATAACTTAGCTTGAAGAGGAACCTCGTTTATTTTTATTTTTTATAGAAAAAAACTACGATTAATATTAATTCATTAACTGGAACATTGCAATATTATTTCTTTATAGAAAAAACTAAGATTATATTAATTCATTAACTGAAACATTACAATATAATGGTGCTAACAGTGTCCACTAGCTAAAAAAATAAAATGAGGTGGATAAGGAGTAAAGCATCCATAATTGAATATACATAAAAATAGAAGTTCTTAGCAACAAAAATATTATAACTATATCTTGTTGCAATACATTAGATATCAACATTCATCTGTGGGAGGGTCTATTATACCAAGAAATTTTGGACATGTCTTCTATGATATTTTGAAAAGTCTTCGAATAAAAATAAAAGTATTCAAAACCTGAACCTGCTCATTTTTGTTAACTGCTTTCTTTTTAGTTTCCGAAAGATCATATTGTTGATAAAATTATAAATGAGGGTTATCAATAACGTCTTGTGGTGTGTTGGAAGTTTTATTCCCAAGTCTATGGAACTCCCAACACACACCATGAGATATTATTGATAACCCTCATTTATAATTTTATCAACAATTATTTCTTTAACCTAGTGGTTTTGGTAATCAATAATGTGTCATTTGAACCATGTTTTTTTAATTTAATATAACTGTAATATAGAATAAGCATTGTTGAGAAGGTATCAAGTTTGTCGTATGTTTTATGCATTCCTTATGTTTTGTAAGTTTTAATTTTGTTTCTCTTATACTTCTACCTCTCTTTCCCAATGTTGTGTCTCTTGACCTTTTGCCACTAAATTGAAGATTCACCTCTTGTTCCTATCCTATATAGTGTCATCTACCTTTTTTGGTAAATTATATTTTTTTATGATTATTTTTCTTGCAAGTCTTGTTCCATATCCATTAATTCCATTTCACCTTACTCTATTCTTGTGTGCTCAACATCCTTTCCTTCGCCAAGGACTTATCTATGTTTGATTTAAACATATAGTCATCCATAAGAGATAATATTTCCTTATTCAATGCCTTAGAACCAAATTATGTCTTTGGTATTTCCTCTTCTTCTTCAAATGGGGCTAATTCCTTAAATTTATTTTTCCTATTCACTTTTCCTAGCTAATGCATTGAGTCAATCCTCAAATGAGTTGTGACTCTGCAAATTGGTTTTTGAAAACCAAAATTTGATCCTTTTATTATCAAATATTCTTCCTTATGAACTATTGGAACCTTAGGAAAATCTCTAATTAGATGTTTATATTGTGACACTATCTACATTAAAATAGAATATTTTTAAAATCTGTCTATTAAAACAATATCACGTATTTCACTTCTAAAGAAATAATTTTTGGTTTTTCAAAATCTAAATTTACACATAATTTATGAAATTAACCATAGTATTGGCATGTGTTATCTTATCCATATCAATATAACTTCCTCCATCTTCATTTCTTTATTATGTTGCTTTTGAAACTATAAAGTGCAAAGGATAACCTCTACACTACTTTTAGTTCTATTAGAGAGACATGATCTTATACCACTTGAGGAAAATAAAGACGATTTACCTAGAATAAACTTGACTTCTTTGGTCTCCTTTATTTTAAAATTTTCCTCCACATCTTCCTTTTCACCATTAATTTCTTATGAATTTGAACTTGCACATTATGCTTTCTCATCAATTATATTTGTCTTTGTTTCTTTAAATGATTGATCCAAATGAACAAGTATGGCCTTTGTCATCTAATGTTGCAAAATAGGTTTTCCTTATTTTTTGGGGAGTGAAATATCCTTTGATCTAATCTAGCTTCTATCAAATATGATCTTCTTGCTTCATCTTGAAGTTTATCTCATGATCAATTTTTGTTCTCCCTTTCTCCACCATTTTCACTTTTTAATCTCTTGTAATGTGTCCAATCTCATTACATTTGTGATACAAAAAACAATATTTTCATAAGTAATTTATTGATCCCATTCTTTTGATTTAAATTTAATATTGATGAATTGTAGCAAAGGTTTTGAAATATCCATAACAACACATGCATGGGTACATATAACCTACTTTTGCTCCTTAGTAGTTGGTCCCTCCTTGATGAATTCCGCTAAGATATTGCCAATATTCTTCAAAATATCCTTATTGATAAGTTGATAGGGAAGTCCAAAACGTCTAACCCGCACTCAAAGCTTTTTAATAGATTCTACCTCGATAGAAAAAAATCTCACTCCATGGTCTTGATAATAGGGTATCTTTCCTCCTAAACCATGGGCCACCACCCATTATTTTATCCCTAATTTCTAAGTTGAAAAATATGATGAGGAAAAGTCATTTAGGAAGAAAAGTTATGGAGTAATTTGAATTTAATCTCTACCTCCACTTGATCCATTTGTTCCCTACATAGAACTTGCCATATATTTCATCTTTCTATTATCTCTAACTTGGGCATTGAGACTTCCAACTAGGTCATCCTTACTTTCAAATAAGACTTTCCTTCGATGTTACCTAGATTATCCTAATATGAATCCTTTATTTTTTACATTTCTCTTGAAGCAAAAGAAGGTGTGGCTCTCTACTTGCACTAGCTTCCTATTTACACTCTCTCCCTATTCTTCCCCAAAGATTTAAAACAAGAAAAGGTGAGACTTGCTTCTTGCTTGCACTTGCTCTCGACTCAACAAATTTGTTATTTATGGAAAATGAAGCCTTAAAGTATTATATATTAAACAATATAGTTTTACCATTTTTAACTATCAAAACTTCACTTATATTTTAGTGGTATTGTCAAGAAAAACTATAATCTTTACATTTAAATATCATACTACCAATGCTGGGTCCAATAGATAAACCATGAAACTATTTTTATGATGACTAATGTTTGTCTTCCTTAAACTTGGTGCTTGACTCTCGAAGACTCTTGAAGTTTTCCATACTCCCTTGCCCCCAAAGTTCCAAAAAAATAATTTATCAAAATATTTAAATTATTAAGACAAACAAATTTTATAAAAAAATTTCAAGGTTCCACGAGCCTGGGGGACGGGGGGACGGGGGGACGGGTTTTCGGGGACGGCAGGGGACGGCAGGTCAATTTTAGGGGACAGCTCGGGGACAGTTGGGGGGGACGGTTGGTATAATACTATAAAAGATGAATTTTTTTAGAAATTTAGAATAATCTACACATTCAAAATTCTACACCCAACAAAAATGATATTTCATATTACTAATCAATTATGTAAGTGCAGCCATTCATATTCGGATTAGTTACTAACACATAAGTGCAGCCATAATTGAGTCATTTAACATTTTCATGTTCATATTAGTTACTAATTTGCAGCCATTTAATTGTTTCAAGTTCAACAAGTATAACTTGAAGGTTCGACCTAAGGATATCAAGTTCAAACAATGTTCAAAAAATCATCATTTTAAGTAATAACAATCATCATTTTTTCAGTCACCAATGTTCAAACAAAGACTGTCATGTTTAACAATTTTCAGTCACTAACTGTTCAAATATGACAAGAATAAGAAATTTGAAATAGTCCAGCTCGTGGGGACGCCGAGCCTTTTTAAAAACTTAAAAATTTAAATTTTTTATTTTTTTTTATTTTCCCTTTGGTGGGGACGCCCAGCTTTTTTAAAAACTTAAAAACTTAAATTTTTTATTTTTTTTTATTTTCCCCTTTGATGGGGACGCCCAGCCTTTTTAAAAACTTAAATTTTTTATTTATTTTCCCTTTTGGTGGGGACGCCCCAAAAAGTGGGACGTCTCGGGGACGGAAGGCCACAGGCCTCAGCCGTCCCAGGGACGTTTCCCAGCCATCCCCCAAAAAGGGGGACGGGGGGAAACGTCCCCCTTGCCGTCCCCTCGTCCTAAGGGACGTGGGAAATGGGGGGACGTGTCCCCGTGGAACACTGAAAAATTTAAACAACTTAAGATCTTTCATTAAAACTAAAACTATTAGCAAATTTAAAAATAAAATAATTAAGTATATAAAACTTAGTATTTTAAAACAAAGGTAAAAACTAAATTGAAACATAAATAATACATGATAGTATGTTGAAGGTCAGATTCATAATTATATAACACCCAACTTTACCATCTTGATATCAACTATGAGCTCTTTATTGCATTATATAAACAGATGCACCATCTTTTAATTACATGAGCACTTGTTGTGTAGTTATCAATTAAATTATATCTATAAACAAATGCATTTTCATTTTTTAATTATTTTTCCTATTATTTTATATAGGATTGAAATGGTTTTATCTGATTACATCATATGATCATATAATAGTATTATAACAACTTGAAAATTATTTTCATTTTTTAATTATTTTTCCTATTATTTTATATAGGATTGAAATGGTCTTATCTGATTACATCATATGATCATATAATAGTATTATAACAACTTGAAAATTATACATGTAATATTGGACAATATTACATTCTAACTACTTGAAAGTTAAGGAATTTAACCATTAAGCTAATGTCATTAATATCTTTTAATTGTTAGCATAATCACAATAAAATGATATACTTATTTATCAACACTCAAGGGCTAGGTGGATTGGTAGTTATCTGTTTGACCAGGCATTTACCAAGAAGAGACCTAGGTTCAAACCCTAGGGCATGTCTGTTTGTTTGCAAAAGTAGTGGTTTGATCTGAATCCTTTAAGTGTGTTCTAGATTGACGATGACAATAAGATTCTCGAACAACTTGTGTTCCCTCACACGAGATCAACAATAACAAGGTGGTATAGGCTTGTTGGAAGCAATCCCTTTAGTTTGAACCCTACAGTTAGTAATTACTGAAAATAGTGTGGATGTAACCAACTTTTCTATGTATCCAAAAAAAAAAAAAAAAAAAAAAAAATATATATATATATATATATTTTTTTTTAAATTTACATGGTGGAATCGGTAGCCGCCACGAATCCGGGCAAGTTGTCCAGACTTTTATGGCCACCATAATATTCTACGTTGTTTTCCCCAGAAACCGTCATAGTAATCTTCGTGCAATCCGCCTCTATAACCACCATGTCACAATCATTTTAAACCTTTTACGCCACTGAAAGAACCAAAAAAGGGACAAGTGTTCAGTCCGACGAAGCCCAAGATTTGAACCTTGGACCTCCGCTCCCTTACAGGGTTTGGTCGAATCAATTGATCTACACCTTGAACCTTAAAAAAAATATACTTATTCATCAATTTTTTTAAAAGTAAGTTCAAACAATTTAAAAGGATAAAAACATATGTTTAAGTTTTTTTTTAACTAGAGAACAAGGGGTTGTAGTGGGGTCCCACATCCTTGACAAATCACAATTCTCTTCCTTAGAGCATGAGAGTTTACAATGCTTATGTTATAATTAACATAAATAAATGATTAAAAAACTTATCTTAAAAAAAAAACTTAGATTCAAACTTCATCAATATTTAGTCTAAGTGAATTAGTCCGAAGGAACAACGCAACAGTTCAAGAGGTCCAAGGTGCAAACCACAATGTGGACGAGTGTGTGAGGGGATGAGTGTGTGTATGGTTGTGTGGTTGGCCCTGATTAATAAAAATATTGAAGTTAAGACTTTGAAAAAATATAATGACTTCTTAATATATTGTGATATTAGATAAGAACAAATGTGAGACACTAACTAAGATGAAGGACCAAGTTTGTTTCTTTCAGCCATGCTTAAGAGTTTGTGTGGGATGACCTTTGGGCATGGTTTAAAAAAAAATGTTTTGAACATCCAAGTTAGCTCAACATGCCCTCTTAAAATAATACCAACTAGTCCGCCTTTGTAGCATAAGTCGAGAAGGTGAGCTTGACCCCGTTGAACAAGAGGTTCATGGTTCGAACCTTTGCGATACTAGAGAGATAAAAAAAATATTTTGTGACTTCTTTCTAGATAGTGATATATTTGGATGGGACAATATTGCCAACCACCTAAGAGCGGCTCTCGAGGTTTCTTTCTAACTTAAAAGTTGTCTCGAAAAAACAGTCAACGGTTTGAACTTTGATTTTTCTTTAAGAGGTCCAAAGTTCAAACCACAATGTGGACGAGTGTGTGAGGGTGTGTGTGTTTGGCCACCTATTGATAAACTCAACTCTCAACCTTATTATAAGTCATGGTTGAGATGGGGATGTCCAACCCTAAGGTAGGGGTTTCTCACACTAACCTCACTAAAAAAAAATAATACCAAGACATTATAAAAAATCAATTCAAAAAATAAATAATTGGTCTTATTAACATTTAAATAACATTTTTTTATTTAGTTAAAACATTTAAATAATATTAATTCATACAACACCTAACACCTTAAAAGTTAAATAAAACTTTTATCATCTTAAATGATATTATTTATAATAGGCTTAATAAGGCAACGGTTTGGGCTTTGGCTCTTTTTTGGGAGGTCCAAGGTTCAAACCAAAGTGTGGAGGGGTAAGTGTGTGTTTGGTTCCTATTGATAAGCTCAACTCTCAACCTTATTAGAGATCATGGTTGGGATGAGGATGCCCACCTTTGAGCATCGGTAGTAGGAGTTTCTTACACTAACCTCAATAAAGGGGGTGAGTGTGTGTTTGATCCCTATTGATAAATTCAACTCTCAACCTTATTAGAGGTCATAGTTGGGATGGGGATGTCCACCTTGAACGCCGGTAGTAAGAGTTTCTCACAGTAACCTCAGTAAAAAAAATAATACCAACTAAAAGCCATCATAGAAAATCAACTCAAAAGTAAACGATCAATTTTATTAACATTTAAATAATATTAATTACGTCGATAGGCATCCATTAACATTTAAATAATATTAATTACGTCGGTAGGAGTCCTACAATGACAACCAGGAAGGTCAGCCACATCGTAAACAATATTAATATTTTATTAAAAAAATCGACATTAAGAAAATTATCCGCCGACATTAAGGATTACAGTGGATTTAAAATATTTAAACTAGTTTAGATATATAAAATATATATCTATAAACGTCGAGAGTTATCAATCTCGAGGTGCCTATCTATCACACCCCCAAGAAATTAGATAGGCACCTCGAGATTGATAACTCTCGACGTTTGTAAATATATATTTTATATATCTAGGCTAATTCATACAACACCTACAAAATTAAATATAACTTTTATCATCTTAATGATATTTAAAAAAAACCTAAGATAAAGTAGTTTTTAACATCTTCGAGGTTAGAGGTCATATAAGATGATACTTATAAAGGACGTAGTTTATGCAAGGTCAAAGGTCGTATAATATGATCCTTACCAAGGACATAGTTTTTTTTTCCAGTTACATAGGAGAGTTGGTCACAACCACACTATTTTTAGTAAATGACAAGTGCAGAGTTCAAACCATAGGGGTTGCTTCTACCAACCTATTCTGCTTCATTATTGTTAACCCAGCGTTAAAGAGACTACCAGTCGCTTGGGATTCATACCGTCATCATCAATCTCACACGCAATGAAAGGATTCAGATCAGACTACTACCTTTACAAATAAGCTGCCCTGAGGTTGAGACCTGGATATTTTGATAAATACCTAGCCAAATAAATACTTACGAATCCACCTAGCCCTTCATAAAGGATGTAGTTTATCCAATTTTATTTCAATTACCAAAGCATAGTTTGTAATGCTATCACTCCCTAAATTTGAACCTTAAACCTTAATTCAAAGTTTTAAAGTCTCCACCTTTAGACCCACTCAAGTTACATTTATAGCACCTTATTTTGAAACTATTTATTAAACTCTATTCATAATTCCAAGATCTCCACCGTTAACTTTTGCTTAGGTTACATGCATAACACCGAATTCTTTGATGCTACCTATATTTTAGCAAAGATGCATGTCCAAGTCTCATAAATGCTTATATGCCCATGCCAGCACAATACCCCTATATAAGTAGACTAGAATAGACAACATGATTAAAAAAAAATTAAAATTTAAATATAATTTAATAATTAAAAAATAAAATTTTAATTTAAAAATTAATTATATAATAGTATTTTTTAAAAATTTAATCATTAAACATTTTCACACGCACAATCAAGGTTAAAAATTGGATGGCGAACTTAAACATTCAATAAATATATATATTTAAATAATTTAAAATTTTTTATATTGAAATAAAAATTATTTAAAAAAATTTCATACCATTATCATGAAGGTATCTAATTCTATGGATAAATTTTAATATTTTAAGTTTATAGGTTCTAAAGTATTTGATTAAAAACAAGGAGCTTTAAGCTCCAAGGGTTAGGTGGATTGGTAAGTGCTATCTGGTTGGGCACTTGCCAAGAGGAGACCTAGGTTCAAACCTTGGTATTAGCAAAGGTAGTAGTCTGTTTTGAATCTTTTTAGTGCACAGACGCTGATGTATGTTCTCAATCTTTTGAATGCGCACCAGACCGACGTCTGTTTTGAATCTTCTGAGTGCGCGCCAAACCGACGTCGTTACGAATCCTGAGCGATCGAATCCTTTGAGTGCACGCCAAACCGACGTCGTTACGAATCCTGAGCGACCGACGATCCCCATCTCACAACGGGTTAACAATAATGAGACATACATGTTTGCAATCCCTGTGGTTTGAACCCACTGGTGGCTGTACCAACTCTCCTATGTAACAAAAAAAAAAAGAGCTTTACACTTTAAACCAAGATGAAAATCTCATAAATAAATCTTAACATTTAATCAAATGACATAAACTCAACTAAAACTCAACTAATTAAATTCTTTGATATTCAAAGAGAAAACCAAGTGACATATACATAATTCTCAAAATTTTATAATACCAATATATATTCCTAATGTAATACAAGTAAATAACCATTTAAAAAATATACCTTAAAGGTTTAATATTCATTTTTAGTTTTAATTATTTTAATTAATTTTTTATATAAAAATAAATTTAAAATAATTTATTTTAATCTTTATATTAATAAATTTTAAAAAATATAATATTAAAATTTCCATACTTATCTTTAGTTTTAATTATATTTATTATTTATATTTATTTATAAAGTAAAATAAATTATAACATTAAAACCATACTAAAATATAGCGTGCACCCAAACTTCTTTCAAATTTTATCCTTAAATAAAATTTATAATAACATATTTAATTAAATTTTTAATGTAAGTTAAAGCCAAAGATACTCCATTAGAGTCTTTCAAATAAAATTAATAAGTTTAAAGATACAAACCATTAATTTAGCTTATGTAAGATTTTTTATCCTTATCAAAATCAAACACATTTAAAAAAATTTAATGAACTTTAGAATCTTTCAAAAAAATTTGTAAGTTTAATGATAGAATTATTAATTTAATTTATATAAAATTCCTTATCCTTATTAAAATCAAACACAAAATTATTAAATTAAGGAGTCTTGGCAATGAAAATCCAAAACCTTATCAATACAATCTCTCGCCAAAAACCAAACCTGTTTTAAAATTTCAATGGAAACAAACAATTGGAACACAACCAAGACCATCCTCCCGTTACTCAAACTTAAATCTAGACAATAAAAATGTTGGGCACTTGCCAAGAGGAGACCTAGGTTCAAACCTTGGTATTAGCAAAGGTAGTAGTCTGTTTTGAATCTTTTGAGTGCACAGACGCTGACGTATGTCCTCAATATTTTGAATGCGCACCAGACCGACGTCTGTTTTGAATCCTCTGAGTGCGCGCCAAACCGACGTCGTTACGAATCCTGAGCGACCGACGATCCCCATCTCACAATGGGTTAACAATAACGAGACATATATGTTTACAATCCCTATGGTTTGAACCCGCTGGTGGCTGTACCAACTCTCCTGTAACAAAAAAAAAAAAAAAAAAAAAAGCTTTACACTTTAAACCAAGATCAAAATCTCATAAATAAATCTTAACATTTAATCAAATGACATAAACTCAACTAAAACTCAACTAATTAAATTCTTTGATAGTCAAAGAAAAAACCAAGTGACATATACATAATTCTCAAAATTTTATAATATCAATATATATTCCTAATGTAATACAAGTAAATAACCATTTAAAAAATATACCTTAAAGGTTTAATATTCATTTTTAGTTTTAATTATTTTAATTAATTTTTTATTTATAAATAAATTTAAAAAAATATAATATTAAAATTTTCATACATATCTTTAGTTTTAATTATATTTATTATTTATATTTATTTATAAAGTAAAATAAATTATAACATTAAAACCATACTAAAATATAGCGTGCAACCAAATTTCTTTCAAATTTTATCCTTAAATAAAATTTATAATAACATATTTATTAAATTTTTAATGTAAGTTAAAGCCAAAGATACTCCATTAGAGTCTTTCAAATAAAATTAATAAGTTTAAATATACAAACCATTAATTTAGCTTATGTAAGATTTTTTATCCTTATTAAAATCAAACACATTTAAAAAAATTTAATGAACTTTAGAATCTTTCAAAAAAAAATTGCAAGTTTAATGATAGAATTATTAATTTAATTTATATAAAATTCCTTATCCTTATTAAAATCAAACACAAAATTATTAAATTAAGGAGTAATGTCTCGGCAATGAAAATCCAAAACCTTATCAATACAATCTCCCGCCAACAACCAAACCTGTTTTAAAATTTCAATGGAAACAAACAATTGGAACACAACCAAGACCATCCTCCCGTTATTCAAACTTAAATCTAGACAATAAAAATCCAAAACCGTATCAATACAATATTCCACACAAAAAAGTTTTTGTCTCGCCAAATAGGCTAGCCCTGCAGTTACGACTTCCACACAAAAAAGTTTTTGTCTCTCCAAAGAGTTATAGCTAGCCCTGCAGTTAAGACAGGCTCTCCTCACCATATGACCGAATCCTCCAACTCCCATGGAAGTATTGGAAAAAACCAAAATGAAAAGGAAGATAACAAGCAAATTCGCAGCAATTGACTGCGAAAAACGTTACACACCATCACCCACCGGAGGCCAAAACAAAATATCTTGGGAACTACTTCGTCTGCATCTTCCCGAAGACGAAGCGTTTTATTTTCTTTACTACACAATGGGTTGTTGTGTTTACATTTGATATACAACGAATTCTGTTGTGTGGGTGTGCGCGCGACAGAAAACATCTTCTTCTTCTTTGGAGTTGCAGAGAACACAAATACTCTCATTGTTCTAGCTGATCGGGATTTTGGATTACTGTAGGTTTTCTGGAAACTGTTTTCCATTAAATTTTTGCGTAAAGTGCTTCAATTATGCATGCCTGAATTTTTCTTGGAAAGAAAATGGCGCGGAGTTGTTTAAATAATGGATGTATGAAGTCTTCTGCTGTATGTATTGAAGCATTTATGAGAAGAAAGGTTTTCTTGAAGCAGTTTTCTTTATTTTGTGGATTTGTGGTTTCTTAGCTGCGAAAATGGAACAGATCTTTGCAGGTTTTGTTGTGAACTTTGATTTTTCATTTTCTTATAATTGTTTAAGTATTTTTTCAATGGATTGTCATGATCCTCTCACAGAGATCAAAACCATTTCCATTCCAGCAAACTTGCAACTATATAATCTTTTAAATATTATTTATGTAATAGTTGTAAATTAGTTTTTGTTGGGAAGTGAAGAGTAATAGTTTTTTCTTTTTTTGGGCCAGAGGGTTGGCTTGGTACTGGGAATTTGTTGTAGTGGGGGTTCCTTTCCTTTGAATTTTTGAGTGGGGTGTCCTGCTGGTTATTTCTGGGTAATTAGATGATTTACATAATTCAGATAGTTAATTTTGGGCTTTCTCAGAGTGTTTCTATGTTGTTAATATCTGGTGTCCTTCCTGCGTTTGGGCCTTTTTTGGTTTTGTGATTTTATAGTTGATTTGAGCCTAGGCCAACTGGTCTACTGGGTTTTTATGGTTTTTAAGAATTTATATTAACTTCTTCTTTTTCTATGTAAACATGTTTTTGATTCAAGATTGAATAGATTTATTATAGTAACTTACTATTAATAAGTTAATGAATTACAAAACTAAATACATTTAATGCTTGTTACCATCAAGAGAGGATAGAAAAAATATCTTTCTGATCTGCGTTGCCCACCATCTAGGGGATTATCCTTACCAAGTGACGTTAGCTGCAATAGAATTGATTGTATTCAATCTTCTCTATAATTTTTCTTAATTTCCTGTCAATTTTCCTATTCTTCCTTGGATTCTTCAGATGGTTGATCATGACCTGTAAGTCAAATTCTATTTGGACCTTCTTCCAACCTACCTTAACTGCCTCCTAGAACCTTCTAAGGATGCCACAACCATCCACTATGTTGTTGAAAAGAATGCTAAGATTCTTTGCAAATGTGTTGTTGGAAATAATACCAAGATTCTCTGCAAAGGTGAAAACCTGGGTCCCAGTCGACTGTCTGGTTTATTTGGAGTTTTGGATAAGCTGGTAATAATGATTAGTTTTGGGGATGTATCGATGGCTGGAAGTGGAAGTCTCGGAACTTGGTTATTAGAAATCGGGCGTTTGCGATTTTTGTTACATTGAGTATGCATATGAGTCTTTTGTGGCATCTTTTTGAGTTTTCCAGATAAGTGGGTGTTCTGGCATGGTGTTTATGTTGTTGTTTCTTTGGAGAAATGCGATTTGGGTGTTTATGTGATTATGTCAGCAGAGAAACCTGCACCTCAGAATTTTGGAAGTCTTGTAGAGTAATTTTTAAGAAATACGTGGATAGTGTCAGACATATTTTGAGTATTTGAAATATATTTGAAATATGATGAATGGAGAAACCATTGTAAAGAAAAGATTGAAAATCGTGTACAATCGAGGACCTTAGGTTGAGCCTGCGCAAAACTCTGGCAAGGCAGCATACATTCCACTATGTAGGCATAAATAGAGACTTTATCTGGTAAACACCCTAATAATTCAACTCATGTTCCAAAATACGGGCATCATGAGAAGAGCACATTATGTACAGCCATAACTCATGGAATTTTAGTTTTGGTACCAAAATTTATGTTGCTTGTCAATCTTTAGATCTGATATGCGAGAACGACTAAATTTGGAGATTTAATCCTGAGAATAATTTCATCAATATTGTTAATCAGTAACCTTCATACATAATAACAAACTGTTTACATAGAGATAAAAATGTAGTGTAGAATTATTAAATTCACCTGGATATTGACTTGATGGTTGCATCACATTGGTTTTGGTACCATTTCTCTCTCTTTCTTATAAACATATCTTCAACTGTCGTGATTGATTGCCATTGGAAAACTCCAAAATCATACCACTTGAGCCACACATATTGGACTTTCTCCATGGGAGATTGAATTACCCCCTTACATATTTCTAGTATTTCACATCTTCTACTCTGCCAGTTCCATTTTCAAGATCACATTACCTGTCTGTCTCCTCTTGGTCCTGGGTTCTTTATCCTTGTAAATGTTGTGCATACTTTCTTTACCATCCCTAATTGCATCCCCTCTCCATAAACATGCGATGTTTGTCAGCAGTTTTTCACTGTTGATGTGTTGCTCACCTCTTGTATCCAATTCGTTTCAAATTTTCACTGCTACGATTAGAAGTCTCATTAGAAAATATGATCAGCAGTTGTACTATTTGCTTGTACTCACAGTTCTTCATGACCTCATTTTTCCACAATGAAGTGCTTTTGTCAGCAGTCATCGTTTTCCTAGACATTTGTAAATGAAACCATTTGACAATTTGTTAGTTTTTCTCTGGATGAGAACTCCATCCAAAATCCACAATATTTATTTAAGTTTGTACTTGAAAAAGAGAAAATTGCTCTGTAGTACTGTAAGCCATAGAGACCAAAAAAGCAACAAGTAAAGAAGAAACTTATGAAAGAAATTCAACAAACCAAGATCACAACTGAGGATTTATGTCAACAAGTGATGGAAAACCAGCTTTGGTGATAGGATACTTGATAAACAGAATGCTGGTTAAGTAAAAAGGGAATCAAACAAAGCTTGGTTGATAGAAAACTTTGGTTTTCACAGTGAACTTGGTTTAGGTTCTTTGTCAAAGGTGTACTTTGCATTTGGCAGTTCTTGCAGTTCTTCTGAGGTGCACTCTTGTCCATTCCTGAGATCTCATTCAGTGGCATTGAGTAGATAAGGTCAACAAAAACCTTCTTGTAAAAGGTCGAGGGTGGATTCTCAAAGTCCAAAACTTGATACCAAATGTATTAAAAGGGCTCTGCCCTAGTTTGCTTTACCCCCATGTTGCAGTTGCTAGTTTTTATGTTATTGTCCGTAGTTGGTGTTCTTAGTTTGACTCAGGTGAGCCAATTTGGTTGTCAGGTCTGACTTGTAAAAAATATTATTTGGACTTTCATGCTTTCTTTTTGTGCAATTCAGCTGAGTTGCTTGATTACGTTTATTCAAATTAAACTGCTCATGTCCCCTTTGGGGCATAAGCTACTTATCCAATAAAAAAAGGGAATCGTGTCAGCAACTTAGGGAAGAAAATATACAGGCAAGAAGATGTAGATAGCATTAGACAAGAATAGAAGGACAAGAATTGAAGGCAAATATAGGGGGAGGAGCCATCTTTTTTTCAACATTCTCCTTTATATATATTGAGTCCAAAGGACCAGTTATGAACTGTTTGTTAACTACCCCTTGGTAACCTACTTACATCCACACATTTGTGAGATTACATTTGAAAAAGTACAAATGATCAATATTGTGCTTTACATATACATGGCTTGGTTCCTTGAAAACCAGTATCTATATCATCTACATAAAATTTATAGTTGAAAACCAGTACATTTTCTACATAAATTTGGGCTGCTATACATGAGTCTCTCTCTCTCTCTCACCCAGACTTGGGCTCAAGGCAAAACTCGGGAAAAAACTTGAGGACTCACTCTCTCTTCAAAACTGGGAAAAAAGAGCCATTAAATATTGAAAAGTTTGAAACAACATGAATGGAAACAGTCATGAGGTTTGAGATCGTTCAACAAGAAAATTAATAACCTATAATGTGTTTGAAAATATTGTGGTTGAATTCTACAGGAGTACAGGTGTATGAGGGTGGCACCTACAAAGTACAAATGACATACTTTAGTAAAATAATGGATAGCCAAGTAATATATTCAAATGTGTCAGATGAATATAGATGCAACTTGGATGAAAGGATTTATAAAGAATTCTATTTTAACGATCTAGTAAGGAAATTAGGACAAAAGGTTAGGCTGTCAAGCTCACATGATTTGTAATTAGTCAATTTGTATGCACAAATCATAGATGAACTCCAAGCCATAGAGCATAGGCTCTCACAGGCCAAAGAAGACAGTCACCTAATGACTTAACCTGAACAGTTGAGGGACAAGATCCTTCAATATACTTGCTAGAATATGTAATAGTTAGTTATCCTGCAGTCCTAAGTCATGTTGTAACTTTGTAATGTTACTAGACTTGATCTACCAAGTGCACATATCAAATCATGTTCTAGTGTAGTCTCTGATGATATTTCTTATAGTGGTTTAGTGGTTTTCTCTTAACTATAGATATCAATAGAGTATGTCCTTTGTATTATGACAATACATGTTAAGCACATTCTCAAGATAAAGATATCAACATAATAAGTCATTTTCCATACTAAACAGATCTTCTATATTCTTCAAATTTAATTTCAATATAAAGATCATTTCATCATCTTAAATCTATGGTACAAATTTTATATGATCACTGCAAGCTTTGGTAAATAAATCCTGTCATGGTAATAAAGCAAACTTTCGGATGCTAATAATACTACCGGTCTTGAAGAAACTTAAGAAATGATACCAATAATACCACTAGTTGTGGATGGCAAAAGGTGAGGTTGAATGGTTGCAAAGTGCCTTTGAACTGGCTGTGTACAGACACCTTTATTAGTCTAACTTACAGGCAGTAAGTGATCTGTACATTTCCATGGACACCTCATTTGGTCCAGTGGAAATGCAAACTAAGACTCTAGCTGTTAACTGACGCTAATTTCTATTTGAGGTAAGTACAAGGATGAAGTAGATGATAAAGTTTAGAGATCATTATAAATCTTATCAAAGACACCACAAGTTAAACCCTGAAAGCCTATTGATGGTGAAAGATTGAGAAGAGGAGGAAGAAGAAATTGACACCAAGAAGCATGCCACAAAAATGAGAACAGGTACCTTGAAGAGGATGAGGGAGCCCTTGTGAGAATGAAGACTGAAATGAATAATCAGCATAGCTAGCAGCCATTGCCAGTTTAGGGAAGCTGTGCAGGGTTGATGTAGTATATCACCTATTTGCACACAAGAAGCCATGTTAAGCAATGCATTGTCTTCAAGGCGAACAATATAGAAGCACTATTGACCACCAAATCAAAATTTGAAGCAAACATGGAAGCAAAGATCGATCACAGGAATAGGAGTTACTGTGAAGGAAATTGTTGGGGATTTTTGTTGGAAAAACTGTCATAAGGAAATTAATTATATTGGCACTTTAAATGCAAGGATGGGTTTATTAGTACAACTTGAGCGGGCCTAATGGTAAGACTTTGGAACTCCGAATAAGAGGTTGAAGGTTCGAATCCAATGGGGGGTAGACCATACTTTGGTAATCGGAGTTTGGTTGGATAAACATATATTGGATAAATAACATCCTCTATGAGGGTCGTCCCATATAGCCTATGGTCTCCTGGACGCTAAAAACTACTTTACCTTTTACTTTTACCTTCACATCGTGAAGAGTGATTTTTCAGTGCTGGTTGCATTGTGATATATGCACTGCACACGTGTGCAAGGCCTATCATAATTTTTAAAAAGAGTAAGGTGGAAGATTAAATAGTGTTTAACTTAGATGATGAACCTGTGAGGTATTCCTATGTTCAATAATCAGTAGATGAATGATTTAGGAGGAATAGTTTACAACAGAGAGGATTATTAAGAATGTAGTAACATATCTGACAATTGAAAAAAAGAAAAAAAGGAGAGAGAATATTACAAGTATTGACCAAATCCTTAATGTACATGACAATTGGGGAAAAAAATGTGTATACATGAAACAAGTAAATAAATAAAAGGTCATAAAGGACTAGACCAATATTTTGTGGGGAAAAATAGACCTACCCATAAACAAATAAATTTTATTCTTAACAAGAAAGTTATGGTTTTCGTAAACTCAATACTTATATAAATGTAATAACTTTATGTCCTAGTCCTGATGGCCATTCAGGTTCCAGTGATTGGTCTAGATTTGTTTCTCATGTCTGCATGCAAATAAGTGTTCCGTTTGGTTTTTAATCTTAGTTTCTATCTCCAACTTTAGGCATGTAGGGTTAGAAACAAATTACGATACTGGAAATCAGTTAACTCTCTATATTTACATAAAAATATGGCCTTTATATGCTCTGCATTTCCTTCTGTTTAAATATAGAAAGGCATGTTCAGAACACGATCTTTGCTTGGTTAAGATTTTTTTCCATAGTTTCTCTTCTTTGTGCCAATCTCTTTCTTTTATCATAAATCTTAATCCTAAGAGATGAGTGTTTATTCTCGTTATATATGATGGCAAATGACACAACATTAGAATAATCAATTCAATCTTTTGGGGAATCTTGAAATGTTGTTGTCCTTCCTAATTCCATATTTAGAGATCTGTCCAGAGAGAGAAACCATTGACAATAAAAATTGAAAATCCATCTTAAGGAACTTGAGAATTAGATGAATTGTATGCAGGGAGGTCTAAGTATTTTGTTACAATGAAAGAAATAAATGAAAACAAGTGAGACATATGGTAATATATTCCATGACTCTTATTAGTGTTACTAAATCCATCTGAGGGAACTTAATAATTGTATGAATTGTAGTTAGGGAGAGGTATATCTAGGCATTTTGTTACAATGAAAGGAATAAATGAAATCAAGTAAGACATATGGTAGTATGTTCAATGACTCTTATAATTTGTTACTAAATGTACATGGGACAATTTTTAATTATGAGTTTTGATTGGTGGCTGTATATGGGATGTCTGGGAAGATAGTGCCAAATGACATGCCCATCATTGCCAATCCTATATATTCATCTTTTGGTTTTTATGTTGAGTTCTCTTTTATTGTTCATGTATTGTATTGCTGATATATCCAGAAGATATTGTGCATTATGGATGCTGATACGAGAATAATGCTTTTTTCAAGATATAATGTATGGTATCTATGACTCCGTGCTGTTGGTCTAAGTGGTATTATTTTGTGTTTCGTAGTAAATTTATATAATTGTTTGTATTGTTTTGTCTTCAGAAAAGTTCTTTCTGAATCATTTTTTTAAATTAGTTATATGGGATTGAAACGGGTCCTACCCTTATTACATCATGACCACATAGTGGCAGTACAACAACTTGGCTATTATGCATGTGTCTCTTGACAAGATCCAAACCTGGGCCTCCTCCTTGAAAGTTGAGGAATTTATCTGGTTGAGCTAATGCCATTTGATCTTCTTGCTGAATCATTATACTATGTTGTAAAACCATTTTTGAAAGCACTAGAGATTATTTTGGATATTTCTATAAAAAACTTTCATGTGTATATTGTCATGCTGCTCAAGTCACTTTTTAAGAAGTTAGTAGAGGTCTAATATTGGCCATACAATTTTTTGCGTAACTATCCAGAATTGTTGAGGCACATAAATATGAGCTTGCATGAGATGTTTTAATTTTTTACTGATTTGTTTTAATTTAAAAATAGTCCTAATGGTAGGTTTTTTTGAATAGTCGTAATGCTAGTGTGGCTTCTATTGGGGGCACTCCCATTACAAAAGCAAAACATTAAATTGTTCTCATTACCTTTCTATCAAATTAATTAAATCATATCCAACCTGCCTGCCTTTCTATCAAAAATATTCTTCATCTGCCTTTCGTATCAAAGAGATTTGCCATCTTCCTCACTGCTAAGTTTCCGCAATCAACTCCTTTTTATCATTTCATAAAGATGTCTTCCGAAATTGAAATTTTGTCAAGATAAAATTCAAAACCATGGCTAAAATAATTGCTGCCCATTTTTCATATCTATAAATATAAATATATTGTCTATAACAATCTGAGAGTTTCTTAATACATTTATTTAGGGTTCTTATTCATACCCCTATTATTCCAAGATATTATTTTCATTGTTATTTTTGTTTTTATTTGTGGGTTTAGCCCCACTTCTTGTTAACACTTGTGATATTTGCTTTTGTTTTCCCATATCAATATCCCTTTGGGTTTCTTTTTCTCTTTGTTTTTGCTTCTTGGGTCTTCCTCTTTTTTTTTTTCATTTCCACCAATACTTTCATCTTCATCCATCTCTTCAATCTTCTCACACTGCTCAAAGTAAGACTTATCATCTATAGGTTTGTCTTGTTGTGCAGGATTTGTAGAGCAAGGAATAACCTCAAAAGCACATTCTTCTTTATATTGCCTTGGAAACCCTAAAGTTCAAGGACACTCTTCCAAAGCAATTACCTTCTTATTTTGCTCTAAAAACCCTAAATTGTTATAGATTTCCTCCATCCTCATTTCTTTATTATGCTGCTCTTGAAACCCTAAAGTGCAAGGGATAACCTTTATACCACTTTCATTTTTATTACCAGGAGAGGATTCTATACTACTTGAGGAAAATGAAGATGATTTACCTGGAAAGATCTTGACCTCTTTTGTCATCTTTGTGTTTGGATTTTCCTCCACATTTACCTTTGCACCTTTAATTCCTTTTGAACTTGAACTTACATATTGTACTTTCTCATCCCTTATATCCTTCTTTGTTTCTTCTAATTGTTGATCCAAGTGAGTTATGGTGGCCTTTTCCATAAGATGTTGTAGATAGGCTTTCTTTGCCCCTTCTTTAGGTGTGGAATATCCTTGATCTGATCTACCTTCTATTAATGTATGATTTCCTTGCTTCACCTTGAAGTTTTTCCAATGACCAAAATTTTCTCTCTTTCTTCATTGTTTTCACTTTGCAAACTCTTGCCAAGTGGCCAGTCTCATAACAATTGCGACAACAAAATGCAATTTTTTCATAATCTACTTGTTGATCCCATTCTCTTGATTTAGATTTAATTTTAATAGCAACACATATTCTGGTATATATAGCATGCGTTTCTTAATAGTTAGTCCTTCCTCGATGAATTCTCCTAGGGTATTTCCAATATTCTTCAAAACATCCTTATTGATAAGCTGATATGGAAGTCCAAAAAGCCTAACCCAAATTGGAAGCTTCTTAATAGTTTCTGTCTCAATAGAAAAATTTTCACTTCATGGTCTTAAATAAAGGGTATCTCTCCCTCTAAACCATGGGCCACCACTCAATATTTTATCCCTGATTTCTGAATTAGAAAAGATGACAAGGAAAAAACCTTTAGGAAGAAAACTCATAGAGTAAGTTGAATTCAATCCCCTCTTCCACTTGGTCCAATCTTGAATCTCCAAAAGCCCTGGCCAGGATCTATGGAACTTACATATTAACCCCCTGCTTTTCAAAACCATGATATCATGGTCAATCATCTCATCCTTGATGGTCACTTTTGGTGCAACACCTGCTACTTGGATCGAATTTTCCATATATTTGCTTTTCCACTTATCTTCAACTTGGGTATCCATACTTCCAACTAGGGCATCCTCACTTCCCATTAGGGCTTTCAAATATGACTTTCCTTCCAAACTAACTAGTGGGGTTGGGGTTGGGGATCACTCTTGGCTTGCACTCCCTCCTGGCTCGCACTCCCTCTTCGCTTGCACTCCCTCCCAACTTGCACTCCCTCTTGGTTCACAATCACTCGTCTCTTCTTTCTTACGGCGTTCCTTTGCTTCGGAAACAATATTTGCCACAATCATGGTAAGGGTTTGAAGCATTGATACATTCCGAATGAATCTGCTGCTCTTCCGCCATATCTGAAGATCTCAAGATTGGCTTGCACTCGCTTTCGGCTTGCACTTCCTCCTAGCTTGCACTCCCTAACAACTTTCACTCCTGCTTGGCTCCCACTTGCTCTTGTCTCTTCTTTCTCCCGGCATTCCTTTGCTTTGGCAATTTTCGGAAACAATATTTGTTGCATTCATTGTAAGGGTTTGAAGCATTGATACACTTCGCACGAATCTGCTACTCTTCCGCCATATCTCTAATGCTAGTTATGATAGAGTGGCCACAGTGATTTGTTATTATTATACCTGTGTTATTGCTCTCTTTTGAGACATGCTTTGTATGTTACATCATTAGTCTAAGGGTACATAAAGTATGGCTGGTAGGAGGTCAGCAGCCGTTATCAAGCACCCTGTTGGCATAGGCAACAAAGAACGAACATTTTAACTCTACCTCCAACCTCCAGCAAGTAATTTATTTTTTTTAGATACATTATTTTTTGTAACAGTATAGGTGGCCAACTTTGCTTTAAATATGTCAACTTCTCCCAGTTCGAGAAAAGGATTTCTATAAAAAGTAGCTTCACAATGCCTATCAGTCTTCAAACTGAAATAGTAATGTTCCTTTCAAGCCTAGGTTTGGTATGGTACACATGCTTCTCTTGATTTTTTGTTTGGTTATGATTATTGAACATATTCTTTTTATAATATTAGAATCATGTGCTTGTGTGTTTAAGTTGGTTTCTCATCTATGCTCTTTTTTGATCTTTCACATAAAATATTAGCACTAAGCAAAATGCCTTATGAAATTATAATTGATTTGAAAATATCTAACAATTTCACCTCATAATTTTCAAATTGTAGGCATAAAATTTTAATCTCTGACTTGTGCACATTTCTTACTATATTAAAGTCAATCTGGTTCAAGTTTTACTCTGATTGTTCAACTTTTATTGTTCAGGCAAGTTTGCAGTATCTTTTGTTCCGGGTGCTTGTTGCAGAAGACCATATTTGACACCCAACGATGGGAATATATCTTAGTAGCCCCAAAACACAAAAGGTGTCAGAAGAAGGAGAAAATGACCGAATTAGATATGGTGTCTCTAATATGCAAGGCTGGCGTGCCAGAATGGAGGATGCGGTGAGGAATGAAACTTCGTAAAGTTATAAAGTCATCTGTTTTATTTCATTTATACATTTCATCTGAATAGAAACTAGAGCTGTCAAATATATCAATGTTTTATAAATAATTCTTAGAATCCATGAATAATTGATGGAAAGCAGTCTCTTCTTGATAGTCAATATTCTGAAGGGAATTGAAAATGATGTGCAACATGTCATTCATAGAATCAAAGAAGTGAAGAAACACCCACTAGTACAGGAGTATGGAAAGTACAAAAAGACATGCAGTGATTGGGTTCATCAGATGTAAGAGAAGGAAGAGTGTGACATGGGTAGGATTGTTTGTTAGGTATGTAAGCCATAAGGAGTTTCTAAGTTACAACGAAATTAAACTCCAATTGCAAGTGAATGGATGTGTTCTAGCAAAACTATCACCTCCATCTATTGCATACAACTAAAAAGTATAGAAATCTCTTTGCCCACTAAGATCTTGGAGATGCCCACCAACATTCCTATTGCAGCAGTAAGGGCTTTAGGCTATCTATTTAATGACGACCGCTCCAACATCGGAACAATTATTTTATGTGCACTAACTGTAGGTTTTATCAATGGACATGACGCTGTGATTTGAAAGTTCTGCAATAGACCTCAGCGCGTTGATAACCTCATTCTTTCAACCAATTGCAAGACACAAGAGGAATTAAGTGCCCTTTGAGCATGAAAGTTGCAGTGCGGAGGACAGATCTATGAGATTATGCTTTTCCTTGCAAGTCATTGACAGGGTACAGTGTCCTCATCCTTAACACAAGCAACATAACCTGCCACAGACCTAGCATCAGTGACTTTTCAGATCTCCTGACTAGTCTTCCAAGCCTCACAAGCCCTTCCATATTGCCCGTTTCTTTCTAGTTCTAGTGTGTCGACCTTGGATGTTAGGAGGGTTCCAATGGAAGCACACCTCTTGCTGCATGCACCACCCAATGGTGTTTTCTTAGCTTCGAGCACTCCCCTGTGTTGATTATTTGTTCTTATATTGATCCCATTGGTATAGTGAATGACACTGGCTCTTCGACACAGAATGTCATTTCAGACTCTTGATAGTCTCCTTTGTGTGGTCTCCAGCTGTGCATCATCAACTACTTACTTGTGGCATCCTCCTCTTTTTATCGCTCCTATTGCACATACAAGATTTGTTTTAGGATTTAGTCTGTTTTGGGTCTACCTTCTTTTTTTTTGTTAATGTTATTCTTCCTTATCTCTTTAATTTGCTAGGAATTCTTCTTTGGATCCTGGACTTCCTATGTACACATTGTTGTACATACCAGTCCCACTGACCTATTGGTATTCATGGACATTAATGTAATTTTAATTTCAATTTCAATTTATATTTAATGGGTTTGTCCTGGTAATTCAGTGAGCTTTGCATCCCTTTTCAATTCCAATAATCATGAAAAAAATGTTCTGTTTAAACTTGGATGCACCTCAGTTTCTCTAAATACCTTCCAAACATATGATTTTTTCAATTTTGTGAGGTCTAACTTTAATTCATCCAGGGTGAATCCTGAACTGAAGAACCTAGAATGCAATATACGAGTGGGGGTGGATTGTCTAATACTGTAGGTACCTCAAAACAATTACTAGCCTTCAGTGACTCTGGCTTCTGCTATATGTCTGACTTCTTTTGGAGAGGACCTCATTATGGGTTTCCCTAAAGTGATTAAATTTGTTTTTTCATTAATATGGTTCTAAGGCTATCATCCTTAGATGCTCATGTTTTATATAATAAGTGTGTACCTCTCATTAGCCGCTAAGAATTGAATCAAGCACATAACCTTGTACTTGTGGATGCATGTCTTTAACCAAAATGGTCAGACCAGGTGCCATATGTCCACTTGTTTTGACGGCTCCCCATTATGGTGTTTCTAGTTCTTAATTTTTTTCTTTTCTTTTCTGTCATTAATGTGGGTCTAATGTCTGCTAGGAGCAACTCTTTGAGGCCATGTCAGTAGATGCTGACATATTTTATAAACACTTGACATCCCTCATTAGCCACAAATATTGACTTTTAAATTCTGCTACTTGTACTGCTTGTTTTTCTTTGGAAGGTTCACTACCATATTTACCAGGTGCAGTTGAGGCTGAACCAGTCCAGTATGGTTTGACCCTAACTTCATATATATGTAATTATAGATAGATAGATAGATGTATATATTTGTATGTAAATTTACGTATGTATGTATATATTCAATTTCATTATTTATATAAAAGAAATTATTTGGCTGAGCACTTCACATGTAAAAGGAAAAAGAATTAGACAGAGGCTTTGAGTTCTTCCCCTTGTGTGAGGTGACTGCATCTTTCCATGGGTACGGCTGGTGGCTGACTACATCTCTTCATGGGTTGAGATCGGTTGCTGATTGCATCTCTTTATGGTTGGCTGGTAGATGATAGCTGACGGCCAGCATTTAACAGCTCACACCTTGCTTCTTTTTGTTCAGTTTATAGCTATGCGAGATATCCTTTTTATACCCAACTCTCAATGGTGAGATTATGTTTGAGTTTGTTTTCTAATTTAGCACATATAATTTATATATTTAATTAGGTTTAAAATATATTCTAGTATTAATGTTAAATTGGTTAACCTAAGTTTATATTTATATTATGCAATTATTAAGTCTAGTGATAAGATAATAATTTATTAAAAATATAAAATTAAGGTTTACTTGGAATTTGTTATTAAATTGATAAAAATATTAGGAGAAATGGCTTCAGAAAGGCGATAAAAATAATGAAATTTGCATGCTACTGCCAAAACGGGTTTGCCCTTTCATTGAGTAAAAAATATTTCAACTCTAAATGGAAGAAGTATTATGGAAGAAGATAAGATTCGGAAGGAAGCAGGATGAGGAATAAAAAATATTTTAGCTCTAAATGGAAGAAATATCGAGGAAGAAGATTGAGCTTTTGCAAAATAATCTATCAATTATCACACAGAGATAGAACACAAGCTTGATGAGGAAGATCTTGATGGATAAACTAGAAGAGACAATTTCCTCTTTCCACTTTGAAAAGGCACCTGGCCTTGATGGATTTCTTGCATTTTGTAATTTTTTTCAGGACATGATGTCTATGGTTGAAGAGGCTAGGAAAAAGAAGGCTATAATAAGTGAGATCTATGCAATCATTATTGCATAGGTTTGCAAGAAATGTAGGACAAAATATTTTGATGATTTTTGTTTGGCATGCCTCTATAACATGATCTATAAGATAATTTCAAAAATTATGACAAACTGATTGAAAAACTTTCTAGATTGTGTCATCTCAAAGGAATCAGGTGGTTTTCTTGTGGTAAGCAAATACATAATGGTATAATACAAGAGGCCGTACATTCTCTTCAGTCCATTAAAAAACAGATAGGATTGTAAAATTGGATATTAACAAAGCATATGAAAGGGTATGCTGGAATTTTCTATTTAATATTCTCACGAAATTAGGTTTGATCAAGTTTGGTGTGAATGGATTAGATGTTGTTAGTTGTTACAACACTCCAAAATATTTTATTTTCATCAATGGATCAATTGCTGAATACCTTGAAATTTGAATCATGTCACAGACTCTAGAAAGATGACCCACTATCTCCTTATCTCTTCATTATTCTTACTGTGCCATTGAGAAGAACTCTCTCAAAGGCAAAAATGTGAAGAAAGCAGCCAGGTTCCAAGAACAAACATTGATGGCAAGTATCACAAAAGATTGAAAAGAAATTGAGGAAAATAGACACACAAGATATGGATGGTATGCCATAGCACAAAGAAACACTAAATATAACTGGCTAAATGAAAGCATTCAGATACAAATGTTTAGGTGAGTGACCTATACACAATCATCTCAACCAAGGCATGATCCATGAGCATTTGCCCAAGTAAATGTCGACCCTTGATTAAATAATTAAGGTTTAATCAAGGCCATACATAGATGCATAAAAACGAGAGTAATTATTGACTTTTTATTAAATGTGTTAATGGATTCAATACATGAGTCAATCTTAACTCTCAACAAAGTGGAAGGCAAAATCATAGGTATTCAAGTTGTGACAAATGGTCCTTTTGAATCTCATCTCCAATTTGTTAATGACACCTTTTTTTTAGGGCATCATTTGGTTAGTGAGGCCATGGAATTAAAATCAATACTATCATGCTATGAGAAGGCTATTGGACAGTGGGTTAATACGACAAAATCCAATATTGTTGTTTTTTCAATATTCCCTTTATTTACAATGGATTATTGTAGAGATTATAGGGTTTTGCCATGTTTGGAAAGGTAAGTTCTTTGGAATGATTATGAGGAAGAGTTTAGGTTTTGTCTTTGCAAACAGGATAGGGTTTGTAGAGGAAAGCATATTGGAGGGGTAGGCTTGTGTAATTGCACATTTATGAGCTTGGAATTAGGACCAAAACTTGTTTGGAGATTATTAAAATATCAAGGAAGAGTTGGCAAATATATTACTCTAAAGAAATGAACTTTGCCTAGGGGATTGACAATATGAAACTTAATATCAAAGAGTTTGCAATTAATCAATAAACATATTAAGTGGTTAGACAATGGGGGGGATTTTGGAAATATCCAATATGATGCTTGGTTGAAGCCTTATCCTCTTATTTTTGATTCAAAATGACAGTCATTGTTTCGGGCCTCTTTGGCTAAATCCAAAAGTAAAAAATTATATTGATATGAGCAATAATTCCAAATCTTGGATTTCTGTTAGCAATTTGGTCGAGGGAGAGGACCTTAAACAAGCAGAGGAAACCCCAAATGATGCTTCAAGAGTTCAAGTTGCCCATTTTTTCTATGTAAGGATGAGTTTGGGATATATCAAAACATGGTGGGTACTTGGTCAAGTTGGGATATAAGGCTTTCAAGAAATTTAAATTCCTTACTTCCAAGGATTTCCATTAAGAGAATGTTTGGTCACCTGAGGTCCTCTCTAAGGCCTCGACATTCCTTTGGTTAGGCAATTCAAAGCAAATTTCTTATGGGTGACACTTTGCAAAGAAGAGGATATGGTGGACCTTTTAGGTGCGCTTTGTGTAAGGAACTAGAAGTGTTAGGTTATCTACTTCTTTATAGAGCCTTTGCTTCTACCATTTGGGGCCATTGTCTCAAGAAAATAACTATCTAATGCGTTCTGAATGCTCTCTGACGGGTTAGAGGGACTTTGGGGATATAGCTCTCAATCTGGGAGAGGGCTCTCATTTTATGACCCCTCAAGTCCAGAGGTTATTTTTGTAAAGTTCTTCTCTTCCCTTAAGTAAGATGCTGGGAAACCAATCCTTCAATATGAAAGATCTTCCAGGAATCATCGACAAAGTGATGGACAATTACCTGATGATGGGCTCATTGAATGGAACTTCTATTTGGTTGGATTGGAGCGAAGGTGGAAGAAAGACAGAAAACTTCTCGCCCTCTTGGAATGGGCCTGAAAAACTGCTATTATCTGGAAAACTACCATGTGATTTTTTGTAAATCCAAAATCTAGAATCAAACTCAAAATCTATTGTGCTATTGTTTGTTTCTGCTGATATAATTGAATGAAAAAGCTGAAATCTAAATTAAAATAAAAAACTTGTTTGAATGAAATCTGAAATTTCTGGAAATGGATCGATGACCTTGGATAGCAAAGTAAACACACAAGAATATAAACTGAACTAAATTTTGATCTTTGGACTAAAAGCTGAAATAAAATACAAGTGTATTGTATTCCAAAAACAAAAACAAATTTGATCTTGGCCAAACAATTTTTTTACTCATAGACTCTACAAAACAAATTTGTTTTTCTAAAAACACCCTGTTCCCCTAGACTTACATTCTTTATTAACTTATTTCTTTAACATAAAATATAAGAGATGCTTTAACAACCTTATTTTTCTTTCTAATTGTAAATGACACCTACGAAACATATAACTTCTTTATTACTCTTTTAATTCCCACAAAAAGATCCTTTATAACTACTTGATTATGACCTCTATGACAAGATTCTTTAAAACTGTTATGACATCGTTGTCACATATAAATGCTTTTGTCCTATGACCCATTTTATAAATAATTTTTTTAATATAAACAAACTAACATTGTACTAAAGTTCATCATAAACACAATCTAGACAATGAATAGGAAAGTTAGAAGTTAAATTAAGATTTCCCCCCTTTATGACTTAAAATTATAGCCCAATATTTTGGAATTTATTGGGCTTGCTTTCCTTTATTTCTTTAACTGTCACTAACATGGTTCATGTCCTTTTAAAATTCTACTAGGTAATGGCAATTGAGAAGTCACCATTATATTGGATCATTGAATTTGAATTCTATTAGTCTGACCTTACAAAGTTTAGGTAATGTTTTAACTAACAGTTGAATTCTGACAGCGTAATCATGGTGCTGGAAGATCTTCTGGTGGAGGTTACATAACTTATATATTGAAATTTTGTGATTAACTTCTGTCCTGCTCATTTTGTTTTGTTAGTTTCTTTACGTATGCCAGAGAATGCTTGAAAAAAAGAAAAATCTTATCAGACTTTTCCTATTTTTAAATGTCTTGTGTAAGGTATTGATATATGTATGACAATGTACAACTTTTATGTGGTGATGAACCCTAATTAATAATTTTATTGCTTTAAATAATAAAAGAATGCAATTTGTTTTGGATGTTTGCATGCAGCATGCAGCAGTTCCAGATCTTGATAACGGCATGTCGTTCTTCGGTGTTTATGATGGACATGGAGGTATGCTGTACACATTATGATACAATTTTGATTTAAGCTTTTAAAATTAAATGAAGTGAATATTTGACAAATTTCAAAGTTCACAATCATGGATTTTCAAAGCGATTCAGGCTTTTAAGCTGTCAAATTCACCCTCTCATTATGGGTCATCCTTGATAACAATGGTTCTTCAAGCTCCTTAGATGCTAGGTCTTAGCTCAATGTGAGCAGAACTCTACATCGTACATCATCAGAGTTATTTTAGAATACAATCACTTTGAGTGAAGCCGTGCTTACCATTGTGGCTACTTACCTGCAAATCCAACTTTATAATCTCTATATGGGGATTATTGTTGAAATTTGTACTCTGCTCCAGTTCAACTAACCGACACTAATATTTTTTTAATTATAATAATATATATTATGAATTTATCAATTCTTTTCTAGAGCTGATTCATTTTCCTCCTTGTCTGGTCTGAAACATTACGTAAGTCACCAAAGTTCACTGCATCAGTCCATACCGGTTTTTTGTCACCAATTTGTTTGTGATAAGTTTAAGATTATGGGGAGGCAGGGAAACAATAATCTGATACAAGTATTATCTTTCATTTCAGTTTTTTGCCTAGAAGAAGCATTCAATAAAAGTGTATAAGATACTTCGTTCAATCAATAACTACAGCTTTTGTAATTTTTACTCTACCTAAAGATGTGAAGAAATATTTGATATTTTGCCTTAGTAAGGGGTACTTCTAGGCTCAATTCAGGAGAAACTAATGTACATAGTACTGTTTACTAATGATTTGTAATTCTCAAAATTATAAGTGCTTGTTAGCCAAATTTGCATAACTAACAAGTTAGTTTTTTAAATTTTTAGTTTTGATGTGCACAGGGAACTGCAGTTACCCTGAAAATATGAACATTCTTGGGCCACTACTCACAGGGGGCTTTCTTGAAAATTTTGAAGCCACCTTGAGCATTGGATAGGATGCAAAATTTGTGACCTTAATTCTCATCCATATGTCACCAATTTGTATAGAAGAATTAAAATTGGCATTTTCATTGTGATCTGAGCTCACAAAGAGTTCCAATTGCATCAAAGGTCTCTTGGATACTACTGAAATGGACTTAAAATTTGGGATTAGCTAACAGAAGAAACTGAAGTACCATAAATGCAATTGGAAGCCAGCTAGTTCTCCAAGTTTAAGTTAATAGATGCGACGGAAGACATCTTTGTGCTGAATTTTGACGGGCATTCAAAATGTGCATAATGATTTACAAAAATTGGAAAGTAATTTGACTCAGATGTTTCGTAATATAAGAGAATGATGTGGAAAAATGCACGTGGATCCATACAAGGATCCAAACACCTTGTATGGCCAGTGCATGGTAATTCACATTCATTTAACAAGAGATGTAAAAGTACTTTACGTATGGATCATTTTGATCAAATGTTTCAATGAATGTAGTTACTTGGGCTTGGCACCTGTGGGAAAGGGGATTATGTTAGGCAAGTCAATGGTTGTCATCAATAGTTTGAAATATTTGATAGAGGTTTATTGTACTTATCTGTTTTGAGGTTTAGTGTATGGAAGTAAGGCATTTAATTATAACTTATGGTATATTCATATAGCACATGCATGATTTTGTTTCTTCATCATAATAAGTTCAGTGTTTAGCCAAGTATAACTTTTTTACTTAACAGTGAGTCTTAATTCTTGGGTATTTTTCGGCTATGTTTTGTCAATAAGACTGGTGACACATTTATTGTGCAACAGTATTCTCAGTGTACATTGATTTCAGCTTTAATGAATGGTTTTGCACAGATCAAAACCTTGGTCCTTTCATGGTGAACTAGCATCTTCTGCTTGGGTTTTTTTGATTCTTTTGTTTTCCATGTGTGTAATAAATTCAAAATTTGACCAATTTATAATTGTAAAATAATTTTTAAGTATCTATAATTGGTACAAATATATGTGACCTATCTTTTAATTTTTATATTTTATTCTTAAGCTTTTAAATCTAGTCACATGGCGGTTGAATGCAACCATGTTATTATAAAATTTACAGCGTCTTTTGGTAGATTTGGTGTAAATATATTTAACTGATGACATATTGTACAGGTAAACTAGTGGCCAAGTTTTGTGCCAAGTATCTGCACCAAGTTGTAAAAGCCGAAAATCATCAAAAGGGTGATATATGTGAAAGCCTTCAAACTGCGTTCTTCAGGTTCTTACTTTTATTTAACTATCTGCTTGAATGAGTTGTAATTGTTTCCTTTAATGCCAGATTTTGTATATTATAATTGACAGCTCTTTTTGTTGGTCTTTTACACTTCTTAATACGGTTGTAGTCAGTGTCTGAAATGATACTTAAAAGTGTAAGATGGTTCAATAATCTGAATTCCAATATCATGTATTGAAGACCGTCCTTTGGGGTGTGGTCTAGTAGTTGAGATGGATATATATACAAATGACCCAGGATCAAAATCTGGCAGGCTTAGATCCTTGTGCATGTGTGTTGGGAAGTTTGAAACATGAAATTTGGGACCCCATGTTATCAATGAGAATCCAACTAAATTTTATAATCAAATGGTTTTTTTATCAAACAAGAGAAAATATAGTGAACTTTAATATTCATTTTAATTCATCTTGTCTTTGCTATGGATAAGGACAAGGTTTGACATTGTTATGATATCTCATCTCTTGGTTTGAGTTGTAAGATTTTGTTCATGAACTGCATGGCCAAAAAATATGTCATGGGGATAGACTTTCCCATGATGAAGCAATAGAACAATTTTCGTGTTTGAGATTTCAAAATGACTTTCATATTTAAAAAAAAAAACTACATGTGGCTTCTATTGGGGGCCACTCCCATTAAAATAACAAAATATTATATTTGCTGTTAGGTTAATTAAACCATATCTAGCTTGCCATTTTATCAAAAACATTATTGATTTCCTTTTCTATCAACTATATTCTTCATCTTCCTCAAAGTGCTATGTTTCCTCAATCGGCGTCTTGACATCATTTTCATTAAGAGATAAAATCCTACTTGGCTAGTTGCCTTTTAAATTTTGTATTTCACCAAGACAAAGATCAACACCACAATTGGCTAGAATATCTACTACCCGATTTCCTTCTCTATAGATATGCTCACATTTCCAAGAGATTGCCTCTAGTAATAAATGATGAACATCAACAATAATATTATTTTTTATCCAATCCCTATATCCATTTTTGTTGATAACATCAATGATAATTTGTGAATCCCCCTCAATTGAAATATATTTCCATCCTTTTTCAATCGCAATTTTAGCTCCTATAAGAAGTTCCCTAGCCTTTGCATAATTGTTAGTTGATGTTCCATATGACTCTGAGTAAGAGGAGAATTTTGCATTCATTATTTCAAAAAGCACCACCTCCACCGGGTTTTCTTGGATTTCCTTTGGAAGCACCATCAAAATTAACTTTCATAAACTGAATTTGTGGACATTTCCATTTTATTGTAAAATCAAAGTAGATCCTTTGTTTTAATGCTATGGTCTCAGATGACTCTTTAATGCTGCTCTTGAGACTTCCCATGATGAGCACCAGATCTGGTACTAATGAGAGGCAGTACTACGGTTCCAAACTTGGGCATGATTCTAAGATTTATTTTTAAAAATTCTGTTATTCCTTTCAAGCCATAAATTTAAACAAATAATGTTAGGACCAATCCTCTACATTATACATAATGCTTTAGATTTGAAATAATAAATCTAACATTTTATCAACTCTTTCAATGTTGATGGAGCTACTTGATATATTCTTTTTTTTTTTTTTTGAAAGTAACCCCAAATGGTGTGAGCAAAGGGACAATGAAGAAGTAAATGGTCTGATGTTTCTAAATCCCTCTCACACAAGGCACATCTAAAATGTCCATGATCTCCTCTTCTGTGTAGACTCTTTCCTATAAGAATCTTACTTTGAACTACTAACCAAAGGAATGTTGAGGCCTTAAGGAGAGCCTCAAGTAACCAAACATTCTTCCAAGGGAAATATTTGGGAGTAGAAAATTTTGATTGCTCTAAATCCTCATATCCCAACTTGACTAACTATCCGCAATCTTTTGTTAGATTCCAAACCAACTCATCCTTTCATGTAAAAACTAGGCAAATAAAACTTTTGAAGCTCATCTGCAATTTGTTTGAGTTCCTTTCCTTCAACTAGGTTACTAATAGATATCCATGATTTGGAGTTGTTGCTTTGCTCACATTAATATAATGTTTTTTGACCTTTATAAGCTAGGCAAGATTGAGCCAATGGATGCCATTTTGAAATAGAGATGAGAGGATAAGGCTTCAACCAAACATCAGACCAAAAAATTGCTTAATTCCTGTCTTTGAATAACCATCTAACATGTTTCTTGATCAATTGCAAACTATCTGATATGAAGTTCCATGTTGGCGGTCCTTTGGATAGGGTTTTACTAAATGATTTCATTTCATCTAAAGAACCTATATATTTTTGAAGTAACATTTTTGTTCAACTCTTTCCTTGATCTTTGAATAATATCCAACCAAGTTTTGCCCTTAAGGCCAAACTCATAAGTTTGCAATTCTGCAAGCTTGCTTCTCCAATATTCTTTCCTTTGCAAACCCTATCCCACTTACAAAGAGGAAACACAAATTTTGCCTCATATCCTTTCCAAAGAAAGTCTCTTTGAATGTTATGCTATACCTACTTGCAATATTGAATTTTATAAATAGGGATGGATTGCAATGTAGTCTTTATGAGTTGTAGCTTTCCTACCATGGTTAAGAACATACCTTTGCAACCTGCCAAACAAGCTTTCATTCTATCCAAACAAGTTACTCAAAGCTCATTTTTATTTCCTTTATAAGACAAAGGAATTACCTAAGTAGGTCAATGAAAGTTTTCCAGTTTTAAACCCTAAATATCAACAATTATTTTTTATAAATCTAGGACAGTGTTAATGAAAAATGTGCTGGATTTAATAATATTTACGAACTATCCAATAGCTTTCTCATAGCATCACTAACTCCATGGCTTCACTAACTGAGGGATGGCCCAAAAAAAAGTATCATCAACAAATTGGAGATGAAATGCGAAAGGATCATTTTCTGTGACTTGAATACCTTTGATTTTTCCTTCCATTTTTGCCTTTGAGAAAACTCTTCCTAATGCCTCCACAAGAATAATTAAGAGATAAGGAGATAATGGATAACCTTGGCAGAGTCTACAAGATGACTTAAAGTAACCAATAGGAGAACCATTGATCAAACTAAAATATTTGGAAGTGCTATAATAACATTTAATCCATTTACACCGATCATGATTAAAACCAAACTCCAACAAACCGTATCATATGCTTTGTTCATATCTAATTTTATAAGCATACCAGTTTTTTCATGGAATGAAGAGAATGTATGGCCTCCTATGCAATGATTGCACCATCAAAAATTTATTTACCACGAACAAATTTTAACTTGTTTGCCTTCATTTTTTGAAAATTGTAATAAGTTATATGTGGCTTCTATTGGGGTCCACCCCATCAAAATACGAAAATATTACATTTGCTGCAGCATACCTTTTATCACAGTTTTTTCATTTCTTTTTTCTCTTAAATATATTCTTCAACTTCCTCAAAGTGATATGTTTCTACAATTGACATCATTTTGATTAAGACATAAAATCGCACTTGGCCAATTGCCTTCTAAAATTTGAATTTCATCGGAATGAAGATCAACACCACAATTCACTAATTTATTTGCTACTCGATTTTCTTCTCTATAAATATGCTCACACTTGCCAGGAGATTGCCTCTAGTAATAGATGATGAACATTAACAATAATATTATTTTTTATCCAGTCTCCACATCCATTTTGTTAATAGCATTGATGATAATTTGTGAGTCCCCCTTAGTTGAAATATTTCCATCATTTTTCTACCGCAGTTTTAATCCATGTAAGAAGTGCTCTAGGTAGAGCCTCTAATGACCAAACGTTCTTCCAAAGGAAAATCTTTGGGAGAAGGAAATTTTGATTGTTCTAAATCCTCATATCCCAACTTGATCGAGTATCTACCATCCTTTGATAAATTCCAAACCAACTCATCCTTTCGTGTAAAAATCGGCAAATAAAACTCTTGAAGCATCTTTTGAAGTTCATTTGCAATTTGTTTGAGTTCCTCTCCTTCAACCAGGTTACTAAAAGAAATCCATGATTTGGAGTTTTTGCTCATAATAATATAGTCTTTGACCTTTGGACATGCTAGGCATGCTTGAGCCAATGGTTGCTATTCTGAGTCAGAGATAAGAGGATAAGGCTTCAACCAAGCATTAGACCTCCTCATTGACTGACCATATAATATGTTTCTTTATTAATTGCAAACTCTCTGATATGAAGTTCCATGTTGACGATCCTTTGGGTAGAGTTCTTTTCCTAAATAATTTCATTGCATCAAGAAACCTATATATTTTTGAAGTAATATTTTGCCCAATTCTTTCCTTGATCTCTGAATAATCTTCACCCAAGCTTTGCACCTAATGCCAAATTCATTAGTCTGCAGTTTTGGAGGCCCGCTCTTTCAATATTCTTTCCTTTACAAACCCTATCCCAATTACAAAGAGGAAACTTAAATTTTTCCTCACAACCTTTCCATGGAAAGTCTCTTTGAATTTTATCAGTTCTGATGCAATACCTGTTGGCAGTCTTGAAAGTGACATTATATAAATAGGAATAGATTGCAATGTAGTCTTTATGAGTTGTAGCCTTCCTGCCATGGTTAAGAACTTACCTTTCCAACTTGCCAAACAAGCTTTCATTCTATCCAAAAAAGAGATCCAAAGCTCCTTTTTATTTCCTTTATGAGACAAAGGAATACCCAAGTAGGTTGATGGAAATTTTTCAATTTTAAACCCTAAAATATTCACAATAATTTGTTGTAAATCTAGGGCAGTATTAATGAAAAAAATCTTGGATTTTGTAGTATTTACCAACTGTTTAGTAGCTTTCTCATAGCATGATAATATTGATTTAAACTCCATGGCCTCACTAACTGAGGGATGGCCCAAAAGAAAAGTATCATCAACAAATTGGAGATGAGATTCGGAGGGACCATTTTTTGCAACTTGAATACCCTTGATTTTTCCTTCCATTTTTACCTTTGATAAAGCTCTCCCTAATGCTTCCGCTAGAATAATGAATAGATGAGGAGAAAGTGGATAACCTTGATGAAGTCCACAAGATGACTGGAAGTAACCCATAGAAGAACCATTGATCAAAATAGAAAATTTTGCAGTGCTATAACAACATTTAATCCACTCACACCAACTATAATCAAAGCCAAATTTTCTGAGAATAACATGTAGAAAATTCCAAGAAACCCTATCATATGCTTTGTTTATATCTAATTTCAAAAGCATACCTCGTTTTTTCGTGGAATGAAGAGAATGTATGGCCTCTTGTGCAATAATTATACCATCGAGAATTTATTACCATGAACAAAACCACCTTGTTCTTCTAAGATAAGACACCCTAGAATGCCCTTCAACCTACTTACCATAATTTTTGACATGATCTTATAAATCATATTACAAAGGCTTAGTGGACGAAAATTATCAAAATAGTTTGTCGCCTTTCTTGGGAAACAAGGTAATAAAAATAGCATTGATCTCACTTATTATAGCCTTCCTTTTTCGGACCTCTTCAACTGCAACTAACATATCACTTCAATAAATCCCAAATTTTTTGAAAGAAAATTGTAGGAAATCCATCGGGACCAGGTGCCTTGTTAGGATGGAAAGAGAAAACTGCTTCATGGAGCTCCTCCATAGATATCTTCTTCATCAACTTTCATTTTGTCCTTTTAAGTGATAATTGATGGAATATTTATCAGAAATTTTTCTTGTGTCTCCTTATCTTGCCTAGAATCTGACAAAATATTTTTGAAATAATTAATTGCTTCCTTCCTTATATCTTCTTCGTCCTCAATATTTCTTCCATCTTGAGTTATAATATTTTTGATATGATGAACAAAAAAATTTGTTTTTGCTGCAGCATGATTTTTTTTTGTATTTTTATCTCCTTCCTTAGCCATTTCTCTCTAGATTTTTGGAACCACTATGACTCCTCCTTTTTCAATGCATTATGATAATTAGAAAGTAATTGTTTTTCTTTCACATAAGAATCCTCACCCATTCCATTAATTTATACTATCTTTTGTAAAGTTTTGAGCTTGGATTTAATTTCTTTCTTTTTTTTTTAAAATGTTACCAAAAGATTTGGCATTTCAAATCTTCATTTGCTCCTTTAAATATTTCAACTTTTGAACAAACCTGTACATACATGATCCTTCAGATTTTGATTCATAAAAATCAGGGTCTTGGAGTCATATAGATTATTATTAGGTAACTCACAAGTCAAAAGAATGGGTTTGTGATCTGATCTTGCTCGCAATTAAATATCTAAAGATATTGTATACTTTGTTTGCAACCATTTATTAGATAACAAGAATCTATCCATTTATTAAATATAATGAAAGCTTGAGGAACTAACATCGCAAAGGTCATTTGAATTGACAAATAAAGCAAAATATTTCATTGATTTAGACCATCCTGGAATGCCACCCTTGTTTTCCAAAGGAGATAGAGTAGTATTAAAATTACCCCCAAAAATCCAATTATTTTTTGCTTCTAATAGTTATCCATCCCATTTGCATTTGTCCCACATTATTGCAATACCACCCGAAGCTCTTGTAGAAGAAAATGCTAAACAATCATCTATCTTCCAAATCTTCTTAAAAGCATCTTTCACGTGGAGTAACTATAGTTGGAGCATATACATTTATAACCCCAACTTTGATGTTTTCCTCTTTCCTCCAAAATAATCCAGCAACCCAATTACTTTTTGCTTCTAATAGTTATCCATCCCATTTGCATTTATCCCATATTATTGCAATATCGCCTGAAGCTCTTGTAGAAGAAAATGCTAAACAATCATCTATCTTCCAAATCTTCTTAAAAGCATCCTTACATTCCTCACTACTTAATTTTATCCATAATAACTCCTTTTTCAGGTGTTCTATTCATACCGCTAATATTCCATGATATCATTTTCATCATCAACACTTTTAATTTTATTAGTGGGCTTAGCCTCGCTTCTTGTTAACACCTATGACATATTTATTTGGCTTCCCAGATCAATATCCTTTCGAGTTTCTTTTTCTCTTTGTTCTTGATTTGATGGCCTTCCTCTCCTTCTTCCATTCCCTTCAACACTCTCATCTTCATCAATATCTTCTATTTTTCCATATTGTTAATAATGAGACTTATCTTCTAAAGATTTATGTTGCCCTAAAGAGTCGAAAGTGCAAGGAATAGCCTTATTAGCATTTTCTTCTTTATGTTGCCTTGAAAATTCTAAACTGCATAGATGATCCTCCATAGTCATTACTTTCTTATGTTGGCTTGGAAACCCTAAATTTCCTTGGATATCCTCCATAAGATTTTCTTTACTTTATTGCTCTTGAAATCCTAAAGTGCAAGGAATACACTCCGTACTACTTTCATTTTTATTGTAAGGAGAAGATTTTATGCTACTTGAGGATAATAAAATTTGCTTTAAAACTTGTCTCCCCATCTTCCTTTGTTTTAAAATTTGCCTTCCCCTCTTCCTTTTCACCTTTAGCTCCTTCTATATTTGAACTCGTGCATTGTACTTCCTCATCCCCTATATCCTTTTTTTCTTCTAATGGCTGATTTGAGTGAATTGAATGGCCTTTGCCATCTGATGATGTAGAGGGATTTTTCTGGCCACTTTCTTATGAGTGGAAAATCCTTGATTTGACCTAGCTTCTCCTGTGATATGATCTCCTTGTTTCAAATTGAAGCTACCCTCATGCCCAAAAATTTCCACCTCTTCCTCCATTTTCACTTTGCAGTCTCTTGCCATGTGTCGAGTTTCATGACATTTGGGACATCAAAATGCAATGTTTTCATAATCCACTTGTTGATCCCATTCTCTTGATTCAGATTTGATCCTAATCGACTACGGTAAAGGTGTAGAAATATCCATGGCAACACATATTCGAGTGTATACAACATGCCTTCTCTCCTTAGTAGTTGGTCCCTCATCGATGAATTCACCTAGAGTATTACGAATATTCTTCAAAACCTCCTTATTGATGAGTTGATAAGGAAGTCCAAAAAGCCTAATCCATATCTGAAGCCTTTTAATAGTTTTTGTGTCCACAGAAAATTTTTCACTCCAAGGTCTTAAATATAATGCATCTTTGCCCCTAAACCACGGGCCTCCATCCATTATTTTATCCCTTATTTATGAACTAGAGAAAATAATGAGGAAAAATCCTTTTGGAAGAAAAGTCATGAAGTAATTTGAATTCAATCCCCACTTCCACTTGATCCAATTTTGAATCTTAGAAAAACTTGGCCAATATCCATGACTGGGTTTGCCATAGATACGCTCTTCCTCTTATTGCTAGCTAGGGCATCCATACTTCCAACTTGGCCACTCATACTTTTGGTAAAGACTTCACAAATTACTTTCTTTCCATGTTACTTGGATTTTCTTCAAATGAATCCTTTAAATTCTCCTAAGATCTGGAACAAGAAGTGGCACTTGTTCCTTGGTCACACTTAGCTTTCTACTTTGTACTTCCTTGCTCACATTTCCTTCTCAGTCCTGGCTCGTGCTCGCACTTGCTTTTGGCTGCACTCACCCTTGGCTCGTGCTCGCACTTGCTTTTGGCTGCACTCACCCTTGGCTCGTGCTCGCACTTGCTTTTGGCTGCACTCACCCTTGGCTCGTGCTCGCACTTGCCTTTGGCTGCGCTTACCCTTGGCTGCGCTTACCCTTGGCTCGTGCTCGTACTCGCTTTCGGCTTGTGCTCACACTCGCTTTCAGCTTGTGCTCACACTCGCTTTCGGCTTGTTTGCCATAATTTTTGAAATGATCTTAGAAATCATATTACAAAGGCGTATTGGATGAATATTATCAAAATATCTCATCTCACCTTTCTTGGGAACCAATGTAATAAAAGTGGCATTGATCTCACATATTGTAGCCTTCCTTTTTTGGGCCTCTTTAACCATATTTGACAGCTTCATGTAGCTCCTCCATAAATATCTTCTTCATCAAGCTTTCATTTTGTCCTTGTGTGATAATTGATGGAATATTTTGCAAAATCATACCTTGTTCCTCCTTATCTTGCCCAATATTTGACAAAATATTTTTGAAATAATTAATTGCTTCCTTCCTGATATCTTTTCCTTCCTCAATATTACTTCTAGCTAGAGTTAATATATTTTTGATGAAACGAAAAGAAAAAAATTGTTTTTGCTATAACATGAAAAAATTTGGTAATTCAATCTCCTTCCTTATTTCTCCCTAGATTTTTGGAATAAACATGACTTCTTCTTTTTCAATGCATTATAATAATAAAAAAGTAATTGTTTTTCTTTGACATAAGAATCCTGGTCCATTCCATTTGATTTCTACTATCTCTTTTAATTTTTGATCTTGGATTCAGTTTTCTTCTTTTCGTTGAAAATGTTACCAAAAACTTTTACATTCCAAATCTTCATTTGCTGCTTTAGGTATTTCGTCTTTTGAACAAACCTGTACATAGATCCTTCAAAATTTGCTTCATCCCAGCATAACATAACCATTTGGAAGAAATCAGGGTCATGGAGCCACATAGACTGGAAGCAAAATGGCTTTAGATGATCATTATTGGGTAAATCACAATTCAAAAGATGGGTTTGTGATCTGATCTTGCTTGCAATAAAATATGTGAAGATAGAACTATTTTGAAGTCACCCCCAAGAATCCATAGATCACAATTATGAATTGTGTTTAACAAAAATATGCTAAGGTCCTTCCACTATCTTTCACGAGGACTAACTATAGATGGAGCATATACATTTATAACCCCAACTTTAGAGTTTTCCTCTTTCTCGCAAAATAGTCCAACAACCCAATTAGTTTTTGCTTCTAACTGTCCATCCTTTTATAAGCATAACACGTCTTCTAAATCTTTTTAAAAACATCCTTACATTTCTCACTACTTAATTTTGTTTCTTGTATTAAAATAAACTAAGGACTATAACAACCTTTTAATTCCTTAATAACTCTTTTTTTAGGGGTCTTATTGATAGGCCTAATATTCCATGCTATCATTTTTCATCAGCACTTTTTATTTTTCTTAGTGGGCTTAGTGCCACTTCTTGTTGTTAACGCCAATGATATTTTTATTTGGCTTCCCAAATCATTAGCCCTTTGAGTTTTTTTCTCTTTGTTCATACTTTGACAACCTTCCTCTCCTTTTTCCATTCCCACCAACACTTATCCATATTGTTCATAATGAGACTTATCTTTTAAAGATTTATCCTGCCCTAAAGAATCTAAAATGCAAAGAATAGCCTCATAAACACTTTATTCTTTATGTTGCCCTAGAAACCCTAAAGTACAAGGATGATCCTCTATAGTAATTACTTTGTTATGCTGCCTTGGAAACCCTAAATTTCCATGGATATGCTCCATATGCATTTCTTTATTATGCTGCTCTTGAAACCCTAAAGTGCAACGGATGCACTCTGTGCTACTTTCATTTTTATTGCAAGGAGAAGATTTTATGCTACTTGAGGAAAGTGAAGATGATTTGCCTGGATTAACCTTGACCTCCACCTTTTTAGCTTTAAAATTTGAACTCAAGTGAATTGTAATGGCCTTTGCCATTTGATGATTCAGAGGGATTTTTTGGGCCACTTTCTTAGGAGTGGAAAATTCTTGATTAGACCTAGCTTCTTCTATGATATTTCATATTGAAATTTGTCTCATGCCCAAAATTTTCCATCTCTTTCTCCATAATTTTTACTTTGCAATCTCTTGCCATGTGTTTGTTTTCATAACATTTGCGACATCAGAATGCAATGTTTTCATAATCCACTTGTTGATCACATTCTCTTGATTCATATTTAATCCTAATGGACCGTGGTAAAAGTTTTGAAATATTCATGGCAACACATATTCGAGTGTATATAGCATGCCTTCTCTCCTTAGTAGTTGGTCCCTGCTAGATGAACTGCCCTAGTGTATTGTTTATATTCTTCAAAACCTCCTTATTGATGAGCTGATAAGGAAGTCCAAAAAGCCTAATCCACATTGGAAGCCTTTTAATAGTCTGTCTCCACAGAAAAATTATTGCTCCATGGTCTTAAATATAATGGTCTTAAATATTTTTTTATCCCTAATTTTTGAACTGGAGAAGATAATGACGAAAAATCCTGTCGGAAGAAAATGAGTAATTTGAATGCAATTCCCACTTCCACTTGATCTAATTTTGAATCTTCTAAAAACCTGACCAGTATCCATGAAACTTACATAATAACCCTCTGCTTTTAAGATTCATTCTTCCTCTTTGATAATCACTTTGTAGTGTAGTATCTGCTACTTGGATAGGGTTTTCCATAGATTCATTCTTCTTCTTATTGCTAACTAGGGCATTCATACTTTCAATAAAGACTTTCAAAAATGACTTTCTTGCTATGTTACCTAGATTTTCTTCACATGAATCCTGAGTTTCTCCTAAGATTTGTAACAAGAAGTGGTGCTTGCACTGCTTCCTTCTCATGTTTCCTATTAGCACTTGTAACACTTGCTTACTTTATCAAACAAGAAAAATGTGATGCTCGCTCCCGGCTTGGACTCTCTTTTGGCTTGCACTCGCTCTATCTTCTTGTTCAAGTTGTTTGGTCTATTTTTTGTGGATTACCTGAGTAACCCAAGCGTTAACTTCTGTTTTATCAAACCAAATTTGATCCTTAGATTGGAAAAAATAATGAATCAAATAGGATTTATTAATTAATTTGTGATTAATATGTGCTATATGTTTGGTAGGTCTTGCATGAATAAAATGGTTAGTTTTGTCCTGTTTAGGATGAACCACAGCAACATGAAATTATATGTATCCTTGGAAAAGAAGTGGATCAAGTATTTCCAAGAGTGTTGTCAGGCAAAAAGTGGTTGTGATATTTTTCATCTTGAGAACCTCGGCTACCTTATTTGGAGTAACCTGAATGTGAGGAAGCAAAGCTGAGGTGTATTCACCCTGAAGTGAAGAAGGCTGATCATTCTTCTTTGTCTATATTGTTAGAAGCTATGTTTGCCTATGAGGTTAGGTTTCTCTATTATAAAAGTGCAGCATCATCACTTCAATCTTCATTGTAAATGTGATATGTTGTAATGGACAGTTTAAACATTCTAGGAAATTATCAAGCTCAAGCTTGCCACAAGACCGATCAACACATGTGCCATCTACAAATCAAAAACAACATTTAACTAAATGCCATATAATAGCTTTCATTTCAAAGTATTCCATTTACAAGTTAGCAACAATTGGTGACAATCAAGAGTCTATTGCAATCTCTTTTTTTTTTGTTCATAAATTTCCTCATCAAGGCTTAACAAAATAAATTAAATGCATCAACCATTTTTATCATAACCTCAATGATTCGCTAAGAAGAATTCTTGTGAATAGAGATACTATACATTTAGAAAGCCAACAAACAGGTTTCTTTACAAGACATGAAGATTTTGGTTTTTACTTATGCAGTCTAATGAGTCCTGAATAAAAATCAAGGTCTGTGCCATTACGTTTTATACATTCCTTCACGAAGAAGCTGGCCAAGGCATATGTTGTATTCTTCACTCTTGTTGAACATTTATTGCTCTGCCTTTTTAGTTTTATTTCTTATTTGGTTCTTCTTGAGCAACCTTCAGCATCAAAATGGTTGTATTTTATTGATTTGTATTCTTTTTTATTCATTTTTCTTATTGTAGTTTGTTCTTTTAATGTACCATACTAGATGCACTGTCTACATTTATATGAGATTGAAAGCTCTATTCTATCATAAATAAAAAGATCTTTATGTATGTTGGTGACAGGATGGATGAAATGATGCGTGGAGAGAAAGGGTGGAAAGAGTTATCTGAATTAGGAGAAAAAAAAAACACAATTAATGGGTTGCTGGATGGGATTATGCACTCTCCAAAAAATGAGGCGAATAAATTAGATATTAAGGAACTAAAAGAAGGTGATTCGGCATCTGAACAAGTACTTCTCTCCCCTTTTATTAGTCAATATAATATTATCCCGTGCATATTTAATAGTTTTTTTTTTAAAACATTTGGTATCATTCCTTCCAAATATTTTGTTTTCAAGGGAGCAATTGATAATTTATGCAAGAGTTTGACTATCTTTTGCATGCATAAGCATTTGGATAAATGCATATTATGGCAACATGGAGGAAAATCAAATAACTGAAGAAAATCTAAAGCTGGGGAGGCTGCAGGGTTGAAACTTGAGTGTTCCTGCAGCAGTCACTATAAAACTTATGAGTGGGCATGCTTTGACTTTATATCCTTCATTTCCTTCACTTGATTTTAGAATTCTCTTAACTATATGGTTGATGATTTTTCCGAGACTCTGGTGTTTGCAAGAAAATCTGCAGTCTTATTACCTTCCCTATATATATGGTTCATCTTAGTTTCCTTAAATTTTTAGATCAAGGGTTTATTATCTTAAATGATGGGATTAATCTGCAATCTGTCTCCTTCCCTTTTTTTGACAGTCTCAATGATTAACATGGGGTCTCCTTCTATGTGTATCTTCTTCCCTCCATTTGATATGATGACTTGTAGGCCTGTAGACAGTGCTTTCAATTCTGCCAGATTGTTAGGGGTCTCTCTGTAGTTCCTACCATATGACATGATTATTTCTCCTTCAAGGTTTCCTGTAACCATTCATAAGCCATGGAAGGCCCATTTAACGTTGGTTCTCTCTCTTCTATGTGCCAGGGTCACGTTATGGAGCTTGAAAATCTTATTTAATGATATAGGACAACATACAAACGTATAGTGTGAATCTTGAGTTTGTATAATCCAATATGTTTATATTTCTTTCTTGACTTTTCTTCATATGATTGTAATAAGCTAATGTTGCTTCTTACAAAGAATTTTTTGTAATTCTTGATTCATTGTTGTATTCTGTTTTAAAGAGATGTTCTTCATGGGTATCTGGATAACTGTTCCAAGAAAATTAATTTACCACTGTCAGACTGAAGCATTAGGTTTCTTTTCTTGTTAGGGATCCCATGAAGATTTTTCTGGACCAACCTCTGGAAGCACAGCATGTGTTGCAGTTCTACAAAACAATAGACTCATTGTGGCAAATGCTGGGGATTCTCGTTGTGTCCTTTCAAGGAAGGGTCAGGTAATTTGAAATTTGAACTGTGAACTTTTCCTGGGAACAGTTCATGTGTCACCAACCGTAGCATGTTATTGTATTTCACTTTGATTTGGAAGTGATCTGCTGAGGCACTTTAGTCCTTGCCCCTTACAGGCATATAATTTGTCAAGGGATCACAAACCAGACCTTGAGAACGAAAAGGAGAGAATTCTTCAAGCTGGAGGTTTTATTCATGCCGGACGTGTGAATGGAAGTTTGAATTTGGCAAGGGCTATTGGTATAACTCAGGGGCTTGTGCAATTGTCTTAATATTTAAACAGGATTTCTGGACTTTAATGGGACCTGACTTTATGGTTGTTCTCAAATTCACTCCAAGAGGCATGCACTATTTGTGTTTTCTTAATATCTTTACAGACATACCATCAGTGCAAGAATTCAATTTGCCCCTTTCTCTTTACTTTTTAATTGGTGTAGGAGATATGGAGTTGAAGCAGAATAAGAACCTACCTCCTGAGAAGCAAATTGTGACTGCTTGTCCAGATATAAATATTGTATGTATTTTCAATCTCCTGGAACAAATTACATTTTAGAACAATTCAGCAGATCCACTTTGGTTTGTAATTAATTGTACAAAGTTGTGAATGTCATGTGAAAAGAACTTTTATAAAGGACTTAATCCTGAAAATACTGTCTTGCCTTCTATCACTATGTAGGTGGAACTTTGTGAAGATGATGAGTTCATTGTCCTGGCCTGTGATGGGATTTGGTATGACATGCTTTCTTCACTATGATTTCTCTCTAGCTACAGTTTTATTGAATTGAGGATTTTTCATTTTTTTAGCCTTTGACACTTGAACTGCACTTAAATTTCAAAAGCCCACAGTTACTCTGTCTAATACATTGAATCTTTGCAATGCTGCCTAACATTGCATTGTCTATTTACTCAAGGCCACTTATTTCTGCTATAAGCATTCTACCCATTGGATGTGGCCTCTATGATTGTTTTTATTGGATTTCAAATGAAGTAAAAATCTGGGTGCATTCTGTTGTGTATTCATGTTTTATAGTGCATATCACTAATTCTATAATATTTATAAGAACAAAAGTTGACCTCAAGTGTTGGAGCCATAGAAGAAAACATCACATATACTTTTCCAATGGTACAGGAGTATTGAGATGTAGAGCATACAACAATCACCTTACATCTCTTAGAAATTCTTAGATCTGCAGCAGTAGCTAGTAGTCAGTCAACACCTTTAAACACATATATTGTTAAACCACTGACTAACAAGATGTCGAAACTGCCAGTAAACTTGCAGTCCTAAAAATGTGCTTAATTTCCTTATGGACTGAAAAATATACAACAGTCATGGAACCTTATACTTACTGATCATTAAGTTAACCTGCTACCCAAGCACTCCACGATTAAATTCACAAGGACTGAACCAAGTGTGTGTCCTTTATAGTCCTTATCCATGGTCATCCATCCAAAGTTCAATTTTCAACCATGGTTGGCTTGGGCTTAATGTGATCATATTAAGCATGAGTCAAAGCAGATAGTAAATTTCCCATGAGGCCTTGTGTAGTCTTCTCATCACAGGGAGTAATCTCAAGAGTGACCATAACTTTATCAACTGGACTGATTGAAATTAGTTCCAGGCAAGTAGCTTATATTATTTAAGAGGAAGGTAATTATTTCTTTGTTAACCCCACTCTGATTATGGAAAATCATTCCTTTTCCAAATTTCTTTGTTGATGTCTTTTGAGGACACTGCAGGAACCGGGGAATAGGAAATAAACAGTATTCTACAAACCAAATAACAAAACAGGACATGGAGACTTACATGGAGTATTTATACAACCTACATAACAATACTTGGATCCTAAATTTCAAATATATGCATTAATTTCCATTTAAAAGCATCAATCAGAATGATGTTGTTGCATGTGACAATCAGCTCATCCACATTAAAAACAGTCATCAAGATCTCTTCACCTACAATTTGCAATTAGTTTTTGTTGATAGAACCCTTTTGCAACCAGTTTTTCCTTGTAACCCAAAAGTGAATTTGGTTTTGTAGACCCACTTGAACTTCTTTACCTTTTAGACAAGGAACTGGTTTCCACGTTTAATTTTCAATTTTTCATTGAGTGAGTTGTATTTTTGTAGCAAAGCTTCTTCTCGTTCTTCTTTTCCTCGAGCATCTTCATATGTTTGAGGGTCTAATTTTTTGCATTTCTTGGGTCATTAGTACCTTGCTTGCTGTTGCTTTGGAGGACGATTCATAGGAGCATCATTATTACTAATGATCCTCCATCCTTGATTAGAGCCCTAGCTCATAGAGGCCTTCCATTGGAGCACTTTCTTTGATTGGTGTATGAACAATTGAATCTTACGAAAGTAGGAGAATTTGGGATCAAAATCTATAACAGAAGATCTGTTCTTCATACAACAGTAGTCGTTAAACCCATGCACTTCGTAAACTGTGTAAACTTAGAAAATCATTTCATTTCATTTCAATAGATGGACCCCTGCAATTTGTTTCCTGTGCCATGCTCTCATCACTGGTCTTGTCTTCAATTTTTTGCGGGTGGTGGAGGTTCATCCCTTGTATGATTTTGGAGACCTTCATAATGTTGTATGCTTTCCTTATCGGTAAGAGTTTGAATCATGATGCATGCAAGGCTTTCAGCATGTAGTGCCTATCATTTTTCATCAAGAATATGTACTCATCTGGCACATCCAAATGTCCTCAGGTGCTCAAAACTTCTTTGACCATTTAGTTTTTCTTCCAATTGACTTGGGTTTTTTCTTGAATATACTTTACGTACACAATGGCTTTGCCCCAGAATATGGCATCCAACCTTTCATTTGACCCTGTAGAATATATCTGGACATCCTGCCAGTGTTTTTTTAATCTTTTATTTTTCATCAACTCCATTTTGTCAAGGGATGTAAGTGAAGTTTTTGTTCACACCACCATTTGGAGCCAAGAAATCTTTAAGCCAAGTTATGTTGGATTGAGGCTAATGTGACATGTTACTATTATTAGTTTGTGATGATGTGATATCATAGGGTGTGTACGGGCACCGGCCTCTTCATCCTATTTTGTTTATCTATATTATTCTCTCGTCTATCTGCTCTCTTATTTTGCCCTTCTATTCATTTGCATCTTATTGCGTCACATGCTATGCTTTTGGATGTTCCTGTAAAATTTTGTTTCTATCATTTTTCGTCAAGAATATGTGCTCATCTGGCACATCCAACTATCCTCAGTGCTCAAAACTGTCTTTGACCACTTTGTTTTTCTTAGAAGGTGTTTTCCACTTGTCTTGTGTTGGGTTTTCTTGAATGTGGTTTACGTATATATGGCTTCGCCCCAAAATTTGGCATCAAGTGCCCAGTCATTCATGCCACATTTTGTCTATATGGTCCACCCAAAACGCATGTGCAAAGATTCCTCTTTTCTCATCAGGTTCACCAAACCTTCCAAATTTGTACAAGTTATTCCTTTTATTATGCATTGCAGTGGCAGCAATAGCATAATTTTGTGAACATTTTTTATCACAACATTTGCCAAGCCAAAACTCTTTCTTCTTCCTAGTTGAAGTTGTTTTTTGAAATGGACTAGGTTATGTGAGTTAAAAAACATGATACATATTTCTTATGATTATGTTCCTGTACCGTGCATCTCTTGAACCGGTGATCTCTAGTGCATAGTCAGAACATTAGGTACGTTTGAACAAATTAAAAACATTTGAACTTTATCTAATTAAGTTTGTAAAAATAAGGAAAATATAATTTTAATAAACACTTTGAACAAGAGAACAATAAACCTTTTTAACCAACAAAATCTGCTAATTCACCTGTCAAACTGCATTAGGAGGGAATCATCCCCTTGCTAAATGTCGTTTCAAATTCCATGACCAAAGGCATATACTACAGTCCAAATATATCTATGCACATCATCTATCTACTTATATAAGTAAATAAGATAGGAGAACCAACTCTATTAATTTATATAAGATGAGGAATCTGAGTCAGCGATTCATTCCTTCTTAGGTGTATGAACATGAAGTGTCATAGAATCAACAGGAGCTTAAATATGCTTTTTGATTTGGAACTCTATTTCAGGTTCCCAGAGACAACTGTAACAAAGTGGACTATTGGAGTCCACTTGACTTACTTTGGTTGCTAATGGATATCAATAAAATTTCTGTTTAGTTTTTAGAATTCTTATTGTTCTTGCTCTTCTCAAATATTTATATATAATTTTAACTTTTATTTTGTCTTTTTAATCCTTTCAAGATATTCCCTTTGTTTATGTTCAGGCTTTAAGGTAGAAGTAACAAAGATCTTTATTTGTTTTTGTAGATGATCTTTGAAATCTTGATTTATTTTTCTGTTTTGGTCTCTTATCACTGTAGGGTCCCTTGGACTATCACTTCTTGATTCCTTTAACATACGTGGTCATTCCTCTTTTGGATTGCTTTTGCTTCCAGTAATATGCATATGCTTCCTTACTCCTAGCTTTCCATGTCTCTCCTATTATTGTTGTTGACCTGAGAAAATGCTCATTTTTCAGCTGCATTTGAGTAGTGTTCTTAAAGCAGTTTGGAACATCAGATATGGTCCCTTCAGCTCGCTTATGACTGGTTCACGAGATGAGGTTCCTTCTTCACGTATTATTCCCCTCACTCTGTAAGCTTCTTTGAATGTCTTGATGCAAGCCAAAAAGTCACAGATATAGCCAGTTTCATGTAGACCAAGCCTTGTTGATTCTTCATTCAAGGAGCCAATCTTGTGCTGGTCTGCTGTGTTATAGAGATCACTCAATTTCAGCTTTTTCATAGAGATTATTCAATTTGTTTCAATGTCCTTAAGGTGATCCAAAGTTTTGATGTGGAATTAGAACTCTTTTGATGCAAGTTCCATTGTTATTCTTGTTGGTGCGTTTCCTAGTGCATCGTATGTTTCCCTCTCTTTCTTATGTGTAGGCTATTCAACATCATGCACTGTGACATGCTATAGTTCTGTCAACCTCATATTAAGATTGATTTCCTCAATCCAATTTGCATAATTGTACCCATTGAGGATCAGAAAAGTAGAATACCGTTCTCCCACTTTTTAAATGCCTTCTTCGAAAGCCAAATTTTCTCCTTAATTTCCATGGTGCCTATGCCAAAACATAGATATGATAGGGATTTCTATTATTGTATTGTTTGTTACAACAGCTTTTTAGGGATAACTTGTTAGGATTTGTAGGGATAAGTTGTTGGGATTTTTAGGGATAAGTTGTTAGGATTTGTAGGGATAACTTGTTAGGATTTTTAGGGATAACTTGTTAGGATTTTTAGGATCTGGTTTTATCAGCACCAACTGATTACCAGATTGTAAATCATTATAAATTGGAGCTCAGAAATGCAAATAGAGCATCCTGTGTTACATTCTTTTATGGTATCAGAGCCACAGAAAGGAGAAAGGAGGAGTTTGTCTCACACCGTTCGTTTCAGCCAAGTTGATTTTTTGTCTTAGGCAGTCAGTGCCACTGCAGATTGTTACTCTGCAGTCAGTCTTGGTGTTGCTGCATTGTCAACAGAGGTTTTCTCCTGCGTTGTGTTTAGATCTGTTGGATTTGACAGATGACATTTGGTGTTTTGATATTTGGCGTTCGGTGGTTTTCTCCTCACTTGATAAAGTTGTTGCTTGCGACATTCGGAGTTCGGCCAGGCTGTGGTAAAGTGCAGCTTGGAGTTTGCCCACGTTTCCAGCTTGGGCAAAGCGCTGGTTGGAGGTTGCTCACGTTTCTAGCTTGGGCAAAGTGCAGCTTGGAGTTTGCCCAAGTTTTGAGCTTGGGTGGAGCAGAGTGCAGTGTTTGGCATTCGTTGCTCTGAGTCTGGTGTTCAAGGCTTGTTTGGCATTCGACATTTGCTGTTTGGGGTTGTCATTAGTGGAAGAATGACAAATATTCAGACTTTAATTCTTCTAGATTCATAGAAATTGACTGGAAGAAATTATAGTGTGTGGAGCCATAAGATACAATTTGTGAGTATCGAGATTTGGCGAATATAGTTCTCAAGAAAGAAACTAGACTAGAAGATGATGTTGATGACTTCAACAAGCGACATAGAGAAGCTTTGATGCTTCTCAAATTGTCTGTTGTAGATGATTTAATTCTTGAAGTTTGTAATGAAGATAATGTTGCAACATTGTGGACAAAGTTGTAGAATAAGTATTAGACATTTGAAGCAGGATGTGCTTTGTTTTTGAAGAATCTTCTCTATTCTTCCTGGTTGGAGGAAGGAGGGTTTGTTTCTGAGTACCTTATGCATCTGAAGGATCTAAGAGATCAATTGACTGCTATTCAGAAGATAGTCGATGATGAGGACATGGTTGGCATTGTTTTGTGAGGTTTGCCTCCGTCTTATGAGTCTTTTGTTGAGTCTCTGCATTTGCTTGCTGAAACTCAAACTCTTGATTTTGAAAAGATGTCTTCTTTACTTTTACAAAAAGAGAGGAGACAGTCATAGATGGGAGTATTCACCTCAGGGAGTACAGAGAGTGCATTTACTGCTAAAGCCAAACACAAAGGCAATCAGAATGCCAAGCCCTCATCATCTGATCACAAGCAAGGTAAAACTTCTAATATAAAGCAGTCCCAAGTCATTTGTTTTTACTGCAGGAAACCTGGTCATTTCAAATGGGATTGCAGTAAGTTGAAGAATAAACAAAGTCAGCAAGGGAAGAAACAAGTAAATGTTGCTGAGATAGAAGATCAGGAAAGAGAAGTTTGCTTTTGTAACAACTCAGAGTTCATCTGGTCAATCTACTGAGTGGTACTTTGACTCTGGAGCATCCAGACATTATACATGTCGGAAAGACTGGTATGTTAATTTCATTGAAGATCTAAGTAAGAATGAGTCTGTTTCACTTGGTGATGGTAGATCATACTTTATTGAAGGGTGTGGTGATGTTAGTGTGACATTGAACAACAATGTTACATACACCTTCAAGAATGTTTGGTATGTTCCTGATATGAACAAAAATCTTCTGTCCATTAGTGAAATCACCAAGAATTCTCAACTTGTGCATTTTCATAAAAACAGATGTGAGGTGATGCATGTGGGTAAAAACAAGCTCATTGCTCTTGGTATAGGTGAGAAGGGACTATACAAGTTAGTTGATGCCAAGTCTGCCAATTCATTTGCCTTGGTAGTTGAAGACAATAGTTCTGTTCTTTGGCATGAGAGGTTTGGTCACCTCAATTATAAGTATTTATCAATTCTCACTAACATGGTTCATGGATTGTCAACCATTTGAGATGGGTAAGTCTTGGCATGCACAAGGTGTTTTGGATTTAGTGCATATTGATTTGTGTGGTCCAATGAATACACCTTCGGTTTGTGGTGCAAAATATTTTTTGTTGATGGTTGATGATTATTCGAGGAAGATGTGGGTATACTTCCTCAAGTATAAGTCTGAATGTTTTTCATACTTTCAAACTTTTAAGGCCCTTGTAGAGAAACAATCTGGAAAGCAAATCAGGGTCTTGAGGTCAGATAATGGAGGTGAGTTTACCTCAAAACAGTTTCAAGATTTCTATAGGCATAGTATACAACTCCTTACACTCCACAACAAAATGGGGTAGTAGAGAGGAGGAATAGGACAATCATGGAGATGGCCAGATGCATGGTGCATAGCCAAAATGTACCATATTGTTACTAGGCAGAAGCAGTAAATACTGTAGTCTTCATTCTCAATAGGTGTCCATGTAAAGCTCTGCAGAATGTTACTCTAGAAGAAGCTTGGTTTGGAAGAAAACCTTCAGTTAGTCATTTTCGTATTTTTGGTTGTGTTGCTTTTGCATTAATTCCTAAGGAGAAAAGAACTAAGCTAGATGCAAAAAGCAAAAAGTTCATGTTTGTTGGCTATAGTGAACAATCCAAGGCATACAGATTGCTTGATGTCTCTACTAACAAGATTGTAATTAGTAGAGATATCATTGTACATGAGAAGACTCCTTTCTTCTCAGATGATGGTAAACCTATTGAGATTTTTGTATGTTTTAGAACTATTGATAGTACTGCAATAGGTAGTGAAGTTCACTTGGATTCAGATACATCAGAGATTGATGATGAAAAGAAAGATGTGAAGACTCAGCCACATTGGTGTGTTGAAAATCCACTTTGGGATGACCTTGGAGAACAGAGCTTGATAGAGGTACACCCAAGTGAAGTTTGCCAGCAACAAGAGCCATGTCAACGACCAAAATGGTATACACAGACAATGAAAGATGTCAAGGAGGATGAGAAAGCGGTAGTTGGGTGATCTAGGCGAGCTGGAAAAGAGCCTAGACAAATGAATGAGCAGGCAAATTTTGCTTTAGTTTCACAGTTTTTTGAACCCAATAGATATGAAGAGGCCAGAGGTAAACCAGATTGGGAAGCTGCCATGGAGGCAGAATTTGACTCATTGATGAAGAATAAAACATGGGAACTATGTGAATTACCCCATGGAAAGAAACCCATTGGTTGTAAATGGGTTTACAAGGTAAAATGTAAATCAGATGGTTCAATTGACAAATTCAAAGCTCGTCTTGTTGCTAAAGGGTATGCACAACAAGAAGGTATAGACTATGGAGAGACATTTGCTCCAACTGCAAAGATGGTGGTTTTTTGATTAGTTCTCTCCATTGCAACACAGTTTGGTTGGCAGGTATATCAGATGGATGTTAAGAGTGCCTTCTTGAATGGAGATTTGGAAGAGGAGGTCTATATGGTGCAGCCACAAGGGTTTCAGGTACCAGGAAAAGAACATCTGGTTTGCAGATTGATTAAGTCCCTATACAGACTTAAGCAGGCTCCTCGAGCCTGGTATTTCAAAATTGATCAACATCTTAGAGATTCAGGATTCAGTCGGAGCTTTTCTGATCCTAATCTCTATATCAAAACTACAAGTAATGACATTGTCATTCTCATTGTGTATGTTGATGACCTTGTTATTACTGGTAGTGGAGCCCACCTGATTCAACAAGTAAAATCTGATTTGTGTTCAGTTTTTGATATGACAGATTTAGGGCTCCTTCATTACTGCCTAGGTGTAGAATTTTGGCAACTTGATCATACTATGTTTATATCACAAAGCAAGTATGCCAAAACACTTTTGGAAAGATTTTGGATGACAGATTGTAATCTGATATCTACACCTATGGAAGTTGGGCTGAAATTGTCAGCCTACTCTGATTCATCTCCGGTCAATTCAGTATATCATTAGTTGGTGGGCAGCTTGTTTTATCTTACAACTACTTGACCAGATTTATGTTTTGCAATGAGTTATTTGTCTCGTTTCATGTCAAATCCCTAAAGAGAGCATTGGCAAGCTGCAAAATGTATTCTCAGATATATCAAAGGTACCCTTGACTTTGGTATATTGTACCAACAATCTAATGATTTTCAGTTGGTTGGATACACTGATGCAGATTGGGCAGGATCAATTGATGATCGGAAATCTACTACTGGCTATATGTTTGCTCTTGGATCAGGGGCTATTTCTTGGCAGAGCAAACTTCAGCATACAGTTGCTTTGTCATCAACTGAAGCAGAATATAAGGCAGCATGCAGTGCAGGTTGTGAAGTTGTTTGGTTGCGACGCATATTGTATGATCTTCAGATAGATCAAATAGCATCAACATCGCTTCATTGTGATAATCAAAGTGTGCTCAAGTTGGTGAAGAATCCAGTATATCATGCCAGAACAAAACATATTGAAGTTCATCATCACTATATCTGGCAGCTGGTGGAGCATGAAGAAATTTGCCTAAATTATTGTCCAACTTCTGAACAAATTGCTGATGTAATGACTAAACCCTTAGGTAGAGAAAAATTTGTAAAATTGGGGTATTGTATTGTTTGTTACAACAGTTTTTTAGGGATAACTTGTTAGGATTTGTAGGGATAACTTGTTAGGATTTTTAGGATCTGGTTTTATCAGCACCAACTGATTACCAGATTGTAAATCATTATAAATTGGAGCTCAGAAATGCAAATAGAGCATCCTATACTACATTCATGTACATAGAGCTTGAAAAACGGATCAGGCTCTAGCCTGGTTCTGACCTGGTTTAGAGTTGTTTGCTTTTCCATGTCTTTTTGAGATCATGGACCTTGATTCTTGGTTATTGCGGCTGATCAGGCTCCAAACCTGGTTCAGCATGCAACCTGTTGGCCACAACAATAATGGTCCCACTGATTAGGCTCTGACCTGGTTTACTTTTCTATGTCCTTTTGAGATCATTGACTTTGATTTTTGGTGTTGCATTGCTTGTGTTCCACCGTTCCTCAACTATTGTGCAGCTTGGAGGCACAAGAGATTTGTTTGTTTGCTTTTCAAATAATAATAAATTTTTTTGGGGCATCTCAATCTAATGCTTACTAGACACTTCAAATGATATAAAATCTATGTTCCATGCATACTCATCTTGGAACCCCAAGGGCCTCCTTCTGCCATACTCAGTGTTTTGGAGACTGTAAGACTGGTATGAAATGTTTTGTCAACATCCGCTTTTATTCAGACCTTGGGCTGGCCATCCCTGAAACATCCCAAGGTTCTTGGAGGCTGTTGTTGATATGACTGCAATTTGAGGCATTCTTCAGATGCCCAGGAAACCCCGAAATGCCATGGGGATGTCAAAATGTCTTAACAGGGTCTTGAGGACATCGGGAATTTGGAAAATGCTCAGAAGTACTTGAGATAGCTAGAGGATGTCAAGATGCCCTCTCAAAGTCTTGGGGATGCCTTGGCATCTCAAACAATGTCCAATCCTTGAGCATTTAATTATAATATACACACCCCCACACACATCTATATAAATTAATTTTTAGAATTTAGACTTAACTCTCCTATAAATTTTTGCTTATGTACTAAAGAGTTGGAACTTGGATGGTTCCTGAAATTTCAAATTTGCAATGTGTTAACCTTTAACCTCTGATGCATGTCTGTGGGTTTATCCTTATTTTTAAATTTTTTTATGTTTGGAATCTTTTAAATTAGTGTTATTTCATTTTACATTGGGTAATGTTGCATATTTATGCTTTAAAATTCCATATCGTGTTTTAAATTTGTTGTATGGAGCATAGTATAATTCTAGAATTCCTTACACTTTCTCTAAAAAGATTCACATTTTCCAAAAATTTAATTGTCAATTTCTTAGAGATCTTGCAGGACTGATTTGAACTAAGGCCTAATCTTACCAAAACTTCCTTTCAAAACTGGTGCCTTGAATACGAGCATATACACTTGGACCACAAAGGATTTCCACAGAAGCCTTTTTTCAATTCGAAGTTCCCTGGATCTGCCTCACAAACTTGTCTAAAAATCCTTTTAAAGTTGTTTCCTTGCTTCGTAGGGACACAGATTTGTCTAGATTTGCTTCACAAGCTTGTATTAAAACTCCTTACGAAACTGCTTCCTTGCTTCACAGGGAGACTTTATGCAAGTTCAACCAAAGTGTTTTACTTTAAATCTTTGCTTGCCTTGGACCCAGGTCCCATGGAGTACCCTTTTGGTGTGGATGAGGAAACACGGTGATGTGAAAAGGGGACGGCTAGAACACACCTCCAGATTTTGACAAAAGGGTGATGACAAAGGGGACAACTATATAAAATATTAAGAAATATAGAAATTTGCAGTTACAAATGAAAATCCATTTTTAAATTCACAAATTTGAGTTAATCATTTGTTTTCTAATCACAAATTAGAAGCAAAATGAAAATACATTAATGCATTATTTCAATTTGGAGAAAGTCAAGTATAGTGATTGGCTCAACGTGATTGGGCCACTGGACTGCAAAGGATGCTGTTCAACTTCTCTTTTTTGATGACTCATTTATCAATTATCTGTAGCTGTCCCAAAATATCCAGAAGTATTATGTGCAATGTCACACATTCACTGCATGTATGTTAATCGATTTCTGAACTTCTTAACAGACACTCGAGGTGTGTGTTTCACCTTTCAACAGAAACTGTGCAGCCACCCCACATTTGTATTCTTGTCTTACTAGAATATGGGGGAATTAGGTTTCCAGACACTTTTTTTCTTGTGTATGTATTTACTTCACATATTTCACCATGGAATAATGTATTACATTGGGGATGCCTTGATATCCCCTTGTCCCTTTTGAGGATGCCTACTTGTCCTATTGTCTCTAGGCATCCCTGCATAGATGAGGGTAAGTGGGGACTCAGTGGGGATGTATACTGTTTCTTACCTGTAAGGGACATGCCTCCGTGGGTATACAGGCCAGGGGATGCATTTCTGTGGAAAATTGCTTGGAACGAAAGCTATGAACCTTTCCATGGCCTGCTTCCTTGCACTGCCGCTCGAATTAAATCCTTTCCATACGTAATTGTGATATTAACTCACAAAACAAACCGAAGCCACAAACATCCTTCTATGACCCTTTTGTGAATGTTTGCTATATTGTCTTCTCAAGCTAGGATAGAAAGTGATGGGGTTCAGACCCTCGACTTTGATGCCATGTGAAGATTCATTAATATTTGCAATTAGTGAAACTCTCAAAGCATGCAAACCAAAGATGAACATCAAATATGGAATTGTTCAAAGAAGCTCTTGAAAAACCAATGGTTAGAAGGAAAGAACAAGTTTTTATACACCCTAAATGACAATACATAGATTCAAAGGACAAAAAAGGTTGGCATCTCATGTCTTTTTACATTGTGACAAAGAGATTACGAGGGTCGGCAAGATGAGCTTATTACAATCAAATAATACCAAGTATGTTAACCCTAATCATCTCAAGACTCAGGTTTAGAGCACATTGTATATTAGGCTTTAGCACAGAATCTTTTGCTTGTGTCTATAACTAGCAAAATTATTAGGAATTTATGTTCTTTTGAGAGAAGGTTACAGAATTGGAGATTTTTGAGCAACCTGTTTTTGTCAATGACTAATGGATTATACAGTAAGCGCTTGACATAAAGTTATATACAGAAGATATAGCCCTATTCTCTGTATACTTCCAAGATATGAAAAACATTCAAAAATACAATTTGCAGAATAAAATAAACTGCCAAATTCACCAGAAAATGTCATATTAAACATATATTACCATCAAAAGGAGGATACTTCCAAAACCAATGACCAAGAAAGCCTGTCATGTAGGCACAGCAAAGAAGCACCAAATCGATTTATCTATAACCATATTGAGAATTTTGATGTATGAATTATGGAAAAGCCAAACCTCTTGGTTTATTTCTTTGTATAACCCCTGGGATATGTCAGAAAGAAAGAAATTGTAATTATGGTCACCGGTGACCAAAGTAGGTCAACGCGACTCAAACGGTAAACTTGGTTAAGATAGCATAGTAGAACCAAAAAGAAGTGCTCCAAAGTCGAGTTTAAAAAGTACAAAATTTAAATGTCCTGTAAGGTGTAAGCCAAACCATCATGGGAGGGCTCTGTCCCTTGCCATTCAAGGCTGATAATCCTCCAGATATAAAGATGAGGAGGAAGATCCTCTGGTAGTTTCTCCCTGAGGAAGACACTGTTATAGGTCTAACACTGCAATCATGGCTCAAAGGTATAAAGTCAGAAGGACAATCAGCAGGGCACTAAGAAAGATGACTAGGAGCAGGTTGTTTAACAATTCAGTCACCAGTTCTTTGTTTTGCTGCAGATGCATTACCAGGCAAGACATTTAAACATCTCTCTACTTGGATGGCAAACTCTGTGCATTTAAACAAATATTGAAAGAACACTTGTTTGGTGGTACGAGTTTTGTGCAATGGATCCCTGGGCATGTTGATATGGTGTATGACTCATACTTCCACAGTTGGATTGTGTTCAGATGAGCATATCTAATTTGTAATTCTAATTCATATTGTATCATGTAACCTATATTGCAGAATTGGTTTTTACTGCCCTGTTTTTTGTTCAAAGATTGAAATGCAAATTGTATGAATCTTCTGAAGTTACTGAAGGCTGTTACTGGGATTCAAAGGCATAAGTATATGTAAAATGACCATGCAAAGGACGCACATGAAGGGCACAAAAATGTGGAATTCCTAAAGCTTATAAATAGGTATCATTCTAACACAAAAGTTGCATGCTTATACTTTATTGCAAGTCCAACAAACCCTGAACAGCATAAGAGCTTGGTTCTCATCTTTGGGAATCATTTACTTATCTAACTTTATCGTTTAAAGCCTGGGAAGATAAGAAATTGTATGTCCATATAACACCAATTATCAACCAACACTGATCTGTAGAATTCACTTATTAATTATTAGCAATACAAACAATCCTAAAACTGAATAAGTTAAAATATAATTCCTAATAGCTTGCAATTTGTGATTTATTTTTGGTTTTTTCAAGTAAAATTATGAACAGCTGACCTTGTTTTTTTTTTGTTTGAAGAGAGTTTGCAAATGTCTGATTTCAAAACCTTACAAAGCCTGTAAGGACTCAGATTTCTAAGATAACAATATTTTGCCTACTATTAAAGGGATTATTACTTGTATAGTATTTCTCTGTTTGCAAAGCATTAGCTTATTTCAGAACTGACAAAGCTTTGAAGGATGATGCAAGTGCAACCAAACTGACAAAGTTCTTATTGTACCTTAATGTTCATAGAACTTTTGGGATGTGGAAGTATGTACCAGATGTGATGCTAACTCTCTCATAATGTCTCTGTCAGGGATGTCATGTCTAGCCAGCAGACAGTTGACTTCATACATGAACATATTAAATCAGTAAGTGACAAAAATCTCTAAATTTATTGAATTTGAATTACTGTATGCTCACTTCTAAACAGATGTGTCATTTTCTCATAATTAAGAACCGGATTATAAGGTTGTCAAATTAGTATTTAAAAAATAAAGGAAACATTTAAGTCTATGTAATGGCAATCCAAACTGTTGGTGTCTGCTATGCATGTGTTTCACATATGATCTGCAAAGCTGTTATCTACACGTGACTGAAAATTAGGATAGTGAGTTGGAATTAATAGTTTCAAATGAAGCTACAATGTTTGATCAGAATTTTTTTCAATGATTAGCAGGAGAAGAATCTCTCAGCAGTTTGTGAGAAAGTTCTTGACAAATGTCTTGCTCCAAGTACATCCTTTGGAGAAGGTTGTGACAACATGACCATTATCGTAGTGCAGCTCAAGAACAGGACTGGAAACAGTGGAGATGACAATATGATTGGAAATAGGACCGAAGGTGGATGTCATGACAATATTACTGGAAACAGATGTGAGGAATGACGACATTCTGGCTTGACAAATAGTTTGTTGAAAATTCTATAACATTGCTTGTGCAATAGCAGAGTCCTATCTCTACTTCAAGTGGAGTGTTGGTGTGCCAGGAATGCTGCTTTTTAATATGTGGCATGTTGGTCATCTTGTGCGAAGCAGGTTACTGTGTTGGTTGTCTTCCTATTGTTAATTCAAAACAATAACCATTAGAAGAATGCTTCTTTTCAGAGTATTTACAATCGAGCTCTACAAAATGGTAAAGGTGCATAGGCATGTCTGCTGAAGATATGCTCCCAATGTTTATAGATTTCATATTTCATATACATATTTTTTAAGGGTTCTGAGATCAAATATGCCTCTGAAATGCTTTTTACAGATTTAGAGTATATAAGTTGGAAGAACTACATTAATGACATTATCATCCCTTGATAGAAAAAACTTCTAGTCTCTCTATAATATTCACCAGTGTAAAGTGATTTGCTCAACATACAATAGGCAATTATGACATTAACTATGAGGGACAATTTACATAATTCTTGGCAAGTATTGTATCATTTAGTATTTTTGATTGCAGCTATCTGAAACAATGTGGCAATGACTATAAAAACTATGGAATTAAATGTACCTTTTTTTTGCAGTCCTATGCTTTGTCTAAGAATTTGTACTTGCAGATGCAAAGCTCAGTCACAAATGGGTTCTAATGAAGACATACTTCTCTAAATCTATTATTTTTCATTAAATTATTAAGGAACACATCTTAGTTTATGTAGAGATCAATTTAAGCTAGATCTCAGTGGATTTTTTTGACAACTAGGGTTTATTTTTTAAAACAGAGGTGGAAAATCTATGCATTATATCCTATTCATGTCTGGTATATTGAGATTTTATTCCATTAATCCTTAGGGCCAGATGTGCTATTTTCTAAAATTTTGTTTACCTCACAAGGGTATAGCACAGGGATAAAGATGTTGCGAAAATTGAATATTGTAGTGTCTAGAAACAGCATTTTACTTGAACCAAGAGCATTGATTTGAGAGAACCATTTACAATTCATAAAGATTTTCTGTTTGGTTGTTTCAGCATGAAGTTAAATAAGGCAGAACAAAGTCAATGTCTAGTAACGGATATGCATATTAATGCTGATGTATAATTGTGCTTGTTACTTGTGTAATTGTTGGTATTCTGTCTAGTCTTGGGTGGATGTTCCCCATCATAGAGATGATCTAGTTTCAGGATTGGTGAGTTTATGTTCCCTATTAGGTATAATGAAGGGGAATTTTGTAAAGCCGTAAGGTGAATCTGTCTTCAAGGCAAACCTTTCATTTATTTTTCAAAGAAAATTATTGATGTATTTCGTTTACATGGTACTTTAGCTTGAATTTGTCAATATTATGCTAAATAGATAAGCATTTCAATTAGAGACGAATCATTGCTATTTTGTTTCCTAGTTTTTGTTGTGTTGTAAACAACTAAGAATATTATGCGAATTTTGAAACCACACATACATTTCCATGCATGCACACAAAGAATTTGTAGATGAAATGGTGGCAGGCCAATGGAAGGTAAATTGTATTTGTGTGATATAAGGGATACTGGCAAGGGGGTATGATGACCATTCAAACCAACTGGTATGAGTTAAATACATTAGCTAAACTAGTATGAGTTACTAATCTAATGTCAACCATTAGAACTAAACTTTCACAATATTCCAAAATAAGAGCTGTTTAGTTAAATGAAGACTGCATACTATTTTGAAGTTAAGTGTAGAGCAGTCAGGTCTTATCTCACGTAGTTGCCAAAAGTGCAGGTAAAGATGCACTTTTATAGGGGTAGAGGGCTGAAATAATAATGTTGCCACCCTTGTAAAGCCTTGAAATTTGTTGCTATTGCTTTCCACTAATTACAATCATGAATGTTGATTTTGAGGGTTTTAAAAGCATTTCTTTGTAGCAAAAATGTGCAACTAATCAATTTTTTTTTCCCTTTGTTGCTAATTCTATGTTTATGGTATGGTGCATGTGGTTGCTGTGGTTTTCAATATTGTTACTGTTTACTGCATTTAGCATGGATGTTGTGATTACATCTCTAATAGAGTCAAAATCAAAGGCTTAAGCTATTGGTTTTGTCAAACGTCTGTAATTTGCCAATAAGCTATGTAGTGTTCAACCTATTAGAGCTGCTTCCATTTCTGCCCCTTTTGTTGTCAGCTGGGCAATACATGTTTGTTTTATCTAATAAATACACAGCAGCAATAAGAAAAGTATAGTGTTTTTGATAATTTCCTACAGTTAATTGGACCATTTTGTCTTTTTTCCAAGAAGTGCTCATGGTACGAAAATGATTTTGCAAAGTGATTGTGGGATGTGTCACCAGCTATGAATGGATAACACTCCCAAAATATTCTATCAATGGATAACACCCACTTACAAAAAAACATTTAATCATTGATAGATTATTTCTACATAATATAGAGGACTCCCTAGTGGATAAAGCTAATTCAACCCATGTTGCAATGTGTTTATCCATGATGCTTTCCATCTTGATACCGACACTACTGATTTTTTTAAAGAGTTTTACGACAAATGTAATAAAATCTATTTTGGCCTTTGGACCCATCAATTGATAGTGTCTAAACTCTTTGGATAATAAACAATTGAAATCTTAGGCTGTGATAAAATCTATTTTGGCCTTTGGACCCATCAGTGCTTAAACTCTGGATAATAAACAATTGAAATCTTAGGTTCTAAAACAACAATTCAAAATCACAGACTAACATATTTAGTAATGGAATGTGCGTTTGTTAATATGCGATTGAAATCACAGACTGTTCTTTATTGTATGTCTTAAAATTTCATTTGTGTCTAAGAGGCTTTTTTGTATACTTTGTGTATAATATTTTAGAATATATACATACATGTATCTTTGTAATATTTTTGAGTAGTCTGTTCTTTATTGTATGTCTTAAAATTTCATTTGTGTCTAAGAGGCTTTTTTGTATACTTTGTGTATAATATTTTAGAATATATACATACATGTATCTTTGTAATATTTTTGAGTAGTCTAACAATGGAGACTTTGGAACTTTATAGAGGTCTAAGGTTTAATCTTGCGGGGATAGGGTTGTACATCATGCTTCAGTAATTAGAGTATGGTTGGGGATAACCATATATTGGGGTAAACAATGTGTCTCATATGGTGTCATTTGGTATCAAAACTTGGTGATCGCCAACTTCAAATCTAGTATCTCTAGGGTATTCTATTTCTCTAGGGTATTTTACTAGATCTCACATTTTTAGGACTTTTACTACGATACTGATGCCTTCCACCTTGATGCCTCTACATTGTTTTTTTATATTCTTCGTAGGGTTTACTAAAAATGTGGATGAAACATATGAACTCTCTTCATAGGGTTTACTAAAAATGTGGCTGAAACATATGAACTCACTCTAGTAAACAATTGAAATCCTTAGGCTATAAAGCAACAAATCAAAACTACATAGATGATTATATTTATTAATGGATGAAGCTTCTACTGAATTATTTATATATACATAATACTATGACTCTACATGATCTAGGCATTGGACCTATACACCTTGTCAAAGGCAAAACTTTGAGTTTGGGATTGTGTTTTGACCCATTCAAAATGTGTTGGAAAACACTTGGGAGGCCTTAAAAAATGCAAAATAAAATAATCACTAATAATAATAATTTTTTAATTTTAGATATTCATATGCAAAATGCATCTTTAGCCATGTTGACACATCACTAGAGGACAAAACGCAAAAGGAAGAGTCATGCATGTAATTTTCATTTAATATGTATTTTGTAACTTAGGGAAGGTGAACCACCATGCTTCCACATAGGTGACCTTCCACATTCAATATGTGGATTTCCAACCCACCATATATTGTATAGAGAGAGATTTACCCCCTCTTATATAAAACATGAGAGGTGTATGTTATGGAATCATTTCTCTTGAGAGAGATCGCTTGTATGTTTCTATATTCTAATTTGTTGTACTCTATCATGTACTATTTTGTAGTTTTTCTTTAACTATGAGTTTTGGATCAATGATATTAGATTAGTTTGTCTTTTGAGTGTAGGTCTATAAACATGAGATCGACTATTGGAAGCTCAGGTATAAGATGTGAGATTCATTTGATTACCTCCCTTGCCATTCCAAATGATTTCAAATGACAAATAGAATGGAAAACAATATGACAATTGATCCTTTCAAAGAGATGTTTAATGAAGCTTTCATGAAACAAAGGAATGAGATGATGGATTAGTTTGCTCAAATTCTTCCATTGTTCCATGCTACAAAGTTTGCAACCTTCTCGATGCAACTTCTCACTAACCTAGCACCATACAATTCTCCTTCACCTTTAAAATGCAAGTTTATTTTGATATTCTTGTTTTTGAAAGGAAAATTAGATAGATAGAAAATTGGTTATATCATTGGTCTTCATACTTATTTGTAAATAAATTCCCCAATAGTGAGAAAATCACCTTTGTGCTCTTGAGAAGCAAGGTTCACATGGGATGATTTCATTAGGCTATAATGGATGAATATTATCTCGTGAGAGTCTATGACAATCAATACGTACGATGACAACAATTATGCCAACATGAAGACCAATGTGCTTAAGATTTAATTGATGCTTTCCATTTCATGGTAACAAAACTAGGTATTCAAGATATTGGAAGGCATCAATTTCTTATGTATCACAATAGGCTACAATGGTACATTTGAGAGGACATGGACCACTTTGGATTCAATACCTTAAAAGAGTCATACAAATCTGCTTTCAAATTGGAGCAAAAACATAAAAACAAAAACAAGGAGAAACAAATAATACTAGAAAAGTACAGACCTAGGAAAGGCAAGAGAAATAATCAAAATAATCAAGGCAAAGAGGGTCAACCTTGATATCAAAATAAGGAGTAGAAGAAAGAGTCCTAAGTTAAGAATCCTCAAACGACCAAGATTGGCAAATGGTTAAATTATCATTAAAGCAATCAACACTTGAGGAAGGTGTGGATTTATTGATTGAGACACAACCCTTTCCATCCATTGCACCATCACCTACACATCCACGGACTAAGGATAGAGGAAAGTGGAGAATGGAATCTAACAAAAAATGACCATTGCCACCATACACGTTGCACCAGAGGAGGCATAAGAAGAGGAATCCCTATTTTCCTCATAGTTGTGCGTAAAGGGTAAGCCATTGCATTTCGTTGTTGATTGTTGTAATCAATAAAATATAATTTCTACTCACATTGGAAAGGATTTGAATATGTTTGTCGCACCACACCTACAACCATATAATGTTAGATAGTTACAACAAGGGAGAAATATTCGTGTCATTCAATATTGTTTCCTTTCTTATGCCATTAAACCCTTGAAGGATGAAGTTTTATATGATGTTGCGCCCTTTGATACTTGTGATGTGATTTTGGGACAACCATTCATGTGGAAGAGACATGGTGAATATGAGTCAAGACCTTGAAGTATCATTATCATTGTCGGAGGTTGGTGATTCAAGATACTAGCGGTATCGCCTCCTACTTATTTTCTCTTAGTCAATATCAAACATTATAGGAATTTGATAGTGAAAATAATATATTCATTCTCATGATGATCAAACCATAAAGCACAAGGATTGTTGCCACCACCACATACATTGTAGGCTCTACATAACAAAAACAAATGGACCAAACTGTAATAAAATATGATGACTTGTTCAAGTCACTGACTACGTCACTTCATTACGAGGTAAAAATTTTCATTGATTTAGTTTATGGTCTCCTTTGCTAACACACCTATGTATAGTAGACCAATCCTTGAAAAAGATGAAATCAAGACGTAGAGGTTCTTCACCTTGTGGCAATCCAATTGCCTTAGCTTCAAATAAATATTGGACATGGATACTCTTTATTGACTATAAATATTTGAATAAAATCATTGTGAAGAACCACTATGCACTCCCTTGGAAAAATGACTTGCTGAACTAGTTCCATGGTGCAAAGTTCTTCACAAAAATTGATCTCAAATATGACTAATATATGGAGGATTGCATTTAAATTTTGTTGATGATATGATTTAACCCATATGAATCTTCAAATGTTGTGTTAATGGCATTGTTTTTTTTTCGGATAATAAGGGGTTGTACTCGGGTCCCCCACCATTGACAAATTACATCTCTCTTCTTTAGAGCTTGAGAGTTTACAAATAGATACACTTTTCATCTCAATTGAAATTGAGATGTTATTGCTAGAAACCTACATCATTTTACATAAAACATCTACATTCTTGATTTTCATTTTATGGATCTTTTCAATTTTTTGTATGAATATAATTACTCCAGAATTTAGCATCTTTCTTGACATTTTCCTATAGCAGCCTTCACAATGCCAAAACTTCACCTCTACTATCTATACATTGCATCTTAGTAGATTAATATTTCCAAAACATCACACTATCATAGTCGTTGAAGTCACAACCCTTCGTTGCTCTTCCCATCATTTGAACCCTAGTTGGCAAATATTTGTAATTTTGTTTTTTGCAACTTGAAAAATCGTCACTGCCCTTGTTTCGAATGGTTGACTTCACAGGGTCGTATCTCCCTCAATATTGCTCAGATTTTTGCATATGACCACTCATTTTAAAGTTATTCAAATTCTACACAAGTTGGTCCAAGAATTAGCTGAATCAAATAACTCTTCGTGAAGATATGGCTCCTAAAAGATGAGATATTTTTTAGGAAAAAACCCTAATCCTTCACACTTTGCAATTTTGTTTTTCTCATTGTAAGTAGCCTTCCACGCTCCTTCAACCTTCCCAACCTTCCACTCAACATCCTAACCTTTTGTTGCAGCTCCTTCAACTAGCCCAACCTTCCATGCTCCTTCAACCTTATCAACCTTCCACATTCCTTCAACCATCCCAACCTTCCACCCAACATCCCAGCCTTTCGCTGTAGCTCCTTCAACCAACCTAACCTTCCATGCTCCTTTAACCAACCCAGCCTTCCACACTCCTTTAGCCTTGATACTCCAAAGATCAACTCATCATTCAGCCTTCCATGCTCCTTCAGCCTCTAGCCTTCCATGCTCCTTTAGCCTCTAGCCTTCCATGCTTCTTCAGCCTCCAATCTTGCACGCTCCTTCAACTTTCAAATTTGTTGATTGTTAAAGCACCAAACCATTTTCCAAGCCCCTTGTTAATCGCTCTACAAATTTTCATTATAAAATAATATATTTTTATCCCATTTTGATACCTTCAAAGTCATATTAGTGGCCTATCAATAATAAACTTCATTGTCACTAAAATGTGTTAAAACACCATGCTTTTATTCTTAGAGATTGACCTATCATAAAGGTTTTGATAAAGCTTTGTAGCTTTTTAGGTCTTACAAATTCCTTATCAAATATTTGTATTGTCACTACCCAAAATTCCCTAACTCATTTTTTTTGAAAACCTTAAGGTAAAATATCAAAGGTTGGCTCAATATTAGTGTTTCTTAATTAAACTATTCGAATCCCATTACAGATATACGTCATAGGCAAAAACTAAGCTATCAATCTCATCCTTTTGGAAGGCTAGCTTTCTCTTACGGCCAACAAAAGAAATACACAAATCTCTACACCATACATATGCCCTTTTATGAAAGTATACTAAGCATTTAAATTAGACTATCAATCTCATCATGTTGATGTGTTAGTCCTCACTCAATAGGTCTTGCTCAATGTTTGAATTTAGGACACCATCCAACCCAATGCTAACATACCACTAGGACCTTCCACAAACATCATTCTAGTTCTACAGTATGGAGCAAATCCATTCATTTTATTCTTCTACCTTAATAAAGATAAGATTAATAGTTTGTGTTTTCCTTTACGTAAATCCTTATCTAAAGAACTCTCCATACGTTTTTATTTAGAAATGCTAACAAGTAATTGCTTTAAGTAATATTAACTTAAGTCTTGTTAGAATACTTTGCTGATTTAGAAATTAATTCAATTCCATTCCAATATCAAGCTTTACCATAAAAAACATATAAATTTGTTCCACAAAGACCATTACAAGCAATTAGTGCATATTTATTAGAATTAGGTTTTATGTTTAATTACCCATTTAATTTCATAACATAGAAAGCATCATCCACATATTAATCAACAACATTCATAAATAAAGAAAGCCCACAAATAAACCCACAACAACACATACCCTAGGAACCCTCATGGAGAATAAAACCAGCCTTAAAATCCTTTTCTTTTATTAATATCAAGAGGTTTGGTACTATACATTGAAAGAGCATTAAATAATGTCCTCCTTTTGACATAGAAATCTCATCATTTCCTGAGTCTATACAATATGAATTAGTTTCCTAATTCACAATACAAATAGCACAACCATTAAAACAAAGCTCCACAGTGTCCATTATCCCAACATAAGAATTTGTTTTATCATATATCAACACATAAGACCACATTTTCAACCATGCATACAAATAATCAGTAATCATACTCGTATGTTGAGGACACCCAAAGTGTCCTCTTTCATTCCAACCTAAATTCCACATTATAATTAACGCTTAATGTCTAAGCTTCTGAACTTCTTCCAAGGTATTATGTTTCCAGCGTAACACCAAAGATATCTAATCGATTATCATCAAAGTGATTCACTTACTAATAAGCCTTCTTGGCATCAATATTTTCTTTACAAAATAATAAAACTACAAATTGTAAAACATCTACGACATGTATACATTACAACTATCACTTTCTAATAATTAGGAAATTGCTACACATAGGCATACCTAGGGTGAATCACTTGGAATTCATTTATTAAAATAGTGGTAGAAACTTGGAGTTCAAGCCTTCGTCTGGTGTCCCACAAAACTTATCATTTATTAAATCTAGCTGCCCCAATAAAATATGGAAGTATATTGACTCTTCCTCCAGATATAAGCGTTCCACTACCGCTTTACATATTGTAGGACGATGTAGATAAAATGGGGATTGGCAATCTCCATTATTTGTATACATTAACAAATATTGTACTACGCTATGGATCCATCTTTCTTAACCAGAATAATCTTACCCTTAACTATGTATCCCATACAAAAAGTAACTACGTTTTGCGCTTCACACTAAATAAAAAACCTTCTCCTATGTGAAATATTTACCATTTGTATTACCAAGTAATTATGATCGATAGATAAATGTTAAGGCTTTGCTATTGGCTACTGTGTCATGCATGCTATCGATATCTCAAGCTTAAGATCTTCTGCCAACAATATAATACTAAAACCATGACATGAAACACTTATAAATAAAAATAACAATAAGTTTTTTTCTTACACGATGACATAACTAAACACTTAGACTCCACAGTCACTTGCACTTCTTAACAAAATATTGAAAATTCAACCACATAAATCTAAATGCTCGATAAGTAATACATCTAATCTAATAGCTTAACGATTTCAGGTTTCGCTACTAAGGTTTACAATATTAAAATCACAACCACTCGGTCTTCAAGTTCTAGATGAAGACTACCGTGAACTGAGAGGTCTAAGAATGGTATCTCTAACAAGATCTTCTCTTAAGCCTCAATATCTACTTCGACTACACTTGAAACTATAAAAGATTCACAGATTTGCTCTATTCATTGAACCAAATATCTTATTTTTCAAAGGCTATGGATTTATTTAATTAAAATAAGGATCTATTGAATCGAAATAAACCCTACCAACAATATTTCCATTAGGTTCATAAACCTCATGGTAACTTACACGGATAAAGGTTTCTAAAAATCAAAGGTAAAGTTTTAACTGACAACCTTTAAACTAAATCCGCTTAAGTATAGCCGATGTTTACATAAAACATCAATTTAAGCTCTTAGAAAACGTCATAGATTACTATTTTGAAGCTTACCTCAAATGCACCAAATCAAAACTCCAAGTAACTTCCAGAATAGCCTCTATATCCACCTCTTCATTCACTCTCCCCTCGACCAACCTTCTCCTCCCGATCCCCAATTCCCCTCTTCTCACATATCCTTCATCTTTTTTCTTCCCGTCTTCCCATCCGTATCTCTTGGGAAGTTATTGGGAACATTAAGTCCTCCATAACCACCACTAGAACATGATGCGACCAACTAATTACCCAACTGGAGTGGGGATTCTGTGCCTCCTCAAAATATTTTCAGACACACACATATATATATCCCAAAAAACCCTCTCAAAAATAAACATCTGATATCATTTATTATTATCTCAAATGCTCTAATTGATTATATAACCATCAAATCTTCCTAAGATAGGGTGCTATTCCTTGTCAAAAACCAAGGTGTTAAATCCTTCGTCATAGCATCCTATTTCAAAAATATTCATTTCTTCCCATGATGTGCGATAATGAAAATTCTCACTAGAAATGTATAGATCTAATTGTTTATTTGTAATAAAAAACAAGCGAATATTGTTGTATCCTACTGTATTTAAACCAAAGCAAATATGATAGTCAAGAGCTAAGTTCTCTTAGAATATAATAAAGAATTAAGAGATATAATAACTCAAATATCTCTTCATCTTGCAATTAACTATAAACTAGACCTTATCTGAATAATATTAATATGCAACACCCAATTTCATCTACTTTATATATATTTTCTTCATGCAAAATTTATAATATGTAACTGCATATATTTTGGGACATTTATCCATGTTAGCCCAAGTTGTTCGATAAATAATCAATCGAATATTTTCTGGTATCTCGTTTTCAAAGGTTAATCCATCCTCCCATTTACGAGAAAACATGTCCCTACAAAAGTGTAGATCTATTAGCAACATCATATTCCTTAAGATAAGTGCATATATACATATATTTTATAGAATTAAAATATAAAATAATCAATCATTCCACTAATAAGTTATATCACATTTCCATAAAATATATGTTTTGCATAACTAGTCATGAAATAGCCAATCATTCCATCAACAAAACAACATAGCAAAACATAAATTCATCCAATAAAAAGTCTACCAAGGGAGGGTCATGACATCCTACCCCCTTAGGCTTAACACAATCCTATGTGTTTCATTAAAGTACATACATAAACAACAATTACATTGCAGTTTCAAATTAATAAGAATTTTTTTTTGTGCATGTCTGCCACTTTCTCCCAAGTGACATTTCTCTCAAAGTAACAGTCCCATTGGATCTTGCATTGCTCCAAAGTCCCTTTCCTCATCGATTTGGAACAAAATTCAAAGATTTTTAGTGGACGCACCGCTATAGCCTCTAGGTATGCCATCTGCAATTTAGGTAAATCCCATACATGATCAGGGTTAGCAATATATTTTATAAGAAAATATATGTGAAAGGTGTCATGAATCTTTGACAAACTAGGTGGTAATTCAAGTCTATACGCCACAAGATTAATATTTTTGTAATCTCAAAGGGTCCTACAAAGCGAGGATCTAGTTTTGTGGATTTGATAACACTCTTATTTGGTCTCACCCTTAAAAATACCTTGTCACCTACTAAAAACTCTCTTAGTGACCTCTTAATATTGGCATAACTTTTCTGATGATCTGCGACTTCCTTAAGCTTTTTATGATTATCCTTAACTTCTGCTCCATTTCTCTAACCATGTTTGGTCCAAGTACAACCCGATCCTCTATATTATCCCATGACAAGGGTGTTCTACACCTCCTACCATACAAAAAATTGAAATAAGCCATGCCAAAGGTCGAATGATGGCCATTATTGTAACAACCCCAATTGTTACTACTCACCCACTTCGATCCACTTCATATATATATATATATATATATTGTTCATATATGTATTTATCTTCCAAAGAGTAGGGGACATAATCATGATCTAAGATAGAGTTATTCCAAGAGTACTATAAGTTATCAAGGCAACAATAATCAAGAGCTATTAAGACTTGGTAAGAGTCACTCTTGAGTAGAAGTGATCGGATTCTACAAACCTTCATACCACACCGATGATATGAATTCATACCTTGAATATGGAGAACCACACTAATGGTTAACCATCATATATGAAGTAACCACACCAATGGTTAATCATCAATATTAGCTCCTACCCTCATCTCCATGATGGGACCACTAAGTTAAAAGAATCACTACATGTGATCAAAATTATACAAGCCTTGGAATAATCATCTTAAGCATGATTATCTTCCCTTATACTTCATAAGATTTATTTGATCATATTTCTCATTTAAGGCATCCATTGCTTGAGCTACAACTCAAGCCTAAATGGCCATATGTGGGCTCCAACCCACTCTGAGCTCCAACTCGGTTTGAATAATATTAGTTATCCATTTTCATATCTTTCCTTTAATCTTTACATATTTTAATATCTACAAGTATTTGTATAGTAATTATCACCATTCACTTCCATTCTTATTACCATCTTAATGAAATACCATTATCATCTATTAAAGCAAGGTATATGAACCAATGCATCATGTTGTATAAGACTACATATCAATTATTCATTAAAACAACTCCTCATTGAAAAGTAAATAACTAGTGATAACCACTAAATAAAAGCATATAATTTGTTGCATCATACTTTTTGAATATTGATTCTAATTTTACAACAAATCAACTTGAACTGGAAATTAAATGACAATTATTATACATTATCTCATTCATCTAAAATCTTGTTTTATCTATCTTTGCATGATTACATCTCAACCAAATCGCCTTTCAATAACATCTCAATTAATCCAATTACAATATTTATAATCTAATTAATCAACAACACACTAGACATAAAAGCAACATTCATAAAAAATGACAAAGCAAACCACAAAATAGAATAACACATTATTTATCTTGGGAACCCTCACGGGGAATAAACCTAGCCTCCAAAATATGTCTTTCTCCTCTCATTCATAAACAAGGAATGTAATAATTACAATTTTAGAAAGGCATCTCATGGATCATTTCCTATATCATTTATACATATTCAAGAGATCAATAGGTCTCTTGTCAAATCATGAGGTAAATAAGGAAACACCGATTTCCTTTCTCTAAGCCATCTATAGAATTACATAAGAATTTCACAAATTCTTATCTAGATACACAAGTCTATGAATGATCATCGGATGCATATTAAGGAGAAATCACTTCGATTATCAAGGAGGGAACCCCATGATTCCCTTGGAAATGAATTCCACATTCATTCTCTCAGATTGAAACAACATAATTCCATTATTCAATTAATCAAAGGCCCATACATTTAATTTATTGAAACATTATTTTTTTCATTTAATAGTTTAAATATAATTTCCTAATGACTATCAACTTAATCTTCGCATATCATAAATCTATCTTTTAAACAAAATAAATACTTTAATATTTTAGATACTTTCTAATGGTTATCAAATTTTCTCTTGAATCCTTTGATCAAGAAATAACCCTTTTTCATTTATATGTAAAAAAAGGTCCCATACCTTTAATTGGTAAATAAAATACTTTTATTTATTTAATAAATCAAAGTCACCTACTTTAATCTTATAAATAAACTTATCTTCCTTCATTTCATAAATTAAAGTCTCATACCCTTAATTTATAAAACAAAGCCCTTTAATTTTAATAAATGTTTAGCTAACTAGCATTAATTTCTCTTATTATAGTTTCCTAACCTTTTCTCCCAAAGCATCTCACATTTTTTATTCATTATTTCCATTATAGTTCATATAAAGTAAGCTATACACATTCATGCCAAAATACCTCCTATAGTAAAGCTTTACTCAGTTCTAAAGTCTTATAAGGTATGAGGTATTTCAGTATCACGAAACATTATCTTCCAATGTTTGTTTGGTCTAAAATGTGTTAGAAGGTCAACTATGCCAACCATCCAATTAATCAAGTCAACAAGTCAAATTAAACCTTCGTCCAACCTATCAGGTTCAACAACTAGTCTAATCAAATTTTATTCAATGCGTCCTAGCAATCGATGTCCTAATATTATGACTGGGCTAACCACTAGCACATGGCTGAAGTATCCCTAACTGGTGCTAGCCATCGTCACTCAGTGGCCATCATGATCATTGAGTAGTGATCGCTCTTTAAGAGAGCCTTCTCCCTTATAAGTCTCTCCTATTCACCACATGGGGAATTGGGGAGAACTTGGAATTCATTTACACATTTAAAATGTTTGTTTCCTATTAACGACTCCTACTCACCGTAGAAGCAACAAATCATAAAGTAACACATGGCATGGCATACTAGAGACAACATGATAACAAGTGTTAAGCATCAGGGTAAGGGTTCAACAAATGATAACCTTATTGATTCTAAGGTCTAACATTACGTGCCGCCAACTGACATTGATCTGACCACAAAGTAGTTGGTTGATGACCAATTCTTGGATGGTCGATTGCATATGGAAGTATTTCTCCCTTTAAAGGTATGGTTGCCTCAAGCACATCCCATGTGGGATAAATGCTTGGGGTAGCCTTTTGCGGGTTTCTGCCTAAGTAGCCCGCGCGTGAACTATTGCACCCCAATTGCTCAAAGGTGAATCACTGGAGCTGAAAACCTTAATGAAGGCTCCAAACCATCAGTACCAAACCTCTAATACCATATGGGAGTTTGCTTATACGATATATCACTCGCCTTGGGGGTTTCACTATTTAGTTTTGCACAACACATTATGTCTGCAATAGGGATACACCCAGAACTCCTAAACAGTCATAGAAATAACTATCAAGGCCATAATGATATAACTAAACCCTAATTTAGGTAGATATAAGGATAGAGAATCAATCCAATTTCCTGCTACAACAATCCATTCACTTGTTTCATAGGAATGAGACGTTGTTTGGATGACTGCACTACAGGAAATTTTCAATAGGAAAGATGATGAATATAAATTATTAGCGGGTTCTATTCATGAATTAATCAATAGCCAATGCCTAAGAAGCCATGATATTCTTACTTGGAATATTCATAGCTGCAACTATGAACTGGCAGCTCATTAAATCTTGTTTGGACAACGTAAAACTAAGTTTAATCATCAAAACAAGGATATTAATAGCCTTTGAACCAAGTATAAAGTAAGATAGTAATACTATCAATATGAAATTTAATCAATGATGGATAATTCTTTTCAAAGTTTTAAGGTGCGAAGGACTGTGCCTACACGATTGAGAATAGTGAACTATTGTACAATCGGTTTACCTATTCAACACAAGTATTAAACCAGTAATAGGGTCATTTATCTAAGAGATAGATGCTTGGGTCAATTAATGAATGCAAAGGATTCGCTATAAATTGTTATACAGTAGATCTCAACAACTAACATTCAACACAGAGATGATTTATCAAAATAAATCCAAGTCTTTCGAGGTGTCCAACAAAGGAAATATAGTAGAATGGATCCACTAACTAACTTTAAAGTCTCTTCGAGTTTTGAAACCTAGGCAAAGTCTATCTTATTATCACCAAGCCAATTCGAGCATCCACACCCTTTTATTTTGAAACCAAATATTTATCATGTCATCATCCGAGATTGTAGATGATGCGACATGGGAATGGTTTGTGTGTCAATCATTAATAAAGACATTCACAAAGCATGCAAAATGATAAATTTCATAATGGTAGATCTACTACAATGAGGAAATGTGGCAGGGGAGTGTCCATTCATGGTTGCTGCCAAAATGTAATCCCCTTTATTAAGTTAGGTTATCCAAACGTAAATATATCTTTAAAGTGATTATATCTAGTGGTAAAGGAATAACACTAATCGATCTTAGGTCTGACTATGGCCATAAAATACCTTTATCCATAAGAATTCAAGTGGCATAAGTACAATATAAGATACATGATGTAAAATCTAAAAACAAACATGGCATGAGTATAGTAAGGATTCCAACCTAAATTCTCCAGAAGAATTGGTTTGTCTAACTTCATTTGCTACTTTGCTCCTTGTACTCTTTTCCTTCCAAAATTTTCTCCAAGCTTCCTCTACTATAATCTTCTTGAAGCTCTTGCCTCTCATATCCAGCTCCCCCCAAAAGCTCTTAGAACTTTCAGACTCCCCTCCTCAAAACCCCTTAGTTCCATTTTTAATGGAGATTCCTTCTCCACCCACCAAATAGTGGTCTATTATTTTAAAACTAAAATATGCCTTGGGACAAATAAGACATATCATTCCATGTGAAGGGTAATCCAAAAAGTAGAAGAGGGTCCAAATAAAAATAAGGTAGGTGGCCTTGTCTTGTCTTGTGCCCCATATGGTACCCATACTACCAATTTATCCCTAATTAAAAATAGAGGAGAGAATCTCCCTTTTCTCTCCACCAACCAAATTAGGTCGTGAAAGGAATACGACAATCCTTAGACCTTAAATAATACTAGTGCCTAATTTGGTCCAATAAGAATTGGACATTTAATTGCATTCACAATTAAATGCAACTAACTTATTCAAACATGATTAATTAAATTTTCATAATAATTACTTTTCATCCAATATCTTTAAAAAATTTCTAAATTGGAATTTTGTAGAATTCTTTAGGGTCTATGACCCCTTTTTTTGGGAATTAATTTATCCACATGATGAATTAATATCCTTTTGACACGGTTCGATAGGAATAGGGTCGTGACATACACCCCCCTTGGATTAAACACAATCCTCTGTGTTTCGCATTGTTCCTATCTTCGTTAATGCATAAACTCACTATACTAATATTTATCCATCCCAACATAATTTGATTCATCAACTTCCTTTAATTTCCAACTTCTCGTTCTCAATGGCAAACAACATCTTCCATCCATGAGAGTGCTTGGACCTACAAGAATTCAAAATATCAACAATACCATGTCGTTACATCAATAAAACATCCATTTTTCATAGCAATAAGTATTGAAAACATTATTAGTACATAAAATTTACAACTTTAAATCATTTATAACTGCACAAGAGAACTACAATAATAGAATTTGCAAAATGGTTTCATAGAGTTGTCATGAAATTATGTTTTTATAATAAAGTAGACACAATAATTCTCATTAATTTTATCAAAACTCCTGCCAAGGAGTATCATACTATGGTTTATTAACTCTTACCATGAGTTAACCAGATAGAAATAGGTGCCATCAAAGACAAAATCATAATTTCATTTATCTCAATTTAGGATGTTTACATATCCTAATATTCATTTTGGCAAACCTATTTTCCATTACCAATGCATCCACCTAGATGTCCCCTAGTTTTCATCATCATAAAATCATGGAGAAGTCTCATACCTTCTCTAAGAATGGACACCAATCCATACTTTTATTCATTTTATGATTATACAAATGAAAGTCTATAATCCATATGTATTTTTGTTATACTAAACATTACCTGGATTACACACTATGTACTTTGAATAAAATTTGTTTATCATTTCCACCATGAACATATATATTTTGTTAGTTATTTTTACTCAAATATTAGAAATATACAAACATGAGTACATAATTTACTTATTTATTAATTACATTCTTGCCAAAACTCTTTGGCATACCTACTATACATCCGTATAGCTTACAAAGTGGTGGCTTTATGTTGAATGAATGGATCCTAGGGTTGTTGCTCATTGATCCTTTCACCACTTTGTGTTGTGCCTATACTTTCAGCTGGAGAAGGTGGTTGAGAAATTGTTCCAACGACTGCTTGGCCTCTACTCCGGATAGTTCTCCAAGCTCCATGTGTAGTTCTCCCTCACCCACACCGTGTACTAACAGATGGTTGTGGTGGGGTAAGTAAACCATGATTCACCAATATAACAAAATAGGATACCAAGAAAGTAGCACTGTATTCTTCCCTTGCTTGGCGTAGTTGTGGATTTTATGTATATAAGACTGCCATTGTTGTTACTCTCCAATTATTTCTTTGTACTATCTCTAGTCTAAGCCTATCTCGATTTGCTAGGACATCATCTCTTTTAGCCTCTAACCTCATCCTTTCTTGTGCCCATATTTCTTCTTGGGCGTGTTGCACAGGGGATTACTTTGTTGTTTCATCAACTGCTCTAATAACTTTTTGCATAATTATATCCCCCTTTGCAACTAACTTTTCTTCCTAATTAGATCCGACACTACTAGAGATTAATTCCTTCTTTTTTTAGGGTATATGCATCAATAGATCGGTAATTAAAAGCAAAAGGATCATGAAGCACACAATGGGATTTACTCCACTCATAACCAGTATCATCCAGGTAAATCTTGACATAAATATAATTGTATTAGATGTCATGAGTAGTTGATAATTTTTAATCCTTTATTTGATGTTGGATTAAAATATTGTAAGTTATTATGTGCACTCAATCTATTTTCTCTTATATCACCGAGCTATATTTACTCCATCGATCAAAGTGATTATTTGGTTCAATTTTTGATATATTGATCCTATCCATTTGTTTAATCGAACACATCTTGATGATCCCGAGGTGGATCATTTAACTTCCATGATGCATATCTTATTCGATTTGATTTTCTTACTGATGATTTTGTTTTGACTAATCAAAGGCTCATTATACCTCTTCAATTCTTGAGGTGATGCGTACCCTTGCATCACAACCAATAACTTACATAAACTCCCATCAACATCCCTTTGATGGCTTCATTAGTCAGTTTTGTATGCAATTATTCACATATATTATCCTTAGGTACCATTGTTAAATTTGGTCATTATTGCTCTGTTGATAATAATAGCATTCATGTGCACCAAACATACGATGTCATCTCAGTGTGGTGCATTAATAATTACCCACTACTAACTCAGATGACAAGCAATTGGGTTTAGTTATTTACAGTTAATCCTGTATCTTCTTGAACCAACTTAATTGTACCATCAGTGTTCGATTTGGCATCGATTACTTATATGTAGGTTTTACTACCACATGCACTAGGGAAAAACTATTATGTATTTAAATAGCATATAATGCACTATTAGACCTAACCACCATCTGGGTTATCGGGTGGTTTATTACTCTGTTGTGGTGGTGGTGTTGGTATTATTTCTGAAGCTCAAGCACATTTGATGATATCTCAGGTGACGGTATTTCAACCACGACCATGGCTTCTAAAGTGAATGTTTTACCCTTACCTTACCTTCCTTCGCAATGGCTGAGATGGTCAAGTCCTTCCTTTGGAAAATGACCATATTTGTATCCAAGGACTACTTCATCTCTTCAATCAATAATATAAAATATTCTTTTATCGATTATCTGATCATATTCAGTCCCAATTAGTTGGATTTTACTTGATGATTTCCATGTCCTAAATTCAAGTTTAGCCTCTATGGAATTCCTCCAAAAGATTTTTTCTTAGGGAGTTACCGTAATTTTTTTTTCATCTTTATAGTAATGCCAAGTGAGATCCTCAAAAGAGCCTCAGGTACACCGCTTAATACCCACATACATGGAGGGTTCGCTTAGCTCTTCCACTTGGATACATCAAGGGTTTCAATAGTGGGAGGAAATACTTGTACATAAGTAATCTTCAAGCATTTGCTTCTTCTAACTATTGAAGGTTTTTATGCTTCAGTTATCCTATGTGAATAATATTACCACATATATTGTATAGTAGGTAGTACCTTGTTTAAATAGCATAACACACCTTATTAAGCTTGAACACCACCTGGGTGGTCGGGTTATGGAATCAGAATACTTGGGGAGGTTGGAAAAACTTAATGTGGTGGTGACACTTGGGATATCGAAGCTTCTGGATGGAGTTACCAAAGTATCTGATGAGATTTGGGTGATTTCCTTACTTAAATGTATCCTTGATCTCTTTTGCCATACCGGGGTTTCAAGTTAGAAGATGGTTTTGGTGATTGTGGATGGTTTTCATATTCAACAATAGTTCCACCATACACCATAGCCTCTGATTGGAAAGATCTGAGTGTATTATAATATTGATCAAAAATATAAATAAATAAAATATTCTTTTATTGATAGCTATTATGCAATGTCTCATTTCTAGGTATAATTATACGCATTTAGCCTATAATTTTTAATAATTAACATGTTGTTAATGATAGTTTGACAATCATAGCTCAAGTGAGCAATCAATATATATGAACCAACCTATGGTTATTTTTGCCCTTATCTTTTTCTAACTTGGATTTGATACCAACTGTAACAACCCCAATTGTTACTACTCATCCACTTCAATCCACTTCATATTTTTTTTTGTTTATATATGTATTTATCTTCAAAATATTAGGGGACATAATCATGATATAAGATAGATTTATTCCAAGAGGACTGTAAGTTATCAAGGCAACAATAATCAAGATCTATTAAGACTTGGTCAGAGTCACTCTTGAGTAGAAGTGCCCAACTTCTACAAACCTTCATACCACACCGATGATATTAATTCATGCCTTGAAGATGAAGAACCACACCAATGGTTAACCATCATAAATGAAGTAATCATACCAATGGTTAGTAATCAATATTATCTCCTACCCTCATCTCCATGATGGGGCCACTAAGATAAAAGAATCACTACATGTGATCAAACTTACACAAGCCTTGGAATAATCATCTTAAGCATGATTATCTTCCCTTATCCCTCATAATATTTATTTGATCATCTTTCTCATTTAAGGCATCCCTTTAGCTATATACCTAATTTAATTAATTTCGTTACCAAAAGGTATTTCTATCATCATCATGGAAGCTCCTACTCAACATGTACATTCTAGCACCAACTCAAAACGTAAGGACTTGCTTGAGCTACAACTCAAGCCTAAATGGCCATTTGTGGGCTCTAACCCACTTCGAGATCCAACTTAGTTTAAATCATATTAGCTATCCATTTATATATCTTTTCTTTAATCTTTACATATTTTAATATCTACAAGTGTTTGTATAGTAATTATCACCATTCACTTCCATTCTCATTACCATCTTAATGAAATACCATTATCATCTATTAAAGCAAGGTATATGAACCAATGAATCATGTTCTATAATACTACATATCAATTATTCATTAAAATAACTCCTCATTGAAAAGTAAACAAGTGATAACCACTAAAGAAAAGCATATAATATGTTGCATCATACTTTCTGAATCTTCATTCTAATTTTACAACAAATCAACTTGAATTGGAAATTAAATGACAATATTAAACATTATCTCATTAATATAAAAGCTTGTTTCATCTATCTTTGCATGATTACATATCAACCAAATCGCCTTTCAATAACATCTCAATTAATCCAATTACAACATTTATAATCTAATTAATCAACAACACACTAGAAATAAAAGCAACATTCATAAAAAATGACAAAGCAAACCACAAAATAGAATAACACAGTATTTATCTTGGGAACCCTCACGGGGAATAAACCCAACCTCCAAAATATGTCTTTCTCCTCTCATTCATAAACAAGGAATGTAATAATTTCAATTTTAGAAAGGCATCTCATGGATCCTTTCCTATATCATTTATACATATTCAAGAGATCAATAGGTCTCTTGTTAAATCATGATGCAAATAAGGAAATACCAATTTCCTTTCTCTAAGCCATCTATGGAATTAAATTAATAATTTCATACTCTTATCTAGATACACAAGTCTATGAATGATCATCAGATGCATATTAATGAGAAATATCTTTGATTATCAAGGAGGGAACCCCATGATTCACTTGGGAATTAATTCCACATTCATTCTCTCAGATTGAAACAACATAATTCCATTATTCAATAAATCAAAGACCCATACCTTTAATTTATTGAAACAATATTTCTTTCATTTAATAGTTTAAAGATAATTTCCTAATGATTATCAACTTAATATTCCCACATTATAGATCTATCCTTTAAACAAAATAAATTCTTTAATATTTTAGATATTTTCTAATGGTTATCAAACTTTCTCTTGAATCCTTTGATCAAGAAATAAACCTTTTTAATTTATACGTAAACTAAGGTCTCATACCCTTAATTGGAAAATAAACTACTTTTATTTATTTAATAAATCAAAGTCATCTACTTTCATCTTATAAATAAATTTATCTTCCTTCATTTCATAAATTAAAGTCTCATACCCTTAATTTATAAAATAAAGCCTTTTTTTTTTTAATAATTGTTTAGCTGACTTGTATTCAATTCTTTGATTATAGTTTTCTAACCTTTTCTTCCAAAGCATCTCATATTTTTTTCTTCATTATTTCCATTATAGTTCATATAAAGTAAGCTATACACATTCATGCCAAAATACCTCCTATAGTAAAACTTTACTTAGTTCTAAAGTCTTATAAGGTATGAGGTATTTTAGTATCATGAAACATTATCTTCTAATGCTTGTTTGGTCAAAAAGGGTTTAGAAGGTCAACTATATCAACCATCCAATTAATCAAGTCAATGAGTCAAATTAAACCTTCATCCAACCTATCAGGTTCAACAACTAGTCTAATCAAATTTCATTCAACACGCCCTAACAACTAGTATCCTAATATGATGATTGGGATAACCACCATCTCGTGGTCAAAGCACCACAAACTAGTGTTAGCCATCACCACTCGATGGCCACCATGATCATCAGGTGGTGATCGTTCTTTAAGGGAGCCTTCTCCCTTATAAGCCTCTCCCTATTCTCCATACGAGGAATGTGGGATAACTTGGAATTCATTTACACATTTAAAATATTTATTTCCTATTAACGACCCCTACCCACCGTAGCATGGTGTAATAGGGACAACATGATAACAAGTGGTAAGCATCTGTGTAAGGGTTTGATAAATGTTAACCTTATTGATTCTAAGGTCTAACATTACGTATCGTGAACTAGCACTTATATGACCGCCAAGTGGTCAGTTGATGACCATCACTTGGATGGTCAATTTCATATGGGAGTCTTTCTCCCTTTAAAGGTATGGTTGCCCTGAGTACATCCAATGTGGGATAAATGCTCAAGATAGTCTTTCACGGGTTTTTTCCTGAGCAGGCCGTGCACGAACTATTGCACCCCATGTACCCAGAGGTGATTCATTGGAGCAAAAAACCTTATATAAGGCTACAAAACATCAGTTTTAAACCTCTAATACCATATGGGAGTTTTCTTATACAATATATCACTCACCTTGGGGGTTTCATGATTTAGTTTTGTATAACACAGTCTGTTTGTAATAGGGATACATCCATAACTCCTAAATACTCACATAAATGACTTTTGAGGCCATCATGCTATAACTATCCTCTACTTTAGGTAGATCTAAGGATGGAGAATCAGTCCAATCTCCTGCTACAACAATCCATTCACTTATTTTGTAGTAATGAGATGTTGTTTGAACGACTGCACTAGAGGAAATTTCCAATAGGAAAGATGATGAAAATAATTTATTAGCAGGTTCCATTCATGGATTTATCAACATCCAACACCTAAGAAGCTATGATATTCTTACTTAAAATATTATTTGCTGCAACTATGAACATGCGGCTCATTAAATCTTGTTCAGGCATCCTGTATTCTATTTAATGACTAGAAATGGTTGTGTCTACTCGGACAACGTCAATCTAATTTTAATCATCAGAACAAGGATATTAATAGCATTTGAATCAAGTATAAAGTAAGTTAGTAATAATTTCAATATGAACTTTTATCAACAATGGACAATTTTTTTCAATTTTTTATGGTGCGAAGGACTGTGCCTACACGCTTGAGAATAGTGAACTATTGTTCAATCAGTTTACCTATTCAATGCAAGTATTAAACCAACAATAGGATCATTTATCTAAGTGATAGATGCTTGAGTCAAATAACAAATGCAAAGTATTCACTATAAATGGTTATACAACAGAGCTCAACAACTAACATTCAACACATAGATTATTTATCAAAATCAATCCAAGACTTTTGAGGTGTCCAATAAAGAAAATATATTAGAATGGATCCACTAATTAACTTTAAAGTCTCTTCAAGTTTTTAAAACCATGCAAAGTCTATCTTACAATCGTCGAATTGGTTTGAGCGTCTGCACCCTTTTATTTTGAAACCAAATATTTATCATATCCTCATCCGAGCTTGTAGATGATGCGACAAGGGAAAGGTTTGTGTGTCAATTATTAATAAAGACATTCAAAAAGCATGCAAAATGATAAATTTCATAATGGTAGATCTACTGTAGTGAGGTTATGTGGTAGGGGAGTTTCCATTCATGGACACCACCAAAATTTTCTCCCCTTTCTTAGGTTAGGCTATCCAAACATAAATATCCCTTTAAAAGGGAGTCTATTTAGTGGTAAAGGAATAACACTAATCAATCTCAGGTCTGACTATGGTCATAAAATACCTTTATCCATAAGCATTCAAGTGGCATAAGTACAAAATAAGGTACTAGATTTAAAATCCAAAAAAAACATGGCATGAGTATAGTAAGGATTCCAACCTGAATTTTCCAGAAGAATTGGTTTGTCTATCTTCATTTGCTACTTTGCTCCTTGTACTCTTTCCCTTACAATTTTTCCTCCAAGATTCCTCTACCATAATATTCCTGAAGCTCTTGCCTCTCGTGTCTAGGTCCCCTAAAAGCTCTCCAAAATTTCAGACCCCCCTCCTCAAAACTCCTTAGTTCCATTTTTAATGGAGATTCCTTCTTCTCCCACCCACCAAATAGTGGCCTTATTATTTTAAAATTAAAATATACCTTGGGCCAAATAAGACATATCATGCCATGTGAAGGGTAATTCAAAAAGTAGAAGAGGGTCCAAATAAAGATAAGGTAGGTGGCCTTGTTTTGTTTTGTGCCCCATATGGTCCACATACTACAAATTCATCCCTAATTAAAAATAGAGGAGAGAATCTCTCTTTTCTCTCCACCAACCAAATTAGGCCATGAGATGAATAAGATAAACCTTAAACATTAAATAATACTAGTGCCTAATTTGGTCCAATAAGAATTGGACATTTAATTGCATTCAAAATTAAATGCAATTAACCTAATCAAACATGATTAATTAAATTTTCATAATAATTACTTTTCCTCCAAAACCCTTCAAAATCCCTAAATTGGAATTTTGTAGAATTCTTTAGGGTCTATGACCCCTTTTTGTTGGGCATTAATTGATCCCCATGATCAATTAATATCCTTTTGACAAGGTTCGAGGGGGATGGGTCATGACATACACCCCCTTGGATTAAACATAGTCCTCTATGTTTCATACCGTTCCTATCTTAGTGAGTGCATAAACTTACTAAACTAATATTTATCCATTACAAAATAATTTGATTCATCAACTTCCTTTAATTTCCAGCATCTCGTTCTCGATGGCAAGCAACATATTCCATCCATGAGAGTACCTGGACCTACAAAAATATAAAATATCAGCAATACCATGTCCTTAAAACAATAAAACATCCATTTTGCATAGCAATAAGTATTGAAAACATCATCAATACACAAATTTCATCACAAAATTATAGCTTTAAATCATCTATTACTGCACAATCAACTGCACTAGAGAACTGCAATAATAGAATTTGCAAAATGGTTTCATAGAGATGTCATGAAATTATGTTTCTATAATATGTTAGACACAATAAGTCTCATTAATTTTATCAAAACTCCCACCAAGGAGTATCACAATATGGTTTGTTAACTCTTACCATGAGTTAACCAGATAAAAATAGGTGTCATCAAAGACAAAAACATAATCTCATATATCTCAATTTAGGATGTTTACATATCCTAAGATTCATTTTGGCAAACCTATTTGCCAATACCAGTGCATCCACCTAGATGTCCCCTAGTTTTCATCATCATAAAATCATGGAGAAGTCCCATACCTTCTCCAAGAATGGACACCAATCCATCCTTCAAAATCATTCAGTTTTAATTGAGTTCATTTATCCATTTTATGATTATACAAACAAAAGTCTATAATCCATATGTTTATTGGTTATACTAGAAATTCTTTGGATTACACACTATGTACCTTGAATTAATTACATTTGTTTATCATTTCCACCATGAACACATAATATTTTGTTATCTATTTCTACTCAAAATCTTAGAACATACAAACAAAAGTATATAATATAAATATTTATTAATTACATTCTTGCCAAACTCTTTGGCATACCTACTATACATCCGTATAGCTTACAAAGTGGTGGCTTTATGCCCAATGAACGGATCTTAAGGTTGTTGTTCATCGGTCCTTTCACCACTCTGTGTTGTGCCTATACTTTCAGCTAGAGAAGGTGGTGGAGCAATTATTCCAGTGGTTGCTCATCCTCTACCTCGGGTTGCTCTCTGAGCTCCATGGGTGGTTCTCCCTCGCCCATGTCATGTACTAATAGTTGGTTGTGGTGGGGTGAGAAAACCATGGTTCACTAATGTATCAAAATAGGATACCAAGAAGGCAACACTGTATTCTTCCCTTGCTTGGCGTAGTTGTGGATTTTTTGTATATAAGGCTGCCATTGTTGTTGCTCTCCAATTATTTCTTTGTACTATCTCTAATCTGAGCCTATCTCACTCTGCTATGACAACATCTCTTTCAGCCTCTAACCTTATTCTTTCTTGTGCCCATATATCTTCCTGGGTATGTTGCACAGGGGATTCCTTCATTGTTTCTTCAACTGCTCTCCTAGATTTTTCCATAACTATATCTCTCTCTGTAACTACCTTTTCTTCCTGATTAGATCCGACACTACTAGAGATCAATTCCTTATTTTTAGGGTATATGCATCAATAGATCGGTAATCAAAAGCAAAAGGATCATGAAGCACACAATGGGATTTACTCCACTCATAACCAATATCATCCAGGCAAATCCTGACATAAATATAATCGTATTAGGCATCATGAGTAGTTGATAATTTTTAATCCTTTCTCTGATGTTGGATTAAAATCTTGTAAGTTATTATGTGCACTCAATCCATTTTCTCTATATCACCGAGCTAGAATTACTCCATCGATCAAAGTGATTATCTGGTTCGATTTTTGATATATCGATCCTATCCATTCATTTAATCGATCACATCTTGATGATCCCAAGGTGGATCATTTAACTTCCATGATGCATATCTTATTCGACTTGATTGTCTTACCAATGATTTTATTTTGACTAATCAAAGGCTCATTATACCTCTTCAATTCTTGAGGTGATGCGTGTCCCTGCATCACAACCAATAACTTACATAAAGTCCCATCAACATCCTTTCGATGGTTTCATTAGTTGGTTTCGTACACACTTATTCGGGTATCTTATCCTTAGGTACCATTTTCAAATATGGTCATTATTGCTCCATTGACAATGGTCACATTCATGCGTGCCAAACATACGATGTCATCTTAGTGTGGTGCATCAATAATTACCCACTACTAACTCAGATGACACGCAGTTGGGTTTAGTTATTTATAGTTAATCCTGTATCTTCTTGAACCAACTTAATTGTATCATCAATGTTTGATTTGGCATCGATTTCTTATATGTAGGTTTTAATACCACATGCACCAGGAAAGAAACTATTCTATATTTAAATAGCGTATAATGCATTATTAAACTTGACCACCATCCGGGTGGTTGGGTGGTTTATTACTCTGTTGTGGTGGTGGTGTTGGTATTAATTCTGAAGCTCAAGCATGTTTGGTGATATCTTAGGTGATGGTATTTTGACCACGACCACGGCTTCCAAAGTGATGGTTTTCCCCTTACCTTACCTTCCTTCGCCATGGCTGAGATGTTCAACTCCTTCCTCTGGCAAATGGCCATATTTGTATCCAGAGACTACTTTGTCTCTTCAATCAATAATATAAAATATTATTTTATCAATTATCTGATCATATTCAGTCCCAATTAGTTGGTTTTTACTTGATGATTTCCATGTTCTAAATTCAAGTTTAGCCTCTATGGAATTCCTCCAAAATATTTCTCTTAGGGGGTTACTATAATTTCTATTTTCATCTTTATAGTAAAGAGGAAGCTTAGCTTGAGAGATTCAAATGCCAAGTGAGATCCTCAAAAGAGCCTCAGGTACACCGCTTAAGACCCACATACATGGAGGGTTCACTTAGCTCTTCCACTTGGATACATCAATGGTTCCAATAGTGGGAGGAAATACTTGTACATAAGTAATCTCCAAGCATTTGCTTCTTCCAACTATTGAAGGTTTTTATGCTCCAGTTATCCTATGTGAATAATAATACCACATACATTGTATAGTAGGTAGTCCCCTATTTAAATAGCGTAGCACACCTTATTAAACTTGACCACCACCCGGGTGGTCGGGTGGCATACTTTTCTATGGAATCGAAATACTTGGGGAGGTTGGTGAAACTTCATGTGGTGGTGACACTTGGGATATCGGAGCTACTGGGTGGAGTTCCCAAAGTATTTGATGAGATTTGGGTGATTTCCATGCTTAAATGTGTCCTTGCTCTCTTTCGCCATACTGGGGTTTCATGCCAGAAGATGGTTCTGGTGATTGTGGATGGTTTCCATATTCAATAATGGTTTTGCCACTACACCATAGCCTCTGATTGGAAAACCCTAAGTGTATTGTAACATTGATAAAAAATATAAATAAAGAAAATATTCTTTTGTTGATAGCTATCATGCAATGTCTCATTTCTAGGTATGATTATAGCCATTTAGCCTAGAATTTTAACAATTAACATGTTGTTAATAATAATTTTAAAATCATAGCTCAAGTGAGCAATCAATATATTTGAACCAACCTATGGTTCTTCTTGCCCATATATTTTTCTAACCTAGATCTAACTAGAATCCATTAGTTAGCCTAGGCTTTGATACCAACTATAACAACCCCAATTGTTACTACTCATCCACTTCAATTTTTTTATATATATATTTATCTTCCAAGGAGTAGGGGACATAATCATGATCTAAGATAGAGTTATTCCAAGAGGACTGTAAGTTATCAAGGCAACAATAATCAAGAGCTATTAAGACTTGGTCAGAGTCACTCTTGAGTAGAAGTGACCAACTTCTACAAAGACTACATACCACACCGATGGTATGAGTACATGCCTTGAATATGGAGAACCACACCAATGGTTAACCATCATAGATGAAGTAACCACACCAATGGTTAATCATCAATCTTAGTTCCTACCCTCATCTCCATGATGGGGCCACTAAGATAAAAGAATCACTACATGTGATCAACTTACACAAGCCTTGGAATAATCATCTTAAGCATGATTATCTTCCCTTATCCCTCATAAGATTTATTTGATCATATTTTCATTTAAGGTATCCCTTTGTCTATTTAATTTTTCATTACCATAAGGTATTTTATCATCATCATGGGAGCACCTACTCCACATGTACATTCGAGCACCAACTCAGAATGTAAGGCTTTACTTGAGCTACAACTCAAGCCTAAATTGCCATCTGTGGGCTCCAACCCACTCCGAGCTCCAACTCGATTTAAATCATATTAATTATCCATTTACATATCATTACTTTAATATTTACATATTTTAATATCTATAAGTGTTTGTATAGTCATTATCACCCCATAATTCCATTCTCATTACCATTTTAATGAAGTACCATTATCATCTATTAAATCAAGGTATATGAACCAATGCATCATATTATTTAAGACTACATATCAATTATTCATTAAAATAACTTCTCATTGAAAAGTAAATAACATGTGATAACCATTAAATAAAAGCATATAATTTCATAGCATTTTACAATAAATTAACTTTGGATTGGAAAGTAAATGACAATTTAATAAAGCATGATCTCATTCATCTAAAATATTGTTTTATCTATCTTTGTATGATTACATCTCAATCAAATCACCTTTCAATAACATCTCAAATAATCTAATTACAACATTCATAATCTACTTAATCAACAACACATCAGAAATAAATGCAACATTCATAGGAAATGACAAAACAAACCACAAAATAGAGTGACACAGTATTTATCTTGGGAACCCTCACGGGGAATAAACCCAACCTCCAAAATATGTCTTTCTCCTCTCATTCATAAACAAAGGATGTAATAATTACAATTCAGAAAGGCATCTCATGGATCCTTTCCTATATCATTTATACATATTCAAGAGATCAATTTGTCTCTTGTCAAATCAATATGCAAATAAGGAAACACCGATTTCATTTCTCTAAGCCATCTATGGAATTACATAAGAATCTTATAAATTCTTATATAGATACACAAGTCTATGAATGATCATCGGACGCATATTAAGGAGAAATCTCTTCGATTATCAAGAGGGAACCCCATAAATTCCCTTGAGAATGAATTCCACATTCATTCTCTCATATTGATACATCATCAATCCATTATTCAATGAATTAAAGACCCATACCTTTAATTCATGAAAACAATATTTCTTTCATTTAATAGTTTAAAGATAATTTCCTAATGACTATCAACTTAATCTTCACACATCATAAATCCATCTTTTAAAGAAAATAAATACTTTAAAATTTCATATATTTTCTAATGGTTATCAAACTTTCTCTTGAATCCTTTGATCAAGAAATAACCCCTTTTCATTTATACATAAAATAAGGTCCCATACCCTTAATTGGCAAATAAACTACTTTTATTTATTTAGTAAATCAAAGTCACCGACTTTAACCTTATAAATAGATTTATCTTCCTTCATTTCATAAATTAAAGTCTCATACCCTTAATTTTTAAAACAAAGCCTTTTTTTTTAATAATTGTTTAGCTAACTTGCATTCAATTCTCTGATTATAGTTTCCTAACATTTTATCCCAAAGCATATCACATTTTTTTTATTCATTATTTCCATTATAGTTCATATAAAGTAAGCTATACACATTCATGCCAAAATACCTCCTATAGTAAAGCTTTACTTAGTTCTAAAATCTTATAAGGTATGAGGTATTTCAGTATCATGAAAAATTATCTTCTAATGCTTGTTTGGTCAAAAAGGGGTTAGAAGGTCAACTATGCCAACCATCCAATTAATCAAGTCAATGAGTCAAATTTAACCTTTGTCCAACCTATCGGGTTCAACAACTATTCTAGTCAAATTTAATTTAACTCACCCTAGCAATCAGTGTCCTAATATTATGACTGGGCTAACCATCATATCATGGCTGAAGCACCTCCAAATGGTGCTAGCCATCACCATTTGGTGACCACCATGATCATGGAGTGATGATCGCTCTTTAAGGGAGCCTTCTCCCTTATAAGCCTCTCCCTATTCCCCACATGGGGAATGTGGGATAACTTAGAATTCATTTACACATTTAATTTAATTTTTTCTATTAATGGCTCCTACCCATCATAGAAGAAACAAATCATAGAGTAACACATGGCATGGCATAATAGAGACAACATGATAACAAGTGGCAAGCATCAGGGTAAGAGTTTGATAAATGACAACCTTATTGATTCTAAGGCCTAACATTATGTGTCATCAACTGGCACCGATTCGATTGCCAAGTGGTCGATTGATGATAACCACTTGGATGGTCAATTGAATATGGGAATATTGCTCCCTTTTAAGGTATAGTTGCCCCAAGCACATCCCATGTGGGATAAATGCTCGAGGTAGCCTTTCGTGGATTTTTACTTGAGCAAGACATGCACAAACTATTGCACACTAGTCGCTCAAAGGTGACTCACTAGAGCTGAAAACCTTAATGAAGGCTCCAAATTATCAGTACCAAACCTCTAATAATGTATGGGGGTTTGCTTATACGACATATAACTCACCTTGGGTATTTCACAATTTAATTTTACACAGAACAGTCTGTCTACAACAAGGATACATTTCGAACTCCTAAACACTCATAGAAATAATTTTCAAGGCCATCATGCTATAACTATCCCCTAATTTAGGTGTATCTAAGGACAGAGAAATAGTCCAATCGCTTGCTAAAAAAATCCATTCACTTGTTTCATAGGAATGAGACATTTGGATGACTGCACTAGAGGAAATTTCCAATAGGAAACATAATGAATATAAATTATTAGCGGGTTCCATTCATGGATTTATCAAAAGCCAACACCTAAGAAGCCATGATATACTTGGAAGATTCATTGCTGCAACTATGAACTAGCAGATCATTAAATCCTATTCGGGCATCCTGTATTCTATTTAATGACTAGAAATGGTTGTGTCTACTTGGACAAAATCAATCTAATTTTAATCATAATAAAAAGGATATTAATAGCCTTCAAACCAAGAATATATTAATATAGCAATACTGTAAATATGAACTTTAATCAACGATGGACGATTTTTTTCAAATTTTATGGTGCAAGGATTGTGCCTACATGATTGAGAATAGTGAACTATTGTTCAATCGGTTTACCTATTCAACACAAGTCTTAAAATAGTAATAGGGTTGTTTATCTAAGTGATATATGCTTGGGTCAAATAACAAATGCAAAGGATTCACTATAAATGGTTATACAACAAATATCAACAACTAACATTCAACACAAAGATGATTTATCAAAATCAATCCCAATCTTTCGAGGTGTCTAACAAAGGAAATATAGTAGAATGGATCCACTAATTAACTTTAAAGTCTCTTCAAGTTTTGAAACTCACACAAAGTCTATCTTACAATTGCCGAACCGGTTCGAGCGTCTGCACCCTTTTATTTTAAAACCAAATCTTTATCATGTCCTCATCCGAACTTGTAGATGACACGACAAGGGAAATGTTTGCGTGTCAATAATTAATAAAGACATTCGCAAAGCATGCAAAGTGATAAATTTCATAATAATAGATCTATTGCAGTGAGTAAATATGACATAGGAGTGTCCATTCATGGTCGTCGCCAAAATGTAATCCCCTTTCTTAAGTTAGTCTATCCAAACATAAATATCCCTTTAAAAGGGATTCTATCTAGTGGTAAAGGAATGACACTAATCGATCTCAGGTCTGAATATGGCTATAAAATACCTTTATCCATAAGCATTCAAGTGGCATAAGTACAAAATAAGGTACGTGATTTAAAATATAAAAAAAACATGGCATGAGTATAGTAAGGATTCCAACCTGAATTCTCCAGAAGAATTGGTTTGTCTATCTTCATTTGCTACTTTTCTCCTCATACTATTTTCCTTCCAAATTTTCCTCCAAGCTTCCTCTACCATAATATTCCTGAAGTTCTTGCCTCTCATATCCATCTCCCCCAAAAGCTCTCCAAACTTTCATACTCCCCTCCTCAAAACTCCTTAGTTCCATTTTTAATGGAGATTCCTTCTTCTCCACCCACCAAATAGTGGTATATTATTTTAAAATTAGAATATACCTTGGGCCAAATAAGGCATATCAGTCCATGTGAAGGATAATCCAAAAAGTAGAAGAGGCTCCAAATAAATATAAGGTAGGTGGCCTTGTTTTGTCTTGTGCCCTATATGGTACCCATACTACCAATTTATCCCTAATTAAAAATAGAGGAGAAAATCTCCCTTTTATCTCCACCAGCATAATTAGGCCATGAAAGGAATAAGATAATCCTTAGACATTAAATAATACTAGTGCCTAATTTGGTCCACTAACAATAAAACATTTAATTGCATTCACAATTAAATGCAACTAACTTAATCAAACATGATTAATTAAATTTTCATAATAATTACTTTTCCTCTAATATCCTTCAAAATTCCTAAATTGGAATTTTGTAGAATTATTTAGGGTCTATAACCCTTTTTTGTTGGGCATTAATTGATCCACATGATGAATTAATATTATTTTGACAGGGTTTGAGGGGAATCAGGTCATGACATACACCCCATTGGATTAAACATAGTTACGTGTTTCGCACCATTCCTATATTAGTGAGTGCATAAAATCACTAGACTAATATTTATCCATCCCAGTACAATTTGATTCATTAACTTCCTTTAATTTCCAACATCTCGTTCTCGATGGCAAGCAACATCTTCCATCCATGAGAGTGCTTGGACTTGTAAGAAACAAAATATCAACAGTACCATGCCCTTACAACAATAAAACATCTATTTTGCATAGCAATAAGTATTAAAAAAATTATCAATACATAAAATTTACAACTTTAAATCATCTATTACTGCACAATAAACTGCAAAAGAGAACTACAATAATAGAATTTTCAAAATGGTTTCATAGAGATGTCATGAAAATATGTTTTCATAATATGTTAGACACAATAAGTCTCATTAATTTTATCAAAACTCCCATCAAGGAGTATCACACTATGGTTTATTAACTCTTACCACAAGTTAACCATATAGAAATAGGTATCATCAAAGATAAATTCATAATCTTGTTATCTCAATTTAGGATGTTTACATATCCTAATATTTGAAGAACACAAGCTTATACTGAGAGGAGGGGGTGAACAATATAAGACCACTTTTTACTTTTTCTTTTCAAATCAATATTATGCAGTGTATAGATAGCAATATCAATAGCAGTAATCAAAGCAATGCACAAAACACCATACACAATAGAGACACATATTTTAACGTGGTTCACCCAATGTGGGCTACCTCCATAGAGAAAATATTTCTTCTAAATATTTCTCAAATAATCTCTTGGGAATCCTTCCCAATTACAATGTTTATGGACCTCTATCCAAAGGAGATGTTGATCCCCTAAATCTGGATGTGGATCTCTATCCATAGGAGAACTCCTTCTCCTCTGCTCTGGCTGGTGATCCTCTAGAAGACTCTACCTCCAACGCATTGACTATGGATCTCTCTCCACTTGAAGACTCTTGTCCTCACTCAGAAGACCTATCCTCAATGTCTTAGTTGATGGATCTCTATCCACTGGAGACTCTGTCCTCTCTGCTCTATCACCTCCAAAGCTCTGTCTCAATACTATACTAAACATAGTCTAGTCGGTCTAGCATAACTCTTCTCAATCTCTTGCACTAAACATAGTACATTCGGTCTAGCACAAATCTGCTCAATAGGTTCACTCAGAACCTGCACAACTCTGCTCAATAGGTCCACTTAGAACCTGCTCAAATCTGCTCAACAGGTCCACATAGAACCTATCCAAATCTGCTCAATAGGTCCACATAGAACTTGATCAAATATGCTCAATAGGTCCACATAGAACCTGTCCAAATCTACTCAACAAGCTCACATAGAACTTGTCCAAATCTTCTCAATAAGTTCTCTCTAGGACTTGCTCAAATATGCATTGCAAGCTTCCACAAAATCTCACACAAAATTAGTCCACAAGCCTTCTCAAAGACTTACCTCAAATCAGCTTAACAAGTCCACATAGAACTTGTCCAATCTCATAGAATCATAAAGAGAATTGTTAGAGACTCAATATGTTCTATACTCAATGCTCAATCACTTTCTCAACTCAATATCATAGAAGCATAAAGAGAATTGTTAGAGACTCAATATGTTCTATACTTAATGCTCAATCACTTTCTCAACTCAATCTCATAGAAGCATAAAGAGAATTGTTAGAGACTCAATATGTTCTATACTCAATGCTCAATCACAACTCAAATCAATCTCATAGAAGCATAAAGAGAATTGTTAGAGACTCAATATGTTCTATACTCAATGCTCAATCTCAACTCAAATCAGAATATAGAATAGTTTGTTTCATGGAACTTGAACAACCACTTCACATCCACTTGACTAGGCTCAACCAACTCTACTCAACCAATCACCTCAAGGAACAACCCTTTCTCACAAAACCCTAGTCCAAGCATATATCAACCAACTCAAAATATTTCCAACAATGCTCAACAACAAATCTCACATAACAATGATACTCATGTTCTTTTCTAACTCAAGTTCAAGTTCTTTGCATAACCAATTGGCTTCAACAACAATGCTAATAAAACAAGGCTTAATCACAACTCTCAATTCAGAAAACCTTGAAGCATTAACTCAACCACTTTCGAAAAGGAAACCCTAATCAATTCCTTTTCACTCCAAACTTAATTTTCAATCAAGCCAATCAACCAACTCAATAGAGAAGAATTTTACCCATACCTTTTTGTTGCCAAGAAGTTATCCACAAAATCTGCCACACTTCACAAAAACTCTTTTCCAAACTCACATAAGGGTTAGAGGACTTCAATTAAAATCACAATGCAAAATATAACTTTAAATACACCTTTTTACTCCAACTTAATTTTCACATCCACCAAAGTCCTTTTAGAAGAAAACCCTTATCAAAAATAATAATCAACAAGTCTCAAAATAAATCTCAATTAACACTTTACCATAACTCCTTATACCTCCTAAAATATAACTCTCAAAATAATACTTTCCAAATAATAAAGCTCAAATAATTATCAACACTTCACCTTCAGAAATAATCACAACAACCTCTAATTAACAAAGTTTATTAAAACATTAATAAACCTTATAACATCCTTATCACTCCAACCTTAGGGCATAACCATAAAATTAATTAACACAAAAAATGTACTTGCCTCAAGGGGATTTGAGCTCGTGTCTTGCCCTCACCATGAGCGCCTTAGCCATGGCTAAGGTTGCCACATGAGCTACATGCTCGTTCACAAAGGGGGAAGCACCACATGCTTCCTCTTTGCGCTTTCCTTGCCCACATTTAAAAATGTGTGCCTTGGCACTTCCACAAAAACTCCACCAAAAACTTCTTCGCAAGAATCGAACGCACGACCTCCGTGCTACCAATGCCTTCACGCTTTCCAAGATACCACTAGGCCACACTACCCAATGCGAATTGGGGGTGGTCTCTCTCCACGTTATCCTGTACTCTCCTTTCCAAATGTTTTAACCATGAGCTCATTTTTTGCATGTGCAACTCAATAATCAATCGAGCAAGGATAGATAATAAACAACTTTGGGCATGTATTTATATTGCCCTTCCTCCTTTGTCTAGACGTCGACACTTTTATTGAAATGCATTACGTCGACGCTTTAAGGCTTCGAAAGCCTTAGTAAACCCAACCTTGGGTTTTAATAAAAATTACTTTTGGACTTTATAAAACCCCTTGCCTTATAAAATATTATAATAAGGATTATAATTATTTTATTTGGGTTTTCACCATGGCAATTTTAATATTATAATAACCACCATTATAATATTAATCCTTCGATAAAGTACCTTTAATATTTATTTATAAAATTTAAATTCATGCTGAATTTAAATAATTTATAAAATAAATATTATAACTCCTTTTTAACTTCTATCTTTTGCACTGTTTCCCTCGATATTTTGCCTTCTTGCTGGATATCAAATAACCATCTTTGTCACCTTTATTTCCTTCTAAAATTATTGATGACCTCATCTGGTGACATCAATGACAACTTTGACTTAGGGACTCAAAATGTCCAACAATCTCCCCCTTTGTCATTGATGGCAACCCATATCCTTTTTACTGAAACCTGACCTTTCTTTTTCTTTTGCTCCCCTGGGACAATGCTCTCTCAAATATCAAATCTCTCCCCATATCCAATCTCTCCCCAATACACAAATCACACAAATCTCTCCCCCTTTGACATCAATGGCAAAGGGTCACCTTTGGGGCTCGGGGCTAAGAATGAGCCTCTTAGCTTAGCCCCTCCCCCACCTCCATATGAGGTGGTTAATTCTGGGGTGGGAGTATTTCTACTCCCCAAAAGCACTGTTCTTTACCTTTATATTTTTCTCTTCTTTTCTAAGTTTTTTGAATCCTCTGACTATTTCTTTCCAAGTGATCATCCCTGTTCCTGTCATCATTCCTGTTCCTATTTCTATTTCTGTTCTCATCCATGTTCCTGTTCTTGTTCTCATCCATGCTCCTGTTCTTGTTCATATTCTTGTTCCTGTTCATGTTCCTATTTCTGTTCATACCTATTTTTGGAATATTTTCTCTACACCATCTTGTTGTGTGACCATCATTATTGCACTTATAACACTTAATGTTGTTATTCCTTGGAGGTGCAATTGTCTTAGGATTTCTCCTAGTGAAGCCATATCTTCTTCTGTCATGAATCTTGCAATTCATTGCCTTGTGACCAAACTCATTACATGAGTAGCAATACCCTTGGAAAAGTTATCCTTTCCCATATTCTTGTCTTTCATGTGTCCTGCACTATGAAGCCATGTGCCCAAACTTGTGACATGAAAAACATCTTCCATTGAAGCTTCCTTGTCTTGACCTCATTGGTCTCCTATTCTGATTGTTGTTCCATTTGTATCTTCTCTGTGCATTGTTCCTATATTTGTTGAACTCTTTGTTGTCCAACTCATCCTCTGATGTCTCACTCCCACTTACACTGTCTTCTTCTGATGTATCTTCTTCTGAAGTTTCTTCTTCTTCAAGACTTGAAGTAGACTCTTCTTCCTTTTTCTTTTGAACTTATTTAGAACCAAGACCTGTCTTGTTTGTTGCTCCTCTTTGTATCTTGATTATTTTATCCACACTCTTTGCACTGTTTACATACTTGTATAGCTTATTCTTGGAGTCTTCTACATATTCCTTTAGTAGAGCCACTTCTTGTGCTAACTTCTCACATTCCAAGATCTTTGCTTCTAACTTATCTTTGAACTTGCTTGCCTTAGCCTTTGATTTTTCTAGATCCTCTATGAGCAATAATATTTCTTCATCACATTCTTGAAACTGACTTTCAAGCTTAGAGTGTTGCTTTCTTACCTTCTTTACTGTGTCAAGGGCATAGATAAGTTCTCCCTTGAGATCATAACCATTTTCTGCTGAATAATCCTCTATTTGTTTACCTTTGTCCATATCATTAATTTATTTTGGCTTGTCTTCTATAGGATCACTCACTTCTTCTTCTAATGCCATTAGAATATTTTCATCTGGTCTTTCAAGTGCATCTTCAAAATCATCATCACTGAAACTATAACCATCCCTTGTGCAATCATCTTCAAGATGTCCAAATTTACCACATCTAAAACACTTGAGAATAACTAGAGTCCTTTTCTTAACTGGTTCTTTTTCTTCAATCATAAATAGGACTTCATCTCTATCATTGTCTGAAAAACTAGCATCACTATCATTTGAGTACTTACTTGCATTATCCGCATAGTAGCTTCTCTTTTGCCTTTGGAAGAACTTCTTTCCTTGTCTATTTTGTCCATCCTTGCTTTTCTTCTGGTACTTGTATCTTTCAGATTCCCTGTACCTGTGATCCTATTTTTCTTCATCATTGTTGTTCTTTGGCTCTTTACAATCTATTGCAAAATGTCCATACTTTCCACAATTGAAACACTTAATAGATCTTAGATCTATGGGTCTTCTGGAACCTTTATCTCTTCTACCATAGTTAGCTTCTTCATCACTAGATGACTCACTGCTTGATTCTGACTTCTTACCCTTCATCTTCTTGTTCACTTTGAATGCAACCTCTTTTGGAGGGATAGGATCTTTTGTTCTTATCTCAAAAGTCATAAGCATGCCAAGCAAAGAATTCCTTGTCAGAGAATCACTATCAATTGATGTTTCTATAGCAGAAACCTTTTCACTGTACCTCTTTGGAAGAGTTCTCAAGATCTTATCACAAGCATCAGATTCATCAACCTTCATTCCAAGACCTTTCATCTCATGTATAAGTTCATCAACCTTGCTGAGATAGTCATGAATGTTTTCATCATCCCGCATTCTTAGATTCTCAAATTCTCCTTTGAGATTTTTGATCTTAGCTTTCCTGACACTTTTATCTCCTTCATATATGGTATGCAATAGTTCCCACATATATTTTGTTGTTGTACACTCCATAACCTTCATAGATTCTGATCTATGCAACCCTTTTATAATTGCATTCATAGCTCTTGAATTTGCATGCATTAGAAGCTTACCTTCCTTGTCTGTAGGAGGATTGACTATTGAATCATATCCTAGTTCCACTGCATCCCAAACTTCATTGCCAAGTGCCATCAGGTGAAATCTCATTAGCATACACCAATACAAGAAGTCACTTTCATCAAATACTGGTACTGCATTATTGATGGACCCATCCCTTTGATCCTTTTGATCCATTGTGTTCTTAGACCACTTTTCCTTCAAGCTATCAAACTCTTCTGAAGGAACCCACTCTGATACCAATTGAAGAACACAAGCTTATACTAAGAGGGGGGTGAATAGTATAAGACCACTTTTTACTTTTTCTTTTCAAATCAATATTATGTAGTGTATAGATAGTAGTATCAATAGCAGTAATCAAAGCAATGCACAAAACACCATACACAATAGAGACACATATTTTAATGTGGTTCACCCAATGTGGGCTACCTCCATAGAGAAAATATTTCTTCTAAATATTTCTCAAATAATCTCTTGGGAATCCTTCCCAATTACAATGTTTATGGACCTCTGTCCAAAGGAGATGTTGATCCCCTAAATCTGGATGTGGATCTCTATCCATAGGAGAACTCCTTCTCCTCTGCTCTGGTTGGTGATCCTCTAGAAGACTCTACCTCCAATGCACTGACTATGGATCTCTCTCCACTTGAAGACTCTTGTCCTCACTCAGAAGACCTATCCTCAATGTCCTGGTTGATGGATCTCTATCCACTGGAGACTTTATCCTCTCTACTCTATCACCTCCAAAGCTCTATCTCAATACTATACTAAACATAGTCTAGTCGGTCTAGCACAACTCTGCTCAATCTCTTGCACTAAACATAGTACATTCGGTCTAGCACAAATCTTCTCAATAGGTTCACTCAGAACCTGCACAACTCTGCTCAATAGGTCCACTCAAAACCTGCTCAAATCTGCTCAATAGGTCCACATAGAACCTATCAAATCTGCTCAATAGGTCCACATAGAACTTGATCAAATCTGCTCAACAAGTCCACATAGAACTTGTCCAAATATGCTCAACAAGCTCACATAGAACTTGTCCAAATATGCTCAATAAGTCCTCTCTAGGACTTGCTCAAATATGCATTGCAAGCTTCCAAAAATCTCACACAAAATTAGTCCACAAGCCTTCTCAAAGACTTACCTCAAATCAGCTTAACAAGTCCACACATAACTTGTCCAATCTCATAGAATCATAAAGAGAATTGTTAGAGACTCAATATGTTCTATACTCAATGCTCAATCACTTTCTCAACTCAATCTCATAGAAGCATAAAGAGAATTGTTAGAGACTCAATATGTTCTATACTTAATGCTCAATCACTTTCTCAACTCAATATCATAGAAGCATAAAGAGAATTGTTAGAGACTCAATATGTTCTATACTCAATGCTCAATCACAACTCAAATCAATCTCATAGAAGCATAAAGAGAATTGTTAGAGACTCAATATGTTCTATACTCAATGCTCAATCTCAACTCAAATCATAATATAGAATAGTTTGTTTCATGGAACTTGAACAACCACTTCACATCCACTTGACTAGGCTCAACCAACTCTACTCAACCAATCACCTCAAGGAACAACCCTTTCTCACAAAACCCTAGTCCAAGCATATATCAACCAACTCAAAATATTTCCAACAATGCTCAACAACAAATCTCACATAACAATGATACTCATGTTCTTTTCTAACTCAAGTTCAAGTTCTTTGCATAACCAATTGGCTTCAACAACAATGCTAATAAAACAAGGCTTAATCACAACTCTCAATTCAGAAAACCTTGAAGCATTAACTCAACCACTTTCGAAAAGGAAACCCTAATCAATTCCTTTTCACTCCAAACTTAATTTTCAATCAAGCCAATCAACCAACTCAATAGAGAAGAATTTTACCCATACCTTTTTGTTGCCAAGAAGTTGTCCACAAAATCTGCCACACTTCACAAAAACTCTTTTCCAAACTCACATAAGGGTTAGAGGACTTCAATTAAAATCACAATGCAAAATATAACTTTAAATACACCTTTTTACTCCAACTTAATTTTCACATCCACCAAAGTCCTTTTAGAAGAAAACCCTTATCAAAAATAATAATCAACAAGTCTCAAAATAAATCTCAATTAACACTTTACCATAACTCCTTATACCTCCTAAAATATAACTCTCAAAATAATACTTTCCAAATAATAAAGCTCAAATAATTATCAACACTTCACCTTCAGAAATAATCACAACAACCTCTAATTAACAAAGTTTATTAAAACATTAATAAACCTTATAACATCCTTATCACTCCAACCTTAGGGCATAACCATAAAATTAATTAACACAAAAAATGTACTTGCCTCAAGGGGATTTGACCCCGTATCTTGCCCTCACCATGAGCGCCTTAGCCATGGCTAAGGTTGCCACATGAGCTACACGCTCGTTCGCAAAGGGGGAAGCACCACGTGCTTCCTCTTTGCACTTTCCTTGCCCACGTTTAAAAATGTGTGCCTTGGCACTTCCACAAAAACTCCACCAAAAACTTCTTCGCAAGAATCGAACGCACGACCTCCATGCTACCAATGCCTTCATGCTTTCCAAGCTGCCACTAGGCCACACTGCCCAATGCGAATTGGGGGTGGTCTCTCTCCACGTTATCCTGTACTCTCCTTTCCAAATGTTTTAACCATGAGCTCATTTTTCACATGTGCAACTCAATAATCAATCGAGCAAGGATAGATAATAAACAACTTTGGGCATGTATTTATATTGCCCTTCCTCCTTTGTCTAGACGTCGACACTTTTATTGAAATGCATTACGTCGGCACTTTAAGGCTTCGAAAGCCTTAGTAAACCCAACCTTGGGTTTTAATAAAAATTACTTTTGGACTTTATAAAACCCCTTGCCTTATAAAATATTATAATAAGGATTATAATTATTTTATTTGGGTTTTCACCATGGCAATTTTAATATTATAATAACCACCATTATAATATTAATCCTTCGATAAAGTACCTTTAATATTTATTTATAAAATTTAAATTCATGCTGAATTTAAATAATTTATAAAATAAATATTATAACTCCTTTTTAACTTCTGTCTTTTGCACTGTTTCCCTCGATCTTTTGCCTTCTTGCTGGATATCAAATAACCATCTTTGTCGCCTTTATTTCCTGCTGAAATTACTGATGACCTCATCTGGTGACATCAATGACAACTTTGACTTAGGGACTCAAAATGTCCAACAATATTGATTTTGGCAAACCTATTTTCCATTACCAATGCATCCACCTAGATGTCCCCTAGTTTTCATCATCATAAAATCATGGAGAAGTCCCATACCTTCTCCAAGAATGGACACCAATCCATCCTTCAAAATCATTCAATTTTAATTGAGTTCATTTATCCATTTTATGATTATACAAATGAAAGTCTATAATCCATATGTATTTTGGTTATACTAGAAATTATTTAGATTACACACTATGTACTTTGAATAAAATTTGTTTATCATTTCCACAATGAACATATATATTTTGTTAGTTATTTCTACTCAAATCTTAGAAATATACAAACATGAGTACATAATTTACTTATTTATTTATTACGTTCTTGCCAATTTTTTTGTCATATCCACTATACATCCATATAGCTTACAAAGTGGTGGATTTATGTCCAACAAACAGATCCTAGGGTTGTTATTCATTGATCCTTTCACCACTTTGTGTTGTACCTATACTTTTAGCTGGAGAAGGTGGTGGAGCAATTGTTCCATCAACTACTTGACCTTTACTCTGGTTAGTTCTCCAAGCTCCACGTGTAGTTTTCCTTCGCCCACACCGTGTACTAACATATGGTTATGGTGGGGTGAGTAAACCATGATTCACCAATGTCACAAAATAGGATACCAAGAAGGCAACACTGTATTATTCCCTTGTTTTGCGTAGTTGTGGATTTTCTATATATAAGGCTACCATTGTTGTTGCTCTTCAATTATTTCTTTGTACCATCTCTTATCTAAGCCTATCTCACTCTGCTATGACAACATCTCTTTCAGCCTCTGACCTCATCCTTTCTTGTGCCCATATATCTTCTTGGGTGTGTTGCACAAGGGATTCCTTCATTGTTTCATCAACTACTCTAATAATGTTGTTCATAATTATATCCCACTTTGCAACTGCATTTTCTTCCTGATTAGATTTGACACTAATAGATATCAATTCCTTCTTTTTTTAGGGTATATGCATCAATAGATCGATAATCAAAAGCAAAAAGATCATGAAGCACACAATGGGATTTACTCCACTAATAACCAGTATCATCCAGGCAAATCCTGACATAAATATAATTGTATTAGACGTCATGAGTAGTTGATAATTTTTAATTATTTCTCTAATGTTGGATTAAAATACTGTAAGTTATTATGTGCACTTAATCTATTTTCTCTTATATCGTCAAGATAGAATTACTCCATCGATCAAAGTGATTATTTGATTTGATTTTTGACATATCGATCCTGTCCATTTGTTTAATCGAACACATCTTGATGATCCTGAGGTGGATGATTTAACTTCCATGATGCATATCTTATTCGGCTTGATTGTCTTACTGATGATTTTATTTTGACTAATCAAAGGCTCATTATACCTCTTCAATTCTTGAGGTGATGTGTGCACCTGCATCATAAGCAATAACTTACATAATGTACCATCAGCATCTCTTCTATGGTTTCATTAGTTAGTTTCGTATGCACTTATTCGAGTATCTTATCCTTAGGTACCATTGTCAAATCTAGTCATTATTACTCTGTTGACAATGGTCGTATTCATGCGCACCAAACATACAATGTCATCTCAGTGTGGTGCATCAATAATTACCCACTACTGACTCAGATGACAAGCAGTTGGGTTTAGTTATTTATAGTTAATCCTGTATCTTCTTGAACCAACTTAATCGTACTATAGATGTTTTGTTTGGTATCAATTACTTATGTATAGGTTTTAATACCATATGCAACGTGGAAAGAAACTATTCTATATTTAAGTAGCGTATAACGCACTATTAGACCTAACCACCATCTGGGTGGTTGGGTGGTTTATTACTCTTTTGTGGTTGTGGTGTTGGTATTAATTCTGAAGCTCAAGAATATTTGGTGATATCTCAGGTGACAGTATTTCTACCATGACCATGGCTTCTAAAGTGAAGGTTTTCCCATTACCTTACCTTCCTTCGCCATGGCTGATATATTCAACTCCTTCCTTTGGCAAATGGCCATATTTTTATCCAAGGACTACTTCATCTCTTTAATCAATAATATAAAATATTCTTTTATCGATTATCTTATCATATTCAGTCTTGTTGTGGTTGCTCCACAACTAGCCCCAATACTTGGGGACCAACATTTTCTTTTCATATTTGGATGTTTGCATTTGGTTTTAAGTGTCTAGTGTTTTGGTTTGTTTTGGATTTGCAACTTTCATCAATTTATTGTTGATGATTTTTGTTCATCAATTTGTTGTCGACGATTTTTGTTGTCGATAATATTTTCTTGTTGACGACATTTTCTTGTAAGCGTCTTTTTTTGTTGTTGTCAAGTTTGTTGTTATCAATTTTATTGTTGATTATTTGTACTTTCTTTCGTTGGGGTGTTTCAAATTATTTATAAATAAAAATAAATAAATATATATATATATATATATATATATATATAATAAGAAATGAATAAATGCAGACATTAATGAAAGGAACCTTTTATTTTTATTAAATATAATTGTTGATTCCAATAAAAGTATAATTTATAAAATATAAAAATAAAAGAAAAATAAATAAACAAATAAAAATTAATAATATATATATATATACTAAAATAAATGATAGAGCTAATAAATAAAATATAACGAATAAACAAAACATAAAATAAAAAGGACTTTGTCTTTATAACATTTAGGCCTATGTTAATGTATATATTGGAAGTATCTAATATGAATGCCTTTTAATGTTTGCAGACACCAACCATATGGATATGGACATGAGCAAGATGGGAACACACGTGGATGACTCGCCAAAGAACGAATAGCAGTGGACCTCACGCTGAGGAGAAGGATTCGGTGATGACAATTTTCCAGCATCGATGAGTGTTCACTATGGCAAACAAGGATAGGTAACCAGGGCCCTCGCAGGCTGAGGTGGCATTGACGACTTCAATATGGACATTGTATTGGTAGCGGACGTGGATGCCCAAACGCATGATGAGGCGGAGGTTTCGTCAACAACGTGGATAATGATAACCCATGTTGACGTGGATGGCGATCAGCGTCGAGAGCTCTCGACAGTGGCTAGGTGAAGATTTGATGCTCGGGTAATGACGCAACGAATATGCTCGGTGCTGACCAGCGTAGACGAACCATGGTGGCCCATACACTTTGAACATTTAGAGGATAACAAGCGTCGATGGGATTTTCAGTCCAGATTAAGGAAACAATTAAAAATACTATATTTTATGACTAGAATCATCAAGTCACATTTGGGAGTAGCGATGGAGATAACCGGGAAGCGTATAGGTGAAATGACTGCACGATGGGTGGTTTCACTAACGAAGTTAAAGTTATTGGTCCACTTGGACGCGTGACTACCATTGTAGTAAGATGGATGGGATGTCTACAATGCATAGCGTGGGATGTTAAATAAAGATAAGGATGAAAGTATATGAAATGAACTATGCCTTTATGTATGTTTATACATGTGGCCACATGCCATAGAACGTTATGGTACAAAATCTCAAAATAGAAATGTTATCATGTGGAAATAAATAAAAAGAACATCTGTTACTACCTTTTCAAAGTGAAAGGAAAGAGAAACAGATGCTTGGCCAACAAACATCACATATGGGTTTCGAAAGGAGAATCGAAACGTTTTGAGAGCCAAAAACAGACAACACAGAAAATGAAGTATTGAGAAAGGAAACGAAGGGTCGCGCATTAGAAGGGGAATGAAAGATTTTTTTTGCAACTTTTAAAAACAGATTCAAGGGACAAAAACAGGGCTGGTTTTTTTTTTTTTTAAGGAACCAGAATGCTATCGGATTGATATTGTAAAAATAAAAACATTACATTAATGCAGAAGCCTTTTTAGAGAGTTGGATTCAGTTTGTGAGAAAGGAGGAGAAAATTTCTAAATACATGAATTTGATTGTTTTTATCTTTCCCCTTTTCAGATTTTTGAATTTATAGATAATGTTAGATGCCTTTCAATGGGTCACATTATTGAATATTTGGAGTCTGGAATTATTTTTCTGTACCCCTAGGAGCTAGCACTTAATTTATTTTAATTGTGCAAATGTAGGTTAAAATCTATTAGGTTGTGTGTAAGAGTTTCTCGCATCTTTGGTTTTGCAGGATAAGGTGTCATCAAACTGGAAAAGTTTTGCAAGTTTACATTTTCAGCATTAAATTTTAATTCAGATTTTATTTTTTTTCATAAATTTAACTTTTATTTTGCAATTTTTTTTTTTAATTTTCAGGCATTAAAATAAAAATCATAAAAAAATAAAATGGCAAAAATAAAGACATGGTTGCATAGAATGAACTTCAATATTTCATACGCAATAAATTCAAATTCATTCTGAGGTCATTTTGATTTTATAAATATTTTTGAAAACTGCTGTTTTTAAGGGTTTTTATAATTTTGGAAATTCATTTTTTTTACATTTTCAAGGCAAATCAGATTTTAAAGTTTGCATTTTTATTCATAAACATAAGATGACCTTTCCTTTATGAAAATTTAATTTCATAAAAGGGGGGGAAATTTTTATGGCATTTCATGAGCCATTATTTTCGGAGCAAAAATGCATCTTTCTTCATCAAAATTCTGATTTCATTGAAGAGAGGTAATTTATCATTACATCAAGGGTCTTGGTTTTAAAACATGAAATTATTTCTTATTAATGAAAATTAATTTCATTAGAGAGGGATAATTTATCATGACATTATGAGGCTATTATATTCAAGCAATAAATTGGTGTCTCTTAATGGAAAACTAATTTCATCAAAGAGAAAAAAATTATCAATTACATTAAAGGCTTTCTTTATCTTCATGATAAAAGCTAAATTTAATGGATCTTTTCATCATTTTAAATTCACATTCATAGATAGATTTAATTTTCTATTTCATGTTTAAAGTAGGATTTAATGCAAGATAAAACTTGTTTAAAATCCACTTAATCAAGGAAAATAAAATCTACCTTAAAATCATTCAAGATAAAAATAATTAAGGCGCTACATCGTGGTCATATAAGGGCCAATTCACATTTACTTTTTGTTTGATTTTATGAACAATCATTAATATAGCATGGTAAAATGAACCAACACGTGCCCCTTGTTAACAATTACTTGCAAGCACTAAGGTGTTCCTAGCATTTCATTGATATTCTATTGAGATTACTAATACACGTGTAAATGCTAATATAGCGGAGACCTTGGAGAATTTTTATTTTAACTTATTTGCAAGAGAGGGTTTTGGGATCAAAATACTAAGGGAGAGTGTAATTTCACAATTGGGTAAAATTACCACTCAATATTTTGGTGCTAGAAGGAGGGCATGATGTGGTTTATTTTATTGTGATTTTAAATGCTATAGGGATTTAAATTGTGGAATATTTCATGCCCTATTGACTATTATCTTTTGGCCTCTTTTAACACTCATCATTGTGGTGCTAAAAGGAGGACATGAATTGGTATTCATTGATCTAACACTTTTGGATTGTTCATACAGGAATAATGTGACTTGGTATAATTTTGAAAGCTTTTGAATTGCTAAATATTTCAAGTTCATTTGATTAGCATCTTTGGCTTCCTCTAATACTCAACACTTTGGGAGTTAGGAGGATATGAATTGATTTAATTTATTTCTATTTAGATGCTAAATGGTTCATGTTACTTGAAATATTTATTCAAAGACATTGGTCTTGACTAATGAGATTTTGTTGATCACTTTCATTGATTCTAACATTCTCTATTTGATGATATGTTAATACTAATATTTATGCAATTTGAGAATGTTTGTTCATGTCATGGTTTAATTGAGGCATATCTTGTTATTGATACTAATATGATGATCTTTGTGGTTTACTCATTTAAAGTTTGTTAGTCATTTCATGCTTAGTTGCAAGATATTTTTATTTGACTAACAAAATTGGTGCTAAAGTTATATCTCGTTGATTATTGCAAAATTTACTCCAATGATGGCAAGTAGTCCTTTAAACATACCTGGGCCTTCACATGAGGTGAATATGGACCATGTGCCTTTTCTACTTCGTTTTAGGCATGAGGGAGCTAGGTCAACTGAAGCACACATAAATGCATTGAAATTCTATGGGGCTTTGTAGCAAATAAATCATGAAGATGTTGGATGTGAACTATTTTCATACACATTGGATAAAATTGCTCATGATTGGTTTATCAATCTTCCTGTAGCTTCCATCACTTCATGGGCTCAATTAGAAGCAATGTTTCTTAACCATGTGGCAAGTCGATTTGACCCAATTGTTGTAAGAAATAAATTTAACTCTATTTGCAAAGAACCTAAAGAATCCATGAGTCAATTCAATGAGAGGTTCCATGAGTTGCATGCTCAAGTTGTGGAACATTTTGACATCATAGAAGAGAAAGCCATTGAAATATATATGGGAGCCTTAGACCCCTTAATTGATGCATTTTTGGAGACAATCTTGAATATATATTCTTGCCTAGAGCCTACAATTTCACAATAATGATAGAACGATGGCAAGAAGAGGCACAACATGTTCCCATAAGTGATTGTTCTTCTGGAGTTATTGATGCCAACCTACACCAACCATCGAATATAGCACCCTCCACTCCAATTATACCTAAGGTGAATGATCAAGGGGATGAATTTGAATGTCCAAATATTACAATCACCTTAGATATAGCCCAAGAGGAGGTGCAAGTTACCAAGCCAACTTCCACCAACGAGGATTGCATAGAGATGGGTTCATTTTTAGAAATGTATGAGTATTCATATAATGGTGTCCTAAATATGATTAGTTTTGGGATATGTGATAGGATAAAATCCACCATAGAATTGAATGAAGCGGTTGAAAGTGAAATTGGAAGAAAACCAATAAATGAATTTGAAGACATAATAGAATTTCACCATTGGTTCTTGGAAGACACTTTGGACGAAAGGCTTGAAACTGATGATCAAGAAATTCCTCACCCTCCATATTGTGATGAAATCGAATCATGGGTTATAAGTGTGGATTGTGATAGTCTTGCAAAATTGAATACAAAGAGTAACCCACGTTTGGAAGTTATTGAACCATCTAAGGAAGGTGAAGGTAAATTTTATGAGAAACATGTTGATGAATTGAAAGATGTTGAAGAAGTAGTCGAGCATCACAACTCAATTTTGGAAGATGATCACTATGACTCTTGGAAGAAACTCGATGAATATGCTCACTTTAAACCTTCTAATGGACCCTTTGTGTTAATTGATATGCAAGATAACACAATCAATTTCTTGAAGGAAGATATTATACGTCCTATATAATCTGAGGTTTTTTTTAAAGAGGGGCTAGAATATCATCAAATTTTAGAAGATGATAACGATCCTACTACCAAGGACCAAGATAAAAAGAATTGATGAATTAATCAAAATATCATGCCACAAATACCATAGAGTTTCATCCCACGAATTTGGATGATAATTTTTACAATGGTTGGGGAAGATATGAAGATGTGTTATTTTCTCACACCCTTATTGATGAAGCTTCTATTCCACTTAATATGCAAGAGGTTGAAACTTCTACTTCATATGAAGATCTTACATTCGCAAGATTTGAAAAGGTTATAAAATTTGATCATGTTGAACATGAATTCATTGAAAATTTTGTCGAAATAGAAAGGAAAGAAATGTTAAAAGTTCCTTATGACTCATCTAGTTTGGATGAGGAAGAGGTAAAATCTATTATTTCATTTCAGGATATTGAAAATTTGGATACAAATTCACATGATTGTTTTGAAGATTCAAATGAAGAAAGACCATTGGTGGTCATCAAGGAATTGGAACCAAATGACAAAGAAGTGGATTTATGTGAAGCAACTCAAATGATTGATCATGGTGATGTGTTATTTGACATCTCCCTAGATAAAAAAGATTTAAGGTTTGAAAAGGATGGGCGTATTTTTAATTGGGTGCCCAATTTTGGTATATTTGATGAACAGGTAAGCAATGAAGATGAGAGACTACAAGATGATGAAAATGATAAAGACCATGAGGTAAAATAAGTAATTGCAAATCCTCACCAAGTTTTGGTAAATAAAATGTGCCAAAGGTAAAATCTAACCTTTTTGTGTCCAATAATCCAAGCTTTAGGTGAAGATTTGTATAATTACTCATTGGACTTAAATGTTATTTATGATGAAAATCCATTAGAGGTGAATGAAGAAGTAAAGTTGATTTCTACTCACACCATTAATAAGAATTCTTTGTTGAATGAAAAATAAGTTGATGCACTTAAATTGCTAAATCAAATTCATCAACAATTAATAATGGAATCTAGGATAGAAATTTATGATGATCCTCATTTGATAGACATCCTAGATGCTTGCAAGTGGTTGCATAAATTTTATTGGCCTAAAAACATGAATAATGAATTGGCTTTGAAATTTTTAGAAATACGATGTTTGCAAAATCTCATATTTGAAAAAGAAAGCCTAATTCTAAATCATGAATTGAGTTGTGAAATCGACATTTTAAAGAATAGACAAGAAAGAATTGAAAATCAAAGTTTGTCTAATCAATTTAATGACTTGATGCTCACCTATGGGATTGTTAATAGAACTAAATAAAATTGGTGGGGTGAGCGAGGCAAGTTGAAGATTGTTGTATTGTTTGAATTAATCTTATTTTCATTGGATTTTTGTAAATCTTGGTTTGTGTATCATGTTATTTTTCTTTTAAAAAATGCTAATCATGTGTGGGATCCAAGGAAATGATAGCTCAAGCTTGGCACCATCTTGTATCATATTGTACATTTGTATATAGTTTTGGTTTGTGTTTTGAGTTTTGTGTTTGGGGTTGTTTCCTTATTTTGGGGTAATGTTTTATGGTTGCTAACTTATGGTCTCTAGCCTATTTTGAAGCTCCTTTGCTTAGTAGGTTGGAGTGCATGAGCTGAAAGCTGATGAGCTTGAGAAAAAAAAACTCGACTCTGGCCTTGTTTTGATGTTTCTTTGCTTAGTAGGTTGGAGTACCTGATCTAAAAACTGATGAACCCGAGAAAAGGGGGATGAGTTATTTGGTGATTATGCTCATATTTTGGGACTAAAATGGTGGAAAGTGGAACAACGAAATATTAGCCAAAGCTCCACATGTAACTCACACACTTTAAATGGTATTTTCAAAATTATGAAGGATGAAGTTATCTGATATGCAATCCTAGGCAAAAATCTAAGATGCTTTACTTGTAGGCTGCCTTACCCTAGTGATGTTTGAAGCTTTGCAAGGTTGTTCTTTTGAAAAGGGAAAATTTTATAAATAAAAAAAATAAAAATAAAAGAAAAAAAAAGGGAGAAAAAAAGAAAAAAGAAAAAAGAAAAAGAGAGGAAAAAGAAAAGAGAAAAAAAAGAGAGAGAGAATGAGCATTGAAAAGCTTGATCAAATCAGTCACAAGATCTAGATAAACTATACCGAGGTTATAGACGCCTGACCTACAGTAGGGCTCTGTCTAGATATAGCTCGGGTAAAAGGAAAGGCTTTGCAAAGCATTGAGCAAAACAAGGGTGAGTTAGATAAACTCCACCAAGGCTATGGATGCCTGACTAGCAGTGGGGCTCTGTCTATAGCTATTTCGTTATAAGTGATACCTTCATAGCCTAATGTAGAAAGGGATAATGGAATCTAGAGTATTTTCAGAAATACAGGAATGAATCACTTTGCACACACTGAGCAAAGGCAGATGGATTAGTTGTTTTCATTTTAAAGCTATTTACCCCCACCTTCTTGAGATGTTGCTAAGTTATTGTGTCCCAATGATCTTGTGTGTTTTCATTTCAAGTTGGGTTCTTCACCCGAAATTCTTAGGAGCATTTCCTAGCAGAGTCGCCATTTGTTGTGGCTACTCCACAACTAGCCCCAAAACTTGGGGACCCACCTTTTCTTTTGATATTTGGGTGTTTGCATTTGGTTTTAAGTGTCTAGTGCTTTGGTTTGTTTTGGATTTGTAGCTTTCATTAATTTATTGTCGATGATTTTTGTTCGTCAATTTTTTGTCGATGATATTTTCTTGTCGACGATTTTTTTTATCGACGATATTTTCTTTTCGACAACATTTTCTTGTAAGCGTCTTTTTTGTTGTTGTCAAGTTTGTTGTTATCAATTTTATTGTTGATTGTTTGTGTTTTCTTTCATTGGGGTGTTTCAAATTATTTATAAATAAAAAATATATAAATAATAATTCTATATATATATATATATATAATTGTATTTTATATATATGTAATAAGAAATGAATAAATGTAGAAATTAATAAAAGGAACCTTTTATTTTTATTGAATATAATTGTTGGTTCCAATAAAAGTATTATTTTTAAAATATAAAAATAAAAGAAAAATAAATAAACAAATAAAAATTAATAATATATATATATATAATAAAATAAATGATAAAGCTAATAAATAAAATATAACGAATAAACAAAACATAAAATAAAAATGACTTTGTCTTTATAACATTTAGGCCTATGTTAATGTATATATTGGAAGTATCTAATATGAATACCTTTTAATGTTTGCAGACACCAACCATATGGATATGGATGTGAGCGAGAAGGGAACACATGCAGACGACTCGCTAGAGAACGAATAGCAGTGGATCCCACGTTGAGGAGAAGGATTCGATAATGACAATTTCCCAGCATCAATGAGCGTTCACTATAGCAAACAAGGATGGGTAACCAGGGCCCTCGTGGGTTGAGGTGGTATTGATGGCTTCAACATGGATAGTGTTCCGATAGCGGACGTGGATGACCGGACACATGATGAGGCGAAGGTTTCGTCAACAGCGTGGAGAATGGGAACCTATGCCAACGTGGACGATAATCACCGTCGAGAGCTCTCGAAAGTGGCTAGGTGAATATTTGGTGCATAAAAGGTAATTTTTGAGTCGATGTGGCATATGTGGAGTGGTGCAACCTAGCGGATGTCGTATTCATACTCGGATGGAATTATGGATGAAGACATGGGATGCGGCCATAATTTAGGTTTGATGACATACAATGACCAAGTACTGGTCCCATGGAGACAAGGCTAGGTGTGAGTGTGGATAAGAGCATAGAATGGAAATACTGATGATGATTATATAGATATGTGATAATAGTGGGTTTCAATGAAAAATATCTGGCGCTATGAGTCGATCATGACCAATAGTGGGTAAGATCTTAATTGGTCCAACAAAAGTCATGTTGCCTTAATCAGGGGCACTTTCACAAAGTCATCCACACAATTTCACTAAGTCTTACTGCCATCAGCATAAACCACACATTTCCATAAACCTTAGGTGTTTTCGATCACTCAACCACTCCTAGTGTTTTAAGCAAACTCTAAAATACATGTTAAGTTCTTTTTAGGACCATTACACTTACACACTAAGAAAATCTTGATTTATGGGAATTAACTCCAAAATATTCTTAAACCAAGCACAATTTCACATCTTTAAAAGTATTTTGTATCAAAGAGGGATAACACCATACTTGGTATGAACCTCGAAGTGAAAAGGGTCATCCTTGCTAGTCCTATCATGCAACATAGTCCATAAAAATAGTGGTTCTCACCACTATCACAATTCCAAAAATAAAAGAAAAAGTAGAGAAAATCCCTAACAAAAACTCTAAATATTTTACATCACACACCACTAATCATTGGGTTGTGAGGATTGTACTACATTTCCAATAAGACGTTTAAGTAGTCATCCCCAAAACTTAAGAGATCAAAAACACAAATCATGGGCTATGGACTTAGCCTCTATCAGAGCTATAGACACTTGACTGGTAGTGGAGTATGCTCATGCGTGGTGACATATCTATTTTAAAAGATACCTTTGACCACTCATATGGATAAGCTAGATTCTTGGCTTTTGTAGACACCAAAATAGCACCAATCCGATTATGTGATGACAAGCACTGATTGAATTGACATACATAGCCCCTAGGGCAACCCCCAGAGGTTAAACAGTGGTACTAACCACTCCCACAATAGTTTGGAAGTTTAGAGGTCAATTTGGCACCTTTTTAGCACTTTGCTCCCTACGCGTCCCACCCTGGGATGATTACAAACTGGTATTCATCCCACCCCAGGATGATTATCAACATTCATCCCAGGGTGGGACGATTAGCAGGTTTGACTGGAAAAAAGTCAAACCTCAACAGGTCCGCCACTTAACTGCACCTTTAGGGCATGCAATTGTGAGGAACGAATTCAAATCAAGGAGAGGGACTTCAATCATGCATGCCTTGATTATGGAGGCCTCATGCAAAGAGAATCTAAATCAGGGAAGAATATTTTCTCCCAAAATAGGGCAAACAAGTCAAGTGGCACCCTCGCATGCGCATTCAAAGAGAGAGACCCTAGGTCTATAAATTTATGAGTCTTCTCACCCCAAAGGAGAACAGAGGAGGAGAATTTGGAGCAACGGAGTGCTATCGAATTATAACCTCACCCTCATTGTGCTTCTTACATCTTTGATCTCTCTTTCGAAATGGAGGTTATTAGGTGATTATTGGAAGCGCAATTCGGACCCAAACCTAAAAATTTAGCCATAATATACCACCAAATTTTTTTACACAACCCCATAATAGGTTTTGGACCCATACCAAGTGTATTGGTGCTGAAACCAAGCCCCAAACGATGGGCGTCCTGCCCCCGGGCACCCCCCGCACTGCCACAGTCTTAATCGCCCCACCCCAGAGTTATTAGAAACTTGTGGTATATTTCTCTATTTTTTTAGTTGCATTTTATTTTAGGTTACTTACATATGCTGCTATTCAAGTTTCATATAATTCTGACAAGTTTTGGTTGTGATTTTATCATTTCTCGCTTTCGCTAATATACAGGGAGCGTCATTGGATATAGGGCAGTCGAGGCCAAATTAGCCAAATCTAACCTTCTGAGTCATCCCAAAATGCCCCTTTTTGCCTAACCCCAACTTTTTAGGTGTTTTGGAGGCCTCTAGACTAGACATTTAGGAGGTGGCTTTTTGACAGGTTATAACAGTCCTAATTGTCCCACCTCGGAGCGATTAGAAATCTGTGGCAGATTTCTTGACTGTTACTTTTGCAGTGGGTTCCTGGTAATGTTTTATTGCTTCTATAAAAATTTTAGCTCATTATGATATGTTTCAATTATCATTTAATTATTTTATGCATGAACTGATCGTAGGCCTTGGTGATCGCATGTTTCTCTCCATCCACAGGTGCTACTACCGTTTACTATTTCTTTGAACGTAGTATCTAGATACCAGAGGGGTAGAAAAGAACTATAGAAACATTCACACAAGCGGTGGCGACGTTTGGTCCACCCATTTTCAACGTGGGCATGTGGAAGATCCCAAAGGGGAATGTATCATTCATGGTGTAACCAAACTCTATCCAACGCTCCTAGCCCCTGAAAAGGGAGGAGACATATTGTAACCTGATTTTGAGCAAATCAATAAAATAAAGGGCCACACTTTTACACTTGCTTCAAATCTCATTTTAGTTCATTGGTTTTCCTTATTTTCATGCATTCTCATTCGTAGGACTTAGCGTTACATTTCCCTTCTGTTTTGCTTTCATATCCTCTTGCTTTCAGCTTCATCCATAACAGGATTACCCAATTTACTAAATATGAGGTGATGAACTCATTTGCACACACACACACTAGTCATGATTGTCTTGGGGCATTACCATACTCTTGATTTGGTAAATGAATTCACTGCACACACATATGGTCCTAGAAGTATCAAGCAGTTTTTAGTGAGTTTGTTTGATATCACTAGTATTTTTGAGTCTCTACAAAATAGTTAGTCTTCCAAATAATCATTCATATCTTCTTTCATATCAACATCCATATCTTCTTCCATGTCAACATCCATGTCATTTCACAAGCCATTATCCGCCACATGTCACGAAGTTTGGTGCCCCTGATTAAACAACAATGCTAGCAAAATGGCCAAGAAAAGATCTAAACTACAAATGATCATTAACACATGCCACCTTGCATTAATCATCCATACATGTCACCTTGCATTAATCATCCATACATGTCACCTTGCATTAATCATCCATAATATATCATATGCATTAATCATAAACATAAACATGCATTACACAAAAACATTCCACAAAAAGCATACACACAAAAATATAACACAAAAGGTAAAAACCATGTATATATATATATATATATGTATAAATGAATTTCAAAAGGCTACATACACTGGAGCACCAAGGCTCATATACAAAGTGCATCTAAGCACTAGCTATACCCTCCAAGAGGACCCATGTGACCTAGTAGGAGCCTCCAACCTAGGAGGATCCCTAGACCTAGAGCTATGCCTAGACTCGCTATGCCTAGTACCCCTGAACACAGATGAGGTTGGAGGATCAGGAAGGGGAATATGATGTTCCATCAACCAATCCTTAAAGGCCTCAATATATATGTGTCAATACTGAAGACGTGCTATATCGACATTATACCGACACTATCTCTCTACTATCTCTGCCTAGAGCCTCGCAATCCTCACATCCTACTCCACCACCTGCTGCTCCAATTGTACCCACTCCTCCTTGCCTTGACCTTGAGGTACATCTGAAACCTCCTTCACATCCTTCCTGTCTCCTCCATATCCCCTACTATTAGGATCCTACTACACTACACCCTTAGCCCTCCACCTTCAACTATCAGATCGAAGGCACCATTGTCACTTGGGGTTATCTTGGGCCTCCTCATCCTAGACCTCCTGAGTACCCTCATACATAGTCTCTCTACCTCCATCTCCATTAACCACTCCTTGATGCGGTGCCCATGGTGGGTGAGCCATGAACCATGTGTCATAATCTATGATCATTATCGCATCCTCCACATTTAGGAGATCCATATCCTCATCATCCTTCAAGACCACTCTCTATGGCTCTATGCATGGTAGCTCGGTCTCCTTATGATATCTCCTATAGCACATCAACTCATCAGGGATACCCTACCTCAGCCCAAACTGGTGAAGCACTTAGGAGAATTAGAATTACTCTACCTCACTATTATGTCTCCCAACCAACCATCAAGCCTACCACAGTTGTTGCAAGTGCTCTCCATACTTGATCCATTTGTAGCCCTACCACAACCTCCATATCATGTTGGTAGATGTTAGTTCAACCCATAACTCATGGTACCACTAGCGCATCTAAACTGGACAACTTGACTGCACCTCCTTAGCCAATGCCCATCGCATAGCTTAGGGTTGCTCCCTACCCAAGCCTACCATAGGTAAACCCTTTGATTGAGCCATACTAAAGTACTCCCATGTCCAACACTACAACAACAGGCTGCATCCCAACCCCTTCCTCCCTCACCTCATCACATCATATAGCTCTTGGTACACCTACTCCAACAAGGTAGGAGCCCATGTGTATACCTACCTCCTAGTGAGCATGTCACTCATACTCCTATTAGGTTCCATGGGAACCTACTGCTAGTGCTTTTCAGGGCCACGATCTTGGCCAACATGAACATAACCAAAGTATGAAAGGGGTCCAACTCCTTGTCCACATACATGGATAAATAAGGAATACCCCCAAACTCCATCTTCACCCCCTATCATGCATCACCAAACATCCACATCATCTTCATATTTTTGTTGATCCCAACCCCAAAATAGATCCCCTCTTCCAGTACCTTGAGGATGTGATATACATACTCCAAGGTAACTATCACCTCACCCGTGGGGAGCTGAAAGGTCCCCCTATATGCATCCCACCTCTCCTCCAAGGTAGAGAGGTACCCATTATTTGACCTCACCACATATAGTAGGGCTACCTCCGCTAGTCCCACCTCCTCCAACAACTCTTACTCCTCATCTGTAATCACCTTCCTCATCTCGAGGATGTAAGGAAAAAACTGGTGCCGAGCCTCCAAAATCCTAAGCTGCAACACAACACAAAACATTGGTTAATAATTTTGAAAAAAAAAACTTTTCACAATACAAAAGCATAATGTTACCTTAGCAATTTGCACCTCATCCGTAGTCTCAGCCCTTGCACCAGCTCCCTTCACTGCCATAGCTTCTGCACTCTAAATGCCTCACCTCACTTCACTCCACTCTCTCAGATGTAGCTTCTCTCTCTCCCAAATGCACAAATGAGCTAGGTTTCTCAACTTGGCAGCTATTTATAGCTACTTTAGGTGCCTAGAGAGATACACATGGGTGTTTCCTAGTGCACTGAAGCACCCATGGGCATTTGTAGAGCACCCAAACATCGATGGGTATTTTTACAAACCAAAAGCACCAACGAACATTTGGTGTCAAAGGGCACAAAAGACCAAATTCTCACAAAATAGTAGCTTCTCCCAACCAAATCACTTCAAATTTCATCCATCCATATATTTCATCATTTTATCAGATTTTGTGAATATTTTGACTGATTTGGATGCATTATTTTTGTTTGCAACCACATATTGCAAATTCACCAAACAAATTACAAAATCACCCCAAAATGATCAAAATATTCACAAAACGATGATCCTAATCATTATCATCACTCATACATCATTTCACATCATCATTTGCACATTTGCCAAGTACCAAACAACATTCAAGGGAATCTTGTATATAGTGGGTTTTTCTATATACTTGGTGATTACAGTGATTTGCATCCATGCAATTCAGTAAGATGAAAGACCTACCATAAGAACACTTGGTTTTTTTCATCATCACATATCTTCTTGTTCGAAAGCATAATCATATTTGGTACTTCACATTTTGCATGAAACCTTGCCAAGAACAATTTACACAAAAGTTATTATTAATGGCCTAGTTCATGGGGCTTAAAAAATGGACAAAATCAAATTTCATCATTACACATTTCCTTGATAGTCATCATGACGACTAGATTTATCTAGGGTGATTGGTTCTGATCCTAGGAATTATCTGACAGTCACTAGCTAGCCCCCCGAGGTTGACTATGTTTATTTTTCTTTGCATATCAATGACGTTGAAAGGCAAAAATGTTTCAACAACATTGAATCACCCCGAATTTGGGGAAACCACATTTGGTTTTGACTTTCCCACATTGGGATACATCTTACGTAATCATGGCATTAGCACTTGGCAAAAATCCCTTCATCTATTAGGGCAAAAAATAGACACATTTTTCATCATATTTTCACAAAACCCTTCATCTATTGGGGCAAAAATAGATGCAATCATTTCACATTTTTCAACAATCCCCTTCCCATCGTTGGGGTAAAAATGGTATCACATTTTACATCATTCATATCATCCACATTCCATTTGCACAGATTTTTCAATTGGCTCATGAGATTCATCCGCAACCTCATTCACCAATTGAGGGGGTAAGCTACACAATAACTCCAAATTCTTTATTCTTTTGCCTTTGATTTTGTCTTCACATTCCAACAAGAGAGAGAAGATGCATTTTTGCCTAGCCTGATCAGGTGTCTTATATTTTTGCACCATATTGTGTTTTATGCAACATGGTACAAAAAGGGGCATCTGTAGACACCAAAATCTAGCTATTTGGCCTCCATCCACACCTTCCCGCCATTCCCACCACCAAAACATAGTCATTTACCTTCCATCCTAGCTTTCCCACCATTTTTACCTATTATTTATATATATATATATATATTTAAATAATACTATTTTATATATTATATTTTATATATATTTATATAAATAAATCAATCCCAACCATCCGATTTTATTTAATCTCATCCATCCATTTCCCTCAATCCATGCCACACCCTAAATTTAATATCCACCCTCCGATGCGCTTTTATCTCAGCCACACGATTAGTATCATTGAAACCCTAGCATGTCCTAGGTTGGATTATAAATAGAGGCCATTTTGATAGCTCAACCCCTGAGTTCCCTAAGTTTTTGAATACCCTAAGTTTCCTAAGTTTTTGAATTCCCTGAGTCCTTGAGTTCCTGATTTCCTAAGCCCCTGGAGTATTCTAAGTTACCCGAGCTTTCGAAGTGCCTTAGAGTTCCAACCTAGCCTTTGTGCCCTAATACCACTCCATCCATCATATTCCATGTTCCCTCGCTCACCATCGTCATCACCGCATCCTTTACCTACATCAGATCTACTTCTACAGAATCCTCCTCATCTGCTGAATACCTTTAGACGCTTTTTACCACTGCCAAAGGCCTCTAGGTGCCTCCCTACCAGTCCCAAGTGCCCACATGCATTTCCTACAACCTCCATGTGCCCGTGGGTATTTTACGTAAGCCTTTCTAATAGACCTCTAGCCTTCAAGCAATGTTAGAGTGCATCTGTGCCATTGACCTGCAACATATCCAACCATCAACAAATAACAATCAACGAACAAGGTAAATCTATTTCATTTGGTTATATTGCATACTGTTTAATTATGTTCGCATTTCATACTGTTATAGCTAGGGTTTTAGTTATGATTTTTGAGGGCTCACACAATGGAGCCCTCATTATTGTTACTAACTCTCTGGTGTTTATTTGTGTGCATATTAGATAGTACATCAAAATTTTGGATATCTAATTAAGTTGGAGTGGCCCAGCATCGGATATGTAGAAGCCCACTCACACCTATTAGGAGCAAATATGCAGTTGAAGACACCACCATTTGTTGTAGCTAGGGTTTTAAAGAACCCTAGCAATATTTGTAAAAATTGTATCAAAAGGATTCTTAAATCCACTATTGTAACAATAGAGTTTTTAGGCTCCCCCCATTTAATATAAATCTTATTTGTTGTGCAATATTTGGTTATTTGAATTCTATTTTATTTAGCATTGCTTGGTATCGCGTTTTTAGCTCTACACAAAGCAAGACCCTATCTTCAAAACTCAAGGTAGCTTTCTAAAAAATCTGAAAAGAAAACTAGGAATGGTTGAATGACATAAAACCTTAGTGAATACCCTATATTAACTCCTGGTTGTGTTGAAAAACACAATTACTCATAAAGGGCATGTGGATTATAATGATAATGGATAAGGTTGATTTAAGACTTATGACAGTCATACAAGTGTGGTCTTATTTGTGGTAATGCAAGCACAACATATTCTAATGCAAGTGCAATGAATGAATGATGTGAAATGCATGATGATGTAATGCAAATATTTTTGTTTTTTTTTATGGTTTTTTGTTGTTTTTGGATTTTTTTATTTTTTTGTGGATAAAGGTGTGATACCTTAAGCACATCCAGGGTGTGTGGTGATCAATGAATGTGGGGAAGGTGTGATACCTTTAGAGTCTCCAAATTGCTTCACCGGTTGTGATGTGGATGGTGGGAAGGGTGTGACACCTTGAGCACCCTCGATATACATTATGGTTGATGCGATGTGATTGGCTTGGTTGGGAGGAGTGATAAAAACCAACCCCCCTTGTTGTGTCAAGGAATTATAGGTAATACTAATGTCTCGATGAGATGAAATGAACAAACTGTTTGTATGAAGCTCATTTTGTTCTATCATATCTTTCACAAGATTAATGAATGAGTAGCAATCTTGTATGTCATGCCCATTCAAACGATTATAGGGATAGTAGAGGCTTTCATTGTGTGATCTAGGTTTAGGTCTATTTGGATTTACTTATGGTAGTAGGATTGCATGTACCTCATGAAGCCTTTGAAATAGGGCTAAGGAGGGTATTGAAAGTTTTGTGTAATGGCAATATAGCTTGTTGGGATTACTAGGTTCTGGTTGATCTTGAGGCCATAGAGGAGGTGGTGGTGGTGAGGTGAGCAAGCAATATATGGGAAAGACCTTTGTATCAATAATATCTTGGACCACATTTCTAAATGCATAGTAATTTTTAATGTCATGGCCCTCTATCCGATGAAAAATGCAAAATTTATCCTCCCTATAATCCTTAGGCTTGGGCCTATTCAGGTCAATAGGACATATGTGAGGTAAGATAATTACTTTGGCCTCTTGTAACTTTTAAAAATGGTCAATATGGGCTCAGATAGAGGGATCCAAGTATGATACTGGCATCTTGAATGAGGTGGATGTGGTGGATGCATTTAATGAGGTGGTAGGATTGTGTGTATCTCAATAACATGCCTAGGTTGCTTTTCTTGATTGGTCAACATAAGTAATGTATCATTAACTATGCCTTTTTGTTGATCATTGAGGGTTAGAGGATTATCAATTTGAAGTTGATTCTTCGCAACATGTCCTATATTATGTTCTTGAAAGTATAACATGCCTGGATGTCATGACCATTTTTTTGATAATATAAATAGTACAGATCCTCTCTATACCCCTTATATTTTGGGTGATTTGGATCTAAGAGGCATATTTTAGGCAAGGTTATAACCTTTGCCTCACACAATCGACTAAAGAGCAATACCAAAGATTTGGGAAATGGCATATAAGTGCAATGCGGGCAGTGTGGTTGAATTTATGCCTGATTTCATTAGGGATTATTTTGTATTTATGGATGAGGTGGTTTGGACTTAAATGCATTTTGTTGTTGTAGCTCAATTCTTGTGAGTTGATGCATGATTTGCTGCAAAGCATCATTTTGGTGACCCATTTGTGTCTTAAATTTGGATATACGATCTAGGATGTGTTGTAAGACTAATGGGGGTGATGATTGAATAGTTGTTGATGAATTTGGATGGCAACTACTAGGTGATGGAGGTGGATTAGGTGTAGGTGATAGAAGATAATTAAGTGGATGTGAGTCAAAAGTCCTCAAAACCTGAGGAGATGTGGATGTTTCATGATGATCGTATCTAGTGAGTATGTCCACTTGCTCTTATTTTTTATTTATCTCATGCTCTTGTTCCACCTTGGAATGTTCAATTGTGATAGCTTGATTAAACCTATTTTGGTGTATCAAGTACACTTGTTCTTGCTTTTGTGAAGATGTTGGGCAATATGGGGTAAGTGTGACTAGATTCGATGGTGATAGCAGTTGTGATGTAGAGGGAATGTTAGATGGAGCTACAAGTTGTGAGGATCAATTTGGAGAACCTTGTTTCTCTATCATAACATTGATCATTCCTAAAAACTCATGGGAAGATGCATTAACATTTGGATAAGTCATGTATGCCTCATTAACTTACCTAGGGTGCTCTACTTGTCCTCCATGTTTAGGTAATGATTCAAGGATAGTACTGATGGGTGGTGACTTGATAGGAGGGTGACCTAAGTCTTTGATTGAATTAATGATAGGCGTGAACATAATTTTTTGTGCTATATACTCATCGAGTTTGGTAGTAGTCAAATGAATTGTGACCTGTGGTGTGGTGGATGAATGTGGTATGGTATGATTTGATTCATCAGTAACAATAGTGGGTTCTTCCTCATATATAGGAGTGGGAATATCCTCTGCTGGAATATTGAAGATGGATGTGGGGATCTCCTTGATTGGATTTCTCAACTTTTCGTTGCTCAAAGAAATCGAGGATGAAGGAGGAGTAGTAGGAGAAACTGATGGTAATGGCAGTGGTGGAGATAGTTCCACAACTAACTGCATGGTTGAATCTAAACTTTGGATAAGATCCTTGGGTTTAGTGTCCAGGTGCATGGATGGCAGAGTAAGCTCCTACAGATGATTGACCTTGTTATAATAATTGAAGGACTCTGGATCGACGTGAACCATGTGGAACTAGCCTTCATGTATGAATTTGATATGTTGATGTACTATATATGGGATGCATTCCATATCTCTCATCCAAGGCCTTCCAAGTAGTATATTGTATTGTCTTCCACCCTCCAAGATGTGGCATAATGTAGGCATAGTCTTTAGCCCAACCTAAATAGGGAGGACTATCATGCCAATAGTAGGAGATAAGGCATCATTAAATGCTTATAGGGTGAATATGGATGCTACAATATGTGAAGGTGTAAGGTTGAGATGCTTTAGTGTGATCATGGTGATGATGTTTATGGATGATCCCGTGTCAATAAACACCCACTTGTAATGAATCCTATTGATGCACGAAGATGTACAATGGAGGGTCAATTATATTGGCAGGTACAAGTTTGATCTTGTGATCCTAAAAGGTTATAATAGGATCCTTGTATGTTTGTATATGTCCCATGAAATTGGTGAAAGCATCAGGATCATGGGGTTGTAACTCGATCAATCTTAAAGTCTTCATGAGAGTTTCCTAATGTTTGTGAGGTTTTTGGATTAACTCATACATGGATATTTGGGCCAATGGTTTATGTGAACTTGGCATAGGCCTACTTTTTATTGTCACCATCGATTGAGGTGGTGGGCATTGGATAGGCATTTGAGGTGAAAAAGGCCACGATGTAGCAGGAATGTGGACTCTCTTACCAGGCTCCTTGATGGGTAGGTTACATATGGTGGTAGTATGATACTGACTTCAACCAATAGGTTTGTTCTCTTGATCATCTCGAGGTTTGAAAGGTTCCTGGTGGATTGGGACATCCTGAAGGTCAGATTTCCTATGGGTAGTGTTAGAATTTCGATGAGCACCTAGATGCCATCACGGAATGACTAGGTCCTGTAGGCTAAATCAAAGGCATTCAAGGCCTCCTTTTACATTTTTGCATCACCATCTTGCGATTGAGTCCAACTACGTGTAGTTACCATAATTTTTATATTACACAAAATAGAAAGAAATCAAGCAACGCATACAAGGTGTTTTTATTTGTGAGTTCCTATATTGTCTTGTATGTTTTGATGTGTTGCTCTTTTTCACTTTCACATTTTTTATTTTGTTGATGATAGTAACTCAATTTAGGGTTTTCACCTGTATACTCTCACACATGGACATGGTGATGAATTCCAAGCCGTGAAACCCACCAGGGCTTGGTGATGAAATCCAAACCCGATGAGGGCTAATGCATATAAAATGACATTTCAAATTCAAATTCCTACAAAAATATACGTTTTAGTTTTAAAAATATCTAAAAATGCATGAACCTAAGATGATATCAACTTGGAGTCAGGCAACAAGCACACAAACCACACAACAATTTTTTTTATCATAATAATTTTTATTTTTATTTATTTTTTAAACAAAGTTAAAAATAAAAATTGAAATGATTTTTTTTTTTAAAGTTAAAAATTAAAATTAAAATGATTTTTTTGTAACAAAGTTAAAAAATACAAAATAAAATAAAATGGTCGTAGGATAGGTATGATCAGTACGCATAGATTTGCACACACGAGCCCGTGACAGGGCCTGTCAGGCCTACCACAGGCAGAAGGTCTTTTGTAGGTATGTCACTATCATACCTGACATTGGTAGGTCTATGCATGGTAGTCTTATTGCCTGTCAAGCATAGCATCAAGGTTGCCTATGGCCCATGATTTGGATACATGGGCTACGGTCTGCATGGAGCACGGGATTTGTGGCTCGTGCTTTGGACACATGGGCTATGATTCGTATGGAGTGCAGGGCCTGTGGCCCGCTCTTAGGACATGTGAGTTGTGATTTGTGTGGAATGTGGGCTATGATTTGTGTGGAATGTGGGTTGTGTAGTCCACATGGAGCGTAGGGCCTATGGCCTACACTCAGAAAGTGTGGGTTGTGGCCCACATGGAGCACGGGGCCTATGGCCCACACTCAGGTGGGGGGAAGATAAGGGGCTTTAGAGCTCCCCTATTTTTTTCAATAAAATTTAAAAACTAAGTTTATTTTTTAGCTAAATAAGTAGAATATTAAGGACACCTACCTCATTATCAAAGTTGGTTTTGGTTTGTGGACAACCCCTGCAATCATAAAAAATAAAAATTAGTGTGGGAAAGAACCATGATCGCCACTGTAAACATTAAAAGACACACCATAGCAATAAAATAAGATATTTGTATTAAATTGAGAGTCTCTATTTTGAGTACAAATGATCCTTGTGGAGGGTGTTTTTACAATATTGAGACCCGCATATGCCAATAAGGGAATAATCCCTTTTTACAAATTAATCATGGTGTCTTTGTCTTTCATGTTCCAAGAAAGTATTGATGGTGGGTTTGTTGTGTGTGGACCACCATGATGGAGGAGAATGCTTCAAACACCTACACACATGCAAACATACACTTGGTTAGTAGCACCTATGATAGACATAAAAGCATAAGATCAAATAACACTTGCAAAATACATTGAAATGAAGCATGCATATTTTACCTCTAAAGTAATTTTGATAGCATTTTGGTACTTCCTTTTTATCTCTCTTTCCCTCAAATGAGGAGGGGTATTTATAGCATTTGAGGCAAGGTGAGGGGGGTGATGAGGTGTCCCTCCACATGGGCTAGTGGGGGACAAAATGGTATGGGGTGAATATAAAATTCCCTTGGGAAAGAGAGTGGCATGGGAGACATGATGGGGGAATGTGCATAGGAAAGGGTGAGGGACCTAGGGATGAGGTGCCTAGGGAATGTGTGTGACCTAGGGATGAGGTGCCTAGGGAATGAGTGTGACCTAGGGATGAGGTGCCTAGGGAATGGGTGCAACCTAGGGAAGATGTGTGACCTAGGGTGATGTGGAAGGGTATGATGAGGTGGACTTGACATGCAAGTGGGTATGGTGAGGTGGCCCTAGGTTAGGCTAAACCAAGGTTAGGTCATGTGTGCACCTAGGATTAGTGTGTGGAGGGGTGGTCACATGGTGACCAGGGGCTAAGTGTAGGAAAGGGCTTGAGTGGCCAAGGGGGATGTAAAGGGAAATATCCTTGCTTAAGTGGTGAAAAACACTATTTTAACCCTAAGGCTGACCAAGGTGGGTCACATGGTCCAGAAGAAGTCCATTTAGGTAGTCTTCTTAATATGACATAATTCAAGTGTCTAGAGGGTAATTTCTAGATTTTAAGAGAAATAAAAAACTAAAAGGTTGTTAGAGAATAAATTGAAGAAGAAGGGGCATGAATTTTAGCCTTCCGTGTCCCAACTTTGTTACCCTTTTTTGGAATATCATAAATTGAATGTATTACTACAATTATAGACCATCAACAAGGGAATAATTTATAGAACTTTTATGTTATGAGAAATGATAAAAATATTGCTATAATGATAAGAAAAATAAACATCTTCATGTTAGTATATTGTTGCTAGTTTTAGTTTTTAAGGGTATTTATTTTTACTATTGTTATAGCATTTAAAACAAGGGACTACAATGTTGTTTTACAACCAAAATTAAAAAATCTATAATATCTTTTTATTGTAGATATTGCTTTGACTGTATATATACTTCAAATACAAAATTATCAATGAATTAGTGATCTATGAAAGCATTTATAATTTTAACTTGAATTTGTTGTAGTTTACTTCTTGGCTACAAAAAATAGGGGTGTTTTGAATTTTTTAATTTGGTATCAAAGCTATAAGGTTGGTTAGTAAACGGATCGAAAGATTTTTTTATTGCATATCTTTTTTACAATTGATCATGGCCAACACAAATTCACTTCCAATTCCAAAATTCAATGGATAATATTATGATTACTAGAGTATAAAAATGAGAACTTTGTTGACAAGGAAGAATTATGGGAAATAGTTGAAGCGGTTATGAAGAGCCAAAATATTGGGTCATTGTACCACATAATGAGAGACAGGCTAAGAAAGATGCCAAGAATAAGAACTCATTGGATTTGTACCATATTCATTTTCTCTAGATAAGATCTTATTCCCTAGAATAGTAGATGTAAAGTCAACAAAAGATGCTTGGAAGGCATTTTAGGAGGTTTACCAAGGAAGTGACTAGGTTAAAGTTGTGAAATTGCATTCCATTAAAAAATAATTTGAAAATATAAGAATGCATGAAGCAGAAGGACTAAGTGATTATTGTGTATGAATGAAATATGTGGTAAATAAAATGGCCACACTAACACCAAGATGGAATCATATAGCAATTATAATTGAAGAAAGCAAAAATTTGACTACACTTGAATTTGATCATTTGGTTGGATCTCTTATGTCTCATGAGGAGAGACTAAGAGATACATTTGGAGAGAGTGAAGAGAAAGAATTTGCATCAAAATTGAGAATTTCCAAAAGTGAAGGTGCTAGCAATTGTATTCAAGGTCATTGGCAAGACCAAGGAAGAGGCCAAAAGCAGCATTTTTCAAGAGGAAGAGGAGGTAGAAGAGGAGGTTTAGCTATAATAGGAAGAGGTAGGTTTGATAAAAGAAATATCTAATGTTATCATAGCAAGAGTTATGGACATTTTGAGAAATATTGTGGAATTAAAGTTGGAAATGAAGGTAGAAGAGCTAATTATACTAATAAGAATGAGGATTCTCCACCAAGCCACTTATTCTTATCATGTGGCAAAGCTAAAAATAGTCTTAAATAAGTTTAGTACTTATATTATGGATGCTCCAACCATATGTATGGTAACAATGACTTATTATATATAATGGATGAAAGATTCAAGACCAACATCAAGTTTAGTGACAATAAACTTTGGATGTTGCCACAAAAGTAGTTAGGGAGGTGAACATAAAAGAAGGTAAGAAACATATCAATAATATCTATTATGCTAAAAATTTAAAATATAATTTCTTGTGAAATGAGAGGGAATGAGATCTGAATGATGGTGGGAGCAGCAGTAGCAGTAGTCCAAGGCGATGGCGGGATCTACTTGGGAGGATCATCGGAGGGCCCAGCAGAACCAGGTAAGAATAGTGTAGGGGAAGGGGTCTCGAGGTCTCACCCTAAAGACCCCTAGGACAAATTACACCCTAACAAAATTGATTCATAGGAACCCTTGCATCCTAGCATGGCATCCTATACCCAGGTTATCGGGGAAAGTTCCCCAACCCCGACAGGAACCCACCTGGCCCAAATCGGGTCAGATATCGAGATCCTCATAGAGGTCTTTTCCTCCTACGTTTCCAAGGCCTCCTATTCCCTAATAGGTAAATTTGTGGGAGGACGACCAGACATGGAAACCATAAGGTGATGGTCCTTTTATAAATGGAATTTCTCAAGAATCATGGAGATAATTGCCATCTCTCGAGGTTTCTTCATCATCAAGCTTTGAAACTATGATGACACAAGTCGGATCCTAACCAGGGGTCCCTAGTTCCTGGGGAGGAAGAGCCTATTCCTCAGACGATGGACTCTAGATTTCAACCCCAAGACTTAGAACATCAACTATGCTCCTGTGTGGGTTCACATCCTGAACTTGCCTTTCCACTTGTGGTAAGATGACATCTTGAAGGCCATCGCTAGGACAATAGTGGAGTTTGTGGTGGTCGACTCTACTACCATAGCATGATCCAAGATGGTCCATTCCTGTATATGTGTCAACACCAACCTCTAAAGGGAGTTACCCTTCGTAAATCTAGTCTCAGGATCCTATAGGTAGCACCAGACCATCAAATACGAGAACAAATTGGTTTTCTACGAGCGTTGTAGCATGCAAGGCCACCTCCCAAATCAATGCCCTAACCAGGTGGAGAAACATAAGGCTGCCAACGACGTTGATTTCAAAGAGTAACTCAAAAATTGAAACCGATTCCCAAGCCAATGGAACTATGTTTATAGGAACCCTCTCATCCATAGGAAACAAGTAGGCTAGGAGGGGCCTTCAGAATAGCCCACTTAGGAAAGCCCTACAGCACATGCAAGCCAAGAAATTTTTGAAGCGCAGCCTATCCAAACCAACCTGGAAGTCCATCCCACAAATGGAAGGCCTAGATCATGCCCCCGCCTCAAGCGATCAAAGGATCTAGCAGTGCCATCACCACCCCACCAACAGGCATGAACTAGGTATGTTATTCGAAACCCACACTGATTTGTCTTGTAATAACTTGTGTGGTCCTCTCCCCGATGGTGAACCCACCTCCCCCCAGGATTATCTAGTCATTATTTGAGGTTCTTCGTCTTGCTTCGATGCTCCCCTCCCCTAAAGGACCTTGACTTAGCATCCATACATACCGAAAGTGAGGACAAGGGCAGCCCATTCCCGTCTTAGGATCGATCTAAAAGTTTTAGTCCAAAGTAGACCCAAAGTAGAACATCCATAATTGATTTTGGCAGTGAGAAGAAAATGGGTAGGCCATCCTTGGGATACCTAAGGAGGAAAGAAGTAGCCAACAACATAGCTAATGGTTCTCAAGTTACTCTTCTAGCCAACCATCTCCACCTTTTAATAGAAAACCCGAAAAACCCCCAAAGGTTCAAAATGAAGCTCCTCACTTGGAATGTGAGAGGGCTAAATGTTGCCCCTAAGAGACAAATTGTAGTTGACCTAAGAAAATAGCATTGCCCCACCATCTTCATCCTCCAAGAAACCAAGATGAATGAAATATCCTCCCCGATAGTTGCCAAAGCTATCTGGACCAAAATTAATTTTGTTTTCATCCCCGCCCTAGGTACTGTCGATGGGCTTTTGTGTATGTGGGATCCAACCCAAGTGGAAGGAAGGCTCATATCTTCCTCCAATAGGATCATCAACTTGTTAATTCACTACAAGAGTAGCACCAAGATGTGGATCCTATCTAGCATCTACGCCCCCAACAACCCCTTGGAGAGGGCTATGTTGTGGAGGTCCGTCAGTCGCATGAGGACTTCTTTTGAAACAATCCCCTAGATCTTGGTAAGGGATTTTAATTTCCCATTATTTTCTTCTGACAAATGGGGATGTAATGGGGTAGACATGAAAATATTGGAATATTTTGGTGGTTTTGTCTATGCGAACAAGTTGATGGATGTTCAGTTAAAAGAAACCAAGTACACTTGAAGCAACCAAATATCTGGTGCCAACCTCATTCAATTCAATCTAGATAGAGTCCTCCTATATCATGAAGCCATTCCCATTTTTGGATATGCTACCCTTCATCCCCTTCCCAGAATTGGATCTGATCATAGCCCTCTGCTACTCAAGGAAGCCTTGGCTCCCCTTTTCAAGACCCCTTTTTTTTATTCAATGTGATTTCACCACCCAGACTTCAAAAATTAGGTGTCCCAGTAGTGGCAGAAGTCATTCCAGGGATCCCCTTCAGGGAAACTGTATCAAAAGCTCTGATTCCTAAAAGGGTAGCTCATAATCTAGAACAAATAAATTTTTGGAAATATTTTTGAGAAGAAAATGGCCATAAAATAAAATTTGGATGTTATCGAGCGTCAACTTCAGGAAGAGCACTAGGACAGCAACACCAGGATGGAGGAAAAGCAGCTCCTAATCGAATATCATAATATCCTAGCTAGGGAGGAAACTTACTGGAGATATAAATCTTGAGCCCTATGGCTCAAAGATGGGGATTCGAATATCAAGTACTTTCATACTTCCACTCTAAGAAATAGAAGCTCCAACAAAATTTTAGAGCTTACTACCTCCGATGGCAGGATCCTCAATGAAATTTTAGGCATTAGAGATGAAGCTATCAATTTATTCCAATCCCTCATAGGAACTTCTTCCCCAGAGGGCCCTAGGTTGCAGGAGCCCTCTTGAACAACATTCCCCACTCCATTTCTGATGCCACCAATGAAATGCTCATTCATACTCTCTCAGCTGAAGAAATCAAAGCAACCCTTTGCTCCATGCAATCGGATAAGGCCCCTAGCCCGGACGGGTTCCCTCCCCGATTCTACCAGGCCTTCTGGCACCTAATTGGGATTGAAGTGTGTAGCTATCAAGGACCTCCAAAAATCCAAATCTATCCCTCGGGGTATTAACTCAATTTTCATAGCTCTGGTACCCAAAAACCTGGCCTACAAGTATCTATCTGACTACCACCCCATTAGCCTCTACAATGTCCTCTACAAAATACTAACCAAAACCACGGCTAACAGGCTTAAGTCAATCCTTCCCCTTATCATCGACCCATTCCAAGGGAATTATATCAAGGGGAGGATCATCACGGATGAGGTTTCTATTGTCCATGAAGCTATTCACTCTGCCACCCTAGCCAAGAAGTCTAATATCCTCCTTAAGATAGACATGAAAAAAGCCTTTGATAGAGTCCGTTGGGAGTTCCTTTCAGACATCCTCCTCAAGTTTGGGTTCCATCCAACTTGGGTTCATCTAGTTCACAAGTGTATTTCTTCAGTGTGGTTCTTCATCCTAGTCAACGGATTTCCCGTAGGATTTTTCCCTAGTTCTAAAGGACTTCAGCAAGGAGACCCCCTATCCCCCATTTTGTTCATTATTCTAGTCGAAGCATTGGGAAGATCTATCAAATATGCTGCCAATGGAGGGCTAATTTTGAGAATCAGGACTGCTTCAAGGCTCGCTTCTGTCACCCACCAATAGTTTGTTGATGACACCATCCTAGCAACCTCAGCCTTAGTTCCTCAAGCTAGAACCATCAAGCACATCCTGCATCTCTATGAAGAAACAGTCGGGTAGAAGATCAATTTCATCAAGAGTAAAATCTATTTCCTCTTTACTCCCCTATCCTACCAGGAAAAAATCACCAGGATCCTAGGTTGTTCCTCTGAGATGCTACCCATGACTTACCTAGGGCTTCCCCTATTTTCCAAAATATTTGTTGCCTCAATGTGGAACAATGTCATAGATAGAATCAACAAAAAATTAGCCTCCTAGAAATACCATCTCCTCTCCCAGGTAGTAAAGACCATCCTAACCTCAGCTTACCTTCAAAGTATACATGTATACTTTATGTATGTCTTCAAGATCCCAGCGATGGTTAGATCCAATATCGAACAGATCCAAAAATGATTCTTGTGGTCGAGAAGCAAAGACAAAAAAAGTATCGCACTGGTGTCCTGGGACAAGGTGTGTCGCAGCAAAGTCAACAGTGGTATTGGGCTCAAAAAAGTGGACCTCATGAATTTGGCCCTCCTGGATAAGCATTCATGGAAGATCTTTTTCAATTGTAGCTTTGATTGGATCGAAATCGTCAAGGTGAAGTACTTGCAAAGTCACAGCTTCTTGGAAAACCAAGGATGCCGAAATGGTTTGGCATTTTGGAAAGCCATCATCCAGACTAGAAACCTCATCCAGAAAGGGACTAGATAGATCCTAGATAATGGGAACACCATTGACTTCTAGCAAGACTGATGGATCCAAGAGAATCTATTGAGGTAAAACAAAGAGCTGGAGGTCCTGGAGCCATTCCTCGCAAACTCCATGGGAAGCAAAGTGGGGGGGTTTATAAGCCATGAAGAAGAGTGACCTATATGGAGGACCATTGAAGTGGAGGATTTTCTTGAGCAATTTAATACCCTTTCTAGACTTCTTCAAGCTACCACCATACCCTCAGAAGAAGCTGAGGACATGCCTATCTGGAAGGACACCGACAACAGAACCTTCACAATAAATTTGGCTTACTCTATCCTCAGTCTAGCCCCAGTGTCGAGTATCCCCTTTACCCTGGTTTGTAAACCTAAGATTATTCTTAATATTAGTTTCTTTGTTTGTATTTCCATCCAAAATAATATCCTCACGATTAAAAACCTTGTCAAGAGAGGATTCATGATCCCCGACCACTACTATCTATGCTTATCCAGTTGAGAAAGCACTAATCGTATTTTTTGTTCTTGCAGTTTCTCTTCTAAATTTTTTGACCATATCCTCAACAATTTCCACATCTAGTGCGCCCCACCCCAAACCATTTTCAACCTCTTTACTCAGTGGCCTAATCCTTTCTTCAGTCCCAAGCTTAGATCCTTGTGGTTCCTTTGTCTCCCCCACCTTGTGTGGCATATATGGTTAGAAAAGAACAGGAGGGCCTTCTCCGGGTAACCCAGGGATCCCCTATCAGTGGTGTCCAAGGCCATAGCCTTCACTAGTGAGAAATCTCATATTACCTCTTGCCTCAGGCCCTATCGTCATCCGTTGACTTACCAACCTTCGATCTCTTGGAGCCTCCCTGAAGAATTCTATGATGCTGCCTAAGACAAATCCTAGGGTTAAAGTCAGATGGAGTCCTCCTCCTGAAGGCTGGATCAAGCTAAATTTTGATGGGACTTCTAAAGGAAATATTGGCAAGGCAGGGGTAGGAGGGGTCATCAGAGACCACCTAGGCTTCATCATCCTTGCCTTTGCGGAGTTCTTAGGGCATCAAACTAACAACTATGCAGAATCCTTGGATCTTGAGAAGGATTTTCTACTTTTGAAATAGGATCCCAGAGATACGATCATCAAAAATGATTCCCGGATTATCATAAACTACATGTCCAATGGGAAGACCCCATCATGGAAGATTCACAATTCCATCCTTGAATCTAGGAGGATTCTCCATAGTTTCCCTAGAATAACCATTCACCACATCTTTAAGGAGGCCAATTAGGTCACTGACCTCATAGCCAATATGGGTACCTTGGGCACTGGGCTCAAGGTATGGAGGGAGGATTATCCCTAGGTTATTGTTAACACGACAAAACAATATATGAAGATAATTCAACCTATCAAACTTCGAGGGCCTAAGAGTCTGTCATATCACCATAGGAATGTTCACTAGGGGTCTAGGGCTTCTACAAGATTTCTTTCATAATTTGTTCTCTCTTCATGGTGGATCATGTTAGTTAGAAACCACAGGCACATGAATAGCAATTTGAGAGATTGGGTCTGGTATCCAAGTAGCAACAAGCCACTTTAGCTTTCTCAAAAATATCTTGATAGGAGTGCCAATCATGAGGTAGGGATCCACATCATTAATGTCAATATCTATCCATGTGACATGGAAACTTGTCAAGCCATGAAGGGTGGGCTTATTGTGACCTCTGGCATGTGGCACTTTCCTTGGTGTCCAACTCAGGAGGCTCACACCATCCCCCTCATCTTCCATTTTTCCTTTGCATGATTCTGAGGAGTGGTATGGAGAATCGAGAGTGCCTCATTGTGACCAATAAGAAGCGTGACATTAGTAGGGTGTTCACTTCCATCATGTCCAACTTGGCCTCTGGACACCCTTCACACGAACCCATACAGTTGGCATCTGATCGTTTTGTCAGCCACTCCCATATTGGTCTGTCTAGCTTCCTCTTCACTCATATTTTCCTTCTTAAATCCAAGTTCTGGGTATGTCAGCTAGTTGTTTCAGTTGTCTCTAGGGCGCTTGTTGTGCAATATCTCGAGATCTATAATTTCCCCTCCCAGATTTCCTGAATATTAATTACGACGCCCAACATGACTTATGTTGAGCCAGCCCTTCTGCAATTGCATCTCGATGCAAAAACGTTCATGGATGCCAAAAAATTTACCCCTTTCTTAGAGAATTTTGCTAGAGCCGAAGACCCTATCACTAAAGACTTTATGGCTTCATGGAACCAAGGTGAGGTCACTGTCCAAGGGCTGCATTTTATGGTTTCTATTGACATGCTAGCATTTGTCTCTGGTCTCCCCCTATTGGGACACCTTATCAGGCATGATAGGCATAACTGGGAAGAGGAACTGGACCAATTCCCTAATAAGGGGAAGATCCTGGGATGGGACAAAACCTCGTTGCATGCAACTACCCTTTTAGCCCCGTGGAACCATGCCATAGTTCCTATCATGCAGTACATTCCCTGTAATGACCCTTCTAAACCCCTTTGTAGCTTTCATTTGGCCTTTTTCAATAACCTCTGTGATGGGATACCGGTCTGCATCCCTTAATACCTCATGTACTCCCTCAATCTTACCTTAAAGAAGTACAAAAAATTGGGCGGGTGTCCCAGGAACCAAGGGCTCCTCGTAATTCTTTTTAAGCATGCTTTTGCCCACTAGCCTTCGATGTAGAACATCCAACCCATGGTTGCCTATCCCCCTGCTGAGAATACTCCTTCCCCCACCACAAGTCCCTTGGTGAGTCCAACCAAGCTGGCAAGAACCCCAAGCCCACTCCAACTAGGATTTCCAAGCGTAGTGAGCTAAAGATGAGGGGGACTTTGGCTCAGACTCCCCTTGGTGGTAGATCCTCTTTCAGGTTGAAGAATCCCAAGATTGAGCTTTCCTGCCCCTCAACCCAAGCAGAGTCAGAGTTTGAGAGTGACAAAGAAGACTCCAAGTCCCAACTAGTGTTGCAGTTAGTGGCATCCATCATTAACACAATGGTGAAGCAGTTGTAGGAAGCTTATTGGATTCTATGGAAGATCACGGTCTATAGGAAGAATGAAGGTGAAAACTAAAAGACAGGGACCCCGGGTGGCTAGCGTGTTTTGCTGGATTGCGTGTAGCTCTACGTTTTTATGGATGAATCCTCTTTTTATTAGTAAATCCCTGTGTGGGGTCGATGGTTCAGCTAGGCATGGGGCCACTGGTACGGGTGGTTCCCTTTGCAATTCAGGGTGTATGGGTTTTAAGTGGGGGTGGGATCTCTCCTCTATAAATGAGGGTATTTTGGATTTAATGGGTATTTCTGTTGTTTATTTTTTCTCTACTGCATAGCCACTAAGGTCATTATGTAAGAAGGTTTTGGGTCCCTTTCAAAACCCATTTTGTAAATACAATCAACTTAGCAAAAATATATATATAATTTGTTGTGTCTTGGATAGCTGTATGAACAGAATTATAGGGTTGTATGTGATAATAAACAATGCATTATTTATGACAAAAAACTAAAAAATAGAGTTGCTACAATTGTCCCAATATCAAATAATATGATATTCCCATTTAAGTTTAAAGGCAATAGTAACAACCTCACAAATGTAGTATTTGAAGACAAGAGCTAGTTGTTGGATCTCTAAGGTACAACCACTAGAATTTTCAAAGCCTGAAATTATTAACCTCACAAGAATTAATTTATGGTTTGCCAAACCTTGAAGAGCATAAGGAGGTTTGTGAAGGTTTTGTTAAAGGAAAACATGCAAGAGAGAAGTTTCCAAAAGGTAGAGCATGGAGGGCCCATTATCTACAATAGTTAATTCACTCAAATATATGTGTTCTAATACAAATAAATAGCTTGGGTAAGTCATCATATTTCATCACTTTTATTGATGATTTCTCAAGGAAATGGGTTTATTTTTTGAAATATAAAAAAGAAGCTTTTGATGCATTTAAGAGGTTTAAAGCCCTCATTGAGAATGAGAGCGGATGTAGAATAAAATTTTTGAATGACCATGGAGGAGACTTTTGCTCAAATCACTTTATGATTTTTTTATGATAAGTTTGGCATTAAAGGGTAGCTTACTACAACTTATACACCTCAACAAAATGGGGAAGTAGAAAGGAAAAATCATACCATTGTTGAAATGACAAGGATCATGTTACAAATAAAGGTATTAATAAATATTTTTTGGGATGATGTAGTTTCTATGATAGTGTATATTCTCACTTAGAGTCCCACTAATGCACTTAAGAATATGACTCCATACAAAACATGGTATGATAAAATCCCAATGGCAATAATTTCAAAGTTTTTGGTTGGTTAGGTTATGTACATATTGCTAGTCAATATATAAAGAAATTAGATGTAAGTATTGAGGCATGCATATTTTTTGGTCGTAGTAAATAAATCAAAGGCTATAAACTTTATAATCCCATCACTAACAAATTTATTGTTTCAAGAGATGTCATTGTTGATGAAGTGGGATATTTTGATATAAAAAATGACCATTTTGATAAGTCAAAGAGGTTGTTAATAATGGTATAGCTAGTGATCATTCCACTTATTAGTCAATTCCTCATGCAAATAAGTCAATCAACCCCTCATCAACTTATACAAGAAATTAGGGTAAGAGGATTCTTACATCTCATCCTCCAAGCCAAATGTTGGATTCAAATTTTGAAATACTTGCAATAAGTCAAGCACATGAAGCTGATCATGAAAATTCAAGATTACAAAGGCTATAAACTTATGGTGATGATAAATAAGACCTAAAATATGAGGTGATAAACTAATATTTGTTATCACAAGATGATTTTGAACCATCATGTTTTGAGGATGCTTGTACTAATGATGTTTGGGTGTAAAAATGGAAGAAGAAATGGATTCAATTCATAAGAATGACACTTGGGAACTTGTACAACATCAAAATGATAACAAATATATTGGTACTAAATGGATCTACAAGACTAATTACAAGAGTGATGGTGGTGTTAAAAAACACAAGGCAGGTCTAGTTGTAAAACACTTCATCCAAATATATGGCTTAGATTATGAAGAGACATTTCCACCAGTGGAAAGATAAGAGACCATTAGGATGGTGATTTCATGGTAGCCAAAAGGATATGGAGCATACATAATTTGGGTGTGAAGAGTGCTTTCTTAAATGTACTTAGAGGAGGAATTTTATGTATAACAACCACAAGGATTTGAAGTCCAAGGTAAAGAAGACCAAGTCTACAAGTTGAATAAGACCTTATATGGTCTCAAGAAATATCCAAGGGCATGGCATGCCTGAATTGATGACTATTTTAGGAAAGAAGTTTTATGATAAGTAAGACTGAACCCACTCTCTACTACAAAAGGTAAGGTAGTGACATTATCCTTCTTTCTTTATATGTTGATGATTTGATATACATGGGTAGTTTTTCTAATATGAAAGATGAGTTTAAGAGTGCTATGATGAAAGAATTTAAGATAAAGGACTTGGGTATAATTTAATATTTCCTAGAAATGGAAGTAGATCAAAATGGAAATTAAATTTTTGTTTGTCAAGCCAAGTATGTTAAGGATATTTTGAAAATATTTGACATGGAAGAATGCACACCAGTCCCAACTCCAATTGCTCATGGAGTACTTCTATACAAATATGATGGATCTGATAAAGTGAACATGATAGCCTATAGAAATATAGTTGGAATCTTGATGTTTCTTACTCATATTAGACCTGACACTACATATGTTGTGTCCTTTATTTCTAGGTATATGATTGAGCCATCAAAGATACATTTAAAGGCATCCCAGAGGATATTAACGTAAGTGAAAAGTATAGTTAACTTTAGCATACATTATCATAGATATAACAAGATTGAGTCGGATGGTTATAGTGATATTGATTGGGATATTAGTTTGGATGTCTGGAAGTCAATATTCAGCAATTGTTTCACACTTGCTTTAGGGCTGATTAGTTGGATTTCAAAGAAGCAAGGATTGATTGCACTCTTTTCTATAGAGGCATAATATATTATTGTCACTCTTTTCAAATAAGTTGGTGCATGAGCACTATGGATCAAGAAAGTTCTAGAAGAAATTGGGGAGACGCAATGCTAGCCAAAAATAATATTTTATGACAATATGAGCACTATCAAATTGGCAAATAATCTAGTCCATCATAGCAAATTGAAGCATATTGAATTCAAGTACCACTTCATTAGAGACATGATTCAAAATAAATAAATTGAATTGAGGCATGTGACTAATCATGAACTAGTTGATATTTCTATTAAAGGTGTAGCAAAATTTTAGTTCTTAAAGCACAAAGACAAGATTTTTCATCTACTCAACATCAAGGGGAAGAATATTGGTATTTAATGCAAATCTCTCCAACTGCAAAAATAGATTTTATTGACCAAGATTTCTTGTTTCCAATTCAATTACCAGACTGGGATGAGTATAAATAATATACATATAAAGGGTAAACTTTATATTTGAAGAGCTCATGGTAATAAATGCAATTTTGAGGAAAGCAAAGGCTCCATGGAACATACAAGAGATAATTGTGGAAATTCAAGATCTTGCTAAAGAGTTTGAAGAAATCATGTTTACACATATATTAAGGGAAGGAAACAAATATCCAGATAAACTAGCCAATAGAGGGGTTTTGATAGAGGATCGTGAAGTTAAATTCTCCTTTCCATGGTTAGAGGAAGAAGAAATTTTAGTTGAAGTTGACAAAAAATGTTGATTGCCTAAATCAATTAATGATTAAGATTTAATTGAATTTTCTCCATTGGTAATATATATTTTTTCTTTGCAACAATAACGTGTTTTCATTTAGATTATTTATTATAATTTTTGTGGTTGCACTTGTGTTTCAGGAAGGAAACTAGCAATCCAGATTTGGTAAAGTGGACTATTATAGTGTGATGTTTTGGAAATATTATTCTACTAAGATGCAAGGTATAGATAGTAGAGGTAAATTTTTGGTATTGTGAAGGTTGCTATAGCAAAATGTTAAGAAAGATGCTAAATTCTGGATTAATTGTATTTATACAGAGATTTGAAAAGATCTAGAAAATGAAAATCAATAATTTAAACATTTTATGTAAAATAATTTAGGTTTCTAGATATAGCATCTCAATTGAGATGATAAGTCTATCTATTTGTAAACTCTCAAGCTCTAAAGAAGAGAGATGTAATTTTTCAAGGGTGGGGGACCCGAGTACAACCCCTTATTATCACGCAAAAAAAATAGATTTGAAGAGAAATGGAAAACTAAAAGGTTTTTAAAAACTAAGTTGAAGAAGGGGCATGAATTTTAGACTTACATGTTCCACCTTTATTCCCCATTGTTGGAAAAACATCAATTGGATATATTGTTGCAATTCTAGACCATCGACAAGGGAAGCATTATAGAAGTTTTGAGTTATGAGAGTTGCTAAAAATATTATTGTAATGATAAAAAGCAATAGACATCTCCATGTTGGTAAATTGCTACTGGTTTTAGATTTTTTTAGTGTTTATTTTTGTTGTTGCTATACCATTTTAATAAAGGAGGTTACAATATTGTTTTATATCCAAATTTGAAGAATCTATGATATTTTTTTGTTGTATGTATTTCTATGATTTTATATATATTTCAACTACAATTTTATCAATGAATTAGTGTTTTGGAAAGCATTTATAATTCTAAATTGTATTGGTTGCATTTTAATTATTGGATGGAAAGAATAGGGGTTTCTTTTAAATTTCTTCAATTTCATATTCCAAATCTTAATTTTTCCCTTTAGATGTTTCATATTTTGAATAAACATGATCCTTTAAAGTTTGCTTTAACCCATCTTAGCTTAACTATATAAAATAAATTAGTCTTGGAGCCATATAAAATAAAAACAAAATGGCTTTAGATGACCATTATTGAGTAAACCACTTCTCAAGATAAAGGGTTTGTGATTTTATCCTTCTCACAATAAAATATCAAAAGATATTGTATACTCTGTTTTCAACCATGTGATGGATAGTAAAAATCTATCCAATATTTCTACTATATGAGTTTTCCCAATGTGTCTCTTATCCCATGTATATTGAAAGCTAAAAAAAATAACATTCTAAAGGCCATTTGAATTGACAAAAAAACAAAATACTACATTGATTTAGACCATGTAGGAGTGCACCCTTATAGAACTATGTTGAAGTCCCCCCAAGAACCCATAGATCACAATTATTATTTTTTGATTAGATAGAAAAGGGATTTTGAAAGGAATCCTAATCCTTTTACAATAAGGGGTTGAGGAGATCCCAAACTAACAAAAGGATCACAAGACAAAAGAAAAGGCTACACAAAAAACAAAGCAAAGGATCTTCAATGAAAAAGGGCAAAAATATCGAGGAGAATTAAGGAGATCAAAAGAACCAAATATCAATACAAAAAAATCTTAGTCCCACATGAGGAGCTCAATAACAATAAATACATCATAATAAGACTTGCTTTTAAATTCAAAATCCAATAGCCGATGCACCTCAAAATTTGAATTTTAAAAATTTGAAAGAAAGCCTGCCCAAGCAACAATAAACCAAAAACACATCTGATGGAGATGCATCAATTTTTTTTGGTGCCTACCTCTCCCAACCTTCTAACTGGATGTCCTATCAAGAGATACCTATTGATATTTAACCAATATTTTAGTTTTTTATTTGAATCTGGATATGATAGGAGGCTTCCCCCGACCATTAGGGTTAATATTTCCCTTAGCTTGCCCCCTCATAATTAGTCTTGTAGATGCACCACTCTTTAAATTTTTGCTCCGGTAGATGCAAACCTATCCTCTAAAAATTTAGACAGGTCTAAAGTAGCCAAATATCCATTCACCACAAGAAGGTCCTCACTTAAGACTAGGCATTCAAAGAAATTTTCTAAAATGGTATATACAACCTTATTGGACAGGACCTCCTTAGAGTTTGTTGAAGAAGAAATCTTTGATAGAAACCCATCAACAACAAAATTCTATTCAACTGGATTCAAATATGAACTAAATTTTGGTAAGACTGATCCTCCTAAGGAGTAGTTGGGGTAGATTTTCTCTGCGGACATCAAGAAAGCTCATGGTCATAATTATTACAATTAGAGAAAAATAAAGGTATATTATCATATATAATAGGTTGGATCGTAGATCCTACATCCAAAAGCAATTCAACATTTCCAAGGAGCTTCGCATATAAATCAACTACCACACACATATGAGTAAATACATCTAATATTTGGATCTAGTCATTGTATCAATCATAACTAAAACATCTAGCATTTTCACAATTCATATCAAAAATGGCTTCATGCTAGAAGTGGAATGGAAGGCTAGGGAGTCTTACCCAGATAGGAGCAGTATTGATCTTCTAAGTATCCAGATAAAAATCCTTCTCCATCTATGAAGGAAAAGACTCCTCCCAAAAAACTAGGGACCTCCCCCTAGAATGTGCTTAAAATATTCCAACATAGCAAGTTTAATAAGAAAAAAACCTTTAGGAAGAGCAACTAAATCTATCTAACCTTTAAAATACCACTTCATAAGCACCTGTCTTCTGATCGAGTCCAAGTCTAGTCTGGAGTTCCCTAAAACTTTCCAACAAGGGAAGTCTCCCCCTCTTCCATAGTAAGCTTTAAAAGATCCGAAGGCACAAATAATGATCTTTGCACAAGATCAAGATTGAACAAACAGTTTGAAATAAGAGCTTTCTTAGCTTGATGAGAGACATTCATGGCATAATATTTCTCAACCAAATATCAAGAAATAGGGGCCCTAAGAGAACCCACCAAAGGATTAACAATTTCAAGATTTGGCCTATCAAAGCTAGTTTGACTATCAAGAAAAAATTTAATAAGTTACTCCACCTCAATAGTCAAGTCTTGGCCCAAAAAAAACTCAACGCCCTCATTTAAAACTCTCCCTCTATAAACACCTTTCTCAAAAAGAGAAAATTTTGAATTTTCATCTCTTTTAGGATCCAACTCAGCATTCGAAGGTTGAACCTCCTCCAACTAACCACAATCACCTTTAACACCTTCACAAGTGACCAAGATCTCATTTTATTCTAGCCTCAAAATAGGAGAGAAGTATTATTCTCTAGGATAGAGAACGACTAAGACATGCTACCTAACTCAACTAAAGAGGATTTTATGAGCATTTCTATGTTTAAAGCTTGGCCAAAAATTGGAAAAAGAATAAACAACAATCTTAGTAGATGAAACACCTACAAAAGAGCATTTGGCCCCACTAACTCTTGATAAGAACCTATAACTAAACTGTAAAATATATGGATAAAGAACAAAACTAGTACTAATAGGATCCAAGCCAACCTAAGCATCCAGAGTAGCCTGAAGACGTCTAGCAGCAAGTCTTTCCTCAGGATGTTTCTCATAGTCAAAATCTAGATTGGGTGTGTAGCTCCCTAAAACTCAAGGCTTATTGATTGAATATCTACCTGCATTCAATCTCCCATGACCTCTAACACTGTCTCTTCCCCTGCCTCTCATGGCTATGAGACTTCAATCTCCATCAAGATACATAAATCACAAATATGAATTAGCATTGTATTTAACAAAAATATGTTGAGGTCTTTTGAACATATTTCACAAGTAACTATAGTTGAAGCATATACATTTATAACCTCAACTTTAATATTTTCTCTTTCCTATAAGATAGAACAACCCAAAAAAAAATTGCTTCTAGTAATTATCCATCCCATTTGTACTTCACGTGTATTATCATAATACCTCCAAAATCTATGATAGGAGAAACTAATAGATAGGCCCTCGTCTTTCGAATATTTTTTAATACATCATTACATTCCTCATAACTTATTTTTATTTGTTGTATTAAAATAAACTCTAGACTATAATAACTTATTAATTCCTTAATAACTCTTTTTTAGGGGTCTTTTTCATACCCTTGATAGTCCATGATACTATATTCGTCATCATTTTTTTATTTTTATTTGTGGGTTTGACTCCACTTATTGTTAACACCTATAGTATTTATTTTTTATTTTTCAAATTGATATCCCTTTAAATTTTATTTTTTTCTTGTTCTTTCTTTAAGGGTCTTCCTCTCCTTTTTTCATTCCCACCAATACTTTCATCTTCATCAATCTCTTTTATTTTTCCACACTATTCATAATAAATGTGTTAACGTTCCATGGAAGGTTGGAACATATCCTATACAAAGTTATGAAAAGAAGGTAGTGAAGAGTTCATCACATCCTCAAAATCAATGACATCCAACACTATTGCATAGTGCATAGAGGGATCGAGCTCATCTAGAGAATGATCTAAAGAAGGATAAAGAATAAATGCCAATGGATAATTTACTATCGATAGGATAAATAATATAGATAAGATGAGAATTTAGAATCCCTATAAAAATATCATATAGAAGAAAATAAACTAGAGTGGTAGAAGAATCAATGGAAGGAATAATATTACAAGATAGTTGAAAGTGGACCAAAGTGGACCAAAGAAAACTAAAGGATGAATCTCATCAAACACCATATCATATCTAATAATAATCACCAATAGGTAGGATCATAAAGATTGTGGCCCCTAGAGTTGTTACTCTAACTCATATTAATGTATTAATGGATCTTACCTTGAAGCTTGTTCCTTTTATCTTTGGGGATATAAGGATATGAAATAAACCCAAAGATATGGAAGAGTCAAATATTAGAATTAACTCCTATAAATATCTTAAGAGGTGTTATACCCTGTACTACTTGATTCAATGTCTTATTAATGGTCTCTACAATAGAAGTCACAACTTTACCCCAATATTTGATCTTCATTTGATTGGCATGTGATGTATAATACATCATCCTCATAGTAACTTTGTTCCTTCACTTGATCACCCTATTTTTTGGGTAACTATAGTGAATGGTCCTTTACAAATGAAAACCATGAAGTGACAAAAAAATTCTTAATGCATGACTAATGACTCACCATAACCATCTATCCAAAGGTACTTGATCTTCTTCACCAAAGTTTTGAAAGTCTTGAACTTTCCAAAATATTCATCCTAGGTATTAATAGTTAGACATAAAAAACTTGATAAATAATCAATAAAAGCAAGAAAACACATATGTTTTAAGAGAGAACAATCACACATACTATAATAAATATCACCATGAAGAAAATCCAAAGGTTAGGAGGAATTATTAACTTTTCCTTTTGGAAGGGTTCCTAGTAGGGATTTCCTAAAACACATCCCTAACAAACACCACTAGGTGGTGTAATGGATGGAAAATCATCCACCATATGAATATGGCTCATGTGCCTCAAGTACCCATAATTGGTATGATCAATTTGATTATGTTCACATATCAATGTCATCTATCTCAGCAACCATATCAAAAAAATATATCCACTTGAAAGAAGAGGAAGAGGAAAATGGATACACAAAAACTTATATATTTGATCAAATTCATCACAATATATTGAAGCTAATTTCTTAAATACATCATCAATATCCATGATCAACAATCTATCAAGCCAAAATTCCATCTTTTTTCTAGTGTAAGTAATTCAATAAATAGAAAGAAGGTTAGGGCCAACACCTATAACATGAATAAATTTCTCAAAATATGAGAAACCAAGAGTTACATCACCACATCCAAAATATCTAAAAATAATGCTCATCAGCAATGACCACATATACATCCTATTGTTATCAATTATAGTCAGTCAAAATATAGCAATGATTTGTCATACACATGATAATCTAGAGTCCAATAGGTTGAGTGAACCACCACATATGCATGTGAAGTATCACCCTCCTGATCATCATCACCTTATACAAGGAAAAGAGAAGCATCATCCATTCCCTTATTATCATCATTTTCAAGCTTCTTAATCAACCTTGTGACCAATTTCTTGTAAAATTGCACATATGTTTCTTGATTAGATTCTTAAAGAATTTCAACCCTCTTATTTTTATTTCTCATTCTATATTTTCTCAATATTTGACTTAGGAAATTCTTTTAGATGATCCTAAATAAAATAACTTAAAACATTTTGATATCTTAATCATGATTATTGATGAATGAGATAAGGATACTTAGGAAAAAATATCGAAATCATTTCAAAGAATGAGGCTACATGAGCATAGTGTTATGAATGTTGAAAGTGTAATATGATTTTTTGCCAAGGTTGACATTCATTGGATCGGCCTAAAGGAATATATTGTACAATATATTGAATTTATGATAATATTTTATTATATAAGCCCTATAGGTCATGGTTAACCTTGTTATAATTAAACCTACATTATAAACTTGTACTTAACCTTAAAGCCTTTCTTGTTATGCCAACTTAAGGTTAAGTTCATTTATGTATTTAGGATTTTGGTATTGGTATAAATACCCCTCAACACTCCTCATTTTATTATTGAAGTGGTGTGATTCTTATCTACGGATAATATGGTGATTATTTATGGTGCATATGGGTTCACACTAAATATTTTTCTCTTTTGTGTTTTTTTATGCTTTTTGTATAATATTTGAGTGGATGGATTACTTTTGTTCATTTTTAGAAATAGATGTGAATCCCACCATGGTCTAAGAGTGGGTATGGAGCTGCCTCATTTGGTCATGCATAATTATTGTTTAGAGCATTTGATACTTCTTCCAAACCCTAGGATGATTTCCTCCTAAATGTCTCATAATCCCTTTTTGCATATGAGGAAAAGAGGAGTTATATTTTCGTTATTTTTTTGTCCTTTTAAGATCATTGAAGAAAATCTATCTTCTTCTTCCTAAAAATAGGTTTTAGAAATCATAATGAAGACTACTAGTTCAAAGGAAGAAAAATAATAGGAATTTTTGAATTCAAATATGGTGAATTTCCCACATGTAGTATTTGGATTAGCTCTAAAAAGGTTTAGAGAATGCAAATCCCTTCTTCAAGAAGGAGCACACTCAAACATACCTTGAAAAGTGTTTATTATAGCTAGTGTAGCATGTCTTAAGACACTCACATGGAATCAACCCAAATTTGAATCACTATAAGCATCATTTTTTGTTAAGAGGACCGCATTCAATGTGATGGATTTGAAGGTGGTGGTGATATGCAAGAATCTTCCTTGCTTTATTCTAGTTGATGACGGAATGGTGGTTAGTCTTATGATTTGAAGAAGAGAGGTTGCATATTTGATTTATGACATCATTTTTTAAGCAAATGGAAGTCATGTTTTTCTCTATGGAGTGAAAAGATTTCTAATAATTATCAATTATGGCTATAGATTGGCTAGCAGGATGATGTTAGAAGAAGATGGATGCATGTTCAAATTCCACACCCATCAAATTTACTTACAAGGCATGCGTACACCTTGGCTATTGTACTTTGTGATGCGTTTAAGGGAAAGGAAATTCCATTTGATTTCAAAATACATGGTTTCTAATATGGGTATCATAAAAAACCTTACACCTATGAGACCAAGGCTTGAATCCCTCCAACGTTGCTCAGGATTTTTATAGAAATTTTTATAATAGAATGTTGATGTGGTGGTTGATGTAGCACCCTTGTGTGACCTATAATCAACATTTTCAAATATATATGTCTTCAACCAATTATAAAGTGGTATATGTCATATTTTTAGCATGCCAATGGTAGGTGGCAAAGGCTGAGTGGTCACCATTAGTGAATGAGTACGCAACACATGGTGATCTAACTTGACATCACACTCCTAAGGTTTGGTGAATTTTTTTTTTTTTTTTGAGTATTATTAGGGATAATATTTTTGATCTCATAATTTTGCATATAAAAGTATTTTAAGCCCTTTTTAAATGCTATATTTTTAAGATCTACGCATTAGGGCATCTCTTTATGGATTCATTTTAGTTTTAGGGCTTGAATTGTATGGAATAATTCTCAAATTCTATTTACCTATTTTAAAAGGGTCATTCCATAATATTCTATGTAATCAAAATATTTGACTTATTTTTTCAAGGGATATAGTTGGATTTGTGATAGTAGCAATAGATTTTCACTGTTTTGGAGACTTACAAGAAAAGGGTATAGTATGTACTTTAGTCAATTTCTCTTCCTTCTTTAACTGATTAATTCAACTTATTTATGAAGATCTAGTAATTCTTGATTTCTTCCTTCTTCTATTTCTTGTACAGGTACTCTTAGCATTTTTTTATAGCTCTTCCTTTAAATAGGTTCATGCAAATCCTCTTTTGATAACAAGAATCAAAAGGCCCAAGCACAAGTGGAAGTCTTCAAACAAGGTGATGTAAGTTGTAGGAGGAAGAAATTTGTTTGATAACAAGAATCAAAAGGCCCAAGCACAAGTGGAAGTCTTCAAACAAGGTGATGTAAGTTGTAGGAGGAAGAAATTTGTCTTCAAGTCATACCTTATACGATTATGAAAAATTGAAAGAGCTTATATTTAAAGGAGGTGATATTAATTTATCTTATTTATTTTAATCCCTAATGGAAGTTTTTTTGGATGTGTACACAGTATCTAATAGTGGCAATGATGAATATGGTCTAACCTATGGAGAATCTTGTGTTATAAGTATTTTTGTAGTAGTGGATTTTATATGATGAGGGGATTCAAATGAATCTACTTTAAAATGTGGAGGCCCACTAAAGGATCCATTGTGGGGGGATATTTTATTGTTACTAATGTATTATTATCTTGGACCCTCGGTTTAGATTATAAGAGGTGTGTTGAAAATATAATCTGATTATTGACCAAGGCTGACATTGTATGATGTAATATTGGATAGGCCTAAGGGAATTCATTGTACAATGTATTAAATTTATTATAATATTTTATTATGTAATCCCTATGGGCCATGTTTAACCTCATTATGGTTAAATCCACCTTATAAACTTGTAATTAACCTTATATCCTTTCTTATTATGTCGACTTAAGATTTAATTTCATTTATGTATTTAGGGTTTTGGTATTGGTATAAATACCCCCACAACTAATTTTATAATTAGAGTGTTATTATTCTTACCTATGGATAATATAGCGATTATATATGGTGCATATGGGTTCCCACTACACCTTTTCTCTTTCATCCTTTTTTATGATTTCAGTATAATATTTGAGTGGATGAATTGCTTCTATTTATTTTTAGAAATATGTATGAATTCCAACATTGAATTATTATTAAAAAACATGTTGAGTTATTCTTTGGGATCCTTTTTAGTTCCTTTAGCAACATAGATATCCTCTTGCATTTTCTTAAAATGGTTGTACTCCATAGTCATCCCAAAATTTATTTATATAGCATTTACTTTGTCAAACACTACATGAAAGCATCCACAAATTTCTAGTATCATAATTATTGGTAATATGATTGTCCATATTATTTTCCAAATATAAGGTAGACACACTATGTGCTTCTTCTTTATTAGACTAGACAAGATACTTCTTATAATTAGGATAAATACTATTGGTTATTTATTTTAATGCAACTCTATAAAGAGGTTCTATCTTGATCTTCTATGAGAGTGGGAACCTATCATGAATGATCAATATGGTTTCTATAAATGTTTTTCTCTTACCTAGAAAATTGAATAGAAATAATACTACTATAAATATTTCAAGAAAACATGAACTTTGAAAATAAGGCTCAAAATGCTTCTATATAAGAAAGATATGGCCTCCAAAAACTTTCCTTTTAAATCACAAAAAATACTTCCTACACCCTCAAAATTAATTAATTCAAATGTAGCTTTGGTTAGTTTCTTGCTTCGACATGGCATGAAATATCTTGATAGTTTCAAAATGAAGAGACACCAGTTGTCTTTTATGTCTACTATTGACTTGGCAAAGGGAAAACAAAATGTTTTTGATTGGATGAATTTCATTAGCTTATATCTTCATATATATATTTTTTATTTTTATTAGCAACACAAGTTCCATGTCAACCTCTAACCTATTCATGTTAGCCATGCATTGAAATCCAAGTCTCACAAGCAACTCAACATAGATATAAGGGGACTTGAACCATAGATCTAGTGAGGGTAAACCACCCATCCAATCACATGACACACGAGCCAATTAAAAATAGAAGTATTTGCCCCTTTTATTAGATTACAAGTTCATGATCAAGGATAAAGAAAGGTTTATAAGAATATGTGAATGCATATGTATCTAAGCACCCCATTCACACTTACCACATTTTTAGTCCACCTGATCAATAATATAGATAACTAAGTTTTCAACCATAAAAAGAGGGTTGGTTTCAAACCTATGATCTATAGTCCATAAGCCTTTGTTTTCCAATAGGCTAGATAGATAGTTGTACATGCACCACACATATAACATCCATGCTCTAGTCAATAGGAGAAGCCTCATTGAGGAATTGAACTAAGGCCTTTCCATACTAATACCTTATACCAACACCTTTTGTTGTTAAATTATTTTGCTCAAACATGCTTAAGTATTTCAACAATCAACAAAAAATGTTCTTAGCATGATTCCCACCTCTCTAAGAAATATTATCTTTTTAAATTTTAAAAATATGAGGGAGAAGCGTGAAATACTTTTATTATCAAATGATCCCTTGATAAACAAACCTGTCAAAGTGATAAATTAGGATGTCCTCAATTTTGTAAAGAATCTAAAAAAATTAATAGCATATCCATAATCATCATATTTTAGTACATGGGTTAAGCAATACTCATTTGTTGAACCACCATGAAAGTCATTCAACCCAACTAAAACCAAATATTTTATTAGCAAGTGGAAAAGATTAAAAAAATGTCAAACTCTTTTTCATTGTTTCAAAAGCCATATAAACCTCCCTCTCATTTATATTTTAGTGGTTTAAAAAAAAAAGCAAGGAGGAAATGAATTTTTATAAGAATTTTTAAAAGACAATCAAGGTTTGCAAAAAAACTTAAAAAATAAATCCATCTTGTTACAACATAACTTCTTCATCGATAAGGACTTTTCTAGAATAATCTATCAAAAAAGTAATTAATTAAACAAATGGACTGAATGTCAAAAGAGAGGAATATGATGAATCTATTGGTGGATTTTCTCCTAATCTAATTCTCTAAGATTGCACAAAGAGATCATCATGATCCAAGCTCAAACTAGAAGCTTTAGGAAAAACCCTATAAATACTTTTAGTTACACTTTTTTTTGAAGTTGCTTTTAAAAGGATCACACTGTTCTTGAAATTATTGTAGAAGATCACAAACCAAATTTGGGATTGAGTAATAAATATTCACACTTGCTCTAATACCGTGTTGTAATTTATAATATAATAAGGAACAAATAAAATTAATATTTTACTTAGCAAAACAAATGTAAATAACATATAAGGACAATATGGATATATAAGGTATCCGTAGACACCAATAAATATCACCAACAAATGAAGAATTATCTCCAATTGATGCAAAAATTGTTTGACAAGATGGGATGTAAAATACCCATAATACAATTTACTCATGGTCAATGTGTAGTGAGCAATCACTACACTTAGGATAATTGCCTTAAGAAGATTTTGAAAGAATATTGAAACAAAGAATAAATAGGTGGAAGATAAAGAAAGAAGTATCTAACAAGTGTAGTTAAAATTTTTTGATCAAAGGCTGGAGCCATTTTACAAAAGTTCCTATTGAAAATTAAAAGTAAAAGTTTCAACAAGATTCATAAAGTTTTAAAAATTAGGAGGCCACAAAAGGTTCTGAAGGGCATAAAAGATGCAAAAATTTCAAATATTAGAAGTTAAAGTTCCAAAGGAGAAAATGAAGAAAAGTTTTGAGGGTTGGATTGCAATTTGCAAGAACTTTCTAGGACAAATGAAGTAAAAAGCTTTGATAAGGTGGGCCATCCCAAAGATTCTAATTAAAGAATTTTGTGGACCTTACAAAAAAATTTCAACCAAGCCATAAAAATTTATCAAAATTTGATGCAAGAAAACAAAGAAAAATTTTGAGAATCTTTTGAATAAAAAATCAATGTTGCACATCACTTCAGAGATAAGGGGAAGCTATGGAGAGGATAGAAGGTCCTAAGAGGTAAAACATACACAAAAAAATATCAACAAAGAGAATAGTCTGACTCGGCAGAAAGAAAGAGGAAGATCAGGTTGTGTGGCTAGTGAACCTCAAGACTTTATTGCAATTGTGTAAACTCCCAAAAGGGTAAGTGAACTGAGTCATTAAAAATTTACTAAAAGGAGCTAAGCCCACCTGCTGGCATCACTTGGGCTCAAAAATATAGGGAAATTTGTTGGCCTATTGAAGGTAGAAACCTAGTAGTCATGATAACAACACCTCCAAATCTAACAACATTTATTACAGTGGGTGCCTATGTTCATATTTCAAGGTGGAATTTGACAATGTTGACAGTAGATGAGCATCCGAAGATTTAGCATTGATGATTCTAGATCCAAAGTCCTCCATGGGCTAAAAGTGACGTAATGTAGAATGGATCAAAGGAAGTAGTAGAGTGACATCATCAAATTCCTACACCAATTTTTAGAGGGAAAATATCCCTGATTTTATATATAAATAGTGATTGTCTAGGCATTGTAAAGTATTGGTGAGTTGCTTATTCAAGCCTTGGGCCTTGTATGTAACTTTCCTTTCATTTTATTTTGTATAACAATCTAGACCTTAGCCCAAGGTCATTTTGTGGGCATGCTTTTGAGTCCTCTCTTTTGGCATGATTGTAACATTCTCTCTCTCTCTCTCTCCCACACACACACACACATATATGTGAGAAATGTAACTACTTATCATTTGATATCTCATTTCTTGTGTGTTTTTATGTATACGCACATGTATTAAAGGTTGTCACTACTTTTATTTTTGTCCCATTTCTTATATGTGCAAACTGTGGTAATTGTGAGTGTTGAGAGGATAAATCTTTCCTTGTGCATTGTCCATAGATGATTCATGCATTCATTCATCCTATCGTTATGCAAAAGAATCTAATAATCTTGGCACATCACCTCCGATTAGCTTAGGATTTTATTTTCCTCTATTTCTTGTAATTTTTCTTCCCTTTTTCCTCTATGCAACAAATACATGTTAGTTTAGGTTTGAGTAGGTGAATGTTGAAAATCACGTCTTATAAGGAGTTGACCTAATAAAAACCCTAGAGGTAATCTGATCGAGCTGATTCTCAAGCTCTTGAAGCTTCTCTTCTATCACTCTATACGAGGTATAATTATCAGGTGCATCTAGCCCTTATAGTAGTAATCACAACAATTAGATAGGATAACATAATGTTAATAAATTGATCTAATGGATAATAATAAAACAATATAATAAATCCACCTATTAAGGTGATTATAGATGCATAAGTAAATATGTAAGTTATTACACCACAAAGTCAACTATGGACTCAATTGAATATTAACACTTATTTCAACATCATGTATTCTCAAATAGTAATTGATTTCTTCCTCTATTTTTGTCGTAACATGCTTTACCTCTTCATGGATCTTCTAGACCTTCATTTTTATTTCTCATCTTGGCCTACACATGCATCATCTAAGCTCAACCTCTTCCAAATGTAGGAGTCAATTAATGTTTCTAAATTTCTAAGGTTCTTATAAGTTTTTATATGCATTGAGATGATGTTTCATGTTTTCCTCTACATATATTCCTCTTAACACTTGCCCAATTCAATTCTAGATCACTTTGCACATGCCAACTCAATCCATTCCCAATCAACTTGTTGCTTGTATAATTTTTTACTTTTTGAAGGTCCAAATGAATGATATTTAAGATAAAAATTTGAAAGAGCATGTGTAATGATGTAAATAAATTAGATAACAAATTGTCTCATTTGAAGCTCCAAGGAGAAAGAATTAAAGAACATATAGTGGAGTTAATTTTACTATTTTAAGGGTCAAATAGATGTATTGTAAGATTAAATTTATACCAAATATAATTCTTTAAGTCCTCTTTCACTTAGAATAATAATCACTCAAATCAAACATTAATTGGTTGACTTATATCCAAAACATGACTTATTGATCGTAATTATTCTTTCTTTTATTTTAAGGGTTTAATGATATATTTTTGAACCTAGATTAACTCTAAAATTCCTTGTGATGTAAGAAATATTCTTATGCATTTTCATTTGATGGAACTGTGGCTAAAATATAATGTGGCCTTATTTAAAATCTTGTTAAGTCATTGTAACTTGGTTGTCCATTCTTGAAATAATCTTGTTATGCTTCCAAGTGACCTATTATGGATTCATTTAGATATATGTAAACTATAATGTGACCCTCCCTATATTGATTTTGAGACCAAAATAAAATACCCAAAATGAAAAAAATCCTATATGAATTAAAATGAACAAACTTGTGTTATTTTAGTGTAATCTAACACTGTATGGATGACTTCCGCAAAAACCAAGGTTAATAAGAGTTATTTTTTATTTTAGTACAAATTTATAGGTTTTATTTTTTATTAGATTTTTCATATTGTGTGTATTTTGGTTTTATTTTAGAAGGAAGAAGGAGATCTGAGTATTCCTTTTAAATTTACTAAAGCTCAAGTTGTGTCAATTGTATATATCATATTTTATTATTTTGGGTTTTGTTTTAATTGCTTTAATTTTTACTACTTTTAATGTTTTTGTTTTTGAATTAATTTTATTATATCTGTATGGATTTTTAGCTACTATTAATGCAAAAGTACCACAAAGCTAATTTTTTAGAGTTATTTAAGTTTAGCTTATTTTTTTAAAATTAATTATATGGGATTGAAATGGGCCCCACCCGTTTTACATCATCACCATGAAGTGGTATTGATATTACAACACAACTTGGATACCCATATTACATCATCACCACCAAGTGGTATTGGTATTACAACACAACTTGGATATTATCCATGTATCCCTTAGCAAAACTCAAACTTGGATCTCCTCCTTGATGTACTTCATAACATTTTTCAAAAATATCAAAACTCCACTTTTACAATCTACAAATATTTGTAAAACAACCTTCACAATATCAAAAATTTACCTCTACTTCATAGTACTAAAACTTCACTTCTACTAATTATAGATTTTTTTGAACTGTTAATTTTCTTCACAATTTATGTGGCCCACAAAAATTCCTCTATAAAAAACTCCTTTATGTCTTCGATGCTGATGCTTGATATCTCCATAAGGTGAGCTCACATCCTTTGCCACATCCTATAGGAAAACAATTTATAAATAGGAAAACAACTTCCTATGATTTCTCCATAAGGTGAGCTCACATCCTTTGCCACATCAATCTCATTTCCTACTTCTTTCGCAAAAAAAAACAAAAAGCAAGACAAAACAAAAAAAACTAAATTGCATTAAATACTCAACAGAAACAATGAATTCGATATAGGAGGACATTGAGGCATAAATTTTTGAGGTAGATATCACCATAGTTATTTCTCCCTCTAATATCTTCATCCATGTACATGCCAACAATAAAGCAACAACAAACAATGTCAAAGGTAGCACTGTCATTGGAACATGAACTTACAACCTCTCAACCCCCACCATTATTGACATGAATCTAATTCCACTTCCAAATCCTAATGATATCATAGGAATAGGTACTATCTATCGCTCCACCACAAGAGCTGTAGACAAACAACACAAGAAATGCCTATGCCATACCACCACTGTCGGGCCTATAACCCTAATCAATGGTGCTTTTTTAAGTTGGATTATCCTTGTTTGTACTAGTTTTGAGTCGACTATTCACCTCTTAGGAAAAATGAGGGTACATTGTGTCCTTCGATTGACTAACACATAGTGGCTTGCCCTTGTCGTAGTAGCAGCTTAGGAAGACTGTTGACAACTAGTGATTTTGGGGCGCAGACCCCTAGCCATTGAATTTTAGCTTCTTTGAGTTATAAGGTATACATAATTTCTTTAGTTTTTAATTATATTGGTGTCTTTAATAAACTATAGTTGAATAACTATTAGAAAAACATAGTTTTTCCTACATAGGCCATTTGAACATCATGCCATTATTCTTGCATTTTCTCAATTCCTATTTTATCATTAGTAATTTTGAACCACAACTCAAGGTATGCTTACTTAGACTTATCTAATAAGTATCATATGTGTGGTATTAAGAAATAAATAAAATAATTAAACTAGAAAATTTTAAATAGTTCGTGTGGCAAAAATATGAAAATGAGATAAAACTCTTTCAAGAACATTAGAAACTAGCCATGATTTATGTGTTGATAATGGTGGTGGAACCTCAATCACCAAAAGACATATTTCCTACCATCTTCATTATCATTTTAGGATAATTTATCACTTCAATTACCATCTCTTCAAGGTTTATACAATTTGGCAATTTAAAAGTCTTGGATTTTAGGACAATTTTAAATAATATTCTAAAGCATAACATTTCACCACAATCATATATATAAGAGTAAAAGGATGAGATAAAAGAGAATATATACAAAAAACAAGAATGTAAATAATCAAATTAGGAATAAAAAATGGGTGCATATAGGCACCCAAAATATATCATGTCATGAGGTGAAAGAGGGAAAAAAGTAGAGAGGGGAGGGTCCCGATCCCTTCCCTGCTCCCCCTCCCCTGGTTCCTGCCCAGTCCCTGGCTCATCCCAGGTCATCCCTCCCTGGGATTGTTTGTTGCAGATGATCTCCTTGAGGGAGATCCTTCTCCTCTTTTTGCACCTCTCCCAGTTGGTCAGGGTTCCCTTGTTTGAGTTTTTGGCCTGGTGCTTCCCAAGGTTCCTTATTGTTTTCGGGATCCCTTCCCTTTTTTTCCCTTAGGCTTCCCCCTAGGGTTTTCTACAGGTTTTTGGCATGGATCTGGTTCCCTGCGGTTCTTTGGGTGGTGGGGGTGATTGGTTGGGTTTTTTGATGACTTCCTAGGGTTTCCTTTGAGGTCCTTACTGCTTTGGGGGTGGTCTGGGGGGGCCTCTTTCCCCCTTTTACTAGTGAACCCTCTCTGGGATCTTGTGGCTGCTATTGGTCCCGTCCCTATGGGGAGGGCCCTCTTCAATTTCTCGCTTGGAGGCTTCTTCATGCTGGTTCTGCTCCTTGGTGGACACCCTGGGCATTTTTTTGGCCTTGGGGGGGCTTTTTCTCTGCCTGGGTTGTTCCCAGCCTCAGTCCCAGTTCCCTGAAGTTTCTCCTGTGCAAGGATGGGATTCTTGGCCCCTGTTGTTGGGGTTCTCTGGGTTCTGTTGCATTTTTCAAATCATGGGGGATCTGATCTATGCATGCAGACCCTGGATCCCCTAGGCTAGGCTCCCAGGGATCCCATATTTGTGGTTGTTACCTCTTCCCACCTTGGATCCCCAGTCCCTGTATCCCTAGTCCCTTAACCTGTTGTCATTTCCTGTTGGTTGTCCTGGGGGCGATATTCTCTTGGTGGTGCTTTCTGGTTGCTTCCCAATGGGCGGGATCTCCTCTTTGCTGGTTTTCAACTGCTTCCTTCTAGGCGGGATTCCCCATTTTTTCTAGGCAGGATGGTTTCCCACTAGGCGGGATGGTTTCCCGCGGGGCGGGATTCTCCAAAACCGTTGGGTTTCTCGCTGGGTGGGTTTTTCTCATTTCCTGTTGGTTTTCTCGAGAGGCGGGATTCACTTGGTAGAGGTTTTTGCTGCTTCTCACTAGGCGGGATCTACACTGGGATGGATTTCAGCTGCTTCCCGCTGGGCGGGATTCACTCTTTGGTGGTTTTTCGACTGCTTCCCGCTAGGCGGGATTTATATTATAATGGTTTTTTGCTGCTTCTTGCTGGGCAGGATTTACACGATGGCGGTTTTCAGCTGCTCCCCACTGGGCGGGATATTCAAACTTACCTTCCTTCAAAATTGGTGGTTTCCCACTGGGCGGGATTGTTCAAATTTACCTGTTCCCGCTGGGTGGGATTTCTATTTGTTTTTCATTTTTAGGGTATTGGTGCCTTGGGCCTAGAATTTTGTTGTAATGGCTTATTCTCAACATGTTATTTCCAACTCTTATGTAATCAGGTTTTGGAATCCTAGTTAAAACCCGTTGTAAATACAATAGCTACTTATCAAAAAATAAATATATCATGTCATATAAAAACTTATTAGTCATTAGGGGATTTTATAGTGATACCTAATCCTCAATTTATTGTAAACCTCAAGTCGACATAACTTTTCTTAAATGTATAATTACATTATATTAAATATATTAAAACCTTAATTGAGGTCAATCATACAAGTGGTCTTCCCAATATTGCTAAGGGTGAATACATTAGAACTATCCATAAGCTTCCATCAAGAGAATCCACAAGCACTTAAACAATATCATCCTTGGCTAATAAGGTTATATTATTAACATTCCAATAGAAATAAGTAGACAATATGGTATAGAGAGCATTATGTGTGGTTCTTGTTGACTCTCACATTAAAACCTAGAGTTGTTATAATTATATCCACACATTTATATTATGGAAAATAAATAATTAGTGATAAATTATAGACATGTTTTATTTCCATATGGTTTATGCAACTAGAGAATTGTTTTCCATCATCCAAATATTTAACCAAATAAAATAATTACTATGTTTAAATGTTTAGATGATGATGAATCTAAATGCACTATTCATTAAGTGTGACTATTATATTGGTTATAGTTAAATTTTATTTTCTTAAAATATGTATTGTAATTTATCAAAATTTATAGAAAAATATATTGAGATGGATGTAATTTTTATATAAATCATAAATCCAATTGATTCAATATTTATTCAAATATATATGTCTATACTTATTACAAAAACTCATCTTGTTTATTTAATGTTTGAGGATGGTATTTCATGAGCTAAAGGGACTATTTCTATTAAAGTAGTTTGTGATCCTCGATTAAGTTTCGGCAACAAAATTCTTGACCAATCTGTAGGATGACTTTGGATTTTTAAAGAACCAAGGGCATGCCATAGATTTCAGTTGCTACTAACTTCTAGGTCAATTCAAAAGCACATTAAACTCTGATAGAGGTAGGTGAGTTGAATTAATGCATTTTTTATTGAGGATATAAAGACCACCTACAAAAATACATCTTGATTAAATAGTTCAAGCATTCATTTAAAGCAAGTATGATGATGATAATCTCAAACCTGGTAGCTATTATGATCAAGGGGTGCTTTATTTAATGTTTAGGTTCTCTAGGAGGAGTAGTTGAGATTGTCAAATCCACTTGCAAACAATTTTGAAGGGAAAATTTCCTTAGTGTAATCTATAAATAAGAGTAGTATTAGCTTTGAAAAGGATCGACAAGTTTGAAATTGCATCCTCTTGTAAGGTTTCCTTTCATTTCTTTTTGTAGAGTTATTAGCTCCTAAGCAGCTTGTGGGAAAATTGAAGCCCCTCTTCTGGCACAATCTTTGTAAAAAATTGCTTACACACACACATATATATATATAGAGGTCTACATCAATTTTTAGACTAGCCATTTGCGGTTCTCCTATGGACCTATATCTGTGTGTATGTATGTATCTGTAGTATTTACTTGTTCATGAGTTTTGCTCATGTCTGTATGTGAGGGAGGTTTGCATCAATTTTTGTACTAGCCATTTGTGGCTCTCTTTTGAACCCATTTCCTTATGTGCCTATACATGGGTGGAGTTCATTTATGCCTAACTATGTCAAGGAGAGGAAGCGTTCATCACTAGCATATAATGTCTAGGTCTGCTATGTAGGGGGATCTTAGCAAATCTTTTGACACATCACCATTTTTTCTTTTTGTTGAGTTGTTTTCCCTTTTGTTTCTTTCATCTCTTTCCCTTGTTGAGTTCAAGTGCACCTTAAATATCACATCCTAACAAGGATTTAACCTTATAAAAAACACCTAAAGGCCCTCGATTAGGCCAAATCCCACGCTCTTAGTTGTAACCCTATTGTGTCACTTCTCACGAGGCATAATTGTGTCAATTGGGATAATCAAATATGATAATAGTTACCTTGAAAATATCCAGTAAAGTAAATAGATTTTCCTTTTATTATTTAAATAAATAAATACATAATAGAAAGGAGTTTTGAGTGTCACCTATTATGATCTTGGGTAGGGGCCAACACTACTAGATCAACTTTTTGGTGTAGTGATAATTTACATCGATATCAGAGTAACCACCTATGTTCAAGTTGTAGTGGGGCTTACAAGAAGGTCTATTAAGAGTTTGTCAAGGTCTACCTAGGGTTTGCCAAGTCAGAGCTTGGGCTACAAAAGCATGGTGGAGTGTTATGATCCTAGGTGGAGGCCAACACTACTAGGTAGACCTTTTGGTGTAGTGGTAAGTTACATGGACCACCAGAGTCTCAAGTACTTATTGGAGTAGAGATTAGCCACGTCAAAATAGCAAATGTGGATCTCCAAATTATTGGGGCATGATTAGAAAATCATTTATAAAAAGAAAGGGAGAATATAATAGTTAATGCACTTTCATGCTAGTATAAATATTAGAGTATGTTATATGCCATATCAACACCACTTTCTTAGTGGGCCAATTAGCTTAGAGAAGATATGGCTAAGGACTCCAATTTACAACCTATGATTCAAAAAATTCAATATGATCCCAACTCATACCCTCGATATGTATGGGATGGACAAAATTTGAGATATTGTGATTGTCTTATCATTCTTAAAAAATTGCAAATGTGAGAACTAGTATTGCAAGAAATGCATGTGTCGCCTACTGTAGAACATTCAAAGTTATGAAAGGACCAAGCACACTTTATTTTGGAATAGAATTAAAAAGGACATTCAAACCCTTATGATAGAATGTGATACATGTCAATAGAAGAAGGGAGAAATAATTTCCCTAAAAACACTTCAGCCTCTTCCAATTCCAACACAGGTGTCAATAGATATTTCTATGGATTTCATTGAAGGACTACCAAAATCTAGGGGTAAATTAGTCATTCTAGTGGTAGTGGACCATCTCACAAAGTATGCTCATTTCTATCCCTTAGCCCATCCCTATATGATGTTTATAGTTGCTTAATTCTTCTTGGACTCCATATTTCACCTTCACGATGTGCCTAAATCTATTGTTTTTTATAAGGACCCTACTTTTACTAGTCACTTTTGGTAAGAAATATTTAAATTATAGCGCACTTACCTTAAAATGAGTTCAATATACCACCCTCAAACAAAATGGTCAAACGAATATTTTCAACAAATGCTTGAAAATATACCTCTATTTTTTTGCATCAAAATATCCTACACATTGGGCTAAATGGATTCCTCCAGCCAAATGATGGTATAACACCTCATACCATAGAGCTATGAAGGTCACATTGTTTGAGGCAGTATATGACCACCCCCATTGACACCTTCCTCCTATATTATAGGTAATTCCAGAGTTCAAGTAATAGATACCACTCTTCAATAACATGTAGCACTTCTCTAACAAGTCAAAGAGAATTTGGAAATGGCCTAAAATTATATGTATCAAGAAGTTGATCAAAACAATTTTGAGTGTATATTTGATATAGGGGTTATGGTTTTTCTTTGTCTGCAACCATGCAAATAATCCTCTGTATAGCTTCATGGATGCCAAAAACTTATAGTAAAATTCTCTGGTCCTTATCAGGTATTACAATGAATTAATTCAATAACCTATAAAATTGACCTACTCACCTCCAAGATCCATCCAGTCTTTCATGTTTATTCATTGAAGAAGGTTATTGTTGGTCATCAAATCTGCCTAGGAAAGGATTTTGAGTTGAGTGTATGCGCCCTAGACCTGGACCAACATTGAAAGGCCGAAGGGAAGAGATGCCCCTCGTGCCAATCTCCGGAGAAAGGCCGGCTCCTATGCTAAACTACTTGGGTGTTTGAAGATAAGAGTGCAGGAAAGAGATAAAAGGAGTTAGGGTTAGAGAAATCGGTGATGTAAAGTGGGAGAGAACAGGAAGCACGATCACCAACTAGCAACTTGAATAGAAGCAAAGAACACCAAAGATAAATGGAAGAAATGCAATGTAGATTTTCCTATGTATCCTTCAGGCGAGTTTCAGGGTACATTCCCCGATCGCACATCGAACGTAGGGTTCAACATCCAATATACAAACGAAGAAAGACAAAAGAATCAAGCATAGAAGGCAGCATAAAAGAGAAGAATTGAGCTCAAAGATCTTTTAGTATTAATCGCAGGACATCAAGTTACAGTAGCTTTCTAGCAGATAGTTCCCCCCTTTTCTTATTACAATGCCTGGGTTTTTATAGAGGACCCGGGCCTCTGAGTCATAATTACATAGCAAAGAAGAGTACGCCCTCGAGCCCTGAGAATTCGGCTCCCCGAGGCTCTCGTGACCGAGTTTTCAAATCTGTTACCAAAGCGGCAACTGCAACCGGGTCAACCATGGAAAGGTGCATTGATGAGCCGTCTGGACGTCCTTGATCTCTCGGGTGCGGTGCTCGAGTGGCCGCCATGCTCGTCGGGCTCTCCATCATGGCTTGATACTTCATTTTTGATTGCCAAAAATGAGCAGCGGGCTTGCTGGGCATGAAAAATTGCATTTATGAGGCACTTGATCGCCTCGAGAAAATACCCGGCTTGGAACGCGTGCCCGTGAAGCGCTTCGCTAAGTTTTCATTCACAACTTCGCTTCGCAATGGTTCTGGGCCAAAGCAAAAACTCCTCTTTGGTATGTACTTCACAAAATTGAGCTTCGCAAAACTGCTTTGGGGGTGAGGAGTGCCGAAGCATATTCGCTTCGCAAAATGGGCCTCTTCGTCTTTGCCGCTTCGCTGACCAAATTACTTCGCTGACGCCCTCGGGAAATGCTTCGCTGCGACCCTCTTTCTAAACTGTGGTTTGGGAGAATTTCGGCTGAAGCAATTGTCTTCAAAAGACATTGCATCCTTTTACTTTGGGCAGAAGTACTTCGCACAAAATTAGCCGAAGCAAATGCTTCGCAATGAGCTTTTGGCGAAGTAAAAGTGGTTCGCTGATGGAGGGGCCCGAAGTGAGTACTTCGGCAACTTCCTGGCGAAGTACTTTCAATGCTCCTTGAGTTCCGCTTCGCTGATTTCCCGATCGAAGTGACTGATGGAAATACTTCGGATGCGAAGTAGTTTTACCCCCTTTTCTTTGTATTTCACTTCGGCACACCGCTTCGCAGAAATCTTACCCGAAGTAGCTTCTAAAATGCTTCGGGCCCGAAGTAGATTTCTTGCCTTTGCTTTTCGGCAAAGTTGTTCTTTCGAACGCTGCTTTTGTATTCTACTTCGGTGATATTACTTCGCAAAAACTCCACCCGAAGCAGTGTTGAAAATGCTTCGGGTGCGAAGCTTTCTTTTCTTCTGAATGCCGCTTCGCTCAACTTTCGCCCGAAGTAGCTGCTGGAAACGCTTCGGGTGCGAAGTAGTTTCATTCTCTTTTCCTTGTATTTTTCTTCGGTGAAAACTACTTCGCAAAACTTTTACCCGAAGTAGTGTTGGAAATGCTTCGGGTGCGAAGCTCTTTTCATTTTCCTTCGGTGAAGCTCTTTTCCCTAGCTTGTTTGGCAGCGAAGTTCTTTCTTTTCTATTTTTATATACAAAGGGGTGGCATTGGAAGCCAAAATTGCTGCATCTTTTCAAAATAAAAACAAAGCAAAAAACTTTACACAACACTGTACAAAATTTGTTTTCCTTTTCTACCCCTTAAGAAATTTGACAAAATTGTCAACATTCTTGGCGGCTCACGGGGCAACGAGCTCGTCTCGGTGGGAGAACCCTTTAACTTTGATCCATTGGGCCAGAGTCTTTTCCCGATCCTTCTCCTCCTTCTTCCTCTGGGAGTGCTTCTGTAGTTGGTTCTTGTTCTCCCTCTTCTTCTGCTTCTTCTTCCTCCTCTGCTCCTTCGTCTGTTGGCGTGGCCTCCTGCTGTGGTGATGGGACAAGGCGGTCATGGATTCTCTTCATAGTTCGGCGAACATGAGCCCAAACCCCTTTCTGAAATGGTTCTTGGTCTTCGAGTGCCTTGACCAGAACATGGAACCGATCAATCTGCCCTATGTCGGCGTGTTTGATTCTTGCACCTAGGTCATTCAGACAGGCTACAATTTTGCAATGTCTCAGGATGAAGTCAGTGACCTGTCCCTCCGTGACTGGCTCTTCCCACTCATCAATTTTGGAGACGTCACTTTCAAAATGGAGCCACGCCGGCTTAAGTTCTTCCCTGGTGAGAAGGTTCCCATCATCGTCTGTGAAACTCGAGAAACCCAAAGAAGAAAGGTCTTCAAAGTATCCCATTGATGTGCGTTGCTCCTGCTCAAATATATCGAGGAGGTCCTTCGCCTTTTGCGCTTTCTTCACCTTGGAGAAGAAAGCGCGAACAGTGGCTTGGGCAGTAGACCAATCCCTAGCCGTTCGACTCATAGCAGCGACCTGCAGGTCTTGATATCTAATGCTTTGAACTTCAAAGGCAAGCTTGAGTCGCCTCTTGATTTTTTGGATCACCTCATCCACTATTGGTCCCTTCTTAGCAATGGCATGCTGAGCTTCGGTGACATAAATCAAAATTGACAGGGCACTGGAGGCCCGAGATCTGAAACCTTTGAGTAGGTGAGAGCGGATCTCCTTGATCCTACCTTTGTCGAACAGCTCCAGGTTTGCCTTTTCGTACAATTGTTGTTGGGCCCGCAAGATCTTGCTCTCGAGCTCTTTGGCTTTTAGCTCATTTTTGGCCTATTTTTGTGCTTGTTGCTCGACCGAAGTCTGCAATTGTAGAATTTGTTGTTTGAGGGCATGTGTTTCCCTTTTGAGCAATTTGCACTGCTTCTGCGAATCCTCCAGCTCAGAGCGAATCCTAGCCAGCTCTTCTTCCAACTTGATGTTGGCATTTTCTGCTTCAAACCTGCGCTGGTTGGCAATATTCGCATGTGCTCGAAAAGTTTCAACCCTGACATGCATGGATGCGGATTCGTCATCTATGTTTAAATGCTCCAGGTCCTTGGTCTTCTCCTGGTAGTCGTAGTCGGCTGGAGTCATTTCATCCAGAGGCTTCTGGACCTTAGGGACCTTCCTAACCTTATGCAACTTTCCGCCTTTCAAGTCGAAAACCGCACATTTTTCAACTTGGGCCAGAGTTTTCCCTCTTTTCTTTCTTGCCTCCTTTAGCATCTTCTCTGTATTCTGTCGAGCTAGGAGTAGTTTTTCAGCTAGGGGGCGCTCCTTTATTGAGGATAAATCTATTTCAGAGAAGGCCGAATCTCCAGCCAAAGGTGTGAACAAATATAAAGAACTAACGGGGAAGGATTCCCCTGACGGCTCGGGGACGGGTGTAGCAGGGACTTCGGCGAGCGGGACTATGCTTTGAGCTATGGGAGAGTGGGCTACGGGGCTTGGTGTAGGCAAAGTGGTTTCAGCGGGCTTATCCTGGTCAGACGACTCGGGAGGAGTGGGGCTATGCAGGATTGGACTGGCAATGGGCAGTTTCTGAGTGGGGGATTGACCCTGTGGGGGATGGAGAGATTGATGAGGGCTTCCACTCGGGACTGTCGTGGATGTGTCAGAGACCGAAGCGAAGGGAAGAGAGTGCGTACCTGCGTGCCCTCCTGGCAAAGCGGCTGTGGTAACTTCTTGCGTGGTCGGCTCTTGTTCCTCTTGGGCTTCATCACTCCCGACCTCCACAACTTCTGCTTCGGGGTCTTTCTCTTGTTGGAGGAGTTCCTCCACATCAATGATATCTATTTCGGGGACCGTCTCAGCACTTGGTGCCCCTGCATCTTCAATGTTTGCTTCAACCGGGCCTGATGCAGGTGATTCAATAGGAGTACTTGAAGGCTTTGTGCGAGGGCGCTTTGGGTGGCTCGGAGGCACTTGAATTTGCTCCTGCCTTTTTCTTTTCTTTCTCTCCAAAGGTTGCTCTGCTTCTTCTGCACTTGTATCATGAACTTTCGATGGCCTCTGTGGTAGTGCTGTAGGCGTAGCTTCGGCCCCTACTTCCTTTTCTTTATCCAAAGCATCCTTAGCGCCTCTTGGGCTTTCGCCTGACCCTGGGGTGGCCGGGGGAACAAAATCAGCAAAGGATATAGACTTCCAGGTTTCGACATTGGTGTCATAGAGAATCGTGAAGTCTTTATCCGAGGCTAAGAGTCCATAAGAATTCACTTTTTGATGGTGGACTCTCATTATCCACCATTCCCGAAGCTTTTCCTCGCTCCAGTATTTTACTTCCTCCTTCAAATCGTCCCTTGCCTTCTTCCAAAAGGTGGAGCTTGGAGTCGGGAGGGGGTACTGATCAGGGTCGAACTCGACCTCCATAGGATAGAATTCATGCCATGGAGGCAATGTCCTCATTCTTTCCAAATGCCACTCCAGGTCTTTTCCATTGGGGTTATTCCTTTGTTCCACAACCTCGGGGTGAGGGCAGATGTGGAAGTTCTTGAATTTCAAATGATCCCTCATCACGCCCAAAGGATCATAGAGCCATTGCTGAGGAATCTGGAGTAGGCCAAAATCGGCAAGCTTTTCCTCCAGGAAAACATTCTGTTTAAGGGCAAAGACTTCGATTACACCCATTCTGAAGGGGAAGTCGCAGGTATGTGCCCACTTTCGGCCGTGGCCGTATACTGCATTTGTAGAGTCGCTCTGCCGAGCGACTTCCAATGCGAACTGATATTCAGAGGGGTAGACTGGTAACAGGAAGGGCTTCCCTATGAAGCCGAACAGGCGAATCACCAGTCCTTGTGTTAATTGGAAAACGTCCCCCTTTTTTCCCAGCACCACTCTATCTCTCAAACTGAGTGGTACCCGAGGACAAGAACCTTTTAACAGGTGCATGGCGGGTCCCAAAAATTGTTGATTAAAAGAATAATAGGACTCTTCCTTCAATAAGAGGGGAGTCCATTGATACACTGGCAGAGGATTTCCATCCTTGCCGCTTGGAGAGATGGCGATATGGGGAAAACGCTTATGAACCTGGTAGAAGTACAACCAGACAAGAAAGGAACAGGGTGCGAAGTACTGGCCTGCTGCTGAATTCTTCATGCTAGCGAGCCTTGTATGCAGGGTTCGGGCCACCCATTCCGCCCAGTCAAAGAAAATTGGGTTGGTGTTCGGCCTTGAAGCGTCAGGGGCATAAAACTCCCCTCTTGAAATGCATTCGGCCAAAGACACCTGCCAGGGCTGTATTGAAGCATCTGTTGACAATCCCGCCACCCATGCAATGATGGAGAAAATATCGATGTTTTTGAAAGCCTCCAAGGGTAAGGGCATCTGGGGTAGCTTGTTTGAAGGTAGCCCGCTCTTGAGATTCTCCCATAGGAACTTCAATATGTAGTTGTTGGAGGTGAATCTCTCCATTTGTTCGTTTAGGAGGACATTGCGAATAGAATAGCCCTTGGGCGGGCCCTGCTGTGGTGTGAAGGCTGCTTGTACATCTTCCTTCAGGATGGAGAATAGTTTGTGTCCCGAAGCATCTAACACCTGCCTGGACGCAGGTTGGTAATTCTGTGCGATAGCGTAGATCAGCTCAGGACAATGGTGAGCAGGCGGGGTTAAAAACTAGTAAATCTGGGAGTAATATGTAGCAGCTCTCTTATTTTCTGGTGTGAGCCTGCTTGTCATGAACTCTATGGTGTGTCGAAGATCGGATACACCCTTAGAGAGTTGTGTGTCTCGGATCTTCTCCCACCCATCAATTGGTGGCTCCACAAGCTGTTCTTCTTCCGAGTCGTCCCCCTCTTCCATTGGCTGCTTTTTGGGTCGAAGGGGAAGATTTAACTTCTTTGGAGTACGCTTTTTCTCTTCTTTCCCCTTCTTTGTTTTTTTGGGGCCTGCAACTTCGGGCTCTTTCCCCTTCTCCTTAGAGTTTTTCTTTCCCATGTTGTTATGGACAGCAGCAGAGTTCTTGATACAGAGGGCTTTAATGTGAATGGCCAGATGCAAAGGATGGGAGGGTTGCAGAGTATCTGAAGGCTCTCAGTCTAGTTCTAGCTGATAGACAAATAACTTCCCTCTTGCCAGGAATTCGCTTTTATAGCCTAAAAAGGCAACCACCTGAATTTATGGCACCTACCAAAATTAAGTTTGCACCTCGGATGAAAGAGATTGTCGTATTCTTAAACCATTTCTGCAGCGACGTGGTACACAGGGCTGCATGCTTCGATGATTACACTTTGTACTGGAGATGCCACCCGCTGCCACCTCGTACCTTAGTGCGAGCTTTTCTTTTCCCTTTTTCTGACTCGATCATCTCGAGAAATGCTCCACCACCCTTTTTCCTTAAATTCGTCCACTTTGTACTCCTTTCAAGGCCGCTGTCGACACGTTCTCCGAGGTATGTTTTGAATTCTCCACCTCGCGCGTGTTCGGTTCGACGAAGTTGAACTTCAATGTTGAAAATGCTTCATGGTGAACCTTTGGTTCGGACTACTTTTTGATGCTTCGGGCCCAAAGTACTTCTTCTTCGCCGTGTTGCCGCTCTGCCTTACGAAGGTCGTCGAAGCTTCCTCTTTTTGAAAACTACTTCGCAGAAATTTTGCCCGAAGCAGCTAAAAATGCTTCGGGTGCGAAGCTCTTTTCATGCCTTTGCTCGAATTTTGGTTTGGCATGCTTCGCGGTGAACCTCCTTGCAACTGCTCCTTCGTGTAAAAGGCCTCCGAAGGAGATTATGAAGTGTAGTACTTGGCTTTTGTGATCTTGGAAGAGGATGTACATGCAATTTATATACAAAAGTATATATACACTCTCTTTTTTTTTGAAAGAAATTGTTTTACCTTAGTGGTGAAAAGTCTTCAGATGAAGACCATTGACGGAGATCGGCAAGACTTGGCCATCTACATCTTTGAGGATGAATGAATTGGCTGAGTTCACCTTCATAATTTCGAACGGCCCATCCCAAAAGGCGTCCATCTTGTCGTGATTCCCAGGCTTGGCCTTCCAAGAGTCCCACTTCCATACCAGATCTCCCACGTTGAATGTGCGATCGGATGACTTTTTCTTGAACCAGTCTTGGGTGACCTGAGTATGCTTAGCGAAGTTCTGGTATGCTTCTTCGTGATCTTCCTCTAGTCGTAGCAGCTGAGCTAACCTATTTTCCATCGGACTAACTCCATCTTCTGCTTCTAACAGCTGCAGTGCGGGGATCTCCACATGGATGGGTAAGATGGCCTCCTTGCCGTAGACCAGGGCATAAGGCGAAGTCTTGATTGACCTTTTGACAGAAATTCGATCGGCCCACAAGGCCCGATCTAGAAGGAGATGCCAAGTCCTTTTGTTTGTCTCTATGAGCTTCCTTAGCATTCTCAACAGAGTCTTATTGGTGGATTCTGCCAAGCCGTTGCCCTGTGGATAATAATTGGAGGATACTTTATGATATATCCCATATCTGTAGAGGAATTCATTGATTTTGGCGCCTGTGAAGCCAGGGCCATTGTCCGTGATGATTGCTTCGGGGATGCCGAACCTGGTGATCAATCCTTCTAGGAAGGTGATTACAGTCTCTTGATCTGCATGCTTTGTGGGAATCGCTTCGGCCCACCTGGTGAAGTAGTCTGTTGCTGTCAGGATGAACCTATGTCCCACGGAGGAGTTTGGTGATACGACTCCTATAAAATCCAACCCCCATTGTTGAAAGGGAGTTTCTACTTGTATCGGGTGAAGGGGCATCGAAGCATTTTTGCTTTGGCCGACGAACTTCTGACACTGCTCGCATTTGTGGCAAACAGCGAAGGCATCGACAAAGAGTGTGGGCCAATAATAACCCGCTTTGATGATCTTTAATGCCATTGTTCTTCCTACGAAGTGACCTCCAGATAGTCCTGAATGGAATTCTCCTAGGACCCTCCTTTTATCATCGTCTTTGATGCACTTGAGAAGGACACCATCAATGTTCCTAAAAAATAGGCCTTCGGGACGCAGAGTGTATCGGGAGGACCGCATCCTAAAATGCCTTCGCTGTGATGCATTTAGATGCGAAGGACACCTGCCGGTGTTGAAGTATTCAATTATCTCACCGACCCAATCCTTCTCGTCCTCTTCCTGGTTAACGAAGCATTCTTCAGCTGGTAAGCCATCCCACTGAGACTCTGCAGCTTCGGCCGCTGCGCTCTTTGCTAATTCTTGACATAATGCATGACCGTGAACCAATTTTGTGGGCTTGATCTCAATGTCAAACTCTTGTATCTTGTTCACCCAACCAGCTCTTTTACTTCCCAATTCTCCTTGGATAATGAAATTACGCACGTCGGGGTGAATGACAAAGACTGTGACCCGACTTTGAGAGATGAACTGTTTGAATTTTCTAAGGGATTTCATTACTGCATGCACTTGGCGTTCTATGAAATTATATTTCTCTTCATGGGGGTTGATCACCTGGCTCAAAAATGCGATGGGGCACTCCTCGCCATCTTCCCCCTTTTGTGTCAGGACAACAGCATAGCTTTCGGGTTCCCCTATAGCATATATGATAAAATCTCGACTGTAATCTGGATTGATCAAGACCGATGCCTGAGCGATTCGAGCCTTAATCTCTTTGAATGCTTCCTTTCTCTCTTTCGTCCAGCTAAATTCGGTGCCCTTCTTCAGGAGTTGGGACATTGGCTTGATGACTTGGGCGAAGTCGGGGACAAACTTCCTCACGAAGTTAATCTGGTCGAAGAAGGATTGAAGTCCTTTCTTGTCTGCGGGAAGTGGGAGCTTCATTAGAGCCTCGGCTCTGTCAGGATCTACAGCGAGCCCTTTTTTTGATATCGCATGTCCTAGCAACTTTCCTTCGTTGACTACGAATATGGACTTCTTTGGATTAATTGAGATGCCAAAATCTCGACACTTTTCAAAAATTTGTTGTAGATGTGTGGGGTGATCTTCCCTTCTTCGGGAGAAAATGGTCATGTCATCCAGATAGATGATGATAACCTTATTTAGAAGCTCGCCAAAAGCAAGATCCATCGCTCTCTGGAAAGTGGCACCAGCATTCGAAAGGCCAAATGGCATTCGCTGGTAAGCAAATGTCCCCCACTTGGTGGTGAATGTTGTCTTGTGTTGGTCTTCATCCCTGACCCAAATCTGATTGTATCCAGAAAAACCATCGAGCAGAGAGAAGCGTTGAGCTCCATCCATCGAGTGCAAAATTTGATCGATTTGTGGGAGAGGATAGTGGTCCTTGAGGGACGCCTGATTTAGATTGCGAAAGTCCACGCATAACCTGATATCTCCATTTTTTTTTGATTGGGACCAGGTTCGCTACCCATGAAGAGTGCTTGATGGGATATATGATCTTTGCCTCGAGCATCTTCAAGAGTTCGGCCTTCATTAGGACCTCGATCTTGGGATTAACCGGTCTTTGCTTTTGTCGAAAGGGTTTGACCCCTTCCTGCAATTCGATTGTGTGTTGAACCAGCTATCGATTGTATCCTCGGAGATCTTGATAAGACCAAGCAATTATATCGAAAAACTTTTTGCACAGATTCTGTATCTGTTCTATCTCCTCTGGAGTGCAGTCGGTCCCAACCTTTATTGCTTTTCCAGGTTCAAGCTCTAAATCCTGATACTATTTTTCATTGACTTTGATCATGTGAGAAAGAGCTCGGTCATTCCGATCAAAGAGGCTTTCAAGGGTGATTAGTCCCTTGGGAACATGGTTATTCTTCAATTGAATCAGCCCTTCATATTCTCCTTCATCAGAGCTTCGGTCTTCGACTGTGGCGGCTTCTTGGATCATGAAATTTATAATCTGCTCATCATTGTCAAACACTTGCCAATGCAGATCTTTGTCTGGGATAGAGGGTCTATAGATCATCCTCACAGCTCTAGGCTTGTGCACCATGTCTTCTGCTGGAGAATACTTGGCTGCGATGGATGCCAGAACATCGGCATGTCGGTTCTTTTCTCGTGGGATTGACTGCAGATTGAGAGATTCGAACTGGTCGAACAGGTCCCATACCCTATTGCGGTATGATTTTAGATAATGCTTCTTTGAAGTACACTTATTTGTGACCTGGTTGCAAACCAGTTTAGAATCTCTAAAGATTTGGAGATGCTTTATGCCTAACTTATCAGCTTTCTTGAGTCCTAGGCATAATGCTTCGTATTCTGCTGCATTGTTAGTGCAGCTCCATGTCAACCGATAGCAATATTCCTTTTGCTCTCCAGAGGGTGAAATTAGAAGAATCCCTTCCCCAGCACCATTTTTACATCGGGCGCCATCGAAGAACAACTTCCATAGTTCTTCCTGGGCACTTGTTCTATTCCCTGGTTGGGAGTGATTTTTAGGCTTGGCGATCGCATAACATCCTATCTCGGTCTCCACCATGGCATTGAAGTCTGCCAATGAAAACTCATCTTCATAACTTAATTGCGCAAGAGACTCCTCGACCAGGTCTACCTGCTCTATTTCCTCCACCATTGCATTCACTGGTTCGCTGCTTTCTTCCTCGGACATCTTCTGCACAAGAAAGGAAGAAGGCTTTTCATTGTAGATCTTCACCTTCTTTCCTTTGAATGGAATCTCTAGATGGGAGTAATCCATAGATAGATATCCACCCAGCTTTGTCATGAATTCCCTTGACAAGCACATACTGAAATATGGCTCTAAGTCGACTACCACTACCTCTTGTATGACTGTGATCTGAGGCATCTTATGTAGTCGGATAGGAATGTCCTTGATCACCCCTACAGTCTTCACTGGAGTACCATCCAACTGGAGTACACCTTGGCTGCTTCACGTATATTCCATCCCTATTTCTTCGTAGATTGCTCTTGGCATTACTGTTGTAGCGGCCCCGAGTCGATCATGCAATTATGTACAATATACCCTTCCATTTGTAGGGATAGGTAGAACGGAGGTGGTCTGTTCTTCCCCATGATAGATGTGGATAGGGTCTGCACAAGAGCAAGCGGTGTCACCTTTTTGCTTTAATTGTCTTCAATGATTCTTGCAGCAGGTCCACTTGTCCAGGTAGTTGCAGTGCATCATACAAGCTGATCTTGGCTGGAATCTTCTTCAACTCCTCTACAATGTTGTATGCCAGGGATTTGAGCACTTCGGGCTCCTTTCTGGGCTCATACCTCGTGCGATACTGCTCTGTAGCTTCCACTCTTTGTCGCTTAGTCAGGGAAGGAAACTTGAGCTTTTCCTTAGCCTGTTCCTTAGTTTCTACCTGAGGTGATTCGACAGAGGCCTTTTGAGCCTTTTCTTTGATTGGTGCAGGTGGAGGAGCTTCGCTCGGGGCCGAAGTAGATGATTGTCCTTTCTCGGGTCGAACTTGCTCTTTTGAAGGAGCCATCTGAGTAGCATCCGCTTCTATTGCCTTCCTTCCTCCTCGGGTAAGTACTGCAACCGGCTCCTCGCCAATTGTCAGGTTCTGACTCATCTGCCTAATGACGTTGACTTGACCATTATGACTACTGTTTGCCAGCGTTTGTACATAGTGTTGGTGCAGGGTGCAGGTATTCTCTTCATGCGGATCATTGCATGTAGAGCACCAATATACATAATCGAAAGTGCTCGGAGCTTCATCAATTGCAGCATTTCTCGTCGAAGCCTTCCCTTGTTGGATCGCTTGGTCCTTGGTAAGCGCAGATGCAGGATAAGATCTTCTCGGTAGGAATTCCTGCTGCGCTTGCTTCTTCTTCACAATTGTCATGTCATTGGACAACATCTGAACTGTAGAGTTTAGAGACTGCATCTCTTGTAGAATTTTAGTTTGTATATCATCGGCTTTCGGAACGAGTGGCAATGAAGCCATCGTCGGTATTGGAGGAAGGGCGAGGTGTTGAGGTGGTGCTGGCAGCACAGGAAATGCCGAAGAGACAGTGGGCTGTGGAGTTGAAAATGTAGGGAAATGAATTTGTGGGGCGGTGATTTGAGACACGATAGGATTCGGATTCCAAGATGAAATCGGGAGTGCAGGGGTTGTGGAGATTTGTGAAGCGGTCTGCGCTTGCATACTGGAATTGTAAGAATTCGGGAAGTATGGGCATCGACATCCTTTGGGGAAGCTTGCCCACAGCTATCAAATCCATTTCTGCTCTCTTGGCTAACTCATACAACTCGAGAAAAGTATTAACGTTAGAATATCTTACCATGAGACTGATATCGGGATTGAAAGCTCGAAGGAAATAGAGTGTTGCAGCTTCGTCGGTTGGCCGAAGTCCAACTGGCACTCTGCCAAGTTCGAGCGAACCTAACATTGAAATCTATGATTTCTTCTTGTGGATGTCTCTTGATCGAAGTGAACTGATGCAGAAGAGAAGTAGGATCGGAAGACTCATTGAAGTTTCCCATCATTTGCCCAGCTAACTGGTCCCATCCCGTAATGCTACCGGGTGGTAGAGATCTATACCAGTAGAGGAGTTTTCCTCTAAGGGAAAGAACCAGAAGCTTTACCATAATTTGTTCTTCTATAATGTCATGGATCACCGCCAGAGATATTATGTCCTGGATATGCTCTAAAGCAGTCTTCCCAGTTCCATCGAACGTTGGGATCTTCTTTATGGCAGTAGGCGGCACTTGCCCTTGTCCTGCTAAATTCAGTGGTGACAAGGAATCCCATGCTGGGCACAACCTGGGTGGCTGTGGCTACTGCATTTGTTGTTGTTGTTGTTGTTGTGCCATACTTGCTCCTGGATTTTGAGAAATAGGAATTCTCGAAGCTCCCCCTTGACTGCTAATAGGACAACTAATAGGAATGGAGGGACTAGGATGCTTCGGAGAGTTGGGAGGATTGGGAGGAAAACTAGATGTTGTACTATCAGAAGTTGAGCCTTGTCTCGCCAACAGAGGATGTTCCTTGTAATAGTGACTCGGGGGTGATCAACCTTGATTGTTCCTCGAAGGCATCAATATCTAGCTCAAAGAACTCGGTTTCCTCTCCTCTATTCTTAACTCTCCATCTTGTTTGCATGAAGGCACAGACTTTTGGTACTGGTCTTTTCGACTTAAATATTCTTGGGTAAACAGAGTCGCCAGATGCTAAGAGTCTTTCAGTAATGAGGGCATCAGTCCTCACTACCACTAGTCAGGTGAGACTGACCGGGTCACACCGAGAACTGGTTTAAAACTATTGGCCCCGGTGAAGATGGGTTTTGCATTAAAATATGGGACCTTGACTGGTTATGGATCTTACTAAGACAGATACAGTCGGTCCCACCGGGCGTGCCAAAAACTGTTGGTCATCAAATCTGCCTAGGAAAGGATTTTGAGTGAGTGTATGCACCCTAGACCTGGACCAACATTGAAAGGCCGAAGGGAAGAGATGCCCTTCATGCCAATCTCCGAAGAAAGGCCGGATCCTATACTAAACTACTTGGGTGTTTGAAGATAAGAGTGCAGGAAAGAGATAAAAGGAGTTAGGGTTAGAGAAATCGGTGATGTAAGGTGGGAGAGAATAGGAAGCATGATCACTAACTAGCAACTTGAATAGAAGCAAAGAATACCAAAGATAAATGAAAGAAATGCAATATAGATTTTCCTATGTATCCTTCAGGTGAGTTTCAGGGTACATTCCCCGATCGCACATCGGACGTAGGGTTCAGCATCCAATATACAAATGAAGAAAGACAAAAGAATCAAGCACAAAAGGCAGCATAAAAGAGAAGAATTGAGCTCAAAACCTTTTAGTATTAATCGTAGGACATCAAGTTACAATAGCTTTCTAGCAGATAGTTCCCCCCCTTTTCTTATTACAATGCCTGGGTTTTTATAGAGGACCCGGGCCTCTGAGTCATAATTACATAGCAAAGAAGAGTACGCCCTCGAGCCCTGAGAATTCGGCTCCCCGAGGCTCTCGTGACCGAGTTTTCAAATCTGTTACCAAAATTGGCAACTGCAACCGGGTCAACCATGGAAAGGTGCATTGATGAGCCGTCTGGACGTCCTTGATCTCCGGGTGCGGTGCTCGAGTGGCCGCCATGCTCACCGGGCTCTCCATCATGGCTTGATACTTCATTTTTGATTGCCAAAAATGAGCAACGGGCTTGCTGGGCACGAAAAATTGCATTTATGAGGCACTTGATCACCTCGAGAAAATACTCGGCTTGGAACGCATGCCCGTGAAGCGCTTCGCTAAGTTTTCATTCACAACTTCGCTTCGCAATGGTTCTGGGCCGAAGCAAAAACTCCTCTTTGGTATGTACTTCACAAAATTGAGCTTCGCAAAATTGCTTCGGGGGTGAGGAGTGCCGAAGCATATTCGCTTCGCAAAATGGGCCTCTTCGTCTTTGCCGCTTCGTTGACCAAATTACTTCGCTGACGCCCTCGGGAAATGCTTCGCTGCGATCCTCTTTCTAAACTGTGGTTCGGGAGAATTTTGGCCGAAGCAATTGTCTTCAAAAGACATTGCATCCTTTTACTTCAGGAAGTACTTCGCACAAAATTAGCTGAAGCAAATGCTTCGCAATGAGCTTTTGGCGAAGTAAAAGTGGTTCGCTGATGGAGGGGCCCGAAGTGAGTACTTCGGCAACTTCCTGGTGAAGTACTTTCAATGCTCCTTGAGTTCCGCTTCGTTGATTTCCCGACCGAAGTGACTGATGGAAATACTTCGGATGCGAAGTAGTTTTACCCCCTTTTCTTTGTATTTCACTTCGGCACACCGCTTCGCAAAAATCTTACCCGAAGTAGCTTCTGAAAATGCTTCGGGCCCGAAGTAGATTTCTTGCCTTTGCTTTTCGGCAAAGTTGTTCTTTCGAACGCTGCTTTTGTATTCTACTTCGGTGATATTACTTCGCAAAAAACTCCACCCGAAGCAGTGTTGAAAATGCTTCGGGTGCGAAGCTTTCTTTTCTTCTGAACGCCGCTTCGCTCAACTTTCGCCCGAAGTAGCTGCTGGAAACGCTTCGGGCGCGAAGTAGTTTCATTCTCTTTTCCTTGTATTTTTCTTCGGCGAAAACTACTTCGCAAAACTTTTACCCGAAGTAGTGCTGGAAATGCTTCGGGTGCGAAGCTCTTTTCATTTTCCTTCGACGAAGCTCTTTTCCCTAGCTTGTTTGGCAGCGAAGTTCTTTCTTTTCTATTTTTATATACAAAGGGGTGGCATTGGAAGCCAAAATTGCTGCATCTTTTCAAAATAAAAACAAAGCAAAAAACTTTACACAACACTGTACAAAATTTGTTTTCCTTTTCTACCCCTTAAGAAATTTGACAAAATTGTCAACAGTTATCACCAACAAAGTACAAGCTCAACCAAAACTACCTAAGTTGGATGAAGAAGGATCCATCATTATGGAGTCAAAACAAATTTTGGATTGGCATTATAACACTCTTCATAATCATACCATCATTGATGTTCTTATACAAGGAAGGGGCTTCAACCAAAATATGCTACATGGGAGCCACTTCACCAGCTACAACAACAGTCTTCTCATCTTATACTTTGAGGACAAATCTTTTTGAAGGGGAAGGGCATGTTAGGACCCCATCCTAACATTATTATGTAATGATCCCATATAAACATTGTTATGTAATACATGATAATGTGTATGTGTCACTTGGGGCACCTAGACATATAGGCACATATAATGTAATCGTTCTAAAATATGTAATTGATTCTTTGGTGGAAGTTTCTAGCTCAGGTTTCCACTTGCATGTGAAATCGACCCTTCAACATTAGGGCTAGGGTTGGTAGGAGCCTTTAAAAAGGAAAGGTCATGAATGGAATGTATTAAGTATTTGCATATTGTATTAAAGCTTTGCTTCTGAGGAGGTTTCCTTCTCAAAAAGGCCAACAATTATGTATTGTGACTATGTTTTGTTGAATAAACTTGTTGCATTTCCATTTAAATTGTAATATTATTGTTTTTATTTTTGTTATTTTTGTTATTTATTGCAATATATGTGTGGATGTGCTTATTTTAATTGGAAGGTTCATAACATCATCAAAACTTTGTGGACAACCTATCTCCTTGAAATCATATCTTCAAGCTCATTAAGATAAGAGGTATTTTTCACAATATTTTTTTAGTAGCATTCCAAGTTTTTTTTAGTTCTTCAATTGCCCCTAGTGCATGAGTGAACTTGTTGCCCCTACTGGTTGGGCATGAGTCAATAGTCTATTAAAATGTATTGTTCGCTCAAAGGATCTATGTTTGAGTAGAAATAAGTGCCAACCTAGAAATATTGGTAAGCATAACATAAATTCCCCTAATTTTAATAGTTTTTTTTATCAATGTCTCCTTTCTTCCTTAAACACCATGGCTTCTCCTCCATCCAACACCTAAAGTTCTTCCTCTCCTCCTTCCGATAACCTTCTCCAAATCACTCCTCCTAATAAATTAGTTGCTCCCCCCACTAACACAATCACTCCTAATAACATGATCACTCCTTTTGTTATCCCTTTAATTGGTGTTACACTTCTTAATACTATTGACCTTGATATGCATTCATATCTATCACATCAAGAACAAATCATTTTTTTTAATTCCAAGTGCTTGGATAGTCAACCACAAATAATTTATTACATTATCAAGACCTTGGATAGATTCCAAAAAGGCCAACAAATATGCACCACTACCCCTCCCCTTTTTCATGGGTCACAACAAACCACAAGGTAATGACTTCTAACCATTAATCCACCACCAAGTACAAATATACTTCCACTACCTCCACCTAGTCATAATCCTTTAAATTTCTATTGAAGTGCCAATAACCTAGGTTGTTCTTATGATATAGATTCCTTGAGAGGATATGCTTCTAATTTTCTTGAATAGCCTCATGATCTTATTGTTCCTCATATTGACATACCCACCTTAGGTGTTGACCCTCAATGATGGATGGATAAAATGGAAAGCCTTATATATGTGTACCATGTTCTTAAAGTAGGTTGTATCACATTTGTAGCTTCTAAGTTGTGCACCTAGGCTTATCAATGGTTGTCATGGTAGATCTACCAACATGGGGGTCCTCATTTATGGCTTGACTTCAATGAATAATTTATCAAGAGATTTGACAAGGGATATTTCACATCATAAGTGGTACATATTATGCAAATAAAGCAAATAGGAACAATGGAAGAATATTACTCTAAGTTTACAAGTCTTGTCACCCATACCCACCAATTGAATCCAATGGTGGGGGTCTCATCCTTTCACTATGGTATTAATGATAAAATTTAGAATAAATTTAACCTGTTTGATCCCTATACTCTTTAACAATACTCAATGTATAGATTTGGTAGAAAAACAAAAGCTCCAAGATTTTGGTCCCCCACATAGATATGAATTCAACTCTCATCGTCCTTATCACAATATTGAGCATTCCTAATAATTTTTCCATTTCAAATTTCATTCTCACCACCCTCAAGATCAAGTCTATGAAGCACGTTATAAGTTTCAAATGGAAGGTGTAGTATATGAAGATGAAGATTTAGCACAACAAGAGAAACCAACAATTTTAGAAGAAGCAAAATAAGAGGATGATATCATGGTTCTCTCTGCTCATATGGTTATTGGAATTCAATCTCACCATACTATCAAGGTACAAGGATTTATTAAACAATAATGTGTCAATGTATTGATTGATTCAGGTAGCACACATAACTTCATAGATAGTAAGATAATAAAGTCTTTGGGCTTGTATATCAATACTTCAAACTAGGATACATTTTAAATCTTACTTACAAATGGGGTATGGCTCACGGTGTGGGTCAAATGGCTAAATTTAGCATCCAAATGGAGGATTATACTTGGTCAGGTAATACTTTTGCCATGAACCTAGGTAGTTTAGATGTTATCTTGGGAGCACACTGGCTATCTCAGCTTGGGCACATTACTATTAATTTGTAGCAATTATATGTCAAGTGGATAAAAAATGGAAAAGTAATTTGTCTCCAAGGAATACAACCCCCTACTTCAGAGGTGGTTAGTTCACATAGGATGGAAAATATATTGAATAAAGTTGGTTGTGGATTCTTTTCTCAAGTCAATTGCATGGAATTTTAGTCTTTAGAGTCAATTCTTCAAGATATTCCTTTAAATATATAAAATATTATGGATCACTATGAGGAGGTCTTTAATGAGCCCATGGGTTCCTCCTAAGCACACACATGATCATGCCATCCACCTTGTTTTAGGAATTAAACCTCCTAATATGCATCCTTACCACTATTCCCAAATGCAAAATTCATAAATTGATAGGCTATTTCAAGAAATGTTAAAGCAAGTAATCATTCATCCAAGAACCACTCTATACTCCTCTCCAGTTACGATGGTATGATGCAATAATAACTCATGGTGCATGTGTTCTAATTTTCATCTTCTCAACAAGATCATTTTCAAAGATAAGTTTCCTATCCCTATTATAGATGATTTATTGGATAAATTACATGGTGCTAGATACTTTACAAAACTAGACTCACACTCTAGGTTTCATCAAATTAGGGTTAGGGAAGAGGATATCCCTAAGACTACATTTTATATTCATGAGAGCCATTATGAATTCCTAGTCATACCTTTTGGTCTCACTAATTATCCTTCCACTTTCCAAAGTCTTATGAACTTATCTTTCATCCTTAGCTTTGCAAGATTGTTTTGGTTTTCTTTGACAATATCTTAATTTATAGTAAGTCATGGGAGTATCATCTAGTTCATGTTGACAAAGTTCTTTACCTATTATAAAGGAATTTTTTTTCCCAAAATGTCCAAATATGCCTTTGGGGTCCAAGAGGTAGCATACTTGGGACATATAGTATCTCACGAAGGAGACAAGGTATATCCTAACAAGAACAAAGCTATACAATATTGGTCCTTGCCCAAATTCTTTAAACAAGTGCATGGATTTTTAGGACTCACAAGCTACTATTATAAAATTGTCAGCAACAATGGGAAGATTACCACTCCTTTCATTACCCTCACTAAAAAGGAAACCTTTGTTTGGTTTGAATCTACTTCCCTAGCCTTCCAAGCCCTAAAAGAAGCTATGTGTACCACTCTAGTTTTGGCCACTCTTGACTTTAGCAAGCCTTTTGCCATTGAATATGATACTTTAGGCATAGGTGATAGAGTTATTTTGATGTAATATGGTCACCCATTAACCTTTGAAAGTAAGCAACTTTGGGCAAGAATATAGGACAATCCACTTATAAGAAGGAAATATTAGTTGTTTTGTATGAATTGAGAAATGGAGGCCTTGTTTTTGGGGCATCATTTAATAATAGAGGTCTATCATAGAAACCTTAGGAATTTCTTAGAGTAGTGTCTTTTGTGTCCTAAATAAAATAAATGGATGACCAAGATTTTTGGTAATAATTTTATCATTGAATACAAGAAAGAAAAGGAGAATGTGGTGGGTGATGAATTATCTTGCAAATATGATGTTGTTGTTAATATCATCTCTAGTCCTCTTCCACAATGGCTTTCTTCACTTTGGGAAGATGAATTTTTTATTTGAAGATTGCTTGAATAATTCATGAAAAGAAGGAAGGATCATCATTGCATTCTTGTTTCACATTTACCGATGAAGTGCTTCATAAAAAGGATTGCTCTTATCTTCCTCAATATTTGGTTGTTAAGTCAAATGTTATCCAATAATTGTATGCATCTACTTTGGGTAGACATTTGAGATTCTTGAAAAAATACCAATGGATGAAGTAATAATTTTCTTGGAAAGTATTAAAGATAAATGTCAATAAGTTTATGGTTGAGGGTGAGGTGTGTCAGAATAACAAAGGGGAAAAAGTTAAATATCCTAGATTGTTGTAACCCTTTCCTATCCCTAACCACCAATGGGAGAACATATCCATGGATTTCATTGACGACCTTTCCAAATTAGAGGGCAAAATGATGATCCTTGTGGTAGTATATCACCTTTCCAAGTATGTTCATTTCTATCCATTATAACATCATATTTAGTAAGGTGGCAAAGGTATTTCTTGATTATGTTTTTTAAATTACATGGTATGCCCAAAACCATTGTGAGTGACTATGACCCTATATTCACTAATAATTTTTGGATATAATTGTTTTATCTTAGTTGTGCCAAGTTGAGTATGTCCTCTTTTTGTCACCCTCAATTGGATGGTCAAACAAAGATTGTTAATAAACGTTCGACTACTTACCTTCACTATTTTTCTCAAGAAAATAAGTATCACTAGGTTCAGTGGCTCTTGTTAGTCAAATGGTAGTACAATACTCCTTACCATTCATACCTCAAGATAGTGTTAGAAATTTGAGTTAATTTGAGGTATTTTATGTTGTCATTGATGTTACATGGATCATTGATGTCACATGGATCACATTTGGTTTTGGTGGCAAAAATATTTCATAAATAAGCATTTATGATATTTTGGAAAGCATGGCTATTTACAGGTTTTTTATGAAAACCAAGGCAGGTAAAATAAAAGGTTTTATTTAAAACCATGGTGGGCTTATGTGGAAAGGGCTTTTCTTAAAAGCCAAGGTGGAATTTTGTTTCATCAAAAAATGACCTCCGGTGATGAAGATATTAAAGTTTAAAGTTTAAGTTTAAATTAATGGAGGGCTGACCTATGTGCAATTAATGGAGGTTGGCATATATATATATATATATATATATATATATATATATATATATATATATATATATATATATATATATATATATATATATATATATGTGTGTGTGTGTAAAGGTTTCAATTTATTTCGGAAATGGGGCATATTATATATCGTCGGAAATATTATTTCGAGGGCTATTTGAATAACTTATTTAGAAGGAGAAATAAGGTGTGTGTAAAGATATATTTCTAATTTTGCAAAGGGGTTCCAAAAGTGAAGTTTACCTTGTTCTTTTTCAAGAGGAGTAATTCTTTCATGAGGTGACAAGGTATGCAATATTATGATTTATTTTATTTTATGGTATAAGTGGTTTTGGGAGTGAAAAGGTTATGCAATGTTTTGATTTATTTTATTCTATGGTACAAGTGGTTTTAGGTGAGATAAGGAATTTGTGCAATTAAAGGCCTTGGTGATGATTATTGAAAAGTGGAGTAATGTTGATTATTTTGTGATCTACTAACCCTTGTGAAGATTGGCAAAAGAATTTTGTGATTGTGGCAGATTTACAAAGAGGTTTTTTCATATTCATAAAAGGTATGGGCACATTATTCTATTGATTGTTTATGGTGGTTGATTTCTAAAATATCATTAGAGGGAAAAGGATTGTTTGTGGTTTCCTTTTTGAAAGTGGTTGGTTGAATGCTTCAAGGTTTTATGAATTGAGAGTTGTGTCTAAACCTTGTTTGATAAGCATAGTTATTGAAGCCCATTGGTTGTGAAAGAACTTGAGTTAGAAAAGAATGTGAGTATCATTGTTATGTGAGATTTGTGGTTGAGCATTGTTAGAAACACTTGAGTTGATTGATACATACTTGGACTAGGGTTGTGTGAGAAAGAGTTGTCCCTTGTGATGATTGGTTGAGTTGAGTTGATTGAGCCTAGTCAAGTGATGTGTGAAGTGATTGTTCAAGTTCTATGAAATAAACTATTCCATCATTTTATGTTGAGTTGAGATTAAGGTTAGAACATATTGAGTCTCTAACAATTCTCTTTATGGTTCTATAAGACTTGAGTTAAGTTGAGATTGACTTGAATTGAGTTGAGTTTGATTTGAGTTTAGAGTGATATTAGAACATATTGAGTCTCTAACAATTCTCTTTATGCTTCTATGAGTTGATTTGAGTTGAGTTGAGATTGATTTGGGTTGAGAGTGAGTTTAGAACATATTGAGTCTCTAATAATTCTCTTTATGCTTCTATGAGTTGAGTTGAGATTGATTTGGGTTGAGAGTGAGATTAGAACATATTGAGTCTCTAACAATTCTCTTTATGCTTCTATGAAGTTAATTTGAGTTGAGATTGCCATTCATTTTTTAGTTCATTTTGAGTACTACTTGAGCATGATTGATTGAGTCTTTTAGAAGGCCTTTGGGACAGATTTATGGATAGTTTTGGGACAGCTTTGTGGATAGATTTGTGGATAGATTTATGGATATATTTATGGATATATTTGTGGATAGATTTGGGACAAGTTCTTAGTGAGCTTGTTGGAGCATATTTGGACAAGTTCTTGGTGAGATTGCTAGAGCATATTTGGGCAAGTTCTTGGTGAGCTTGCTAGAGTAGAATTGGGCAAGTTCTTGGTGAGATTGCTTGAGTAGATTTGACAAGTTATGTGTGAGCTTGTTAAGCAGGTTCTATGTGAGCCTATTGAGCATATTCTTAGTGAGCCTATTGATAGAGATTTGGAGGTGACAGAGTACAGAGGACAGAGTCTCAGTGGATAGAGATCTAGCAGCCATAATAGTTGAAGATAGATCTGAGTGAGGAGTCTTCAAGTGGAGGGAGGTCCACCAGTCAGTGTAGTAGAGAGACATAGTCTTCTAGAAGATCACATAGCCAGAGTAGAAGGGGAAAGAGTTATCCTATGGAAGAGATCCATGAAATTGAGATTAGGGGATCAACATCTCCTTTAGACAAAGATCCATAAACATTGTAATTGGGAGTGATTACCAAAGAGATTGATTGAGAAAGTTTTAGTAAAATATTTTCTCCGTGGAGTACCTCACATTGGGGGAACCACGTTAAATATTGTGTCTCAATTGTGTGTGGTGACTTGTGCTCTTACTTACTACTGCTATCTGAGTTATTAATGCACACTACTATATTTGGTTATTGCAATTAAGGACATTAATTGGTATTGGTTTGGAAAGAAATTAAAAAGTGGTGTTATACTGTTCACCCCCCCTCTCAGTATAAGCTTGTGTTATTCAATTGGTATTAGATCGGGTTTCTTCAAAAAGGCTAACAGCTTGAGGGAAGATTCTACAAGAACACACATGGCAAAGAAAGGCAAAAGAAGAACCATGAAATCTAAGAAGAAAAATGAATTCGATCTTGAAGCTCTAAGAAGGGAAGAAGAAAAATTAGTGAGATGTCTCGAGTGTGGTAAGCTTGGTCACAGGGCATTTTATTGTCCACAAAATGGGTATAGTAGCAATAGAGAGGAAATGGAACTTGACTGGATTTTCAAAGATATTGTTGCTCAAAAGGCAACATTCAAGGTTTCAAAAGAATAATATTTTGCTTGTGGTCAACTCGATCATGTCTCAGGTTACTGCAATGGCTTCAGTGATAGTGAAGATGAAATGGAACTCGAGGAAGACATGCACAATCAAAATAGTGAAGATGAATGCAAGAATAAAAAAGAAAAGGAAAACATGTATGAACAAGGCAGGTATGACAAGAAGAGCTTGTATATGGAAGAAGCAATCAGTACTTCTAGTAGAAATAATGAAATTCTCTCAGTCAGTGAAAAATAAGAAGCTCCTACTGAAGATCAAAAGTAGGAATCTCAATTAAGAATTTATCATGAAGAGGAAAACAAACACAATTATGATCATGAAGAAAAGAAAGTGTCAGAACAAGCTTTTGAAGAAATAAAAAGAGAAAACTCAAGCCTAAAGGCTTAAGCACAAGAGGATGAGAAGATGAAGGCAAAGCTCCTACAAGATCTCATTGATTTAAAAATCATGGTTGAAGAGTCAAAGAAAATTGAAGAAGATATGCTTGAACAATTAAAGGTAAGGAAGCAAGAATGTGAAAGATTAGAACATGAAGTTGTTTCCTTAAGGTTGGAAGTGAAAGCCTCCAAGGATAAGTTGCATAAGTTTTGGAAAGGTTTCAAAGCACCAAAGGTCCCATATTTTAGGTTTGAGGAATCACACTCAAAAGGAAAGGAAGTTCTAAAATATGAAAGCAAAGAAGCACCTAAGATTTGTAAGGAAAACTCTAAAGTTCCTATGGCTCCAAATATTCAGTTTGGATCTTGTTTTGAGATAGGTGAATCAAGCTCAAATGGAAAAGAAATTCTTGAAGAGAAAGGCAAGGAAGAGGTTTTAGATGCTACAAAGAAGGTTCAATAATGCAATGCACAAGTTGAAGATAATCATAAGGATAATGGTCAAGAAAGGATCCATGGATCAAAGAAGTTTGATTTTTCTAGAAGAAACTTCAAGGGAAGAAGGTATAGTTTTTAGGGACATTGCTTCTCATGCAACAATATTGGTCATAGAGCTTTTCAATGCAAAGGAAATGAGCAACATGGTTTTGGTTTTAGAGCTACACAATTCAGAAGTCATGGTCATAATGGTCATGAAAACAGAGCTTCACAATACAAGGTTCAGGAAAGGAATGGATATGGAAATTATTTCAAGAATAATTTCAAGACATGGGCACCAACCAAAGGCTACAATATCAAGTGTTTTAAGTGCAATAAATTTGGGCATATTGCAAGATGGTGTAGGACTCAATTCTAAACAGATCTAAGGTAAGAAGGTCAAGCAGTTTCAAGACAAGAAGGTCAAACAGGTTCAAAGTAAGAAGAGCGAGGAACTCATCGAGAAAAGGATATCAGAAAGATGTGGAAGGAAGTTGATAGAGGAAAGAAACAAAGTGAGATGGGAATAAAAGTACTCCCACCCCAAAATTAATCACCTCAAAAGAGAAGGGGGTTAGGGGGCTAAGCTTAAGAGTCATATATTTTAGACCCATAGGTGTTCCTTTTGCCATTGATGTCAAAGGGGGAGAGATTTGAGTAAGGGGGAGAACATTGAGTTAGGGGGAGCAGCCTCCAAAGATATTATTGAGTCAGGGGGAGCAGCTTTGATTCTCAGAGATGGTTTTTGCAGTGATCATGGTTTTTGCTTTAGAGGTGTTGCCATCAATGACAAAGGGGGAGATTGTTGGAAATTTGAGTTAATTTGAGGCATTTTATGTTGTCATTGATGTCACATGGATCGTATATGTCACATGGATCACATTTGGTTTTTGTGGCCAAAATATTTCATAAATAAGCATTTATGAAATTTTAGAAAGCATGGCTATTTACAGGTTTTTTATGAAAACCAAGGCAAGCAAAATAAAAGGTTTTATTTAAAACCATGGTGGACTTATGTGGAAAGGGATTTTCTTAAAAGCCAAGGTGGAATTTTGTTTCATCGAAAAAGGACCTCCGGTGATGAAGATATTAAAGTTTAAAGTTTAAGTTTAAATTAATGGAGGGTCGACCTATGTGCAATTAATGGAGGTTGGCATATATATATATATGTAAAGGTTTCAATTTATTTTAGAAATGGGGCATATTATATATCGTCGAAAAGCTTATTTTGAGGGCTATTTGAATAACTTATTTAGAAGGATAAATAAGGTGTGTGTAAAGATATATTTCTGATTTTGCAAAGGGGTTCCAAAAGTGAAGTTTGCCTTGTTCTTTTTCAAGAGGAGTAATTATTTCATGAGGTGACAAGGTATGCAATATTATGATTTATTTTATTTTATGGTATAAGTGGTTTTGGGAGTGAAAATGTTATGCAATGTTTTGATTTATTTTATTTTATGGTACAAGTGGTTTTAGGAGAGATAAGGAAGTTGTGCAATTAAAGGCCTTGGTGATGATTATTGAAAAGTGGAGTAATTTTGATTATTTTGTGATCTACTAACCCTTGTGAAGATTGGCAAAAGAATTTTGTGATTGTGGTAGATTTACAAAGAGGTTTTTTCATCTTCATAAAAGGTATGGGCACATTATTCTATTGATTTTTGTGGTTTGTAAGAGAAAATAGAAAATAATATATATTGAACCTTAGAAAATTGAGATTACAATGGTATTTATAATGGTAACTCCAAACGACTTTAGGGAATATAGGGAAGTTAGAAAAATAGGAGAAATAGGGAGGAAAAGAAAAATGGAAATATAATTGGTTCGCGTTGCCGCCCTTACCGTCCAATTCGCCCAGTCAGCTAACGTCTAAGTCAACCTACCTGCCTAGTCAGTACTCGTCCAAGGAGGTAAAAGGGGTAAGATCCAAAGCTTACAGTTGAAACAAATTTTTACACCTTTTTACTCCTTTTACTAGCTTTATTTCCAACATTCTCCCCCTTAAAGTTGAGAGGACTAACTATACAGTCTCTCAGCTTTATATATTGAGCTTTAGCTATACCTTTGGTGAAGATGTCTGCAATATTATCCAAAGTGTTACAATATTGAAGCTCAACTATTTGTTGTTCCACCATATCTCGAATGAAGTGATACTTCATATCAAAATGTGTTGATATGTTATGGTGGACTGGATTGTATACCAACTGAATGGCACTTATGTTATGTTATCACAATACAATCGAGTTGGACGACTCTGAATTTATCCAATCTCTTCAAGAACTTTTATTAACCATAGGGCCTGAGTACTAGCATGAGTGATGGCTATATACTCAGCCTCAGTTGATGACAATGCTACAACAGTTTGTTTCTTGGAACTCCATGTAATTAGTCCTGATCCTAGACTAAAACAATTCCCTAATGTAGATTTCCTATCATCTATGTTGCTACCCAAATCACTGTCACTGAAGCCAACTAATTTCACAGAATTACATTTTGGTAATGGATTCCAAAATCCAATGTACCTTTTACATATCTTAAAATTCTTTTAGTTGCTTGTAAATGCTGCTCAGATGGACTAGACATAAACCTTGAAACTAGAGAAGCTGCATATTGAATATCAGTCCTGGTGTTGGTGAGAAACATTAGACTCCCAACCATGCTTCTATAAGTGGTCATGTCAACCTTTGATGCTCCATCATCCTTGCTCAATTGGATCCCATGTCCAGTTGGAGTTGCAACTGATTTGCACTGCTCCATGGTAAATTTCTTGATCATGTCTCGAGCATACTTGTGTTGACATATGAAGATCCCTTTATTTGATTGATGAACTTCCATGCCTAGGAAGTATCACATTAAACCAATATCTTTCATCTCAAACTATTTCATCATGGAGTTTTTGAACTCCATATTCATTTTATTGTTACTACCCATAAATATTAGATCATCCACATACAAACAAACTATGAGAATGTCGACTCCTTGCTTAAGGTAGTACATATTTGGTTCACTTTTGCTTCTAGTGAATTCATACTTGCTAAAATAGCCATCAATGCATGAGTACCGTGCTCTTGGTGCTTGCTTGAGGCCATAAAGTGCATTCTTCAATTTGTAAACAAGGTTCTCTTTTCCTTGTTCTTGAAACCTTGAGGTTGTTGAACATAAACCTCTTCTATCAAGTATCCATTCAGAAAAGCACTCTTCACATCCATGTGTTGTACATTCCATCCTTTATGGGATGCTAAGGAAAAAACTTATCTGATTGTCTCTTATCGTGCAGCAGGAGCAAAGGTTTCCTTATAGTCAATGCTAAATTTATGAGTAAAACCCTTTGCTACTAGTCTCGTCTTATGCCTTTTAATGCTTCCATCAACATTGTACTTGGTCTTGTAGACCCATTTACACCCAACACATTTTTTTCCTTTAGGTAGCTTTACTAGCTCCCCTGTATCATTATTGTTTATAGAGATTATTTCCTCTTTCATGGCTTCTTACCATATATTTTGAGTACATGTCTTCTCATAGCTAGCTGGTTCTAGATATGTACTAGCCAATAAATCATAATTGACTACATCTCCCATAGGATCATGGGAGTCATCATCTCCATACAATTGCAAATTTTCAAGTTGTTGCAAAACTGTATTCATCTCACTAGCTTGACTTCTAGTGAATCTTCTGTAGAAATTTTGATCCAACATTTGAAAGGATGGATGATTTTGTAATATTCTTCTGCATCTTGATGGAGAGTCTCTATCGATGTCCATTGGTGAAGAACTTACTGATATCTATGGAGAAGGACTTGGAGTGTTTGTTTAAGTACTTGATGTAGTACTCTTGTATGGGCTTGGAGGGGGTAGTGTGCCTTTGCTTTTCTTTGGAGACACCTGTTGTACCTGTGAAGAACTTACATCTTGGGACTCATCATCAACAAAAACTCTTTGATGACCCCATTCTCCCCCTTCATCAAAAATTACATCCTTAGAGATTACAACTTTATGAGTCTTGGGATTGTAGAGTCTATATCCTTTTGTAGACTCACAATACCCTACAAATATACAAGCTTGACTTTTTGGATCAAGCTTCTTCCTTTTCTCGTTAGGAATGTGTACATATGCTAAAGAACCAAACACTTTGAAATGCTTTACATTAGGTTTCTTTCTGTACCATGCCTCATAAGGAGTGACACCATCTAAACTAGAAGTTGGACTTTTGTTTAGAATATATACACTAGTTATTATAGCCTCTATCCAATACATATGAGTTAGATGCTTAGACTGTAGCATCGATCTCGCCATCTCAACTATGGTGCGGTTTTTCCTTTCTGCCACACCGTTCTGTTGTGGGGTATAGGCAATGGTAAATTGCCTTTTGATCCCACTTGCTTTACAATATTTCAAAAAAGCTTTTGAGGAGGATTCACCTCCTCGATATGTCCTAAGATATTTTATATAATTCCCACCTTGATTCTTTACATTATTTCTAAAATCTACGAAGCAATCAAAAGCTTCATCTTTGTGTTTTATAAAGTAAATCCAGCACATTCTAGAGAAGTCATCTATGAAAGTGAGAAAATAAGAACTATTTTCGAGACTTTGTGTTTGCATTGGACCACAGATATCCGAATGTACTAACTATAGTGGATAGTTGGCTCTCCACACTTGTCCTATCAGATAATTTGACCTTGAGTGCTTTCCCAAAGCACATCCTTCACAAACTTCCTTTTGTTCATTGATTTTGAGAAGTCCTGTCACCATAGCTTGAGAAGTTAGAAGTTTCAAGCTAGCGGAATTAAGGTGACCATATCGCAAGTGCTAAAGGACACTTGGATTTGTTATAGCTACATTTGCAATTTGAGCTCCCCCTAGCTCATCAAACTTGAGAGGTAATAACCTGTTCTTGGTCATGGGGACCTGTGTGATGACACGATTACAATTATTCTTATCAAAAATAATACATTGTCCTTCATCAAATACAAGCTTGTAATTGTTCTCCATCATTTATCCAACACTTAGCAGATTGTGTTGGAGCTTTGGAGTGTAATATATGTCATGCACTTTCTTTAGTCCTTCTTTGGTTGGAACCTCCATGGCTCCAATACCCTCTACTTGCAATGTATTATCATCCCCTAATTTGATTTGGGATTTATAAGTGGAATCGATAGTAGCAAATAAATGTTCTTTACCACTCATATGGTTGGAACAACCAGTATCCAAAATCCATGTGTCATTTAGATTCTGTTCTAATTGGCCATATGATAAAAAAATATTAGAAATATCATCTTCTTCTCCATAATTACCATATTGATTGTTGCTGCCTTGTGAAGATTTTGACCAGCAGTTGTGAGCGAAGTGACCCGGCTTGCCACAGTTGAAACATGCTAATTTGGACTTGTCACTTCCTCACCCTTGATTGCCACTTTGTCCTTGATTTCCACCTCGATTATGATTTCCACCTCTTTGTTGGTTGCCTCCTCTATATGAGTTGCCTCCTCTATTGGAATTGCCTCCTCTATTTTGGTTGCCTCCTCTGTAGTTGCCTCTGCCTCTACCTCTTTGCTTGCCTCTACCTTGACCTCTTCCCCGTCCTCTTCCATTATTTTCATTGGAAGTGAAGGCCTTATCATCACCTCCGTAGCTTGTTGAAGGAGTTTCAGGAAACTTCTCTTCATGTGACATTAACGATCCGATCAATGCATCAAATGTTAAAATGGAAAGATCTTTGGATTCTTCTATTATTATGGCAATATGGTTCCATTTCTATGTAAGTGTTCTCAACACTTTTGTTACAATTATCTCAGGCTTGATTTCTTCACCTAGTGTAACCATTTTATGTACAATTGATTTTACTCTAACACAATAATCATCGACTTTTTCATCATCTTTCATTCGGAGATTTTCAAAATCTCACTTCACTGTTTGAAGCCTTACCTGCTTCACTTGATTACTACCCTGGAATCCATCACTCAATGCTTTCCATGCAACTTGTGCAGTCGTACAAGCAATGATTCTGGGAAATATGCTTTTCTCCAATGCAGCTTGGAGATGAGAAAGAGCAGATGAGTTGCTCTTTTTCTCTTCTTTTCATGTTTTCTTGTCTGTGGCACTAAGTGTTGTCCAGTCTGAGGGTTCTGTGTAGCCCTCTTCTATGATGTCCCACAAACCTCTACCTATGAGCAAGGTCTTCATATTTATAGACCAATAATCATAGTCATAATCGTTAAATTTTGATATAGGTAAGCTATTGTGTGAGGCCATAGTTACCAAAAAACTCTCTTTATTTCATAGTTACAATAAAGTACTTTTGTTGTTTGAAATAAGGAAAGAAGAAGAAAGAAGGAAGAGCTTACAAATTTAAGTCAAATCTATCTTGTTCTACTCTATCATTGACTGCTTGTTCCTCTTGATGTGGGGATGCTATCTCTTGATTTACAAATTTATCTGCCACTTCTTCTTCGTTGTCACTTATCTGTATGATTTCTGGTGATTCTGGTTCTAGGATTTCTACTGAAATATTGTAGTGTGTGTACTCTGATTCTTGTGGTTTAGCTTGTACTGATTTTGATTGTTCAAATTGACTCTTGAATGAGTTATCTTCAAAATTCGCTTCGTACCCTGAGTCAGGATGTCTTTGATGTGCGATTACTGCGTTTTGGAGTTGACTAAACACAATGTTGAGTCCATAACCTCTTACCTTTTCATCAAACATTTATGCACCTTCTCTTGCTATAATTTCATATAAGGCATGATAACAGCCATTTGGTCTTATCATCAATGCCCTTTACAAAAAAAACTAAGCCTCTTAGGCTTATTACACACTCTTTCCTCTTAGGAAAGTTTTAACCTCTTTTACAATCTCTGAAATTTTCACAAAATGTGAAATTTACAAGGCTCCAATAATTGACAATATCAAGCCTCTAGGGCTTTTACAATAAAATTTTTAAAATTTAAACTTAATAAAAAAATTAAATATTCATATTTAATAAAAAAATAACTTTATAATTATTAAAAACCTAAGTTTTAAAATAATTATAAATTAGTTTTAATTTTATTAAATTAATATTTAATAATTTTAAATATTCTAAAGTTTAAATGATAAAAAAAAAAATTAATAAAATTTATCCTCTAGCCCATTCGAACCCATGACCTCTTGACTGTCACAAAACTTTTGACCAATGCGCCACAGTGTCTATTTGAAACATAAAGGATCCACGATCCTTTTCTAGCTTGTGCGTCCCGAAGATTAAAAAAAATAAACGAAAAATGTGCCTGGCGGGATTCGAACCCAAGACACCCTACTCACAAGCACTCCTCCTTAGCTGCTCGAGCTACGCCCATGGCTGGGTATGAAGGAGGAAGATTTTCTATTTGGAATGCAGTGGACGGTGATTTTAATAAAAATTGAAATTCTTTTGTCCCACATTGAGCAGGACGAGGGCAAAAATAGGGTTTATAACCTTGGGCGGGAGAGTAATGAAGCGATTACCTTCGGGTAATCAACGATCGCCCCTTTGCCTCCTTTCAATCAATCTCTCCTCGCTATGTTGCTCTCTTTGCTGCCACATTGCTCCTCATCCTCGTGCCACGTGTCTATCTGCGTCATCTCCTGAGTCATCCTCCTCTCGCCATGTGTCGCTTTGTGATAGGTCCTCCTACGTCGCTCTTGTCTCAACATGCTTGTTGTGCTGGCCTGCTCTAGACTTTGCCTCGATCCATGTGCTTCGAACTTCTCTCACCTTGAGCTATGTGTTGTAGGACCCACCTCAACCTCGCTTCGGGTTGTGTGTTATGGGCTTCTCTCACCTCGATCCTCGGGCCTCCCTCACCTCGATCCTTGTGCCCTCTTGGCTTTGGCTCTAATACCATATGTGGTTTGTGAGAGAAAAATTAGGAGCGAATAGAAAATAATATATATTGAACCTTAGAAAATTGAGATTACAATGGTATTTATAATGGTAACTCCAAACGACTTTAGGGAATATAGGGAATTTAGGAAAATAGGAGAAATAAGGAGGAAAAGAGAAAGAAAAATAAAATTGATTCGTCTTGCTGCCCTTGCCATCCAATCCGCCCAATCAGCTGTCGTCCAAGTCAACCTACCTGCCCAGTCAGTTGTCGTCCAAGGAGGTAAAAGGGGTAAGATCCAAAGCTTACAGTTGAAACAAATTTTTACACATTTTTACTCCTTTTTACTCCTTTTACTAGCTTTATTTCCAACAATTGTTTATGGTGGTTGATTTCTGAAATATCATTAGAGGGAAAAGGATTGTTTGTGGTTTCCTTTTCAAAAGTGGTTGGTTGAATGCTTCAAGGTTTTATGAATTGAGAGTTGTGTCTAAACCTTGTTTGATAAGAATAGTTGTTGAAGCCCATTGGTTGTGAAAGAACTTGAGTTAGAAAAGAACATGAGTATCATTGTTATGTGAGATTTGTGGTTGAGCATTGTTGGAAACATTTGAGTTTTTTGATACATACTTGGACTAGGGTTGTGTGAGAAAGAGTTATCCCTTGTGATGATTGGTTGAGTTAAGTTGATTGAGCCAGTCAAGTGATGTATGAAGTGATTGTTCAAGTTCTATGAAACAAACTATTCCATCATTCTATGTTGAGTTGAGATTAAGGTTAGAACATATTGAGTCTCTCACAATTCTCTTTATGGTTTTATAAGACTTGAGTTAAGTTGAGATTGACTTGAATTGAGTTGAGGTTGATTTCAGTTGAGAGTGATATTAGAACATATTGAGTCTCTAACAATTCTCTTTATGCTTCTATGAGTTGATTTGAGTTGAGTTGAGATTGATTTGGATTGAGAGTGAGTTTAGAACATATTGAGTCTCTAAAAATTCTCTTTATGCTTTTATGAGTTGAGTTGAGATTGATTTGGGTTGAGAGTGAGATTAGAACATATTGAGTCTCTAACAATTCTCTTTATGCTTCTATGAAGTTAATTTGAGTTGAGATTGCCATTCATTTTTGAGTTCATTTTGAGTACTACTTGAGCATGATTGATTGAGCCTTTGAGAAGGCCTTTGGGATAGATTTGTGGACAGTTTTGGGATAGCTTTGTGGAAAGATTTGTGGATAGATTTGTGGAAATATTTGGGACAAGTTATTAGTGAGCTTTTTGGAGCAGATTTGGGCAAGTTCTTGGTGAGCTTGCTAGAGTATATTTGGGCAAGTTCTTGGTGAGATTGCTAGAGCATAATTGGGCAATTTCTTGGTGAGCTTGCTTGAGCAGATTTAACAAGTTCTGTGTGAGCTTGTTAAGCAGGTTTTGTGCGAGCTTATTGAGTAGGTTCTATGTGAGCCTATTGATAGAGCTTTGGAGGTGACAGAGTACAGAGGACAGAGTCTTAGTGGATAGTGGATAGATATCTAGCAGCCAACACTGTTGAAGACAGATCTGAGTGAGGAGTATTCAAGTGGAGAGAGGTCCACCAGTTAGTGCAGCAGAGAGACATAGTCTTCTAGAAGATCACATAGCCAGAGTAGAAGGGGAAAGAGTTCTCCTGTGGAAGAGATCCATGAACTTGAGATTATGGTATTAGCATCTCCTTTGGACAGAGATCCATAAATATTGTAATTGGGAGTGATTCCCAAAGAGATTGATTGAGAAGTTTTAATAAAATATTTTCTCCGTGGAGTACCTCACATTGGGGGAACCACGTTAAATCTTGTGTCTCAATTATGTGTGGTGACTTGTGCTCTTGCTTACTACTGTTGTCTGAGTTATTAATGCACACTGCTATATTTAGTTATTGCAATTAAGGACATTAATTGATATTGGTTTGGAAAGAAAGTAAAAAGTGGTATTATATTGTTCACCCCCCTCTCAATATAAGCTTGTGTTCTTCAGATAGCCCTATTTAAAGCATTGTATGGTCAAAAACCTCCATCCATAGTAGACTATGTTCTAGGATCCTCCATGGTTGCCTAAGTAGGTGTTTTGTTACAATAATGATGGCTGGTACTTTAGCTTCTTAAATGTAATATGACCCAAGGCCAAATATGCATGAAGCAACAACAAGATTCATACCATTTTGAATGACAATTTAATGTAAGAGATATGGTCTTTTTGCATCTACAATCCTATAAGCAATTGCCCTTGAAGACCAAGTCTAGTCAAAAGTTGGCTCTTTGATTTTATGGTCCTACAATGTTGTGTGTTGCATTGGTGAATTGGAATATTAGTTGGAGCTTCCACCATCTTCTTGCATCCATCCAGTATTTTATGTATTTTATCTCAAATAGGTTATTAGCCAAAATGTGCAGTCCTAGATAGAGTTTCCAATACTAGATGAATAAGGTTGAATCCTTCTCCAACGTAAAGTAGTATTGTGATCCAAAGTTTGTCATCTTTGGTCTCGATAAATTTTGGAGTTCCTCATAAAGTGGTAGGACCATCTAAAAGGATATGTTAAATGGACCTTGAGAGAATTTTCTAGTCTTTTCTAGCTTTGATAATAAGGATTTATGAAGGGTAACCATGTAATAGCTCCACTATAAACATATTAGCTATATTTATTTTTATTAGCTCATTCTCTAGGTTTAGAGAGTCAAGCTTTGAGCATCAAGGTTAGGATTAATGTTGATTTAATCTATAAATAGGAATAATTATGTGGTAGTTGGATTATTTCATATTTGAATTTGAGTCGTATTTGTTATGCATATGAGACTTTGCCCTATCGAAGTGGCTATGACAGTTCACCCTCTCTAAGTGGCTAAGAATTTGCATTGATATGAATCTAGGATTTGATTATTGCATATTTGATTTTATAGCAATTGAATCTAAATTATTATCAATATTTGGATAATGTTATTTGCACATTATTTGAATTTTTTCAATTAGTTATATGGGATTGAAATGGGACCCATCCATATTACATCATCACCACATAGTGGTATTACAACAAAGCTTGGATATTATCCATGTATCGCTTGGCAATATTTGAACCTTGGTCTCCTCCTTAAATGTTGAGGAATCTAACCAGTTGAGCTAATGCCACTTGATTAAAATTTAAGTTTACATGGGTTTTTATGAGGGTTCCCAGGCCCCTAGTACCGAGGTTTGAACTTGGGTCTCCTTGATGAATATCCAAGGACTTACCACTACAGTATCCCTCATGGATATTTTGTGCATTATTTGATTGCTACTGCTATTGCTATAAATTATTGAAGTTTTTTCATAATAGTTTTGTTCTAGGTGGAAGATCAACAAGATGCCATATTTTCTTTATCAATGCTTTATAATCAATATTCATGGAATTATTCCATTATTTAACACAATATCTTTATAAACCATTTATAATTCAAAGTTTTATATAAATGTTCTCATAAGGTCTAGGTTGACCTCATTTCAAACTACGTTATGATTTTTTAGTCCTAAATTCAATATGGTTGGAACATCATCAAAGTTTGATCATGAGTTGTATTGAGACACCACTTGGACCTATAAGGGATACTCAAAGAATATGGTTCAAATTGTCTTGGTTTGTCAACTCCATCTAGATCATCTCCATCATCATCATTAAACTCATCATCCTCTTTATCTATGAAGCCTCATTATCATACCAAATAAGTTATTCATTTGAAACACAAGGCTTAGAAGAAGATCTATATTCATAAATCCAATCAAACACAATATCATGGTTGATATACAACTTCTTGATATCAAACTCCATGATATACCCTTAACTCATCCCTATATCTAATAAAAATATTTCTTGAATTTTTCATCCAACTTCATTCACTTTTTCTTTGGAATGTGCATGAATCTTGTTGTTCAAACACTCAACTATGTGACATTATATGTTTGACACCATTCAATGCAACTACGAGTGTATGGTTCAACAAATAATTCATAGTATGTATAACTTTTGCCAAAATTATTAGCTTTAATTTGGCATCACTTTGTGCACTTCACACCATATCTTGAATAATATGATTATGACTCTCTACAACACCATTTTATTGAGGCATATAAGTAGTTGTCAATTATCATAGAATGTTATTTTAATTTAATAAGGCAAAAAAAATTATTGATGTACCCCCTCAATCTAAGTAGATGACTTCGAAATAATTATCAATAAATTTTTCCACGCAAGTTTTGACTCTTGAAAAAATGAAAGGTTTCATTTTCATATACAAGTAATACACCCACATTCATTATATATGACCATAAATAACAATTAGAAATATATACAATCATTAAAACTTAGATCCATGCATTTAAATAGATTGGTGTATGCCAAATTGAGTAGACTAGTCACTCAACAACTTCTTGAGCCAAATGGGAATCGATGCTACTTTCCTACTAGGAAACTCGTACAAATATCACAAGTCTTTATCAATGAGAGAAGACCTCTAACCATGGCATGGTTGTAGAGTGATTTTAGGTAGAAAAAAATTATATGTCCAAATCACTTGTGCCAAAGTATGGCAAAATCCTCCTCCTTTGTTGGCCAAGCTTGGTTAGTCGTAATACAATTGTAAACTGAAACATCTTGCCTATGCTTGTAGCATCGACAATAATTGTTGAACCTATGGATTTGTCTCAGTTAAGAAAAAAATTCTTATTACCTATTCTATCAAATTCAACTCTGATATTTTGATAAAGAAATTTCTTCATTGATAATAATTTCTCTATGAGCACATTAAGAAATTTAGTTAAGCAATATGCATGTGAACCAAGATGCAAAAGGACATCTCTCATACTAACAATGATATATTTTAAATTATTGCCAAGAGTAATATATCCTCACAAAGAATAATGGTTAAGAGACAAACAATTATTTATGACCTATCTTGAGTCTGATAGCCCCAAAAATATCATACCAAATTAGGCTAGGTTTTGTGGCTATATTAGGAGCTTATCTAAAATAGATAATTTTCTCCTTCTTCATCAAAATTGGTATTTTCTACTACATTTTCATATTGGCATTGAGGTGCATTCTACCTTTTCTATTAAGGACCCTTACATTTCCCTCCTCATGTGAACTTCTGGTTCTTACAAGAAAAGCCTTGTGTAAAGGTGTTTACTTACACTTCTTAAGTCCATAACCTAGTTTCCCACAAATATGATATGTTGCATTGGAATGTGGAGTTTTTTCTTGTCCTTGTTATTGTTTAAAATGCACTTTTTTCTATCATTGTTGGTGCTTGTCGAGGGTCCACCACCTTTCTTCAATTGTATAGACTTCTTGCCATTATAATGCATGACTAAAGCATGTTCATATTTAGTCTTTATTTTCCAAATTGCTTCCTTCTATTACAAAAAAAAATCAATAAGAGTATTGAAAGTCAAGATCTAGTTAGTTACATCTAGGGTTGTCACCAAAATATTGAATGCAAATAGTAGTATTGTTAATACAATTTGAACAAAAACATCATCACTTGGTTTTGCATATTCCTTAAAGCAAGGATCACAACTCAATAATTATTTATAGAAAAACCTCTAATTTCTAATAGATCTTCATCTTCAAACAATACAATTGACTCTATAGGTGTAGAATCTTATTCTAATTTTTAGATTCAAACATCATGTTGAGTTTATCCCATGCATCTTTGGTAACTATTACATCATAAATGTACAATTGAATTACATCATATATACCAGGAATTATGATTATATGGGTTTAATGGTTTACTTTATCAGACTTCCTTTATTCATTGGGGTCAGTGTTATATCTATATGCGGTGCTTGAGACCACTCCATGTAGATCCTTAAACTCAATGTAAACTTTCAACTTCATTTTCTAGGCAAAAGGATTGTTACCTTTCAACAACTTGGAATTTGATAATATCTTTGAGGCCTTAACAACCATTGCTAGCCTTAAAATTTTTGAAAGTTTGAGTTTGTTGGCTTAAGGTTGAAAAGAGATTTCTATAAATATAAATGCCCCTATACTTGAAATAATGACACCCACCAAACTATGAAAAATAAATATGTGGTGTTGAGCAAAAATATATAGTCCACAAGTCATTCACAATTTATCAAAATATATGAATTCAAATTTTCATATCTCAAGACCTCAGTAAAAATCAATTTTGGATATTCACATGGTGCACATTGGATAATTCATACACATATATTAAAGAAATGTGCCTACTCCATCATTTTTTTTATTAAGTAAAAGAAGAGGTTTTGAAAGGGTCATCAAACCTTTTACACCTGAAAGGAAAAATTCCAAAGAGCCAACCAAAAAGCTACCCAAGAAGTATATAAAAGAGATTAACCCCAACTAAGGGTCCACCTATAACAACAACAAAACAATACAAACAAGAACAAGACAATAAAGGGGATAACCATGGAACACAAAGATATAAGAGAACGCTAAAACACCAACACTATCACCTACAAAAGAAATTAGTCCTCCTTAGCACCTTTTGATCACAGTAGATCCAATCCATTAATATATTTGCTTCATTGATGAACGAAGCTACCATATGCAAGGAATATTTGATAGATTTCAAGATGTTTTGCATCACTTCCCTAGCATTATTAGGGGTATTAAGGGGATCCTAGGGTAAGTTTAGAATATTCCTTTTACACGTAGATGACCCTAAGGAGGCTTTGGCATTCTTTCTCACCAAATGGGATGTGTCTTTTGAATCTTGGGAGTCAGGCATGCACATAGGAGCTTTCTCACCTTTCACGACCAAAGCTTTTAGGTGTTTAGAATGCCTACCTCCATCCTCACCTCCTCTAGAGCCACTCAAAATATTCCCAAGCTTACCCAAATTTTGAACTGAGGCCGTGAACTCTGGAATCTATTCAGATGGGATAAATTTTGAATTACCCAACAATAGAGTCTTAATGGAACTCTTGGAAGCCTACTCCATATTAAAATGCATATACTATACTATTTTTGAAACATAAGGATATTGTGAGTGAGTGCGAGCCAAGAGCGAGTATAAGCTAGAAGTGAGTCCTATAAGGTAACATGGAAGGAAAGTCATATTTGAAAGTCCTTATTGGAAGTTAGGGTACCCTACCTAGAAGTATGGATGCCCAAGATAGAGATAAGAGGAAGAGTGAATATATGGGAAGTTTGATCTAAGAAGCAGATGTTACACCATAAATGATCTCAAGGATGAGATGATCGGGTATTATATAATGGTTCTTAAAAGTAGAGGGTTAATATATAATTTCCATGGATACTGGATAGGGTTTTTAGAGATTCATAATTTGATCAAGTGGAAGTGGGGATTGAATTCAAATTACTCTGACTTTTCTTCCTTAAGATTTTTCCTCATCACATTTTCCAATTCAAAAATTAGAGATAAAATAGTGGGTGGTTGCCCATGATTTAGGGAGGGAGATACCCTTAATATAAGACCATGAAGTGAGAATTTATTTGTTGAGAAAGAAACTATTAAAAAGATTCCAATGTAGGTTAGGCTTTTTGGACTTCCATATTAGCTTATCAATAACAATATTTTGAAGAATATTTGAAATATCCTAGGGGAATTCATCAAGGAGGGACCAACTACTAAGGAGTGAAAGTATATTATATATACCTGGATATGTGTCGCCTTAGTTATCAAGTTTGAGTTCATGTTTGAGTTCGACACTCTTGAAGTTCGAAAGAAATTCGACATGTTTAAAAATTTGAAATAAAATTCGACATAAAATTCGATATATTATAAATGTACATATATCCTTTCAATGTTATGTAAATAAATTAGTAACTAAGAAACTCAAATCAAGACTTGAAACATTAATAATTCCTTTGTCATATAATGGTGCCACATTAATATTTCTAAGCTTATACAATATATTTTAATGGCGCCATTTTAAATAGTTTTTCTAGAAAAAAAATACCATTTAATTTTACTTTAAACATTTAAATATAGTTTTTTTAAATGTATTAAAAGAATGTAAACCTACTTTCTACATTTTTAATATAAAACTTTTACTTAAATGTATCATATATATATAAACATTAAAATTAAATGTAAAAAATATCTTATTTAATTTTATTTTTTATTAAAATATATAAAGCAAAAATATGAGAAAATTCATATAAAAATAATAAATCTATTACAATAAATCACAACAAATTTATTTAACCCAACAAAACTACTAAATTATAGTATAGAGAAAAATCTAATGTAGTTGCAGAAGCTACAACTTGCAGTCATAACTATTGCCAAATCTGTAGAGTTTTTGATGTTGTAAATATTTAAAAAAATCAAATATAAAGGAAAAAAATCAAATATAAAGGGGAAAACACATGCAAAAAAATTCCCGCATGCATTTTTTCCTTCTTGTGTGCGTTGCCCAATTTTTTCCTACCAAATTTAGGGTTGAAAACATATGCAAAAAAAATCCCTCATGCATTTTCCCCTTCCAATGTACATTCCCCACCTATTTTTTGCCCATTCTTTTTTTGTCGAATTTAAAGTTTATTCGCCAAACTTATTTGCTAGGGTTTTAAGTTCGATGAGTTTCAAATTTTATCTAAAAAATTCGACGAATTTGATAACTAAGTGCGTCGCTATGGATATTTCAAATTCTTTGCCATAATGCATTAAGATATAATTTAAATTAAAAAATTAGGATCAACAAGTGGATTAAGAAAATATTGCATTCGGATGTTGCAATTGTTGAGACTGGACACATGGAAAAAGATTACAAAGTGAAAATGATGAAGAGAAATTTTTTTTGGTCATGAGACACACTTCCAGATGAAGCAAAGAAATTATATTGTAATAAAAGTTGGATTAGATCAAGGATATTCCACTCTAAACAAAGAGACAAAGAAATCCTATATACAACATCATATGGAAAATGCCACCATAGTTTACTCAGATCAAATGTTAGAATAAACAAAGAAGGATACAATGAATGAGAAAGTGAAACATACAAGTTCAAATTCAAAAGGAATTAAAGATACAAAGAAAGATATGGAGGAAAGTTTTAAACTAAAGACGATGGAAGAGGTCAAGTTTATTCTATGTAATTTATTTTCATTTTTATCAAGTAGTATGGAATCTTCTCCCGATAATAGAAATGAAAGTATTGTAGAGGATATCCTTTTAAAGTTTCAATAGCAACATAGTAAGGACATGAGGATGGAGGAAATCCATAACGATTTAGGGTTTTTAGGGCAACATGAGAAGGTAATTGTTATGGAGTGTCCTTATACTTAAGGGTTTATAGTGCAACATAAAGAGAAAGTGCTTTTGAGGTTATTTCTTGCACTTTAATTCCTTTAGAGTAAGAGAAATATATAGATGATAAGTCTCACTATGAGCAGTGTAAAAAAATTTAAGAGAATGATGAAGATGAAAATGTTGGTGGGAAATAAAAAATGTTGGAATTTACAATATTTTCTTGAAATGAACAGAAGCAATCCATCCATTCAAACTTATACAAAAAGTGTAAAAGGAAGAAAGAAAATAAAAGAGAGAGAGAGAGATTTGGGGGTACCCATATGCACCATAAATAATCATTATATCTATAGATAAAATTACACAACATTATGATAAGCAAATGAGGAGTAGAATGGGGGGTATTTATACCTATACCAAAATGCCAATTACATAAAAAATAATAATCTAAGCTAACATAACAAAAGGGTTTAATGTTAATTACAAGTTATAAAGTGGGTTTATCCATGACAAGGTTATTCATGGCCCATAGGGCTTACATAATAAAATATTACAATAAATTAATACATTGTCTAATAAAGTGCCTTGATGCCTATCCAATATATCATACAATGTCAACCTTGGCCATGAATGATATTACAATTTCAACAAAAAATAGAGGAAGACCCAATAAGCAAAAATAAAGAGAAAAATAACCTTAGAGGGATATTAATGTGGAAAAACCAAAGTAAATAGCATAAGTGTTAATAATAAGGGGGGCTAAACTCACAAATAAAAAGTTATGGTAAAAATGATATCTTGGAATATTAGGAGCATGAATAAGACCCTAAAAGAAAAGTAATTAGGGGATTGATAGGATGTAATAGAGAACATATTTATAGATATGGAAATTGGGTAGCAAATATTTTAGATATCCACGATGTTGATTTCCATCTTAAAAAAATTCAAATTTTAGAAGGCAATTGGATAAGTGGGATTTTATCTCTTAATAAAATTGATACAAATAAGTTGATTGTAGAAACGTAGCAGTTTTAGGAAGGTAACAAATATATTTAATATAAAGGAAAATGGAGAATATATTTGATAAAAGACAAATTCAATATGGTTTAATTAACTTGATAATAATGTGATCTTTTGTTATTTTAATGGGAGTGGCCTCCAATAGAAGCCACATGTAACTTATTAAAGAAAAAAACAAGGATGTTAAGTGATACCACTCAAGTTATGAGGAGTTAAAAAACATGTAAGGGACCAAAGCCCCTACCCATAACACTTGGAATAAAAAATATATTATTTCCAATCAAATGACATTCTCTTTCAAATGAAATAGATGATGCTTACTTTCCAAACTAACGACATCACACCTGATCTCCATAGTTGATTTATGCAATTAGATAACTCCTAATGAGGATGAATTAGAGTATACTTATAATTAGTCACACTCATTGATTTGAGATCCAATGTCACAAAGACGATATTTATTTAGGGTTCATTGTTACCATGAATAAAAAAACTCAACACTTACTACTTGATAATGCCCAAAAATGTTCTTAAAAAAATGCTTCACTACTCATATTCAGAACAACATTGCTTGATTTAAATTCTTCTAACACCCTCTTCCACTTCAAAGCATCGCCATGAAATCATCTCACGACCATTATCTTACCTTCAATCTTCTCTGTCAAATAAAATATGTCTTCTTTATGGTGCTTTAGGTTTTTCACAAGAGTTAGGATGTCTTGGTCTCAAAAAATGACTCAATTTGCATATTGTGTCTCTAACATCATCCAACAAATAAATTTTTAATATTTTAACATTTGATAACCCATTATTTTAATGCCTTAGAAGTGACTCAGCTTGGAAACATCTTAGCCTTATGTCTTGCTATGTCTCTAGCATAAGCTTTGGAAACATGTTTCACACCTTGCATGGAGAAATATTACAATAAATGGTACCTCATATTTTAGAACACCACCAACAACTTTCTCCTTGATGGAGTGGACATCTCAATGCCTTGGTATCTCCTTGAATGACCCTTTGCATACTTTCGATGATCCTCACTTGAGTCAGGTGACTCCTTTAGACAACTCTCTTTTCATATTGGATAGACTACCAATTCACTCTAGAAAACCTGATCTTCATAATTCAAGATGACCCTTTACTGATGGTCCTTGACTAAACATATATTAAACAATTTTTTTTTACTTGGCCTAAAAATCCCTTCCTCTTAATGATGAACATTCAAACAATATCTTTACTTAAGTTATAACAATGCTTCACCACCTTTTAATCTCTCAGTGTCTTCCTTATTTCTTCAGCCAAGACATCAATAAACAACTCATGTAAAACATCTCATTTGGTTGCTTTCAACATGTTTAAATTTCTCTAACAAACAACATGCACCAACTTGTCATTGACAACATGTAATTAAATTCACCAAATTTTGGTACTAACATTTTACGAATGACTCATTTGTTGATAACTTTTAAGCAATAAACAACCCACACTTTATTGGAAATTTGAGGTATTTTATGTTGTCATTGATGTCACATGGATCACATTTAGTTTTGGTGGCCAAAGTATTTCATAAATAAGCATTTATGATATTTTGGAAAGCATGAATATATATAGGGTTTTTGTGAAAACCAAGGTAGACAAAATAAAAGGTTTTAAAAAAACCATGGATGGCAAATTTGAAATGGGTTTTTCTTAAAACCTAGGTTGGCTTTTCGTTTCATCGAAAAAGGTGCCCCAGTGATGGAGATATTTAATTTTAAATATTTAAGTTTAAATTTTAATTATTTAAAATTTAAATTTAAAATTAAATGTTAATTTATAGTGTCAACGTAAAAAGAAAGGAGGAGGCACATAATATTAAAGTTTAATTTATAGCGCCACGTCAAAAGAAAGGAGGAAGGCATATATAAATATGCCACCTAATGTTTTGATTGATTCCCCATGTCCTCGATGATGGTGATGCGTTTGAATTTCTAAGGAAGTGAAAGGTGCCAGCATGTTAAAGAGTGTGCAAAGGGTGTTCATTCGAATAGGGAGCAAAGGCGTCGCAACTCGTTCGAATACAACAGAGAAAGGAGGAAATAAAAGGAAGGGAGGTCCCTTACCAAGCATCGTAGGCGCTTGTGGCCTAGCGGCAAGAGGAAGGCGCGTAAGAAGTTGAAGCACCAGTAGATCCAAAATTCGAATCTCATCGATGCTGGTTTTGCAAAGTGAAAGGGAGGACTATTTTGGCGCACGTGGTGTTTGAGGACACACTCGGAGCAAACAAATAGAAGGTTTGCGCTCACTGTTCTATGTGAGCGGTTGGCTCACATGGTTGTTGGAACCACGGTTAGAGTGGTGCAAGGGCAGCGACCAGGGATCGAATCCCACTAAGGACAAAGGCAAGTTAATAATTTTTCCTAATATTTTATTTTTCTAAGGTTGCCCTAGGAGAGATAAGGGTTGTGATGCATGTTGAGAAAAAGAGAGATTTGTGGTGATTTTCCTTTTAGAAGTATATCATATTATATATCGTTGGAAAGCTTATTTTGAGGGCTATTTGATTAACTTGCTTAGAGGGAGAAATAAGGTGTATTTAAAGAGATATTTATGTTTTTTTAAAGGGGTTGAAGAGTGAAGGCTATTTTGTTCTTTTTCAAAAGTGATTAATTATTTCACAAGGGGACATGATGCATTTTGTTGAGTAGGAGTGATAAGGTGTTATTTGAATATTGTTGTTGTGATATTAATCATGATCTCTAACCCATGTTGAAAGTTGAAAAAGAAGTTTGTTGAGTGTGGTTGATTTCCAAAGAGGTTTCTTCATCTTCTTAAAAGGTATGGGCACATTCTCCTATTGATTGATTATGGTGGTTGATTTCTGAAATATCATTGGAGAGAAAAGGATTGATTGTGGTTTCCTTTTCGAAAGTGGTTGGTTGAATGCTTCAAGGTTTTCTGGTTTGAGAGTTGTGTTTAAACATTGTTTTATAAGCATATTTGTTGAAGCCCATTGGTTATGCAAAGAACTTGAAAAGAACATGAGTATCATTGTTATGTGAGATTTGTGGTTGAGCATTGTTGGAAACATTTGAGTTGGTTGATACATGCTTGGACTAGGATTTTTTGAGAAAGAGATGTCTCTTGTGATGATTGGTTGAGTTGAGTTGATTGAACCTAGTCAAGTGATGTGTGAAGTGATTGTTCAAGTTCCATGAAACAAACTATTCTATAATTCTGATTTGAGTTGAGATTGAGATTAGAACATATTGAGTCTCTAACAATTCTCTTTATGCTTCTATGAGTTGACTTGAGTTGAGTTGAGATTGATTTGAGTTGAGATCATTGTGGATAATTGTTGTCATCCATTGTAGAGTGCTTTGCCATTCATTGTTGAGTTCATAATTGAGCCTTGCCTTTGTAGATTTGTGGATGAGATTTGAATGCTACTTGAGCATGATTGGTTGAGCCTTTGAGAAGGTCTTTGGGATAGATTTCTGGATAGATTTGTGGCAGTTTTTGTGCATGATTGATTGAGCCTTGAGAAGGCTTTTGGGACAGATTTATGGACAATTTTTGGATAAATTTTGAGCAAGTTCTTAGTGAGCTTGTTGAGCATATTTTGAGCAAGTTCTTAGTGAGCTTGTTGAGTAGATTTGGACAAGTTCTATGTGAGCTTGTTGAGCAGATTTGGACAAGTTATGTGTGAGCTTATTGAGCATATTTGGACTTCGTGTGAGCTTGTTGAGCAGATTTGGACAAGTTATGTGTGAGCTTGTTGAGCATATTTGGACAAGTTATGTGTGAGCTTGTTGAGCATATTTGGAAAAGTTATGTGTGAGCTTGTTGAGCATATTTGGACAAGTTATGTGTGAGCTTGTTGAGCAGATCAGTGGAGTGCCTAGCTGAGAAGATCAATGGATTTCCTACCTGAGTAGATTAGTGTGTTGCCTAGCTAAGCAGATCAATGGATTGCTTAGCTAAGTAGATCAATGTGTTGCCTAGCTGAGAAGATCAGTGGATTGCCTACCTGAGCAGATCAGTGTGTTACCTAGCTGAGTAGATCAATGTGTTGCCTAGCTGAGAAGATCAGTGGATTGCCTACCTGAGTAGATCAGTGTGTCACCTAGCTGAGCAGATCAGTGGATTACCTACCTGAGCATATCAGTGTATTGCCTAGCTTTGAGCAGATCAAAGTAATCATTATATTGGATAAGGATCCTTATTTTTGTGTGAAATATTATAAGGAGATTATCTTGTGGAGTACCCCACATTGGGGGAACCATGTTAAATCTTGTGTCTCAATTATGTGTGGTGACTTGTGCTCTTGCTTACTATTGCTATCTAAGTTATTAATGCACATTGCTATATTTGGTTATTGCAATTAAGGACATTAATTGATATTGGTTTGGAAAGAAAGTAAAAAGTGGGTGTTATATTGTTCACCCCCCCTCTCAGTATAAGCTTATGTTCTTCACACTTCACTTTGGATGAACTTATTTTAACAAGAAGATAACCCATGATTCTTTTGTTAGAACTTCATTGAGTGTTAGACATTGTCTTAAATATTTTAGACATGTATCTATGAGACAACACAATAAACGTTTGAATATCAAATGACATTAGCTCAACTGTTAGATTCCTCAACATTCAAGGAGGAGATCCAAGTTCAAATATTACCAAGCAATACATTGATAATATCCAAGCTTTGTTGTAATATCACTATGTGGTGATGATGTAATATGGGTGGGGTCCATTTCAATCCCATACAACCAATTGAAAAAATACAATAAACGTTTGGATGACAATTCCATATGACATCTACACTGGACAACCCATTTATGTTGAGTAGTCCAACTACGTGATATCTTACAACTCACCAAACAACTAACTTCAACTCCTTCAAATACCTTCATATGACACTCGCTTAAGACATAGTCTCTTCGCAAACCTCTTCAACTATATGCATTATTTTCTTCATCATGAAAATGACCCTCAAAATCGATAGCCATTCCATGGCACTTACAAAAAATTATGTCTTGGTTATCGAACAATATCTCAAATGTTTGTATGGACAAATATTGAGCATTGAGTTCCACTCAAATGCTCTACTTTTTGGTTTCAAATCTATAGAGAAAACAATAAAAAGGACATGAATGTCCTCTTTTCCAACCTAATCAACAAGGTATTCTCCTTCTTGCATAAACATAATCATTAAATTTATCTCCTAGATTGGCTAGGAAAATCACAAATTTCAAGCAATATCTTCCACTTTACAACTCTAATCTCACCTTTTGAATGTTGAAGCTCTAATGCTAAATGATGAACACCAATTGGTTGTGATTAACTTTGTATTGATGTGATAATTGTGTATATACAATAAAGAATTAAGAACAAAGAGGTATTTGGTTGTAACTACCTTGCAACTAACAAAACATTTTACATAATTTTCCTAACACAATTATCCTTAGATATTTTGTTTTCGTTACAAGTGGGCTAAATACACATATTGTTGTCACATCAATTAAACAATATCCAAATTGCCTTTTTTATCAAAGATATTTTTCATCTTTTTTAAATTGCTATGTTCGTAATCTACTCCTTGACATAATTTTCATTAATAGATAAAATTTCACTTGGCAGTTTGCCTTCTAAAATTTGAATTTGGCCCACATAAAGATCAACACTATGAATGGCTAAAATATTTTATACCAAATTCCCTTCCCTATGAATATGTTGACTATGAGAACTTGTTAATTCCCTAACACCTATATTTGTAGGGGTCTTATTCATACCTCTAATATTCCAAGATATCATTTTCATCATTGCTTTTGTTTTTATATGTGCATTTACTTCCATTTCTCGTTGACACTTGCTTTTGTTTTCCCATATCAATATCCCTTTATGTTTTCTTTTCTCTTTGCTTTTGCTTCTTAGGTCTTCTTCTAGCTTTTCCATTCACACCAACATTTTCATCTTCAACAATCTCTTTGATTTTTGTACATTATTCATAACAATACTTATCATCTATTTGTTTGTCTTGCTTTGAAGAATCTAAAATGCAAGGAATAACTTAAAAAAAAAACTTTATTCTTTATGTTGCCCTAGAAGCTCTAAAGTGCAAAGATGATCCTCCATAGTAATTATCTTCTTATGTTGCCCTAAAAACCCTAAATTTCCATGGTATCCTCCAACCTCATTTATTTTTTATGCTACTCTTAGAACCCTAAAATGCAAGGGATGACCTCTACACTATTTCCATTTCTACTGCAAGGAGAGGAATTTATACTACTTGAAAATGAAGGCAATTTATCTAGACTAAAGTTGACTTCTTCTACCTCCTTTATTTTAAAATTTTTCTCCACATTTTCCTTTGCATCTTTAATTCCTTTTGAATTTGAAGTTGCACATTGTACTTCCTCATCCCTTGTATCCTTTTTTGTTTCTTCTAACAATTGATCTAAGTGAACTATGATGGCTTTTGTCATCTTATGATACATGTAAGCTTTCTTTACCTCTTTTTTTGGAGTGAGTAATCATTTATGAAATCTAAGTTATATTATTGTATGTTCTTCTTGGTTTGTCTTGGAGTTTATCTCATGACCATTTTTTTACCTCTTTCTCCATCATTTTCATTTTGCAATCTCTTACCATGTGTCCAGTCTCATAACATTTATGACATCAAAATGCAATATATATATATATATATATATATATATATATATATATATATATATATATATATATATATATTCTTAAAGTAATACGAAGTACAATGGGTAGCACAACTAGGGGCCACACTCTCCAAGGGTATAGGAATAGGGGGTCTCCCTATGGTTCGAACTCAGGTCATGGAAATTGGTAGGATACCTAGGAATAGATATTTGGGGATATATTATTATATTGTATAAGGGTTGGCATGGGCCACACATAACCCAAGGTTGATTGTATTATAATATTATATTATATTTTAATATAATATAATATTAGTAGTAGGCTCTCCAAAGTAGAATAAGAATATGGATATATAAAGAAGAGATATTTGTCATTGTAAGGGATTCATATCATTGAAGAAGAATCTTATGTAATCGTCGTGCCCACGAAGTGGCCTCTCATCTTGGGAGATCTTGTGGAATTATTCCTTCCTTAAGGATTATTATTGGTGTTGCCCTACCTTAAGGGTATTATCTATCTCTCTCTCATTTGTGGATTGTTATTGTGGATAATGTATTGTGGATGAATGATTTGATATTTATGCATATTGGTGAATGGTTCATGTTTAATAATAATAGTTTTACAACAGAAATGAAATGCCAATGCCATATCGCTGGGGTGTCCCCATAAGGACCAAAATGCAATATTTTCATAATCCACTTGCTGGTCCTATTCTCTTGATTTAGATGTAATCTTAATGGATTGTGGCAAAGGTTTTAAAATATCCATAAGAACACATTATTTAAGAATACACACGCTTTTCCTCCTTAGTAGTTGGTCCATCCTAGCTTATATAGGGTATTGTCATTATTCTTGAAAACATCCTTATTGACAAGCTGAAATACAAATTAAAAATGCTAACCTATACTACAAGCTTTTTAATAGTCTCTATCTCCAACAAAAATACTCACTCTATGGTCTTAAATATAGGGCAACTCTCCTCCTAAAGCCTCCACCCATTATTTTATCTTTGATTTATAAATCTAAGAAGGTAACAAGGAATAAACCTTATGAAAAAAAGGTTATCAAGTAGTTTGAATTCAATTCCACTTCCACTTGATCTAATTTTGATTCTTTGAGAACCCTAACTAGTACTCATGGAACTTACATATTAATCTTCTACTTTTAAGGACCATTATATCATGCTCAATCATCATCTTTGATAATCATTTGTATTGTAACATTTACTACTTAGACAAAGTTTGTTATAAATTTGCTCTCCTTTTATCTCCAACTAAAACATCATTACTTTCAATTAAAACTTTCAAATATTACTTTTTTTTCAATACTACTTAACTTTTTCTTATAAAAATTGTTTATTTTTTAAAATTTCTAAAAAAAAATATAAGCTCACTCCTACTTGCATTCTCTTTATGGACACTTTCTCTTTCTCCAAAAACCATTATTTTTATGTTATTTACTTGTACCCCAAGAAAACTAATATGTAACCCTAAGGGAAAAAGCTATAATAAATTAACATTTCCATAATAAAAACTTTGACCCTATTCCCATATATCAATATATGGCACATATTCAATTACTTATTTATTCCCACATATATCTATACCGCTAAATCTAATTGCGTTCCATTATATCCTTCCCCTCTTGACAAAAAAAACCTAACCCTAATCGACCTCAGAAACTAATCAACGGCGTAAGCGTCACAGAGAGAGCAACCAACGGATCATATCCACTCTCCAGTTGTATGAAGGAGCGTCGGTTTGGCTACATTATATTTATTGCTTTTGCTTCTCACTAATCCTCCGCCTTGCTCTTCTCCTTCCGAAGGTCGTTGCTGTTGTTGATCTGTGACCGCCTCTCTCTCTGGGAATCGAACTTTATACCTGTTCAAGTTTCTTCTGTCCGAAATGGTACGTTTTCTTCTCCGTTCTACCGCATAACTATAACAAAAAGCTGATATCTCGTCTCCTCTCGCTGTTTGCTGGATTAATCTTGTCTTTCAAATCGGTCTCGTTAATTTTTGTTGTTTTTTAAGTTGTTCTTTGAGGTTGGGGTTTAATATATAAGTGGATCGATGTTTTGTGGCCTAGATGGTTGAGGATTTAACATTTGGAAAAGGGGAAGTGGGTGTAGGGTTTTAGGATAGGTTTTGGAAACAGGGAATGGGATGGTTGCGGCAGTCCTGGTTGGAGGGATTAGGGTTTGAAGATAGGATATGGGTTTATGGTCTGGTGCTACAGATAACAGGATTGTGAAATAAAGATCTGTGGCTTTAGGGAGAATGGTGAAAGTGAGATTTTTTTAGTTTTTTGCTAAAAACAGTGTGAGTTAAAAGTGGTGGAAACACAAATATGTCGTTTTGCAAGGTGTAAGGTTCAAGTTCAATGGGTCTTTTACCCTAGGCCCTGCTAATCAAAGGGTTTAAGACTTTATATATGCATTTGGTGGCCTTCGGACTCTAATGGCATTTTGGCTTGGATATATCCTGCCTATTTTTGCCGAGGTTTTATCTGTTTTTGAATCCGTTTTGATGGACCAAACTTTTGATTGGAGTGATACTCTAGTGGATTGATTGAAACTGCCAAAGCAATTTCCCCAGTGTCTCTATTTCTAGTTTTTGGTTTAAAGGTGTAAACGAACCTTCTACATCATGTTTATTGGTTTTCAAAACTTAGAGTACAAACATAATAACAAAATATCAAGTTTTTTAGATATATTTTTTTTAGAGGACTTGGGACAAAAGAGGAAGAGAAGGGAATCTATAACGCATGATATTTGAGGAATATATAAAGTTCTGGATGAGGACATTTGAATTCTGACAAATCTATGTACTTGGTTATGGGTATAAAATATCGGATGTTGTCATTTTTAAAACTGGTTATGGGTGAGGCAATTATGCATGTACATAGTTTGACAATATTCAAACCTAGGCCTCTTAGAATTGATATATATATATATATATATATATATATATATATATATATATATATATATATATATATATATATATATATATATATATATATATATCTATTAGTTTTGATACTTGTAAAAATCATCTAAAAGTTTTAGAATGGCGCAACAATGGCAATCATACGCAACGACTGCGTATTGACAACCTATAGGTGCTTTTGACATGTGCCTAACCTTCACATGCTTTTATGCTCCCGTATCCTGTGTACTTTTTGGAACATAACCTTGTTTAGTTCAAACTCAATAGATATATAAAGGGTTTTTAGGTGAAAATGCTTTAGTCTTACCTCGTAAAAAAATGTGTTAAGTTTCGAAGTTCTTTGCAAAAGAGTTCTTTAGGTTTACAAAACAGTCGTTTTTTTTTTGTCACAACCAATCTCTACTGGTTATGTATTTAAACGGTTCCACAATGTCATATTTTCTGTTACTTGAGCCCAAATAGCTTAGCCACTTTTCAAAATTAATAAGTGCAATTAATCATGGGCATAATCATGTAAACCACAGGAAGGCACAATTCTTGTTCTTGACTAGACGCGTATGCAATTCTGCATTTATAACACACTTCCTTTCATCAAGGGAATTGCTGGATATTAAAATCAACTTAGTATTATTTCAAGACAAAATGAAGTGAAAGTCAACCCCCAAATGAAAATTCCATGGTGTTTATGTAGGCAATCATCTATTTCCAAATGCGGCAATCCGTGACTTTTATGAGCCGACTGCTGCAGGATTTTCTACTTACATTAATTAAGGACCATTTTTAAAACTTAGTATTATTTCCACATGTTAGAGACTTTCATATTGAAAATGTTTGCTGTGGCACTAACAAACAATGTCATAGCACTTTTTCTGTTGGTAATGGACAGACTGATGCTCCTAGTATTTCTCGAAGTGAGTAATGGGTTCCGTAATAGACTATTCTCTAAAGTGCTGTGTATTTGTTATTTCATTTATTTGCAGGTCCTTTCTAATGACATCGACTTACTTCACCCTCCAGCTGAGCTGGAAAAGAAAAAGCACAAGTTGAAAAGGCTTGTCCAATCTCCAAATTCGTTTTTCATGGTATATACTTGTTCAGTAACATGTTTCTTTTACTTGATTTTGGAAACAGCTAGCTGTTTTTTACACATTCTATTCAACTTTTGCAGGATGTGAAGTGCCAAGGATGCTTCAACATGTAAGTAGTTTTTGCAGATTGTTTGGTTTTATTTGGAAATTTAAGTGCTGAAATTATAGTTTTGTTTTGTTTGGAACTACAATGCTGAAATTTGTTTCTGTAAACACTATTACTGCAATCATATAATATATGTTGCTTGGTTCATGCAGCACTACTGTTTTCAGTCATTCCCAAACAGTTGTTGTATGTGGGAACTGCCAAACTGTTCTATGCCAGCCAACTGGAGGAAGAGCACGCCTAACTGAAGGCTGCTCTTTTAGAAAGAAGGGTGATTGAGTACAGTCGATTCATAAAGCTAATATTAATGAGGTGCTACTGTGAATGTGTCTCTGTAATTGCAAGCAATTGCTTGTTTAATAGTCACAACTTCGAGTTATGATTTAGTATCCTATTAGAATGTTAGAAGACTTGGAAGATCTGTGTTCAGTGGGCTTACAGAATGTGTTTATAAGGTGAGATTACAGCAGGTTTTCATCTTATGAGGTTTTGCTACAGTTTGTTTAATTTTTAAGCGACATGAATTTTGCTTAGAATTCTTAAATAGCTCTTCTTTCATTGTTTACTCAACAAATTTTTGCTGCACGGAAATGTCATTTTAACAATTTTAACATTTGAGATAGGATGGATGACATTGCTTTATGTTGTTGCTTATTACCGAGCTTTTATTATTGTAGTTTGTTCCAATTGATATCCATAGTAGCATGATTTATAATAGTCCTCCAATATTAGGAAAATTTTGTTTGAAGTCGTTAGTGTGCAAAAATTGCTTGATGGTAGTGATATTTCATTTTAGGAGGATTAACTACTACAAAATGTTTGCAGTAGTTAGCTATGAGATTTGCCTGTAAATGATATATTACATACAAGATTCGATTTGGATATTAGCGTAATAGTTTTAAACTTTGGTGTGTGCAAGTGATATGAGAAGTGAAGTATGGTAATCAAAGATGTATGAATTGGTATCTGACCGTGTAGTTGGTAAACTGTTATGGATATCTAAATTGCTGGATTTTTCATTTGGAGTTTCATACCAGATTATGTTGCTTTAAGAATCAAATCAAGGGCAATTTGTACATTGCCTGAGTCCTCTTTTCTCTTATTGGTTGGTTGGTAGTGGCAATGGCAAGTGCTGGTTAGTTGATGGTTGGTGGGCTGACGGGTAAGATACAGTTTGACTGTGACTTCACCTGTGGGTCCAGGGTTTATGGAGATTTTTCTGTACAACCCAAAAGTAATAATTTACTTATAAAATTTTAAATAATAAAATTAACCTTTTTCCTCCGTTTGGTTGACATTGTTGTTTGGGGTGTTGCCTCAAAATTGCAAACAGGCCACGTTTATTTCTTTTTGAAGTGTGGGCGTGGGGAATTCGCGATTTAGTAATCATCAAATTTAGGAATTGAAATTAACAGCTTAATTAAAAATGAGGTCTTAGTGAAAATGAAATGCCGTAAATCAAAATATCCAATTTTTTTTAACAAACTAAACAAACTGCAACTTTCATTATATACGGCTATTGGCTTATATTAGGGTATATAATGGAATTGTCTGTGGTAATGGGATTGAAATTATTTTATCTGGAAATATAACAAATTTAAAAGCTGAAGAATCTAAGAGGATGAAATTATGTTATTTGATAATTTTATCTTTATTATGTCATAATTCATCGCGGTAATATATCAAATTTGAAAGCTGAAGAATCAAAGAGGGTGAACTTACAGTTTTTGATAATTTTAAAAGAACATTTAAAATTTATATGGTATTTAACATTTATTTATTTTTTAAATGAGTTTTTAATATTTATAAATTGTTTTTGAAGATATATATTTTTAATCGATTACATTTGATTGGAACAAGTCATTACAGTATGTATTGCTTGGTTAGAGTTAATTTAATATTTATAAATTATTTTATATATTTTTGGTTAGAGTTAATTTAATATTTATAAATTATTTTATATATTTTTGATTTTTTTTATTTTATGTTAATTGATTATATGTGATTTGGTTGGTAGAGTTGTATGTATTTGCTTGGTTAGAGTTAATTTAATATTTATAAATTATTTTATATATTTTTGAATTTTTTTATTTTATGTTAATTGATTATATGTGATTTGGTTGGTAGAGTTGTATTTATCACCTTAGAGTTGTATTTATCACGTTGAAACAAATTTGTTAGTTGGGTAGAGTTCAATTTATCACCTTTGAAACAAATTTGTTAGTTGGGTAGAGTTCAATTTATCACCTTTGAAACAAATTTGTTAGTTGGGTAGAGTTCAATTTATCACCTTAAAACAAATTAGTTTGACGTAGTATTATTAGATTAAAATGTTTGCCCGTGAAATTTTAATCGAATGGTATTGAACCAATTACCCTAAATTTTAGGGGTCTTTTTCTAGAAAGGAGATGCTTTATATAAAGCATGTGAATAAATTTAGGTTTTTTAATTTTCAAAAATATTAGTAGTTTATTAAGGTTTTATCTTTTCTTTTTTAAATTTAATTTAATTTTTATTTTATTTAAATTTTTAAAATTGGTAATAATTTATTTTTTAAAAATTTAACCCAATGGTATTAAACCAATTACCCTAAATTTTAGGGGTCTTTTTCCAGAAAGGAGGTGCTTATATAAAGCATGTGAATAAATTTAGGCTTTTTATTTTCAAAAATATTAATAGTTTATTAAAGGTTTTGTCTTTAATTTTTTAAATTTAATTTAATTTTTATTTTATTTAAATTTTTAAAATTGGTAATAATTTATTTTTTAAAAATTTATGTGAAATTGAAATTATTTTATTTATATTATATTAAGATCATTTAATATGGTATACAATATGATAATTATGTATTTAGTGTTTGGCGAGACTACTTTAAGTAATTGTGTATAGCCAGAGACTACTTTAAGTAATTGTGTATAGACAGACTACTTTGAATAATTAGTTACGTTTATTGGAATTTAATTTATTAAATTCATGTGTTTAATAAATTTAATTGATTAAACTGAAGGATTTAAATCTTCTCTGATATGTGCATTCTTCTATCATTTGCCCTGAAACCCATAATATTTCGGACCATGAAGAGATTTTTTAAAGATATTGAATTTAAAAATATTTTATAAGTAGGTCATGTTTAGGTTTAAAAAATTATTGTTAATAATTTAGGGAAGAGTAGTTTTCTCTATATGTCTTTGTGTTGTAATGAATATTTAAACTATTTATTGATTTTTTTGTGATTATAATAGAAGATGGTTTATGAATAAATATTTATTTCAAAATAGAATGAGCCATGGAGAAGGTCAAGCGGTTGATGTTTTATTTTTTATTTTTTTAAATTTTATTAAATATATGTAGATAATTTTTTGTATATTTTTTTTTTGATAAAAATCCGCGGTTTGTTTGTTAGGAGGTTATTTTATTGAATTTCGGGTTTGATTTGTGGAATCCAGCGCGGTCTTTCTTGATGTCCTATTGCTAGATCTAAGGTTTGGGGGTGTTTTTCAAAACCTTACTTGTAATAGGTTTTGAGACTCTTTTAAGACCTCTTCTACTATCAATAAAAAAAAATATGAAGACGGAAATTGTAAAAAGTAATTTGCTTTGAATTTTATTTGATTTAAATTCAGAAGGAACTAATGTGTAATCAAACTTCAGAGCTAACTAGTTAAGTGGTGGTTTAGTTTTTACCTTAAAATCATTTCCATTTTATAAAATAATAAAAAATCATCTTTATTTTCAATAAAAATAGAAGAGTAGTTTGTTCTTGTACTTCATATTTTTTAATACAATATAAAGATTGGAATGAAATAAAAGAAGTGGAAGACCTCAAAATGTCACAAAAATTTTAAATAAGAAGTGAGACTAAACATGTGTTTTCAACTAAAATAAGTATGTAACTAAAAATTGCTGATCATATTAAACAGTAAATAAAAATTGTTGATCATTACAATTTTATATCATATGAAATTGTAATGTATATTTTAAAATATTTATTGATTCTTTTGGTGATTATAGTAGAAAATGGTTCATGAAGAATTATTCATTTCAAAATAAGAGGCTAAGAAAGTAGTTTTTTTTTTTAAATTGTAAATATCATTAGATGTTAAAAGCCAAACAGTAAATAAAAATTATTGATCTTACAATTTTATATCGTATGAAATTGTAATGTATATTTTAAAATATTTATTGATTCTTTTGGTGATTATAGTAGAAGATGGTTCATGAAGAAATATTCATTTCAAAATAGAATGAGCCATGGAGAAGGCCAAGCGGCTAAGAAAGTAGTTTTTTTTTTTTTTTTAAATTATAAATTTCATTAGATGTTAAAGGTCATCACTGATGAAGATGGAAATTGTAATAAGTAATTTGCTTTCTATTTTATTAGATTTAAATTCAGAAGGAATTAATGTGTAATCAAACTTCAGTGCTAAATAGGTAAGTGGTGGTTTAGTTTGTACCTTGAAATCATTTTATAAAATAATAAAAAATCATTTTTATTTTCAATAAAAATAGAAGAGTAGGTTGTTCTTGTACTTCATATCTTTTAATACAATATAAAGATTGGAATGAAATAAAAGAAATGTAAGACCTCAAAGAAAGTCACAATTTTTAAATAAGAAGTGAGACTAAACATGTGTTTAAAACTAAAAAATAAGCATGGAACTAAAAATAAAAAATGTTGTTGATCATATCAAACGGTAATAACTTAATTGATTAAATTCCTGCTTAATACAATTATGTGGTCATGATATAATATGGTGAGTCATATTTCAATCCCATGTAACTAATTAAAAAACATGCAAGATGGTGAGTCCTATTTCAAATTCTATATAAACCAATTTAAAATAGTAATAATGATGGATGTAATATATTAGAATATTTAAGATTTTTCTTTTGCTAGAGAAAAAGGGGTTCACAAAGTTCTCCTTTAGAGTTTGAGAGTTTACACACAAACTCAATCTTCATCTAAGTTTGTAACTCCAGATTACTTTTCCCCTTCTAAGTTCTCATTTGTAAGAACTCTTAAATGGAGACTCCCTTACTTTTATCATCACACACCTTGCTCGATTTCACTAAGGGAAATTTCCTTATTTGTCTTAAATTCTTTAATTCTCATCTCCAAATTACTTCCCCCTTAGAACTAAGTTTTCATTAGTAAGGATTCTTAAATCGAGACCTCCCCTAATTTTATTATCAGACAACTTGCTCCATAAGGAAAATTTCCTTTATCATTTAATCTTGACCACAATAATGATCACATAATATATATTAAACTTTTTTCTATCATTTTTGGCATAATATACAAGGACATATAATATGTTGGAATGACTTGTAAGACTTATTTAATTAGTTGCACTCTTCATGCTAATGATAACCATCAATCCATGATCATAAGATGCATTAGCATGTGTTTCAATGTCTTCTTGAAGCTTCCTTATGCTTGGTTTTTTTCCTTCTGAAATTAGGATGTGTCGTTACCACCTTCTGCTACTTTCTATTGCTTTGTTATCAAGCTTCTTCCTTTGGTTGCCCTTTCACTTTTTCCTGCCACCTTCACTTCCCCCCATCCCCTCCATTTCCCTAGTCTCGTTTGGTTCCTACTGTCGTTGCTAATGGCTGACTATGACTACAAATTCGAGCCTAAGGTTCTCCAGTTAGACAAGCTGTTTGAGGAAATTTTGAATGATGCGGGGTTTCTCCCCTTCCCCTAAAAGTTTAACAACCATGACATGGAGCTCTCCAAAGAGTTGGTCCAAACTTGGGACGATGACAAAGTTATGGTTAAAGGACTCAGTTTCACAATCAATGTCGGATTTTTGGCTGATGTTTTTGGGCTCCCTGATGATGGTGAGATTGTCCAAAGAGAAAAACACTTCTTGATTGGCAACGTGTCGAACTTCAAGGACAAAGGATAAAAGCTCGGCAAGACGGGTAGAATTGTGAGGGAATGCCTCCTCAAGCCTTGGGACAAGGTGATGGTGCTTGTTCTCTAATATTTCATAGTGGACGACTCAAACACTATTCTCAGAAGCTTCCATCTCACTTTTTTAAATCACCTCCATGGGAAGAAGAGCATCAACATCCTTGAATACCTCTTCAGGTTCATTGAGAGGTCTATGAACAATGTCAAAAAAGGATAAAAAAGCTCCTCTTCTTTCCCTGTTCATCAAGGCCTCCATATCATCATTTATAGGCATGTTAATCAAAAGGAAACTTAGAGGGCCATGATTAGCTCGTGTTTGGGAAGCCCTTCGTTTGACCCGCACATTCTTGAGTCCAGCCATTGGGGGACCCCCTACCTGAAGCTACTGATGAAGTTGACCAGAAGCCTTCCTCTCCTAAGGCTAACCAGATGATGAAGTTTGAGCCCAAGAGCAAAGATGCTTCTCCCAAAGCTAAGTTGGAGGCTTGCCATCGATCCACTCACAACAAATTCCACCCCAAGTAAAGGAAATCTCCAATTGTCATTGAATAGGATCCGAAGGAGAATAAGGACTCTTCTTTATAGGGCCAAAAAATCAAACTTGATATCAACTCTGTGCGGTCCTCTGTTTGTAAAGTTGCTCCTTCAAGCAGCTCCTCCATGCCTTCCAGATACACTCAATAGGGGTTGTGTGTGGCCTACATTACCAAGAAAGACTACATCCATGAGATCAACGATCTAATGAGTGCCTTGACCAAAGCTACAAAAATGAGTTCCTCTCTACTACAGTAGGTCACCATCATCCTAGATGACTTCAAGAATCAGTTCGATGATAATGGTATAGAAGGCCAAGCCGAACCTCTTGTTCCCGTCGATGCCGAGTAATGTGTCAATCCTCTCCATCTTCCCTGTTGGGGTTTGTTGTGGACTCTCCATTTTTTGCTGGTCTTTGGATCTCCCTTGATATTAGGGGTCTTTTCTTCTTTGTTTTTTTATCTCTTTCCTTTCCATTTTGTCTTTGGGAGATAGTCTCTCTTGACTACCTCGGGTGGTCCTCTCCTTTTGTAATGGGTTTCTTGTAAAAGGTTTGGGAACCCTTTCAAAACCCCTTCCTCTAATCAATAAAAAAATGATAACCATCTACCTTTCCATGTTGGTAGTTTATTCTAAACATCACTTATAAGTGGATTTCACAACTCTATCATCATTCTCCCCTCAAATAAGGACATCCCTAGATATGTTTTTGGTAAATTTGCCTCCTCCATTTCAAGTAACCTACATCTCCCTATTTTGATTCTAGCTAGAGTAGTTAGGAAGTAAATTTTGGATTTTGTCTTATTAAATTTTGCGGAAGTAACCTACATATCCATGCTTTGATTCTAGCTAGAGTGGTTATGAAGTAAATCTTGAATTCTATACGATTAAATTTTTGCCTCGATGCTCTTTCATATTCCTTTAATAAGTTATTTAAAGCTCTAGCCTCATTTATCCTTGCCCTCCCAAAAGGGTTGTATCATCTACAAACTATTGATGGATGATGTTGTCGATGTTATTACTAGCCTTAAGTTTGCTTATTAGCCCATCTTTGTATGCCTTCTTCAAGTTCCTTCCTAATACCTCTGCCATAATAATGAACAAATATGGTGATAGAGGTTCTCCTTGTCTAAAATCCTTCTTGGATTTAAATTATTTTGTTACTAGCCCATTGACCAAAACTAAATATAATATTGGAGTATTGTAGACACAAGCTTTAATCCATTTGACCCATTTCTTCCCAAATCCAAACTTTTTAAATATTGCAAAAGAAAATCCCATTTAACCCTATCATATGCTTTATTCATATCAAGATTTAAGACCATTGCTCTCCCTTGAAGCAGTTGAATGCATTACTTCATGAGCTACCATGATCCCATCTAGAATGTGTCTCCCTTTTGCAAATCCTTCTCTGAAATACTTTTGTCTAACAGTGGTCTTAACCGATTTACCATCACTTGGGAGATTATCTTGTATGCCATAATACATAGGCTTATGGGCCTAAATGAATAAAATAATTCTGCATCCTTTTTTGAAATTAGGGTAATGTATGTTGCATTTATTTTATAAGGTATGTACTATTTTACCCTAGACTTTTCCATTGCCACCAATAAGGAATCCCTCACTATTTCCTAGTTATGCGAATGTTGCTTCTAGCCCATCTAGACCTGGGGATTTATCCTTATCAAAAGAGAAAAGAGCTAAATGAACTTCCTCCAGAGTAATAAGCTCCATTTGTTTGCTATTGTCTTCATTTGTTATAACTAAAGGTACTTGTAGTAGTTTATCATTAAGAACTTCAATCTCCTCAGATCCTAGAATATTTTGGTAAAAAATCCTTACCTTCTTTTTGATTTTTCTTTGGTCTTCAATCCAAACCCCTTCTACTGATTTAATTCTACTAATTCTAGATGTTGATCTCCTATACTATTGCCATCCTTTGAAAAACTGTCTTTATCTCCTTTTAACCAAGTATGTTTCCATTTGGAGAAGGTATGAAAATTCCTTTGTAAGTTCGGATAGTGTGATGGCAAGTGAAATATCAAGCGACGCCTTAGCAGTAGATGAAAAGCAGAATAAAGCCATCGATCGATCGGGAGCTACGCGTAATCGTGTGACGCACCCAACCCTCACACAGAGGCAAACGATGAAGAGAGTAATTCGCTTGTCGAGGAAGTATTCAAAGTAGGATCGCCAAGGGGAAAGACCCCCTTGACAAGCCAGACGACAAGAGGAAAAAATGCGGCCAAACCTCTTACGCAGAGCTCCTCCAGAGCAAACCTAGACAAACTTTCATTGCTTTGAGTAACTTTGGAACCCAGGGATACGATGTTTTGTGCCCTAAACAACTCATGGATGGGTATGCCAACCAAGATTCCTTTTCCCTAGAAAAGAAACTCGTAGGGGGACACCTGGACATGGACTGAATCCGACGTTGGGCGGCAGCCAAATGGAAAACCTTAAGAAGTCTGGAACTCTTCGTAATGTCGAGGGGTTTCTTTATGATCCAACTCAACATGTAGGAAGATGTAAAGCACATTTTGTCAGGGGGTTCGTGGTTTTTCGAAAGGCGTAGCCTATTTCTCAGAAGATGGAAACCAAAATTTGACCCAAAGACCCAGAGCATTAACTATGCTCCCATATGGGTCCGACTCCAAAATCTCCTTACCCACTTCTTCTATGAGGATGCGCTCTAAGGATTAAACCATGCCTTCAAGGAATTAATCGCCATAGATCCAGCTACCCGTGCCAGGACCCGCCTTACCCAAGCACGCATTTGCGTCAATGTGAATCTGGAAGCTCAGCTCCCAGATCACCTCAACATAATCTATGGAGATTTTAGATGAAGACAGCCGCTAGTGTTTGAGAATAAGCCCACTTTTTTCTTAGAGTGCCAAAAGCAAGGGCATCTCCCGAATCAGTGTTCGAAATGTAAAATCGTGAAGTTCGAACTCCAGACCACGAGCCGCCTAGACTAGCCTAATAAATAGAAGAACAACATTGGTACATGACAGAGCATGAACCTCAAGAACAAACAATAGATTCGACCACCGCAATCGAAGATGCACAAAAGGCAAGTAGTCTGTTCTCTATCTCTAACAAATTTAATTTACTCAATGATTCTGGTTCCATTGAGATGATTGAAGAAGGAGAGCTCCCTGTCGAGGGTTTCCTTGATCCAAACCTAGTCCCCCAACCATTCCCTAGAACTAGCTCTCCCTAGGAATTTACCTTCCTCCCTCCCTTTCGCGCCAGTCACCCCCCCTTTATCAGCATTATCCGTCGAAGCCCACCTCCCAGACCTTCTCGACCCTCCACCCCCCCGTCCTCATCGTCCCCACCTTTTGGGAATGAATCCCCCGCCTCCCCGGCTAAATCAAACTCACTGAGTCCTAAAATGAGGAGTCTGCCCAAGAATCCCTAGATAACTGGAGCCCAAAACAAACCCAAAGCTTCAAAAAGTCCCAAATATATGTAGGAGGTGAAGAAAGAAAGGCAAGCCTTTCGACGTAAAACAAAGAAGTCGTGACACTGCCGAGGACATAGCCAATGGAATGTAGAAAACCCTATTACAAGAAATTGGAAACATCATCAAGGAAGAAAGCAGAAAACCCAAACCCCTCACACAACAAGGTAAAGGGGGCAAAAAATCCTCCAAAAGTTCCAAATGAAAGTCCTCTCTTGAAATGCGAGAGGACTGAATGGGGTAGCTAAACAAAGACTGGCTGTCGCCATGAGGAAAGACTCTAACCCATAATATTTCTTATCCAAGAAACCAGATGACTAGTGATCACCAAGATCATTTGGAAAAAATATGAATTCATCTACTCTCCAGCATTTGGCTCCTCAGGTGGCCTCCTCTGCCTATGGAACCCAAACAAAGTCGAAGGTAGATTCATCTCAAGGTTAAGACAAGCTATCCAACATCCTCTTTCATGATCTTAGTTCCCAACTCTCCTATAATAATGTTTACGCCCCTAATACTCTGCAGGGTAGATTGGCTTTATGGAATACCATCACTCAGATGAGGCAAATGTTTGTCAACATTTCGTGGGTTTTAGAAGGGGATTTCAATTCTCCCTTGTACCTTTTAGAAAAGAGAGGAGGAAACACCATAACCCACAGAGTAACAAATGATTTGGGTTAGTTCGTAGATTCCAATGCCCTTATGGGCGTCCTCCTGCGGGGCTCCCAATTCACATGGAGGAATAGAAGGAAGGGAGATAATCTCATACAAGAGTGCCTTGATCATTTTTTACTGTCATAAGAGGCTCTTCCCCTCTTTGGAGACATCAACCTTCAGGCTCTTCCAAAGACAGGGTCAAACCACAACCTGCTCATTTTTGAAACTGTTAGCAGGTCACAGTTCAAGACACCTTTTTGTTTTGAGTCAATGTGGACTCAACACCCTAACCTCAAAAATCATATTGCTGAGTGGTGGAATAGAATTTTTTTTGGGACTGTCACCAATCAGGTAATGCAAAAACTTTGATTGGTCAAGGAAAATTTGAAAGTGTGGAACAGGAAGACCTTTGATAATATCTTTGAAAACAAGCACAACATCAAAACCAAGCTTGAATAGATCAAGGACGGTTTTCAGAAAGGGCAAGGGAATGACAATCTCAAGGATGAGAAGCGAAGACTGCTTTTAGACTACCACAATACCCTTCGTAATGAAGAAATTTTTTGGTGCCAAAAATCAAGGCAACTTTGGCTCAAGGAAGGTGATTCCAACTCCAAGTTTTTTCACATCTCCACCCTCAAACACAGGGGAGCTAACAGGATAAAAGGTCTCATCAAACAATATGGGTCTACCTCCAACATCCACTAGATTCGAGACGAAGTTGTCTGCCACTTTGAGAATCTCCTTGCCCCCCCTCTTTACTCGATCACGCTATGGATTTTCTCCTTAACAACATCCCTAATTCCATCATTGAGGCTATGAGTAATCTGCTCCTTAACGCCCTATCCCGCAAGGAAATCCACTAGGCCCTATTTTCTATGCAACCTAACAAAGCCCCAGGCACCGACAATTTCTCCCCTAGGTTCTTCCAAACCTATTGGGACATTGTTGGCCTTGACCTGTGCCATGCCATTGCTGAAATGCAACACATTGGAAGTATTCCTAGAGATGTTAATTCTACTTTCCTAACCTTGATTTCCAAAGGACAAAATTCCCAATCCTTTTCTAACTATCGTCCCATTAGCCTATGTAATGTCATCTACAAAATTCTATCCAAATCCCTGGCCAACAGACTCACTGAGATCTTACCATCCATTATCGATCCCTGCTAGGGCAGTACAATCAAGGGGTAAAATATTCTTGACAGTGTCATCACTGTCCACGAGCTTATCCATTCAGCCCACACCTCCAACTCCTCTGCCTTATTTCTCAAGCTTGATATGAATAAAGCCTTCGATAGAGTTAATTTGGTGTTCCTAACAAAAATCCTCCTCAAGTATGACTTTCACAAAAATTGGGTGAACCTGATTTTAAACTGCATCTCCTCCTATTGGTTCTCTATCATTTTCAATGGGTCAACAGCTGGGTATTTCCCTAGCACCAGAGGCCTAATACAAGGGGATCCCCTCTCCCCCATTCTCTTCATCATCTTGGCTGAAAGTATGGGAAGAGCCATCAATTATGCCTATACTAGAAATCTAATCTCTGACATCAAGGTGGCCACCGACCTCGATGCTCTTTCATATTACTTTAATAAGTTATTTAAAGCTAAAGCCTCATTTATCCATGCCCTCCCAAAAATGGCCGTATCATCTACAATCTAATGATGGATGATGTTGTCGATGTTATTACTAGCCTTAAGTTTGCTTATTAGCCCATATTTGTATTCCTTCTTCAAGTTTCTTCCTAATACCTCTGCCATAATAATGAACAAATATGGTGATAGAGGATCTCCTTATCTAAAATCCTTCTTAGTTTTAAATGATTTTGTTACTAGCCCATTGACCAAAACTAAATATAATATTGGAGTATTGTAGACACAAGCTTTAATCCATTTGACCCATTTCTTCCCAAATCCAAACTTTTTAAATATTACAAAAGAAAATCCCATTTAACCCTATCATAGGCTTTATTCATATCAAGATTTAAGATCATTGCTCTCTCTTGAAGCAGTTGAATGCATTACTTCATGAGCTACCATGATCCCATATAGAATGTGTCTCCCTTTTGCAAATCCTTCTCTGAAATACTTTTGTCTAACAATGGTCTTAACCGATTTACCATCACTTGGGAGATTATCTTGTATGCCATAGTACATAGGCTTATGGGCCTAAATGAATAAAACAATTCTCCATCATTTTTTGAAATTAGGGTAATGTATGTTGCATTTATTTTATAAGGTATGTACTATTTTACCCTAGACTTTTCCATTGCCACCAATAAGGAATCCCTCACTATTTCCTAGTTATGCTGATAGAATGTTGCTTCTAGCCCATCTAGACTTGGGGATGTTTTCTTATCAAAAGAGAAAATAGCTAAATGAACTTCCTCCAGAGTAATAGGCTCCATCGGTTTGCTATTGTCTTAATTTATTATAACTAAAGGTACTTGTAGTAGTTTATCATTAAGAACTTCAATCTCCTTCGATCCTAGAATATTTTGGTAAAAAATCCTTACATTCTTTTTAATTTTTTTTTGGTATTCAATCCAAACCCCTTCTACTAATTTAATTCTACTAATTCTAGATGTTGATCTCCTATACTATTGCCATCCTTTGATTTTTTTTATCTCCTTTTAACCAAGTATGTTTTCATTTTAATCTCCAAAATTTCTCTTCCTTACTCAAAATATTATGATATTCACTAAGCAACTCCCTTTCCTTCGAGCTTGGATTATTGTGCTCACCTTTTTTAAATCTAAAAAAAAACTCTTTTAGTTCTTGTTCCATTATTTTAATCTAGATTTCATTGATTTAATTTGTTTTGGAAATATATACAACTCAATGTTTCCTAAAGAACTCCACGGTTGCGTTATCATATCAAAAATTTGAGGATGGTCTTCCCACATTTGCTCATATTTAAAATATGATATTTTTTGAATTCACTTACCATCATTTTAACTCTTATTGTCTAGTGATTCGAAAAAATCGTCATCAAGGTATTAATTTTAGCACAAGTCCCTTCATCTAGCCAATAACCTATGAGTATGAATTTGTCTAATTTTTCTACTATTAGGTTTTGGTATGTCATGTTGTTGGTCCATGTATAGTTTTCCTATTCAAAATCAACCTTCCATAGATTATTATTTTGAATAAAAGCTGAGAAATCTCTCATGCTTTGGGTTATTTTCTTAATTCCCTCAAAATTTTCATCTAGGTTAGTTATGGCATTAAAATCTCCTATGATCTTGAATTGGATTTCTTGGAATTTACTTCTTATAAAGGCTTCAATCCCACTCCATACTTATGATCTACCTGACCGAGTTGTAGGTCCATAGACATTGATAATGATGAAACAAATATCGGTAAAGTAGCATGTGACTAATGAGTCTATCCAATGCCTAGTTTTATGAATGGTTTTATAGGAGGTTCTAATTGAATTCCAACATGTTATAATTCCCCCTAGCACTCCTAAATCCATACCATCCTATTCACAGCTCGCCCTTACTCTCATAGTTTTGAAAAATTCTTCCTTTATCATTGTAATTTTTTGGATATAAAGAATATTAGGCTTATTACTTAAATAGAGGTCCCTAATACACCTCTGCATTGAGGGGGTATTATTACCCCTTATATTGCATGAGATGGTAATCATGTCTCACTAGGGGATGTTGTCCTTGCCTGCAAATTACTAATATTATTTGCTATTTGGTAAAAATAAGTTCAATCAACTTAGATTGTGTTTCTTTCTCTATGTTTGCTCTTGCTTCCCTAGATCTCGCTTGATAATTTGAAGGGTTTTATCTTTTTGCCTTGCCAGTATTAAGAGTAGGTCTTATTATTCTATCCCTCAATATTCTGTTATAATTTTTCTTTTCATCAGATTTATCCTCTCTTGGTTTTGCTAAGGAAGCTTTTAACTTATCCTGTTCATTTTTTGGTATTTCCTTGTTAATGATAGAGGTATTAACATCTAACACTACATTTTATCTACCAATTTCTATCTCTTGAATGGTGCATGGTACTTCAAGAGAGTCTTCAAAATTTGATGAGGTACATTCCTTAGGTTCAACATGAATGTTCATCCCTAAATCGAGATCATATTAAGTAGATGGTTCCTTGTTAATATTTTGATCCTGTTGTACCATGTCCTCTAAGCTCTAATTTGCTTTTTCTTCATAGGCTAAAGCCTCAAAATAATTGGTATTTCTTCTAATATCCTTATTGGTCTCCATTGTTTATTTACTTTCATTTATTTGGACCTAATTTTTAGAAGTTGAAAACCATCCTCATTCATATCCAGTTGTAAGTTTCTCTTACGATTTTCTACATATTTTTTTGTTCAAATCTTCTTAGGGCATGATCTCTCAATATGGCATGTTTTCATAATACATGGTTTGGGTTCACAACTTTCCCCCTTACTTAAGAATCATTGATTATGGTAAAGGTTTACTAATATCAATCATGACCAATATTTGAGCATAAATAGCCAAGAATCCATCTTTTGTAATTTTTGAAATCTTAAGGAATTCTTCCAAAGTGTTGCCTATTGCCTTGAAGGTATCTATTTCATAGAATTCAATGGTTAACCCATACATCTTGACCTATACTGGTACTAGGGATAAATTTATGTTTTTAGGTGTAAAGCCTTCATACCAGTGGGTAAGGAAAAGTCTTGCTCTTCCCATAAGACAAGGACCCCCTTCCAAGATTCTATCTCTTTCATCCTTGGAACAAAAAATGGGTAGGAAGAAACCTTTGGGAATAAAGTATAAAACCACTCTTGAAGACTTCTATCTTATATCAATCAATTTTCTCAGCTGAAGTCCCTAGATGGAACCCATTAAATATACTAATAACTACGTTCTTTTTGAACAAGGATCATTTCTTTGTGATGTCCTCCCTAGCCTCTACTACTAGGGATGATTATAAGGATTTAGTTGTAAATCAATCCATAGGAATGGAACTATAACTCAATATCTACTAAAATTTACTAGAATAATCTATAACAATTATATTATTTGAAAATAAACCTACAAAAATCTATATACAGAACTTCTAAAATAATGAAGAGAATAATGAAAATTAGTTGAAAAATTCTATGCCCAAACAAAATGTCTTGTTGCACTAATGCCCTAGCCTCCATTGTGCCTCCAATCATCATAACTTGGTTGACAAATTTCTATAATTTTGCTTCCTATAAATTAAAAATTGTGACTATCCTTATTTTGGATGTTTGACTTCATAGGGCCGTATCTCCGTCAATACTGCTTGGATTCCTTCATATTACCATTCATTTTAAATATCTTCAAATTGGTCCAAGAATCATCTAAATTAGACAATCCTTCACAAAGATATGACTCTTGAAAGCTACGTTGTTTTTCTAGAAAAATTGCCCTAATGTTGCCCTAGTTTCAGACGGTTGTCTTCATATGCTCATATATCTCTCAATATTGCTTGGATTCTTTTGTATGACCCCTCTTTTCAAATTTCTTAAAAATTTGCATAAAATAACACAATAATCATTTGAATCAAATAACTCCATGCAAAGATATGGCTCCTAAAAGATGAGTTGTTTTTTAAAATGTTACCCTAGCTTTTCCAATTCATAATTTCAACCAAGCGATTATGTAAATAAAATATTAACAACTTTAATTGGGAATTAGAAAAAATGAAATTTAAAGGTTATTTAAAATTGGAATATTTAAGGTATGAATATGGCTCCAATAAAGAGTTATTAAGGAATTAACAAGTGGTTATGGTTTTGAATTTATTTTAATATAGTAAACCAAAAAATGATTGTGAGGAAATTATAAATGCATCCAAAATATATTTAAAAAAAAGGATTTTTAAAATTTAAAATTTGTGATATGAGATTTAAATGGTTCCACCTAAATTACATCATCACCACAATGGTATTACATAATATTTTTTAAAAAGGTTTTTAAAATAAAATTATAAAAGTTGTAGTTATAAATGTATATGTTTAATGATGATTCATGATTGTGAGCTTTAAATTACTAAAGGAACTCTAACAATTAGTATTTTTTTTTTAGCCAGGGAAGGATTTTGTTTCCTTTTGAATTTAAATGATTAACTAAGCAATATTATATGGTAGAAAGATTAGATAGGAAAACTATCAACTTTATTCAAATATTTTATTTATTGAGACTTGGAACTCTAAATAGAGGTTTACGATCTGATTCATGTTAGGGGTAGGGTTGTGTTACATGCTTAGGTAATTGGAGTATGGTTGGAGAACCATATTTTGGGTAAAACAAGGGTTGTCTCATATGGTCTATGGCCTTGCACATGCTAAAAACTATTTTACCCTTCAATAAGGGTCATCCAAAGTCATTTCATTTTGAGTTTGTGGTTTCAGGATCTTGATTTTTGTGGTGCGATGAAACAAAGTTTTAAGGATCATGTATGTTTATGTTTATTTGAAACTTGAAATATCTAAAAATATAAATGAAGATTTGAAATATCAAATCCTTTAGGATGGAATTAAATCCAAAGCTTAGGGATTTATGAGGGTAGAAAACAATGGAATAAACCAATATGCTTATGTGCTAAAATCCTCAAAAGATAAGAGGAATTTAAATATAAAGCGTAAGAAATATGAGTGGAAACTATGGAAGGAAAACAATTACGTATTGATTATAATTGCATATCACAAAAATAAGTCATTACTTGATTATTATAACCAATGTTGTCTCATTGTATGTACCCATGATTTTAAGCTCATTCCAAATACATACTCATACCAGTGCTTGGGTACATTTATTATAGCAATGATAGTCCGAATACATATAAGGTATAATGATACATACTCAAGCCAGTATTTGGGTAGACAATGAACAATAAATATGTCAATCTAGGTAGATATAATTGAGGCATTGGGCATTGCTTATGCATTACAATAACTAATAGAGAACCTAAATTCTAGATGCTCCTACAGGTCAACTCTAATTTACATTAAGGTTTGATTGTCACACAATTTATTCTCACATGATTCCTCACCCAAGGATTCCATAGGAAGAAAGAGCAAAAGAATAACATAAATATTATAAATTAATTAATAGAATTGAGAAACTATAGAAACTTAGTAGATTGAAATGATAGAATTCACAATAAATTGAAATTGTAGAATACAAAAAAAAGTTGGAAATAATAAAACAAATGAAATTCAATGACAAAACAAAAATAATTCAATGTGCAACATCTTTGCATTCAATTGTAGAAAGAAAATAACTAAATCAAAGTAAGTTATTTATAACCATGGATAGATTAGTTGTAGCTATCTACATAGCATAAAAAACATAATTTACTCATAATAGTTCTTACAAATCACACAACCTGCAACAAGTTTTTTTTTTCCAACAGCAGGTGTAGTTCCCCCACAATAAGAAAAATCAAGCATTTTATTCAAGAGTAGGCATAGTTCCTTATGATGGGAAAACAATATTAAACACTAATAAATGAATTAAGAAAAATATACTTTTATTAGTAGTAAATAAACATACATGAAATTATTCTATCTATTGTTTAGGTTATTAGATCTACTTGGGTGACTATTTTGAGTAATCTAACTAAAGATTGAGACTAGGACTAATTTGATCCTAATATTCGTGTAAAAATTTAAAAGACCATGTAACAAATTATTCAAATTATATAACAACATAGGTCCGAGGTGTAGACCAATTGGTTCGACCAAACCCTGTAAGGGGGGCGGAGGTCCAAGGTTCAAATCTTGGGCCTCGTTGGACTGAACGCTTGTCCCTTTCCTAGTGCTTTCAGTGGCATAAAAGGTTTAAAGTTATTGTGGCATGGTGATTATAGGGGCGGATTACATGAAGATCTATATGGCGGCTTTCGGGGCAGACAACATAGAATACTATGTCGGCCATAAAATCTAGACAGCCTACCCAGATTCATGGCAGCTACTGATTCCACCATGTAAATTAAAAAAAAATTATCTAATAATATTTAGAGGATGTAGTTAAATCTACCACTGTAAAATCCTAACTACATAGAAGAAATTACAATAGAAAGACATTTTTGATCTTCGTGTAGTTGGAGAATCTCAATAGTCAATGTTTTTATTTTAGACTATTGGACAAAGTTTTCATTGGGAAGACAAAAATATATGCTAGCTAGAATCCAGTGTGGCAAAAATGATTTGTTTTCTATTCTCTACCAATTTCCTACTTACGTCAGTAGTGCTGGAAAAATACATGTAGGTGTATTTTTGTTGTATCAAATTTTTTTCTTAAATAATATGCTAGTCCAAGACGCATTGGTTGGAAAAAATTCTATTTTACTCAAAAATTTAATGAGTGAAGGGTATTAAATTTTTTTGGCTAATATACAGTTTCAAGAGGATTAGTGCTAGTTACTTATGTTCCCATAGTTTAATGGAAAATACCTAAAAACCAATTTGTGAACATCCTGTTTGCTTCTCATAGCAAGCATGTTGTAGCACAAAAGGAATGTAGGCTGACTTTAGGGTGAGACATGTCACTATTCGATATGCATCATAATTTCAATTTCACATAAAAGTACTAAATTATGTGATCTTCCATAAAACTACAAATGATACAATTTTTATCAATAAGAGTTTAAACATCATTATCCACATAAAAGAACAAGGTTTATAGGTAAAAAGGTAGTATTAAATTAGTCAATTTTGAGACTAATCATCTCCTCCTAGTTGAAGTGGTTGCATATCCCTATGCAACGTCCTCTTCCTTTGTCTCCTACATATTTTTCAATCACATCTCATAGTCTTTTGCAAACTAGTTTATCTTGTGATGACAATCCTCCCTAAGGTTGTAGAGTATTGAATAAGCATCATTTTTCTCCTTGTGATTATCTCTTTTATCCTTAGTGTCACACTATTTTTGAGCCTCTATACTATGCAATCTGTAAAAGGTATCCAAAGCATAAGGGACTTAAATAGAAGATCTATCCACCCAAGTCTCATTATGCTAACTATCTCAACATAGGTCACTTTCTTTGATAGTGTCTTTTGAAACAAAAAAAAAGTTTTGAGTTTCCATAGTTCCTATAGTAGTTCTTCCCACTTGGCTTTGGCTCCTTCCATAGTTGCTTCCAATATTTTTTTGTCAAATATCTAAACATCTAGAGGGCCATTCATTTTTTCTCATCCATGACTCATATTTTGCATGACCTCTTATTTTCACTAGGTTTAAATAAACTTGTTTGATTTTATCTCTCAAGGTAGACCATGAGTGGTTCAAAAATTTCTCATTCTAGATATTGAGTTCACCCTACCTTAGAATATTATTCTATATGGTGGAAAAAAAGGCTTGAATGATTATATTTCCAATGGAATGGTTGATATTCAATATCGTACACTTAAGGAGTATAAAGTTATGCAAATAAAATTCCTAAAATAAATTTTGGTTTTCATAGGGTAGATAGAAGTAAACATGGCTAAGTCCTAACTGTTCTTCACAATCCATAGGATGACCCTTAGTAACTAGTTGTATTTACATCATGAGCTATTTTTTATTCAAATACAAACAACAAAACCTTGTACGGGGCTTGCATTCAACCATCTCCTTTGCATGTCTAGTAGTGATGGAGAGCAATTTTGTCAACTTTTGAACTTAATCTTCTTCCTTCAACTTGGCAGTGTTCTTTTCAAACTCTTTTCATAGCTATCCAAGTTTAACCTATTGTTCTCTTGGAATCTAATGATATAGTTATTTAATGGCACAGATGTCCTTCTCATTCATGGGTAGGAGAATATATCCATACTTGTAGGATTTAGCCTCTACTTTTCTTTTCATTAGCTCACCTCTTGCTACTATAAATTCCATCTAAAGACTATGAAGTTCTCAACCTTGTTCTATCTAGCAACTTTAGACTTTGTTAGAGTTAGCTCTTCCCATAATCTAGAAATTTCTTTTTTAGACTCATCTAAAGAATCCATAAGAGTCATTTCTACTGGGACTATGAGATCTAGAGAAGTGTCATCAATATCTAGGGGTTCATCATGTCCCATAGATTATTCCTCTATCCTTTCTTCAATAGGTTCCATAGGCTAAGGCTCTACTTTAATCCTCTTCTAAAAATATTTTCATGGGTTTAGGTTCCTCCTATTGCTCTACTTGTAAACATTACCTTTCTCTTCTTCTTAGATGATGTTGAATGGGGTGAGTTACTTCTCTATCTTCCTTTCTCAGCATCAAAGCTTCCTCAATGCTCTATGTTTGTTCTCTTTACTTTACCTCTAAACCCTTAATATGGTTCTTATAATCTCCAACTTTTTGTTCTAATTCCACAAATGGCATTGATATAGGGGAATTCGTAGTTAGTTTGCATGTGGAGGATGAAGTAGAGGAATCATCCTTCTTAGCCCTAGGTTTTCCTTTTTTATCTATTTGGGGCACTATGAATCTACAAGTAGGGTTTATTTTTGATGCAAGAGCATCCGGCGGTAGCAAGGCAATCTTGCATCAACCAAATTTTTCTAAGTGTTTCGTTTTCTTTCTTTTATTTTTGCAAGGCAGATTTTGGTCGCGATATCGCGACATAAAACAAAACAAAGGGCTTGAAGGCGGAATGGTCATGATATCACGACGTCGCGATATCATGACGTTGCAATATTGCGACATAAAACAAAACAAAGGGCTCGAAGGCGGAATGGTCGCAATATCGTGACATAAAACAAAAAAAAGGGCTCGAAGGTGGAATGGTCGCAATATCACGACGTCACGATATCGTGACATAAAACAAAACAAAGGGCTTGAAGGCGAAATGGTCACGATATCGCGACGTCATGATATCGTGACATAAAAAAAAACAAAGGGCTCAAAGGCGAAATGGTCACGATATCACGACATGTCGCGATATTGCGGCCAGAAGAAAACAAAGAGAAATAAACACGCGGACGACCACATGCACGAAAAAAGAGGCAATGGTCATAGATGAACATTTTGACAAAGTGGTAGTTGTAGGTCATGGGCAATATGGATGAGACAGCAGTTCAGAAGATCAGTCTGACAAAATGGCGGTTGCAGGTCAAGGGACTCTTTAATGCATGCTTTCATAGCGGATCGGGGTAGTTGCCCATTATGGAAAGAAAATTGAAAACTCAACCGAGGAAGCCGACTTGGGGATTTTGTTTAATGTATTCTTTCAGGTGGGTCATTAATGGCCTAGAGGGTCGAGACCTCGATAAAAACTCAAAAATTGTAAGGGAAAGGGATGGTGAGTTAGAGATTAAGAGCGAGAGGAATTATGACGATGGGCTGTATTGTAACACCGTTGTAAGAAAATCTCAGAGAAATAATATCAAGTTTGACTGTGTGAATCTCGGCTCCCCATCAAGTGGTATCAGAGCGGGAAGTTCCTGAGTGTGTAACAGATCATCGAACGTGAGGCAGTTACACCAGGATCTGTGGAAGGACTCGTGAGAGAGTGAGCAGAATGCCTCCAAGAAGAAACCCTGTTGGTGGGAGAGGCATGGCGGCAGCGAAATATGTCTGAGTTTTGTAGAGGCAAATGCAAGCCCTACAAGAAGAGATGCGTAGAAGATTAGAACTGAGAAGAGATGAAGGTATCGAAGAGGAAGATGATGAAGAAGAGGGCCAGCTTGAGGAAGAAGAAGAAGCAGTAGATCCTACATAAGCCAGACTATACAAAGCCATATCCCAGATTGGGAAGAGGCCGAAGATGGAGGTTTCCACGTATTCTAGGAACCTTGATCCAAAGAAATTGATCGACTGGATCAACGATCTGGAAGAGTACTTTGAGTACGAGGAGGTTGAGGATCCTGATAGGGTCAGATTCGCTAAGACCAAACTGAAGGGTCATGCCAGCATATGGTGGAAGGGAATATAGTTGGAAAGGAATAAAAGAGGGAAGGAAAGAATAACAAGATGGGATAGAATGGTAGAAAAGTTAAAAAGATAGTTTATTCCTACAGATTATGAGTTGGATCTGCTAAGGAAGATACAGAGTTTGAGATAGACGAGCAAAAATGTCCAAGAATACACAGAGGAGTTTTATAAGATCTCCATCAGAACTGGCCATTTAGAGGCAAACAAGGAGAAGGTGGCCCATTATATCAATGGGTTGAGACCCAGTATCCAAGAGGAGTTGAGCCTAGTCTGGGTAAACACCATTGAGGATGCTTACCAGTTTTCCCTAAAAGTGGAAGAAAAGCTGAATAGACGGTTTGAAGGCAAGCAAAGAGGAAGAGGTCATGGTGGAAGAACTGGTGGAAGGGCCAGTGGAGAGAAATACAAAGACCTAAAGAAGAAGACTGGTGAAACAAGTAGTAACCAGGATCAAGAAGAGGAGGACACTTATCAGCCCCGTAGTCAGGACAAATACCCAAGAGAATGGGGTAGATCTAGACGAGGGTTTGGAAGAGGAGTATTTTGTGAAACTTGTTTCCACTGTGGCGAAGAAGGACATCGAGCATTTGAGTGTCCACAACATCGAGAAAGGATGAACAAGAGACCTGAGGGTCTAGCCAGAGCTGCTGTAGCAGATGAAGATGCTGAATCAGAACATTCTAAGGAGGCAGAAAGAGGGGAAGTTATGGTAACAAGAAGAGCCCTATTGAATGAAGAGAAAGGATCAGACCAGAGGAGAAACCTATTTTGCACATGGTGCAGAAGTTTGGGTAAGGTCTGTAATGTTATTATTGATAATGGAAGTACTGATAACTTGGTCTCTGAGGGAATGGTTACCCAGTTACAGTTAAAGAGGAGGAAACACCCGCATCCATATCGGATCATGTGGTTGCAGAAGGACCATAGGGCTTTGGTCAGTGAGCAATGCTCCGTGAAATTTAATATTGGGAATTATTGTGATGAGGTCCTGTGTGACATCCTGCCTATGGATGCTTGCCATTTGGTGTTGGGAAGGCCATGGTAGTTCGATCGGAGTGCAGTGCATGATGGTCGTGCCAACACCTACTCAGTGAAAAAGAATGGCGTGTGCCATAAGCTGAAGCCCGTGAGGGAGGTGGATGAAAAGGTATGTAGCAGCGCCATAATCTGTTTAGTTGAAGGGAGAGAATTTTTGGATGGTTTGAAGCATGAGCATATGTGTTATGCCTTAATTCCTAGAGTTAGGAAGGAGGAATGCAAAGATGCCCCAGCAGAAGTCCTAGACCTGTTGGAGGAATTTCCAGATATTATATCTGACAATGTGCCTGAGGGTTTACCCCCAGTGAGGAAAATTATTCACCATATAGATTTAATACCAGGGTCTAGTTTACCCAATAAGGCAGCACACATAATGACTCCTACAGAAACTGAGGAGCTAAACCGAAAAGTCCAAGAACTGCTACAGAAGGGTCTGATTCAGGAAAGTTTGAGCCCATGCGCAGTACCTGCAGTACTCATGCCAAAGAAAGACGAAGAGTGGAGAATGTGTACAGACTCTCAGGATATTAACAAAATTACCATAAAATACAGATTTCCATTGCCTAGGATGGATGATATTATGGACTGTCTGAGTGGAGCCAAGTACTTCAAAAAGATCTATCTGAAGAGTGGTTATCACCAGATTCGTGTTAGAGAAGGGGATGAGTGGAAGACAACCTTCAAGACCAGAGAGGGTTTGTACGAGTGGTTGGTCATGCCATTTGGGCTATCCAACGCACCAAGTACCTTCATGCAGCTGATGAATGAGGTACTGAAAGAATTTTTAGGCAAATTTTTCATTGTCTATTTAGATGATATATTAATATTTAGCAGAACCTTGGAAGAGCACCTAATGCACATCAAACGGGTTTTTGAGAAGCTGCGGGAGGAGTGGTTATTAATTAATCTAAAAAAGTGTAATTTTGTGAAGAAGGAGTTAGTGTACCTGGGATTTGTCATCTCAGCAGAAGGTCTTAAAATGGACTCAGAAAAGGTGAGAGCTATCATCGAATGATCTACTCCGAGAAGCAAAACTGAGGTAAGATCATTTCATGGTCTAGCCAATTTTTATAGGAAATTTATTGGGAATTTCAGCAGTATTTGGGCACCCCTTACAGAAACAATGAGAGGGGATAAGAAAGAATTTAAATGGACCTTAGGAGCAGATAAGAGTTTTGAAATATTGAAGAAGAAGGTCACAGAACAACCTGTTTTGTCACTTCCAAATTTTAATAAGGTATTTCAGGTGGATACTGATGCTAGTGGGAGTGCCATAGGAGCTGTTTTGAGTCAAGAAGGTAGGCCTGTTGCTTACTTTAGTGAGAAACTCAATGATGCCAGGAAAAAGTATTCAGTTTATGATCAAGAGTTTTATGCTATAGTTCAGGCTCTAAAGAAGTGGAGGCATTATTTATTGCCAAAGGAGTTTGTTCTATTTACTGATCATCAGGCCTTACAGTATATCAATAGCCAAACAAAACTGAATCAGAGACACTTGAAGTGGGTTGAGTTTCTCCAAAGTTATACCTTTGTGCTAAAGCATAGAAGCGGAAAATCAAACAGAGTTGCAGATGCCTTAAGAAGGCATAATTTGCTGATTGAAATGATAGTGGAAGTGGTAGGATTTGAGGAACTGAATGGTTTGTACCCTGAAGATCCGGATTTTGTAGAATCCTGGGCGGCTTGCTTGGCACCTGTTACTATGGACAGGACAAAGTGGTTGGATTTTCTAATCCAAGATGGAATGTTGTTTCGAAGAAGTCAATTATGCATTCCAAGGAGTTCCATGCGGGAAAACCTAGTCAAGGAGAAGCATAGCGGAGGACTGGCTGGACATTTTGGTCAGGATAAGACCATTGCCCTGGTGAGTGAGAATTACTATTGGCCGCAACTGCAGCAAGTTGTGAAAAAGTTTGTGCAGAGTTGTAGAATATGCCAGATGGCAAAGGGTGAAAGACAGAACACTGGATTATATCAGCCATTACCTGTACCTGAGAGGCCATGGGAGGATGTCAGCATGGATTTCATCCTTGGATTGCCGAGAACACAGAGGGGAAATGACTTTGTATTTGTAGTGGTTGATAGATTTTCCAAGATGGCGCATTTTATTCCCTGCAAGAAAACAAGTGACGCGGTTCACATTGTAGGGTTATTTTTCAAGGAAGTGGTACGACTTCACGGTCTACCAAAGAGCATTGTTTCTGACAGAGATACAAAGTTTGTTGGGTATTTCTAGAGAACCTTGTGGAAGAAGTTGAAGACATATCTAAAATTTAGTTCTGCATACCACCCACAGACTGATGGACAGACAAAGGTGGTAAATAGAAGCATGGGTAATTTATTGAGATGCTTGATAGCAGATAACCCCAAGGGATGGGATTTGGTTTTGCCGTAGGCGGAATTTGCATACAACAATTCTGTCAATAAGAGCATAAAAAAATCTCCATTCCGGGTCATATATGGAAACAACCCAAGAAATGTTTCTGAGTTGAGAAAATTGGATAAAGGAGAAAAGTGCAGTGCCGAGGCAGAGGAATTTGCGGAACATATGAAAATTCTGCATGAAGAAGTAAAGAAACAAATTACAAAAATGAATACTCAGTATAAGAAAAGAGCAGACCAGAAGCGGTGGTGCAAAGAGTTCGAAGTAGGAGATAAAGTCATGGTCCATCTTAGGAAAGAAAGATTTCCTGCCAAAACCTATAACAAGCTGAAGATGAAGAAGTTTGGGCCATGCAGAATAACGAAAAAACGAGATTCAGGAAATGCATATGAAGTGGAATTGCCAAGTTGGCTTGACATTTCGCCTGTTTTTAACATTTCATATTTAGTGGAATACCATGAGGGAGAGAGTACAGAGGCACCAAGTACAGAGTTATGGTGAATTCCAGCATCTACTCCAACCATAGATGAGGTCGAGGAAATATTAGACACTCGTGAAGGCAGAAGCACCAGGAACAAACAATATTCTGAATATTTTATAAAGTGGAAAGGCAGACCTGTAGAAGATGCAACTTGGTTGTCGAAAATAGAGGTTGACCTCCTAGGCCTTCCCCTAACAGAACAAAAGTGAGGACCACTTCTCAATTTACCCCGGGTGTCTGATGCAGGAGCATCCGGCAGCAACAAGGCAATCTTGCATCAACCAAATTTTTCTAAGTGTTTCGTTTTCTTTATTTTATTTTTGCAAGGCAGATTTTGGTCGATGACATAAAACAAAACAAAGGGCTCAAAGGCGGAATGGTCGCGATATCGCGACATCGCAATATCGTGACATAAAACAAAACAAAGGGCTCGAAGGTGGAATGGTCGCGATATCGCGACATAAAACAAAACAAAGGGCTCGAAGGTGGAATGGTCGTGATATCACGACATCACGATATTGCAACATAAAACAAAACAAAGGGCTCGTGACATAAAATAAAACAAAGGGCTCGAAGGCAGAATGGTCGCGATATCGTGACATGTCACGATTGACATAAAACAAAACAAAGGGCTCGAAGGCAGAATGGTCACGATATCGTGACATGTCACGATATCGTGACATGTCACGATATCGTGACATGTCACGATATCATGACATGTCGCGATATCACGGCCAAAAGAAAACAAATGAGAAATAAACACGCGGACGGCCATGCACACGAAAAAAGAGGCAACAGTCATAGATGAACATTCTGACAAAGCGACAGTTGCAGGTCATGGGCAATATGGATGAGACAGCAGTTTAGAAGAACAGTCTGACAAAATGGTGGTTGTAGGTCAAGGGTCTCTTTAATGCATGCTTTCATAGCGGATCGGGGCAGTTGCCCATTTATGGAAAGAAAATTGAAAACTCGGTCGAGGAAGCCGACTTGGGGATTTTGTTTAATATATTCTTTCAGGTGGGTCATTAATGGCCTAGAGGGTCGAGACCTTGATAAAAACTCAGAAATTGCAAGGGAAAGGGATGGTGAGTTAGAGATTGAGAGGGAGAGGAATTATGCCGGTGGGCTGTCTTGTAACACCGTTGTAAGAAAATATCAGAGAAATAATATCAAGTTTGAATATGTGAATCTCGACTCTCCATCAATTTTGGTTTCTTCTTTTCCTTTTTCTCTTATTTGATTTCAAGAAAATTACCCATGAGACCTCTAGTCTTTGCATGTTTAAGGAATCCTTGATAAGGAGTTAGATGATCCCATGGTAGCCAAGGCTATTTTATTTGCTTTATTGGACCTTTTTGGCTACCTCCTTTGGATATTTCATCAATATAGGAGTTTTATCCTCCTCCCATGGTGAATGTGGGATGTAATTTAAAAATGATATGAGGAAACAAAATCATAAATCATGTCATCATTCACAAGTAATGTACTTGAGTATATAAAGGGGGACCTCATCCCAAGGTGATCATAGTAATATCCTATTAATATCCTTCAGTGTGATGTCAACCTGCTCATCCTCCCATAGGAGTTCCTTTTGATAGGTATCTACTTCTACTTTAGTCTTGTACCAACAAGTTTTTCTAGTTGGCAATCTTGCAACATCAACAACGATGTCTTCCATAATTGCAATGCGAATTAATCTAATGTGGATTGTGTTTCCCTATAATGACCTAATAAATTCAAGGGCAATTCATTCATGATGCTCAATTAGGACCTATAAATAATCCATCCATCTTGTGTCTTTGAAAATTGAGCCACCTATGCATTTTACTTCACATTATAGGTGTTTATGGGTTTGTTGTAATTTTATCAATGTCTTCTTATGTCAAAAATTGCTCTGCTCACTCAACACTTCTCTTCTATGCTATCTTCTTACTTTGACAATGATAATAATCTTATTTTTCAATAATTATGAGTAGTTATTGAAACTATCTCTATGTTGTATAGGTAGGTATTTTGTACATGTTGCTTATGTGTCCTGCATGACCTCTCCCACCATTTCCAAGGTGATAGATTTGGTGTATTTCCATCCTATGGAGAATTAATGAATCGCATGCTAGTCACATGTCCTACATAAAAAGTGTATAAAGTATTCTACTAACATGTCCCCAAGCGTGTCTTGCTAACATCTCCCCTAGCTAATCATGTCATTGTCCTCTATGAGTACTGATCTATATGTGAAAGATAATTCAACAAGGTGTGCAAAAATATATTATGGATTTACATGCATGGATTAACTACTAAATATCAATAGGTAGGTAAATAGACATGTAGATTATAAAGAATATCTATTTTTAGTTTTACACACATGGTTGAAAGGATAACTACTTATAAGTGGCACATAAAAAAGTAGAAAAATTATGAGAAGATCCCATAGTAAAGTGGATAAGGGTGACAAGATAAAAAAAATAACAATGCATCTAGAGGTGTTAGATTAATGTAAAATAATATAATTTTAACTAAGTTACTAAATATTCAATGATTGGATATAATTTAAAGCATAATATTGACACCTTTATATGTGTAAAATCTACAATATTTATTTTGAGAGACCAACCAATAAGCTAGTTTTTTGGTCTTCTTTCCCTTGGTAGTGGCCTATGGATTTTCATTACCAAGTATTTATCTCTCTTAATTTGAAAGGATAAGTTAGAAAGTAAGGTGGTCATTTTATCTTCTCCCCTGTGAAAGCACCTATGGGTTTTCTATATCAGTTTTATTTTTGAGCATGTGCAATCCTGAGTGTTCCTTGCTTACTATTGGTTATAGAAAATTCTTCCTCCATAAGTGCAAGGCAAGATCTAGATAAATTATAAATTGTAAAATAATCCTTGGTTAATGGTTTCCTATAGAGCCTGAGCCTATGGTCATTAACCATGAGAGGAATTTTATCTTCATCGATCATTCATAGCATAACTATTCCATTATTAAATATAGTATCGATATTATAAAGCCCTAGAGAATGATACCATAGTTTTTCTTTGAAGTCCATATATCTAGAATCATAAAGTAGTGCCTAATCTCTATTTGTGAAATTTTTATACTTAAGAAAACAATCATATTACATTGCTCTGTATTGCTATATACCTCTATATGGAAAAGTGATTGTTGTTGGAGGTCATATAAAGCATTGAGTTGCTCAATTATCTATTTTTATGCTTTAAAGAGATTAATCCCTAGCTTAAAGACTATCATAAAAGTTTTGATCTTAAAATTTATGCGTAGGACTACCATTTTGCCAAATACAAACTCATATGGTGTAAGCACTATAGTGTTTTTCCATGTTATGCAATAGGTCTAAAGAGCTTCTATAAGGTGGTTGGCCTAATCCTTGTGATGAGTTTGAATAATCTTCTAAAGAATATTTTACAATTCCCTGTTTGTTACTTCCACTTGTCCATTACAAGGAGTGATTTATTTATAGAAAATTTCATACTTCTTGATCAAAATTTTGATGACCTTGGAAATAAAAAATGGCCTTTGATCAACAATGATTTCTCTTAGCACACCATATCTAGTAAAAATTTCCTCCAAAAATTTGACCACCCTCTCATCCTGAGCGTGCTTAAATGACTTCACTTCTATCCATTTAGTAATGTAATCTAATATACAAAATAATATACTCTAATTGGAAGGTGGATCTAAGGGGCCCTCAAATTTCAATCCCTATTTTTCAAAAGGTTTGACTATCAACTATGTAGTGGCATCTTGTCTGATTGAGTTGGTCTTCCCATGCAATGGTATTGCTCATAATGAACTACATAGTCCTTGGCATATTTGAACAAGGTTGGCCAATTATACCCCGCACATAAGATTTTGGTAGCTATTCTCTTACCAACAAAGTATCCTCCATAAGGCTCATCATAACAAGCCCTCAAATAAGGGCAGTGAGACTAAAAATGCATACAATTAAACTTAGATACACATCATAACTCTTTGTAAAGTGAAAAATTGTATGACATGATTTAGCATTGCTACAAAGTGTGCAACCACTGATAATTGCTAACTTATTGTTAGTATTTGACATAGTTATGTAACTTAGATAACTTATTATTCAAAACTCGAAGCTAGCTAACATATCAAATATAGGTACAATTTAGCTAAGGTATAATATGATCTCCTTATCTATTTTAGTCGTTAGATGCCAAAAATATTATCCACTACTTTCTACCACCTCACCCAAGCTATAAACTTGGGCAAGCACTGACTTCTCAAATTAGAAAAACGAGATTAAAAATGTGTATAGTTAAAATTATACATATGCTATTGTCCTTGATAAGGTAAATACATGTCTTGCATGATTAGGCATATTTTTATTGCTAAGATAAAAAATCACTAGTAACAACAAATTTATCATTAATGCTAGCCATGGTTTTCTTTAGTTAACTTATGATTAAAACCCAAAGCTATCTAACATACTAGTTACAAATATAATTTAACTAAGGTGAAGTTTGACCTCCTTTTATCTCTTGGACTAAAATTACCTACTAATTTGTGTCACCTCACCCAAACTATTACATATATAATTAAATATATAACATACCATTACTTATTATTAACCTGTTTGGTATGACTTAGCATACTCTAATTGATAATATGAACAATCACCAATAATATGTTTAGTAACAACTATTTTTAATATTATCTATGGTTATATAATTTAGATACCTTATTAGTTAGAACACAAAGCTATCTAACATATATTACATGTGGAATTTAGCTAAGGTGAAATTTGACTCCTTATCTCTTTTGAACTTAAGATGCCAAAAGCTTAAGCTATTAATTTCTATCACCTCACCCAAGATTTTAACTTGGACAATCTTTAGTTCCTCAAATTAAGGTAATATGATAAAAATACATGCAATTAAAAGTGTACATGTATTAAACACCTATTAGATATGATTTAACATTTCTAGAAGGGGAACAACCATGAGTAACCAGTAACTTATTGTTAGTGCTAGCCATGGTTATTTTAACCAGTTAACTTTCCCAAACCTAGCTAACATACTAATATAGATAAATTTCAGCCAAGGTGAAGTTCAAATCCTTGTCTCTTTTAGACTTTAGAAATTGAAATTATTACCTTTTAGTCCCATAGACTACTTTTGACCTCGTGGACATGAAAAAACTTCTACTTTTGGCCTCGTGGACATAAAAAACCTTCTATCATGTTCTATTTATCCAAGCTATAAATGTGTGCAATGAAAATTACACACATGTATTACTTTATAAGGTGAGAAACCATCAATAAATTTTAAGGTGAGCAACCATAAATAACTACTAACCATTAACATTAGCCATGTTTATCTAACTTAGCTAACTTATTATTCAAAATCTAAAACTGCCTAACATATCAATTATATATAAAATTTCACTTAGGTGAAGTTTGGCCTCCTTGTCTCTTTTAAACTTTAGATGCAAAAAATATAACCTACTACTTTCTTCATCTTACCCAATCTATAATGTTGGGCAAGCTCTACTTCCTCAAATCAAGGTAGTAAAACTAAAAATGCATATGATTAGAATTAGACACTTATCATTAATATTTGTAAGGTGGATGTATGTCTAACATGATTTAATATTTCTAAAAATGTGAATAACCTTTGGTAATTGGCAGTTTACTATTAGTGTTAGCCATCCTTATTTAACTAAGCTAATTTATTGTTCAAAACCCAATCCTAGCTAACATATTGACTACAAATAAAATTTAGCTAAGGTGAAGTTCAACCATTTTATCTCTTTTGGACTTTGGATGCTGATAATATTACCCATGACTTTTGTCATCCCATTAATGTTATAAACATATACAATTAAAATTATACACTGTTAGAGTATATTACATTATTTGGTACATGTAGATGTACCACCTTGGGTACATTACTATACTAGGAGTTTATCTTAAGTTAAGAGGTCACTTGAGGAAGAAGTAATAAATGCACAAGTGCTAGAATATGCAAAGATGTAAAAGGACAAGTGTCCTTAGTTAGTTGTGCATGTGCACAAGTGTCTATCATGCAGAATGCATATGTGTTCTTAGAAAAGGAAAGTGAAGAGCCACATACTAGTATAAATAAGTGTGACTTAGCATTGTAATAAACAATGAAGTATGCATGGTCCATAGCATGCTTTAGTAGAGTTTCACATCTTGTATCAAGTTTCTATTTTTGTGAGTTTACTGTAATAGCTATTTCATGAGTTATTTCAGAATTTTCTCATGCTATTTACTTGCTCATTAGACTTCCATTAATATAGTTATAATATTGGAAGCTTATTTCATTACTTGTGGTTGGATTTCATTTAAGTTTATAGTTTCAAAAGCTAATAGTGGTATCATAGCACATAGTAGATTGAGAGTAAATAGAAAATATCCATAAGAAATATTGAAGGAGACTCAGGAAGAAGATCTCCATTGAATATTGAAGACCTCGAGCTACTTGGAAGGAAAAGGCTAAGAAAACCTTATTGGAGGAGATTTCAGGAGAAGCTCCTGATAGTGAAGAATTTGAGACAATTGTCACCATAAGACAAGCCCAAGGGAGAAGTTGAAGCCACCTAACTACAATTTAGAGCAACAAAGTAACCAATTTCAAAGCGGCAAATAGGTGAGAAAAGGAGCTGTTTTGGACAGCAAGGAAGAGCTACAAATTCATCCAGAGCAGGGCAGCAATTGGGTGGACCAAATCATCAAGAACTTCATCATCAAATTGAGTCTGAAAATGTATGCAAATAGGTACAAAAAGTTTATTAGTTGAACTCTTATATTTGGTTTATTATTAAGGTTATTAAGCACCAATTTCAAGGTTCAAAAGTTGCATGAGAAAGTTTTAGTTTTAAAGTCCTCAAAGCAGTGCACAATATAGTTTCTTCAAGGTTAAAACCTGCACATTTACAACCAAGAAAATCAGATATTGCTTAGATAAGGAGAGCATTGGAAGAAAATATAGAAAATGCTTCCTTGTTATTACAGTCAAGAAGCATAGAGGATCATCCATATATCTATTGACAAGAATGTCGCCATCTTGGAAGAGTGATGTCTTAGAGGGACAATTATTGTCATTGCTAAAAGGAGTGTCATCCAATCGATAGAGACGTGTCATACATAAGGTCTGCTATTGTGTTGGTTGTCATCTTGACTGGAAGCTACCATCATCGTAGCATCTTCATTTCTACTAATTGAAGGTATTATTGTTATCAAGTTCAAGACAACAAAAGACGTTACACTAGCACATAAAAAATTAGCCAACGCATAGCCGTTACAACGAATTATTACAACAAGCATTTGATAGTCATCGAATGCATTAGGGAGACACTATTTATCTCAAGAGTTGGCATTAATAGATCTCCAATATCAAGCTCCAAAACATAAAGGAATCAACAACTATCATTGAATCTTGAAAGGTTTCATTGATCATAGTAAGAATTTGTCATGGAAGGTAGTTGAAGAAGAGTCCCAGGGCTGGAATTTCAAAAAAAATTACCTGTCAATAGGATTTTTTATGACAGTTACAATTTTTATTAGCTGTCAAGTTACGGTTTAAAATTTTATTTGCCTTTAATTTTTGTTTTGGTTAGTAAGCATTTTAATTGAGGATCAAGTCCTCTTTCTCTTGGAATATTTGCATTTCACATATGACACCCCAATTGGCCATTGTGAGAGACTTCCTTCAAATGTATAAGTCATCAATGTCATAAGCCCTCTTCTTTCTACTTCATTAGTTGTACATAAAGTTATCATCTTCCTTAAAATGTATAAGTCATCAATGTCATAAGCCCTCTTCTTTCTACTTCATTAGTTGTACATAAAGTTATCATATCAAAGATGTATATGCCTTTTCAGTAAGTGTTTGCAAAATAAAAGTTAAAGGGTTCATTTTTAAATTTGATGTTGAGTGTTACAAAGTACTATGAATGAACCATTTCAAAACCATATAATTAATTATAAGGGAAAATAATAAAGAAAATGAAAAAAAAAACATAAAAAACAAAGAAAGACATGGTGAAAAAGAATCACAAAAGCCCATATACATGAACTATTAGAATTTGACATGTAGACCATTGTTTCATATTAGACTTTGAAAATAAGTTGTTAAAAATCTTGGACTTTAAAAATTACAGATGTAATATGGGTCACAATGTATTATGGATTAACCATTTTAAAGCCATATAACCAATTAAAAAGAAAAGAACATAAAAGAATAAAAAGAAAATGAAAAAGAAGTATAGAAAAAAAAGAAAGACTGTGAAAATAAAATGCTGGTTAAAAACTGGAGCAAAGCTGTTGTAATAACATTATGGGGTCACAATGTATTATGGATAAACCATTTCAAAGCCATATAACCAGTTAAAAAGAAAAGAAAAAAATGAAGCCTATAATAACTACTTAAAATATGTGCACCTCTAATAATTTGGAGCCTTGGAGATGGATGAGATGTCTACTTTTCCTTGCGGCTTCCACAGTTTGAAAGTTGCTTTTTTTTTTTTCTTGTAGATATCTATTTTTATATTATTTTCTATAATTGAAATTTGTTTTTCTTTACATCTTCCACAGTTAAAAGTTGAAAGGAAAAATAAAAAACTGCATCTGCCACTCGGAATTAAAGATGCTTGAACTCCTTAATTATACCAAGGTAGTGTCGAGAAGCTCGCAAAGAGATGAGACCTACCACCTCGTGATGGGGCCCTATTAGTCCCTACACCAGACCCCAATCGATAGGAAGATAACATTGTGATTGGTGTTGTTCGATGGCTTTAGGAAGGACCAATCCAGACACCATTTTTGATTGACCAAAATAACAAGTAAGCATTTTAATTGAGGATCAATTCCTCCTTGGAATATTTGCATTTCACATATGACACTCTAGTTGGCCATTGTGAGAGATTTCTATAAGTCATCAATGTTATAATCTCTAGTCTTTCTACTTCATTAGTTGTACATAAAATTATCACATCAAAGATGTATATGCCTTTTCAGTAAGTGTTTGCAAAATAAAAGTCAAAAGGTTCATTTTTAAATTTGATGTTGAGTGTTACAAAGTACTATGAATGAACCATTTCAAAACCATATAACCAATTATAAGGAAAAATAAAAATAATAAATAAAATGAAAAACAAACCTAAAAAAACAAAGAAAGACATGGTGAAAAAGAATCACAAAAGCCCATATGCATGAACTATTGGAATTTGACATGTAGACCATTGTTTCATATTAGACTTAAAATAAGTTGTTAAAAATCTTGACTATATGGGTGTTGAGCAAGGTGCAGCAAAAGTATTGTCATTGTTGTCAACACAGACAGATTGATGCAGTTGATGCAGTTCAGAGGTCAGTCAAAACATGTACAGTGAATTTCCAAGAAGAAAGAAGTGGCCCAGATTCAAAAAATTGCAAAAAAAGACAAGTAAGAAAACTGTCACGATATCGCGACATGTTTTCTGTCACGATTTCGTGACATAACGGAGGAGAGAGAAGGCACAGCCAAAAATGTCATGATTTCATGACATAACGGAGGAGAGAGAAGGCATAGCCAAAAATGTCATGATTTCACGACATAACGGAGGAGAGAGAAGGCACAGCCAAAAATGTCACGATTTCGCGACATATCGGAGGAGAGAGAAGGCGCAACCAAAAATGTCACGATTTCGCGACATATCGGAAGAGAGAAAAAGCTGGAGAAACTGTCATGATTTCACGACATGTTGGAAGAAAAGAAGCAAAGTTGAAAAATTGTCACGATTTCGCGACATGTTGGAAGAAAAGAAGCAAAGTTGAAAAACTGTCGCGATTTCGCGACATGTTGGAAGAAAAGAAGCAAAGTTGAAAAACTGTCACGATTTCGCGACATGTTCAGAGAAGAAACACTTGCAAGGAAAACTGTCACGATTTCGCGACATGTTTGGAGTAAAGGCGCAGGCAAAGGAAAGTGTCACGATTTCGTGACAAGTTCGGAGAAGAAGCGCCAAGGATGAAAAGTGTCACGATTTCGTGACAAGTTCGGAGAAGAAGCGCTAAGGGTGAAAAGTGTCACGATTTCGTGACAAGTTCGGAGAAGAAGCGCTAAGGAGAAAAAGTGTCACGATTTCGTGACAAGTTCGGTGAAGAAGCGCCAAGGATGAAAAGTGTCATGATTTTGCGACAGGTTCGGAGAAGAAGCAATAAGGCAAAAAAGTGTCACGATTTCGCGACAAGTTGCAGGAAGAAGCACAAAGGAGAAAAAGTGTCACGATTTCGTGACATGTCCCATTTTCACGGGCAAGTGATGAAAAAGAGCTAGATGCAGCGAATGCGTCATGATTTCGTGACATGTCCCGTTTTCGTGGGCAAGAGGCAGAAAAGAGCTAGAGGCAGCGAATGCGTCATGATTTCGTGACATGTCCCATTTTTGTGGGTAGGAGACAGAAAAGAGCTAGAGGCAGCGAATGCATCACGATTTCGCGACATGTCCTATTTTTGCGGTTGCATGCCGAAAAGAGGACAAGGAGGCGGAGAATGTCACGATATCGCGACATGTCTTGTTTTCACGGTCAACTGTCTAGAAAAGGTCAAATGGGCAGAAATGTCATGATATCGCGACATGTCTTAGTTGCGCAGGTAAAAGCCGAGAAGCTTGCACAGTGACAGTTGTCGGGGAAAGTGCAAAAGAAAATCATGCAGCCAGTTATGTAAGAGTAAGCTGGAATCTAAAGAAGTTACAGGTGGCAGAATAGTGCATTAAAGACAAGAACGGCTGTTACAGGGCCGTGATGTTGCAAGGCTATCAAAAGTGCAGATATATCGAGAATCTCGATAAACGAGAAATCCTCTCAGAGGTTGTGTGTGTCAAAAATGGCAGTTGCGGGCAGAAGAAAAAGTTTGGCTTAGAATTGAAAAGAGTGCCATCGAAAAGGGTAAAGGTGCCGAGAGAGTAGTTGCGTGAAGGATAGAAGATAAGAATGATAGAGCTTCGAAATACACAGAAAAGGCTGTCAGAAAAGGCTATCAGAGTGAGCAGAGTAGACTGTCAGAATGAGTCAGAAAGAAAGCGGCTAGAAGACAGAGCGCGTCAGAGAGGGTGTGACAGATTGAACGTAGCCGAGAATGCATGAAAAATTGGAGGGAAAAATAGAGCCATTTTGAAAGAGCCGTTCGAGTAAGCCAAGTATAAAGAATCGAAAAGGCGCAGTAAGTGAGGTTACTGCAACCGTGTTTTTATCTTGAAAAACTAAAAGTGAGGTTGGGAAGAGTGCTGTAAGAAGCATAGAAAGTGTGCTGCAAGAAAAACAACAATAGAACTGAAACCTGGTTTTATTCTTGAAAAATTGAAAGAGAGGTTTTAGTAAGCAATAGAAGATATTGAGTTTCTAACAATTCTCCTTATGCTTCTATGAGATTGATTTGAATGAGCAATAGACCAGTGAGGGTCTTGTAAAAGAGAAGGCATTTTTATGTCAATCTATTATTCAAAATAGAAATCCAAGTTGGTGCTTGGTATAAGGGGTTGGTGCTCCTATCTGTTGTTGCAGATAAATCAAGGGTTGGTGCTCCTTCCAGTGGGTGCTGGTAAACTATTTGTAAAGATTGAATCCTTGCAAATGTTGGATTTGGATTGTAGTCCAAACAATCATTATTTGAGGAGTAGCCAAATCGGTGAACCTCGTTAAATCTTGTGTTGTGTGATGCTCTTTTGTTATACTTGCTATATCTATTTTTAAGCTTGCATTTTTAAGCATTAAGAGTTGCAGATTCAAGTTTTAAATAGTTACACTGATTCACCCCCCCTCTCAGTGTCATTGTGAGAATATCAATTGGTATCAGAGCAAGGTACCTGAACAAGCTTAATCAGCTAAGGTGATCTTGGAAGATACACAATGGCCGGTGGTGAAGGATTTTCATCCAACAAAGCTCCTTTGTTCGATGGAACAAATTACTCTTTCTGGAGACTCAGGATGCAGACATATCTGTGTGCATTGGGATACGACATTTGGGAGTCTGTAGAAAATGGATACACAATACCCCCTACTCCTCCAACAGATGCTGTTGAGAAGAAAAGGTTTGAGAACAACTCTAAAGCTAAGAATGCTATTATGTGTGGGTTAGTAGACAGTGAATTGATAAGGATCATGAGCTATAAATCGGCAAAAGACATATGGGACAAACTGCAGAGCATTCATGAAGGAGATGGCAAGATCAAGGAAGCCAAGCTTCAAACACATCGAGCCCAGTTCGAAGCATTAAAGATGAATGATGATGAGAACATAGAGGCCTATATGCTGAGAGTAAATGGAATCATTAATGCGATTAGAGGACTCGACGAGGAAATAGAAGATGCAGTTGTTGTGAAAAAGGTACTAAGAACTCTCCATAAAAGATTTGATGCTAAAGTTTCTGCTATAGAAGAAGCTAAAGATCTAAATACTTTTAGCATGGATGAAATGCATGGTTCTTTAACTGCATATGAAATGAGAATAGGACAAACTAAGCCCTCAGACAGAGAAGTGGCTTTCCAAGCACAGAAAAATATAAAAGCTAAACAAGAATCTGAGGAAGAAGAATCTTCAGATGAAATAGAAGCAAACTTTGTTAGGAAACTAATAAAGGGAAAAGGAAAGTACAGAGGTAAGTTACCGTTTAAGTGTTTCAACTGTGGAGGCATCGGGCACTTTGCAGCTAAATGCCCAATGAATGAGAAAAACAAAAGTGATGAAGGGACACACCAAGAAAGAAGTGACTGGAAGAAGAAACCACATTTTAGAAAAAGGAACTTCAAGAAGAAAAGTTTCATTTCCAAGAATGTCACCTCTTCTGAAGACAGCTCCAGTGAGGACTCTGAAGAAGAAACTGGTGAAGCCTTGTTCATGGCTTTTGAAGAAGAAAGAACAGAGGAAACCCAGGAGTGTGATGAAAAATTAGAGGATGAGGCTGAGGTAGATCTGGAAGGTGAGTTGGTTGCTGCACTTAAAGAGTTAAGTACAGAAAGGAAAAAGTATAAAAAGGTTTCAAGAAAACTTGAGGATGCCAGTGAAATAATTATCAGCTTGAAAATACAGACTGAAGAGTTTAAGAAAAAGTCTGAAGATCTTGAAGCACAATTAACCGTGAAAATAGATGAGTGCAACAAACTGGAAGAAGAGATTGTTGGCTTAAGAATGCAGCTAGAAGAAAAGAGTCAAAAGCTGAGTTGCTACCACAAACTTGAAGGAAGTTCTATGAAACTTGATGAGATTATAAACAACCAAAAGCCTACAGGCATTAAATTTGGATTAGGCTTCGTAGAAGAAGAATTATCAATGGAATCAAAGGCCATAACTGTAGAACCAATAAAGAATAAAGATAAGATCAGGGTTGATCAAGAAAAACCGAATCATGCAAAAGAAAACAATAAGGCCAAGCATGAAAGGAGTACTGCCAATGATGGATTCACCAAAGTCACATATCAAAGAAGAAGAAGACCCATGGCTCCTACTACAACATGGCAAAAACCATTACCCAGGTACACTCGTTCCTTTTTTGGTTATTGTTTTAAATGCAATGCTTATGGTCATAAAATTTCAAATTGTAGATATAATGTAGGACAAAGGAATTTCACTAGTAGAAATGTTTTTTCACCTTTGATAGATTATGCTGTAGAATGTTATAACTGTCATAACTTTGGACATATTGCAAGAAATTGTCGTAGCTCTTTTGCAGGAAATAAATATCAGGGAAGAAAGTATCAACCAACTGGATTGAAACAAAACAAAAAATTTCCCGAAAAACAGGCACAAGCCAATGAAAGGGAGAAGGCAAAACAAGTGACCAAATCTGCTATCAAATCAGAGTGGAAAGAAAAGGAGCAACCTAAGAAAGATAAGGAATCCTTGATCGTTCAAACAGCTCTCAAAGCCCAGAACAAATCTGCACCATGGATTCTGGATAGTGGATGCTCCAGTCATATGACAGGAGATAAACAAAAGTTTGATAAGTTACAGACATACGAAGGTGGTTCTATAAAATTTGGAAATAATGATGGAGCCAAGATAGTGGGTAAAGGATCAGTCAAATTAAGTGATGGAAAAATCAACTCTAAAGAAGTCCTATTTGTGGTTGGTCTGAAGCATAACTTACTGAGTGTAAGTCAAATTTGTGACAGAGGTCATGAAGTAATTTTCAAGAAGCAGTGGTCGTGAAGTAAGAAAGACAAAAAATGGGAAGTTGATAGCTACTGGACTGAGAACTTCTGGAAATCTGTATACTCTCTCAGAGACTTCAGAAGGAGCTTGCTTGGTTGGACAGGAAGAAGAAAATTGGCTGTGGCACAAGAGACTCGGTCATATAAGCTTTGACAATCTGGTAAAAATCAGCTCAAAAAGGGCAATAAGAGACATACCCACTATTGGCAAACCTTCAAATAGCATTTGTGCTTCATGCCAAAAGGGGAAGCAAACCAGAGCCACATTCAAAGCAAAAGAGTACTTCACGAGCAAGCCGTTAGAACTAATACACACTGATTTATGTGGACCCATGAGAACGAAAAGCATAAATGGCTACAAATATTTTATGCTGTGTATAGATGACTATTCCAGAATGACATGGGTACTATTTTTGAAGCTTAAATCAGAAGCCTTTGAGATGTTCAAAACTTTCAAAAATCTTGTTGAGAATCAATCAGGAAAAAGAATTAAATGTTTAAGATCAGATAGAGGAGGAGAGTTTATTTCAGAGGAGTTTGCAGAATACTGTGAAAAACATGGGATTAGAAGACAGTTTTCGGTAGCAAGAACACCTCAGCAGAATGGAGTAGTAGAAAGAAAGAACAGAACTATGCAGGAAATGGCACGGACCATGTTGATAGAGAGCAGAATTGCTGACAGGTTTTGGAAAGAGGCAGTTCATACTGCAGTTTACATCCAAAATAGGTGCATGTTGAGGCCGCATGAAAGCAAAACACCTTATGAACTGTGGTTTGGCAGAAAGGCTACAACAAAATACTTCAAAGTGTTCGGCAACAAGTGTTACATTAAACGAACTGAAGACAATCTTGGCAAGTTCGAAGATAGAGCTGATGAAGGTATTTTTCTTGGTTACTCAACAAAAAGCAAAGCCTACACATGCTACAACAAAAGACTAAAGAAAATTGTGGAGAGTGCGGATGTTAAGGTTGATGAAGGTAGGGAACAAGAAATCAGCCATAAAGAAAACTACCCGACTTATGAAGAATTTATTGAAGAGGATGAAGATCAAGAAAAAGAAGAGAGACAAAAATCAGATTCAGATGATTTAGAAATAGAAGAAAATAGGAAATCCAAAATAGGCAGCTGGCAGAAAAATCATCCCAGAGAGCAAATTATTGGGGACCCCACAGTTGGTATTCAAACAAGAAGAAGAGTAGTAAACAACTACTCTCTGTTATCCAAAGATTGAGCCCAAAAATATTATTGAAGCAAGCACAGATGAAAGCTGGATGGAGGCAGTAAATGAAGAACTAGATCAAATTGAGAAAAACAAAACCTGGGAGTTAGTACCAAGGCCTGAAAATAAAAACATAATCGGTACTAAATGGATATTTCGAAACAAATTGAATGAAGACGGACAGGTTGTAAGGAATAAAGCAAGATTGGTCTGTAAAGGATATGCTCAAGTTGAAGGGATTGATTTTGAAGAAACTTTTGCACCAGTGGCCAGACTTGAAGCAATCAGATCAGTTTCGGCTTTAGCAAGTTCATAGGAATTTCAAAGTTTATCGGATGGATGTGAAATCAGCATTTCTAAATGGAAATCTTGAAGAAGAAGTTTATATTGAACAGACCGATGGTTTTCAACTCTATGATAATCCTAACTTTGTTTGCAAGCCGAAGAAAGCATTGTATGGCTTGAAACAAGCACCTAGAGCTTGGTATGCAAGATTGGACAGCTATCTCACTCAACAAGGATTCAAGAAAGGTATGGTGGATAGCAATTTATATATCAAAACTGAGAATGGCAATCTCATTGTCCTTGTTGTTTATGTAGATGATATAATATTTGGCAACAACAATGATGAGTCATGTAAAGACATAGCAAATAAAATGCAGAAAGAATTTGAAATGTCTATGATTGGTGAGCTTTCATATTTCCTCGGACTGCAAGTTAATCAAACTGAAAAGGGCATTTTTATTTCTCAAGTTAAATATGTGAAAGAAATGCTGAAAAAGTTCACTATGGAGGATAGTAAGCCTGTTAGCACTCCCATGACAACAGGCTGTAAGTTGAGCAAGGATGACAAATCTCCAGATGTTGATCAAACAATGTACAGATCTATGATTGGGAGCCTATTGTATTTGATGACCACCGGACCAGATATCTTACAAGCAGTTTGCATGGTTGCAAGATTTCGGGCTAGTCCCAAAGAGACTCATGTGACAGCTGTGAAAAGGATTTTTAGGTACCTCAAGGGTACTATGGAGTATGGGCTATGGTATCCAAAAGGAAAAGACTTCACTCTTTTTGCATATTCTGATGCAGATTGGGCAGGATGTATTGATGACAGAAAGAGTACCAGTGGAGGAGCATTTTATCTTGGAGATAAACTGGTAGCATGGCACAACAAGAAACAAGAATCAGTCTCTCTATCCACAAGCAGAGGCAGAATACATTGCAGCAACAACATGTTGTACACAGATATTATGGATGAGACAAACACTGAAAGATCTTGGTATTCACTTCAATGAGCCAATTTCAGTTAAATGTGATAACACTAGTGCAATCAACATCTCAAAGAATCCGGTTATGCATTCCCGCACCAAACATATTGCAATCCGATATCACTTTTTGAAAGATAAAGTTGCAGAAGGAGAGGTCAAATTGGAGTTTGTTCCAACCACAGAGCAAGTAGCAGATATATTCACAAAACCATTGCCCAAGGAAGTTTTTGAGTACCTTCGGAGTAAGCTGGGAGTGGTCACACTACCCAAGCACTGATTAGCTATGGGGAACACATTCTCAGGGGGAGCATTAAATTACTTATGCCTGAGAATGTTGTGCATAGACTCAGGGGGAGTCTACAGCAGCCCTTTGGTATTATTGGCAAAGGGGGAGAAGAATTACTATAGGAAATTGAAATTGCACATGTGTTGCCAACAATTCCAAAGGGGGAGATTGTTGAGCAAGGTGCAGCAAAAGTATTGTCATTGTTGTCAACACAGACAGATTGATGCAGTTGATGCAGTTCAGAGGTCAGTCAGAACATGTACAGTGAATTTCCAAGAAGAAAGAAGTGGCCCAGATTCAAAAAATTGCAAAAAAAGACAAGTAAGAAAACTGTCGCGATATCGCGACATGTTTTCTACATACGGAGGAGAGAGAAGAGCCAAAAATGTCATGATTTATGACATAACGGAGGAGAGAGAAGGACAAAAATGTCATGATTTCAGACATAACGGAGGAGAGAGAAGGAGCAAAAATGTCATGATTTCGTGACATATGGAGGAGAGAGAAGGGAAAAATGTCACGATTTCTGACATGTTGGAAGGAAAGAAGAAAAGTTGAGAAACTGTCACGATTTCGTGACATGTTGGAAGAAAAGAAGCAAAGTTGAAAAACTGTCATGATTTCGTGACATGTTGGAAGAAAAGAAGCAAAGTTGAAAAACTGTCATGATTTCGCGACATGTTGGAAGAAAAGAAGCCAAGTTGAAAAACTGTCGCGATTTCACGACATGTTCAGAGAAGAAACACTTGCAAGGAAAACTGTCACGATTTCGTGACATGTTTGGAGTAAAGGTGCAGGCAAAGGAAAGTGTCATGATTTCACGACAAGTTTGGAGAAGAAGCGCCAAGGATGAAAAGTGTCACGATTTCGTGACAAGTTCGAAGAAGAAGCGCCAAGGATGAAAAGTGTCACGATTTCATGACAAGTTCGGTGAAGAAGCGCCAAGGATGAAAAGTGTCACGATTTCGTGACAGGTTCGGAGAAGAAGCAATAAGGAGAAAAAGTGTCACGATTTCGTGACAAGTTGCAGGAAGAAGCGCAAAGGAGAAAAAGCGTCGCGATTTCGTGACATGTCCCGTTTTCGTGGGCAAGTGATAAAAAAGAGCTAGATGCAGCGAATGTGTCGCGATTTCGTGACATGTCCCGTTTTCACGGGCAAGAGGCAGAAAAGAGCTCGAGGCAGCGAATGCGTCGCGATTTCGTGACATGTCCCATTTTCGGGGCAAGAGAGAAAAGAGCTAGAGGCAACGAATGCGTCACGATTTCATGACATGTCCCATTTTCGCGGGTAGGAGATAGAAAAGAGCTAGAGGCAGCGAATGCGTCACGATTTCGTGACATGTCCTATTTTTGCGGTTGCATGCCGAAAAGAGGACAAGGAGGCGGAGAATGTCACGATATCGTGACATGTCATGTTTTTGCGGTCAACTGTCTAGAAAAGGTCAAATGGGTAGAAATGTCACGATATCGTGACATGTCTTAGTTGCGCAGGTAAAAGCCGAGAAGCTTACATAGTGACAGTTGTCGGGGAAAGTGCAAAGAAAATCATGCAGCCAGTTATGTAAGAGAGTCAAAACTAAGTTATAGGTGGTAGTTACAGAACAGTGCATTAAAGACAAGAATGGTTGTTATAGGGCCGTGATGCTGCAAGGCTATCAAAAGTGCAGATATACCGAGAATCTCGATTAACGAGAAATCCTTTCACAGGTTGCGTGTGTCAGAAATGGCAGTTGCGGGCAGAAGAAAAAGTTTGGCTCAGAATTGAAAAGAGTGCCATCGAAAAGAGTAAAGGTGCCGAGAGAGCAGTTGCGTGAAGGATAGAAGATAAGAATGACAGAGCTTCGAAATACATAGAAAAGGCTGTCAAAAGTCAGAGTGAGCAGAGTAGACTGTCAGAATGAGTCAGAAAGAAAGCGGCTAGAAGACAGAGCGCGTCAGAGAGGGTGTGACAGATTGAACGTAGCCGAGAATGCATGAAAAATTGGAGGGAAAAATAGAGCCATTTTGAAAGAGCCGTTCGAGTAAGCCAAGTATAAAGAATCGAAAAGGCGCAGTAAGTGAGGTTACTGCAACCGTGTTTTTATCTTGAAAAACTAAAAGTGAGGTTGGGAAGAGTGTTGTAAGAAGCATAGAAAGTGTGCTGCAAGAAAAACAACAATAGAACTGAAACCTGGTTTTATTCTTGAAAAATTGAAAGAGAGGTTTTAGTAAGCAATAGAAGATATTGAGTTTCTAACAATTCTCCTTATGCTTCTATGAGATTGATTTGAATGAGCAATAGACCAGTGAGGGTCTTGTAAAAGAGAAGGCATTTTTATGTCAATCTATTATTCAAAATAGAAATCCAAGTTGGTGCTTGGTATAAGGGGTTGGTGCTCCTATCTGTTGTTGCCGATAAATCAGGGGTTGATGCTCCTTCCAGTGGGTGCTTGGTAAACTATTTGTAAAGATTGAATCCTTGCAAAGGCTGGATTTGGATTGTAGTCCAAACAGTCATTATTTGAGGAGTAGCCAAATCGGTGAACCTCGTTAAATCTTGTGTTGTGTGATGCTCTTTTGTTATACTTGCTATATCTATTTTTAAGCTTGCATTTTTAAGCATTAAGAGTTGCAGATTCAAGTTTTAAATAGTTACACTGATTCACCCCCCCTCTCAGTGTCATTGTGAGAATATCAATGGGGTCAGACTGTACTATGGATTAACCATTTTAAAGCCATATAACCAATTAAAAAGAAAAAAAATAAAAAATAAAAAATAAAATGAAAAAGAACTATAGAAAACAAAGAAAGATAATATGAAAATAAAATGCTGGGTAGAAACTGGAGTGAAGTTGTTATAATACCATTATGAGGTCACAAAGTATTATGGATAAACCCTTTCAAAACCATATAACCAGTTAAAAAGAAAAGAAAAAAGAAAGTGTCTGAGGGTTTATTTTTAAATTTGATGTTGAGTGTTACAAAGTACTATGAATGAACCATTTCAAAACCATATAACCAATTATAAGGAAAAATAAAAATAATAAATAAAATGAAAAAAAACCCTAAAAAACAAAGAAAGACATGGTGAAAAAGAATCACAAAAGCCCATATGCATGAACTATTGGAATTTGACATGTAGATCATTGTTTCATATTAGTCTTGTTAAAAATCTTGGACTTTAAAAATTATAGACATATAACTTCTTAAAAAGAAAAGTACAATTATTTGTGAATACATTCAATCCTCCTCCTAAGATATTATAGTAGTAGTTTGGGTTTTGATTTTGAAAGACTTAGATTAACCATAGCAATAGGTTAGGTTAGTGTTGTGTAAAACCAGTTCAAACGATTTTGAGCTCTTTTTAAAAGATCTGGATCAACCATAGCAATAGGTTAGTGTTGTGTAAAATCCACTTCAAACCTAAGATGTGTATATGTGCTATGTGTAAAACCGAGTTCATATCATAGCTGAGAGGCCCAGTTCATACCATAGTTTTCAAACCATAATTAGATGTGTATATGTGCTATGTGTAATATCTAGTTCATACCATAGCCAAGAGGTCTAGTTCATACCATAGTTTATACCATAGCAAGATGAGAATGTATGCTGTGTGTGAGCTAACTTGTTAAAAAATACCCTCTAAAGAACGTCATTTTCTCTCTCACTCTCACTTTACTTCCAATCAAAAACACATAGGGAAACTTTACACTTAATATTCTATAACTACAGATTTTCTCATAAAATTTTTACATTAAAAGCTATAGACATGTTTGCTTCGTTTCATTTCGGAGGAAAACAATTTCCAGAAGAGGAGCAAGCTAATAACACAGTCAAGTTAAACGACGAGGGAAAGGGAAATCAAACCGCCTTAGGACTTTATACAACATATTTAAGATAAGATAGTGTTCAATATAGATTTAGCATATTTAAGAAAAAAAACTAACCTTTGAAGCTGTGTGAGTTGCGACTGTAAAAATTTAAAGTCTAACTTATGCAGAGGCAATAGCATTTTCTCTTTATTTGTAAATGTGGGTGAACTAGATCAAGATGGAGCTATAAATTGTACAGCATTTACTCTTTGTTTACTGTTGATATTATGACTCACTCTGTTTGCTGTTGATATTATGACTCACTCTGTTTGCTTAAAGCGGTAGAGGTTTCACACAGGAGCATCAGTTGATTTGAAAACCAAAAATAGATCACGTGCAGTGAAGGCAATACTCTAAAGTTTGATCACCAAACGTGCGTCGATAATGAAAAGACCAAACGAGTCACGTGCGTCGATAATGAAGAAGTGAAAATAGTTTACAAATCACGTGCATTTCAAGAGAAGACAGTCCGAATTGGTAACAGGCTGAGTACGCCAATTAAAAAAAAGGGTAATAAATTTTATAAAGTGAAGGCTTAAAACATTGGAGGTCACTAAGGAATAGTTAAATTTTTGGAGCCGGAAATTGTCTCGATTGCAGTTCAGGAGAAAGACCGTAGACAACGCATAGCCGCATTCAAAACCTAACCGTTGTAAGCACACCAGCGTAGAAGGAATTCATTCACTGACTGTTGGAGGCTAACGGTCACCGTTGAGCATTGGACTGCAAGCTACACGGAATAACATATGTAGTAATTCGAACCTGCCATCCAATTGTTGCAGAGAGTAAAGGCGGGTCAAACTTCTTTATTGCAAATGTGCACGTCTAAGAAGTAAAATGATAAATTCTTACTTCTAAAGAATTTATTATAAGACTATTTTTGAGGCATAAGGACTCAGATATATTATTAGGAAGTTTATATCTTTGGGTGAAATTCAAATATTTGCAAGTTATTCCGCCTTGGTCTGAGAGACCACGAACAGGGGGTTCTACACCGTCAAAGTCACCCGGGAGTCACACCCAGCCCTGCCCGCACCAACATTATCAATTGGATTTTGGGTACCCAATTCAGCTTTTTGGTAGGGTGGAGATTCGAACCTGGGACCTCCCTTGGAGGATTGCCCTCTCCTCTCCAACTCACCTACAACACCTGGGTTGAAATTAAACTACTTTAAAAATATTATTATCTTTTAAATTTTTACATTAGAAAGACAAAAGGAATTCAACTAAAGGAAACTAAAGGAAACTAAGAAAGCTAAATATACTATCAAAGCATATTGCACTTAAAATCATTTGGTAGATCCCAGATCTTTATAAAACCCGAACAATTAAAAGATATTAGCATTCTACCTAGAGTATTACAAGTCTTGTAATTAAGTTTTGTAAATTAGATTTAATATTAGCAAAATCGATAATATTGGAGAGGTAAGGTTTACTACATCAAATTAGAATATTGAAATTTGCAAATTTAGTTTATAAAACTCTAAATATCTTGACTATGGAGTCATAAGGTAATCTACATCAAAGGAACATGGCAAAGAAAAAATAAATGAAAAAGAAAACAAGTAATCCAAAAGTAGAAACTCAAAAACTAGAACTTCATGAGTTGTTAGAATTAGTTGAAGAAGAAAACCTATGTCTACAAGAAGAACTAATTTACATTGGAGAAGACTCATAATTTCAAGAAGAAGAAATTTACATTCAAGATGACTCACTAGAAGAGACTAAGAAATGATTGCAATTACTAAAAGGGTGCACACAAAAGATGATAGAAAAAATTGAAAGTCAAGAGAATACATCTATAAAGAAAAATAAGGTTTTGCAATCAATCATGAGAGAGGCCAAAAATAAAAGTTTTTTAACACTAGGAGATTACTTAAATTCAGAAATTGGTGAAGCACAAACAAACTCAAAAGATATTTTCACATTACCTAATGATATAGGAAAATTAATGTATATGGCATTACTTTCTAATGATGTTCTCAAAGACAAGAATAGAAGACAAGAGGACATGATAGAAGATTTGAAGAACAAGTATATTGATGAAGCAAATGCTTTGAATAGTATGCTTGTTGATATTACTAGTGAAATAGAAAAGGGGATTATTCTACACTTCAAAAATGCATGAAAAGTGTTCTTAGTAATTCTAATGATTACTATGAAGATTTTGTTACTATACCTACCAATCTATGAAGAATAATCTACAAAGGAATTGTCACTCTTAATATCTCCAAGATGAAAGAACATGAAAATGTTGAAGAGGTAAAGAACAAGATAGGAATGAAAGATGCTTCTAATGATCCAAATGACCTAAGACCTTTGATGGTAGATTCATGTTGTAATACCATAGAATCAAAACCATTGATGATTGATGCATGCTATGATACTAGTGATATTCTTCAAATGGATAAATATGCAAATCATGATTCTTATCAAAATAAAAGCGAATATTACAATGCAAGCATTGAAACTAGTGATTTAGAATTCTTGACTAGAATAACTTGTTACAAATATTGATGCTATATGCAATACAAGTGATTTAGATACAATACATGATTGCTCAGAAAAGGTTCATGTTGCTAGAATTGATGAAGGTATAGATTCAGATGATGATAGATACAATGATGTACAATATTATATTGATACTTTTGCTCAAAGTTGATAAGACATGAAGATACAGAATCAAGAAAACATGACAAGGAATGAAAGAAGCAATTGCATCAAAATTAAGATTAAAGTATGAAGGTCTTGAATATACAGGTCATATTAGCAACAATAAGCACAGGTAATAGAACATACTGATATCAAATCTATAACAAAGAACAAATATTGACAAGAACAGTTTCTATGAAGGACAAAATGGTCAAAGGAATTTGGCTACAGAAAATAGATGCAATCATTGTAACAAATATGGGCACAAGGTAGAGAGATGCTAGAATTCTCCATAGCTATAAAATTTGTGGAGGAACCAATCATTCTCAAAGATATTGTTGTTACAAAGAAAATCATTTCTTTGATTGGATATATACCATGACAATAAACTTCATTACTGAGTTTTCTCAAGTATACTTCTCAAGGTAAAGAGATGGACATATAAAATGTATGAACTTCTTCGATAATAGAACTGGAAGAAAAATAGTAACAATGCCAAAGTTAGAATATAAAATCAAGCAAGAAGATGAAGCTCAAGCAGAAGATAAATTCAAAGTCATTTAAAGAATGAAGATAAAAACAAAGATCCATATTGAAGACTAAAGTCTTCAATAACCAAATAATGTAATACGAGGGGTGTTAGAGTATATTACATTATTTGGTACATGTAAATGTACCACCTTGGGTACATTACTAGACTAGGAGTTTATCTTAGGTTAAGAGGTTGCTTGAGGAAGAAGTAATAAATGTACAAGTGTTAGAATGTACAAAGATGTAAAAGGACAAATGTCCTTAGTTAGTTGTGCATGTGCACAAGTATCTATCATGCAGAATGCACATGTATCCTTAGGGTAGGAAAGTGAAGAGTCACATACTAGTATAAATAAGTGTGACTTAAGAATTTTAATAAACAATGAAGCATGCATGGTCCATAGCATGCACTAGTAGAGTAGAATTCCACATATTGTATCAAGTTCCTATTTTTGTGTTTTTACTATAATAGCTATTGCATGAGTTATTTCAGAAGTTTCTCATGTTATTTACTTGCTCATTAGACTTCCATTAACATAGTTATAATATTGGAAGCTTATTTCATTACTTGTGGTTGGAATTCCTTTAAGTTTATAGCTTCAAAAGCTAACATACACATGTTATTACTCTTTATAAGGTGAATGTAGGTCCAACAAGATTTCACATATTCTAATTGCTAAGGTGGACAACCATTGATAACTGATAATAATTAGCATTAGCTATGGTTATTTAACATATCTAATATTTTGCTTAGAAGTGAATCAATTTAAAAATTTGCATGTTTTACTTTTTTTTAATAATGTTAAAGTCAAACATGTGTCATTATCATTCATAAGGAGTGGAAATGCTAGTTGAATAAAATATAAAGTTACCTTTGTACAACTTATCACTTTTGGATAAATTACTACCTTTGGACTTTGGGTGCTTAGAACTTAGAGCAACCATTGCTAAAAAAAATATTAATATCTAGCTGTTAGAAATCTCTACTCTTATAAATTAGTTATTTCTTATGAATTTTACTTGGATAGTCATATTTTAAAAAATTTCAAACCCCACCCCTATACTTGGGTAAAAATTATCCTTTTTCATTTAAAAATGTTTGATCAACAACTAGTCATTTTCTAAAATTTGAAAAAATTGTCACATGTGGAAAAAATCATGCATGTAAAGTTAAATAATATTACTAACATAAAAGCAAAAAATAGATATCTTTTTTTTTCATTCCATACAATTTGGCATCAAGTTGGAAAATTATACAAATAGAATCTAATTATACCATGCATGAGTAATAAATTTTAACTTCTGACAATGAGTTGCAAGCTTATTGTAGTGGTAAGGGCCTTGGCCTCTCTTTGAGAGGTTCAAGGTTCAAACCCCACTCAGTATGAGGAAACCTAAACCCCTCATAAAAACCATTTAGACATTGACAAAACTTTTAAATTTTGATAATGACTATCATTATAGACACATCTACATGGTGAGATATAATAAGTTAAAATTTACACCATCCCAAGATTTTTTTTTTGAGAATCCTCAAAAATTTCACTCAAGATAAGTCTTGGGCAAGAAATACATGCATGCAAATGAAATAATCAGACAACCCATAAAAGCACCTAATTTTTAAAATTGGGTTGTTGCACATAAATGAACCCAATTTGAAAGCCTAGGTAACACATAGATGCAACCAATATAAAAACTTGGGTGACTCTATAGTAGTTTCTATTGGAGTTTTGTAAAATATAAAAATAATAAGGAACTAAATAATACTATGAATCTTACCATAGGAGCTCTTGGTGGGCAAATATATATAGGCTATACAAGTTAAACTAAGTTTGAGTTGTAATGTGATTTTTTTAATGCTATTTTTATTGGTGTTTTAAAATAGTATGCTTGCTGACATTACTAGTGAAATAGAAAAGGGGATTATTCTACACTTCAAAAATACATGAAAAGTGTTCTTAGTAATTCTAATGATTACTATGAAGATTTTGTTACTATACCTACCAATCTATGGAGAATAATCTACAAAGGAATTGTCACTCTTAATGTTTCTAAGATGAGAGAACATGAAAAGGTTGAAGAGGTAAAGAACAAGATAGAAATGAAATATGCTTCTAATGATACAAATGACTTAAGACCTATGATGGTAGATTCATGTTGTAATACCATAGAATCAAAACCATTGATGATTGATGCATGCTATGATACTAGTGATATTCTTCAAATGGATAAATATGCAAATCATGATTCTTGTCAAAATAAAAGGGAATATTGCAATGCAAGCATTGACACTAGTGATTTATAATTCTTGACTAGAATAACTTGTTACAAAGATTAATGCTATATGCGATACAAGTGATTTAGATACAATTCATGATTGCTCAGAAAAGGTTCATGTTGCTAGAATTGATGAAGGTATAGATTCAGATGATGATAGATACAATGATGCACAAGATTATATTGATACTAACAAAGATCATTCTAATGATTGTATTGATCATACTAATGGTTTTTTCTCAAAGTTGATAAGACATGAAGATACAGGATCAGGAAAACATGACAAGGAATGAAAGAAGCAATTGCATCAAAAATAAGATTAAAGTATGAAGATCTTGAATATATAGGTCATATCAGCAAAAATAAGCAAGGGTAATAGAACATAGTGATATCAAATCTATAACAAAGATTGACAAGAACAGTTTCTATGAAGGACAAAATGGTCAAAGGGATTTGACTATAGAAAATAGGTGCAGTCATTGTAACAGATATGGGCACAAGGTAGAGAGATGTTGGAATCTCATAGCTATAAAATTTGTGGAGGAACCAATCATTCTCAAAGATATTGTTGGTACAAAGAAAATCATTTATTTTATTCGATATATACCATGACAATAAACTTCATTAGTGAGTTTTCTCAAGTATACTTCTCAAGGTAAAGAGATGGACATATAAAATGTATGGACTTATTCGACAATAGAACTGGAAGAAAAATAGTAACAGTTCTAAATTCAAAAGATAAAGTCAAGCAAGACGATGAAGCTCAAGCAGAAGATCAAATCCAAAGTCACTTAAATAATGAAGATAAATACAAAGATCCATATTGAAGACTAAAGTCTTCAATAACCAAATAATGTAATACAAGGGGTGTTAGAGTATATTACATTATTTAGTACATGTAGATGTACCACCTTGGGTACATTACTAGACTAGGAGTTTATCTTAGGTTAAGATGCTACTTGGGGAAGAAGTAATAAATGCACAAGTATTAGAATGTGCAAAGATGTAAAAGGACAAGTGTCCTTAGTTAGTTATTCATGTGTACAAGTGTCTATCATGTAGAATGCACATGTATCCTTAGGGTAGGAAAGTGAAGAGTCACATACTAGTATAAATAAGTGTGACAACCATTTTAATAAACAATGAAGCATGCATGGTCCATAGCATGCACTAGTAGAGTAGAATTCCACATATTGTATCAAGTTCCTATTTTTGTGATTTTACTATAATAGCTATTTCATGAGTTATTTCAGAAATTTCTCATGCTATTTACTTGCTCATTAGACTTCCATTAACATAGTTATAATATTGGAAGCTTATTTCATACTTGTGGCTGGATTTCCTTTAAGTTTATAGCTTCAAAAGCTAGCATACACATGTTATTACTCTTTATAAGGTGAATGCAGGTCCAACATGATTTCACATATTTTAATTTCTAAGGTGGAAAACCATTGATAATAGATAATCATTAGCGTTAGCTATGGTTATTTAACATATCTAATATTTTGCTTAGAAGTGAATCACTTTCAAAATTTGCATGTTTTACTTTTTTTTAATAATGTTAAAGTCAAACATGTGTCATTATCATTCATAAGGAGTGGAAATGCTAGATGAATAAAACATAAAGTTACCTTTGTACAACTTATCACTCTTGGACAATTTACTACCTTTGGACTTTGGGTGCTTAGAACTTAGAGCAACCATTTCTAACAAAAAATATTAATATCTAGCTGTTAGAAAACTATACTCTTATAGATTAGTTATTTCTTATGAATTTTACTTGGATAGTCATATTTAAAAAAATTTCAAACCCCATCCATATACTTGGGTAAAAATTATCCTTTTTCATGTAAAAATGTTTTATCAACAACTAGTCATTTTCTAAAATTTGAAAAAATTGTCACATGTGGAAAAAATCACGCATTTAAAGTTAAATAATATTACTAACATAAAATCAAAAAATAGATATCTTTTTTTTTCATTCCATACAATTTGGCATAAAGTTGGAAAATTATACAAATAGAATCTAATTATATCTTGCATGAGTAATAAATTTTAAGTTCTGACAATGAGTTGCAAGATTATTGTAGTGGTAAGGGCCTTGGCCTCTCTTTAAGAGGTCCAAGGTTAAAACCCCACTTAGTATGAGGGGACCGAGACCCCTCATAAAAAATTGTGTAAACTCATTCAAAAAATTGGATAATTTTTGAAAGATGCAAGCTTATTGTAGTGGCAAGGGCTTTGGCCTCTCTTTGAGAGGTTCAAGGTTCAAACCCCACTCAGTATAAAGAAACGGAGACCCCTCATAAAAACCTATTTAAACTCATTGAAAAACTTTTAACTTTTGATAATGACTATCATTATAGACACATCTACATGGTGAGATGTAATAAGTTAAAATTTACACCACCCCATGAATATTTTTTTGAGAATCCTCAAAAATATCACTCAAGATAAGTCTTGGGCAAACAATACATGCATGCAAATGAAATAATTAGACAACCCATAAATGCACCTAATTTATAAACTTGGGTTGTTGCACATAAATGATACCAATTTGAAATCCTAGGTAACACATAGATGCAACCAATATAAAAACTTGGGTGACTCTAAAGGAGTTTCTATTGGAGTTTTGTAAAATATAAAATAATAAGGAACTAAAAATACTATGAATCTTGCCATAGGAGCTTCTGGTGAGCAAATATATATAGCCTATACAAACTAAACTAAGTTTGAGTTGTAATGTGACTCTTTTTAATGATGTATTTATTGGTAATTTTAAAATTTTATGTTTAACAAAAGTGTTGTGAAAATAAGAAATAGCTAAAGAAAATTAATAGAGCAAACATAAACCTTTAAAGTAAGCACCAACCAAGTTCATAGTGAATAATGAAAAAATATTGAGTAATTGTTTTAAAAAATAAGGACATCAAATGGTTGCTAAAACAATTGGATTATATTATGTGTAATAAGTTTTTAAATATGACCTTGATGTGAGATGCTTACTGCAGTGGTAAGGACTTTGGCTTCTCTTTGAGAGGTCCAAGGTTAAAACCCCACTCAGTATAAGGGATCGAGACCCTTCATAAAAATTTGTGTAAACTCATTGAAAAAAACTAAATGTTGTAGAGTAATATGAAAAAATTATGAAAATCACCATACAAAAGCGAATGGTAGATATTATAAGAAAGGTCCTAAATGTACCTAATTATAGGATTTGTATTCCAAATAAGAGACCTAATTTATAGGGATTCAAAGTTATATGCATAAAAATATTAGGAGTGTCTATTAGGAGGGAAGGATGTTGAAGTGATGCACCTTGGAGCTATACAAATGATAATAGACTTTATCAATAATGAAAGGTAAAATGTAGTTTCACCTCTTTGAGGTCGAAAAAAAAATATTTCAAGCAATTCAAGCCATAATATTGCTTGAAATGCTTCATAAATTGGGGGTTTGAACCCTAAGTACTTGGTAGAAGGACTGGAAATGGTATCCCAACACTCATTTTAGGAGCTATAAGCCAAGCAAAGGGTACCTTTTGCTCTCACCACATTTTCCCATGATCTCCAAGTTAAATAAGCAATGGAGAATCTAGGAAACCAACATAATTAGTAAAACATATTTCACACTCTATGGGATGCTATTTTGGAGCCTAAAGTGGCTCACTTTCTTTGGTGTCTCCTTTTTTAGGGACTTCCTATAGGAGAATACCTCCATCATTTAGGGCTGCACATTCTCAAATATCCTTTTTGCGGTTGCAAGAAATACATTAAACATTTATTTTGGTATTTCCCTAGGACCCAAATGGCCTAGAAGTGAATTCATGATTTTCTAAAACCTTTTAGACCACAACCATTTTCTTGGCCTATGATTCTTCTTAGGGATACAACTCGAATGCTAGTACATATGGAGTAGATTTAACATGTTTTTAGGGCTAAGATTCTAATTAACATCTAGATAAGTTGTAATGGAATTTTTTTCTGCTTAGCATGCATCTCCAGAGTTTTCCATGTATTCAAAAGCTTTAATATGCTCTAATGTTTTACTCTAGATTCAAGCACAGGTGAACAAGGTTACCCGTTAGGTTCAATATATGATAAATCTATTGGATTATTGGACAAATACTCCCTGCATTGTGACTTGGATTTCACCCTCCCCATCTTGCCAAAGACATTCTTCTTCTTAGCAACAGGCTCAAGGTCTTAAGATATCTCATGGAAGGACTGAATACTTATAGCCCTCACTTGTAGGATTGATATTCCATGAAAGGATTTTGCTTTGTGCCACAGTATTATGATTGGAGCTCATCATCCAACTGGGCTACCACTTTACCTCAGACTATGGACGACACTCTAGAGTTATAGGGTAACTGTTATAGGTGGGATCCAGTTACCACAAATACTACTCCTCCCATAAATCAGAGTAATCCTTTGGATAAGGATCCCTATCTCTCTAATAGTGCTACTCCTATGGAAACTTGAGTACTAGTGGGTCGTTTACCCTTTATTTTTGTTATGTTAATTGTTTTATAGTTGTTTCAAGCCTTTTTCTAGCCTTGGAGTGATATTTTGCATAGTATTTTAAGGTGTGCTCCTATGCCACCCATTATTTTGTGAATTGCGTACTCTTATATTTTTAATAAGATCAAGTCACTTTCAAAAAAAAAGGTAAATTGTTTCTGGTGGCGTAGGTTAAACATGACAATATGAAAGATGTCGATCTAAACCATGCATAAAGGTGGAAAATTATTGTATTTGAAAATAAATACGAGGAATAAATGATATTGATCTTATTATTGAAGATGTAACCAAAGAGACTCAATCCAAAAATATCATTGATAAAGATGCTAAAATATTGGGTAACATACAAGAACACATACATTTTAAGAAATTTAATCTCTATAGAAGTGGATGAAGATACAAATAAGGATAGTCAATTGCATAAAATAATTAAGAAACAAAATGAAACACTCAAGTAATTGCAATAATAATATAAAAAAATTAATTAGTCAATTGGTAGAAAAAACATAGATGCAACATATGATGGAAGAGTTGATAAGCGAGCATCAAGTGAATTATCATACCATCACCTTACAAGAATATATCATTGACCATAAAATAAATAATTTGAAGAGAAGAATAGATGAATTGACTATCAAGGCTAGATAGTATAAAAGGTTATTCAAGAAAGTGCATAAGAAATATAATCTCTTAGGATAAAACTCAAAACATACAACTAATGTATTGGAAGTCTCAATAGGTTGACCTTATCTTGTGTTATAAAAATAATAAAAAGATAAAAAAATCATGCTATATATGGTATAGGATGATGAATCTTTGGAATATATAGACTAGACAAATCAAACACTATATACTATTAAAAACTAAGATGATGTCAACAACGCCATAAATAGAAGCCGACCAACACATGCAGACATGACATAGATAGTAAATATATGATTTTATTAAAATAATAATCTTGAAATTATAAACATTCAAAGATGTTATTACAGATTCAAGGGGTAGATATGTCAATGCTGCTCTATTTTTGAACACCATAAGAATAAAAAATCACATAAGAGATAATATAAAAAACTCTAGGCTACCAAGTGGTGGTATGGAGCTCACAACCCACCCCCCTAACTACTAATTGAATCGAGTATTTATAGGCTTTGATAAATTTAACCGTTACACTATGACCACTACAACATGATTGTTACAATATGGTCATTACAATATGAATGTTACAACATGACCGTTACAATATGGTCGTTACAATATGATCATTACAACATAATAGTTACAATATGGTCATTACAATATGATTGTTACAACATGACCATTATAATATGGTCATTACAATATGACCGTTACAACATGATTATTATAATATGGTCATTATAATATGACTACTGTAGAGAGAAGACCATTGCAAGGGAATGGTTACAAAAAATAACTAACTGAAAGAAATATGATCAATAGGAATTTAAGAGGAAGAGGGTTAGAATACGATGCTCCTGCATCAGACTCCCATGCTTTAAAATTTCATGAGCTCCTACTCATGAGTTGTTCAATTATTTTGAAGCTTGATTTGCACATCTACCACCTCTACCTTGACCAATATGGTGTGTGTATGCCATTACTGTCATGCTTAAAAAATTTGAGCATATTTTTCACCATTCAAGTGAATCCTTAAGAAAGTTCTATTTCACACTTGTGGTAATCTATGAAATACTAAGTGTATATTTCACCACTCACATAGATCCTTAGGAAATTTTTGTTTAACACTTGCTGTAATCTACGTACAAATTCTGTTTCACATGTGCAACACACTTGGGGTAATTCAAGAAATACTGAGTTTCTGTTTCACCACTCACACAGATCCTTAGGCAAGTTTAATTTTACACTTGTTGTAATCTATGTACATGTTTTGTTTTACATGTGCAACACCCTTGTGGTAATCCATAAAATACTGAGTGTCTGTTTCACCACTCATGTAAATACTTAGGAAAGTTCTATTTCACACTTGCCGTAATCTAAGTACATGCTCTGTTTCACATATGCAACACACTTACTATAATCCATGAAACATTGAGTGTCTATTTCACCACTCGCACATATCCTTAAGTAAGTTTGTTTCACTTTTGCTATAATCCACGTACATGTTCTATTTCACATGTACAACCCACTCAATCGATAAGTAAATGTACACACAACCCTATAGGAAAAATTTTGAGCTCTGATATCACTTGATGTCTACAACACCACTATAGAAGCCTATAAACATATACTGACATGATGTAGATAGTAAAAAAATACTTTTATTAAAATAAAAACCTTAAAATTATAAACATTCAAATATGCTATTACATATTCAAGGGGTAGATATATCAATTCCGCTCTATGTTTGAATACCACGAGACTCAAAAATTACATAAGAGATAAAATAACAAAGATTTCCAAGTGGTGATATAGAGCTCATAGCCCACCCCCTAACTACTGGTCAAATCGAGCATTTATAGGCTCTGATAAATTTAACCGTTACACTATGACCGCTATAACATGATTGTTACAATATGGTTATTATAATATGACCGTTACAATAGGATCGTTACAATATGGTCATTACAATATGGTCATTATAATATGACTGCTGTAGAGAGAAGACCATTGTAGGGGAACAATTATGAAAAAATAACTAACCAAAAGAAAATATGACCGTTAGGAATTTAAGAGAAAGAGAGTTAGAATGTGATGCCCCTGAATCAGAAGAGAGTACAAAATGCAATAATATCTGGAGATAGATGACTTTGTATTTTATAAACAAATGCTCTGATGTATGCCATATTTAGTGGTGTATGCTTGCTATTAGAGAGTAATAATTTATGTAAAAACTGGTTCATTACAAACTTATGAACCTCTACTTTATGATTGAATAAATTAATTCTAGAAAATTGCAATCGAGGATCAAAAAAATAGTCTAATAGGGTTAATTCTTGTAAACTTATTTCACTTAGACAATTGAGATATTATTTACAATTCAAAAATATTAATGGAATTGGTACACCCTAGGGTGCTTCTCTTGGAATTTAAAACAAAACTACAATGGAGGAAGAGATACAAGAGTACCATATTTGTTAGATAATGAATCTATTGAATCTAAGAAAGGAACATGATATACCTCTTATAAAAAAAAAGAACAAATGCATATTAATACTTTATTAGATTTTATAGATGCTTAGAAGAATAAACCTTTATTATGGAGAAAAGTAGAGAAATATATAAGAAATAAGTTTAAATCAATGCCAAATAATCTTAGGACACTTATAGTTATGCTATTAAAAGGATAAATTTAATGGTAAAGAAAATTTTGAATATGAGGGAGAACTGGGTTGGAATGAGTTACTAGCCTCACCTATTAATAATTCTTTTTCACTTTTCAAATTGAACATGAAATATAAAGTCTATGGAAAACAATGAAAAGTGATCTCTTATTTTGGATTTTGATACAACATATCAACCACTATACCACAAAATCCAAGAACAATATATAGTGAAATCTAGCTCAAATTTGTAATTCCAATAGACATGAGGGTAATTTATAAAAAAAGCTCTTAAAATACCAATGATTTGAATGAATACAATAAAAAATGACATGTAATATCATTGATATATGGTAATAGAATCTTGAATAGATGTGAATATTATATGGGTTTTGGGTTTTATAGATCTAACTATTTATATTTTTTATTATAATTTTAAATTCAAGTTCATATTGAAATGATTTATACAAATTGTTGTTTATTAGCCATCACTTGCACTTAAAAATAATGTTTTGCTTTTACATTCTAAATTTTTAACTATTGAATATAATTTAATATGTTAGAAGGAATACATTTAGAAAATATTTTATAGTTTAATCTTAAAATCAAGTAATAGTGATAAACTATCAACTACTAAATAATTAATTTTAATGGTATAATCAATTGAAATGAAACCGTTCGAGAATTTGAAAGCACAGATATGACTATGTTATTTGACATAGTTCTATAGAACCTATGAAACTTTGATTATAATTTTTTTTTCATATTTTAAGTCATATATGTTAATGGTTAAGGTTAGCCCTAGTTGATGGTGGCTAGGCAGGTAAAAACATATGTTTGAGGGGGATTTTATGATTTATGGCACTATCTAAAGGTGGTAAGCAATCTAAAGTCCCCTTATCTAAGTTATAATTTTTAAAACTATGTGTTGTATAGATTCAATACTCAACAATACTTTATCTAAGTTAGATAATGATGATTAATGTTAGAAATGATCGTTTTTCATTTTTAAGCGTTTGGATTCCAAAAGTGGCAAGGTGTCCAAGGCATAAACATATATTTTTTTTGAGCTTTTTGATCTTATTTTAATGTTAGAAATTTAATATTCTTCCATAGGATCTCAAAATATCTCAAAAATAAACACACACATAATACAATCCATACAATGAACAAAAAATCTCTGAATACTATTGATAAAATCTACTTAAGCAATGCATAAAATGCAATGCTTATTTGATCACCTATTACAAAATTTTGCATTCAACATATACATACATGAGACTCTTCATTTTTACAAGACTCTTGAACTTTACACTTATATAAACCTTTCATATCATCACACGAAAGATCTTTCACATATCCATGTGAGGACAAGGGCTCTCATGATTGCACATATTAAATGACAAACACTTACAAAATTTATAACTCTACAATATTAACATGACACCTCACTTACATAACTTACACTTATTTACATGACACATGCTATACCCTCAAATATAAAACTCACACTTTAACTATTTATATTATCCTTGCATTAATATTGCAAGGTATCAACAAATGTAATACCTCCAACAACCCCCTCCAGTTGTATTACATTATTTGGAATGAAGATATTTTTATTTCATGTGCTTTCAATCTTTGATTCTTGTCTTGGTCTTCTTGCTCTCAATTTGGTACTGAATTTTTTCTTTTGAGGTACCACTTGTCCCTATTTCTGTTACACTTATGAACAAACCATTAATATTTTTATTTTTGAAGCTTGTCCTATCTTGTTACTTTGCCATGAGAATTTTGTGTTTAATTAAATATTTTTTGATATCATTCTTTTTGAAAAATTTGATCCAATTGTTGCTGTGCAAGCATATCCAAAGCAAATATATCACTCTTATAGGATCCAAGAGCTTCAAGTTTATTTATTAAGACATTTATTATTGCCATTGATACTTTTAAATTCTATCATTTTCATCTATCCAATAGTTGTGACATTGAAATTAGATTATGTGTTATTCCTAGAATATTAAGCATCTTTTCTAGTGTATATTGAATACGATAGACTAAGTGTAACATTTCTTGACCCTTGTACTTGATAGATTTTATCATCAACTATCTTAATTGGTATACTTGGTTTTACTTGAATGGAATCAAACCAATATAGGTTGCCAGTCATATGATGGTTGGCTCCTGAATCAATATACCAAGAATTATCTTCATACTCAATTTTTGGTTATGTTTGAAGTTTTGGTGTTTCATTGTATCTTAGAACATGTTTGTGGCAAAATATTTTTTATTTTTGAAAATCTCTCTTCATGAAATTTGCATGTGATTTTGTAAAGGATCATTTTGAAGTATTCATTATTATTTTCCACTTTTGTTCTTTCAACAATAATTCTCCAATATTTTTTTCTTTCACACAAATTTCTTCAATTAATTTCGTTTGATTTTGAAATCCACATTACTCCAAAATTAATATTTCAAACAATAATATTCTCTTCAATTAAATTTCCTTTGTAGTAGAAATCCTTTCAAGTCCAAATTTAACAATTTTGTTTTCAATTATTATTTATTCTCTCCAAATTATTTTCTCAAATAATAATTATTTTCTTTAATCTTCAAATCAATATTCTTTTTAGTGAAAAATATTTTATTTCAAATACTCTTCAAGTAATTCTTCTCTTCTTTTCTTCAACCATTTTTCTTTTCAAATAATATTTTCTTCAATTAATATTCTTCTTCTCAATAATCACTATTTCTTCTTCAATTTAATATTCTTCTTTAGTATTCAATTTGATTCAATATTTTCTTTAATATTCTCCTTCAATTCAATTTTTTACTCTTTCAATAATCAAATATATTTTCTTCAATTTCAATATTGTTCTTCAATTCAATTATTTTATTCATTTATTACTTTATTTCTTCAATTTATATTCTTCCTTAAAATATTTTCACTTCTCTAATTTCCTTTCTGTTAAAGTTACTATGCTACAGTAACTATAATTATTACCTCATTTTGTAATTTGTAATAAAGTCCTAGGTAGATTCTATTTACTGCATGGTAGATTTAGATTATTACTTTATAACCGAGAAGATATTCACTGTGAAATTTCTTATGGTTAGTCATTGTAGTCAATTTGACTAGGTTAGTAAGTTAGCGCCATTACATGACTATTAAATTCAATCAAGGATATTATTTCCATAATATCCTAAGGCTATTCTAGGCCTATGCACATTGTATTTAAACTTTACATTATAAATATATTTTGCAAGGTTCTTAATCCTTCATTGGTATCAGAGTGCATATTACTGGGCGTGAAATTGGCGAGGTACCTTCAGATCAAGAGAAGGCAATATTTTGTCACTCTTGCACCGAACCACAGGGGCACAAATCCTAAGATGAGACCCTCTAGTTGGGATACAATTCCTGAGGTATAAATCCTCGGTATCGCTTTAGCACGGATCCTGAGGCACAAGTTTTACATGGAATTTTATCTGCATTGACTTGTCATTTTATTGGTTCAAGCCCTATTAAACCTGCAGGTATGAGCAAACTGCTACTGTCAATATGATAGTATCTACGAGCTGTTAGGTCCCATAGTGCTGGAATAAGACTACAACACGATCCCCACCAATTAGAATCGATGGCAACTGATCTGTCCCCTAGGCACTGGCTGCACAGATCCAATGTGGGACAATGACCGCACTCCCATGGCTACATCATGATCTGAAGAGCATTGACATCATCCCTAGGATAACAAGATGGGTGATCTTCACAGTGCACGAGGAACTATACATCTAAACATTACTGCATAGATTTATTGTTGATGTCACTAATACAAAAACCTTGCCATCACGCGCTCTGAAGTACCAATTCTGAAGATCTACTAACATGGACTAGGACACGAGGCTCAGGTGGTGCATGAGGATCTGATGAACTCTAACCACTACATGATTCTCGAGGAACACATGGCAAGAGGTAGGCCAATGAGTTGGCGTGGCATTGACCATATAACATGACACATTTCCATTGGCATATGATGTGGCATCTATAGCTAACATGAAAGATTTTGATTGGTTCTCAGACTGCTAACATGTCATATTATGGTTGGTTGGAAGCTCATGCACATGTGGCTTTCAGGGATTTGCTAGATAGGACGACAAAAGAGTTTGAGGTTGGACGGATTGCCCAAAGGCAATCAAGGTTGTAAGGGAGACTTCACGTTAATAAAACATTTTACATGCGCAACATGGCACATGTGGGATTTATATCCCAAAGCCTTTCAATGCTTGCACCTTAAGAAGAGTTTTACTGCCTTTTGTAAGGTGCGCATGCTGTCGCGCACAGTCTAAGGTAAATATTTTACTTTATGAAAATAATTTTTTTTTTTTTGATAATATTTTTTTGTTTTTTGTTTTTAATTAATTAATTAATTTATCTATATATATATATATATTTAATACTTTAAATCTAAAATACTTTGTAAAATAATTTTTTTAAAATTTAAAATTGATTTTTTTAAATGTTTTATTTTTTATTATTAATTAAAAATGTTTGATTAACTTTTTTTTATATAAAAAATTTACAAATTAAAAAAAAATAAAAATATAAGGAAATATTTTTTGCAATTTTAAACATAAAGAGTGTTTTTGTTTTCTCCAAGAGGGGAATATAAAACAAATGAATAACACCTTTTTTTTTTTTTTAAATCTTGGAGTTTTAAAAATTTCTCGAACTTTTGAGAGTAAGAGTTTGTCTCATGCAAAATAGACCTTGGGTACACTAAAACCAAGTCGTGTGTCGATTGATTATGGATTACCTTTCAAACGCAGGTCATGTGTGGACTTGAATTGAAAGGTGTGCTACATTGTTAATCTTGCAAAAAAAGGGGGACAATAAATTGTTTTCTTTGCAAAATTGTACGACAGGGTGAAAAATTGAATATCCAAATTTTTACAAAACACAAATCACATTTTTTGTTGTAAACACAACTGTAATAAGGTGCATTTTCAATATATTTCGATATATTTTATAAAATTAGCATTTGATAAATTAGGTGCATTTTCGGTTGCATCCGACACCTAAGTGGTAAAAATTTGTGGGCACTCTTTGATTGATTATTGCATTTAATTTATTGTTTTTTGCAATTATAAGTCATCAAAATCAAGAGCACTCAAAACCCCAAATTTCATACACATTTGTATAATTCATTGCACAGGTATAAGCCAATTTTAATATTGATATTCTCCCATAAAACCCTAATTCACTCTTCTTGTTTGGCTCAATTTCCTCAAACTGATCATCCTTCTTCAAGAGGATTTTCAGGAAGGTGCCATTAAATATCAAGTAGAGTGAATTCTCTTTCATTACTTCTTTTTTGGCTTAAAATACTCAAACTAATTATCCTTCTTTTGGATGTTTTTTGGGCAGGTGCCATTAAATATCAATTAGAGTGAAAGAGAAACCATTTTGGTGCAAATAAAGAACCTACACAATGGCTACAATCAACAAGTATATCAATGATACCCAGTTGCTTAAAGGTTCTAATTATTCAGCATGGAAGACCAAAATGAAGGCCATACTTACTGTAGAGGAATTATGGGATATAGTGACATGCACTATAAAAAGGCCGACTACACCAGGATCAGATCAGAAGGCATGGGATAAAAGGAACAACATACTTCTCATACCGATTTTGCTAGCCACTACTGATGAAATTCAACTTCACATTTGTGATGTTGTAAATGGTAAAGAAGCATGGGATGCTTTATCTACAATTTTTGAAGGGAAAAATAAAGCTACAATTCTTAAATTTCAATCACAAATTCATACTCTCCAATGAATTCAGGTGAAATAATAGAGTTATTCCTCTATAGAGTGGCAAAAATAAAATCAAAACTGAATGCTTTTGGAGAAAAATTTGAAGATACAGTCTTGACTTCGGTTATCTTAAGGGCTCTTCCAGACTCCTAAAAAATGTTAATAACATATCTTCAAGTGTCTCAAAGACATGTGATATTTGTGGAGTTAGTAAATTTACTTTAAACTGAAGAATCAAATCAACTAAAAAAAGATGAAGTGTCCAACAATGCACTTTATACACATAAACAGGGTCAATAGAAGAAGGGGTCATCCTCCAAAGATAAGGGCAAGCAACCTCAATTAGAAAAGAAGTTTTGCCCAAATTGTATAAAGGAAAACCATGACACCAATCGGTGTTGGTTTAAAAATAAGAAAAACAAAAAGGGAAAAGACACACCATAGAGACAAAATAGATAAAAAAGGCCATGTTGCTAGCGAAGTTTCTAATTCTGATTCTGATTTAGAAAGAGCACACAAAGTGCTCATGATCCATACAACTTTGTAAGGGAAACAAATTGTAAACCTAGGAAACACCATTCCAACCCTCTTTTTAGGCTTCATAAATAGAAAAATATTTTTGTTTGAAGTACTTGCAATAAAGGGGTGGTTGTACCTCTTTTTAGGCTTCATAAATAGCAAACTATTTTTGTTTGAAGTACTTGTAATAAAGGGGGGATTTTTTGGTGAAATTTTTAAAATTTTCCTAGGAGGCAATCTTTGTAAAAGCCTTTAAAAGCTTAATAAGTTGCATATCTTTTGTACTTAAAGAGGGATAAACATTTATTTCCTACCTCATAGAATACTTTTGCTAAAAAGGGAGAAAATACTTATAAGGATGCATTTTCAGAAGAGACCGACACCTTAGTCACACTTCTTGCAAAAATTCCATTACAACATGTTTTGCAACAAGGGGGAAAATTATAAGGGTGGATTTTTGATAGCGACATACATCTTAGCTACCTTATCAAAAATTTTGCAAAATCATATTGTAACAGAATGAACCTCGTATGTAGTGATCTACTCTAGTACACCTAGCGATGGTTACCCATGCAATCTAATAGGATGAAAATATTACAATAAGGGCATTTATTGATGTGAAAACAAAGTGAGGAATGATTCACTTTTTTATAGGAGTAGCCAGAGCAATGTGATAGAGCTCAAGCCAGAGCAAGAGCCAACATATCAACATCATATTTCACTATATTGGGACACTTATATAAATTATCCAAATAATGTAATAAGGAGGGATTTTAGAGTTACTATGCTACAGTAACTATAATTATTACCTCATTTGGTAATTTGTAATAAAGTCCTAGGTAGATTCTATTTACCGCATGGTAGATTTAGATTATTACTTTATAACCAAGAAGATATTCACTGTGGAATATCTTATGGTTGGTTATTATAGTCAATTTGACTACGTTAGTAGGTTAGCACCATTACATGACTGTTAGCGTCAATCAAGGATATTATTTCCATAATATCCTAAGGCTATTCTCGGCCTATGCACATTGTATTTAAACTTTGCATTATAAATATATTTTTCTAAGGTTCTTAATCCTTCACTTTCTTCAATAAAAAACTATTCTTATTCAATATAATATTTCTTTCTTTAAATTTTCATTCTTTAATATTCTTCTTCAATATTTCTTCAATAATATTTTCAATTAATATAATCTTCTTCAATATATTAATTTCTTCTTATAACTCTCATTAATCAATTTCATTTCTTCTTAATTAATTCTCCTTTCACTTAAATATTTTTTCCTTCACCTTATAATAATTCAAATTTTCTATGCACCTTGTAATTCAAATAATTAATAGATATTTTACCTTAGGAAACTTTAATTGACACTTCTTTTTATATTTTTGAACTTGGGTTTCCCACACGTTCTCAAATGTCTTTGGACGTTTCACTTTCTAACTCAAATTCCTCCAAATTATGCATTACTTGAGGGGGCTATTTCCTTCTGCTTTAACCAGGCTGCACTCTGTTGACACTCTGAAGTTCTTTTCTACTCTAACAATACTGCCTCTATCCTCTGCTAGAATCCCACTACATTTGGATATATCTTCATTTTGTTAAGAGTTTTATACACACTCTATGAAAGTATGGACAAAGCTGGTATAACACCTCAATGGGAATAAATTCCCTCTCACCTTAGTATCTTGCTAGATATCCAAGGTGTGAGTTACAGAATTGGGTTAAACATCTTCATTCTTTTCACTTTTGGAAAGCCTATATGATTACTTTTTTTTAACTAAAATGGGTTCAACCTTCGATCGTTGTTGTCTGGTGGTGGTTTGTCATGTTCAAGATCAGATTTATGCTAGTTGCTTGATCTAGCTCCAGATTGAGCAAATTAAAATAAATATAAAAATGAATCATCTCAGAATGAAAACAGAGAAAGTAAGGTAGAGCAAAAAAGGAGTAGGATATCTAATCTAGTTGTAAATTGTAACTATTGATTTTAGTTATACTGATAAGCCTCACAATACATTAAATTAAATGAGGAAGGTGTCCAGATTTCTAAGATCACCTTCCACTTTGAGCATGGGATGGAGATAAAATAAATTTAAAGATAACTACAAACACAAGGGTTCTAGCCTCACTTGCTATTTCTTACCAGCAATCAAGCTTGCATAGTAAGAACATAACGAGTGCGACATGGAACTGAATCTTATGCTTCTAATTTCTTTGAAGCACACTAAACAAAATGAATCTCAACAACATAGTATGATTTCAATAATCCTATACTTACAATAGAATTAAATAAATCCTAAGTGAGATGAAAATAAAATATTAGGCTTCTGGACACTATTTTGAAAGACAATCCCACACTAGCCTCAGGTATAAATAAAGAATTCAAAATTTTTTACTAATTTTGTAAAAATTTTTTTACTCTAAGTTTTTACATCCTTTACTTTATATTCAATGGGAGTATATATAGATTTAGAACATGCCCCGATATTTACAAATATCAAGCTCCCAAGGAATCGAACAAAAAATAATAATAAACAAATCCCATTATCGGGACCCATACAATAAAATATAAGAAATATTTTTAAATAGAGTTCTAATCAACTCAAATTACTCCTAAATATATTTTTGAGTACTTTGCTATAAATCACGAATATACAACTTGATCTTCTCCATCAAACGATGACTGTTCACAGATAATTTTATTTGACCTTATCTCCATTAAACGGTGACTATTTATAGATATTTTTATTTGACCTTATCTCCATCAAACGGTGACTATTTGCATATATTTTTATTTTCTCGACCAACTACTGATAGTTGTTTAAAAAAGGATGAAGTACAATAGAAAGGACCTCTACTTCAAACATGATGCTTTTAATATGTACCGTGAAGTACACAACTACTTGATTTCCATTTTGTTCAATGTGAGCTACCTTATCTTTGAGTGGATTCATGAATATCCATATATCTCCTTCAAAATTTGGGTGTGGGGTGTAGGTGCTACTTGGGTGTAGGTACCTCCTGTTGGGTGTAGGCACTACCTAGGTGTAGGCACCTTCTACTAGGTGTAGGTGCTTTCTATTGAGTGTAGGCATTACCTAGGTGTAGGGACCTCCTATTGGGTGTAGGTGCCTCCAACTGGGTGTAGGCATCACCTTGCAAAACACAAAAAAAATCTTCTACTAAATAATATTAATAGGTTAGAAGTTTAATCTATTTTAATAAAATAATGGAACAATAAATCAATTTTACTTAATTCAAAAAGCAATTGTAACTAAAACATCTAATAAACAATATCTTGAATTTTGATGCAATTTTTATGATTTTCATTTTAATTTTAGTGATGCCAAACCTTAAAATAAAAGATGCCCAAATTTATGATCCACATCAAATAATCCAAATAATTGTTAACTTAGAATATTATTTGAAATCAAAGGGCAGGGTTAAAATCCCAAATTAGGCCAAAGGTGTGATTTTATCCAAAATTCCATAGGGACCCCATGCAGAATAAACCAAAATCTAAAATAATAAAGTTTATTTCATATGGAGGTGTGTTGATTCTCAAAAAATGGTGATATCTACAGGGAAATATTGTAATATTCCTGGGATGTCCCATCAAGTTTTAGAAGGAATGCAAGATTCCTAGGGAAACTCGAAAAAGATGATGTAAAGGAAAGAGAGTAAACCAAGAAAGATAGGGAAAAAAGAGAAAATAAAAGAGAGAAAAGGAGGGAAGGTAAAAATAAACTCATTTACACTACACAAGAAGAAGAAGAAGGGATCAAGAGAAAGACCTAACTGGAAATTGCATTGTTTTTTTTCTTTTCTATTTTTTGGTGATCACAAACATAATTAATGCAATGCACAATTAATGAACTAAATGAGATGCATGGGTGAATCTAAATAATGCAATGGATGTAAAATAAAATGCATGGGTGAGTAGGCAGAAATAAGAAAGAAAAGAAAAGATAAGGGAAGAAGGAAATAAATAAATAGAAAAAAAGAAAGAAAGCAAAGCTTCAAAAGGTCAAAATGAAAGAAAAGAAAAATAGGAGTGAAACCCTTGTAAGGATGTGTGCTCACAAATGATCGAATGGAGGTTACCCCTCACTTGTGGCCATGAAGCTATCCTATAAGGGTGTTATGCTCATAAATATGGATAGGTGTGGAGTAATACCCACTATGGGTGTGGTGCTCACTAATGGCCAGAGATGAAGAGATATACCCACTAGGATGTATGCTCACAAATGGTCGAGATGGAGGCTACCCCTCGCTCGTGACCATGAAGCTATCCTATATGGGGTGAAATATTTGATTGATTTACAAAATATGAGTACTACCTAATAGGGGTGTGGTGTGTGCAAAAGATATTAATGAGCAAATAAAAGCACAACAAAAAATATGTGTATGTGTGCATGTGTTAGATGAAAAGAAGATAAAAAAATGAGAGAAGAAAAAGGTAAACCAAAGTGTGTGTGTGTATCCTTATTGAAATTTCAATAGCTAAGAGATGTGCGTAAGATAGTCAGTGGTCATATGAATACCATAAATGATATTCATACGGTATCTACCCTATCCCATGAGGATCACTTAACAATAAAAATATCAAGAAGGAAAAAGTGTAAGAAAAAACAAGACAAGATGTGCAAATGGAAGAAGGAACGTATATCCTTTGTCTTGGAGAAAAAGAAAGAAAGAAAACATGCAAAGGACAAGGATATACAAAGGGAAGAACTATATCCCTTGACTTGGAGAGAAATTGATGATCATTTTATACTTTCAAAGGTCAAGGAATATAAGAGAAGAAGAAGAGAAGACATGAGCAAATGAAATGATGAAAATGCATGGAGATGAGCCCTAGGTTGGGGATTTTCTAGGCATTAGAGCCCTAGTATGAGTGCAATGCATGTGAGCTAAGACCTAACTAGGTGTCATCACTTGCCATCCTCACAAAGTCCCCAAAAATCTATATGATCAAGCAGTCATGCAAATATGGTCAAGCAACAATGCAATTATATGACAAGCAAAATGCAAAGTGGAATAGAATATCAGGAAAACCATGCAAAATATGATAGGCAATCATGCAGTATGAACAAGCAAACCAAATGCAGTATGAAAACTAATCTAAATGCAATATGAAAATGTAGAGTGCCAAGTTATGCATAGTATCTCTTTAGATGCATTATGTTCATTGGTTCTTTAAGTTCTTTACCATCTAAAGAAGCTAAATGATAGGCCCCTGAACCAAACTTGGCTGTTATGATAAAGGGGCCTAACCAATTGGGTTGAAACTTACCTTTAAGATCTGAATGAGCATTGGTGTTCTTCTGGTTTTCCTTGAGGACAAGGTCCCCAACCTCAAAAGAATGATTGTGAACTCTCTTGGAATAAGATCACTTGAGCCTATTTTGATAGGCTCAAAAATGCTCTAAGGCATGAATGCACTTTTCATCTAACAACTCCAATTGGTACAAATGATCAAAGTGATACTCATCGTCGATCGAGGCATCTTGCAACAAGATGCACAATGAAGGAACCTCTAACTTGAACAAAAAGACCACCTCAGTCCCATAGACCAAGACATATGAAGAAGCACCTGTAGGAGTTTGCACACTAGTACGATAGGCCCACAAGGCTGGATAAAGTTGGATATGCTAGTCATGACCGATCTTACTAACCAACTTCTTGAGAACCTTGATCAAAGACTTATTGGATGCTTCGGCTTATCCGTTACCCTAAGGGTAATATGGAGTTGACCACTTGTGTTGAATCTTGTACTTAGCACAAATTTTATGGATATCCTTGTTCTTGAAAGGAGTGTCATTGTCAGAAATAATCATCAAAGGAATCCTAAACCTACAAAGGATCTGGTTGAAGATGAACTTGGAAACCTGAGCTCTAGTCACCGTGGCTAGGGGTATGGCTTCGACCCATTTAGTGAAGTACTCTATCATTGTTATGATAAACTTGTGACCATTAGATGATATTGGGTTAATCTTCCCTATGATGTCCAATCCCCACATGGAAAATGGCCAAGGGGAAGAAATAACCTAAAGGTGTTGAGAAGGAGCATGAACAAGGTTGTCATGGCGTTGACACTTGTTGCAACATCAAACATGGTCACATGCATCTTTCTCCATGGAAGGCCAATAGTACCCCATCCAAAGGAGCTTTTTGGCAATGGCATTACTACTAAAATGACCTCCACATGAACCTTCATGAGCCTCACTAAGAGCTAGTCGGGCTTCATCAAAGTTAAGGCATCACAAGAGGATACCTTCAAAAGAATTTCGATACAAAGTATTACCAATTATAATGAATCGACATACTCTTTTGCATAAAATCTTACATTGATTATGATCTAAACCATCAAGAATCGAACCATCCTTAAGGAAATTAAAGATGTTGATATACCATGGCTCATATGGGGAAGCTTTGATGGTCAAAACATCTAATGAAACAAGACAAGAACCAAGCGATATGGGCTCTCGGAGTTGTCTAATGATAATCGATGCTTGATCATCTTCCAACTCCAAAGGAAACAAGGATGCAATAGTGACCATGGCATCCACATGGTGGTTAGAGGATCTAGGGATAGACTCTATGGTCACTTAATCGAACATGAATAAAATATTGGTGACAATCTCTTTGTAAGGTTTTAGCTTATCATCCCGAGTCTGATAAACATCATTAATCTGATTGACCACAAGTTGAGAGTCACCAAAGATTGAGAGAACTCTAACCTTCAAGGCTAAGGCTACTCTAAGACCAAGGATCAAAGCTTTGTATTCTATAGTGTTGTTTATGCAAGAGAAACAAATCTTGAAGGAAAGGGGGATGAGTTATTTTTGTGGGGTAACTAGAATAATTCTAGCACTAATGCCCTTTATGCATCAAGCTCCATCAAAAAATAAATTCCAAGACTCTAGCTCTTTGGCCTCTATGCCAAAGCACTCATCGAGAAACTTGATGACCAAAGGATGGGTAGCTTCTAGGGGAGCAAAGGCTAACTGATCAACAATCACCTAACCCTTGATAGCCTTCTGACCTATGAAGGTTATGTTCAAACTCACTAAGGGCTAAAACCCACTTAGCAGCTCGATCCTAAAAGGTGGGGCTTAGACATTAAGTAATGCAAAGGATCAAACTTTACAACCACCAATGTCTTATGGTTGAGCATGTAGTGTCTTAGCTTCTAGGAAGCAAACACTATGATAAGGTAAAGCTTCTCTAAGGGAGTGTACCAGGTTTCATAGCTGACCAAGGTTCTATTGATATAGTAGATAGCTCACTCTTTGTTTTGATCATCATGTTGAGCCAACAAGGCTCCCAAAGTGTGAGTTGTGGCTACTATGTAAAGCATCAAATGCTTATCTAGTCTAAGGGGAACTAAGATAGGTGAGGAGGTGAGATACCTTTTGAGTTCATAAAAATCTTGTTGACACTTAGAATCCCACTGGAACACAACATATTTCTTAAGAAGCTTAAGAAAGGGTTGACACTTATCGGCTAATTGGGCTATGAATTGATGAATAGCTTGAAGCCTACCTTGCAAGCTATACAACTCGGTTAGGGTGTGAGGAGGAGGTATGTCAGTGATAGCTACTATCTTAGTGGGGTCCACTTCAATACCTCACCTAGAAATGATGAAACCCAACAACTTGCTAGATGTGACTCCAAACACACACTTGGAGGGCTTAAGATGAACCTTGAACTACTAAAGCCTTTCAAAAATTTATCTTAGATCATGAACATGATCCTATCAATGTATGGAATGACCTAGGAGATCATCCACATAGTCTTATAGAATATCATGCATCATGTCATGAAAAATATAAGTCATAGCCCTCTGATATGTGGCACTAATATTCTTCAAGCCAAAAGGCATGACTTTATAATAGAAGGTACCCCATGGTGTGATGAAAGTTGTCTTGGCCTAGTCCTTAGGGGTAACCATGATCTGGTTGTATCCTAAAAAACCATCCATGAGTGAAAGCATACCACATTTGGTGGTGAAATCTATGATCATATCTATGTTGGGGAGAGGAAAATCATCCTTGGGACATGCTAAGTTAATGTCCCTAAAGTTGGTACATATTCTGATTATTCCTATCTTCTTAGCCACTAGAATGATGTTGGAGATCCAATCAGAATAGTCGATAGCTTTGATAAATTCGATGTCAAGGAGTTGTTGGAGCTCCTCCTTGACTAAAAGGGTGACCTTAGGATGCATCTTCCTAAGTTTCTACTTAACAAGCTTAGCACTAGGCTTCACTACCAAATGATGCATAACAAGGGAGGGATCAAGCCCTGGCATGTTGGCATATGATCAAGCAAAAATATCATGAAACTCTTTCAACAAATTGGTCAATTGCTCCTGCTCATCCATGGACAAGGCTTTACCTAGCTTAAGGATTCTAGGGCTCTCCTCAGAACCTATGTTAACATCTATGGTCTCCTCAATGAGAATGGAAGACTCATCCTCAAGAGGAGGTAGGGCATGAATCACTCCTAGTTGCTCAAGGTCCTCGGGAGACATAGAACCAAAGTCCTCTTGAGAACTAGAAGACTCAACCTACACAATGCAAGGGACTGACCCATCAAAGAAGAAGCTATTTTGAAGGATATCCTCATGAGCCATGTCACAAAGAGTGTCACCTTCATCATACTCCCCTAGGGTCACAACTAACTCAGGATGCACCAAAGTTACCACATTGTAAAATAGAATGTCTGAGGGATAAGGTGGTCCCTCATCCTCATCACTCCACTCCAAGCCTTGATGATCTAAATATTCAACATAAGTAACAAGGTGATCATCATTATCAAATGGTAAAGGTTGGTTTTTATTAGGGATGTAGCCTATGCCACATCTCCCAGGCCAAAGCTCAACTTCCAAAGGCTCTTGAATACCTTTCTATCATGGCCCCAAACCTTTACCTATATATCCCATACTAGATAGGATTTGCTTGGGAAGTGGGTAATCATTGGATAGGTAACAATGGGTAAAAGAATGCTCTATAGGAAGAGGGTTGCTACCATGGATATTTTCTTTGAGGGAGATACCTACGAAGATAAAGGTACACATGCCAATGTGTACAACTTCACCCTTCTTATAGGGTAAACCCATAGTCCTTGGTGAAGGTGGTAGCTTGGCAAGATCTAGAAGAGGCTCTTGAAGAAAAGGATTGACTTGATCCTATGATGAAACATTGATTAGTGGTTCCTCACTCACCTTTAGATTTTCAAATTGCTTAGTGATGTGAGATGAGGAAACTGATGGACATAAATTGAGATCAGATTGAGCTTGCTCAACCATTGAATAATATTGGAATGGATGAGGGTCACCTAGAATGGTGACAAGTTGATCTTTGAATTTGAACTTCAAACATTGATGAAAAGTAGAAGGGACAACCCTCATCGCATGAATCCAAGGGTATCCAAGAAGAAGATTAAAATATGTAGGGCAAGACACCACATAGAACAAGGTATCTAAGATCTTAGGTCCAACCCTAAGGGGGAGAGATATAATACCGCAAGCCTCTTGGGACTCGTTGTTGAAAGCTTTGATGATGATATCGGATTTAGTTAAATCTTCCTCTTTTAATCCAAATTTTTGGAAAAATTGATAAGTGCATAAATTGAGGGAAGAACCATTATCTATCAAAATTCACTTGATAAATGTTTCCCCAATAAATGCAGTAATGTAGAGGGAAGAATCCCCTCATAGGTTTGAGGAAGGAATATCATCATCCAAAAATGTGATATGATGTATCCCAAGAGAACCTACAACATCAGCTATAGCACTAGGGGAAATATCTTGAGGAACAAATTGTTGTCTTAGAAGCTTCAACAAGGCTTCCCTATGAATAGGAGAAGTTTGTAAAAGTTCTAAGAGGGAGATCTTAGCTGGGGTACTAGCTAATTGTTGTTGAATGTCAAAGGAGACTTTAGGTTGTGGCTTCAACACTAAAGGTGGGTTTTCTACCCTTGTGCTCCTTTTTTGGGTATTCTTCAAAACTAAGGGTGGTTTTGAAGGTTGATTGGATGTAGAACTCATCTCCTACTGATATTGTTGAGTCGATTGAGCTTGATCTTGTTGCCTTGTAGTTATTGCTATCATACCAACCATATTATCATAGGGAGGTGGCACATTATGATATGACACTTGATTAGCTACCTGTTGACCATGCTTAGGTAGGGGGTCTTGGAAGATCCCCATGTCTTGATTAGTTGTGGGTGCTTGTTGAGTAGGAGGTTGATTGTTTGTTGGAGGATTGGGTTGAGAACCTTCTATAACAAGGCATCCTTCATCAATTAAGTCCTGAACCACATGTTTCAACCTCTTACATCCATTTGTCATGTGCCCCTCCACTCTATGATACTCACAATGTTGACCAGGCTTATACCAATCAGTCATGGTATCTGGTTGCCTTATGGGAGGTAACTCAATCATATTAGCTTCCAAAAGCTACTTTAGGACCACATTCATAGGTATGTTGAGTCTTGTGAAATTCCTTGGTGGGGGTTTTTGAGGCTGGCTAAGCACCATATTTTGTAGGGTGTTAACAACACTATTAACATGCCTACTATCCGTTACCCCATCACCAACTACATGCTTGTTCTTATACTATGCTTTCGTGGTCCTATCTTCCTTTATCTTAAGCTGACCTCTTCGAATAAGGGCTTGCTCTACCCTTCTTGCTAGATCTATTGCTTGGTCAAAATATGTGATAGTTGTTTCCAATTCATAAGATATTTTCTCTTGTAAATTTCCAATAAATATCTCAAGCATGTCTCAAGGAGGTAAGGTATATCTCAATCGTCCAACTAGACTCCTCCAACGAGATAGAAACTCTGAAAAACTTTCATCTTTACCTTGTTTTAACATATAAACATCTTTCATAGTCACATTATTTTCAACATAAGCTCTAAACTGTTGAACAAACAATTCAATTGTCTCTTCAAAATTCCTCAAAGAATGATTAGGCAGTTGATAATACCACTCTAATGCCATACCACCAAGGCTCTTAGGGAATATCTTTAGCAACAACATGTCATCATATATGATATCATGGCATGTTGTCCTAAACATTCTTAAATGCTCAATTGGATCTTTTGTTCCCTTATAGATAGGCAAAATTGACATTGGAAAATGCTTAGGGTAGGGCCTAGAGGTAATGATAGGGTCTAAGGGTTGATTGCACATTTCTCTATAGTTGTAGGTGAAACTAGGAGGCTGAATCATATCCACTCTTGAAACCAATTGTTTCACCATATTTGTTAAACTTTGCATATCAGGATTGTTGTTGTGCAATACCCCTAGGTTCCCTAAGGGAGGGGTATAGGTAGGCTTGTTGAAAGGGAACTTGGCTAATGTTGGAGGTATTGATAATGTTATGGTATGGGTTGTGATATGTGGTATCTTGCTATGGAGGATAACTGACATTTGGTGGAATAGAAGCATGAATGTTGAGATGAGCAGAATGAGGAGGAAATTGAACATAATCTTGATATGCACTACTAGTTGGAGGAACTTGTGGAATCCTTCCAACATTGGTGGTTATAGTAGTGACATATGTTGGTTTATGAAAAGGATTAACATGATGCGAAGATTCAAACAATGAATTGGTGTGAACATTTTGAGGAGAAATGATTTGATGATGAGAAGTCCCAACTTCCTCGAGTCGGGCTTCCTCATCCATGGCCTTATTCAAGGCATCTATGTGATACTTGTAGAAATTCTAGATATGATCAAATGAAGTAGGGGAAAAATGGTGCACCTAATGAAGTTAAAACAATATGCATCTATCGCTAATGAGTGATGAGCATCAAAATGGAAGCATTCAAGTAAGCATGGAAAGATAACCAAAACGCATGAAATGAAGTGAAATGAAGCTTTATTATATTATTTTGATTGATAAAAACCATGGTTACATAAATGTCCCCTTGAGGGCTCTAGATTGTATACAATTATTTACAAAATTATGGGTGCCCAAGGATCAAATCCTTCAAGTAACTCAGTGCACTTCCAATGTTCTTCCTCGTACCCACAATCGAAGTGGGTGGGCCTACGATGCCATCACTTTGTTCTATGATCTTGTGCTCCTTCCTTGTATGTTGTATGACCTACACCTACACACAAGGAAACCAGAATCATTAAATAGCAAGTGCGTATATTGAAAATATGCAAACCCCACAGGCACTAAAAGGCTAGAAAACATGAATATGCAAGATGCCTATCTAAAACAACTCCAAATGACTTGAAATTGCATAGGTATGTAAAATAGATGGTTTTGGGAAGATTTCACCAAAAAAAAAACAGAAATTGCATTCGATGATGTGTTGCATTCATGGTACACTCTTCAAACCTACAAAACCCAAAACAAGAAATTTTTGGCCCTAAACATATCCAAAATGCATGAAATTTGGATAGAATGCATAAAATAAGATTTTAAGACAACCCATATGGTCATATTTGCAAAATAAAGCACAGATCCCTATGCATCTTTTGATGGACCCCACAAGCCTACAAAAACTTAAAAATATGATATCTCACTCAATATAGCTCCAAAATGCATGAAATTTGGATAGGAGACTCATGATACATCCTAGAATATGCATAAAAAATAATAGTAAATAAATAATGCATAGATATGCCACTATACCTTGCAGGTATGGTGGTGACTGTCACAGAATGGGGACCATCCTGGGGTGGGACGACCACCAATTCTACCCTTATTTTACCACCAATTCCTCTATGAATTGGTTAGGGACCTCCTAAATAGTTTTGTCATCAAATTTGGTGGTGAAATTCACTCAAATGGTTCAGTTTTGTAAACAAATTGTGCCTCCTAGATCACTCACAAACCTCCTTCGCTAGGTAGAGATTCCGAGGGAAAAAGGCACAAAAAGGTGAGGGGAAATCTTGGTAGCACTTCGTTGCTATGTCTCAAAAATCCTCTCCATATCTTGTGTGGAAAATGGATCCACTTTATAGCCAAAGGAGGCCTTTGGGAAAATGGACATGCAAGGGCATGCATGGCAAGAGGTGCCACTTGTCCAAAATTGGGCATGCATTGGAGGGGGAAGAGAATCTCCCATTTTGGCCTCCCTCATGCAACATGTCATAAGGATTTTGTGCCCTCTGACCTGCATGCTTGAATAGGTAGGGCAAATGGTAGTTTATGGGTGCCATTTATCCATATTTTGACTTTTTGGGGGTCAAAGTTCATGGCCGTCCCACCCAAGGATGGCCACACATGGCCGTCCCTGGGTGGGATGACCATGAACTATGGCCATCCCTAGGTGGGATGACCATGCCTACATGCCCCAAAACTTCCCAAAAGTGGGGTAAAATCTCCCAAAAGTGGTTAGGACCACTATTAAACCTTTGAGGGTTGCCCAAGGGGGCCATATGGTGTCAATTAGTCAATGCTTTCGATCGCCTAATCGGATTGACCTGATTTTAGTGTCTATAGATGCCTCTTTTTGAGATGCGTTGTGTGCAACACAACGTTGAGAAAAAATAGATGACTAAAATGTTGAATTATTAGGGTTATTCAATAACCTAACCAAATTTAGATGCCCCAATCATGGAAAGAGCATGCGTTCTTGAATCCTTGCTTCTAACTCGATAAAGAAATTGGTCTTGGTTTCTCTTCAACTTCCAGGTATTCTAGGGGGACTTATAACTCTAGGAATTAGAGAATACCAAGTATTTTGGTAACTTTTGAGGTGTAACAATAAGTAGGTTCATATATATTATTATGTGCTTAGTTGAAATTTTTGCTTGTTTTCTACCCCAAGCAGGGGCGTGATTATCTTTGTCAAAGATTCATTGAACGAACACAATTTGCATGATTGAGTGTTTGATTGTTGATTTTTGATTATGAATTTATTAAGTATGACTACCCCCTCAAGTGATGAGTCTATGAGGGAATTACCAGTGATAAAAGTGATGAGTCACTTGACACATATGACTTTGTTAGGGTTTCCTCCGGTTTTACTCATTGAAAAATGGAGCATTTTTGAGAGGATTTTGGTGATTTTGTTGATGTTTCATGGAAGAAAGGAGTCAAAAATTCATTCTCGTGGGGTGGTCTAGACACAATGGCCTTCTTAGGGATTAAATTAAGGACTTTTCCATTTATCCATGAGCAATTTAGGTTCACCTTGTTGCCAATTGAATTTTGACCAAATTTGAGCTATTTTTGGTGGGTTTTGGACCCTTTTTGGTGCATTTTAAGCTATTTTGATGAAAATTTTTGGTGGCCATCCTAGGGTGGGATGGTGGCATAGTTTATGACCATCCTATGGTGGGATGGCCAGCCAATTATCCACTCATCCCACCTAGGGATGGTCAGGGCCCTAGGAGGGTTATTTAAGCCAAAAATGGGTCATTTGGGCTCATTTGTGCATTTGCAACTTTGCAGCTTGAGAGGTGAGGAGGAGGAGAAGGATTATATGCAGTGGAGTGCTAATAAAATCATCCTATAGTCACCATGAGCCAGCATGCAGACTCATCCAGCGGTGGAGCCAGTGTGAGATGGGTAAGAGTTGAATTTCTTACTGCACTATGCTAGTTTAAAAGTGGAATTATTGCTTGTTTTTGCTTTTTGGTAGAGCACACTAAATAATTGGTAATTGAACCTAATTAGGGATGCCCTATAATGTTTTAGACTTTTTTTGTGTTTTTATGCAATTTGATTGCTTTTTAGGGCTTTTTGATTGCTTAATTTTGTTATTTTTTGCTATTTTTGGTGGCCTAAAAGGCCCAATTTTGCCCAATTTGGGGGCCATCCTTGGGTGGGATGGCCAGCCTGGGATGTTTAGTGGCCATCCCTAGGTGGGATGGTCATAGATTTGGGGGCCATCCCTGGGTGGGACGGTCACAAACTAGCCTAAAAAAGGGCCATTTTTGGTCTTTTTTGGTATTTTTGGGTCATTTTGAAGCCTGTTTGATGCTTATTATTGACCGACCTATCTCTTCCAGGTGGTTAAGAGTCGGTATCAAGTTTCAACTCTCTTTGATACCATGAGAGACTTATTGACTGAGGTATACTGGGAATGGCTTGATGCCATTGGCCTCAAGCATGTGACATGGTTAGAGCCCGTGGTGGGTGACCATGCCTACTTGACTACGCTTATTGACTTATGGGATCCACGCACCAACACCTTCCACCTGCCGATAGGGGAGATGATAGTGATTCTAGAGGATGTCTATCGGATATTATGCATTCTGATAGAGGGGTAGACGATCGAGTCTACTCGTCATGATCGAAGAGATGCAGTGATGGAGAGGTACTTTGGTAGGGTTGTGGAGGAGGTGATAGATGATTTTTTTAGCGAAGGCATATTGGTGGGGTATTGGTATGAGGCTAGGGTATTGGGTATGAGGTATATTTTTGCTGATGATGATAATCTTGAATATGCTACTACCAAACTCATCGGGTGCTAGGTTTCCTTGGAACCTTCTGGAGTTAGTGTTTACTCTAGTAGGGTGCACTATGGAGCAACCACTGGTGATGGCATGGGGGATGATGCTACTAGAATACCTATATAAGATCCACTAACGAGGGTGGAAGGTCTTGGTATGTAGATTCCTACTACAAGTTTTGGGATGGTGCATATCATGATGGATAGGCTATAGGGATTGCCATGGATGACATGAGCACATATGGTAAACCAAGATATTGGCTATGGGATCCTATGGTGGTGGGCTTAGGAGGTAGGACAAAGTCATCATCTTGTAGGTGATGTGGACCATTATGCATAGTAATTTTCATGACTTAGAGTATCTGATGTATTTTGGAGACCCTACAGGGATTACCCAACAATGGGCTGATGCTAAGGTGTAGCTTCGTTAGGTGAGGTGAGGTAGATGGTTGGTTGGCTGACATGGGTTGGAGTGGGAGTTATTCCTTTAGCTCAAGCTTTGTAATAGTTTGAGATAAGATATAGGTTTCTTAGTGAGCTAGTGGTATACCAGCATTATGGGGATTAGAGGACACTAAGGTGACCTATAGTGGAGGCGGTAGGAGGGGAGGTGGATATTGTAGTAGAAATTCCAAATGTGGATGATGCTGGGACTATAGAGGAGTCTGACTCCTCATGGATGATGTGCCAGTGGCAGGGAGAGGGGCTACTAGGGGGAGATGTAGAAGGGGTAGTAGTGGAGGCTTAGTAGGATGCTCCTAGGGAGGGCTAGGGAGAGGTAGGTGAGCAGTATGGGTTTGGTCACATGGTAGATGAGTAGGTAGACCTCCTGGACTTAGGAGATCAGGGTGACTTTGGGGATGATGACATTGGGGATCAGGGGGTGTAGGTACATTAGGTCACATAGGGTGACACTAATATAGAGCTATGAGATGAGCTGATTAAGGTTATGTAGGAGAGAGATCTCCTTCAGAAATAGGTATATGATGCTCAGGTAGAGATAGTGGCTCTATGGGCATAGTTATGATCTTGGAGCCCTAGGTGGGAGGGACCTAGCAGTGGAGAGATGGTCAGGCTACGAGAGGAGGTGGTACAACTCTAGGGATTAGTGGAGATATACTAGGTGAGATATCGATAGGATAAGACTTTTATTGATGAGTTAGAGGATGAGATCGTGCACCTTAGGGGGCATACCAGCCCATCCATCTCCTAGTGGATCACACCAGAGTCGGAGGAGTGGTACAGGTTAGTCATCGATGAGGATGGAGGCACCTGGATCTGCATAGAGGATGGATAGGTTAGGGGGTAGTAGGTCTGGGAGTTCTTGGTGAGCTTGACCTAAGGGTAGGGGTGAGAGTCATAGTATCGGTCCTACGTGACCATGGTTATTGAGACTCTATGGCTCTTTTTGTATTTTGGATTTTTGGTAGTGTGAGGTCGGAGGACCCACTTTATTGTAGCCTATGGGCAGCTCAAGGACTATGATGTATATTTTTACCCCATACATATATATATATTATATATATATATATATATATATATATATATATATATATATATATATATATATATATATATATATGAGCTTTTATGTTTTATCATCATGTGTTTATTACTTTATGAGATGTATGCAATGTATTTATTTGCTTTATGATATGATGATGGATGTTTATCATGTATGCATATGTTGTGATTTGATTTTATTTGATGATATGTATATGCATGGATGTATAGTGATATGGATGATTGATTGATCTAGATGATGAAATGTGTATACTATATGACATACTATGTTAGCACCATAGACTGTATAGAATTCATCAATTCATGTGTAATATTGTCATGAGACTATGTAATGGATTTGTGAAAAATGGTATGAAATGGAATGAATAGTAGAATGTTATAGAATATCTTTGAGGTTTTTATGAGACTCAAACACTCTAGTCAACTGATCAAAAGTTATATACTAACCATGCAAGACTTTTTGATAAGGTATGAATCAGCTAGGATGACCTAGATACTCAATATCCCTGTGTGTGCAAGTGAGTTCATTTTTGTAATACACATAAGATTATCCCAGTGCCAAATTGGATTGATGCAGCCCATCTACATTGAAGATCACCCTATGAGTATCATGATCCTAGGTTTTGTACGTAGTTGGATTAGACCACTAGGTAGTATAGGCTACCAAAAGCTAGCTCATCCACATGCAAACATTGGTCTACACACACGCAAAATGCTAATGTGATAGACATATCATCATGCGTAAGGATACCACCATTGCCAAGAAGGCTTGATGCCACCTAACTTGTAATGAGGATCACCTAATGGTTTGTCAAATGCTGAGAATTCCAGGGATTCAAGTTCAATACTCCCTTCTTTTCTTTTATTTGATTTTAGGGATACTTGCTCATACTTAGTGATGAAAATCACTATTTATTTTTGTATTTTGTTTTTTCTTTGAGCAAGGGATTTGGGGAGTGGTGATAACCACTATTTATTTTGCTTTTGATTTTTACTTTTTGGGATTTTACTTTATTGATAGTGGTGAAAACCATTGTTTATTTTGGGGGAATTGGGTAAGGAGGAGCTTGTCCTTTTGTCAATTCTTAGCATTCTTGAACCATTCGCACAGGGGGATGAGCAGGATAAAATTTTCACTTAAGGTAACCTAGACCACTTCGTAGGTTTCATATTTCCTTGTGCAAAACTTGGATTTATTAGTGAAATATGTGTTGGGATTTTGATGTATATAAGGTACAATCTAAGCAAGACTCTACCTCCTAAAAATCAGGCTAGCTTTCTACAAAATCTAAAAATAAAACTAGAGATGGTTGAGTGACCGAAAACCCTAATGACATTCTAGAACAAATGGCTAGGTGAAGGGAATGGACACAAATATGAAAAGTGGGAAATGTAGGTGGAAATGATAAGTGAAATATGAAATGATGTGAATGATAACTTGAACAACATTGATTTTGAATGATGACTAGTTTACAGTCTTAGTGCTAGACATGTATGAGCAACTCTAAAATGCAAAGTGCAATGATGAGTATGCCTAATGCAAGTGATTATAAAATGCAATGGTATGCAATGTGATGTGATGCAATATTTTTGTATTTTTGATGTTTTGATGATGTTTTTAGATTTTTGATTGATATATATGTATATACAGTTTGACCAATGGGCTTAGTGGATGCCATTAGGGTATTTTGGGTGACCAAAGGGCTTATAGATGCCTTTGGGGCATTTTGGGTTGACCTAGATTTTTAGAAACCTTGGAGCATTTTGGGGTGACCTAGATGGTCATAGATCACCTAGGAGCATTTTGGGTTGACCAAGCGGTATGTAGATACCCTTGGAGCATTTTGGGGTGACTTAGATGGTCATAGACTACCTAGGAGTATTTTGGGTTGACCAAGTGGTTTGTAGAAACCCTTGGAGCATTTTAGGGTGACCTAGATGGTCATAGACCACCTAGGAGTATTTTGGGTTGACCAAGTGGTATGTAGATACCCTTGGAGCATTTTGGGGTGACCTAGATGGTCATAGACTACCTAGGAGCATTTTGGATTGACCAAGCGGTACGTAGGTACCCTTGGAGCATTTTGGGGTGACCTAGATGGTCATAGACTACCTAGGAGTATTTTGGGTTGACCAAGCGGTATGTAGATACCCTTGGAGCATTTTGGGGTGACCTAGATGGTCGTAGACTTCCTAGGAGCATTTTGGGTTGACCAAGCGGTATGTAGATACCCTTGGAGAATTTTGGGGTGACCTAGATGGTCATAGACTACCTAGGAGAATTTTGGGTTGACCAAGTGGTATGTAGATACCCTTGGAGCATTTTGGGGTGACCTAGATGGTCATAGACCACCTAGGAGCATTTTGGGTTGACCAAGTGGTATGTAGATACCCTTGGAGCATTTTAGGGTGACCTAGATGGTCATAGACTATCTAGGAGTGTTTTGGGTTGACCAAGTAGTTTGTAGATACCCTTGGAGCATTTTGGGGTGACCTAGATGGTCATAGACCACCTAGGAGGATTTTGGGTTGACCAAGTGGTATGTAGATACCCTTGGAGCATTTTGGGGTGACCTAGATGGTCATAGACCGCCTAGGAGTATTTTGGGTTGACCAAGCGGTACGTAGATACCCTTGGAGCATTTTGGGGTGACCTAGATGGTCATAGACCACCTAGGAGTATTTTGGGTTGACTAAGCGGTACATAGATACCCTTGGAGCATTTTGGGGTGACCTAGATGGTCATAGATCACCTAGGAGCATTTTGGGTTGACCAAGCGGTACATAGATACCCTTGGAGCATTTTGGGGTGACCTAGATGGTCATAGACTACCTAGGAGTATTTTGGGTTGACCAAGTGGTATGTAGATACCCTTGGAGCATTTTGGGGTGACCTAGATGGTCATAGACCACCTAGGAGTATTTTGGGTTGACCAAGCAGTACGTAGATACCCTTGGAGCATTTTGGGGTGACCTAGATGGTCATAGACCACCTAGGAGCATTTTGGGTTGACCAAGTGGTATGTAGATACCCTTGGAGCATTTTGGGGTGACCTAGATGGTCATAGACTACCTAGGAGAATTTTGGGTTGACCAAGTGGTATGTAGATACCCTTGGAGCATTTTGGGGTGACCTAGATGGTCATAGACTGCCTAGGAGTGTTTTGGGTTGACCAAGCGGTATGTAGATACCCTTGGAGCATTTTGGGGTGAGCCACAACACTCTAGGCATGGAAAGGCTATAGATGAAGGATGTTCAAGGGTTCAGGATCCTCTATTCCTTCAAGGGAGGCTAGGTGGTAAGTTTTGGGTCCGATATGACTAGTGATGATGAAAGGACCTAACTAGTTTACCGTAAACTTGTCCTGTAGATGGGGTGGCAAATTAGAATTTTGTTGGTTCTATTTTAGAATGAGGTCACCAACCTAAAAGTCTCTATGATGGACTTTCATATTATAAGCTCTCTTAAGTCACTCTTGATAAATGCATGCAAGTGCTCAAGAGCATTGATGTATCATTCATCAAGCAACGTAAGTTGGTCTAAGTGAGCCTGTTGCATGAGTATCATCATCGATGAACTCTTGCATGGATATGCGTAGCGATGGGATTTCCAACTCTAGAGGTATGACTACCTCGGTGCCATACACTAGTGAAAATGGAGTGGCCCTAGTGGGCATCCAAATGCTAGTGCGGTAGGCCCATAGAGCAAGGGGTATTTGCGTGTGCCAATCGGTGTGATTTTATTTAACTATTTTCTTCAGAATGGCAATCAATATTTTGTTTGATACCTCTACTTGCCCATTTGCTTATGGATAATAGGGCATCGAAAAGCTATGCTGGATATTATACTTTGTTGTCAAAGCACGCACATATTTGTTCTTGAATGATGTCCCATTATCAAAAATGATCTTGGATGGAATACCAAAATGATAAATGATATTGTGCAATATGAACTCCGCTATGTGGGGTCCTATCATAGTGGTAAGGGGAATTGCTTCCACCCATTTTGTGAAATACTCGATAGCCGTAATGATGAATGTGTGATGGCCCGAGGAGGTAGGTGAGATTTTCTCGATTAAATCAAACCCCCATTGTGAGAATGACCAAGCCGATTGAATTGATTGTAAGGCTTGAGAAGGTACGTGTGTCAATTTAGCATGGTGTTGACACTTCATGCACTTCTTAACATAAGTGCAAAAATCTCACTCTAAGGTTGGCCAATAATAGCCCATGCGAAGAATGCACTTAGCGATGGCCATGCCACTAAAATGGCCACCACATGTACCATCGTGTGCTTGGGTGATTGCCCAAACTGACTCTTGATGCTCTAAGAAATGAAGGAGGATACCTTCGTAGCTTCGACGATACAAAATGTCTCCTAGCAAGACATACTTTGCCACTTTTTATTTAAATGTCCTTTTGGCGGCATGTGACAACCCAAGAGGGAGATTACCAAGCTTTAGGTACTCCTTGATTTGGGTAGACCAGTCCTGTTGTGAGGAAGCCTCGATTGCATGAATTGCCTGCCCCTATTGAATTTCATCTCGAGTGAATGTTGATTGGGAAAGAACTTGTAAGAATAGCATTGTGCTACTATCAAAAGGGGTTTGAGGGAACAGAGTCCCCCAAGCGGCATGATTCAAGCACTCATGAATTTGTGAGAACCTATCTTGATGAGGTTCAATCTAAATCAAGTGGACTTCTAGTGTGGACTGAGTGCTCTCACACTCAACCATAGATTGCGATAGCATTTTGACTTGAATGGTTGTCATCTCATCCATAGGATTCTATGGGATCAAGGACCCTAGGGAGGCCATTGTATCCACAAAATGATTAGATGATCGAGGGAGTGCCTCGATATCATACCATTCAAACTTTGCTAGGAGTTTATCCACAAGGGCTTTATAGGCTTGTAGAATTGGACACTTGCATTGGAAAATCCCTTTGACCTGGTTTACGATGAGTAAGGAGTCACCAAAAATGTTGAGCTTGGTTATTTTCATAGTGACAGCCATTTGAAGACCTATGAGCAAGGCTTCATACTTGGCATTGTTGTTGGTGCACATGAAATCAAGTTTGAATGATAGGGGTATAGGAGCCCCTTGAGGTGTGAAAAACATAATCCCTACGCCACCCCCTTGCTCGCACTTGGAGCCATCAAAGAATAGAGTCATATCGGCTTGTGACTCAGGCTCATCAAAATCAAGTGATTCTGATATTTGGAAGACTCCATCATCGGGAAGCTCCATGCTAAGAGGTTGATCATCCTGGAGAGGAGCCTCTACGAGTTGATCGATGATGACCTGACCCTTAATTGATTTTTTTCTGATAAATTCTAGGTCAAACTCTATCAACAACATGATCCATTTCACCGTGTGACTATTGTGATAAGTATGACTCATCATGTATCGCAATGGATTCTCTTTTGATACAATATACGTGGTATGACTAAGCATGTAATGGCATAGCTTCTTGGTGGCAAAAACCACCGCTAGGCATAACTTCTCAATGTATGTGTACTTGATTTTATAGTTGACCAAGGTGCAGCTAAGATAGTAAGTAGCCTGTTCCTTATGCAATTCATTGTTTTGGGCTAACATGGCACCCAATGCAATCTCAGTGGTTGAGATGTATAAGCGGAATGACACTCCTAGTCTAGGTGGAGCCAATATTGGTGGCAAAGCCAGATATTGTTTGATTGCATCAAAGGTAGCTTGACACTCATCATCCCAATGGAATGCAACCCCCTTATGCAGTAACTTTTTCATGGGTTGACATTTGTCCGATAATTGTGCTATGAAGCGCTTGATGGATGCGACCTTACCCTACAGGATTCAAACTTGCTTAATGGTAGTCGGGGGAGGCATCTCAAGGATTACCTTGACCTTGTTGGGGTCCACTTTGATGCCTCATTTAGAGACTATAAATCCCAAGAGCTTTCCAGATGTGACACCAAAGACACACTTCTTGGGGTTCAGTCTCATGTTATGCTCAATAAGGCGATCGAGGACTTTGCGCAAGACATCAAGATGCTCATGGCGTAACAATGATTTGGCCAGTAAGTCATCCATGTAATCTTCCAAAATCTTATACATGTAATCATGGAAGATGTATGTCATGGCACATTGGTAGGTAGCACCGAAATTTTTAAGGCCAAAAGGCATGACCTTATAGCAAAATGTTCCCCAAGGCGTTGTGAATGCCATTTTGAGCTGGTCTTCCAGATTGATATGAATATGGTTGTATCTAGAGAAACCATCCATGAGGGATAATATTTCATGGTCCACTGTGGCATATACCAAGGCATCGATGCTCGAAAAAGGAAAATCATCCTTAGGACTCTCTTTGTTTAGGTCTCAAAAGTTGGTGCAAATGTGAATCCTCCCATTGGGCTTCTTGATGGGAACCATGTTGGAAAACCATGGTGGATAGTCTATAGAAATGATAAACTTGGCATCCAAAAACTTTTGTAGCTCATATTTAACCATTAAGGCTACTTTAGGATGCATATTTCTTAGATTTTGCTTAACAGGCTTGGCCTTGGGGTCAAGCGTCAAATTATGCATGACTAGATTTGGATCCAGTCCTAGCATGTCTTTATAGGACCATGCAAAGGCCTCCTTCTTCTATGTGAGAAGGGCTATGTAATCGACTTGCTCTTCGAGGGATAGACTTTCCCCTAACTTGATACATTGAGGATTCTTGGGATCTGAGCCGATATCTTTGTTAATCATTGGCTCGATTGACATATGTGACCCCTCCTCCAACTGGTGAGGAGTAGGGATCAGATGAATGTCATCTATTGGGTTTAGATCATCAATTGGAACCTCGGGTTCCTCCTTAGCATGGAAGACATCATGAGTAGGCCTTGGAGAGAAATAAAATGGTTGTAGCATCTCATCACAAGGCCAATACTCAGAAGGCAATAGGTGAAGAACACAAGCTTATACTGAGAGGGGGGGTGAACAGTATAAGACCTCTTTTTACTTTTTCCTTTATACTTAAAAATAGTAAAGCAATATACCCAAAGCAATATCAAAGCAATGCACAATATCATCCACAAAGTGACACCAATTTTAATGTGGTTCACCCAAAATGGTCAGGCTACGTCCACAAAACTTTTCTCTAAAAGTTATCTCAAAGTTCTTTGGGAATCCTTCCCAATTACAATGTTTATGAGCCTCGGCCCAAAGGAGATAGCTTCCCCCAATCAAAATTTATGAGCTTATGCTCAAAGGAGATACCTTCCCCAAATCAAAATTTATGAGCCTCTGCTCAAAGGAGATACCTTCCCCTCTGCTCTGGAAATGATCCCTCAGAAGATCAACTGCCTCTACCTCTTGCTAGCACGTGGAACTCCTTTCCACCAAAGACCTCCTGTCCTCAATTTTTAGCCTAAGAGACCTCTGCCTTCTATGATCACGTCCATAGCAGCTCAAAAACTTGTACCAAACATAGTCAGTAGGTCTAGTACAAGTCTTCCTCTATCTGTCAGATCTGTCCAACTCTTGAACAAATCAATCCTCTACATACAAGCCTTCTCAAAGACTTGCCAACTGTCCTCAGGTTCTTCTCATAGAACCAATGCACCTCTATCGTTCTCTGATAGAACTATCAAAATCAGCTCACAAGTACTCTGCTAGGACCTATCCAAATATGCTCACAAGTCCCCATCGAAACCTGTCCAAAATTGCTCACAAGTCCCCACCGAAACCTGTCCAAAACTTCTCACAAGTTCCCACCGGAACCTATCCAAAACTACTCACAAGTCCCCACCGAAACTTTTCCAAAAACTACTCACAAGTCCCCACAGGAACCTATCCAAAAACTGCTCACAAGTCCCCATTGGAACCTGTCCAAGAACTGCTCACAAGTCCCCACTGGAATCTGTTCAAAAACTCAGCAAGCTCACCAAGAAAAAATTTCTTAGTAGGAAATCACAAAGTGAATTGTTAGAGACCCAATGTGATTTTTCAAACTCATAGAAGCATAAAGAGAATTGTTAGAGACTCAATATGTTCTATACTCAAATCCCAATCTCAAAATTCAACTCAAATCAACTCAGCTCAATCTCAATCTCAAATCTAAAAACTCAACTCAATATCTGAAATGGATAAAATAGAATGTTTTCTTTCAAGAACATGAAACCCCAACAATTGCCAACTATGCAAAGAATCACATAACAATGATACTCATGTTCTTTTCACCATCAATTAGGGTTTCAACAACAATGCTCATCAAACAAGGTTTAGTCAACCAAACACCATTCAACTCAACATCAACCTTGAAGCATTCAACCAATCATCACAAGAAAAGGAAACAAGTAGAAATCCTTTTACCTCCAAAGATATTTGAACAAAATAGCCACCAACACAATATCACCAAATGCAAAGAATAACTTGCTCAAATCAAATCAATGGAGTAAGCCCAATATCATGAATCAAGTAAAGAAATAACTTGATCAAACAACCTCTATGGAAGCAACTCAACCATCAAACTCAAAACAGCCAACCAAGGATTCCACCAACTCAATGCAAGTAGCTAGACTCACAAATATAAACCCTAGTGCACAAAGCTTCCACTATCTCAAACCAAAAATTATGCATTCACCAAAAAATCTCCTTAAGGATAACAATGCATAAGTAGTCTTCAACAAACCAGAAAATAGGATTTACACCTAGCCAAAGGATACCTAGTAGAATACCTTTTCACTCCAACCTTATTTCAGAAAACATACACCAATCATACTCATAAGAAGAATGTGCCCATACCTTATTGGAGTAGAAGATAATTGAACCTTCAAGCTGTCACCACACACAACTCTCAAACTTCCAACCAAGTTAGGGTTAGAATAAAAAGAAATGAGCAATAATATAAACTTCCTTTATTACACCTTTTAGCTCCACTTCTTTAAACACAACCACCATAACATGCCAATAAATCAACAATCATAGACTCACACCTTATACCTCCATTTTTAATTTTAGCATAGCAAAGAATAATCTTAAAAATAAATCCAACGAAATATGCCCTTATTTCTCCTAATATTTTATTCAATGCTAATCACAAAAGCCAAAACTCATAAACTTTAATCACACCTTATAAATCGCTGTCCAAGAAACTTCGAATTTTGCGGCATAAAGACGTTTTAATAAAAATGTGTGTTACTCTAGCAAAGCACCCCCACGAGACTCGAAACAACAACCTCCGCCAATGCAGCGCCCAACAACAGCCTTCGTTGCCACTAGCCCATGCGGGCTACGAAGTTCACAAGTGAACTTCCCTCCACTTCACCCTCGAAAAAACTCTCGAAGACTTTTCAACCGCACGTGCTCCTAAGTCTTCCTTCGATCGTAGTGAATACAGAGCACAAACATTGCAAATTGCATTCGAGGAATTTCAAATTAATTTGCCTTCCAACCTTAGGATTTGGAGAATAAATAGTCTCTTCGAAGACACCTTGACGTCGGCGGAAATAAATACCATTTCGAAATTAATCAAAAGTCTTTTCAAAAAGGGTTTAAAAACCCTTAAATAATTTTAATAAATTAAGAATAAAAAAAGGTTTAGAAACCTTTAAGTTTTTTTAATAAATTAAAAATAATTTCTCACTTAATTAATTAAATAATTAATTAATTAAAACCTTGAAGGGTTTTAAATAATAATTAAATAAATAATAAAGAGAACCTCCATTGGTTTTAATAAAAACCATTTAACTTGGTTTTAATAAAAACCCTATCCAACTTGGTTTTAATAAAAACCCTTGCCAATGGAATCTCTCCGGATTCTCTTAAAAATATTCTCTTGGAATCTTCCACCTTTGAAGCCAACACATCCTCTTAACATTAATGCCATTTCCTTTTGACATCAATGACAACTCATAGACAAGAAGCTAGGATCTCAAACCCAAAATTGCCAACAATAGGGAAGACTCTTCATGATCAAATTCAATTGCCCCCAAGTCGAGGTACAACAACTTAAATGAGTTATTTAGATCTCACATGGGCTAAAAAAGATCTATGGAAATCATTTTTATGGATGGATGATTTACCCTAGGTGGCTGGTGGTGTCTATCAACATCAGGATGTCTGAAGACCTGTGGAGGTGGTTGTGGTAGAGGCTGAATGATCGAAGGTAGTTGGTGTGGCTGTGGGTGGACTGAACCTTTTTTAGGGAGGAATTGGTACCAGATAGGATCATTCAAGGGGAACACATGTAGATAAAACTCATGCTCATCATCCAATGGGATGATCCATACATACTCGACATGAAAATTGGAAGAGCCAATGGATGCCACATCATAATCCAACTCATTATCAGATGTCTACTTATAGGGAGACCCCTGATCTTCTTCCTCACTATCGTGTGGAAGGGTATGTAAACTTTCAGCTCTCTCATAAGATCAATTGACCTCGTAATATATCTCTTAGTCACTCAGGGGCACATGTAAGTAGTCTCCCAGTGAATAGACTTGATTGGGATTGGCGTAAGGGTCACGTGCAAGCTCATCCCTAAAGTTGAGGGCCATGAACTTTAAGCTATACATGAGGAAATTGAGGGGCATAGGATTGTTGTATCCCAAACCATACTTGTCGTAAGGCATTTGATACTATAGCTAGTAAGGGACGTGGGTGCCTTGATCATACAAGCCCAAACCATAATGGTGCAAATTATAGAGATGAAGATACTTCAAGGTAAAGTTAGGGTTGGATATGTAGTTAATGTCCTTGGAAAAGGGCTCTTCATCCTCTTCCTACTATTGATAAGGCTCAATGCCATACTTGAGGCCCCCATAGATAATTTTTTTTTGATTAGGGGGAAGGCCAAAAGGTATGATAGTGCCTATGTAAATATGAGGTCAACCCATATCTTGCACTGACTTAATGGTAGGAGTGGCTATGACATTCCTAACCATGTAATCTCCTTAACCTGTAGAGGCTATATGCACTATGACCTAAGGCTATGAAGAAGGAGATGGGAGTGAGGCTTGAATTGATTCAAAGTTTTCCTCATAAGGTAGCTTCTCATCTACTAGGCTAGGGATCTATTCTATGGAGATGGTGGATATGGTTGAAGGGCTCTCATCAACATGCCTCTTTGTGTCCCTCAGTGGAGGATTCACCGATGATGGAGGCACATTTGGGGGTGCTAAAGATGAGGATGGTATGGCATGAGATGATGATGGATTGAATGAAGGTAATGGTGATGGAGTCATATCTTGGTTGGATTTGTTCTATTGGAAATCTAGATGGGTGGATGACAAGGTAGACTCAAGGATCTGCTACACCATGTTGTACTTGAAGGGTTCTAGGTCTACAGGGATGACATTAAATTACCCTTCATAGGTGTATTTTAGGTACTGGTGAGTGATGGAAGGGACACACTTCATATCCCTGATCCAAGGTTTGCCCAATAAGATATTGTATGCCATCTCACCCTCCAATATGTGGCACTTTGTCGGTATGGTATTTTGTTCTACTTGAATCGGTAGGACTATTGTACCAACTATTAAACATATGGTATCATTAAATGATTGAAGGGTGTAGGTAAATGTGATAATATGGAATATTGGGAGATTTAGATGTTTGAGAGCTATTGTAATGATGATGTTGCTGGAAGAGCTAGTGTCTATCAACACTCTCTTGTAGGGTGTTCCATTTACGCATGCGATGATGTGCAAGAGAGGATCCACCATATCATTTGGAACCAGTTTCATCTCATATTATTGAAAGGTAATCATCGGTTCCATGCATTGCCACACATGCCCCACAAAATTATTGAAGAAGTTAGACTCCTGGGGCTATAGCTCAATTGCCTTAAGGATATCCATTAGAGCTTCTCTATGAGGTGGAGATTGCTGAACGATCTCATAGATGGAGATTTGAGCAGATGTTATTCTCAGGCTTTGAGTAAGATTACTCTTAACTATGACCACTGGTTGAGGTGGGAGGCTCGACACTAGAGGTGGTATAGGCTACGATGTTGAAGGAGCATTACTCTAAGCCACAGGTGGTGCAACTAGACTTGGGTATCACCTATTCCTTGTTATAATGCTGATCATGCTGACATACCCTTGCTGAGGGGTGCATGATGAATCTCATTCACTTGGGGCACCAGCATGGAATGCTCTACGTGGTTAGACAATGGATCTTTAAAAACATCCATCTATTGGTTGCTTGGCATGATAGAGTTGTCTACTTGAAGGGTATTCCTATCGATCATGTATTGCACAAAATGTTTGAAATTATAGCGCATTTGTACGTCATGCTCGATTTTCCTATGAAACTTACAATATAGGTCTTATCGATATTCTTTGGGCTTCAGTGCATTTGGGTCAATAGGTCAAATTTCCAGTAGATTGATCGAGTTAGCTGCCAAGAGGTGCTCAAACAAAGAGTCCATAGACTGCAATGGATATGAACTATCACTTGGGGTGATGATATTGATTTTGCTCTTGATTATTTGGGTTTTCCTTGTTATAGTTACCAGGTGTGGCCTGATAATTAGGCTTTTGAGGTGGCACGGGTTGTGCTGGCCCTAGGATGCTAATGGCAACCTGGTTGATTACTGCTGGCTTAGGTTACACTAGGTTATTCTTAGCATTATTGTTCCACTCCTTGTGAGGCTTCATAATTTCTCCCTCTTGAATCTTGATGTCTTCAATAATTCTAGCTTGTGCTAGGGCATCTTCAATAGTCAGATACTATTGCAGTTGTAAAAATAAGGAAATCAACTTTCTATAGCTTTTGGCAAACATCTAAGTTAAATCCAACATGGGGAGTAGATATGGTAGCTTGGCGAGCAATGCTCACCACCTGTTATCATAATTTCATATTAACTCATTGTCATATTGTTTCAACCCAACGAGATCTACCAACATCACCTTACTTTTGGTATTGAAGGTGAAGCGATCTAGGAACGCGTCTACAAGTTGATCCAAATTATGGATAATATGCTTTGGAAGTTGGGTAAACCACTCCATGACTAGGCTAGAGATGGTAGTCATGAATATCTGCAAAAGCAAAGCATCATTACCCTAGATGCCAAAGCATTGGCTCAAGAACTTGGTAACATGGTCCTACACATCTTCCTCTCCCTTAAAGGTAGCCAACTGAGGTATATTAAACTACTATGGATAGGGAGGGGTAGGCACTAAAGGATGAAGGGGCTAAATACGTAACTGGTGCAAAGTGGGATTTTGAGATCCAGATCCAAAGGTCTTGTTCTCTACTAAATCTAATCGCTCTAGTAGTACCTTATGTTGGACATTTTGAGTCCCTAAGCTAAAATGTTGTCATTGATGTCAAAAGGTTATTTGATGTCAAAAGGATCTATGATGGCATGCACTATGTTTTGTGAAAAGTGCAAGGAAAGTCTTTTTGTGAAAACCAAGGCAGGAAAAATAAAAGGTTTTATTTAAAACCATGGATGGCAGATTTGAAATGGGTTTTTCTTAAAACCCAAGTTGGCTTTTCGTTTCATCGAAAAAGGTGCCCCGGTGATGGAGATATTTAATTTTAAATATTTAGTTTAAATTTTAAATTATTTAAAATTTAAATTTAAATTTTAAAATTAAAATAAAAGTAATCCATCGACGTCGTCGAATATGAGGGAGAAGACTATATAAAAGGATGACTAAGGTTTATTATTCCTCATCCTTGCTCTTGTGGTTAATGCGATTATTAGAAAGCGAAAAGAGCTCGTGTGAAAAATGTTTAAAGGCAGAGGCAACGAATAAATTGAGGTGTGGTCGGATTCCAAGACATCATGGGCAGTGTGGCCTGTTGGCAACTCGAGCAGCACAAAGGCATTGGGAGGCAAGTGGTTGAGTGTTCGAATCACGTGCACTTCATTTTGTTTGAGAAAGGAGAAATCTGTTTTGCGTTGGCTGTTGCATGGAGGATAAAGGAGAGTGAGGCACCTTTGGTCTTGTGTGGAGCGCTAGCTCACGTGGTGTGCAAGCGTCCATTAGGACGCAGGAGCCGCAGGACTCAGGTTCGAATCCTGCGAACTCCCTTTTGTTGTGTAAAAGGGAAATAGTGCGTTGGTTGTGGTTTTTCGTGCGCATGCTGCCAAGGTTTATATGTTGTGTTTGATATTCCGAAATTCATGCCAAGGTATGCATTAAAGTTGTAAAAGAAAATTAAAACAAATTTTTTGTTTTATTGGGTGCTAAAAGTTAGTTTAAAATCTGTGCATAAATTTTATAGTAAAAGTGGTTTTTGGAGAGATAAGTAGGTAGGCATAGATTTTAATTTCTTTAGGGTATAAGTGGTTTGAGGAGTAATAAGGATTATTACTTATTTGGCACATTGTTGAGATGTTATTTGGAGAGTGCTTTTAATTATTGAAACATTCTTGAGAAAAATATTTTGCTTGAGGGTTATTGAATATATCTTTGGTGGATGTGATTATTGAGTTGGAGTAAAAAGGTGTAAATTGAGTTATGCTTTATTTTGTGATTATTATTTGAAGTCCACTAACCCTCATTGAGATTGGAAAGGAAAGTTGTGTTGAGTGTGGCAGATTTTGTGGACAACTTCTTGGCATTAATAAGGTATGGGCAATATTCTCTATTGATTGTTTATGGTGGTTGATTTCTGAAATATCATTGGAGAGAAAAGGATTGATTGTGGTTTCCTTTTCGAAAGTGTTGGTTTAAATGCTTCAAGGTTTTCTGGTTTGAGAGTTGTGATTAAACCTTGTTTTATAAGCATTGTTGTTGAAGCCCATTGGTTGTGCAAAGAACTTGAACTTGAGTTAGAAAAGAACATGAGTATCATTGTTATGTGAGATTTGTGGTTGAGCATTGTTGGAAATATTTTGAGTTGATTGATTCATGCTTGGACTAGGGTTTGTGAGAAAGAGTTGTTCCTTGTGGTGATTGGTTGAGTAGAGTTGTTTGAGCCTAGTCAAGTGAATGTGTGAAGTGGTTGTTCAAGTTCCATAAAACAAACTATTCTATATTCTGATTTGAGTTGAGATGAGTTGAGAAAGAAATTGAGTTTGTGAATAGAACATATTGAGTCTCTAACAATTCTCTTTATGCTTCTATAAGATTGAGATGAGTTGAGATTGATTTGAGTTGAGATTGGGATTTGAGTATAGAACATATTGAGTCTCTAACAATTCTCTTTATGCTTCTATGAGATTGAATTGATATATTGATTGAGCATTGAGTTTAGAACATATTGAGTCTCTAACAATTCTCTTTATGATTCTATGAGATTGGACAAGTTCTGTGTGAGCTTGTTAAGCTGATTTGAGGTAAGTCTTTGAGAAGGCTTGTGGACTGATTTTGAGTAAGCTTTTGTGAAAGCTTGCTATGCAGATTTGAGCAAGTCCTAGAGAGGACTTATTGAGCATATTTGAGCAGGTTCTGAGTGAACCTATTGAGCAGATTTGAGTAGGTTTGAGTGAGCCTATTGAGCAGATTTGAGCAGGTTCTGAGTGAGCCTATTGAGCATATTTGAGCAGGTTTTGAGTGAACCTATTGAGAATATTTGAGGAGGTTCTAAGTGAACCTATTGATAGAGATTTGGAGGTGATAGAGTATAGAGGATAGAGTCTCAGTGGATAGAGATCCAATAACCAGGACAATTGAAGATAGATCTGAGTGAGGAGTCTTCAAGTGGAGAGAGATCCACAAGTCAGAGCAGTAGAGAGACAAAGTCTTCTAGAAGATCACTAGCTAGAGCAGAAGGGGAAAGAGTTCTCCTATGGAAGAGATCCATGAACTTGAGATTAGGGGATCAACATCTCCTTTGGATAGAGGTCCATAAACATTGTAATTGGGAAGGATTCCCAAAGAGATTGATTGAGAAAGTTTTAGTAAAATATTTTCTCCGTGGAGTAGCCCACATTGGGTGAACCACGTAAATTGTTGTGTCTCTATTGTGTATGGTGTTTTGTGCATTGCTTTGATTACTGCTATTGATACTGCTATCTATACATTGCATAATATTGAATTGAAAGTTGAATTGAAGGAAAAAGTAAAAAGTGGTCTTATATTGTTCACCCCCTCTCAGTATAAGCTTGTGTTCTTCAATTGGTATCAGAGTGGGTTCCTTCAAAAGAGTTTGACATCTTGAAGGAAAAGCGGTCTAAGAACACAATGGATCAAAAGGATCAAAGAGATGGACCCTTCAATAATGCAGTACTAGTATTTGATGGAAGTGACTTCTTGTATTGGTGTATGCTGATGAGATTTCACTTGATGGCACTTGGAAATGAAGTTTGGGATGCAGTGGAACTTGGATATGATTCTACAGTCAATCCTCCGATAGATAAGGAAGGTAAGCTTCTAATGCATGCAAATTCAAGAGCTATGAATGCAATTATAAAAGGATTGGGTAGATCAGAATCTATGAAGGTTATGGATTGTAAAATAACAAAAGATATGTGGGATCTACTACATGACATATATGAGGGTGATAAAGGTGTCAGGAAAGCTAAGATCAAAAATCTCAAAGGAGAATTTGAGAACTTAAGAATGAGAGATGATGAAAATATTCATGATTATCTCAGTAAGATTGATGAACTTGTGCATGAGATGAGAGGTCTTGGAATGAAGGTTGATGAATCAGATGCTTGTGATAAGATCTTGAGAACTCTTCCAAAAAGGTATAGTGAAAAGGTTTCTGCTATAGAAACATCAATTGATAGTGATTCTTTGACAAGGAATTCTTTGCTTGGCATGCTTACTACTTTTGAGATAAGAACAAAAGATCCTATTCCTCTGAAAGAAGCTGCTTTCAAAGTGGATAAAAAGAAAAAGGGAAAGCAGATAGAATCGAGCAGTGAGTCATCTAGTGATGAAGAAGCTAACTATGGTAGGAGAGATAAAGGTTCCAAAATATTCATAGATGTTAGATCTATTAAGTGCTTCAATTGTGGAAAGTATGGACATTATGCAACAGAGTGCAAAAAGCCAAAGTACAACAGTGATGAAGAAAAATAGGATCACAAGTACAGGGAATCAGAAAGACACAGGTACCAGAAGAAAGGCAAGGATGGACAGAACAAACAAGGAAAGAAGTTCTTCCAAAGGCAAAAGAAAAGCTACTATGCAGATAATGCAAGTAAGTACTCATTTGATAGTGATGCTAGTTTTTCAGACAATGATAGAGATGAAGTCCTATTTATGGTTAAAGAGAAAAGGACTCTAGTTATTCTCAAATGTTTTAGATGTGGTAAATTTGGACATCTTGAAGATGATTGCACTAGAGATGGCTATAGTTTCAGTGATGATGGTTTTGAAGATGCACTTGAAAGACCAGATGAGAATCTTCTAATGGCTTTAGAAGATGAAGTAAGTGATCCTATAGAAGATAAGCCAAAAGGAAGTAATGATAAGGACAAAGGCAAACAAATAGAGGATTACTCAATAGAGAATGGTTATGATCTCAAGGGAGAACTTATCTATGCCCTTGACATAGTAAAGAAGGTAAGAAAACAACACTCTAAGCTTGAAAATCAGTTTCAAGAATGTGATGAAGAAATATTATTGCTCATAGAAGACTTAGAGAAGTCAAAGGCTAAGGCAAGTAAGTTCAAAGAAAAGTTAGAAGCAAAGATTTTGGAATGTGAGAAGTTAGCACAAGAAGTGGCTACTCTAAAGAAATATTTAAAGGACTCCAAGATCAAGATGAAGAGTTTCACAAATAGCTCTAAGAACTTGGATAAGTTCATTTGTGGACAACAAAGAACATCATGTTCAACAGGTCTTGGCTTTGGAAAGAAATAAGAAAAATAATCTACTTCAAGTCTTGATGAAGAAGAAACTTCAGAAGAAGATACTTCAAAATATGATAGTGTAAGTGGGAATGAGACATCAGAGGATGAGTTGGACAACAGAGAGTTCAAAAAAGATAGGAACAATGCACAAAGAAGATATATATGGAACAACAATCAGAACAGAAGACCAATGAGGTCTAGGCAAGGAAGCTTCAATGGGAGATGCTTCTCATGTCACAGGTTTGGGCACATGGCTTCACAATGCAGGTCATATGAAAGATAGGAATATGGAAAAGGATAACTTTTTCAAGGATATTGCTACTCATGCAATGGTTTTGGTCACAAGGCAATGAATTGCAGGGTTCATGGTAGAAGAAGATTTGGCTTCACTAGGAGGTATCCTAAGACATTTGCACCTCCAAGGAATAATAACATTAAGTGTTATAAGTGCAATAATGATGGTCACACAACAAGATGGTGTAGAGAAAATATTCCAGAAGTAGGTATGAATAGGAACAGGAACATGGATGAGAATAGAATAGGAACAAGAACAGAATAAGGAACTTGGATGAGAACAAAAATAGGAACAAGAACATGGATGAGAACAAGAACAGGAATAGGAATAGAAGTGATGATTACTTGGAAAGAAATAGTGAGAGGATTCAGAAAACTCAGAAAGGAAGAGAGAAAGATAAAGGTAAAGAGCAGTGCTTTCGGGGAGTAGAAATACTCCCACCCTAGAATTAACCACCTCATGAGGAGGTGGGGGAGGGGCTAAGCTAAGAGGCTCATTCTTAGCCCCGAGCCCCAAAGGTGACCCTTTGCCATTGATGTCAAAGGGGGAGAGATTTGTGTATATTAAGGAAAGTTTTGATATGGGGAGAGATTTGATTTTTGAGAGAGCATTGAGCCAGGGGGAGCAGAAAAGAAGGTCAGATTTTAGTAAATGAATATGGGTTGCCATCAATGACAAAGGGGGAGATTGTTGGACATTTTGAGTCCCTAAGCTAAAATGTTGTCATTGATGTCAAAAGGTTATTTGATGTCAAAAGGATCTATGATGGCATGCACTATGTTTTGTGAAAAGTGCAAGGAAAGTCTTTTTGTGAAAACCAAGGTAGGCAAAATAAAAGGTTTTATTTAAAACCATGGATGGCAGATTTGAAATGGGTTTTTCTTAAAACCCAAGTTGGCTTTTCGTTTCATCAAAAAATGTGCCCCGATGATGGAGATATTTAATTTTAAATATTTAGTTTAAATTTTAAATTATTTAAAATTTAAATTTAAATTTTAAAATTAAAATAAAAGTAATCCATCGACGTCGTCGAATATGAGGGAGAAGACTATATAAAAGGATGACTAAGGTTTATTATTCCTCATCCTTGCTCTTGTGGTTAATGCGATTATTAGAAAGTGAAAAGAGCTCGTGTGAAAAATGTTTAAAGGTAGAGGCAATGAATAAGTTGAGGTGTGGTCGATTCCAAGACATCATGGGCAGTGTGGCCTATTGGCAACTCGAGCAGTGCAAAGGCATTGGGAGGCAAGTGGTTGAGTGTTCGAATCATGTGCACTTCATTTTGTTTGAGAAAGGAGAAATTTGTTTTGCGTTGGTTGTTGCATGGAGGATAAAGGAGAGTGAGGCACCTTTGGTCTTGTGTGGAGCGCTAGCTCACGTGGTGCGCAAGCGTCGTTAGGATGCAGGAGCCGTAGGACTCAGGTTCGAATCCTGTGAACTCCCTTTTGTTGTGTAAAATGGAAATAGTGCGTTGGTTGTGGTTTTTCGTGCGCATGCTACCAAGGTTTATATGTTGTGTTTGATATTCTAAAATTCGTGCCAAGGTATGCATTAAAGTTGTAAAAGAAAATTAAAACAATTTTTTGTTTTATTGGGTGCTAAAAGTTAGTTTAAAATCTGTGCATAAATTTTATAGTAAAAGTGGTTTTTGGAGAGATAAGTAGGTAGGCATAGATTTTAATTTCTTTAGGGTATAAGTGGTTTGAGGAGTAATAAGGATTATTACTTATTTGGCACATTGTTGAGATGTTATTTGGAGAGTGCTTTTAATTATTGAAACATTCTTGAGAAAAATATTTTGCTTGAGGGTTATTGAATATATCTTTGGTGGATGTGATTATTGAGTTGGAGTAAAAAGGTGTAAATTGAGTTATGCTTTATTTTGTGATTATTATTTGAAGTCCACTAACCCTCATTGAGATTGGAAAGGAAAGTTGTGTTGAGTGTGGCAGATTTTATGGACAACTTCTTGGCATTAATAAGGTATGGGCAATATTCTCTATTGATTGTTTATGGTGGTTGATTTCTGAAATATCATTGGAGAGAAAAGGATTGATTGTGGTTTCCTTTTCGAAAGTGTTGGTTTAAATGCTTCAAGGTTTTCTGGTTTGAGAGTTGTGATTAAACCTTGTTTTATAAGCATTGTTGTTGAAGCCCATTGGTTGAGCAAAGAACTTGAACTTGAGTTAGAAAAGAACATGAGTATCATTGTTATGTGAGATTTGTGGTTGAGCATTGTTGGAAATATTTTGAGTTGATTGATTCATGCTTGGACTAGGGTTTGTGAGAAAGAGTTGTTCCTTGTGGTGATTGGTTGAGTAGAGTTGTTTGAGCCTAGTCAAGTGAATGTGTGAAGTGGTTGTTCAAGTTCCATAAAACAAACTATTCTATATTCTGATTTGAGTTGAGATTGAGTTGAGAAAGAAATTGAGTTTGTGAATAGAACATATTGAGTCTCTAACAATTCTCTTTATGCTTCTATAATATTGAGTTGAGTTGAGATTGATTTGAGTTGAGATTGATTTGAGTTGAGATTGGGATTTGAGTATAGAACATATTGAGTCTCTAACAATTCTCTTTATGCTTCTATGAGATTGAATTGAGATATTGATTGAGCATTGAGTTTAGAACATATTGAGTCTCTAACAATTCTCTTTATGATTCTATGAGATTGGACAAGTTCTGTGTGAGCTTGTTAAGCTGATTTGAGGTAAGTCTTTGAGAAGGCTTGTGGACTAATTTTGAGTAAGCTTTTGTGAAAGCTTGCTATGCAGATTTGAGCAAGTCCTAGAGAGGACTTATTGAGCATATTTGAGCAGGTTCTGAGTGAGCCTATTGAGCATATTTGAGCAGGTTCTGAGTGAACCTATTGAGCATATTTGAGCAGGTTTTGAGTGAGCCTATTGAGCAGATTTGAGGTGAGCCTATTGAGCAGATTTGAGCAGGTTCTGAGTGAACCTATTGAGCATATTTGAGGAGGTTCTAAGTGAACCTATTGATAGAGCTTTGGAGGTGACAGAGTATAGAGGACAGAGTCTCAGTGGATAGAGATCCAACAGCCAGGACAATTGAAGACAGATCTGAGTGAGGAGTCTTCAAGTGGAGAGAGATCCACAAGTCAGAGCAGTAGAGAGACAAAGTCTTCTAGAAGATCACTAGCCAGAGCAGAAGGGGAAAGAGTTCTCCTATGGAAGAGATCCACGAACTTGAGATTAGGGGATCAACATCTCCTTTGGACAGAGGTCCATAAACATTGTAATTGGGAAGGATTCCCAAAGAGATTGATTGAGAAAGTTTTAGTAAAATATTTTCTCCGTGGAGTAGCCCACATTGGGTGAACCACGTAAATTGTGGTGTCTCTATTGTGGATGGTGTTTTGTGCATTGCTTTGATTACTGCTATTGATACTGCTATCTATACACTGCATAATATTGAATTGAAAGTTGAATTGAAGGAAAAAGTAAAAAGTGGTCTTATACTGTTCACCCCCCTCTCAGTATAAGCTTGTGTTCTTCACCTTATATGCATTAGAGGATTTGATCTCCTCTTCTCTTCTCTTATCCTGCGATGGAGGGCGAGGATACTCGAGCCTATTTAGGGGTGGTGGCATGTCATCCCCCTACCTTGGTAAGGCATTTCCAAATATTCTACCTCTAGATCATGCTCAGTGTAAGCCCCATAGGGCATCTCTTGAGCTAGTCTATAGAGAGGGGTAGATGCCTGCTATGGGTACCCTATGTTTGGCCTGGGAGGTAAGTCCCGATCTGGCCTAGGAGGTCATAGAGGTAACACTTGATAAGACCTAGTAGACCTATCTCGAATGAGCATGGGTTTTCTCATTTGGAATTCCTATCTATATGTTCTATGGGTAGGGACCATCTCACATAAAGTTTTTTATAACAACTCATTGGTCTGCCATTCAATTATTTCTTTTTCAAGTTGATGCAAGTGGTCTAGTTGCTCTTTGTCTAGCTAAATATGTTTAAACTATGCTTAGCATATTGCACATATCTTCCAACCACTTGATTAATTTGTTCCACTATGCAGGGCCTAGAAGGCTTAGGAGTCTTACCCTGAGGCTGACCTCATTCAAGATAATCTGCAATGTCTATAACATGCTTCCCTCATTGAGGGTAGTTGTATTTACTTGAGGTTCGATCTTGGGAATATGCTCATGACACTCAGCAGGTGTAGAGGTACATCATGCTTGCATAGTATGCTGCTCTTAAGGATAATTAGGTATTTCCTCATGCCTTCATGAATGTGGAAGGGAAGGGCAGAGTTAGCTCACCCTGAGCGATGAGTACCATACTCATCCTATTGCCTAGGTTGCTGGACCCTATCAGGGTGATGTAGAGGTAAGGTATGATCAACCTACTCTATCCAATGTGTGAAATCATGCTCTGGCCCATAAATGGACATGTCAGACCTATTAGGTACATGAATTCCTGGCACCATTCTGTTTACTTACACCTCAATGCACTGTTGCATTTCATAAAGGAAGGTATATGATGTGTCTACATACTGGGAATATTATACCAGATAAGGTCCATCATCCATAGGGGTGTCCCGCATAGGGATTACTTATAGGTGTTGTTCATGCCCCACTATTTTGGGACTTGGGTGAGTAGAGGCTTGCCAGGGAGGTATGACCAAATACCTAAGGCTAAAGCAGAGATGATTCATGTCTCCTAGTCCAGTCTCCACAAATTTTGCTTGTGATTGGGCTTGGCTATGGGTGCACACCATTGTGACTCTCTAGAAAAACCTAGATGATTATCTCCTTTACAAATTCTTAATAAAACAACACACAAGAAAGGAAAACACTCAATAAAGCAAATGATTATCTCTTTTAGGTTTTAGATCTAAATCCCTAAACTATTTTTTGTGTTTAAGATGTGTTGTTTATAAAGACAACCTTGTTTAATGTGTTTGAATTTCATTGGATGATAATATTATGTTTAATTGGATTTCACCTATATACTCGTAGATCAACAACCAACAATGAAATTTAGAGTCATGTAAACCCCTCAAAATGTGGAGATGAAATCCACACCCATGCAGGGAGCACAGGTGCTGCCGATCCTCATCCAGTATCCCGTGTGCAGTGATACACCCATCCAAAGAGGAATGCATGCTATTTTGCATGGTTAGGATAGATATTGGAATCAGTATTGGAAAAGAACAAGGGTTCATGGAATTTGAGGCAACGGATGGAGATGAAAGCCATTGTCATTGACCTCTACTATTGGTTGATGATGAAATCCAACTCACTAGAATTTAAGTGAAGCATGATGTGTGTGGTTATTTTTAAACCCAAATAAAGTAAACAATGAAGTATTCAATAATATTTTACTAAATGCAAGCATAAAGGTACGCTTTACTTTTAGAAAGCTAGATAAAAAGACACCTATAAGATGTAAAAACCTAAATGATGCCCTACCCATGAGGTAGCCTACATGCAAGAAAATAATACAAAGGCATCACTACTTAACTTATTTTTGATTTTACTTCTTTTTCTTTATAATTTTATATTTCCAAGAAAAGGAAACCTATATTTCTACCTTTATAGCTGTGAAGACAAAGACACGACACTTAAATAATAACAGGAAATCAAATAACACAAGGAAATACAAAGATTGCACAAATGGATGTATTCAATAAAATGGGGGGGAGCCAATGAACTCCTTTGTTACAATCAGTACTCAATGTGAGTATTTGATACAATGATTTTACAATGGCACTAGGGTTCTCCGAAACCCTAGCAATAACAACAAAGTGTCTTCAGATTTGGTGTGTCCTTGCTTCCAATAGGTTGAGTGGGCTTCGAGTATCCAGTGTGGGGCCACTCCAGCTTCAACAACCGTTCAACAATGTGTAGAACTTGCAGATCTGCATACACAAAAATAGAACAAGGGGGTTAGTAATACCTATGAGGGCTCCACAGTGTGAGACCCTCAGACATCAATAAAACCCTAGTTAAAAATGAAGTCAAAAAGTATGCCAGATCAACAAATTATGAGATAAAATACATTCAAATGAGATATACCTTGCTTTCATTTCATTGTTGCAGATGGCGTGGTGTAGCAGGCTCAGATTCATGTTTCTGTAGTTGCAACAGGCTCGAACATGCACTTGGTAGGCTCTAACATGAGCTTCGCAGGCTCTGGTGTGCACCTCTGGGATACAGTAGGCTCTCGTGAGCGCTTCGCAGGCTCTGCAGTGAGCCTCGCAAGCTCTGGAGGGCGCCTACGGGTTAGGGCAAAATCTATAGAAGCAGATCGAGGGGATGGCGATGAATGCGGTGGATGGATGGGGGCTGTGATGGCGATGGAGGATGAATGGGGGATGGCTGGAACAATAGAAGTCTTATTGGCTTAGCTAGGGCTTTAGATCTTCAGGATTCTATGCTCTTTCCTAGGGCTTCAACAATGACTCCTCCAGGGTGCAATGTCTAATTCTCAAGGTTCCAGGGTTTGGGCATTTGCAAAATACCCTTATTTATAATCCAACCTAGGGTTTTCTTAGGGTTTTAGCCTTACACTTTTGATCATGTGGCTAAGATTAAATTAGATCCTAAGGTTGAGATTACTTTTTGAATGTGACATGGATTAATGAATATGGACGGTGGAGATTAGAATGGATCGGACGGTTGTGGTTAATTGAGTTTATAAATATATATTTTATAATAAATATATTATAATATAATATAAAATATTATATTAAATATTAAATAATATAAAATAATATTAAAATAATCCCAATTAGGCTAGGAAATGGCGGGAAAGGGCTAAAATGGTGAAATGGATGGGGAAAGGTGGAATTGGGCCAAATAATTGGTGGGAAGGTGTATGGTGGACAAGTGGGTGGTGGGAAGGTTAGGATGGAGGATTAGTGGCTGTAATTTGGTGTCTACAGATGCCCCTTTTTGTACCATGTTGCATGAAACACAATATGGTGCAAAAATATGAGACACCTGCTTGGGCTATGGGCATAGAAGCAACTTCTCTCTGTCGTTGGATTTGCGCATTGATGTTGAAGATAAAAGAATAAAGAATTTTTGGAATTTTTGTAGCTTACCCCCTCAATTGGTGAATGAGTTATGAATGTATCTCACAAGCCAATTGAAAATTTTTGTGCAAATAATGAATGATGTAGTGAATTTGTGCAATTGATGAATGAATGGTGTGAAATGCAAATGTGATACCATTTCCAAGGTGGGATGGGTTTTAGTGTATAGTACCATGTGATTGTGGATGATATGAATGATGTAAAATGTTATACCATTTTTGCCCCAATGGTTGAGAGGGGGATTTGTCCAGTGTAGATGTTATGATCATGTGAGATGTATCCCATCATGGGAGAATCATAATGTAATGTGGTTGCCCCATACTTTGGGTTGATTTGATGTTGTTGAATAAGCTGTCGTAATGGCATCATTGAGTATGCAAGATATGAAGATGCAGGCTGACTAAGTCAATGCAGGGGTTGGGTATTGACTGTGGAAATTTCTTCGCCAATTCCATGATGGAACCAATCAAGCTTACCGGTGTCCTGTATTATGACTGTTGTCAAGTGAATGAGTGTTTGAGATTTTGGTTATCCATGTTTTCATGCCCCATGGAAGAGGACATCAATGACTCGCCTTTTAGCAAATTGTTCTTGGCAAGGTTGTATTCCAAATTTGAGGTGCCAAATATGATTGTGATCTTTGATGATGAGATAATTGAATTTGATCATGGTCAAGTGTCCTTATTGTAGATTATTCATCTTATCGAATTTGCATGGATTGATATCGCTGCAATCGCCAAGTTTATAGAATAACCTACTAGATACGAGGTTCACTTGAATACTGGATAGATTGTGGATGAGATGATTGATGAAAATGAAAGATGATGATGGAAGAATGCTTGATGGATGGTGGTTACGCTTTCACAAAATTTGGTGTTAGTTGATGTATGATTTGCAGCTTGTGCTTCTTTGAGTTGTTCATTTTGCACATAATTGAGTGATTTATTGATTGAATGAACTCCAATTTTTGTGAAATTGTGTGAGATGATGCAGAATATGATGTAGAATGATCAGATGTGAGTTTTGTGAAAATTTGGATTGTTTTGCTGCCTTTTGTGCCTTGATTTGTGGATTTTTAATATTTGATTCGTTCTTGAAAATTATGCATGCAAAATGATTTTTGTTTTCACAAAACCTGATTTTATGATGTGCATGATGTGTGGATGAAATTTGGAGGAGGTATGCTACTATTTTTATTGATTTTGTCTTTGTACCATTTTTTCGCTAGCGCACGGCTATGCCTATGGTGTCCTGCAGGCGCGCAGGTGTGCCAGCAGTGCCCAAGCGAGCCTACAAATTTGTAGGCATAGACCTGCACCTGAATGCGCTAGGGAAAGCTATAAATAGCTTTCTGAGTGAATCGTGAGGCTCACTTGTGCATTTGGGACTTTGAGAAGCTACGTCTGAGGAGTGGAGTGGGTGTGAGAGCTTAGTGAGGCTAGTGAGGAAAATCGTGGAAGCTATGGCGGTGGAGGGATTGAATGTAGCTGGCAGAGTTGAGGCACCATTTGCCTCGGTAATGTTGAAAAACACTTTTGTCACTTGTGCATTTATTATTATTATTATTTAATGGTATTAATGAAATTGTTTGTTGCTTAGTTGAGGGATATTGAGCCTCGACATCGCTTCTCTCCTCTTGTTTTGGGGATGAGGAAGAAGCTTTCAGAGGAGGAGTGGGAGTTGTTGGGGAAGGTGGGCTTGGAGGGCGTGGCGAGGCTAGATGTTGTGAGGGCCAATGAGGGGTATCTCTCTGCTTTGATAGAGATATGGGATCTGGATAGGGGGACATTTCAGCTATCTACTAGGGAGGCTACCATTACACTTGAGGATGTATATCATATTCTCAAGGTGTCGGTAGAAGGGGAAAAGGTGGTGGTTGGTTGGGACAAGAAGGTCGAGATGGAGAGGATGTTCGGAGATCGGTGGTGGGAGGCCCGGATGGGAGATGGTGGGATATGTTATTTGAGCATGTACAAGGCAAAGGAGTTGGATGCACTCCTAGCTTTGATTATGTTCATGCTAGCGAACATAGTGCTACCTAATAGCACTGGTTGTAGGTTCCCTTGGAACCTATTGGGTTTGGTGAGTGATTTACTCATCGACCCAAAGGAGTATGCATGGGCTCCTGCCTTGTTGGCATAGCTGTATCGAGAGCTATATGAGGTGATTCAGAGGGAGAGGAAGGGGATTGGGTGTAGCTTCCTCCTACAGTGTTGGGCTTGGGAGCATTTTGTGGTAGCTCGGCCCGAGGGGTTGCCATGTTCGACATGGCAGATGAGGGAGCCCTATGCTAGGCGATGGGCGATGGTGGAGGAGGTGCAGCCGAGTTGAGAGATTCATAGTGGCCAGTGGTATAGAGACATGTGGTCAGGGTTGTCTCGGGCTGATGTGGTATGGAGGCCATGGTGAGGAGCCCAATGGGATGGTGATGGGGAGTAGCTACGTCGGGTGAGGTAGGCTCGATGGTTGGTTGGGTGGAGGGATGAGGAGGTAGAGTACTTCTAGTACTCATGGGTGTTGAGGCAATTTGGATTGCCTCAGGGTGTGCTAGATGAGTTGGTGTTGTATCGACATCAACGAGATGAGGGGATGTTGCCATGTGCAGAGCCATGGTGAATGGTGATTGAGGATGATGAGGAGATTGAGATCCTTGATGTGGATGATGTCGGGGTGACTCTAGAGTATGCAGTGTGGTTTGGTGCCCAACTAGTATGGGTACCAAAGGTGGTTGGGGATGATGCGACAGCATCGGGGTCAAGGATGACTCCAAAGAGGATGAGGCCTCAATGATCGATGGGTCGAAGGTAGTCGAGGGGAGCAGCCCAATAGACTCTAGAGGTGGGGTTGGTAGAGGGAGAGAGGGAGGGTGATGAGGAGATGGGTGAGATCTCTGAGGTGGCTAGGCTACGAGTAGAGTTGGAGCAGCTTTATGAGGAGCGCGAGACCATGCTTGAGACTCATAGGGAGTCTTTGGCTACTATAGCTCGGCTAGAGGTGGAGCGGGCAGCGATGGTGGCTAGTGATCAGGCGATGGTCATGAGGCTCTAGATAGAGATTTTGGTGAAGGAGCGGTGACATCAGATGGATTTGCGACGTCTTCGAGCTAGTGAGGCATATGTACATTCCTTGGAGGATGTGTGTATGCAACACCATATTACATTATCGGATCCTCCTTCCTCTTCTATGGCCGAGTCATCTAGGCATACGGAGTCTAGGCAGAGTACTAGGCCGAGGGCTCCTACTAGGTCTCAGGAGTCTTCTCATGGATAGTAGACTTAGTGCTTAGATGCACTATTTTGTATATATGAGCCTTGGTGCTCCATTGTAGCCTTTTGGCATTGATTGTATATGTGATATTTATATATATATACATGGATTTTTCATATATGTGTGTTATCTCTTGTGTGGATGCTTTTATGTTTATTATAATAATGTTTATGCAATTTGTTTGAATTTATGGATGTTTAATGCAAGCTAATAATGATGTATATGCCTAATGTTATATGAATGATGAATGCAAGCTATGTATGGAGCTTAATGCAAGTAAATGTATGATGAATCTAAAATGTAAGCTATGTGATGTGTTATGGAGATTAATGCAAGTAAATGAATCTAAACTATATGGGAGGAATGCATGTTGTTCGAATGATCTTTTATAGTTCAAAAATTTTACTGACCATTTTTGTTGTCCATTGTTTGGCTATCGGGGGTACCAAATTTGGTGGTGTTCTGCAACTTGACTCACTATGAAGACATGGTTGTTTTTATGGAAGAAGATATGGATGTTGATATGGAAGAAGATATGGATGTTGATATGGAATACTGAAAGATTTTCAAAGACTCAATCATACTAGTATTATCAATCAAACTCACTAGGGTTGTCTAACTTTCTTTAGGACCAATGTGTGTGCAAGTGAGGTTCATATACCAAATCTTGAGTGTGACAATGACCCTATCCAATCAAGAACCAGTGTGTGTGCATGTGAAGTTCATTGACCCATTATGAGTAGATTTAGGCATGACCTGTTATGGAGATGACCTGAGGCTAGCCTGTCCTTATGTGCGTTCAGAGGTCTCCCTTTTTGCGAGAGAGACATGTCACCTCGCATGAGCTTACTCCACTACCAGTCAAGCATCTATAGCCCCGATGGAGATTCACTCCATAGTCCAATGGGATTGATCTTTTAGGCCTTGGGGATGACTACCCATCCTTGTCAGGGACGTGTAGTACGATCCTTACAACTTTAGGGATCAAGGGTGTTTGGGATTTTATTTGTTAATTTTGTATAGAGCTTTGGGGAATCGGATTCTCAACCGAAGTGTGATGAGAATTTTGACCCTATCCTTACTACTCTATGTTTTTATGTTTATGTTTGAAGTAATTTTGGTAGTGGTGAGAACCACTATTTTTTTTGGACTATGTTGCATGATGGGACAAGCGAGGGATATCTCCTTTTTGCTTCGAGGTACTACCCAAGTATGGTACTAGCCCCTCCTTGGCTCATAATGTTTTTAAGATGTGATGGAATGTGATTGGTTCAAGATTGTATTCGGGATCAATTGGCGATGCTCAAGACTTTCTTAGTATGTAAATTGTGTTTTTGGTCCTAAAGAAAATTGGACATCCATTTGGAGGTTGTTTGCTACCCTAGTAATGGCTGAGTGACTAAAAATCTAGGCTTTGTGTTTTGCTACGTGATGTGGTTGACATATGAATTTTGTTAAAGTTGCATGAATGTTTCAAACTAGGTACCCCCAATCGTTATAACTTGACTTTTTGTTTCATGGTCATATCATCATTACTTTGCCAGATCATTGAACATGGGATGGGATGGATGCAAATGTATATGCCTGATGCAATGGAGTGTTGATATGCAAATGGAAAGTGTACAATGCCATGGAATATGTATGATTTAATGAAACAATGCATGAGTGCAAAAAGTGAAGATGTATGTTAAATGCCTAAATGTAAATGGGATGTATGCAATGTAGATATGCCTATGTGGATGATGATTGATTTTTTTTTAAAGAGCCATGTATATAGACATATAATGTGTCACTTTTAACAATGAAATACCTTTAAATGAAGAACATTAAGTGGTTCGGGTTCCTCTATTCCCTCTAAATCGGCAAGTCTATAAGTACCATTACCCACTTTTTGAGTTATTATGTATGGACCTAACCAATTTGCTATGAATTTGTCATGAAGGTGTGGCAAAGCATTGGTGTTTTGTTGGTTCTCTTTGAGTACCAGATCCCCTACTTGAAATTCTTGAAGATGGACTTTAGCATTGTAAGCATGCTTGAGGCGGTCTTGATAAACTCGTAAATGTTCTAATGCATTGACTCACCTTTCATCTAGGAGTGTTAGTTGGTCAAGTCGTGCTTGTCTAGTTGTATCATCATCTATGAATTCTTGCAAGGAAATTCGTAAGGAAGGAATCTCGAGCTCAAGAGGCATAATAGCTTCAGCTCCATAGACCAGAGAGAATGGTGTTGCTCCTGTTGGCATTCGGATGCTTGTTCGATAAGCCCAAAGTGCCAATGGAATTTGTGTATGCCAATATTTATGATTTTCTTTGACAAGTTTCTTAAGAATGGCAATCAAGGTCTTATTGGTAGCTTCAGCTTGTCCATTTGCTTGTGGGTAATAAGGAGTTGAGAAACTATGTTGGATATTATACTTCTCGTAGAGTGCTCGAACATCCTTGTTCTTAAAAGACTTGCCATTATCCAAAATGATTTTAGAGGGAATGCCAAAGCGACAGATGATATGATGGAGTATGAAATCCACGATTCGAGGTCTTGTCGTACTGGTTAGAGGTATTGCCTCAACCCACTTTGTGAAGTATTCTATGGTGGTTATGATGAATGTGTGTTGTCCCAAAGAGGAGGGTGAAATATTGCCAATTAGGTCGAGGCCCCATTGTGAAAAGGGCCAGAGACTTTGTATTGGTTGTAAAGCTTGTGATGGTACATGAGTTAAATTGGCATGTGTTTGACATTGTTTGCAATTTTTGACATATGTGCAACAGTCATGTTCCATTGTGGGCCAATAATAACCCATGCATAATAAGCACTTTGCAATGGCCATTCCACTAAAATGACCACCACAAGTACCATCATGGGCTTCCTCGATGGCCCTTTGAGCCTCCCCAGGTTCGAGGCATCGAAGCAGAATTCCATCATAACCCCGTTTATACAACACGTCACCCAAGAGAATGAAACGGGCTACCCTTTGCTTGAAAGCACATTTGGCAGACCGAGACATGTCCGATGGGAGTGTTCCAAATTTTAAGAAGGCTACAATGGGGCTTGACCAAGACTCACATGATTCCGTGTGTATGAAGCAGACATCTTTTCCATATTTAGGGTCAGTGCGAACAATGACCGCTTTAGAGATTGTTGAGATTATTAGGGGTTGTACCTCTCCTAAGTCATTCTTTGGAATCAAGGATCCAAGAGAGGCCATTGCATCTACAAACCTATTAGTCGAATGAGGTAAGTTATTGATTTCATACCATTCGAATGTTGAGAGCAATTTCATTGCTACTTCATGATAAAGCTTAATGGTAGGTTCTTTGCATTGGTATTCTCCAGTTACCTATTTTACTACAAGTTGAGAATCCCCAAATATTCGGATACGCTTAATACCCATAGCTATAGCTGATTGAAGACCTAGGATTAAGGCTTCGTACTCTATTGTGTTGTTTGTACATGAGAAGTCTAACTTGAATGATAAGGGGATAGGAATCCCCTGTGGTGTATGAAAGACAACTCCCGCACCTTGACCTTTCTCGCACTTAGATCCATCAAAGAATAATGTGATATCGACATCTTCCTCGGGAATGACATCATTGTCTACTTTAGTGATGGAAAATACCGAATCATCTGGGAGCTCAATAATCAAGGGATGATCACTAGGTAGTGGAGCTTCCGCAAGTTGATCAGCAATAACCTGACCTTTAATGGATTTTTGGCTAACAAATTCAAGATCAAACTCTATAAGGAGCATTATCCATTTAGCGGTATGGGTGTTGTTATAAGTGCGAGACATCATGTAGCATAGAGGATTTTCTCTAGCTATGACATAGGTTGTTTGGCTTAGCATATAATGTCAAAGTTTCTTAGTGGCTAAAACCACCGCTAAGCATAATTTTTCTACATAAGCATATCTTGTTTCATAACTTACCAATGTTCGACTAATGTAATAGATTGCTTGTTCTCGATTTTGTTCATTTTTCTATGCAAGCATTGTCCCTAAAGCGGCTTCTGTAGCTGAGACATAAATATGAAAAGGGACCCCCGACCTAGGAGGAGTTAAGACTGGTGGTGAAGTTAGATAGCACTTGACATCATCAAATGCTTTTTGACATTCATCTATCCATACGAATGCTACCCCCTTTTGTAGCAAGTGATTAAATGGCCTGCATTTATCAAAAAGTTGCGCAATGAAGCATTTGATCGATTGAATTTTACCTTGCAAGCTATGCAATTCCTTGAGGTTAGTTGGGGGTTGCATTTCTATGATGGCCTTAACCTTATTTGGGTCCACTTCAATGCCTCTTTTGGAGATAATGAATCCTAAAAGTTTACCAGAGGTAACGCCAAAGACACACTTTTTTGGATTTAATCTCACCTTGTATTCTAACAACTGATCAAAAATATTTTCCAAGACATCAATATGTTCTTGTCGGGTTTTAGATTTAGCCAAGAGATCATCTACATAGTCTTCAATGATTTTGTGCATGTAATCATGAAAGATGTAAGTCATGGCTCTTTGATAAGTAGCTCCTACATTTTTGAGGCCAAAGGGCATAACCCTAAAACAAAATGTTCCCCAAGGTGTTGTGAATGTTGTTTTATGTTGGTCATCAGGATTTATTCGAATTTGGTTGTATCCTGAAAAACCGTCCATGAAGGAAAGCATTTCGTGGCCTGCACAGGTATCGACAAGAGTATCAATGTTTGGTAGAGGGAAGTCATCCTTAGGACACACTTTATTTAGATCTCGAAAGTCATTGCAAATGTGTATCACTCCGTTAGGCTTGCGAATGGGTACCATGTTTGACAACCACTCAGGATAGTCAATAGGAATGATAAAATGTACGTCTAATAGTTTTTGTATTTCCTCTTTGACTATGAGGGCTATGGTAGGATGCATTCTCCTAAGTTTTTGTTTGACCGGCTTGGCATCAGGATGCAAGGTGAGATTATGGACAACAAGGTCAGGATCAAGGCTAGGCATATCCTTGTAGGACCATGCAAACACCTCTTTCTTTTTCTTGAGGAGAGCAATGAATTGCTCTTGTTCATCGGGTGTTAAAATTTTGCCAAGTTTGACAATTTGGGGATTGTCAGGATCTGAACTAAGGTTCACGTCGATGGTATCTTCAATGGACATATGTGAACCTTCCTCAAGTTGATGTGGTGTTGGGATCATATTAAAGTCATCTAAGATGTTTTCTAACTTTTCTTGCTTATCGTTGTCTAACTCTTCCTGAAAGACCTCGGGACCGTTAGTGGAAGTTGATTGAGGTGAAGGTGGCGGTGAAGGAGGAATGTAGTTGGCTGAAGCCTTTAACAATTCCTCGGATAGGGTGAACTCCGAAGAGGAGGGTGTGGAGGAAATCCGGTCCAAGTCAATAAGGCTAATGTCAATTGGAATTGGCCTAGCCAGATCGTATGGATTATGGAGTGGGGTAAATAAGTCAATAGGATTCATATTGACTTAGTGGAAGGTAGGATGGTTTGGCCGAATGGGTAGATGGAACAATTGAATCGGAACCGATGTCGAGGCATGGTATCCCTGTAATAGTGAACATGAAAACATCATAGCAACATTTTTTTTTTTTTTTTTTTTTTTTTTTTAATATGTACATATGTTACAATTCTTGGCTCATGTGGGTGGCTCAAGGCAGATTACCAGGTGGATCATCTTGTTCTTGTGGAAGAAGCAAGCGGAATATGGGATGATGGATGGGGAACATTCAGAGGTAAAACTCTTCCTGTTGGGTGATGGGGACAATGGGTTGTGACTCCTCTTCAGAATCATCAGAAGCATTTGACATGACTTCAAATTCTTCATAACTTTCATCATCGAAATCAAAGATAGGATAGGTGAAAAGTTGATGGGATCATCTTCGTCTACTTCGTCCATGCAAAGTTCTTGAAGGGCTTGTTCAAGAGAAGATGTTGAGGGTAGTGGGTGGATGGGGTGATCTTCATCATTGAGTGTAAGCTTTTTAAAGGCTTTCTCAAGAGAAGCGGTGGAAGACAATGGGGTATAGCCTAAACCAGAATGATCATGGGCACCTCTATATGGGACCTCTAAGATATCATGCATCCCTTGCTCATGGGAACCTAGACCTTGACCTTGCCAATGGAACATATTAAAGTATCGAGCTGGAAACTCCTCTATGTTAGGTATATTGGCACGCCTAGGCTCTTTTGGTTCTTCGGGTGGGTTTGCCCTAGTTGAGCAATCCAACCCTCCATAAACAAATTTAATGCTATTTGGAGCGGCACTCATGTCGTAAACAACACCTATGGATAAAGGATGGTCTCGAGGATGTCCAAAATCCTTAGCTGTGGGAATGGCTAGGGGTGTAATGGTGACGTCTTGGACCACATACTCACCAATGCTCGGATTAGTGATGTGGACTTCGACTTGGGTTGATGAGGTGGATGGTGAAGGCTCAAGTGGCTCTGGATTGGTTGTGGATGGTGGCGAGTTAAATATGGCACAATCTGAAAGTTTGACTTGTGACACATCGGCTGATGGAGTGGGATTGGATGGTGGTGTGGCATGAGGAGATGGCGGTGTGGAATGATGAGATGGAATAGAAGAAGTGGTTGTAGAAGAAGGGGTAGATGTGATGTACGATGTGCTAATAGTAGACTTACTGTGACCACATGTACAAGAAGAAATGGATGTTTGAGGAGGTGATGTGATGGGTAGCTCCTCTATGATGGGAGCCTTAGAAGAAGATGGAGATGGATTAGAAGAAGGTGGATTAAGAGATGATGTGGGTGGATTTGATGATGGCGCCAAGAATAGATGAGTGGAAGGTAACATGGATTCATAAGGATTTGAAATGAAATTACAATACTTAAAAGGTTCGACATCCACGGGGATGCAATGGACTTGTCCATCATGAACGTATTTCAAGCATTGGTGGAGAATTGATGGAACACATTTCATTTCCCTCATCCAAGGTCTACCAAGGAGTATATTATATGCCATGGCTCCTTCCAAGATGTGAAACATGGTGTGCAACATTCTGGCCCCTACTTCTATAGGTAAAACAATAGTGCCAACTATGGTACACAAAGCATCGTTAAATGCTTTGAGGGTGAATGATGATTTGGAAATGTGGGATGGAGGTAATTTGAGGTGGATAAGGGCAGTGGTAGTAATGATATTGATTGATGAGCCGGTATCAATTAATACTCTTTTGAATGGCTTTCCATCTATTAAGGCCATTATGTGCAATGGAGGGTCCACCGATTCTGAACTCATTGATTTTATCTCAAAGTCATAGAAGGTAATTGATGGCTCCATGCATGTTCTAACACTCCCTACAAAGTTGTTGAAGGCATTAGAGTCTTGGGATTCTAACTCAATTGACTTGAGTATTTCCATTAAAGCTTCTCTATGCCTAGGGGATTGTTGGATGAGCTCATATACAAAAATTTTGGCTGATGCCATTTTCAAACTAGTGGTTAACCGACTGGTTAAAGTTACCATTGGCCTTATTGGATGAAGAATGGGTGGATTGGATGGGTTGGATAGATTGATTGGCGGAGATGGATTGGGTGATGTTTGGATGGGAGGTGGGTTTGAAGGTTGTTGAGCATTTTTTTGATTTTGCCTTTGCCCTCTAGTGACCACATGGACTCGCTCCTACAAAGTTTTGGTATTGTTGGACATGATTTACTTGATTAGGAGGTGGTTGTTGATTGTTACCTCCTACATTATGTTGGACCTCCCCATGGTTAGGTAGAGGTGTCTGATATATGCCCAAATTTTGATTTTGTGGAGCTAAGGGGTTATCGACGCTAATGGCCCCTAAGTCTATGAGGTCTTGCACTATGTTTTTGAACACATGGCAGGAATTGATATCATGCCCATTTTGTCGATGGTATGGGCAAAACAAGTGCTCTCTATAACTTTTAGGCCTTTTGGTGGGATCATCGGGCCTAATGTCTGGCAAGGCTAATTTGTTGGTCTCATATAACCTTCGAAATATGGCTGAATATGATTCCGCTAAGGGAGTGTATTGACGTTGAGGTCGATTGAATTGGTGATGGGTAGGTTGTTCCATAGTTGGCGCTGTGTTTTGTACCGTTGGTGCTTGGGTTACTGATGGGACCGCATGATAGGAAATTTGTTGTTGCACTAGTTTTTGAGCCATTACGGGCTGGCTCATGACCACTTGATTGACTTGATTAGTTGTGTTAGCCATTGAGGCTTGTGTGGATTTGGTTTGGCCAGATTGATTATTTTGGTATTGGCCTCTATTTTGCCATTCTTTCTTCTTAGGCTTAATGACACCCTCTTGGATTTTTATCTCCTCAATGACACTAGCCTGTGCTAAAGCCTCCTCAAATGTTCTATAAGTATTGAGCTGAAGCATCCAAGAGATGGGTTTTAAGCAACTCTTGGTAAAAAGTTTGATAATTTCTTCCATTGGGAGGGAGAATGGCAACTTTGTTATAACTGCCCTCCAACGGTTTCCAAAATCATAGATAGGTTCCTCATCCCATTGTTTCAAGTAATATATATCCGATAAGGACACCTTCTTTTTAATATTAAGGGCGAAGCATTCCAAGAATAGATCTATCAATTGATCAAAAGTATAAATACTATGTGTGGGCAATTGATTGTACCATTCAATGGCATCTCCCCCTAATGTTTGAGGAAATGTTCGGAGCATAAGAGCATTATCATCACTAATCCAAAAACATATGTGGACAAATGAACTCACATGCTCCTTAGGATCCTCGGTTCCCCTAAACTTGTCAAATTTTGGTATCGTAAAATCTATCGGATATGGCGGTGATGGTACCGATGGATGGATTGGTTGATGGATCAGTTGGCTTAATGTGAGCTTTTGGCTCATTATCCCTGGTGAGTTTTGCATCAACTGATCAATTTGCTTTTGCATTGCTTGGAATCTAAGATCTTCTACTGGAATGTGAGGACCTTGGATTATGTGATGGTTGGTTGATGGGTTGGATGGTAGATGTTGGGGTGTGACCAACATGGTGTTGTGGAATGAATTGGGTTGGGTATGTGGAGAAGATTGATGGTTGAAATATGGGGATGATTGATGAGGATGATGATGGAGAAATGGATTGTGTTGTTGGTTAGTGGTAATGTTGATTGGTATGGTGGATGTGTGGAGTGGTGGTGGATTGGGGATGGACACTATGGAAGATTGAGGGACCCATGCTAAATTTTGATTGGTGAGCGAAGGTTGATTTGGAACTCCTTGGGTCATAGGGTCTATGTGAGCTGACTATTTTCCTTTTGTTCATTGTGAAAGCAACCTATTGATAAGCCCTAATGTATCCGTAAGTTCTTGATTTGACCATGTGTCGAATGATGGGGTTGTGGTTGGATGAGATGATGGATGAGTCGATGATGATGGGTGATTAGTCATGGTCATGTTGGCTAAGTGAGATGATGGAGGGGTGGATGACATGGTCATGTTGGCTAAGTGAGATGATGGAGGTGTGGATGATAATGGATGAGAGGACATGGGTATGGTGCAAGTTGCGTTTGATGTTACAACTTGGAGGCTAGGGACTTGTGAGGCAGCATTGACATACTCCTCATACAAGGGGTTGGTATAGGTGGATGTGAGGTAAGTGTTTGGAACACTTGGGATTTGTGGTGGTTGGCTCATGGAGGAAGGCATACCATATTCATAACTCGAATTAGGATATCCTTGGGCAAGGTAGGTGGTAGCCAATTCAGATTCTTCAAAACCTTCTTGGCTAAGGGGCTCTAAGACATAGTTAGAAGCCTTGTAAAGGGCCTGCACTCTATCCATGTCTATGTAGGTGGTGGTTGTCTCCACATTGTGTGAATGTGTCTCTACTTGAGAGTGGGGTGGATGGGATGATCCAGACAAAGTAGTCTGAACCATATTGGATGGGGCTACCGAAGTAGCGGGCTCATGGGAACTATTTTCCATTAAACTACTTTGGTTTATTATTTTCTTTTGTTGTCGTGTTAGCACCATAAAGTAGTTAAACCAAAGATTCAAAGCTTATCTAAATCACACAAATTAACAACTTTTCCAAAATTTAAAGCAAAGAAAACAACCAATCCTAGGTTTTACCTTGTGTGGCTTACCTTGTTCATTAATTATTTTCTTTCATTAATGTGAAGTTCCTTTTAGAATTGTTGGCTTGTGTGTTTTGATGTAACTTAATCTTGTTTAATGAAAAACAAAGGTAAAAAAAACTAAGGCTGGCCAGGGCAATGAGATTCTTGTTGGTAATGACCTCCAACAAGTTTGCTCGGGGGTAGTCCTATGGTTTCTAGGGCAGATATTGGTGGATGGAAATCATGGCCACCGTCACCAAATCTCAAGCAATGGTTGGTGATGAAATCCAGCCACTACTTATTAAAAATGTGAATCGTGCAAGTGTGTGTGATTTATTTTATTAGATTTCTTGTTCTCTATGGTGTGCAAACAATATTAAAGATTACTAACTTCACTAATCTAAATCAGAAGCCAACACAAAGATGCAAATTTCACCTAAAGAGAGTGGAGTACACCGTTCAAAACCCCCTGCCTACAAATGATTAAAATCACAAGAGCAACCGGAGGGTTCGTCCACCTCTCTTCCAAAGGGGCCAGCCTAGGGCAGGATTACTTTATGCATCAAAATGTTGTTCCTATTTAGATATGTAAAATTAAAGTGATCTTTAACCCTAAAATGCAAGATCTAGGATGCTTTTATGTTTCATATGCACTCAAAAATGCAAACAATCACCTAGATCTACAACTTTAGAACAAGAAATGAATTTGGTATAATGAAATACACACAAACCCTAGATTCAAATTGCTACCAATTCTTTCCCAGATTACTTAGTGTTGAACCCAAAAACAATGAAAAATAACAACAAAAAATAGAATACGTAAATCGCTAAATGGCAACCTAGGGTTATGAAACTTACTTGGAAGCCTTAGCTCTACTCCAAATTACTGCCAATCGCGGTTGGGCACCTACATAGGCATAGCAAGGCACCTTATAGGCATGGGAGGGCACCTACGATTGTCTGTAGATGCTTCTGAATGCTTCGTGGATGCTCTCGAATGCCTGCGTAATCTCTAAAAATGTTGCAGACTGCTTCAGAAACCCTAGCGATAAATTCGATGACTTCTACACTTCTGTAAATCTTGCAACAAATAGAAATAAAATTAAGTTAGCAAGGTAGATCTATCAAATAATGAAACCCTTGTGGGGTCCCACCGTGATCACCATTTATGAAGACAAAGACACGACACTTAAATAATAATAGAAAATCAAATAACACAATGAGATACAAAGATTGCACAAATGGATGTATTCAATAAAATGGGGGGAGCCAATGAACTCCTTTGTTACAATCAGTACTCTCAATGTGAGTATTTGATACAATGATTTTACAATGGCACTAGGGTTCTCCGAAACCCTAGCAATAACAATAAAGTGTCTTCAGATTTGGTGTGTCCTTGCTTCCAACAAGGTTGAGTGGGCTTTGAGTATCCAATGTGGGGCCACTCCAGCTTCAATAACCATTCAACAATATGTAGAAATTGTAGATCTGCATACATAAAAATAGAACAAGGGGGTTAGTAATACCTATGAGGGCTCCATAGTGTGAGACCCTCAGACATCAATAAAACCCTAGTTAAAAATGAAGTCAAAAAGTATGCCAAATCAACAAATTATGAGATAAAATACATTCAAATGAGATATACCTTGCTTTCATTTCATTGTTGCAGATGGCATGGTGTAGCAGGCTTAGATTCACATTTTTGTAGTTGCAGTAGGCTCGAACGCACACTTGGTAGGCTCTAACATGAGCTTCGTAGGCTCTGGTGTGCACCTATGGGATACAATAGGCTCTGGAGAGCACCTATGATATATAATAGGCTCTGGTGAGCACTTCATAGGCTCTATAATGAGCCTCGCAAGCTCTAGAGGGCACCTACGGGTTAGGGTAAAATCTATAGAAGTAGATCTAGGGGATGGTGATGAATGCGGTGGATGGATGGGGGTTGTGATGGTGATGGAGGATGAATGGGTGATGGCTGGAATAGTAGAAGTCTTGTCGGCTTAGCTAGGGCTTTAGATCTTCAACTCTTTCTATTGCTAGGGCTTCAACAATGACTCCTCCAGGGTGCAATTTCTAATCTCAAGGTTCCAGGGTTTGGGCATTTGCAAAATGCCCTTATTTATAATCCAACCTAGGGTTTTCTTAGGGTTTTAGCCTTACACTTTTGATCGTGTGGCTAAGATTAAATTAGATCCTAAGGTTGAGATTACTTTTTGAATGTGACATGGATTAATGAATATGGACGGTGGAGATTAGAATGGATCGGACGGTTGTGGTTAATTGAGTTTATAAATATATATTTTATAATAATATAAATAATATATATAATATTATATTAAATATTAAATAATATAAAATAATATTAAAATAATCCCAATTAGGCTAGGAAATGGCGAGAAAGGGCTAAAATGGTGAAATGGATGGCGGGAAAGGTGGAATTGGGCCAAATAATTGGTGGGAAGGTGTATGGTGGACAAGTGGGTGGTGGGAAGGTTAGGATGGAGGATTAGTGGCTGTAATTTGGTGTCTACACTAGCAATCAAAGAATGCAAGAAAAACCAGATTTGGACAACTTTTGACTGTGTAACAAAAAATAGAGAGTTCAGGCACTTACCTTATCAGCCCAGGAACCTGCTATTTCTAAAAATTTGAGCATAAAAGGCTCTATTTTGTGGATTTCATAGGGTGGGATGGCTGCTAGTTTTATGGCCATCCCAATATGGGACGGTTGTGTGGCTATCCCAGGGTGGGACGATCAGCAGTCCAGAGGCCATTTCAGGCCAGAATGACCAGTACCTGCAACATAAACTAAGCAAAAACTGAGATTAAATTTCAATTAAGCAATAGGAAAAGGGTCCCACCATGATTTAAAATAAATTAGGAAAAAAATGGTGCACCTAATGAAGCTAAAAAATGTGCATATATCACTAATGAGTGATGAGCATCAAAATGGAAGCATTCAAGTAAGAATGGAAAGATAACAAAAACGCATGAAATGAAGCGAGATGAAGCTTTATTATATTATTTTTATTGATCAAAACCATGGTTACATAAATGTTCCCTTGAGGGATCTATATTGTGATACAATTTTTTACAAAGTGATGGGTGCCCAAGGATCAAATCCTTCAAGTAACTCAAGTGCACTTCCAATTTTCTTCTTCGTACCCACAATCAAAGTGGCTGGGCCTACAATTCCACTGCTTTGTTCTCTGATATTTTTATCCTCCCTTGTATGCTATAGTACCTGCACATACACAAAAGGAAACCAAAATAATTAAATTACAAGTGCATATATTGAAAACATGCAAACCCCACAAGCACTAAAAGACTAGAAAACATGAATATGCAATACGCCTATCTAAAACAACTCCAAATGACTTAAAATTTCAGAAATATGTAAAATATATTTTTTTGAAAATATTTAACCAAAAATAGAACATAAATTGTATCCGATGACGTGTCGCATTCGCGGTGCGCTCTTCAAACCTGCAAAACCTAAAATAAGCAATTTTTGGCCCTAAACATATAAAAAATACATGAAAATTGGAAAAAATATATAAAATGAGATGTTAAGAGGCCCCATGTAGTTATATTTTAAAAATAAGGTATGGATACCTATGCACATTCCGATGGACCCTGCAAGCCTGCAAAAAAATTAAAAAATACAATATCTCACTCAATATACCTCCAAATTGTATAAAATTTCGACAATAGCTTCATGATAAATCCTAAAATATTCCTAAAAAATAATATTGAAGAAATAATGCACATATATACTGCAATAAATTTCAAGGATGGTGGTGACTATCACAGAATGGGGACCGTCCTAGGATGGGACAACCACAATTTCTGCCATTATTTTGTTACCAGTTCCCCTGTGAATTGGTAGGGACCTCCTCAAAAGTGTTTTCATAAAATTTGATAGTGAAATTAATTCAATTGGTTCAATTTTTTTTTTTAAATTGTGCCTCCTATATCATTCGCCAACCTCCTTTGCTAGGTAGATTTTCTAAGGGAAAAAGGCACAAAAAGGTGAGGGGAAATCTTATCTTGTGTGGAAAATAGATCCACTTTATAGCCAAAGGAGGCCTTGGGAAAATGGGAATATAAGGGCATGCATGGCAGGAGGTGCCACTTGTCTAAAATTGAGCATGCATTAGAGGGGAAGATAATCTCCCTTTTTGGCCTCCCTCATGTAACATGTCATAAGGATTTTATGCCCTCTAACCTGCATGCTTGAATAGGTGGGGAAAATGGTATTTTTTGGGTGTCATTTATCCGTATTTTGAATTTTTGGGGTCAAAGTTCATGGTCATCCCACCTAGGGATGACCACACATGGCCATCCCTAGGTGGGATGACCATGAACTGTGGCCATCCCTGGGTGGGACGACCATGCCTACATACCCCAAAACTTCCCAAAAGTGGGGTAAAAGCTCCTAAAAGTGGTTAGGACCACTATTAAACCTCTAAGGTTACCCACAGGGGCAAGATGATGTCAATTAGTCAATGCTTTTGGTTGCCTAATTGAATTGACCTGATTTTATTGTCTACGGATCAAATGATTTAAAAATTAAGGATTCCATTGGACCCATTAATAGGATCAAGGTCATTACCAACTTATTTATTTTCTTCCTCTTTTAGATTATGATTGTCTCTGTCAATTTGATCATCTTATTTAAGAATATCATCTGATTCTAAAATAATTCTCCCAGTTCTAAGGTTGGGATCCATTAGGAGAAAGAGCAAGGATAGAGCATAAGAGGAGGAAAACTAAAAACTAGCAATACCACACAAAATATTTTTAAGATGCTTTTAATGTTTTTTGATTCTAAACAAAAAAAACTAGTGGTCTTGCTTAAAGTTTTCAATAAATAATCAGAGGAAAAGGCTTCCTATCTTAGCCACTAATATGCGTGTTCACGTTAGGTTCACCAAAATATGTAGAGGGGAAAAATTGCACGCTGCATATGATTCTCAACTAGATCTGCTAGGAGTTGAGGTGACTGTAGGGCTGTTATAACTCTACACTTGAAACAAGGAAAGGGTTCATTAGGAATGGTTTTAGGACTCACTCCAAGTCTAGGGTAGAAGTGTTTAATGTGTGATTTAAGCAAACACCTATATTTAGCATTTCTAAACTAAACTATGGAAATGAAAGAACAATGTAAAACACACAAGATGCAAGAAGACAATGACTAACCCTAATATGATTTTTTGATTCAATGATATCTAACCCTAGGTTGCCATAAATGAAATATTTTTCTTTGAGAAAGGGATGAAGGGAATGCATAAACAAGACTAAACCCTAGATGCAAAACTATACGCCTTTTTATTTTAAATGACTGGAAAGTAATCAAATATTTTACCCTTTTACTTATAACCTAGGTTTTGAATAATAATAACAAAATAAGATGACACACAACCTAAAATATTTACTTAGGGCACTTATCTAATCTGGTGTTTGGTCCAAGATTTATCTTGCATATAGAGTATCCAACAACTTCACAAAAAACCCTTGAAAATATGGTCAACATTTGGAGGCTTGCTTAGGCCACTTTATGACTGATCTTGGAGGCACAAAAATAAATCCCCCTAGGTCCTTTTATCTTATCATTCAAAATAAAATGAGCTTTGAACTTAAAAAAACACACAACAAAATATGATAGCATGAAGTGCAAATAGGATGGACACAATGCTTGAACAAGAATGCAACTTTGAAACCTAGGGTTTGGGAACAAGTTATTGCCCCTGAGCTAATGTAATGTGAAATGCAAGTAAAATAGAATGATAATAATAAAAACAAGATGCAAATAGAGATGAAATAGTATGCAAAAAAAATGTAAATCAAGAACCTAAAATTTGGGGACAAATAACTACCCCAAAATCTAACTAGATCGAATTCACACCTTGTAAATTACCAAGCACAAATTTGGTAATAGAAAGAAAATGGATGCAAAGCACTCGATAGGTAAAAACAAGGTCTTAGCCAAATCTATGCCCTATGGTAGATGTGGAAAAATTTGCACAAATGGTTCTAAAACCTAAAATAAAGATCAATAATGCAACAAAACATGGAATAAGATGAATAAATGAACTAATGAATGCAAAGAAACAACCTAGTGATCTTGTGGAAGAAGCATGAGCAAAGGTGGAAGAACTCTCCTCCTTTTAAGAAGACAAGTTATCATCAAGGTCTTCTCCACTTGCAAATCACAAGGAACACACCAACAACAGAACACCAAAGCACCAAGAGCACTAGAATATTGCACAAGAAGCCAAAATAATTCTTATTTCGCATGAAATTTCTTAGATTGCTAGTTAGGTTTTAGAAAAAGAGGATCCAATCCCTTTATTTATAGAGGGTTTGGAGGGATAAAATATGGGAAAATGAAAATTAACCTTTATTAAGTCGATGCCCCAAAAGGGTTGGCTTAAAATTTAGGTTTTTTCAAAAAAACTCTAATTTTTTGGAATCTGCACCTCATAATTTATCTGGTGTGGATTCGGTCAAGGTTAAGAAAATTGAGGTAAAACACAAGAAAAAGAGGCCAAACTTGCTCCTAGTAAGTTTGACAGCCTCTCAAATGAACCTAAGGAAAAATGACTCATTTGAGTGGGTCAATTTTTTGTGTCTACAGGTTTTATAGATCTAACTATATTTATTTTATTTATATATTAAATTCAAGTTCATATTCATATGATTTATACAAATTGTTGTTTTTTAGCCATCACTTGCACTTAAAAATAATATTTTGCTTTTACATACTAAAGTTTTAACTATTGAATATAATTGAATATGTTAGAAGAAATTTATTTAGAAAATATTTCATAATTTAATATTAAAATCAAGTCACAATGATAAACTATCAACTTCTATATTATTAATTTTATTGGTATAATCAATTGACATGAAATTGTTCAGGAATTTGAAACCACAAATATGACTCTGTTATTTGACATAGTTCTATAGAACCTATGAAACTTTGATTATAATTTTGCTTTTCATATTTTAAGTTATATATGTTAATAGTTAAGGTTAGCCCTAGTTGATGGTGGCTAGGCAGGTCAAAACATATGTTTGAGGGGGATTTTATGATTTATGACAATATCTGAAGGTGGTAAGCAATATAAAGTCCCCTTAGATAAGTTCTAATTCTTAAAATGATGTGTTGTATAGATTAAATACTCAACAATACTTTATATAAGTTAAATAATGGTGATTAAGGTTAGTAATGATCACTTCTCATTTTTAAGTGTTTGGATCCCAAAAGTGGCAAGGTGTCCAAAGCATAAACATCTAATTTTTGAGTTTTTTAATCTCTTTTTTTTGATGTTAGAAATTTAATACTCTTACACAAGATCTCACAATATATAAAAAAAAAACATGCACATAATACAACCCATACAATGAACAATATCTCTTTGAATACTATTGATAAAATCTACTTAAGCAATGCATAAAATGCATTTCTTATTTGATCACCTATTACAAAAAATTGTATTCAACATATACATACATGAGAATCTTCATTTTTACAAGAATCTTGACCTTTACACTTATATAAACCTTTCATCGCATCGCACTCATGGAATATCTAACTCTTCATTTATCTATGTGAGGACAAGGGCTCTCATGATTGCACATACTAAATGACAAACACTTACACAACTTATAACTCTACACTTATTAACATGACACCTCACTTACATAGCTCACACTTATTTACTTGATACGTACTATACCCTCAAATATTAAACTCGCACTTTAACTATTTACATTATCCTTGCATTAATATTGCAAGGTATCAAATAATGTAGTACTTTCAACAACCCCCTCCAATAATATTACATTATTTGATATGAAGTCCTTTTTTCTTCATGTGCTTTTAATATTTGATTATTGTCTTGGTCTTCCTGCTCTAAATTTGGTACTACTTTAGGTTATGGTATTGAATTTGTTATTTTGAGCTGCCACTTGTCCCTGTTTTGGTTACACTTCTGAACAAGCCATTAGTATTTTTATTTTTGAAGCTTGTCCTATCTTGTTTCTTTGCCATGAGAAATTTGTGTTCAATTAAATATTTTTTGATATCATTCTTTTAGAAAAACTGATCCAATTATTTTTGTGCAATTTCTATCATATCCAAAGCAAATATACCACTCTTATAGGATCCAAGAGCTTCAATTTTGTTTAATTTTTTTATAAGACATCTCTTATTGCCATTGATGCTTTTGAATTCTATAATTTTTATCTATCCAATAGTTGTGACACCAAAATTAGATTATTTGTTATTCTTGGAAGATAGAGCATATTTTCCATTGTACATTCTGAATATGGTAGACTAAGTGTAATATATTGGAATATTATTACAAATGTGCAATGATATTTTGGTAATGTAAATGTGCATAGTTGTCCCTATGTACACGTGTCAATAGAGTAGTAAGATGAAGAGTCATAAGAAGAATGAGGGCCAAGAAAACTCCATATGAAGAGTCACATTCCATTCTATATATGGATGTATTGATGTAAAAGAAATATAGCAAAGGAGAAAGAGTCACCTATGTAAGAAATGGAAGGTGATGTAGTATGATGTATTTTGAGCTCTTCATTCAATAAATATTTTTGAGTATTTTTGAAATTTGTCATAAGTATTCTTTGGGTTATCATATAGTTTTTTATGAGTTTATATGCTTGATTGATCAATATTATTATATCTTTCATATTGCAATTGTATTATTGATCTTGAGGTAATATTATTTTGAGTATTTACTCATCAAAAGCTAATAGTGGTATTAGAGCCACATGGGATCACCATTGATACTATCAATATGAATTCCACTACATATTTGCAAACTGGATTAGCCATTGTGTACCGTTGCATGCAAACATCATTGTTTTAGGATTGTTTGATAGAAATAATAATATAGATCAGAAGCAAAGAAGATTTCTTCTGGTTAAGAAGATACTAGTAAAGATAAAGGAATTACCTCTAGAAAAAAGAATTAGATAAGATAAAAGAATTACCTCTAGAAAGAGAAACCAAAGAATATAGTATTTCTCACTGTGTTGAAGAAAAACCAGTGATATTTAAGGACATACCTATTCCAAGGGCAATATCAAAATAGAAGGAGATTGAAAGGTCTTGAAGACATACCTTATTATTGAAGATATTAAGAGACCCTTAGAATATGTCCTATTGATAAGCTTGATAAGAAAGTAAATATTCTAGATTATTATTTGGCTAGAATATTTCCACAGGTTTGAAAGGAAAATATGTGAAGGCTAAGATTCAGTATAGATTTGATTCCACTAGTTTTTTTCTAAGATAGTTAGTGAAGATTATTATTTCTAGAACTTTGAATACATATGATTATTATTGTCTAAGTTTTATTATAGAAGATTGGTTCTTAGAAGTTGATAAGATTCCTACAATAGATAGAGAAGAATTTCATATTCGATTTCCTGAAAGTCTATGTGCTTTCCTAGTGCAGGGATTAACTCTTTTATTGCAGAAAAGTAGACATTTAAGGAGCTCCAAGAATGAGGCCTTATTGAATATTGAGAAGAACCAAGAAGAAGGTTCTCATTGCAAGATTACATATTTAAGATAAAGACCCAAGAAGAGGTCACATTGAATAACTTCCAAGATTTGGAAGATTGAATATTGAATATAGAGACCCAAGAAGAGGTCACATTGAAGAATTTTCAAGTTTTGGAAGATTGAAGATAGAGATCCAAGGATATATCATATTTAATAACTTTCAATATTGGAAGATTAAGGATAGAAAATCGAAGATAGAAGGACTAGAAAAGTTCCTATTGTAGACAGAAGCAACAAATTCTAGAGATCCAAGAAAGATATATCATTGAATAATTTCCCATAGTTGGAAAATTTAAGAAACCAAGGTAAGGTTTCATTAAAGCACTTACTAAGAGAATTAAAGGTTGTAGTATTAGAATACCCAAAAGTAGAGGTCTCAAGAAGATTTCATTGAAGAAAGAAAAGGTAAGAGAAAGCCTTATTGCAAAAGTTGAAGCAGTGACCATTAGAAGAGATTCAAAGTAGAGTTTATGGTAGAATATTGCAAGTGGAAGCACCTAACTAGAAGATATTGGGATAATTATCACCATAGGACAAAAATTCCAAAATAAAAAAGGATTTGACAAGAAGTTTACCAAATTTTGATATCTTGGAGAGATCAAGATATCCAAATTCTAGTGAAATAAGATAGAGAAAGAGGTCAGATTTGAAGTCAGAATTTGGCAAGAAGTTAAAAGAAAGCAAGAAGATTACAGAGGTCATAGTTTAGAGAAATTTGAAGACAACCACAAAGTTTTTATAGGCTGATTTGTAAAAGCACAAAGTTACTGAAAGAGAAGATGAAAGGTCACAAGACAACAAACAATAGCAATATAAAGTTACATTTTGAAAGGCTTTGGAGAATATTTTGGAGTAGATTTTAATAGTCAGCTAAAAAGAAGGCTTGATAGAAAAAGAAAGCAAAAAAATTGAAGACTAAAGGACATCACCAAATAAGATTCAATAAGCAGTAATCAGAGGAATTTAATTTGTAGTTTTGGGCAGCATTGAAAGAGTAAATCTAGCTGTATTTTGGAAGAGTTTTTGGAATAGATTTGGTATATATTTGGATAGCAAAGCTCAAGTATTCTTAGCAGAACCTAAGGAGGATATTGACTAAAAATTTTAACATTTAAAGGGCAACATTTGAGCTATAAATTTCAGATATAGCTAGCACAAATTTGAAGGAGAAGAAAGCAAGTTTTGGGCAGAAACTATAGCTACAAATTGAAGAGTTTACTAACAATAAAAGAAAGGTGCATTGTAAAAAATACAAGACAACAAGCTATAAAGAAAGGAGCTACAAAAATGTGTGTTAATTTGATGCCATATAAATTATTATTGCAAATATTTTGAAGGTGCTTATTAAGAGTTTTTTAGAGCATCAAATTTTAGAGCCATTTAGAGCTAGAAAAGGAAAGTTTTTAGGGTGTCATTAATCCAAGGAAAGAAACCACTACACACCATTGTTTTTATAGAAATATTAAATATTACAATAGGTAAAAGTTACAATTTAATAGAAGTGATAAGGAGTTTGATATATGCTATTTTGTAATATAAAATAATTAGAATCATTTTACATTCTTTAATGAGATAAAATTACTCTCATTTTTAGAGAAATATGCAAAGTTATAACAGCATTAGTTAAGTATTTAAAAGGAGTGATAAGTGGAGTAGTGTTTGCTATTTTTAAAGTAAAGTTAAGAGAAAAATTATCCTACATTTGTGAGGAAGAATATCCCTCAAAATACAGTAGATTTTGGAAAGAAAAGAGTTCCGAATTTAAATGCAAATTTTAGGTGTTTTAAAACACCAAAAGTACAGTCAAAAGTGGTAAAGAAAACCACTAAAAGAGTGGTGTGAATTACCACCATATTAAGCACCATTGAGCAGCAGATCATAGGGGGGTAAGATATTCATCAATGTTCACCCATTTATAGGAAATAAACACTAACAAGAGTTCTTAAGGAAAGATCCATTAGGCTTAGGAATTGACCAACCAAGGAGCTAGAAGATATTAGCTGTAACTTGTAAAATGTTACCCTACGTAAATCATACATAGCATAGCCATTCTATCTACACAAAGCAAGGCATATTGCAAATACATGGTGCATTATCAAAGGAATATTACCAATAGATCAAAATACCAAAAAGAAAGCACCATAGAGCCACCATTAGAGTCCTCTAAAATAGTCACAACTGGAGCCAACAGTGGGTGAATTCATCATCACCCAAAGAGAGAAGAAACATCACCAATTGTTGTTACAAAGAAGCAAGAATATGTTGGAGGAAAAGTGAAGAAGAAATACATTGGAATAGTCTTGAAATTCCATACGTTGGAGAAGGGAGTGCATGCATAGAAGGTTGTAACACTTGTCCCAAGCAAGGAAGAGGAATATTACCATTTGGCACAAGGGTGAGAGTTGGCACATAGTCATAACATACGTCTCCAGGAAAGAAGAGCGCTCAATGCTCTAGATCATCACCCAATGCTAAAGGAAGATTAGTAACACCCATACAACATAAGTAATATTATACCAAGTATCCATTCATCTTACAAGAATATTAGTGCCACCTAAGGGGAGTCAATAAGTTTCTATAATGTATGCTACAAGTGGAACTTTACATAAGAGGATAGAAGTGTGCATATATCTACCAGTGTAGGAGAGTAAAGATAGATTTGTAGCAAGTGTGAAGCAAGAGCATTGAAGGCACATTCAAAGTGCTTGTTATCAAGTCCTACAAAAGTTTACTAGAAGGAGGAGCGCATGAATAATTAAGGCAAAATTTGCCATAGTAATTTCATATTAAAATTTATATTGCTAGGAGGAATACGGAATAAAGTGAATATATTCTAAGGTTAAATATTTGAATATTTTAGTGGAGTGATAAACATTATAGAACCTTAGAAAAATCTAGATATTGCATATTTGAAGAATATTTTGAAATTGAAGCATTATATTTGGTTTTTTTAAAATTGCATATTTAGATTTACAAAACAAATTGAATATTTGCAAAATTTTTAAGGTTGGATAAATAAGGCATTTGACATCAAACTAGGATTACAAAAAATTGCAAATATTGTTTTTCTAGAGTTGGGATATAAAAGGAATTCTACATAGAGGTATTGCACTTGATAAGTTTAATCTCTAAGTTAAAAATTATTAAATATTTGAAGATTTGTAAAGGATTGAAATTGCATTCAAATCACACATTGATTGATGGAGTTGATATTAAAATTGAATTACCTTTCAAACATTAGGGAAATAAAATACATTCTATAAAACTTGATAATAATAGCATTCATCAAAGCTTATCAAGTACCCAATTCATTTGGGAGTCATAATGTTCCTACAAAACCTAAAGATCTATAAAGGGTTCTATCAAATCCATATCTACAATTCTAAGGAATCACAAGAAATACTATTTTAAGGCACTATCAAAGCACTTCATAATCTAATCTAGGGAGCTATAAGGATGTCTACCTCAAGTAATACAATGAACAATGATATGAACAACACTATTAGAAAGGAAAGAGCAAGTGTCATAAAAAGTGGAATCATGAATTCACTTATAAAATCTAAAGAAAATGTAGATTCTACTTAAAAAAGGATAAATAGTGAAGCTTTAAAAGATATATTTGAGGCAATGGAGCATTATCTACATGCTCAACTCACTAAAGCAATTGATAATGGAAAGAATAACATTCAAATTCCTTTAGAATAGGGAAGCATACTATACATGGAACAAATTACATTCAAATGTTATAAGGATGAAAGTGTGGAATAGAGAGGATTGATAGAATTAATTTTACTAAAAATAGAAATGTATGAATCATCCCTAGCAAAGATATTTCAATCGTCATGCAGTATCAGTACTTCAAGTTCTACTAACTCAAAATCTTATCATGATGCTCTAAGTGTATGTTTAGAAGCTTCTATACAGGATACAAATAATGATGACAAGGACAAAAACAAAGAGAAAATACTCTTGCAAGAATTGGGTGATAGTACATCCACCTATGAAAGTACTAACTCCAATAAATAAGAAGAAGATAAACCAATTCAAGGAGGCATACAATGCAACATGAATTAAAGAAAATACAAAGGACCAGATCAAGTTGAAGAACATTTGAAGATAAAGATCCATATTGAAGATTGAAATCTTCAATACCCAAATAATGTAATACAGGGGGTGTTGGAATATATTACATTATTTGGTACATACCAATGTACCATCATGGGTACATATATAGATTAGGAAAGAATGTCTTAGATTAAGATTTATTTTATGCAATGTAATGCACAAGTGTGCAATGATATTTTGGTAATTTAAATGTGCATAGTTGTCCCTATGTACTTGTATCAATAGAGTAGGAAGATGAAGAGTCATAGGAAGAGTGAGGGCCAATAAACCTCCATATGAAGAGTCAAATTCCATTCTATATATATGGATGTATTTATGTAATATATATATATATATATATATATATATATATATATATTATATATATATATATATATATATATATAGAATATATATAGTATATAGAAGGAGAAAGAGTCACCTATGTAAGCAATGGAAGGTGATGTAATATGATGTATTTTGAGCTCTTCATTCAATAAATATTTTTGAGCATTTGTTATTAGCATTCTTTGAGTTATTATATAATTGTTTCTAAGTTTATATGCTTGATTGATCAACATTACTATATATTTCATATTGTAATTATATTATTGATCTTGAGGCAATATTATTTTGAGTATTTACATATCACATAATATTTCCTGACCCTTGTACTTGATAGATTTTTTCATCAGCTAACTTAATTGGTATGCCTGGTTTTACTTGAATGGAATCAAACCAATATGGGTTTCCAGTCACATGATAGTTGGCTCGTGAATCAATGCACCAAATGATAGCTGACTCCTTGAAGTTTTGGTGTTTCATTGTATCTTATAACATGTTTGGGACAATATGTTTTCTATTTTTGAAAATCTCTCTTCATGACGTTTGCATGTGATTTTGTAAAGAACCTTTTTGAAGAATTCATTATTTTTTTTGTAACATCCCCACTATTTGATTACTTCTTTGCTTGAAGAATGTGATACTGTTGAAGATATCTATGAGTACAGGTGCAAGTTTTCACTCATTCGCAAGCGGTACAGATCAGATTAACACCCACCCCTAATGGAGAGAAAGGTCATATGCATCATATAAGGTGGGATATGATGTTGTGCTTAAAAGCACCATAGCTCATGCGTACATGGAAGCCCACTGAAAGGAATTCATATAGGTCATTTTTCTTGCTCCTTATATTATGTGCATTCTTTTTGCCTGTTGGGTGAAAATAATATATGTAGTACCTATATATATATAATAATAATATATAATTTATATACATTAATATATAAATGAAATATTAAAATAAAAATATAATAAAAATAAAGAAATAAATAATAATGAAATAAAATATATAATAATAATAATAATATAATCTAAATTATTAGAAATTAATTAAGTTTGCGGGTACCAGGTGTTGTAGGTGAATTGGAGAGGAGAGGGCAATCCTCCCAGTTCAAATCTCCACCCTTTCAAAAAGCTCAATTGGATATCTAAAATCCAATTGATAATGTTGGTACGGGCAGGGTCAGATGCGACTCCGGATGACTTTAACGGTGTAGAACCCCTGTTGTGGTCTCTCAGACCAAGACCGCCCCGTGGTCTCTTAGACCAAGGGTTTTTCGCTTTAAAAAAAAAAATTAAGTTTGCGGATGACTAAACCTTACCACATGGCAGTTGCAAAGAGAAACCTTGCTGCATGGAAAAATTTACGTGTCCTCACAAAAATTGTTTTCGCTTTCTATAAAAAAGTATGAAAATCAATACAAGGGTGTGGAGTTTTGCACTTTCATTGTTTTGGAGCTGGTTGATGAGTGAATGTGACGCGTTCTATAATTCGACAGAAAAAGTATAGCCTACGTCTGTAAAGCATAAGGTTGGGATTCTAATCTCTATCCTAAACATTGTGATAGAATGGGTTTCTGGTTTGATATCATTTTTAATTTAATACAGTCATCAGAATGATGAATTTTTATGAGATAGATAATCTCTTTGAATTATCTATGGGTATGTCAAAATCTCTAATTTAAAACTGAATTATGTTCATAGATAAAATGCAAATAAACTTTGCTTTCAGATTGAATTCCATTACTATTGTATTGCATTTTGATTTCATATTATAGTATGCATTTCATGAGAGGGCCAAGCTTACCCAATAGCATACTTCCTCTTTCACCCGCAAGGGGGAGTGTAGAGAAGATTTACTTGGGATGAATTGGTCAATCTACCAGCCAACAAAATTACCTCTAAACCAGACCAAATGCTGATAGCAGATCAATTATTTAGCAATGGATATAATTTTATTTTTCATTATTAAGCAATTTTCCACTATCTATGAAGAAAAACTTGCTGACAAGTAGAAGGTGATAGAAAAGCCATTTGATTGAGGAAAGCACATTGAAAAGCATATACATAGTTAATCTTGTGAGGGATTTTTACCTCCAATCGCTGTGGGTGTAGCTATGTCAGAATGTAGTATGATGCCCTCTATATCCTATATGAGTCTGGGAATCGAAACCCTAACAAATTACCATTTTATTAAAAGTACAGTAATGTGACTTTGAGTATTGGAATTATATGTATTTGTGTTCACTTTATAAATAACCACAATTTATCGATCTAGGAAGAGTTCAATTAAATGAATGTCAAAGTTTCTATAACATCATTATGCCATGTTTCGGTATCCAAGAAAAATCGTCAACATAGGGTTTAATTGAAATTATAGTTTGAAATATATTTTGTTTTAGAAAACATTGTTTTTCATTCTCGTAATTTTAGTTAAAACATTTGGAACATAATCTACTAGATTAGATTTTGTTTTGAGGCCAAACGAATGTTGTACTTTGGTGATTCACCTGCCTTTGTTTTCTTTATTGAAATGAGGTGTTATTCTAGAAAAATATAGCTATATTGTTATGGGTATATGAAATTAAATAGGTATCATCAATCCAATGTTGTATCATGAATTCATTAATACTCTTCTTTTAGGAAACCTTGGATTATTTAGGAAATGTTTTTGTCTAAATCTCTAATAGAAGTTAGCAATCATTTATATTTCAAAATCTTTTTTTTTTTTTTGGAGACGATGTATCATCAACTAAAATGAAATGATTATACCAAAACTTTGTAAATCATAGATCGACCGTAGTGATGTCTTTGGTCTGCGACTACAATAATTTAAAATACTCATGAAAAGAGTTAGAAAACCAAAGTTTTAATTCAGCATTTGAGACATATCTTCTGGGTTATGTGTAGCCGGTATAAACAATAAGCTAAATATTTCTACTTACCAAGACATTTGATGTTTTTCCAATAGGTAACCAGATCTTGTGTCCGACCTTGGATATTTTCTTTGGTGTCTTTTGTCTGAAATAATAGTCGGTGTATAAAGAAAATCTTTAGTCTCTTTGTATTTTTCGAGACATCTAAAATGGAGTCACCGTAGAGGTTGATATTGTGTAAAATCAATTTCTCCAATTAATTGTCATGCACCTTATTAGATTTTATTTTTGTATCTATAAAATTAATGAATTAAAAATTAATATCGATAATTGTGCTGTTCTCATTTCTTTCGCATTTTGAAGATTGTTGTCTTTATATGTTGTCATAATAATAATTTATATAGATATATAGGTATTAACGTAAATGAAGGTGAAAATTTAGTTTTCTCCTGACGTCAGAGCATTTGTAGAATAAATAATTTAATATAAGTTTCAGACTTTAAGAGTTTCCTAATATCCTTAATAAGAAGAACTAATTGAACTACGTAATCTAAATCCTTTATTTTAGATAAGTGAAGTGGAATTATATATTATGAATTTTGGAGTATATCATTAATGAGTTTTATACCTTAATATCTTCATTAAATAATTATTAAAAATCCTTGTATTCAAATAAATATTTAAAGTATTTAGAAATAAGTCCAAGGAATTAAGACGACTGCTGTTCTGAATACTCATTTTATTTTGAGATGTTTTTTTTTAAAAGAATATAATAATATATAGTAGACAGCTATGTTCTTTATATTTCCAAATATTTTTAACTTGGAAGCTCGTATTTTGTTTAACATGTGAAACGTTCGTATTAGATATTTTATTTAGAATAAAATAATTTTTAATTTTTTTTAGTAGTGATAGATACTTTGAATGTGGTATTATAGTTTTCTTTTTCATGAAGAGAAATTGATAGAACTTTTAATGAAAGTATTAGGCATCCTTGGTAATTAAATTGAGATATCAATACCAAAATAAACAAAGTAGAGTGAATATGAGAAAGAGACTAATGGAAATATAAGTATCCTTGAAAAAGAAAACATCGAGAAGGATGACTATTTTAAACAAAGTAGAGTGAATACGAGAAAGAGACTAATGGAAATATAAATATCTTTGAAAAAGAAAACATCGAGAAGGATGATTATTTTGATGCCTATCGAGAAGGTTAGGAAATAAGAAAATTCTTACCATCTAGAAAGAAAACATCGAGAAGGATGACTATTTTGAGAAGGATGACTATTTTGATGCCTATCGAGAAGGATAGGAAATAAGAAAATTCTTACCATCTAGAAAGAAAACATCTAGAAGAATGACTATTTTGATGCCTATCGAGAAGGATAGGAAATAAGAAAATTGTTATCATCGAGAAGGAGGCGTAATCATGCAAATCTGACAACTTGCAAATGGTAGTTGTTGTAATTTGAGGGTAATCATTCTCAAGCAAGATTGATAAGGGAAGGGGTCAATGGACCTTCTACTATAAGAGTAACGAGCAACAGTATGAGACGTCATTCTATGTTATCGTATGATGTAGTACGTGAAAGTTTTTCATGATTCATATTGCAGTTGCATAAAAGCCAACAATAACTCTAGATGGAAGAACTTGGTCTTGAGGTTGGAATATCCAACGATAAGGTGGTATGAGACATCTTATCATCAACTGTGAGAAATTTGGATCCAAGGCCAAGGTGTTGGCGGGCCTTGATATTGTCCAATAACTCTAGATGGGAGAACTTGGTCTTGAGGTTGGAATATCCAACGATAAGGTGGTATGGGACATCTTATCATCAACTGTGAGAAATTTGGATCCAAGGCCAAGGTGTTGGCGGGCCTTGATATTGTCCATAAAATTATGGAAAACTATCAGACATTAAGGTATAATACACTATCTCTAGCATGAGATTAAAAGCTTATACATGAAACATGACAAAGAAAATGTTAGTGGACCAATGTCCTTCATGCTACGATATGGGGAAAGTATACGTCCATCCTTCCAGGTGATATAGACCCTGGAAGGATAACCCCATACCGAGAACCTAAAACTCAAGTAGGATAAGGTAGGTCTCATTAATGACAACATAATGAGGGAGTTGGTCAATCTCGAACACTCGTGATTCTATTTGTAGTAGATAATGATCTTGGAGTGTGATAGTTATGCCTATTTACTAATATAAAGTTGGGTGTGCATTTATCAGTTTGTGACTTTGTTGTTTTAATAAATCAAAATTTTGAGTTTAAATTTTTGACAATCAGGTGAGTAGATTTGGGTTGTTACATTTTCACTTTTGTTCTTTCAACAATAATTCTGCAATTTCTTTTTTTTTTTCACAAATTTCTTCAATTTTAATTTCCTTCAATTAATTTCATTTGATTTTGAAATCCATAATACTCCAAAATTAATATTTCAAACAATAATATTCTCTTTGTAGAAGAAATCCTTTCAACTACAAATTTAACAATTTTCTTCTTTTGTCTTAAAGTCTGTGGTGAACACAAATCAAAGATGTACAATGAAGTATACCTTAAGCAACGTGGCCAATGAAGTATACCTTAAGCAACGTCATTTAGGCCACATAAACAGATTTGGAAAACCTTGCAGATTAAAATAAAATCATAGTGGGTATACACTACCATAAAGAAAAGACACTCAAAGAGTTCAACATCCATTATAAAGAGAAGACACTCAAAGAGTTCAACATCCATTATAAAGAGAAGACACTCAAAGAGTTCAACATCCATTATATTAAGGTACTAAAAGCACCATAACTAGGTGCAATAAGCGATGCAAGGGCAACATCCTAGTGAGAGTCAGTTGCCACATCAAAAAACTACATCAACGTAAGGACATCAAGGTGAACACAGTGTAAATAGAGTATATCTTGTTATAGTTGATAAACCAAGGTAAGATATCATAGTTAGTTGGAAAGAACACAACATAAAGAAAGGATAAATCATTATCGAAGTAGTAGAGAAAGCCATTACGCATCATGCCATCCACATTGAAAGAATCATCCAAGTTGGAGGAGAAAAGCATCTCAGATTTTGCTATTACAAAAGAGCAAAATAACTTGAAACAAATGGCCAAAGGCAAGCATTGAAGCCTTAAGATTTTTTGATATGTTAAATGTCAATCACATTCAAAAGGAGATTGAATACTTCCTAAGAATTTGCTAGGAGGAGAGTGCCACTTGGCACAAGAAAGGAATCATCTCATAACACCCACGACTAAGAATTTGCTAGGAGGAGAGTGCCACTTGGCACAAGAAAGGAATCATCTCATAACACCCACGACTATGAAGGGCATCCATTCGAAGTAATGCTCGAAGGAAACCAATGCAGTACAATAACGCCTAAGGGGAGAAGACCATTGAACATAAGACCATCGCCACTTGTTTTATATTATCATAAGCTTCTAACACTTTAGATTTGCATTCAAATCAAGGTTGATGCTAGTTGTCTTGCCCTACTTAGCTAGTAACACTCAATAGGAAAGGACACCGATCAACATATTTTTGTTGGAGAAGAGAACAAGTTGATCGCAGGTCCAATCGAGCACATAACATAGTGAACAACACACATTATAAAGGTAATATTAAAGTATTATTACTTTTACAAAATATTTTGGGAGTTATAAGGATATACATATTAAATTTGATATTAATTAATATTTCATAATCCCACTTTATTTAATTTAAAGGTGCTTATAACAAACAGACCTCTTAAGCTCTCCTCTCTATTTTAAAAGGATAGAGAGCTCTCCCCAACCCAAAAAAGTTAAAAGGAATGAAAAGGCCCTGCTTTTCTCGTTTTAAAGAGGACAAAGGAAAAGCTTGGCGCGAAGCGCTGGCTGCTGGGTTCGGGGGCGGGGTACTAAAGGTCCTCAGACTTCCAGCCTAGGGATATTTAGTAGGAGTTATAAGGTAATAAAAGGTACCCTAGAAAGCACATTTCTTACTTTGAAAAAAGAGAGTGAAATTAGAAGCATTAAAATATTTATTATTATTGCTTCAAACATTTGCAAATTTCTAAAATCAAGGAGTTATAAGTGAACTTTGATTTGCAAATACATAGTCTTTCTAAAACTTCTAACTTGGGAGATATAAGGAATCCTACACCAAAATTATATATTAGAAGTTTAGAAACCTATCATTTCATTTGATTCAAAATTGAAGTTTATTACTTGCATCAAATACTAGTTGAAGTGAACTCACTAGTATCATACTTAAAGGAAAGAGACATAGACAACTCAATTAAATACATTAAATATTTACTCTTTGAAATTGCATTTGTAAGTTTACTACAAAAAGATCTAAAATATTGATTGCAAGTAGGAGAAGTGAATATGGAACTTATATATTAGAAGTTTAGAAACCTATCATTTCATTTGATTCAAAATTGAAGTTTATTACTTGCATCAAATACTAGTTGAAGAAGTGAACTCACTAGTATGATGGAAAGAGACATAGACAACTCAATTAAAGACATTAAATATTTACTCTTTGAAATTGCATCTTTAAGTTTACCACAAAAAGATCTAAAATGTTGATTGCAAGTAGGAGAAGTGAATCATATTCATAGCATATTTATTTACTAGGAAGGATATTTTTACAAACTTAGAGAAGTTTTTTTAAAATTTGAAAAAGAGCAGTTAATTATCCTGCTAGAACAAGAGTTCCATTGTTCAAATCATACACTACAATATTTTATTCAACTTTTACAAAGTAACATAGTCTTCTCAAACTAAAAGAGGAAGAAATAGTTCAACCTCAAAGAATACAATGAACAATGATATGAATAGCACCATTAGAAAGGAAAGGGCAAATGTTATAAAAATTGGAATCAAGAATCTACTTGCCAAAACTAAGAACCTAGATCTTACCACAAAATAGATCTATAGTGAAGAAGAGAAATAATAATGGAATTTTATTTCATGATAGAATCATTGAAGCAATTGATAATGGAAAGAAAGATATTTTATTTCCTCTAATTTTTGGAAGCATTCTATATATGGCTTTACTTAAACTTCAAAATTACAAAGAAGTGAATATGGCTTTACTTAAACTTCAAAATTACAAAGAAGTGAATGCAAGATAGAAAGAATTAATTGAGAAAAAAATATAATTGAGTTACTTAAAGAGAAAAAATATAGATGAATCCTTTTTAGAGAAGGTGTTTCAATCCTCATGTAGTATTAATACTTCAAGTCCTAACTCAAGATCTTATTGTGATGTCTTGAGCGGTTGTTCAAAAGTTTGCACATAACAAGGATGATAAAGGGAAAAAGAAAATACTATTGCAGGAAACAAGCGATATTACAAGCACAACAACTGGACCCAAAACAACTAGACCCAAATACAAGAAGGTAAGAAGAAGAAACATCAGATCAAGAAGGTAAGAAGAAGAAACATCAAATCAAGAAGGTATAAAATGCAAGGTAAATTAAAGATATTTCATAAGAACCTTATCAAGATGAAGATTACTCAAAATATAAAGATTCTTATTGAAGACTTTATAAGACTAAAGTCTTAAAAATTCAAATAATATGCACATAACAAGGATAGTAATACAAAGGATAGAGGGAAAAAGAAAATACTATTGCAGGAAACAAGTGATATTACAAGCACAACAACTGAAACATCAGATCAAGAAGGTATAAAATGCAAGGTAAGTTAAAGATATTTCAGAAGAACCTTACCAAGATGAAGATTACTCAAAAGATAAATATTCTTATTGAACACTAAAGTCTTCAAAAGCCAAATAAAAATAATGTGATACGTGTGATACGGGGGTGTTGGAATATATTACATTATTTGGTTCTTTACTAATGTACCATCATGGGTACATATTTAGATTAGGAGTATATTAGGAGTTAAGTGTTTTATTAAAGTAATGTACTAAATGCAAGTGTAATAATGTGCAATGATTGCAAATGTGCATGAAGTACACATGTACATGAGTCTTAGAATAGAATAGTGAGGTGTCTTAAAGGCAAGGAGTTGGATCTCATTATAAATAGGTCTTCATAGAGTAGAAGTGAGTGAGGATTTTGGAGTGTGTAGGTTGAGTAGTAGTAGTGAGTGAGGATTTTGGAGTGTGTAGGTTGAGTAGTAGTAGATACAATGTAGATCAATTTTGTAAATATGGAGAGGTTGTAACATTCAATGTATATTTTTGTGAGATTTCTTATATTTCTTATATGAGCATTTATTGAGCATTGTATCAAGTTTTTTATCATATTTTCATGCATATTAGTTAGCCATTATCATAGATATAACATTGCATGATTATTTCCATACTTGTGGTTTCATTTTATTTAAGTTTAAAGCTTCAAAATATAACACTAATATGGAGTGTTCACCAGACTCCATAGCTCTGGTGAACATGTCTAAATTACCTCTTTTAGAATTCTTAGTTGTTTGCTTTATTTTAGAAATTCTTTATACATGTATTTCCAACTGAATAACTTTTACTCAAGGTTCAAAAACCATATATACCTGATAATTTTGCTAACCAAACATCAGATCAACCAATCATTATGAATTGGGCACTAATAGCACTACTGTTAGAGTTTTAATTTATAATTTAAGTTTCAAGTATTTTTTTGTTGTGTTTTTGATTGTTCTTTAATTCTCCTAGAGTCCTCCAGTTTGATCTATATACTAGTTCCCTTTTTAAAAATAATAATTATATACTAGTTCCCTTTTTTAAAAAAATAATTAGGGCTCAACATGATACAAAGTTTAAACTAAATTCAACTCCATTTTTCTAAAGTCCATACATCTTTATTAAGTCCTTGTTGTGAAAACTATAATTTTCTCAAAAACTCATCCTTCTCAAAACTTTGGACTCAACCATATTTATTTGGATAGAGTCCTCTAGTTTGATCTATATACTAGTTCCCTTTTTAAAAAAAATAATTAGGGCTCAACATGATACAAAGTTTAAACTAAATTCAACTTCATTTTTCTAAAGTCCATACATCTTTATTAAGTCCTTGTTGTGAAAACTATAATTTTCTCAAAAAATCATCCTTCTCAAAACTTTGGACTCAACCATATTAGAAAATCTAAGCTAAAACCAAAGCAATAAAGAAAATCTAAGCTAAAACCAAAGCAATAAATTCCTAAGGAAAATACAACTATGTACACAGCATAATCAGACTTTACAAGTAGAAGAAAGAAGAAGTTTAAAGGAAAATTTTCCCTTTTACTATATATTTACAAAAGACCTATACAAAGGGGATGCCAATGCAATGCTAACTAACCAAGCAACTGAAGCAACTGAATATACACCAAAAGGATAAAACAATAAAAAAACTATACAAAACATTTTATTTGAATTCTAATAACAAAAAAATAGAAGACGAAACAACAAAAAATAATGCTTTAGATGTTGCCCATTTATATATAGGTCTAGAAAATTACCATCCAAATCTTAAATATGAAAAGCATTATTATTACCTAGGATATCAACTACCTGATAAGGGCCAATCCATAATGGCTGTAACTTGGTATGTTTTTCCTTCTCATGAGATTTATCAGAGAGTAAAACTAAATTTGCCAGTCTAAAGGCTTTAACTTTGGCTCTTTTATCAAACCATATCTTGAATATCTCATGGTGTTTATTGAAACATTCTAGAGCTTACACTTTTGTCATCTTGTAATTTTATGATATTTAACGCCTGAGCTATTGTATTTGTATTATTATAAAAATAATCTAAAGTAAACTAATAAGTTGGTAATTTTAAAGAAATAGGGATAATAGATTGAATACCATATAATAACATGAATGGTGAAGTTTTCAATGCCTTCTTATATTTAATTCTATCAGACCATAAAGCATAATTAAGCAATGAATGCCATTGTCTTGGTTTATCTAGAGTTGATTTCTTAATGACATTTATCATATTTTTATTCATAGATTATGCTAACCCATTTCCCTAGGGGTAGTAGTTGGAAAAAAACTTAAGTATTACCCCCTTTGACTATGCCCACTTTGCAAATTCCAGTGACTAGAAATCTAGTCCATTATCACAAACTAAGTTGATAGTACCAAACCTAGTAATGATATTTGACTCCAAGAAATTAATAATTTCTTGAGTGGTACTGAATTTTTTTTCTTTTACTCTTTATTTACAAAATACCTATACAAAGGGGATGCCAATGCAATGCTGACTAACTAAGCAACCGAATATACACCAAAAGGATAAAACAACAAAAAACTATACAAAACATTTTATTTGAATTCTAATAAAAAAAATAGAAGATGAAACAACAAAAAAATAATGCTTTAGATGTTGTCCATTTATAGATAGGTCTAGAAAATTACCATCCAAATCTTAAATATGAAAAGCATTATTATTACCTAGGATATCAGCTACCTAATAAGCAATCCATAATGGCTGTAAATTGGTATGGTTTTCCTTCTCATGAGATTTATCCTAGAGTAAAACTAAATTTGCCAGTCTAAAGGCTTTAACTTTGGCTCTTTTGTCAAACCATCTCTTGACTATCTCTTGGTGTTGACTGAAACATTCTAGAGCTTGCACTCTGTCATCTTGTAATTTTATGATATTTAACACCTGAGCTCTTGTATTTGTATTATTATCAAAATAATCTAAAGTAGACTAATAAGTTGGTAATTTTAAAGAAATAGGGATAATAGATTGAATACCATATAATAACATGAATGGTGAAGTTTTCAATGCCTTCTTATATTTAATTATATTTAATTCTATAAGACCATAAAGCATATTTAAGCAATGAATGTCATTGTCTTGGTTTATCTAGAGTTGATTTCTTAATGGCATTTATCATATTTTTATTCATAGATTCTGCTAACCCATTTCCCTAGGGGTAGTAGTTGGAAAAAAACTTAAGTACTACCCCCTTTGACTATGTCCACTTTGCAAATTCCAGTGACTAGAAATCTAGTCCATTATCATGATAGGAGTACCAAACCTAGTAATGATATTTGACTCCAAGAAATTAATAATTTCTTGAGTGGTACTGGAAAATTTTCCATTTTACTCTTTATTTAGAAAATACCTATACAAAGGGGATGCCAATGCAATGCTGAATAACTAAGCAACCAAATATACACCAAAAGGATAAAACAAAAAAAAACTATACAAAACATTTAATTTGAATTCTAATTAAAAAAAATAGAATATGGAACAACACAAAAATAATGCTTTAGATGTTGCCCATTTATATATAGGTCTAGAAAATTACCATCCAAATCTTAAAGATGAAAAGCATTATTATTACCTAGGATATCAGCTACCTGATAAGGGCTAATCCATAATGGCTGTAACTTGGTATGTTTTTCCTTCTCATGAGATTTATCATAAAGTAAAACTAAATTTAACATTCTAGAGCTTATACTTTGTCATCTTGTAATTTTATGATATTTAACACGTGAGCTCTTGTATTTGTATTATTATCAAAATAATCTAAAGTAAACTAATAAGTTGGTAATTTTAAAGAAATAGGGATAATAGATTGAATACCATATAATAACATGAATGGTGAAGTTTTCAATGCCTTCTTATATTTAATTCTATCAGACCATAAAGCATATTTAAGCAATGAATGCCATTGTCTTGGTTTATCTAGAGTTGATTTCTTAATGACATTTACCATATTTTTATTCGTAGATTCTGCTAACCCATTTCCCTAGGGGTAGTAGTTGGAAAAAAACTTAAGTATTACCCCCTTTGACTATGCCCACTTTGCAAATTCTAGTGACTAGAAATCTAGTCCATTATCACAAACTAAGTTGATAGGAGTACCAAACCTAGTAATGATATTTGACTCCAAGAAATTAATAATTTCTTGAGTGGTACTGGAAAATTTTCCCAGGGGATGCCAATGCAATGCTGACTAACTAAGAAACCAAATATACACCAAAAGAATAAAACAACAAAAAAAACTATATAAAACATTTTATTTGAATTCTAATAAAAAAAAATAGAAGATGGAACAACAAAAAAATAATGCTTTAGATGTTGCCCATTTATAGATAGGTCTAGAAAATTACCATCCAACTATTAAATATGAAAATCTAGGGGATGCCAATGCAATGCTGACTAACTAAGAAACCAAATATACACCAAAAGAATAAAACAACAAAAAAAACTATATAAAACATTTTATTTGAATTCTAATAAAAAAAAATAGAAGATGGAACAACAAAAAAATAATGCTTTAGATGTTGCCCATTTATAGATAGGTCTAGAAAATTACCATCCAACTATTAAATATGAAAAGCATTATTATTACCTAGGATATCCCCTACCTGATAAGGGCCAATCCATAATTACTTAGGATATCAGCTACCTGATAAGGGCCAATCCATAATGGCTGTAACTTGGTATGTTTTTCCTTCTCATGAGATTTATCATAGAGTAGAACTAGATTTGTCTAAAGGCTTTAACTTTGGCTCTTTTATCAAACCATCTCTTGACTATCTCTTGGTGTTTACTAAAACATTCTAGAGCTTAGAAAATTACCATCCAAATCTTAAATATGAAAAGCATTATTATTACCTAGGATATCCCCTACCTGAGAAGGGCCAATCCATAATTACCTAGGATATCAGCTACCTGATAAGGGCCAATCCATAATGGCTGTAACTTGGTATGTTTTTCCTTCTAATGAGATTTATCATAGAGTAGAACTAGATTTGCCAGTCTAAAGGATTTAACTTTGGTTCTTTTATCAAACCATCTCTTGACTATCTCTTGGTGTTTACTGAAACATTCTAGAGCTTACACTTTGTCATCTTGTAATTTTATGATATTTAACACCTGAGATCTTGTATTTGTATTATTATCAAAATAATCTAAAGTAAACTAATAAGTTGGTAATTTTAAAGAAATAGGGATAATAGATTGAATACCATATAATAACATGAATGGTGAAGTTTTCAATGCCTTCTTATATTTAATTCTATCAGACCATAAAGCATATTTAAGCAATGAATGTCATTGTCTTGGTTTATCTAGAGTTGATTTCTTAATGGCATTTATCATATTTTTATTCGTAGATTATTCTAACCCATTTCCCTAGGGGTAGTAGTTGGAAAAAAACTTAAGTATTATCGCATTTGACTATGCCTACTTTGCAAATTCTAGTGACTAGAAATCTAGTCCATTATCACAAACTAAGTTGATAGGAGTACCAATCCTAGTAATGATATTTGACTCCAAGAAATTAATAATTTCTTGAGTGGTACTGGAAAATTTTCCATTTTACTCTTTATTTACAAAAGACCTATACAAATGGGATGCCAATGCAATGCTGACTAACTAAGCAACCGAATATACGCCAAAAGGATAAAACAACAAAAAACTATACAAAACATTTTATTTGAATTCTAATAAAAAAAATAGAAGATGGAACAACAAAAAAATAATGCTTTAGATGTTGCCCATTTATAGATAGGTCTAGAAAATTACCATCCAAATCTTAAATATGAAAAGCATTATTATTACCTAGGATATCAGCTACCTGATAAGGGCCAATCCATAATGGCTGTAACTTGGTATGTTTTTAGGTAATATCAGCTACCTGATAAGGGCCAATCCATAATGGCTGTAACTTGGTATGTTTTTCCTTCTCATGAGATTTATCATAGAGTAAAACTAAATTTGCCAGTATAAAGGCTTTAAATTTGGCTCTTTTATCAAACCATCTCTTGACTATCTCTTGGTGTTTACTAAAACATTCTAGAGCTTACACTTTGTCATCTTGTAATTTTATGATATTTAACGCCTGAGCTATTGTATTTGTATTATTATCAAAATAATCTAAAGTAAACTAATAAGTTGGTAATTTTAAAGAAATAGGGATAATAGATTGAATACCATATAATAACATGAATGGTGAAGTTTTCAATGCCTTCTTATATTTAATTCTATCAGACCATAAAGTATATTTAAGCAATGAATGCCATTGTCTAGATTAATGAATGCCATTGTCTTGGTTTATCTAGAGTTGATTTATTAATGGCATTTATCATATTTTTATTCATAGATTATGCTAACCCATTTCCCTAGGGGTAGTAGTTGGAAAAAAACTTAAGTATTACCCCCTTTGACTATGCCCACTTTACAAATTCCAGTGACTAGAAATCTAGTCCATTATCACAAACTAAGTTGATAGGAGTACCAAACCTAGTAATGATATTTGACTCCAAGAAATTAATAATTTCTTGAGTGGTAATTCTCATTTTTGTTACTGCCTCAGCCCATGGCAGTTAACACATATTTATGACCTATTAATGAGTTGGGATTTACCACACCTGCAAAAGCAAGTCCCCATTGTACAAATGGTTTATTAATGATAACCGATTGCAATGGTAAGGGTCTATTTACTTGTTTACCTACAAAGATATAACATTGATGGTATGTTCACACATGTTGATGTGCTTCCTTAAAAAAGGTAGACCAATAATATCTTACCTTTAGTATTCTCTGTGTAGTAACTGATCTTGAAGGGTGTCTTACTCCTAACTTCTCATGAAATGGGACATTACTTCTTCAACTTATTCTTTGGTCACACACCTCAAATATATACCATCATAATTATTTCTATATAAAACAACTCCATTTAACAAATATTGAACAAATTTAAGCTTTAAAACTCTCCTTTGTATCCTATTCAAATAAGGTGGATATACTTCATGAGTTAGTAAACAAATCATGTCATCATACCAATCATCCAACATTGAGTCTATCTAGTTAGTCTCTATTTATTGAGAATTTTTAGCCAAGTGCTAATATAAACCTAATCCTTTGATTAACTTGGCTGGTTTGATTTCTAAGTTCAAATCTTATAGTTTTGATACCCAATTCCCTCTTTGTTCTCCTAATTTGTTTTGAATCAACATATGTTTTACTAGCCAAGTGTTGAGATAAACCTAATCCTTTTATTAACTTGGTTGGTTCGATTTCTAAGTCAAACTCTTATAAATTTTATATCCAATTCCCTCTTAGTTCTCCTACTTCATTTTGACTCAACATATCTTTTACTCCAAGATAAGGAACAATTACATAGGTTTTACTTATAAGGATATAATGTCTGATTTTCTTTACAAATTTGATTAAGGCATAAGTCTGTCTATCTAGTGGCGAATAACTCAATTCTGTGTCTTTTAAGTTGGTACTCATAAAAGCTATTGAGTGTTCTTCTATCCTTTTCCTTTGGATCAATTCTACAACAACCGTATGACTGGAAGTAAATGAATATAAATAAAAGTTGAGTTCAAAGTATGGACTAATAAGAATAGGGGCCTGCATTATGGCTGATATGATTTCAAAATGGATGATATGATTTCAAAAAGGCTATCTTAGCTTCTGATGAAAAAATTATTTTTGCATTCTCCTTAAGCATATCATTCAATGGCTTTACTATTTCTACAAATCCAGAATGAAATTCCTTACAAAATTTATTTTTCTAAAAAATGATTTCAATTCCTTCTTTGAGTTGGAAAATGGAATTGTAGAAATAGCTTGGGCTCTCTTTGGGTCCATTTACATTTAAATACCATATTTAGTTATAAGGTAACTAAGAAGTTTTTCTTCAGTCACACCAAAGATAAATTTCTTTGGGTTCAAGGAAATGCCAAAATTTGCACTTGTTATAATATGATTCTAAATCCTTCACATGATCAAACTTTGATTTAGAAAAAAATAGTTAAGTCATCCATGTATACTACTATGCATTTACCCATTAGTCCTGAGAAATCATGGCCAAGAAATCATGGCCAATAGAACAACACACTAGAAGGTGACCCCAACATTGATCAAACCAAATGGCATAGGTTCCCTATTTTGTAGTAAAAGTATTTTTAATTTTATCTTCCTTATCTACTAGAGTTTGATTATATCTACTAGAGTTTGATTATAACCTGAGAATCCATGCAAGAGGACATTATTTCAGAACCATTCACAATTTGCAAAACTTGATGGGTAATTATCTTTTATAGAGGCTTTATTCAAGTTTCTAAAATCCATGCAAAGCCTATAAAATTGGAAATATAACGACTACACTTAGGATTTTTTCAATCTCCTTTCTAATGATAGATTCTAAAATTAGGTTGACAGGTCTCCCTTTCTTCCTAAAGGGTTTACAATTTTTTTTAAAGGAATTATATTTGTAAACACCCTAGGATAAAATATCTTAAGGTCCTTTTAGGACCATGCCATCACATATTTGGACTTGTGCAACAACTAAGTAAGATCATGTTTTATTTGTGGGTCATAGTTCTTAATAATTTGAACATTCCGTGGTTGTTCAACTATTCCAATGTTCAAGGTTTTTTTTTTTTTTTGTAATTATTATAATAAATTAATAGTGGGTTTTTATAGAGGATCCCAAAAACTTATGTACAAAATTAGCCAACTTTCTAATGATGCATCATACCTCTTGGCTGTAACAATAAACCTAAATGAAAATAAAACCATCCTAATGCTGCAGAATTGAAAACAACAAAAAGGGCTTTTAGGCCTGGAGACCCAACAACAAAGAAATAGGACAGACCCGAGAGAAACCCAAAAAGAGGCCAAAAACAAGGAGACAAACACCATGGAATGCTAATCACGATCCTCCTGTCCTCTCGAATTTTGGTGCTTTTGGTTCTGCTTCAGGATAGAAATCATGGAGTTGACAGAAGTAAGAATGGAAGCAGCCAAGTCCAGGAGAGAATTACCATGACTCTCCTTGTTGCTCTCCATGTTCGATGGGATGTGCTACGGATGAAAATCCTTCTCCACATTTTTAAATTTTCATAGACGCTGGGAAGATATGCCAGGAATGGACAGTAGCTTCTTTGCCACACCACCCCAAAACACGTCGAAATGGGCCTTCCAAAAATTATGCAAGGAAAACATCAGGAAGGGATGTCTGCCCTGGCCAACCTTTCCACCTCGAATGGGAAGCGAGATCACCACACAACCGGGCACATGGTCGTGAGCCCTTTATTGGCCATGTGGTCAGCCACGCGATTTCCTTCTCTCAAAATATGATTTGCTTCCCATCTACAACGATAGGAGAGAAGATATCTAGCCTCGAGGATGATGTTGTAGACTTTCCAAGATGGATTTTTGGTACTAAGAAGGTAATTCATGATTTTGAGCGAGTCACCCTCAATGATAGGAGGCTGAGGATCCTCAGAGAGAATCTAAATACCATTCATAGCGCCTCGGGCTTCAGCATAGTGATTCGTCTGGGAGCCCAAATATTCACAATAGGCCATCACAATATTCCCATCATGATCACGAACAACCCCACTAGCACAAATTGGCCCAGGATTCCCCTTAGCCACCCCATCAAATTTTAATTTAATCCACCCCATAGGGGGTTTGGTCCACACAACATTCCTTCGATAGGGCCCTTTAACAACCTCCAAAAATGGCCAGAGATTCATCATTTTGAGAATAGCTTCTTCGCTCAAAAGATGGGGACGGGGACTGGGAACCGTAATAGAATTCTCAATGGCGTAAGATAACGCCCTTTGAGCGACAGAAGAGGGCCCTCTAGGAGCTCTCCCAAAGATTTTGGCATTCCTCTCTAACCAAATTTGTCAAATTAAATGGTGGAAGGAGGCCTCGAGGAGGAAGCGAAGCTTGGGATTCTTGAAAGGATTAGGCCATTGGTGAAAAACATCTCTAAGGGATCAGGGAGAGCACCAAAGGATATGGAAGGAGGATAGGACAATACTTAGAACAGAGTGGGAAAATGGGTAATGCAAGAATAAATGATCCCTCGTCTCACAATCTGCTAAACACAAGTAACACCTATTGGGGAAGGCAAAACCTCTCTTGTGAAGGTTGTCAATAGTTAAGGCTTTATTGTGGAAAGCAATCCATGTGAAGAAGTTGATTTTAGGAACAACTCCTTTCCTCCAAACAGTATTCCACCTGTAGTCCAGAGCAGTCTTGGTGGTGAGAAACTCATAAGATGATTTAACAGAGAAACACCCATCCTCCGTACCACTCCAGATGATCCTATCATTCCTCATGGCAGAAGGAATTAAAACTGACTGAAGGATATTATAAAGGAAGGTAATCTCATTATTAAACCTCTCCATAATAGGAAGCTTCCACCGAGGGAAACGGGTGCTCCGATCAATGAGATCTGCCACCCTGAGCTGGGCGTTAGGGTCAGTCAAGCTTCTCAGTCCAGCGAGGTCCTCCCTCGACCTAAGGGCTTCTTCAGTCGCCCACCTGTCATTCCAAAAGGAAATGCAGTTGCCATAACCAAAAATCCAGCGAGCTCCCAGACTGATCAGATGCTAGGTTTGGAGCACAGATTTCCAAAATATCGATGCCACAAAGGATGTTTCAGCATCCAAGAAGGGGGTGGGGCCAAGATAATTCATTTTAACCAGTGTAACCCACTCCACTGGGTTGCTAGACATAATCCTCCAAGCGTACTTTACGATCAGAGCCAAATTCATAAGTCTTGATCTTATCAACCCCAGGCCGCCTTGATCTATCCTCGAACACACCTTGTCCTAGGCTACAAGGGGAAGTCTAGATTTCTCTTCATTACCAGACCAAAGAAAGGTCCTCTGAATCTTCTCAATATTGGAGTGGACTGCGCTCGGAAGCATGAACACCGACATGAAGTAGGTCGGGATCCCCTGAAGATAGGCTTTGGTAAGGGTGGCTTTCCCAGCTTGCGATAGGAGTTTGCCCTTCCAAGTGCCGAGTTTCCTATGAAGGCACTCAAGAATCGTGCTCCACATGTCCCCAATGGCCCGCCCACTATAAGATAGAGGCAACCCCAGATAGGACGTAGGCAGGGAATCAATAGTGCATTCAAGAATTATAGTAATATGAATTTGTCTACGCATAGGAGTGTTAATAAAGTAAATTTTGCTCTTTATGTAATTGACCTTTTGTCCAGCAGCTTGCTCATAATGGGGCAGGATCCTCTTGAGTGACTTGGCTTGAGCAACAGACGCCCCAGTGGAAATGAGGGTGTCATCCACAAATTTCTGATGAGTGACAGGATTAATTCTAGAAGTCGACAAGATGCCAAAAATATTATTTTGCCGAAGAGCCTCTTTCATGGACCAACTCAAAACCTCCACCAGAAGAATGAACAGGATGGGAGAAAGAGGATCGCCCTGTCTGAGGCCTCTGGAGCTTTGGAAATACCCAAATGGGGACCCATTGACCAAGACAAAAAAAAAGGGAGTGGATATACAACTGTAGACAAGGTCAATCCAGTGGGGATGAAAGCTAAACTTAAGGAGGACTGCACACAAAAAATTCTGATCAACACGGTCGAAGGCTTTGTTCATGTTGAGCTTAAGAAAAAGAGTAGCATTATTAGAGCAATAAGCGAAATGAAGGGTCTCATGGACAGTGATAACACCATCAAGAATGTTTTTGCCTTTGACAGTGCTTTCCTGACAAGGATAAATCAGGAGGAGGAGGACTGTTTTGAGTCTATTGGCTATAGGCTTGGTAAGGATCTTGTAAAAAACATTGCACAGGCTAATGGGTCGATAGTCAGAGAAAATTTTGCAGGAAGGAGACTTAGGAATGAGGGCAAGAAAGGTGGAATTGAGTTTTGGGTGGATAGATCTGGACGCTTGGATAACCCAAATAGTATCACACACATCCGGGCCCACGACCTCCCACATGACTTGGAAGAATTGGGGAGGGAAACCATCGGGTCCAGGGGCCTTATCTGGTTGCATGGAGAACAATGATTCCTTACTCTCAGATAAGGAAAAAGGTTCTAGAAGTTTCATACTTACCTCATGGGGAACTTTAGTCAAAAAATTGGTGAGCATAGATTTTTGGACCTGGAGGTTGCTATCTGGAGGAGTGCCAAGCAAATCCTAAATGAAATTAACCACTTCGCTCCTGATTTCCTCAATCTCCCTGGTAATGTGTCCATCCTTACAAGTCACTTATATGATCTTGTTGGCCCCTCTGTGCCTCATTTTAGACACATGAAAAAATCTAATGTTGGAGTCTCCATTCTTCAACCACAGGTCATGAGATTTCTGGCGCCAGAACATTTCCTCCTTAGCGAGAATAGAATGAAAGTCCACCAAAAGGCTCCGCTCTTCCTCCCTGAGACCCTTAGTGTAACCTTCGGTAGCCATCCTTTCCTCCACAGCCTTCAGGTTCTTAGCGATGGATTTTTTGGACTCAAAAATGTTGTCGAAAACCACTTTGTTCCAAATCTTCAGTTTTTATTTGACCATTTTGAGATTTAAAGCCACCCTCTTAGGAGCGCTTCCTTCCACATTCGATTGCCACCACACTAAAACCAATCCTTTGAAGTCTTTATGGGAAATCCACATGGATTCGAATATGAAAGGGATCATAAAAACATGCCCATTGTTCGCCTCCAAGAAAATAGGGTTATGGTTAGACCCAATCCTTGGAAGAGCCGAAAGGATAGCCCCGCAAAGGATGGGAATGGGTTTTGGGGAAATGAAGAATCTGTCAAGTTTGACTTGAATCAAACCACCCCCAATCCTTCTGTTACTCCATGTGAAGGAAGCCCCTTTGAGTTCGATGTCAAGCAGGACATTAGCAGAGACAAAATCTCTGAAATATTCCAAGCTATGGCTGGAGTGGTCAGACCCTCCTTTTTTCTCTGAAGGATGAAGGGGACAATTGAAGTCACCCCCTAAAACCCAGGGAAAGTTGCTAAAATTATCCCTCATCAGAGAGATAGCTTTCCACATTTCTGCTCTCTCTGTGGCAGAATTGGAAGCATAAACATTGGATAGAATCTAGGAAAAATTGGAGGTTTTGGACTGGAACAATACATTGATGATTCTGTTGGAAGTTGACAATGAGTTGCCCTCAAACCTCGAAGGGTCCCACAGAACCATGAGTCCTCCCGCTATTCCCACTATAGGGCTAGACAAAAAATTTGCCCTGGCCCAAATGGCCTTCATCACTTTGTCAGAGGAGATAGCATCAAGCTTGGTCTCTTGCAAAATAAGGATAGAAGGGTTAATCCTCCTACGGATATCAACCACTAACCTTCTCTTGGCTGCACTGTTCAGTCCTCTCACATTCCATGAGAGGACTTTCATCTGGATAGTTTGAAGTTTTTCTTGCCTCCCCTTCCTTGTTGAGGGGGAGGTTTTGATGCATGAGCTTCGTCCAACTGTGTGTCACAGTCATCCAGAACCAGAAAATGCTGGGTTCCATTTGCAATGTCAGTTGCAGTCTCTTTGTCTAACCTTTCCTTGTTAGGAGGACGACCCTGCTTCCTCTCACTACCAAAATCCACACTTTGCTTTTGGCTCCTCATATTTTGAGGGCTAATGTGACCAGATTGTTCACCCCTCCTTCCTAAGAGGTAATCTTCTAGCAGCGTCTGCAACTGACTAAAATCAGGATGACCCGTATCTTGGAGCAGAGGAACAGCCTGAGTCAAAACTTGGGAAGGGGTCCATTCCATCTCTTCCTATGATTCGCTTTCCAAGTGGGAGTCTGCTCCTTGTTGGTTGTCAGCCTCAAGATGCTTGGGGTCCGATTGGAGAGAGGGATTCTCTTCAGGCTGAGAGAGTCCACCACAGTCTCTAGAGGGGCCTGGGGATACATGGCCCTTCGCATCTAGAAGATTTGGTTGCTTTGCCTGATCTTCCTTGTGCTCCAGGGGGTTGCCGTTTTCACATTTCTATTTTCCCAATTTTTGAAGAGGACACTAGGACTGGAGGTGCCCTTGGGACCGACACTGGGTGCAGAAAATTGGTCTATTTTCATAGACAATAGCTTGTTTATGAAGAATCGTGCCTTCAGATCGAAGAGTGATGGAAGTTGGGAGTTTTGCCTCCAAATCTTCCAGAACGCAAAATCGGTCCTGGACGAACCTTGTTCGAGCTTGGGTGGGAGGGTCAATGGTGACCAACTCCCCAATGGAACATGCAATACCTCTTATGACATTTTCATGCCAGCCAAAGAGGGGAAGATTCGGGAGCCTAACCCATATTGGGGCAATGTTGATGTTTTGGGTCTCAGGACTGAAATCCATGTCCCACTTCCTGAGAAATAAACTTCTGTGGCCCAGAAACCATGGCCCGCCAGCCAGAATTTTACAGTAATCCTCCTTATTGTTCAATCTAATGGCAAAAAAACCCTGGGATAGGGTTGCCAGCTCCAAATACCTAGAAGTCATCCATTTTATTTTTGCCCATTTTCGGATAGTTTCCATGTCGAGACGGCCTCCAATGAATTTACCTATTAGGGTAAATTTCTCAAACTCCATGAAGCTTGAAAGAACTTTCGTTGGGATGTCCAGATCATCCCCAACCGAAAACAACTCTTTGGTAAAAAACCCGTTTAGGGTTTTTGAGGCCGCTACCTGGGCATAAGAATTTTGAGCCCCACCACCCCCTTTGTCTGGTGGGTCCTTACCTCGACCAAAACCGTTGCCAGCCCGATCATCTTCAATGGGCCCAGGTGTTTTCGCTCCCCTGGAATCATGATGCCCTCTGATTGCTCTGCTGCGTCCAAGAACCGAACCACCACCACTCCCGATCTCCCCTGTAGACTTCCTACCCATCGACATCCTCCCACATCCCTTATCGACTGTCTCGCAAACCTCCTAATCAATGTTCAAGGTTTTTTTTTGAGTTCCACTAGTGGAATTTCTAGGAATTATTCTTTGTTTAATTTGATTTTTTTCAAATAGCCTCTCAATTTCTACAATTTCCCTAGGAATAGGAGTTATTCTTTGTTTAATTTGTTTTAATAGCCTCTCAATTTCTACCATTTCCCTAGGAATTCTATTGTTTTTTAGTCTCATGATTCCTTCTTCCTCTTCATTAGATTCCTCAAGCATAGTATCCCTTTGACCATCATCAATTATAACTTTTTCAAATGCATTTGTATTCTATAAGAAATCTATAATTTGTTGGTCATCATAAAAAACCTCAAATGTATCTATGTTATTTGGAACAGAAGGATAATGCACTAATTCTACTAAAACTTTCTTCCATTTAAATTCCTCCCAAGGTTTTAGATTTGCAGTTGATGAAGCCAATATCAATGGATGATTTTTTCTCCTAGAAATATGCGTAAAATTGAAAGCATTAAAGTCATCCATGAGATTATAGGCTCTATATTTGTACCTCTTTAGGTAAGAGGTCTTGCATTGAAACATGCCTTTAACCTAATTAGCTACCAACTCCGAATCTATAAAAACTTGGATATTTTTCACATTTTTGTCTAAAGCAAATTTCAATCCTAGTACTAATGCTTCATACTCAGTCAAATTATTTGTACAAGGAATTTGCAAGCAATAAGACATGAAATATACCTGATTGTGAGGTCCTTTGAGAACTTACCCTTTACCAAAACCTTGTTTGGATTTAGCTCCATCAACATGAAGTGTCCAAACATCATTATTGTGTTTTGATAGTCCCTTAATAGATCTCACCTTCTTAGTTGTGATCAAATTATAAACCCCAATATCTGCATCAACAAAGTTAACAACCTTATTTTTAATGTTATATTCAATTATCATGTGTTTATACAAAGGTTCTTTTTCTATCCTTAGCTGATTTGCTACACCTTTCTAAGGTAACCACATATGTGAGAAATCTATGGATAAGTATCCATTCAAATATTTGGATCAATCCCTACTAAATAACCTATCAAAATATCTACAACTTGTATATAAATCCTATGCTGGGATCTAGGTTCAAATGCTAGCTAAATGTGTATACCTTGAAGTTCACCTATCACCTTGACCTTGGTTTTATCTAGTTGGATGAATCTCCTATCAAATTTTACTAGTGTAAAACCTAATTGTTTACAAATGGCTAAGGGTATAACATTTGCCGAGGCTCCTGAATCTACTAAAAAATTATGTAGATTTTTTCTAAATATGTGAACTGGTAGTAGAAAAGGAGGTACTTCTATTTTTTTTTTGTATATGGCCATATTTGCATTTGCCATTTTCTTCCCATTTTATTGAGTTTTAGGAGAGGGTTTAGAGTAAGTTTTAATCAAGTTGTCCCTCTATTTAGTAATCTGAGAAAGCTCATGGAGGGTGATGTTAGCCTTAATTTTCTTCATATCCTCCACTATATTATACCCTCTATTGAGCGGAGCAACAAATCCATCCTATGTTTTTGGATCTCCCCCTTTGGATGGAGGTGGATTACTATTTGAGGAAGGATAAGGTGGAATATTGTAAGTATTGTTGGGATGTATAGATGTAGTATTGGGATATGGATTCCTATTTCTAAGATTGTAACTATATCTTTCAAACTGTTGAAAATCTTGCACTTCATCCTAAAAGCACGAGGATACAAAAGCAAAAAGGGAAAGCTAACATGCAATATGCAAACAAAGAAACCGAACTTAGCGCTAAATCCTAAAAACTTGAAAGTGCATGAAAAGAGGGAAAAGCATGATCGAATCGAACTGAAACAAATGTGAATCAAAAGAGGACAACCCTTTTATTGATGTGTTTCAAACTTGGTTACAATGTGCATCCTCCCCTTCCAAGGGCTAGGAGCGTTTAAGCGTTCATTCTTTGTTACATCCATGGGCGCCTTTCCTTCTTCCACGTGCCCACATGTAAAATGGGCGGACCAAACATCACCGCCACTTGCGTTGATGAATCTAGACTCCTCGCTGCTCCTTCGATGTCCAAAACCTATGTTCAAAAGAACAAGAAACGATCAATAGCACCTGCGGATGAAACAATGCATGCAAATCCCCAAGCCTACACTAAATGAATGAGAAAAACAAATTAAACTATGATCAAAACAAGTCCAAATGCTATGAAAATTTGACAGGGATATCAAGATATCACTAGAAGGGCACTGCAAAAAGAACAGTCAAGAAATTCCTCGCCATTTTGAATTCGTTCTGGGGCGGGACGAATTCGCCTGCAACAAAATGCCAAAAAGGTACTGTCCCAATGTCCTGCCTGGGAAGCTCCAAAAGACCTAAAAACTTGGGGTTAGCTAATTGGGGGCATTTTTGGAAGACCCAGATGATCATATTTTACCAATTTGGCCTCCATTGGTAGGAATTTGATTATGCTACCTGCAAGTTAGTAGAAGCAAACAAAGATAGAAATATGATCAAAAGTGTTCAAAACGAGACAAAATTCAAATGACAACCTATCTAAGCATAATAGAACTGAATGCAAAAATGAAAGAAAGAAAATCTACCACATAATTCCCATCACTCCGAAAGGGGGCGGTTAAGATTGTGGCAGTGTGGGAGGGGGCGCCCATGGGGCAGGCCGCCCGCCGTTTGAGGCTTGATTTCGGCACCAATCCACTTGGGATGGGTCCAAAAACCTCTTGTGTGGTATTTTCGGCAAATTTAGTGGGATATTGTGGCCAAATGTCAAGTGTTGGGCTCGAGATTCATCCTCTCAAAAATTCACCGAATGACCTCCCCTCTAAAGGAGATCAAGGATGTGAAAGGTGCAAATCCAAAATGTGTGAGGCCTGTAAATAAAATGGCAGCACTTCATTGCTCTAAAATGCTCCTACTCTCTATCTTTTAGGGTGAGGAAACTCACCAATTTATAGACATGGAGGCCTCTTAAAATGGTCATGCAGGGGTGCCACATGGCAGCCATACCCTCCCAAGGGGAAGGAGATTCCTCCCTGAATTGGGACTGCATGACTGACCTTGTAGATGCCTCTAATGCTCAAAAATGCTCACCCATACTCCCATGCAATGAAGGAAGCGTTGGGTGGTGGATCCAAGCTACCATTTGTCAAGATTTGACTTTTTGCCCGTTAAACCTGCAATTCGCCCCACCCTGGAGCGAATTTAGAATTCGTCCCTGGGTGGGGTGAATCCCATATTGAATTCATCCCAGGGTGGGACGGATCCTTAGCAAAGTGCCTGAAGGTGCCAAATTGACCTCTGACCTTCCAAAACTATTGTGAGAGTGGTTAGGACCACTGTTTGACCTCTGGGGGCTGCCCTTGGGGCTGTGTGTGTCAAAGCGATCAGTGTTTGCAATCACATAATCATATTGGTGTTGTTTTGGTGTCTACAGATGCCCCTTTTTGGGATGCATTGTGCATGGCACAACGTCGAGCAAAAATAGTTAACCAAAGCACTAATTATTAGGGTTTCTCAGTAACCTAACCAAAATTTGATGCCCCAAGTATGGAAAGGGCATGCATTCTTGAATCCTTGCTTCTGACGAGTGAAGGAACTCAGTTCAAGTGTTAACCTTTTTAGGTGAGGTGTTACTTGAGCTTGGACATTGATCAGTCATGAATAGACAAAGGGTGCAACCTTTTGTCTATGAGAACCTTGAGTTCATGATTCACGAATGCCAAGATCAGCTTGTGATTATTGCTTGTTTACTGCCCCAAGCAGGGGCATGATTGTCTTTGTCAATGATTCTTTGAATGCATGCCAGTTCCATGATGGGGTGTGTATTTGTTGATTGGTGACTAAGTGTGACTACCCCCTCAAGCGACGAATCGATGGGAGAATGACATTTATGAGAAAATTGACGAGGTGCTTGACCCAAGATGACTTGTGTAAGGGTGCCTTCAGATTCTTATCCGTGAACGTGTGTGCAATTTTTCGACATTTAGACCTATTTTTGGTGGGTGTTAACCCTTTTGGTGATGCTTTTTGGAGCTAAAATTGGCAGAAATCCATCCTCCCGTGGAGTGGTCCGGCTATGGTAGCCTTCTTAGGGAGTAGGATAGTGACAATTTGTAACCCCAATGTTTTTTTTGGATGCCAAGAATGTCAGGCACGAAGGCGCCTTCATTCGGCAATGTTATTACTTATTTTTGGGTGGGTTTTTGACCCTTTTGTTGACGCCGTTTGGGGATGAAATTCTTGAAAATTCGTCTTCCCGTGGAGCGGTCCAGCTATGGTAGCCTTCTGAGGGATGTCATTTGTGACCCCGACATCTATTTTGCATGCTCGGGATGTCAAGTGCCAAAGCACTCTCATCGGGCAAGTTTATTAGCTATTTTTGGTGCATTTTTGATGATATATACAGATTTTATTTTGTTTATGCGCATGTGATGATTTGATTTTATGCATGATGGTTGATGACTATGGATGTATGCATGTTAAGTTATAGTGCTGAATGCATATGTTGTTGATGAATACATATGTTTCCAATTTATATGATATGCAGATGGAATGGATGGATTGAATTTGTGATGTTTGGTAGTCGCACCATAGACTGTGCAGAACTTTATGGCTTTTTGTCCTAGGCGATTGCTGTGGTGAATAGCTTTGTAGGCATACATGTTTTTTTTTTTTTTTGACCAGGCTAAAATATATCAAGTTGGTTTCAAATGTAGTTAAGGTTTTTTGAGATTTAGATGTTTTAACTAACTAGCCATGACTGTACTTTATCTCACAAGACTTTTGAACAAGGCATGAATCGGACTTGTTTTGGACCAAGTTATTTCACATACCTGTGTGTGCAATTGGGTTCATTTATGTGGTATTTGTCAGGATACCGCCAGTGCTAGATAGGCTGTCAACCAAACCTATACTGAGGATCACCTAATTAGCTCCACTAACTCCTTTGTTGTATTTAGTCAGATTAATCTGCAGTGCTATCATAGGATACCATAAGCTAGCTCATCCACATGCAAACATTGATCTGCACACAAGTTAATGTGGCAGATATATCGTCATGCGGGAGGTTTACCACCAGTGACCAATAGGCTATCAACCAAACCCATATTGAGGTTTGCCTCATGACCTGTCGGAATGCTGAGAGTTCCAAGGATTCAAGTTCGACTCCCTTCTTTTCTTCAATTGTATTGGGATACTTGCTCTTTTGTAGTGATAAAAATCACTGTTTATTTTTGTATATATATATATATATATTTTGAGAAAGGGATTAGGATGTGGAGTGACAAGAATCACTATTGTTTGTGCCTTTTGATGTGTGCACTTTGGGATATCAAATTTTGGAGTTTTGACTTTTGCAAATTGTTCTGATGTTTTGCAATTTTTGTTTTTTTTTTTTGAGAACTTTTGGGATTCTTGGGGAATTGGGTAGGGAGGATGCTTGTCCTTTTGCCAAATCTCAGCATTCTTGGGGTCATTCGCACAGGGGGATGAGAAAGATAACCGTTTCACTTATGGTGACCTGGATTGCTTTGCAGGGTTCATCTTTCATTCACATAACTTGGGAATTTTGTTATATGTGTTCTAAATTGTGTTGGGATGCTACGTAACAGGGTGTGGTCCAAGTAGGATTCTACCTGTGTAAAATCTGTCTGACTTGGTACAATATGTGGCTAGACAGCAAATGACGGCTGAATGATGAAAAATCTTGATACATTAGGAACAACTGACTATGATGTGGAAGAATAATGTGAGTGACGGTTATAGGCGATGAGCTATTTGATAAAGCATAAAAATGTGGAAGATGATGGTTGCTTCCAAGTAATGACAGTCTATGGTGCTTTGACCTTTATGACCACAAATATGCACTGTATGGATGTGATGCTTAATGCAACTATATATTTTTGTATTTTTGAGGGATTGATGTTTGTGAGTATGAAAGAACTCTGTAATGTGATGACGATGTTGCGTATGCATGGAAATGAGATGCAACTTTTTGTTTATTTGTGATGATTTTATGGATTTTTTTTGAATTTTTCTTATTTTTGACCAAGCGATTATGGGGAATCCTTGGAGCCTTTTGGGTTGACCAAGAGATTATGGGAATCCTTGGAGCCTTTTGGATTTACCAAGCGATTATGGGAATCCTTGGAGCCTTTTGGGTTGACCAAGCCATTATGGGAATCCTTGGAGCCTTTTGGGTTGACCAAGCGATTATGGGAATCCTTGGAGCTTTTTGGGTTGACCAAGCGATTATGGGAATCCTTGGAGCTTTTTGGGTTGACCAAGCAATTATGGGAATCCTTGGAGCGTTTTGGGTTGACCAAGCGATTATGGGAATCCTTGGAGCATTTTGGGTTGACCAAGTGATTATGGGAATCCTTGGAGTGTTTTGGGTTGACCAAGCGATTATGGGAATCCTTGGAGCATTTTGGGTTGACCAAGTGATTATGGGAATCCTTGGGGCTTTTTGGGTTGAACCAGCGATTATGGGAATCCTTGGGGCTTTTTGGGATTGACCAAGCGATTGTAGGAATCCTTAGGGATTTTTGGGTTGACCAAGCGATTATGGGAATCCTTGGAGCATTTTGGGTTGACCAAGCGATTATGGGAATCCTTGGAGCATTTTGGGATTGACTGCTTTAGATATGGAATGGTCGTAAATGACTAATGTTCAAGGGTTCTAGTTCCTTGATTATGTCAAGAGAGGCTAGCCGGTATGTTCCAAGTCCTATTTTGCTATCAATTACATAGGAACCTAACCAATTTGCCGCAAACTTGTCCCTTAAATGGGATGACAAACTAGAGTTCTGTTGGTTTTCCTTTAAGACCAAGTCACCGATCCGAAAGTCCCTTAGGTGAAATTTCATGTTGTATGCTTTCTTAAGTCACTCTTGATAGATACGTAAATGCTCGAGAGGATTAACGCGTCATTCATCAAGCAATGTAAGCTGGTCTAACCAGGCCTGCCATTGTATCGCTCCAAATTTTTTGCATCCTTACCTTCAGGCTATAGGATCCATGCCCGGAAGGAGGATGGGAAAAGGATGGCATGGTACCTCGGACTGAGAGGCCTTGCGAAGGTCTCACCTCTCGGGGGAGGTGTATTATGGTGATTTTTTGACGGATGGTGGGTTCACCAGGAAACGTTTGAATGGCAGTTTCCACGCCTAGGTTGGGAATGTGTTTAATATGTTTAGTTTTATCTTTAAAAATTCGAGTCCTAGGTTTGGCCAAATGAATCTAAGTTGTTCTATTATGAAAATGCAAACTAAATGAAATACAGAAAGCAGATTTTAAACAAAAAATAGAGAGAAAAAGCTAAATTACAGAGCCATACCTCATCCGGATGTCTGATGGAAATTCTGATGTTTGAAGCAGTCCAGATCATCTGGAATTTGATAGGATCGTCTTCGACCTGCAGGATCGTCTGAGATCTGACGAATTCGTCAAACGAATTCGTCAGAGACCTGCAAACAGAGAAATAGACACAAAATACAAAAAATACAATAATGCTAATAGAGGATAAAGATGTAAAATGACAATAAAGATGTTAACAGACAATCCTAAATAGGAATGCAAGTAAATTATGATGTTTTAATAGTTAATCATGATTTCATTATGCAATTAGACTACATGGGTGAACTCCAAGATGTAGAATAGTAGAAAATAATAAATAAACTGACTAGATGCAGAATAAAATTGTAGATGAGAAGAGAAAAATGCAAACTCTGGGCACTGATTGCCCCCATTGCAGACTACAGTCGAGATCGTATTGAATCGATGCAAAATCATCTCGAATTGAACAGGATCATCCACGACGAACTGAGCTTGCTCCGGCTGAAAAATACTAAGGTTCCTGCAACAAAATTTGGATAGGACTAGTGTAGATAGTAATTTGGGATGTTTCAATGCGTATAAAGTCAAGTTATGGGAAATATCAACCAGGGGTAGGTTAAGGGGAGGGCCTAAGTTTAAATAGGCTTAGGAGGGAGGTTAGAAGGTTGGAGATCATCCCAATTTGGGAGATCTCCAACGGGGAGGGTCTCTAACGGTGCAGACACGCTTTTGCTCGGATTAGAGATGCCGTTGGAATAGAGGCTAATTGAGAAAAATCAGTTTTGGGACAAGATCATCTGGACGTCCTAGTCCAGATGAAATTGTCCGATCTGAGGCGATATCGTCTGATCGGCGACGATATCATCAAACGATAAAAAACAACTCTAAAAATGGTGCGGGAAAGGAGGAAACGGGTTAAACGACGGTTTGGGAGCGGTTTTGGGGGTTAAAATTTGAATTTAAATATTTACTAGAGTAATTGTAATTATTTAAGGTTTTACTGTGCCAATTTTAGGGTGCTACATTTTGCCCCCTCTTTAGCAAATTTTTTGAAGAAAATACGTTAAAGATGAGTTCTTCTCGATCTACGAGAAAGCAAAAATTTATTCCCATTTTTAGGTGACGATTCTAGGTCGAATCGTACGACAACTTACTATGGTGCCCCCTCCGTGTTTTTACCCAAATCGAACGTTTGAGGTAAAAACATGAAAAAGCAAAATTTTAAAATGTTTTTAATTGTTTTTGAATAAAATTAAGAAAAATAGGGTAAAACCCTAATTCATTTGTTACTATTCATTTTCCTAGTTTTTAGAGCTCTGGAGACAAGATGGTCGAGACAGCGCACAGATCAACAGAGGTCCGGTGCGGGCTACGGGTAAGGGTCTAAACTAGATTTAGAATGCTTAATTTTAGAATTTCATGCTTTGTAGATTAAATTTGATTGATTTTTGAGCATCACGACCATTTTTGGGCCATCGACGTCATCGAGACAAAATCATCTCGATTTCATCGAAATCATCTCGATATCGTCGATTTCATCAAAGGGCGAAATCGGTGATAGGGGGACGATTTCGTCAAAAAGGGGACGATTTCGTCAAAAAGGGGACGATTTCGACTGGCAAAATCGGAGACGAATTTGCTCAAATTTGGGACGATATCGTCCAATAGTGGACGATATCATCATTTATGAAATTGAACTTATTTTGACTTGCATTTTTAATTAATGATTTATTAATGATTTTTATTGTTGATTTTGTTTATGTTGCAGAGAGGATTACTAAAGAGCAGAGAATGGAAATATGGCGGGTTGAGGGATGACTTGGCCACCCTATCTCAGGCAGAGCGAGATCAGCTGGCTCAGGTTAGCTTGCAGCATGTGGCAAAGATGCCATAGGTTTCTATAGATATGGGGCTATTGACAACCCTAGCAGAGAGGTGGTATCCGGGTTCTTCATGTTTTCGGTTACCGACAGGGGAGATGACTCCCACACTGGAGGATGTATGGAGGATTTTGAGGATCCCCATACAAGGATGGTTGATCACTCCCATGGCCAATCAAGGCCACACGATGATGCGACTATGTGGCGATCCAAGCTTCACCCTAGAGAAGGGTGGAGTGAACATCGAGTCACTGCGCCAGATGCCTAGGGCATCTAGACTCACATGGGTTTTGGCTGGGGTGGTAGGTGGACTTTTGTTGTGCCACCAAAGCGGATGCAGGGTACCATGGGTACTGACAGATGTGGTCTACGACATGAGAGACCATGGATATAGGTTTCCTTGGGGGAGCTTTGTACTCTACCGGTTGTATAGGATCCTTCATGGGGTCGTATACAAGGGCGATCGATGTCTGGTTATGACATCACTACTACAGGTTTGGTGCTGGGAGCACATTGCAATGCGGAGGCCGGTAGGGCTCCCACTGATAGGGATTGACGAGGAGAGGCCCCGAGTTTTCTACTGGTGGCTCTAGAGAGGGGCACAATGACGGATAGATCTTCCAGCATCCCGAAGACTACTTGACGACCTCATCTCTGACCAGATCACCTGGAGGCCTTGGAGAGATCATCCAGGGTGGGCTGAGGATGGACAAGAGCTGGCTCGCATCAGACGAGTCTACTGGCTGAGGATGGAGAGGGGAGAGGTGGAGCTCCACCGGTATGACCAAGTTTTGAGGCGTTCGGTCTACAGCAGGGGATTCCATCTCTGAGAGACTACGAGTTTTCTCGGACTGTCCAGGATAACACTACAGTTAGCAGGGCTCCAGATATGCAACGATTCTGGAGTCAAGACGCAGATGATGCCCCCATTCAGCCAGTGGATGGGGATGACATTGGGGTATCCGATGGCTACAATGCCTGGTACATAGGCATCCGCCCTCCTCGGATGATGAGGGCTTAGGGTCCGATTCATGCAATTGTGCATCGAATGGGGAGGCGATGCCAGGCAGCCATTTAGGCAGCACAAGGTCACGCTAAGAGAGAGCAGAGGAGGCCACAGGCTCAGCAGAGGCCACGGTAGTGGGAGAGGAGGGAGGAGAGACCCCCTTCTCCACAGAGAGAGAGGTCACCATCACCCGATAAGGGCAAGGGTGTTGACATTGGGGAGAGCAGCGAGACAGTGACTCTCCGAGCTGAGGTTGCCCACCTACGGGCTCAGGTGCAGACATTGTAGGATGAGGCTACACGACTTAGAGCTCGGGGCGGAGGAGTGAGCACTCAGGATTTAGCACGCGCTATTGCCCAGGTTACATTCTATCAGGCTCTATATTACCAGGCGGTGCCAGCAGAGTAGAGGGTGCCATTACCAGCTCATATTGCAGAGCCTGTCATGATGGGGTCATCTAGGACATCATCACGATCGACATCCAGGACTCATGGCACCACACGGACTACGATGGGGCCACCTCCTCCACCTCAGGGTGGGGGAGGAGATGAGGCTGAGAGCTCGAGGAGTTCTCGAGGCGAGGCTACTGCACTACACGAGATTGTATATTTGATTGAGAGGATTGAGTATGCCAAGATGTAGATTGTGGCATACCAATCTATTTTTGATATGATGTACATATATTTGATATATATATATGATGAGATATTTTTTGATCATATGACTTGTCTTATGCATTTGTATGATGCTTTTAATGTTTTGGTGTGATTGATTTGATGATTCATGTAATTATGTCATTGAAAAATATTATGGTTTAAATGTCATGCTTTAAAAATTTAAATGAAATAATCTGATGTAACAAATTGGTTGTTGTGATGATAATTTGATAAAAAATAAAAGGGACTTTTAACAATAATTTCAAAGGACATTGTCGCTGTTATAGACCATTTCATGGAGTCGCCGCTCACTCGGTCGTCAAGCTAATCCCAGTATAGAAATATTGTTAAAAGTAAAAGAGTGCTTAAGAGACTTGTCTTAAGACTTTGGTGTGATGATGCAAATGATGATGATGATGATTTTGTTTTCAGACTTTTCATGAAAATATTATGCATGAAATATTTTAAAATGATTTTTGCTAGGCATAAATTCCTAAGTGTGATAAAATGTTGAATAATTTCTTAGAAATTATACCATGGTTGCAAATTTACATATTGACATAATGACATGAAATAGTGATAGGTGTTTGTTTGTTTTAAAGCATAATTGTATAACATAATGATTTAAGTCATATGGTTTTTATGATTTTTAAATAAATGGGGAATAAAAATTGATACAATGGTTTGCGCTAGGCATAGAATATTTAGGTATAGACTTATACCATCATCGCGAAAATCAAAGAAGAAAATAGATTGTTTTATTGCATGGTTGATTTTTAATTTTTTAAAATAGTCATAAAATATGAAGATGAGGACTTGCGCTAGTCATAAAATTCCAATTTTAGTTTTGGAACTATACCATCATCGCGAAAGTCAAAAAAAAAAAAAAAAATATATATATATATATATATATATATATATGTGTGTGTGTGTGTGTGTGTGTGTTTTGATTGTATGATTTGAAAGAAATTTGGATTTTTGATTATGTATGTAGTTGTCTTTATACTAAACAACTGTACTTTAAAAAAAAATGAATTTATTCCAAACGGTGTGCAAAAAAAATATTTCAAAGTATCTTAAAGACAAAAGTTAGATTTATAAGGAATCCCATGTGCATATGTGAGTTCATTTCCAATCTTGATTTATCATAATGATACACAAAATCTCTCAAATACAAAATGTGTGTGCAATTGCATTGTTCATTTACCAGTTTGAGCAAGATACTATGATACAAGTGATTTGAATGAACCAAATAAGTGTTCATTAACCATGATTTAGATGCATATAACCACACCGAGACTACTATGTAAGTCGGATTATCAAGAGCTAGCTAATCCATAAGCGAGACATACGTCTTTACAAAAGAAGGTCGCTAATGTGACAGACATATCGCCATGCTAGGAGTTACCCAAGGCCAAGCGGGTTGGGCACAAACCACCTGTTATGGGGCTTACCTCACAGTTTTTGAATAATTGAGAATTCCAAGGATTCAAGCTCATCAACCCTTCTTTTCTTTTCAAGGGGTAGGGAGAGGGATTTTATTGCTTTTGCTTTTGCTTTCTTTTGCTTTTTTTTGTATTTTTGTATGATTTTTGAGATAATGCTTGAAACATTGCTGTAATGATATAAAATAATATTTTTCTTTTTCTCTTTTTCTTGAACTTTGCTTTTCTTCCTATGCTAGGGATACTTGCTCGGATTAGCTGTAGAGCAAGGGATTTTTATTCGGGTAGGGGTGAGCTTGTCCTTTTGCCAATTCTCAAAGATTCTAGACCATGTGCATGATAGGATAGCAGGGGAAACTTTTCGCTCAAGAAACCACTTCTACTATGTAGCATAGCATGGACATTACAAATATAATCATTTTATTGTGAAAGGATGTGCTTGGTTTAAGTAAATAACAAGATCAATTCTCTATGCTCAAACTTTATTTAATTGAATTTTGTGGACTTTGATATAAGAGAGATTAGTAATCATGCCAGATAAAAATCAAGATATTTATTTTGTGTTTGTGAAAGTGAGGGATTCCAAATAAATGCTAATTTATCCAAAATAATTTGAAATATATAACTGCAACATTTGTAAGAAGAAATATATACAAATACTTTTTGGAGAAGTTTGAGAATGTTGACTCTCTCTTTCTTCTTTATTTTGTTTTGGTTTTGAAAGAGTCAAGAATATTGCTGTTTTTATTTTTATTATTTTTGTTTTTTTTTGTTTTTGTGTAAATAGTTTGATATATTTGTAAAATAAGACAACATGCAAAATATGTACAAATGATGAAATGACCAAATTTTATGCGTAATATCGCTTAAGATGCATAATATTCATAGGTTCTTTTAAATCTTTACCATCTAAGGTAGCTAATTTGTATGCTCCCGATTCAAATTTAGCAGTGATAATGTATGGTCCAAGCCAGTTGGGCTCAAATTTACCTTTAAGGTCTTTAGTTGCATTAGTATTTTTTTGATTTTCTTTTAAAACAAGGTCGCCAATCTCAAAGGATCGATGACAAACTTTTTTAGCATATGATATTTTAAGCTTGTTTTGGTAGGCACAGAGATGCTCCAAAGCATTGATGCATTTTTCATCTAGGAGTTCCAGCTGACTGAGTCTGCCAGCTCGATATTCATCTCCTACTTCGGTATCTTGAAGTAGTAGATCCAAAGAAGGAACTTCTAATTCAAAGGGAAAAACGGCTTCAACACCATAAACCAAAACAAAAGGTGAAGTTCCAATGGGAGTTCGAACACTAGTTCGATAGGCCCACAAGGCTGGATATAATTGAATGTGCCAGTCGCGGCTAGATTTATTGACCAATATTTTGAGAATTTTGATTAAGGTTTTGTTAGATGCTTCTGCTTGACCATTACCCTGGGGATAATAAGGAGTGGACCAGCGATGTTGAATCTTATATTTTTGGCATAATTTCTTGACATCTTTATTTTTGAAACAAGTTCCATTATCAGAGATGAGATTTGCAGGAATTCCGAACCTACAAATGATTTGATTAAAAATAAATTTAGAAACTTGTGTGCCGGTGCGGGAAGCTAAAGGCATAGCTTCAACCCACTTCGTGAAATACTGAGTGGCGGTTATGATGAATTTGTGTCCATCGGATGACATAGGATTGATTTTGCCAATAATGTCTAAGCCCCATTTTGAAAAGGGCCAAGGAGATGAAATAGCTTACAGCTCTTGTGCAGGGGCATGGACAAGGTCAGCATGTTTTGGCACTTGTTGCAATGGCGCACATACTCATGTGCATCATTTTCCATGGTAGGCCAAAAGTATCCTATCCTAAGGAGCTTTTTAGCAATGACACTACCACTGAAGTGTCCTCCACAAGATCCATCGTGGGCTTCACTCAAGGCTGATTTGGATTCTTCTAAATTCAAACATCTTAATAGGATACCTTCAAAAGATCTCCTATATAAAGTATTGCCAATGATTACAAATCGACTTGCGCGTCGACGTAATAACCGATGCTGGTTTCTATTAGAATTGGCAGGGAAAGTCCCATTTTGGAGAAAATCAATTATATTCATATACCAAGGATCAGGAGTAGTTTCATTGATTAGAAACACATCCAAAGGTTCTAAGCATGACTTATTTGAAGCGAGGTTCCTAGAGTCGACGAATAATGATGGTGGCATATTTATCATCTAACTCCAAGGGCAGAAGAGATGCAGTTGCGGCCATAGCGTCAGTCGCATGGTTGCTAGTTCGAGGAATAGCTTCCAAGGAAACTTGATCAAATAGAGACATTAATTGTAAAACATAGGCTTTATATGGGTGCATTTTATCATCTCTGGTCTGATAAACTTCATTAATTTGGTTTATAACAAGTTGAGAATCACCAAAAACTAATAGATGTTTAATTTTTAGCACCAAGGCAGCTCGTAATCCGAGGATTAGAGCTTCATATTAAGCAGTATTATTGGTGCAAGCAAATGTTAATTTGAAGGACAGAGGAATGATGTGTTTTTGTGGGGATATTAAAATAATACCCGCACCAGCCCCACTCATGCATCGGGCTCCATCAAAGTATAAGGACCATTGTTCAATATGGTCTGCCTCTAATTGAAGGCATTCATCAGGAAACTCAATGATGAGGGGATGGGTAGACTCTAAGGGTGCAGCAACTAATTGATCTGCTATGATTTGACCCTTAAAAGACTTCTGTCCTATGAATGTGAGGTCAAACTCGCTTAGAGCAAGAACCCACTTGGCTGTATGACCCGATAAATAAGGTCGACTCATGAGATACCTCAAGGGATCATATTTAGCAATGACATAGGTTTTCTGACTAAGCATATAATGGCATAATTTTTGCATAGAAAACACGACTGCTAGACATAGTTTTTCTAACGTTGTGTAGTGGGTTTCATAACTGATGAAGGTTCGGCTAATATAATAATTAGCACGTTCTCTCTTTGCATCATCAAGCTGAGCTAACATAGCTCCTAAGGCAAAATCTGAAGCTGAAATATACAGGAGAAATGGGCGATCAGGTCTAGGTGGAGAAAGCACCGGTGGGGTAAGGAGGTATTGTTTGAGAAGTTCAAAAGCTTCTTTACATTCGTCATCCCAATTAAAAGGGACATCCTTCTTAAGGAGCTTAAGAAAGGGACCGGTTTTGTCCGCCAACTTATCGATGAAGCGACGGATAGCTTGAAGTTTACCTTGTAAACTTCGTAACTCAGATATATTGGTAGGTGCGGGCATATCAGTGATAGCCGCAATCTTGAGAGGGTCAATTTTGATACCACGTAAAGAAACTAAAACCCCTAATAGTTTACCGGACTTAACTCCAAATATGCATTTGGCTGGATTTAATCGAATAAGATATTCTCTTAATCGATTAAAAACTTTTCTCAAATCATCTAAATGGTTATCTTCATTAATAGAGTGAGCTATAATATCATCTACATAATCATGTAGGATATCATGCATCATATCATGAAAAATATAAGTCATAGCTCGTTGATAGGTTGCGCCTGCGTTCTTTAAGCCGAATGGCATAACTTTCCAGCAAAAGGTACCCCAGGGGGTAATAAAGGCTGTTTTAGCCTGATCTTCAGGAGCTATCCTGATCTGATTATAACTAGAGAATCCATCCATTAAGGACATCATCCCACTCCCGGTAGTAAAGTCAATGATTTGATCCATGTTTGGAAGAGGAAAATCATCTTTAGGGCATGCAACGTTAATATCTCTAAAATCTGTGCAAACCCTAACTTTGGTGGCTTCTTTCTTGGTGACTGGAACTACATTTGAGATCCATTCAGCATAATCAATAGCTTGTATAAAAACAACATTCAGGAGTTTTTCTAACTCCCCTTTGACTAGCAGGGCCACTTTGGGATGCATTTTTCTAAGTTTTTGTTTAACAGGTTTAGCATCCGGATGGACTACTAGATGATGCATGACTACGGAAGGGTCCAGGCCTGGCATATCTTCGTATGTCCAAGCGAAGACATCTTCATATTCTTTAAGGAATGCAATGTATTGCTCTTGTTTTTCTTGACTTAATTCTGACCCAATATTGATTATGTGAGGATTATCCTCAGTTCCAATGTTAACTTTAATGACGTTTTCGACCTCCATGTGTAGATCTCTTTCAAAATTAGGTGGGGCGGGTGAGACGCCCAATTCTTGTAATTATTTTAAGGTTAAGTTGGATAATTCATCTTGAGGATTAGTGGCCTCAAGTTGGGCTATAGTTGGTATAGAACCATCAAAATAAAACCCATTGTGTAAAATCTCTTCAACGGAGACATCGTGGAAGATATCTCCTTCCAACTCCTCATCGGAGTCAGCAATCATTTCAGGGTAAGCTATGGATAGCATGTTACATGTAAATGGCTGATTTTTTAGAGGCAAATCATCATGCCTATCCAAATAATCTTGATAACATATGAGTTGATCATCATCTTCAAAAGGGAAGGGTTGACCCTTACTAGGAAATAGGCCCACACCACAGCGGGCAAGCCACGGTTCTACCTCGAAAGGTTCTTTCATGCCATTTTGGAAAGGTCCTAAGCCTTTCCCTTTATATCCCATTTTAAGCATTATAGGTTTAGCTTTAATATACTCATTAGTAAAATAGCAGCGAGCATATCCATCATGATGAGTTTTGACATTTCGAGGTATTCTTCCCCAGTCATATCCTTTATAAATGAAGGCACAACTCCCGACTTGGTAAGTACTTCCCATGGGTTGTGGGAGGCCCAAAGTATGAGGAGATGGCGGCAAGTTATTTAAAAGAATTGAATCTTGCATGAAAGCATTTGTTTTTTTTGATATTAAGATTGTGGATAAATCTGGTAAAAGTTCATCAGAAAGAGCATAAGATGTAGAAGGATCATTCCCTATATCTTTAGATGTGGAAGGTATGATAGATGTAGATAAAGTGGAAGTGTTAATGAATGGGTCTATAGGTTTTGAAATTATAGGGATAGAACATGAAGGATTGGTTGTGGATTGAAGATCTTTTTGAGGTTCTAGAGTGGTTTGTTTAGAAGATTGTTGATCTATATATGAGGGTGAAACGAATGGAGGAGAAATAGGTGAAGCTATGGGTGTGTGTTTCATAGTTTTAGATGAAAAATAAGAATTAGGATGTGTGGATGACAGAGCAGGGAAAAATTGAACTCCAACAGGTTCTGCCAAAGCACACATATCAAAGGGTCTAGGATCACCATGGATAGTGACCAACTGATTTTTAAATTTGAATTTAACACATTGGTGTAAAGTGGATGGGACAGCCCGCATTGCATTGATCCAAGGATGACCCAAGAGTATATTGTACGATGCGGGGCAATGTACAATAAACACGGTCGTATCTAAGGTTCTAGGACCAACTTGCAATGGGATGGTAATAACTCCACATGTTTCTTGTGTTTCATCATTGAAAGCTTTTATAATCATGTCAGTTTTCTTCATTTCATCACTTCTAAAGCCAAATCATTGGTAGAAGTCAAAAGTACAAATGTTTAGAGATGAACCATTATCAATCAGGACTCTTTTAACAACTACATCTCCAATTAGGGTAGTAATATATAATGGATTATCCTTATGTAAACTGTGTTGTGGGATATCTTTATCCCGAAAGTCAATACAATCAACTTCTCGAGTGATGATAGTATTGGCCATGGCTTTAGGTTGAATATTTTGAGGTACCATCATTTGGCTTAATGTAAGCATCAACTCATCCCTATGGGTAGGAGAAGATCTTAATAAATCCAAAAGGGAAATTCTGGCTGTAGTATTGGATAATTGCTCATTAATATTGTAAGGGGGTTTAGGTTGAACATTGGAAGCATGATTCCCTTTATTGGGATTTTTCAAAACAAATGGAGCTGGTCCATCATTCTGGTTTGGTTCTTGTTGAGAATTTTGAGCCTTTTGTCGGGTAACGACTCCAATGGTACCTACAATGTTATATTGAAGACGCTGAACTGGTCTCGGTTGAGCGTTTATGGCTTGTTCATTAGGGAGGAATTGATTAGAAGAGGGTCGAGTAGTAACTCTTCTAGGAAATGGTTCTTCTGGAACCATAGCATCTGTGATGGGTTGAATAGGATCTGATTCATTTTCAGAACTATTCGATTGGTTTGAAGTGATGTCTATTTCACTTTCGAGTATCCGATTCTATATCACTAGGATCGGGAGTTTGAGAATTATGTAGGGGCCTGGTTGTGACCATGGATAAAGTTGTGTCAAATTTTTGTAAATCATGATTAGGTAAATGTCCGCTAATAGTCCCTACATATCGGGTAGGAGGGGGAACATTATGATGTTCGATTTTATTGGCCACCTCTTTACCATGTCTTGGTAAAGGATGTTGAAATATGTCTAATGATTGATTAGCATTTTGATTTTGATTTTGGGGAATGTTCTTTTGAGGATTATTAGGAGCATTTTGTTTAGGTTGGAAGGCTTGCACCTCCATTTCATTATTATCAATCAGATCTTGTATTTTATGTTTCAACCTTTTACAAGCATTGGTAGAGTGTCCAGGTCCTCTATGGAAATCACGAGTGTAAGTCGACTCTGTATCCGGGTATGGTTGGATCAGGTTCTCGGATAGCTGGTAATTGGATCAAACCTCTTTCGAGTAATTGAGGTAAAATAGTTGATAATGGTTGATTCAATCTAGTAAATTCTCGAGGAGGTTTATCAAGAGGTTTCAATATAAATTTTTCTATTGTCTTCGTTGCATTGATATTAGCAACATTTCTACTGTCAGTGACTCCGTCACCTACAACTTGTTTGTTTTTATATTGATTTTTGGAGGTTTTCTCATCATCCTTCTTCCTAAGTTGGCCTCTCCTAATGAGGGCATCTTCTACTCTTCGAGCTAAATCTATAGCTTGATCGAAGGTAGTTAAAGTAGCAGTTGATAACTCATAGGAAATTTGTTCTTGCAAATTATTGATAAAAATGTCCAACATTTCCCTATAAGGTAGCACAAAGTGCAGTTTTCCTGTCAACTACCTCCATCTAGCTAAGAAATCAGCAAAACATTCATCTTTGTCTTGTTTTAAGTTGTATAAATATTTAATGGTTACATGCCTCTCGATGTAGGCACTAAATTGATGGACAAAAGATTCAACTGTTTCTTCAAAGTTTCTCAAAGAATGAGTGGGTAATTGATAGTACCACTCTAATTCCATTCCACCTAAGCTTTTCGGGAATATTTTTAGTAATAGCAAGTCATCATGTGATATATCATGACATGCTATCCTAAACATGCGAAGATGCTCTATGGGATCTTCGGTTCCTTTATATATAGGCGGGATGGGCATGGGAAAATGCTTAGGGTACGGTTGTGCTACAACTATGGGATCCAAAGGTTGACTACATATCTCTCGATAATTGTACGAGGGACGGTAGGGATCTATCTGGTCCATGCGGGAAGCTAACTGCTTCACCATGGCTTCCAGATTACTAGTTTGCCCACCATATTGGTCCGGTAGGGCATTAATATGAGATTTGTGAACATATGGAGGGACATGAAGATTAGATGCTATGTTGCTATTGTGTAAATTGTTGGTAGGAAAGGTGTTATGAAGAAATTTTGAAGTTGTATTATGTTGTATTCCAGATTGTTGAAAATTGGTGTTTGGCTTCATTTTAGGTTTTTGTTTACTTGAAGCATATTGATCAATAGTTTGGCGAAGTAAAGCAGTGAAGGAAGTTTTCTTTTGTGTGGGCATGATTTTAGGCTCAATAACAGGTTCCTTAGGAGGTTGGGTAACCTGTTGTTTTTGCATGTTCTGAATCATAGTGACCATATCTCTATTGGATGGTCCAGCCTTATCACTTTCTTGATCAATAAAAGACAAGGGATTAGTGTGCACATCAAACATATGTTCCATGGCTGCTTGAGTGTCACTAATTTGCCCTTTATCAATACGAATTGCCATATTAAGAGCGCCAATGTTATTATTGAAAAATTTCCAAAAATGATCTAAGTTATCAAAAGCAATAGTTCCATCTGGAGCTACTCTAGGGGATGAGGATCCATCCTCTTTAACATTTTCTTCTTGTTCATCTATAGCAAGCTCATCGTCTTGCTGGTCTAGAGTTTCTTCTTCCGGGATTGGATCCTCAGGAAGGACATTTGGGTTTCTTGTTTTGTCTCCTAACCAATCTTCTTCTTCTCCTTCAGTTTGTTTACCATTCCTAAGTTTAGGCATTGTGCTTAACTTAGATTTCAAGAAAATATATATATATATATATATATTTATATATATATATATGCAACAAGCTTAAGAGGTATATATTAATTATATACCTACTACAATATTTAAAATGAAATGTTTTGGTTTTTGTTATGTTTTTTAGTTTTTCTTGTTTTTGTAATAATATTGTAAAGATAACAAACAACACAATAAATGCAAGAAATAATACTGAAAGCAATGATCTAGTTTTCTATAAATAATTTATAAATGTCATTAATGGGCTCAAGTTCTTCAGGAGTCATGAAGTGTTCTTCTTCAAATTGGAAATTTTCTTTCAAGAATTTAATGAAAAGGGCTATAGAAATACCATGTATTTCAGATTCTGGTTGATAATAATAATTCTCATGACAATATTCACGATACAACATAGCTCTAGGAGTTTTGTTCCATCTTCTTCTAATCATAAGATCAGTTTCTTGGGATTCTATATGAACTAGAAATTGGCGTACCATAGCTGTGTTCTTGAGGTATTCCTCGAAAGTGAAAATTTTTGAAGACACAAGAGCTCTCCTATAAGCTAACCATCTATGGCAGGCTCTCTGAAGTTCATGATAAAAGACGAGTTGATGAGGATCCAGGATTCTATCTAGGACAAGCCTCTTGATTTGTTTAAGTTTTGTTGACCTAGATGAAATGACACTTAGTCTTCTATCAAGTTCGTCCCACAAAAGTTGATTTCTATCTGTTTCAGGCACACTAAGCACAAAATTGATTTCTATGGCTGCTAATTGGTTTTCGACATTTATAGTAACTGCTAATCTTTTCTTAGGAGCTACCATCTAAACATGATATGCAACTTATTAGTTTTAAATGATTTTAAATGCATCTATGTTTTTGTTTTTTTATTTTTTTTTTTGTTTTCAAAAGGTTTTAAATGCATTCACGTCGGGTTCACCAAAATGTATCGCTCCAATTTTTTCGCATCCTTACCTTCAGGCTATAGGATCCGTGCCTGGAAGGAGGATGGGAAAAGGATGGCACGGTACCTCGAACTAAGAGGCCTTGCGAAGGTCCCGCCTCTCGGGGGAGGTGTATTATGGTGATTTTTTGACAGATGGTGGGTCCACAAGGAAACGTTTGAATGGCAGTTTCCACGCCTAGGTTGGGAATGTGTTTAATATGTTCAGTTTTATATTTAAACATTCGAGTCCTAGGTTTGGCCAAATGAATCTAAGTTGTTCTATTATGAAAATGCAAACTAAATGAAATACAGAAAGCAAATTTTAAACAGAAAATAGAGAGAAAAAGCTAAATTACAGAGCCATACCTGATCTAGATGTCTGATGGAAATTTTGATGTTTGAAGCAGTCCAGATCATCTAGAATTTGACAGGATCATCTCCAACCTGCAGGATCATCTGAGATCTGACGAATTCGTCAGAGACCTGCAAACAGAGAAATAGACACAAAATACAAAAAATACAGCAATGCTAATAGAGGATAAAGATGTAAAATGGCAATAAAGATGTTAACAGATAATCCTAAATAGAAATGCAAGTAAATTACGATGTTTTAATAGTTAATCATGATTTCATTATGCAATTAGACTACATGGGTGAACTCCAAGATGCGAGAATAGCAGAAAATAATAAATAAACTGACTAGATGCAGAATAAAACAGTAGATGAGAAGAGAAAAATGCAAACTCTGGGCACTGATTGCCCCCAATGCAGACTGCAATCGAGATCATCTTGAATCGATGCAAAATCATCTCGAATTGAATAGGATCGTCCACGACGAACTAAGCTTGCTCCGGCTGAAAAATACTAAGGTTCCTGCAACAAAATTTGGATAGGACTAGTGCAGATAGTAATTTGGGATGTTTCAATGCGTATAAAGTCAAGTTACAGGAAATATCAGCTAGGGGTAGGTTAAGGGGAGGGCCTAAGTTTAAATAGGCTTAGGAGGGAGGTTAGAAGGTTGGAGATCATCCCAATTTGGGAGATCTCCAATAGGGAGGGTCTCTAACGATGCAGACACGCTTCTGCTGGATTAGAGACGCCATTGGAACAGAGGCTAATTGAGAAAAAATATTTTTGGGACAAGATCGTCTGGACGTCCTAGTCCAGATGAAATCGTTCGATCTGAGGCGATATCGTCTGATCGGTGACGATATCGTCAAACGGTCAAAACAAAATCTAAAAATGGCATGGGAAAGGAGGAAATGGGTTAAACGACGGTTTGGGAGCGATTTTGGGGGTTAAAATTTGAATTTAAATATTTACTAGAGTAATTGTAATTATTTAAGGTTTTACTGTGCCAATTTTAGGGTGCTACAACCAAGCAGTGTCATCATCGATGAACTCTTGCATTGATATGCGCAGGGAGGGAATCTCCAACTCGAGAGGCATGACTACCTCGGAGCCATACATGAGCGAAAACGGAGTTGCCCCAGTGGGCGTCCGAATGCTAGTGCGATAAGCCCACAGGGCAAGTGGGATCTGAATGTGCCAATCCTTATGACTTTCTGCGATTGTCTTTTTAAGGATAGCAACTAGCATTTTGTTTGATGCCTCTGCTTGCCCATTTGCCTGCGAATAATAGGGTGTCAAAAAATTGTGCTGAATTTTATACTTTGTGGTCAAAGCACACACATCTTTATTCTTGAACGACGTCCCATTATCCGAGATTATCTTGGATGGAATACCAAAATGACATATGATGTTATGCAAAATGAACTCCATAATGCGGGGTCCAGTTGTAGAGGTTAGCGAAACCACTTCCACCCACTTGGTGAAGTACTCTGTGGCCATTATGATAAACATGTGATGACCGGATGATGCAGGGGGGATCTTTTCGATGAGATCTAGGCCCCATTGCAAAAAATGCCAAGCCGATTGGATTGGCTGCAAGGCCTGGGAAGGTACATGTGTCAAATTGGCATGATGTTGACACTTCACATACTTTTGCACATATGCACAACAATATCGCTCTAAAGATGGCCAATAATAGCCCATGCAAAGAATGCGCTTGGCGATGGCCATACCACTGAAGTGGCCATTGCATGTACCATCGTGTGCTTGAGCGATCGCCCAAGTGGACTCTTGCTAGTCCAAACATCGAAGGAGGATCCCTTCATAGCTACGACAGTACAAGATGTCTCCTAATAAGACATACTTTGCCGCTCTCTACTTGAGTGCTCGTTTTGTGGCATGCATCAATCCAAGTGGGAGATTACCTAACTTGAGGTAGTCCCTGATGGAGGAATACCATTCCTGCTAATCAGAAGCCTTGATGGTATGAACAACCAGTCCCTATTGAAGTTCATCCCTAGCAAAAGCTAAGTGGGAGAAACTTACAAGAATAACGTTGTATTGCTATTAAGGGGAGTAGGGGAGAACAAGGACCCCCAGTTGGCATGTTTCAGATGATCGTGGATTCAAGAGAACCGATCCATGGATGGCTCAATCTGGATCAAGTGGATTCCTGGCGTTAAATCAGAGCTTGCTCGCTCCATCGTTGATTGTGATAGTGTTTTGAATTGAATGGTTGTCATATCACCAGAAAGGTCTTGCGATATTAACGACCCCAAAGAGGCCATAGTGTTTGCAAAATGGTTCGATGACCGAGGGAGTGCCTCGATGTCGTACCATTCAAGATTTGCCAGGAATTTGTCCATGAGGGCTTTGTAGGTCTGTATAACTGGAAATTTGCATTGGAATACCCATTTGACTTGATTGATGATTAACAACGAATCACCAAAGATGTTCAATCATTTAATGTTCATGGTGATTGTTGTATGAAGACCTATGAGCAAGGCTTCATACTCTGCATTATTGTTGGTGTATGGGAAATTTAATTTAAATGACAGGGGCATAGGAGCGCCTTGCGGTGTGAAGAATACTATTCCCATGCCACCACCTTGCTCACATTTAGAACCATCAAAAAATAGGGTTATGTCGGCCTGTGACTCAGGCTCGTTAGAATCTAGTGATTCTGAGACATGGAAGACCCCATCATCAGGTAGTTCTATGACCAGAGGCTGATTGTCTTTGAGAGGAGCCTCTGCTAGTTGATCAGTTATGACCTGTTCTTTTATGGATTTTTGTCCAATAAACTCTATGTCAAATTCTGTCAACAACATGATCCATTTCGCCGTGTGACTACTATGATAAGTACGACTCATCATGTATCACAATGGATTCTCCTTAGACACAACATACGTCTTGTTGCTCAGCATATAATGGCACAAATTTTTTGTAGCAAACACCACTGTCATGCAGAGCTTCTCAATGTATGCATAGTTAAGTTCATAGCTGACCAGGGTGTGGCTAAGATAGTAAGTAGCCTGTTCTCTGTGAAGTTCATTCTTCTGGGCTAACATGGCTCCCAGTGCCACCTCAGTAGCTGAGATGTATAAGTAGAACGACACTCTTGGTCTAGGTGGTGCCAATACTGGCGATGAAGCCAAGTATTGTTTGATGTCATCAAAGGCTGACTGGCACTCGTCATCCCAGTGAAATGCTACCCCCTTATGCAACAACTTGTTCATTGGTCGGAACTTGTCAGATAGCTACGCTATGAAATGCTTGATCGACGTGACCTTTCCTTGCAGGCTTCTGAGCTGCTTGATGGTAGTTGGGGGAACCATTTCAAGGATTGCCTTGACTTTGTTTGGGTCCACCTTGATGCCCCATTTTGAGACTATGAAACCCAAGAGCTTTCCAGATGTGGTGTCAAAAATGCACTTCTTGGGATTCAGTCTGACTTTTTGCTCCATGAGGTGATCAAGGACCTTGCTTAAGTCATCGAGATGATCCGGGCGCAAAAGAGATTTGGCCAACAAATCATCCATGTAATATTCCAAAGTCTTGTGCATGTAATCGTGGAAGATGTATGTCATGGCACGTTGGTAGGTGGTGCCAATGTTTTTAAGGCCAAAAGGCATGACCTTATAGCAAAATGTTCCCCAAGGTGTTGTGAACACCGTTTTGAGTTGGTCCTTGGGATTGATACAAATTTGATTGTATCCCAAGAAACCATCCATGAGGGAAAGCATTTCATGACCCGCTATAGCATCTACCAATGCGTCGATGCTTGACAAGGGGAAATCATATTTAGGACTCGCTTTGTTTAGATCTCAAAAATCAGTGCATATGTGAATCCTCCCGTCAGGCTTCTTGACGGGCACCATGTTGGACAGCCATGGTGGATAATCCATGCAGATGACAAACTGTGCATCCAACAACTTTTGCAATTTGTCTTTGACCATTAAGGCCACTGTTGGGTGCATCTTGCATAGTTTCTGCTTAACTGGCTTGACTGTCGGATCAAGCGTTAGGTTATGCGTGACTAGATACGGGTCTAGTCCCGACATGTCTTTGTATGACCATGCAAAAACCTCCTTCTTCTCTTTGAAAAGGGCAATGTAGTCGGCTTGCTCTTCGGGGGATAAACTTACCCCTAGCTTGATGATCTGTGGATTCACCAGATCTGAGACGATGTCTACGTCAGTCATCTCCTCGACTGACATGTGGGATCCGTATTCCAACTGATGTGGAGTTGGGATCAAGTGGATATCATTTGCTGAGTTTAGATCATCGTTAGGAACCTTGGGTCCCTCTTCGACATGGCAGATATCCTGAGTTGGCCCAGGGGTAAAATGAAGCATTTCATCGAAAGGCCAATACTCGGATGGGGATGGAGGGGAATCGACGTGATCCCAGTCTATGACATCTATGTCTAGATACAATGACTGTGCCAAATCAGCCGGATTGTGGATGGGGGCGATTAAGTCAATGGAGATCATGTTGATGAAATTATTTTGGTCTCCATTACCATAGGTGTGGTTACTCGAACATCTTGGATGCTCTTTATGCTTTGGATATAGCTCTAGAGGGATGGGCATGAATGGATCGACCCTATGTGCGGATAGGAATATAGGATCTACCCTCGGCACTGATGTCACTATAGGGTCTCTTGGTGGAATGTGTTCTTCGTATGCCCAGAGTAGCGGATCCAACACTTGGTCCCACCGTGCTGGGTCTATGTACCACTCATGCCCTGGAACTATGTTTAATTGTTCAAATATGTCGTTAATATCCAAGGGGCACCGATGCTGCATCTGCCGCATGTGATTAAGATATGCCATCTTTGTTTTGTCTTCATAATCACTATCGAAGATCGAAAGGCCTTCGTTGGCTCTGACTGCTTACGAAATTAAAGGCTCGCCTTGCTCAAGCAAATTGATGTGGTCCCATCTAGGTTTTTTTGCTCTCCGCGAGGGGACTTGATGTTCTTGGAGCGACGCTTTCTCAATGGGAGCATCCAAGGGGAACATTGTCAAGAGGCTTTCTTGATATTCATCCATGGGGATCACCTATGAGTGATCGCTATCTGATTCAAAGGGGTCATACGATGCTAGTTCATATTCTGACTCGTCCTTCGATGACCCTTCTTGACATTTTCTAGAGCTTCCTTGAAAATGAGCTCTCGAGATTTCTCCTCTCTCAAGCGAAGGGAAGGGATTACTAGAGCTAACAAGGTTGATTGCCGTTAATGGGAGATAATCCCTCAATGTATATGTGGTGTTAGGGTTGGCATATGGATCTGATGCCAATCCCCCCTTGTTGCCTATCCCTAGGCCTTGCATGTTCTCCACAAAGATGTCCAAGGGGAGGGGGTGGTTAAACCCTACTCCTGACTTGTCGTATGGCATTTGGTATCTTGGTTGTCAAAGAACACATATCCCTTGCTCATATCGGCCTAACCCATACCCGTGCCAATTACATTGGCCAAGGTATCTCAGAGTAAAGTCTGGGTTAGACAAATAGTTGAAATTTTTAGCAAAAGGCTCTTCATCTTCGTCCTCTTGCATGCATGGTGCAACATCATGATCAAGGCCCCCATACACAAAATTTGTCTGATTCGACGGGTAGCCTAGGGGAACAATAGTGCCAATGGGAAGGTGAGGTCTCCCCATGTCCTGCATGGACTCTAGTGCGGGTGTTGCTACAATATTCCACACCAGATACTCCCCCAGGCCCATATTGGCCATTTCAACGGTGATCGTTGGTAGTTGAGGGGGAGGGAATGGAAGTTCTCCTTGAGTCCACTCCATGTCGGGTGGGCTAGAAGCCTCGAATTCCATCTGGCTAGGAATCTCCTCAGTAGAGATAGTTGATACTGATGGCAGTGTCTCTTCCAAAGGTTTTGCCTCTTCCAGGGGTTCCTTCCCGTTATCTTTCTATCTGACCTCCATAGATGATGTCTTTGGTGGAGGACTAGATGATGAAGATGAGCCTGGCTAGGATTTTGAAGAACTTGCTAACGGGGATGCCTATGGAATTGGACCTTGTTTAGATGGATTTAACTAAAAATCCAAATGCGTTGATGGCAGGGTTGATTGTGGCATCAGCTGCACCGCATTACAATACTTGAAGGGTTCTAAGTCCGCCGGGACTACATGCACCTCCCCTTCAAATGTATACTTTAAACATTGGTGAGCTATCGAAGGGACACACTTCATGTCCCTGATCCATGGACGGCCCAACAAGATGTTGTAGGCCATATCACCCTCCAATACGTGGCACAATGTGGGTATGGTCTTTTGTCCTACTTGGATTGGTAGGACTATTGTGTCGACTGTCGAGTAGATTGCATCATTGAATGCTCGCAGAGTGTAGGTGGAACTGTGATGTGAGATGCAAGCAACTTCAGATGCTTGAGAGCCAAAGTTGTGATGATGTTGTTGGACAAGCCAGTGTCTATCAACACCCTCTTGTATGGGATCCCGTTGACCCGTGCGATAACGTGCAGGGGTGGATCCACCATGTCATCAGTCACTGATCTCAGTTCGTCTTCTCAAAATGTGATGATCGGCTCAGTGCATCATTTTACATGCCCCACAAATTTGTTGAAAGAATTTATCTCATGGCGCTGCAACTCGATGGCTTTCAAAATCTCCATTAGAGCTTCTCGATGGGGTGTAGATTATTGTATAAGCTCATATATGGAGAGCCTAGCCGAGATGGTCCTCAAAATCTGAGTTAGTTTGGTCTGAAGTGTGGCCACCAGCTTAGGTGGATGAGGTTGTGCAAGGTGCTGTTGTGGTTGCAAAGTTGTTGGCATCTCTCCTGCGGCTACCGCAGGAGCATTCGTGCTCGGATACCTCCTATTCCGAGTCACTATACTTATCATCCCTACATACCCCTGCATGGGGTAGTTCTGTGTGACCTCGTTAACTTGTAGGGTCTTCGCCTACAGAGCATGAGTAGGCAAGGGGTATTTGAAGACCTCCATTTGCTGATTTCTTGGTGCGACGAGATTATCCACCGCTAGTGTCTTGTTATCAATCAGGTCTTGCACCAAGCCCTTAAATTTCCAATAGGCATTTAGGTCATGTCCCTACCACCTATGAAACCTACAGTACAAGTCCTCTCTATATCCCTTAGGCTTGGGCACGTTGGGATCTATAGTCTGAATCTCTGGCAAGTTGATCAGGTTTGCCACTAACAAGTGGTCAAACAAGGAGTCCCTGGAATCTATGTAGGATGTGAATTGTCGCCTAGGGAAACACTACTGAACCTGTTCTTGCCTCTTATTTTCTTTGTCATAGTTGTTGGGAGGCACTGCCTGATAATTAGCCTTTTGAGGCTGAGTTGCTTGCACAGGCTTAGGGACATTGATAGCAACTTGGTTAACCACAGTGGGTTTTTGTTGCATAGTCCTAGCTTTAGTGTTTTTAGTCCACTCTTTTTTCTTAGGCTTTGCTATCTCACCATCCTGTATTTTGATTTCTTCAATAATTCTGGATTGCACTAGAGCTTCTTCTAGGGTGGCATATTACTGTAGCTGCAATAGCATAAAGATCAATCTTAAACAACTTTTGGAGAACATCTGAGTGAGGTCGAACATAGGAGGGAGGTAGGGAAGCTTCGAAAGCAATGTCCTCCATCGATTCCCATAGGCCACAATGGTCTCCTCCTCATACTGCCTAAGGCTGGCTAAGTCACTTAGTGATGAACTCTTATTGGTATTGAAGGCGAAGTGTTCGAGGAACGCATCCACTAAATGATCTAAATTGTTAATGCTGTGCTTTGGTAGCTGAGTAAACCAATCCGAAGCAGGGCCTGTGAATGTGGTTATAAATGTTCTTAATAACAAAGCATCATTGTACTGAATGCCAAAGCATTGGATCAGGAACCTTATCACATGTTCTTGAGCATTTTAATCCCATCTAAAGGTTGCCAACTGAGGCAACTTAAAGTGCTCAAGGTAAGGAGGTGCTGGCACTGACGGATGCACAGGATGACTACGAAGCTAGCGTAAAGTGGGCTTTTGGGGCCCAAAAGTTTTGGTTTCCACAGACTCCAACCGCTCTAGCAGTGCTTTGTATGCATCTGAGGATTTAATCTCCTCCTCTTTAGTTTGCTCCCGTTGTGGGTTGTGGGAGACTTGAGGCCTCTGAAGGGGTGGCCGGATGGCAACCCCTCCGCCTAGATAGGGCGTTTTAGCCTGCTCTTCTTCTTGCTCGTACTCCTCATAAGCTTCTTGAGGAGTCTCTGGATGAGACCTATGACCCTGGATGGGTCCCCACGGAGGGTACCCATCATTATTTCTGGGAGTGGCCTCCCGCTCAGGTCTAGGAGGTCTCGAAGGTAGCACTTGGTAAGGTCGCGGAGACCTATCTCGTACCAAGGGATTGTGCCTCGCATATGGTTTCGCCCTTTGGGTGCATGGGGTTGGAACCCTCTCAGGCATCGGGTTATGTAGCAGCTCATCTATTTGGTGCCTAATGCGCTCTTTGCTAAGGTGATATAAATGCTCTAGCTGTTGCTGATCTTGCTCAAGCCGCATGATTTGCGCTTGGTGGGCGACATGTATGGCGGCTGCCAGGTCAATTTGCTCTACCATCTTGAGCCTAGGAGGCCTGGATGCCTCTCCTATGTACTTACCTCGGTCTCGATGATATGAAATCTCAATAGGCTACTTCCCTCTGTCGAGGTTGGCAGAATTCACCCGAGGCTCTGGCCTTAGTGGGTGATCATGGTATCTAGCTGGTGCGAAAGCGCATGGCCCCTACACTGTATATTGCTCTTGAGGAATGTAATCATCTTCCTCATACTCCCTTTCATATGTGTGAAAGGGGTGGGTAGAGTTAGCTCACCCAGTTTGAAGAGCCTTACGCTCTGGATTTTGTCTATTGGTTCTAACAGTGATGGGGGGCAAAGGGGGGAAGCCATCATCATGTGGCCTCTCCTCATGGAAACTATGTTGCTCTAGCACTTCATCGTGTGGTGGCCACTCATATCGAGCTTCTAAGGGAGCTTTCTTATCTATGTTGAGCACCACGTGTAAGGATTCTTCCTGAAAGGGGCTATGATGAATGGATGTGTCCCTCACAGTGGTGTCCCTATAGTTCCATCTTGACATGGACTGATGCGAACTCTCTTGTGGGTCGGGCCACCAAGGTGGTATGAACAAGTCCTTGGTGCTATAGCGGAGGTGACTTGTGCCCCCTTGTACACTTTCTGCAGCTTCCACACTTGATTGGGCTTGGCTACGTGTGTACACCATGGTGGTGCTTTCCTACAATCTATGTAGATTTTTTTTTTTTTAATGATTTTTTATGTTACTCTAAACAAAAAAAGAGCACACACATACACAAACAGTGATTATCTCGTTTAAATATTGAGAGTGTGTCCTAAACCTGGTTTAGTGTGTTTCGATTTTTTTGTTTTGTTTTTGTTTTTGTTTTTGGTTTTGAAGGTTTTTAGAGATCATTTAAATGCAAAATGAGGGCTCTTATGACTCCTAAAATTGGTCACCCCTTCGATATACCATTGCCAGGATGATATACCAACCTCTCTATATACCCGCCCTTACGTGAGGGAAACTATAGGTACGTGAGAGTAGATGGTATGTGGAACATAGGCGGTACGGAAGGGGAATCACCCTGTTTATGAAACCTACCATAGAAGACTTATCCTTGTGTGCTGGGAATCACCCTAGCTACACTCGGTCAGATTTCATCAGGATTTACATCTAGCAATAGAAGCGATCGGGGTAATGGATGCAAAATTCAAGCCAAGGTGGTGATGAAATCCATCATTGGTCTTGATCAAGGGCTGGGGTTTTACGACCAACGCCTTGGTTTTTAAGTTGCCACATGGTGTGTGGGATTATTTTTACCTTTTCAAAATGGAAACAAGCAAAAATCAAAAAGGAAAACTTTCCCTAAGCAAACAAGTAATCCAAAACAGAAACACTGAACAGAAAATGACAGAGAAAAAAATGCAGGATCCTTACCTCCTCTCTGCCTGAATCTGTCGGTCCTGAGTTTTTTGCCCGAAATCTTCACAGACTAGAATTCGTCCTGGGGTGGAACCAATTATAGGACTGAATTCATCCTAGGGTAGGGTGCATTCCAATTCGTCCCTGGGTGAGACGAATTACAGTTCTGTGTTCGCCACAGACTAGAACGAACAACAGTCCCGCGTCCCAAAAAAGAGATACCTGCAAGCAAGGCAAATTTTGATCAAATTTATGATCCAAAAAGGTAGAGGACAAGGTATCACCATGATCACAATTGAAATAAAAAGTATACAGAAGCAAAAAGGGAAAGCTAACATGCAATATGTAAACAAAGAAACCGAACTTAGCGCTAAATCCTAAAAACTTGTAAGTGCATGAAAAGAAGGAAAAGCATGATCGAATAAAACTAAAACAAATGTGAATCAAAATAGGATAGCCCTTTTATTTATGTGTTTCAAACTTGGTTACAATGCGCATCCTCCCCTTCCAAGGGCTAGGAGCATTTAAGTGTTTGTTCTTTGTTACATCCATGGGCGCCTTTCCTTCTTTCGCGTGCCCACATGTAAAATGGGCGGACCAAAAGTCGCCAACACTTGAATTGATGAATCTAGACTCCTCACTGCTCCTCTGACATCCAAACCCTATGTTCAAAAGAACAAGAAATAATAAATAGCACCTACGGATGAAACAATGCATGCAAATCCCCAAGCCTACGCTAAATGAATGAGAAAAATGAATTAAACTATGATCAAAACAAGTCCAAATGCTATGAAAATTTGATAGGGGTATCAAGATATCACCAAAAGGGCACTGCAAAAATAACAGTCAGGAAATTCCTCGCCATTTTGAATTCGTTTTGGGGCGGGACGAATTCGCCTACAACAAAATGCCGAAAAGGTACTGTCCCAATGTCATACTTGGGAAGCTCCAAAAGACCTGAAAACTTGGGGTTAGCTAATTGGGGGCATTTTGGGAAGACCCAGATGATCAGATTTTCCCAATTTGGCCTCCATTGGCAGGAATTTGATTATGCTACCTGCAAGTTAGTAGAAGCGAACAAAGATAGAAATATGATCAAAAGTGTTCAAAACGAGACAAAATTCAAATGACAACCTATATAAGCATCATAGAACTGAATGAAAAAATTAAAGAAAGCAAATCTACCATGGAATTCCGATCGCTCTAAAATGGGCGGTTAAGATTGTGGTAGTGTGGGAGGGGGCGCCCATGGGACAGGCCGCCCGTCATTTGAGGCTTGATTTCGGCACAAATCCACTTGGGATGGGTCCAAAAACCTCCTGTGTGGTATTGTAGACAAATTTGGTGGGATATTATGGCCAAATTTTTGGTGTTGGGCTCGAGATTCGTCCTCTCAAAAGTCACCCAATGACCTCCCCTCTAAAGGAGATCAAGGATGTGAAAGGTGCAAATCCAAAAGGTGTGAGGCGTGTAAATAAAATGGTAGCACTTCATTGCTCTAAAATTCTCCTACTCTCTATCTTTTGGGGTGAGGAAACTCACCAATTTATAGACCTGGAGGCCTCTTGAAATGGGCATGCAGGGGTGCCACATGGCAGCCATGCCCTCCCAGGGGGAAGGAGATTTCTCCCTGAATTGGGACGGCATGACTGACCTTGTAGATTCCTCTAACACTCAAAAATTCTCACCCATACTCCCATGCAATGAAGGAAGCATTGGGTGGTGGATCCAAGCTACCATTTGTCAAGATTTTACTTTTTGCCCGTCAAACCTGCAATTCACCCCACCCTAGAGCGAATTCAGAATTCATCCTTGGGTGGGGCGAATCCCATATTGAATTCATCCCAGGGTGGGATGGATCCTTAGAAAAGTTCTTGAAGGTGCAAAATTGACCTCTGACCTTCCAAAACTGCTATGAGAGTGGTTAGGACCATTGTTTGACCTCTGGGGGCTGCCCTTGGGGCTGTGTGTGTCAAAGCGATCAGTGTTTGTAGTCACATAATCATATTGTTGCTGTTTTGGTGTCTACACATCCATAGGCACTTCCATAGTTTTCTGACTCATCTAGGAAAGTGAATGAATTCGAAACCATAGAAACACTAGGTTTGGATGAACTAGAACTATTAGCTTTTCTATAATTCTAAAAAAAATTTAACTCACTAGAAAAATCTTCAAAAGTGTTGCAAAATTCTATATAATCTAATTACCCATGTTGGATTATTCCATGAATCCTACACCAGTTGGATAAATCCAAGTCACAGATGTTTAATTTAGGTCCCTTATTCCTGTTAAATTTCCTATTAGACACGTAAGATGGTCTATTAAACCTACTATTATGATATGGGAATCTATTTGAGTTTTCAATTGAAGATACTTGTCTTTTGAAACTTAGAAAGTCATTGGCTAATTTTTATACCATTTTGGATACGTCTTCCACCCTAGCCTTGTCAAAATATTTTTAGCATTTTGAACATTATCTTGACTATGTGAGGACTAACGAGAGTTCCTTTGGAGGAGTTTGACATATCGACATCGAAATTTGATGTGGTATAGGATTAAGCACTGGTGTATTTTGAGAAATGAATGGGATTAAAGGGGCATTCATAGGTTGTGGTCACAATTGTCTTTATAACACCAAGGGTTTGTTGAAGGCTAATTTCAAGGATGTAACATTAGGATCTCTCCTAAGGAATACAAAAATAATAGGATCCAGAGCTTTTTTATACATTTCTAAAGTTAGATCTGCACTCGGAACATAAGGATCAATCATTTTTCCATACACCTTTTGGAATCTAATATTAAAAGCGTGAATAGGTTCATTAGATCCTCTTTTAATACTAGAAAACTATTGATACATAACACTAGGATTTATAACTTTTCCAAATTGAGAAATGAAAGCAGTTTCTAATTCATACCAAGTGGTGATAGAGTCATTGGTCAAATTTAGGAACCAATCATATGCAACTTCTTGTAGGGTAAAAGGAAAAAGTCTACAAGCAACATCTTCATGAAGGATATTTAACAATTTAAGAGCATTCTTGAAGGTAACCATGTGCTCTTCAGTTGTTCTAGCACCATCATATTTGTATATAGGGAGGTACTTCTTAGGATTTATAGACAAGTCATGTGCAACACCAGGAATATTTAGAGTAGTGGCACCTAACTAGTTGGCCATGATTATAGGATTGATTTGAGGATTCAGGATAACAACAAGATGAATTACCAAGGGTGAAAGGACAATTGTTGACAAGGATTTTTCTCTTCTGAGTTTGGTCCTTTTGGGTGTTTCTAGTTCTGGAACTAAGTACTCAATAGCCCTAGGATTTGATCTAGTGACTCTTGTGATAGGTTCCAACCTAAATGATTATCTGAATAGCACCAAATATTTTATGAGAACATAAAATGACAAACATCAAATGGAGGTCGATCCTCCTTCTAGCACCAATTTAAATATTGATAAGCATTTTATACACACTCTATGAAAGTATGTATAAATCTGGTATAACACCTCAATAGGAATAAATTCCCTCTCACTTTAGGATTTTGATGGATATACAAGGTGTGAGTTATAGAGTTAGGTCAAATGTCTTCACTCTTTTCCACTTCTAGAAAGGCTATATGACTGTCTGTTTTACCTACAATGGTTAAACCTTTGATCATTTTTATTTGGTGGTGGTTTGTCATGTTCAAGATCAAATTTACACTAATTTCTTGATCTAGCTCCCAATTGAGCAAATTAAAAGATTAAAGAATTCAAAGAAATATAAAAATAAATCATCTCAATATAAAAATAGAGAAAGTAAGGTAGAGCAGAAAAGGAGAAGGATATCTAATCTAGTTGTAGATTATCATTATTTATTTCATTTATACTGCTCAACTTCACAATAGGTTAAATAAAATGAGGAAGGTATCTAGCTTTCTAAGATCACCTTCCACTTTGAGCATGGGATAAAGATAAAATAAATTTGAAATATAACTACAAACACAAGAGTTCCAGCCTCACTTGGTGTTTCTTACCAACAATCAAGCTCATGCAATAAGAACAAAGCAAGTGTAACACAAACCTAAATCTTATGTTTCTAATTGCTTTTAAGCACACTAAATAGAATGAAGCTCAACAACATAGTATGATTTCAATAATCCTAGATTTACAATAAAATTAAATAAATCCTAAGTGAGATGAAAACAAAAATAGTGCACTTATTATAACCCAAAAAAGATTTAGGCTCTTGGTCACGCTGTTTTGAAAGACGTCCCACACCAACTTCAGGTATATAATAAAGAATTGAATCAAATTTAATAATTTTGTAAGAAGTTTTTTATTTCAAGTTTTCTCATCCTTCACTTTACATTCAATGGAAGTATATATAGATTTAGGACATGCTCCGATCTTTACAAAATATCAAGATCCCAAGTAATCAAACATAAAATAATAATAAAAAAATCCCATTATCGAGACCCACACAATAAAATCTAAAAAACATTTTAAAATAGAGTTCTAATCAACTCAAACTACTCCTAAATATATTTTCAAGTAATTCGCTATAAATCACGAAGATACAACTTGATATTATCTCCATAAAATGATGATTGTTCATAGGTATTTTTATTTTATCTTATCTCCATCAAATCGTAACTGTTTGTAGATATTTTTATTTGACCTTATCTCCATCAAACAGTGACTATTTGTAAATATTTATATTTCCCTAAAAAAATTCTCATATTTGTTTAAAATAGGATGGAGTACGATAGAAAGGACCTCTACTTCAGATAGGAATCTTTTAATATGTACCATGAAGTCCACAACTACTTGATTTCTATTTTGTTCAACATGAACTACCTTATATTTGAGTGAATTCATGAATATCCAAACATCTCTTTAAAACTATGGGTGTAGAACTATGGGTGTAGAAACCACCCTAGGTGTAGGTGCCTCACTATAGTTTGAATTCATGAATATCCAAAAATCTCCTTAAAACTATGGGTGTAGAAACCACCCTAGGTGTAGGTACCTCCCTATAGGGTGAACTCATGAATATCCAAACATCTCCTTAAAACTATGGGTGTAGAAACCACCCTAGGTGTAGGTACCTACCTATAGGGTGTAGGCACTACCTAGGTATAGGTGCATCCTATTGGGTGTAGGTTCCTCCTTCTAGGTATAGGCACTTCCTACTGGTGTAGGCACTACCTAGGTATAGGCACCTCCTACTGGTGTAGGCACGACATGGGTGTAGGTGCCTTCTATTGGATTTAGGTGTTACCCTATGCAATCACTAGCTTATACTAAAAAATATTAAAAACTCAAAAGATCAATTTATTTTAACAAAAGAACGGGAAAAAAAATCAATTTTACTTAATTCAAAAAGTGATTGTAACTAAAACATCTGATAAACAATATCTTGAATTTTGATGCAATTTTTATGATTTTCATTTTAATTTTAGCGATGCCAACTATTAAAATAAAAGATATCCAAATTTATGATCCACATAAAATAATTCAAATAATTAACTTAGAATTTTATTTGAAATCAAAGGGCAAGGATAAAATCCTAAACTAGGTCAAAGGTATGATTTTATCCAAAATTCTAGAGGGACCCCATGTAGAATAAACCAAAATCCAAAATATTAAAGTTTATTTCATATGGGGGTGTGTTGCTCCTCAACACTTCTGAATCTTGTGAGGCATGAAAGGTTTTCAACTTCCTCTTAAGTTTGGATTTCAAATGACTCGATCTCCACATTTATTTTGGCTCAATATTTGGCTTCTTCAACAACTCATACTTCTTCTTCCTAGTAAGTTTTTTATCCTTTGAGGACAAATCACCAATTTATTCCAGCCTAACCAAAACAAGTGGGAGCATTGATAATATTGCCTTCTAATATTTGAGGGGCCACAATCTCTTTCTGGATTATAACAGTATCCTCTCCTATATTTGGGGATATGGCTTCATCAACAATAATTTCACCAATTGGTTTATCAGGATAATTCTTACCATTATTAGAATGCAAGGGGGCTTAGAAGCACCACCTTGATCAACCTTTCCTAAACAAGAATTGTTAATCCCATCCCCAACATAAGAATTAACTAGAAAATATTTATACATCTCCTTTCCAGAGGAAGGGACATCCAAAGGCAGAGGAAGGGACATCCAAAGGCATATAGGGTCCAACACCCCTTTTACCATTGTAATTGCATTTTTTTTCAGAGAAACATAATTGAAGTTCAATTTGAACAACCCTTGATGATTGGGAAAGGAAAAATTACCTTGCTAAATGTTAAAATCCATTCTCTAAAAATATTTATATAGGAATGTTGGAACATTCATGATCTTCTTTCCTTTAATGTGGTTCACCAACACTATATGAAGCTTCATACAACATCACAATTGCACTCAGGCATGAAATAATCCATTATAGCATGGATCACCTAGTCCCATAGGGCTCTAAATGAGCCCATCATGTATCCATTATGATATTTCAATAGATGACCAATTTTATGCCTAAATATGTCAATTGGCTAGAGAATGGTTTTCCCTGTTAACATAGTCACCATGAGTTGTAAAGCCCATAATATATACAAGGAGCGGGAGTGTGATAGTGAATTCCAAACCCTTGGAAGAAACCATTCCCTTGTTCCACAAGAAATCCATCTCTCCAACCAACTCGATATCATATTCGTTAAATTATTTCAAGAATATTAGAACTCTTCCTCTATCAAAAATCTCCAAAACATCTCTCTCCAACTCCACAAAAGAAGGTTCCACAAATTTAATATCATCTTCCATAATTCCTTTGAATCCAACCTCTAGAAAAGAGTATAACTAGCCAATAAAGAGTCTCAAAGCAAGGAGGATGTTCAACACTTGAATCTAGGAATTTAAAAATAACACAGAGAAGACTTTAGAAATAGCTAGAAGCTTCTTAAAATGCAAGCCTTGGGAATTAATTCTAAAAGAGGCATAGAAATCCAATCTTGAAAATTTTAAAGTCCAATCTCAGAACCAAAAATCATCACACAATATGGAGTAGAGCCACAAAGGATGGGCAAATCTCTTGTGCAAAGGAATATGCCAAAAATAATTATTGAAGGGACTAACAAGAGATGATAAACTAGAGTATAATGCAAAGGATTAAAATACATTATGTCATGTACCTCTAGAAAGAAATTAACACAAGTCTGAAGGACAACTATGCATATCATCCATTGCTAGAGCTAAGGTATATGAATAATATCTAAATTTGCATTTGAGAAAAACCATATGAATAGTTGAAAATAAATCATCACACGATGTGGGAAAGTGCAAATTGGAGAGGCGATAAAAAATAAAATGTATTGATCCTTGAAATGATCAATCTTAAAATGCCTGAAACCATATAGAACTATAAAGGATTTAAGCCAACCCATATTAGACAGAGAGCTATATGCCTTAAATATAGCTCAAACAATTCTACCAACCACGAAGGAGAATTGTCAAAAAATTCCTTCCATTCACATCCCCTATTTCATACAATTAGAACCCTTCTACACCATGACCATCTAGAAGTCAACCTCCAACTAATTGGTATAGAGGAACCACCTCGAATGACTAGCTTTTGATAATAGATTTCTTTGACAATTTCTACCAAAAAAAAATTAAATTTGAAACCTTCCAACCCCTACATGAGAAGGATATTCTATGAATGTATTGATCATAAAGCATGATAAGTATGTCCTTTAATGATCACCATTTAAAACATAAATTTGGAGTCCTGTCCAAAGACACAATAATCAACATTCATTTTGAGCAATTTGTAGAAGGTCCTAGGGAAATATATTCCTCCAAACCACCAATCCACTTTGAAGAAGACCTAAGTTGGCAAAAACATCCAACACCTTATTTCCTTCTCTAAAAATATGCTTGCACCTAAAGGACTCCAGAGCATTTATGTTTATGTTTTTTTTAATTATCATATCGTCAATAGACTAGTTAGAAGGTTGCTTGCTTAGGAGGATGTTAATGATATTTAACAAATCCCATTCATATATAACATTTCTTCCCTGAATGGAGCTAAGAATAACTAACCCTTGAAATGCAGATCTTACCTCGATAAAATGGCTCGTTTGAATTCCCAATTTTTTAGCAAAGGCTATATCTCCTATTTCATTTCTCACCACCCCTCCTACCCCTGCAAGCCCTGGATTTCCTTTAGATGATCCATAAAAATTAAATTTTATTCATTTAGGCTGAGGAGGATTCCAAATTTTTTTAAGTCTACTCAATTAGGGCTCAACAAGTGCATTCTTAGGTCTATAAGGAATACCTAGAATATCAACAAGCTTCAATTCCTTGGCAAAGGAAATACATGAGATATTTTCTTTTAGGGAATTGAGGATCTTGTTGCCCACTAAAATAGGATAGTTAGAAATATTCTTAAAGGTGCAACTATTTATTTCTTTTCAAATCCCCCACAAGATATGTGGGAGACTCAAAGTCCAAAAGATTCGATATATTTTACTGACAAACAAGGATGATCATTGTTGAAAGAGCTCCATCATAGAATCCAAGAAGACCCAAGTCACTCAAATTAATCTTAGAAGAACCTAAATACCTCACATGAAAAAGCATAATATACAAAGAGATGCTATATATTCTCCTCATTTTTCCCACATAAATAACATATGTTTGTGAGAATTAGTCCTTTCTTTTTGAGATTCGCAATTGTAAGAATTCTATTTTAGCAAGCCAACCAAATGAAAAAATAATCTTAGGAGTCAGGGACTTGAACCACACCTATCTATTCAGAGTCCAATAATCACCATCTCTGGCTACCAACATATAGGTAAATTTAATAGAGAATTCCCCATTGATTTTCATTGCCCAAATTATCGAATCTTCACAATCCAAATTTTGAATATTCTAAAGCCTTAGCCTATTAAATAAATTTTGGAGCACTTTATTTTTCTTCTCTAGATAAACCTAGAATGGCTAGAAGATTCCAAAACTTTCTGCCATTCACTTCTTTGATGTAATCCACAACATTAGTCCCTAATAGAGGCTCCAAAATTGTATTTAGTAGAGCAAAGTCTATGCTTTTGGTAAGAGGAGTATCTAAGAGCCAAGCATCATTCCAAAAATTAATATTCCTACAATTTCCCAACTTCCACCTTAATTTTTTTAGAATGATTTATTTATATAAAACTATACTATTGCAATCCAAAAGGGAAAATCTCCTCCTTCAAAAAAGAAGAACCTCTATTTAAATATTTGGCTTGAATGATTGAATTAATAAGTTTTAAAACTTGCTTAGATAGGAGGGCAAGATTCATTAAGCTCAACCTCCTCAAATCAATACCACCCTTTCTTTTGCTAGAATAGACCTGGTCCCAAGAGATCAAATAAACTATTTTCTTATTTTTAGAGCTAAACCATAATTTGTTTTTATTTGAATTTTCTCAATATTATGAGAATTTTTTTAAGGAAGCTTAAACACTAACATAAAATAAATAGGAATGCTTTGATGAGTTGACATAACTAAAAGATCCTTACCAGCTCGACCTAAAAGGGTATCCTTCCAACCAACAAGTTTCTTTTGCAATCTCTCAAGAATAGGAAACCATAGCTCATCCTTAGCACAACCCTTAAATAAAGGCATGCCCAAGTAACTAGAGAGGAGGATAAAAATTGAGCAACCAAGAAAGCGAGAAATAGCTCCTTGTATTCTCAAAGGAGTATTAAGAAAAAAGGTCTTACTTTTCCTGAGATCAATTTTCTGCCCCACTGCTAACTCATATAACAATAATTTTTTTAATCACCTTGGGTTGGGGAATAGATGCATCAGTAATTAATAGAGTTTCATAAGTAAATTGCTAAAAGAATATGGGATCTAAATAAGAAGTAGGCTTAATACTTTTCACAAGATCCATCTCTAATGTAGCTTTGAGAGATCTTCCAAGGACTTCAACCAAAATAATGAACAAATAAGGAGAAATGGGATCTCCTTGTCTCAACACTCTTGATATTTTGAAAGAAAAAGAAGGATACCCATTAACAATGACAAAAAAAATTAGGGTGGAAGCCAAATTTGATCAAAACCTTTTCCAAGAACACCCAAGAAACTCTATAATAAGCCTTATTCATATCCAACTTAATAAATATGTATTATTTACCACTTCTTCAACTAAGTGGATTAGTTCATGAACTATTATGATTCCATCTAAAATTTTCCTTCCAAAAACAAATCCACCTTGATTAGGGCCAATGATACTAGGAAGGGCTTTTTTGATTTTGTTTGCTAAAACTTTGGAGAAGATCTTATAAATGGTGTTACAAAAACTTATAGGTCTAAAGTATTTGAGATCATTGGCACCATTAAACTTAGGAATTAAAGATATGAAGGTGGAGTTCACATGTAGAGGTATGTATAAACTCAATTGGGCTTCACATATAGCTTACTCCACATCCTTACCAACAATATGCCATAAATTATGAAAGAAAATGGCTAGGAATCCATCCGAAACCAAGGATTTTTCCTTTGCCATAGAAAAAAAAATTAATTTACCTTTCATCAAAAGGGGAAGTAAGATAATCATTTCTTTCTTGGGAAATAAGAGAAGTAATGAAGCTTATAAGCTTTATTTCAACATTCTCATCTCCCTACTGCCTGGTACTAAGAAGATCCTCAAAAAAACAAACTGCATCCAATTGTATCTCAATCGGATCTTCTATTTTCAAACCATATTCTCTATTTAAATATTTGATTCTATTACTGCATTTGTATCTCAAAGTTATCACATGGAATTTTTTTGTTTCTATGTCCTTATCTCAACCACAAAGCTCTAGATCTTTACCTCCAAAATATTTCATGGGGGACGCTCAAACCGTCCCTAGGGACGACATAAATTAGACAAAAGAGTTTTTCTTTGACTCTCAAGTCATCCTCCTAAGATATTGCTTCTAAAGCTATTTCTATATCTTTCATTTGGATTTGAATCTCTTTTTTTGACAAAAAATATTTCCAAAAACTTCTTTAGTCCACACTTTTAATTTTGACTCTATAAATCTTAATTTATTTACAATTTGGGATAATAGAGGTCCTAAAGTTTTTGGGACCACCACTATGCTATTTTACCCTCAATATCTTGATGTTTAAGACATATGGATTCAAATTTGAATGAATTTTTGGAGATCCATTTTCCAAGGAATATTTCAAGGAGCAAAGGGTTATGGTCCGAAACTATCTTAGGGAGAGAAGTCAAGGTAGAATCACCTAAAATTTCTATTCTTTCCTTAGAAATAAAAAATATGTCTAATATAATTTGAATTAGTTGATCCCCCATTCTTCTATTGCTCTAGGTGTATTTGTTACCTCTTAATTCTAGGTTTAATAACTCATTACTGTTAACAAAGTTCATACAGTCTTCCATCCCTTTGGACCAAAAGTTGTTGTCTCCTTTGTTATCAAAGTGGTATAGGGGAGAGATAAAATATCCAACCAAAACCCAACATTCATTATTAAACATTTCTCTCATATCGCTTAGGATTCTCCATAAACATTCCCGCTCAAGAATAGAAGTTGGAGAATATATATTAGTTAATACCCATCTCCGATTTGAAAATTTATAGTGAAACAACGTATTCATAATTCTATCCGAATATGAGATCAAAGACCCTTCAAAATTAGAAGAATCGCATAAAAAAAGAGCCCCCTAAGGATCCCACAATATGGCTGACAATAAACTTAGCTTCTTTCCAAATATTAAACTCACACTTGTATTTATATCCTCAAATGTTAAACTCACACTCTAGACTAACTATTTACATTGTCCTTGCATTAATATTGCATGATACCAAATAATGTAATATCTCCAATAATTAATAACTAAGGTTGGCCATGGTTAAGGTCAAGGTTAGTTATAGTTAACAATGATTTAATATTATGTTAATTTCTAGGGTTAATAAAGGTTAAGGTTAGCCATGTTTAATGGTGGTTAGATAGGTAAAAGTCCACATTCAAGGGGAGGTTTATTTCTAGGGTTAATAAAGGTTAAGGTTAGCCATATTTAATGGTGGTTAGATAGGTAAAAGTCCACATTCAAGGGGAGGTTTATGTTATATATGATGATGTTAAAAGGTAGTAAGAATTTCAAAATTTTTCTTACCTAAGTGTTGCTTCTTTCTTAAATGATTTATAGTTAGATTTGGGTTCTCAATTATAGGTTAGCTAAGTTAGATAATCATTATTGAGGTTAGTGGTGGTTGCTTTACATTTTAAGTGTCTAAAGCCCAAAAGTAGCAAATCATATAAAGCACCAACATCTATTGTTTAAAAATTTTAATCATATGTTAATGGGTAAGGTTAATTATGGCTAAGGTTAAGGTTATGCATCATTAATGGTGGTTAGAAAAGTAAAAGTCCATATTTGAGGATAGATTTATGCTACATATCGATGGTTGAAGGTGGTAATTAGTTTGAAGTTTATCATAGCTAAGTGTTGATTCTTAAAATGATATGAGAGATGGGTTTGAGTTCCCAATGATAGGTTAGCTATGTTAGTTGAAAATTATTCAGGTTAGTAGTGGTTTCTTACCTTACACTTTAAGCATCCAAAGTCCAAAAGTAGTAAGATGCGAAGAGCACTAAATTTTGGAAATACTTCCATATTATCTCATAGGTTTCTTTACCAGGATAAAAAATTAATCACAATATTAAAGCATTCAATTATTTGGCTAATATGAACAAATATCATTCATAGAATAACAACAATATTTCTTAAGTAGTCAAACTCAATATTATTCATAAATCATCAAATATAAAATGTTTTGATTCTCAATAATCTGTTACAATGCATGGAGCTTTGTCTCCATAATATAACCTTACAAGATGACTCTTCAATACTCAACTATTGCTATCATCAAAAATCTAGGAGATGCATCCTTCCTGTTCCTCACATATGACAAAATTCTTATGACTCTTAATTTTACATCTTGCCACATATCATGTGACTCTTTACTTGCATATTTGACACCTAACATATATGACTCTTGACTTAATAACTTGACACTTTGAACACCAATGCACTGGATTACATAACACTTGGATACTTCTCACACATTGATATATACATTATAAAAAATATAAATCACACTCCCTAATCTAATATTTAAAAATATAAATCACACTCCCTAATATAATATTTAAAAATGTACCACATGCTATCAAAAAAATATAATATATATAACACCTCCATGTATTACATTATTTGGTTTAAATAATTTGTCTTCAATCTCTAATTCTGGTCTTCATCCTTCAGTTCTGGCTTTGGCACTGCTTGAAGTTTTGGCACTATCCTATTAACTTGTTCTCTACAGTAATTATCAATTTTTTTTTGTGCCCATAAAAATAATGTAACTTATCCATAATCCTATTCTATTTTGATTTTTTGATCCATCCTGTAATGACCCTCCTCGCATGACCACTGACAACATATGAATATATGAATTATAGGTGTCTTTTTATTTTAGAATGTGGTGCTACTGGTGGCTCTTATGCATGTAGAACTGAGTAAATTCCTTTGAAATATGGGAGAAGGATGATGAAAAAGGGTAAGTGGAAAATTATGATTGGCTCATGAGTACATGGAAGCTCACATGATTGCATATCATTTAGGTGCATTGTAAGTGTCTTGCATTATGGGTGTGTTTTACTTTGGATGTGTATTTGATTGTTCGACGTAAATGATGCATGCATACAATTTTGGTGGTGATGAAAATACCTTGGACATGGGAGCCACTCTTTATTTGGTCATTTAATGAATTAAAACTATTCATATACTTGTTGTTTTATAAAATGAAAACTATTAAAATAGATCATACAAAAATAAAATAAATAGAATAAAATTTGAGTTTAATAAAAAGCAAATTTTTTTATAGTGATTATGTCTCTTGAGTGTGTGCCTTCTAGTAATGCTGAGGAGCCAAGGTGATAATAAACAAAATGAAACAAAAAATAGAATTTTCTATGCTTCCATGATGGTTGGAAATGTGTGCATTATGGATTGCTTTAACTCCATTCCTATTTGGTTTCGTACATGTATTCTGTGTGAGGGTGGTTTTAAAGTTTTCTGAATTGAGTAAATGGGAAAATAACTTGCACTACATATTTGGATAGATAAAAATATCTGGTCATTTGACTCAAGAGAGGGATTTCATCTGGTTGAATGAGCGGGTGCATACCAAAGAGACTTGGAAAGAAAGGAGAGCGAGTGGAAATTAACAAAATTCAAATTTATAGGTCGGGTTTTATGCTCTTTGATTGCATTATTTAATAGAACATGTAGTATGCAATGACTAATTAAATTGGTAATGCTAATAAATCAAATGGTATAAGAGCCAAAAGGAATTGAAATATTGCTATTTTCTATTACAGTGACTGAAATTGGTATTCATTTTCCCAAAAAATGTTTAAACTATGTATGAATGTATTGATGAATATGTTTCTTTTGTCATACTATGTTAACTCGATCTACGTAAAAATTATAGTACATTGTTGAATTTATGACCTCTAGTGCTATGTTGAACTGTGCATGAGCTACTGCTGCATGAGCTACTGCTATGTCATTTGTTGAAATTATAGCTATGAGGTCATGTATTGAAAAGTTTATGGTTTTCAGAGTATTTATTATATGACTATTCGTTCTTTACCTGAATATATCTAATATATATGGTATTGGTTAAACCATTTTATTATGAACAATGTATGCATAATATAAGTGGTTCTTGTTAATGACATTTTTTTCCTGGTGTGCATAATTTAAAAACTATTACTACATTTAGTGGTTGTACACTTGATAGAGTCATATTAGCATAATTATCTCTGTTTCTAAGCCTTTCTAAGCCCTTCTAGAGTACCACTTAAGACTTCAGCCACCAAATATGATGGTCAGAGAGAAGTGCTTGAGGAGAGTGTATCATAACCCAATTTTCCCATCCTATTTTATTTTAAAAAAACTAAAGGGGTCTAGAATATATACTCTAGAACCACCACTGAAGTCACTACATCAGTTCCCTATCTAAATATTCTTTGAGGCACACCCATCATTACACCTTACATAAATCCAACTATGTAAGCATATTAGATGTTTTACTAATCTGGTCAAAAATATCCATCTCATGGATCCAATGATCTAGCATTGACCTTACCTTCATTATTTTGAAAGGTGCACTTCAGGTTTACACCCTACATAAATCCTTCTATGTAGATGGTATGTACTTTCCTTTCATTCTTTTGAAATGTGCACTTCAAGTCTACAACCTAAATAAATCCTTCTATGTAGGTGGTATGTGCATTAAGGGATTGACTATCCATATTGTATCTGTACGAGCTAAACATCCCAAAATACCTCTTTTAAAACACCTTCTTTGTGTATTCAACAATATGGCAATCCCTATAAAATCTATAGCTATCTCTTGCTAGGATTTCATACGCAAAAAAAATTTGAGCTATAATACGAAAATATTTTCTCCTTTAATATATTTTTACCATTACTATAGCCTAACCCTTAAAATTCTATTATTGAAGTTGCTAATTAAGTAAACCATAATACATCTCTTTGTATTATCAAGCTTGTTTAAAAACTGTCTAAGAAGCCTCACACAAACACTATTAAAAAATAGCCCAAAATAGAATTCCATGATAAACAGCCCATATTTACGAAGATAACATTAGTATTTTAACATTTCTCATTCTTAATTTGTTCCTCGTTAGCATACACCTATTCCTCATGTTTTCATTTACATGGTTTAACAAGTAGGTCTAGTAATTAGCTAGTGCAAAACTTATCAGCCATGAACCAATCAATTTAAACATTCCCATAAAGAATCATATCATTTCTTTCATACTATCTAATTTAGAGTTATCATATGGTTTTCATTCAAAAATTTAATAATTAATCAAACCAATCATATCTCAAAATAAAATGACCATTTCCATAAAGAATCATAACAATTATAGAAGCCTTTTAAATAGTAGCATCATAAATAAGAATCCACAATAATTGTACAACATCACTTTACCTTGGGAACCTCTTGAAGGGAGAAAAACCAGCCTTAAATATTCTTTCTTCTATTAATAAAAATGTTCTAAATAATTACATTGAGGTAAAATAGTCTAATATGTCTTATTCCCCTAATAGGGACTTTCTATATTTCCTTTTCTATTACACTATGGATGATTCCATCTAGCCATAGGTACAATTTATCTCCATAAATATGGAGCACAGGTATACTGTATGTTCATATAAATTTCCATATAAAATATTATTACAATATAATTCTATTCCATATAATATTACTTACAGTATGAAACAATCAATAGGCTCGGTAATTATTGCCCTTACACTTTCATCATAAGTTCAGTAATAGACCCAAAGTTCTTCCCATAATTGTACCTTTTCCTTAAAGGAGTTTGAATTCATTTCAACTCTTTCTAGATGTTGCCATCATTTCAGATACATCAATCCAAGTTTTATATTTTTCATTAAGCAAAATACATCCATAGATTCTGGAAAAAGAAGGTATAATCCATACATTTTCTCAGATATGTCTTTGTTTTATTTGTTCTCCACAACCATACCAACCATGGTGAGCAATGTCTTCAGAAAAAAGTTAACCAAAAGGGCTCTATTCGTAAATATGAGTAAGGCCAATGCTTCAATTATCTAATTAAAAGAGTCTAATATGCATTTCAAAAAGTTTTACTAAGTTTTCCTTTTCACCACAGTATCCACTAGTCGCTATCCCCATCATTGGTTCATTCTTCTTGGCTATATATAAATGAAGGGTCAGCATCCCAACATCTTGTATCCCTAAGTTTGAAATATTTAATCTAACCAATCACTCAAATAACATTACAAAAGTTATTATATTGGTTGAAAATCACTCCTCCTGAGCAATAGTGTGTACACAAATCTTCGGTAAACTAATGTACATCTCTTTGGTAAACTAATGTACATCTCCTAAAGTATCTTGCATTTCACAACCAATACAACCCTTCAAATTTTTTTATTCTAATATCTCATTGGAACCTACTTCTATCCAAAATAATATGGTTAACCTCAACTTTACAATATCACCCAACCTGAGTAATACATATACTCATCATATTTGATTAGCTAAGGGTATATTACTATAATCATTCTAGAGTAAGAAATACTGCACCCCAAACAAAGACAACTATATTTGCATTACCAAAACAAAGTATATAGAAGCTATATCCGACTAGCATACTGTACACTAGAATGACATTATGGTTATACCTCTAAAACTTAGCAAATCACCCAGCTGCCTTTAAAAACACATGCACTATGGTCTATTATTTTTTCCCCTCATAAAAATAAAGGGGTGTAATGTCACTATGATCAAGGACTATGATGGCTTGTTGGAAAAGGGAAAACATACTACTGAAAGAGTTTTGTTTAGCTATCCCATACAAGCATCTCCAAAATTCCTTACGTTCTAGCAAGCCGAGTTGGATAGAAATAAATTACTCATCCTCAATAAAAAAATTGTAACATAGCTAACAAATTTTATGATGTATCTGGCAAGTTATATCGTCTGAATACTGGCTAAGCAATAACACACCAATATGCATTCATTGTTTCCATGAAAACCTACCTTGAACTCGATGTAACTCAATGAAATATTATAGAGACCTTCAACAATATTTCCTCTATCTATACATTTTACCAATAGCTTCACTTATCTCCTTCTTCTCCTTGCTTCTCTTCATCCGTTCCCTCTCCAAAACTACATTGTTACTCTCTTTTCCTTCCATCAAGCTTCCTTTCTTCCCTCTCCATAATTCTTGATTCTTACTCAAACTACGATAATCTAGATCATTCCAACATGGTGGTAGAGCTACCCATCTCACTAGCCAAATATGGCCTCATAAATGTATCAATAACACCAACATTAGTTAATTCCTCAATGGAAGGAAGTATGTTAGCCATAGCATAACAAAATATTGATTCCTCATAAAATCACCTCCCTAGCTTGCCAACATACTCCAAGTGGCATCATCCTCTTCAAGCTTCCTTTAGCAAGAGAAAACACAATGTAAGGCATTAGTACAACTATATAGAAATTAAACCATGCTTGGGCGAATATAAAAATCTTCATTAGATACCCATTCAATTGTAGGTATCCTAAAACAAAAAAAAGTTGTTAGATTTTCATTCCCCTAAAGCTTTTACGCAGGCTTTATTCAGATGCCCTAAGATAGGGAGAGGGAGATAGCTTTTAGATGAGCTCTCTATCCCATTTTGAAATGAGAGAGAGCACCCCTTTTCCATTAGAATGGAATGGGAGAGGAAGAGTTTTGAAAACGAAGAATGAAAACCGAATGAAAAGCAGAAAATCATAATCGACAAAAAAGCCCTTGCTTTTGAAAGGTTTTTAGCCTCTCCCGATAAAGGGGAATGAAAAGCAGGCATTAGTGAGTGGCAGCCTCCCCTCGCCTCTCCTAATTGAGGGGAATGCTGGGAAAGCATCACAATAGTTATTTAGCAAAGCCTTAACACGAGTTAGTTTATCATTCAATCAAGTTATTTTATTTTCCTTGAAAACTATGTAATTGCATCATATAAATATGAATTGGTCCATTATTCTAAAATAAGCAATAAGTATTATATTTTCCATAAAATAAATGACCTGCACAAACCAATCATTAAAATCAATCCATCCATCCCATGATATTTTGAGAACTAATCCATTTAATGAAAATATTTTACCAAGGGAGGGTCATGACATCCTCCCCTCCTTAGGCTTAACACAACCCTCTTTGTTTCATATAGTTTATACATAAAATAGTAATTACAATATATTTTCAAACAAAAATGAAAAATATTTATGCATATCTACTACTTTCTCCCAAGTAGCATTTCTCTCAGATTAGCGGTCCCACTAGACCTTCCATTTCTCCAGAGTCCCTTTCCTCATAGATTTGGAACATATTTCAAGGATTCTTACTGGTTGAACCTCTATAGCCTCTAGATTTACCCTCTATAAATTAGAAAAGTCCCACACATGATCAAGATTAGCAATGTACTATTTAAGCAAAAAAATGTGAAAGGTGTCATGAATCTTGGAAAAAATAGGTGGTAAGACAAGTTGGTATGCCACAAGACTAATATTCTCTATAATTTCAAAGGGACCAAAAAATCAAGGGTCCAATTTTATGGATTTAATAACATTTTTCTTTGTATTAACCCTCAAAAACACCTTGTCACCTACAAAAAATTCCCTTGGCAATATCTTAAGTTTTTAATGGTCTAAGGATTCTTTTAGCCTTTATTTGATTATCCTTAATTGTTGCTCCATTTATTTGACCATGTCTAATCCTAGAACAACCCGATCCTATGGATAATCCTATGACAATGGTGTCCTACACCTTATACCATATAAAGCTTTGAATGGAGCCATGCATAGGGTTGAATAATAATTGTTGTTGTACGTAAATTATACTAGATACAGGTAGTTCTCCCAATGGGTATTCTGATCCATATAGTACATGTAAAGAATATCTTCCAACACTTGGTTCACTCTCTTAGTTTTCCCATCAGTCTCTAGATGATAAACAAAACTAATATTCAATCTAGTACCAATGGCATGATGCAAGGCTTGCTAAAACTTGGATGTAAATCTCGAGTTTCTATCAAATATATTAACTTTTGAAAAACCATAAAGCCAAAATATCTCTTGGCTAAATCTATTAGCCATAATCATGACATCATCCTTGGTGTTCCTGGGTATAAAATGTGCAGCCTTGGTCAATCTATCAACCACTACTAAGATCATGTTATGTTGAAACCTATTTCTAGGCAACCCTACGATGAAATCCATCGAGATCACCTACCATTTTTGCATGGGCACATCATGTGGATACAAAAACCCAATAGGATATCTATGTTTTGCTTTTACTTTCTGACATTCCAAGCATTGAGCGACATATTTAGTTATGTCTTTCTTCATTCCTAGTCAATATAAAGTTTTCTTCATATTTTCCCATATTTTTGCTCCACTTGGGTTAGAAGAATATAGAGATATATGAGCTTCATTCATAATAATTTTTCTCAAATATACACTCTCAAAATATACACTCTCAAGAATTACTACCCTAAGAAACCATCCTTGATGCTAAAATCCTTGTTTTTATCTAGTTTTCTTTCCACCCTTTCCCAAATTTGATTACAATATGCATCCTGATATTGCATTACCTTGACTTGTTCCATCAATTCAAAGTGGATGCGAGACAAAAAAATCACGTGTCTCCTTATACTCAGTACATCAATGAATTTATTCTCCTTTCCCTTTATATATTCAATACCAAAATCATATTCAGTAAGAAATTCCATCCACCTTGTAACGACCCAAAAATCAAGAAACAAACACACATAAAAAGTTATTTTTGACTAAGGAGAGGGGTTCATAAGGCCATAACAAACCTTAGACCCAAAAATCAAGAAACAAACACACATAAAAAGTTATTTTTGACTAAGGAGAGGGGTTCATAAGCCCATAACCAACCTTAGATTGACTTAATGCTTAACAACCCCTAATTTTATTAAGAACTATACCACACAAGATTCCCCTCATGCAAGTTCCTCCTATGTAGGTGTATCTAATTTCATTCACATAAGTTCATCCATCTCATCATTCTTGATGAGCTAGACTTACCACCCTCAATCATTAGAAGGTGTACACGCATATCCATGTTCCACAAAAACCATTATGTGTGGGTATGCTATGTGCACTGTGAGTTAAGCTATCAATCTTGTCTCACGACAACCTATCTTAACTCAAGTATGATATTCTAAACCTAGTTACCAATCTCCCTAAGGGGTCTCAAGCCCTTAGGTTAAACTCTAAGTTCACCCTAGAACTTACTGAATTATATAAAATTTAATCAAACAAGAATATAATGAATGGATATAGACACTAAATATAACAAAACATGAATCATTAAACAAGAAAAAGATAACTGAATCAATAAGCAATGAGTAAAGGATAACATGCGATAGAAATATATAAATACAATCACATTCAATAATAAAATACAAGATATATTGGTCACATTGTTCACTTTTTACATAATTATGTATGGTAAATCCCATACCTTCAAACAATACTTTTACACTAATTCAATCGGGGAAATATCCCCATAGACATAATTATGTATGGTAAATCACATACCTTCAAACAATACTTTTACACTAATTCAATCAGGGAATATCCCCATAAATCTAATCTATTGCATAATTAAACAAGATGTAAGGTAGAGAACAAACTTGTGCATTGGTCCATATTATGACTTTGGTCCTCCCACTCTTTCTTCGATCAAGTGAGGATAGTAGGGGATCATGATACTCATGGATCAGGATAGACATGCTTCTAAATGCATTTGTTTATTTTATTGCCAAATTGTAACTATACAAATAACCCAAGCAATTCAACTTTCCAATGCATAGTTGATATCATAGAAAATACTCTTTCTATTTCCCCTCTCATGTACTCATGAGAGTCATTCAACTCTCAACCATGCATCAAGCCATATGCTCTATTTGCAATAATTGTTCTAACTCTTACTTAACAATTAAAACTCCATACCCTTAATTGCTAAATAACCTAGGTTCTCACATATTATTCAATTAAATCCAACTACTTTAATACTCAAATAAACCTCTTTCTTCATTTCATAAATTAAAGTCCCATACCCTTAATTTACAAAATAAACCACATTCATATTCATTATACAATTAAATTCAACTACTTTAATTCTCAAATAAACCTTTTCTTCATTTCATAAATTAAAGTCCCATACCCCTAATTTACAAAACATACCATAATCACATTCATTATCCAATTAAAGCCAACTACTTTAATCTTCAAATAAACCTCTTTATTCATTTCATAAATTAAAGTCCCATACCATTCATTTACAAACTAAACCACATTCATGTTCATTATCCAATTAAAGCCAACTACTTTAATATTCAAATACAATTTTTCTTCATTTCATAAATTAAAGTCCCATACCCTTAATTTACAAAACAAACCAAAATCACATTCATTATCCAAATAAAACCAACTACTTTAATATTCAAATAAACTTTTTTTTCATTTCGTAAATTAAAGTCCCATACCCTTAATTTACAAAACAAACCATAATCCCATTCATTATCCAATTAAAGCCAACTACTTTGATCTTCAAATAAACTTCTTTCTTCATTTCATAAATTAAAATCCCATACCCTTAATTTACAAAACAAACCGTAATCACATTCATTATCCAATTAAAGCCAACTACTTTAATCTTCAAATAAACCTTTTCTTCATTTCGTAAATTAAAGTCTTATACCCTTAATTTACAAAATAAACCATAATCACATTCATTATCCAATTAAAGAAAGATAGTAAATATTCTTCTCTATCATTACTCTAAATCTACACTTTTAGATAATGAAATCTCATTTAAAGCTTCTACACTTTCATTACCCTAAAATATACAATTTTAGATAATGAAATAACATCTAAAATTTTCACATTAATCACATTCATTCACATTCATTATCCAATTAAAGAAAGATAGTAAATATTCTTCTCTATAATTACTCTAAATCTACACTTTTAGATAATGAAATCTCATTTGAAGCTTCTACACTTTTACTACCCTAAAATCTACAATTTTAGATAATGAAATAACATCTAAAATTTTCACACTTTCATTACCCTAAAATCTACAATTTTAGATAATGAAAATATATTAAAATAACATTTAAAGCTTCTACACTTTCATTACCCTAAAATTTATCATTTTAGATAATGAAATAACATTTAAAGCTTCTACACTTTCATTACCCTAAAATCCACCATTTTAGATAATGAAATAACATTTAAAACTTCTACACTTTCATTACCCTAAAATCTATAATTTTAGATAATGAAATAACATTTAAAGCTTCTACACTTTCATTACTCTAAAATCTATAATTTTAGATAATGAAATAACATTTAAAGCTTCTACACTTTCATTACCCTAAAATCTACCATTTTAGATAATGAAATAACATTTAAAGCTTCTTCACTTTCATTACCAAAAAATATACAATTTTAGATAATGAAATAATATTTAAAGCTTCTAAACTTTCATTACCCTAAAATCTACAATTTTAGATAATGAAATAACATATCCTAAGTTCTCTTCTACACATTGATTAGTCCTTGGCTGCTATAACGAAGGGAGGACAAATCATCATAGGATGGTTTTCAAAGCAAGGGTGACAAGGTGCATCCAAGGTGGTTCATGCCTCGTAGAAGTCCTATATGCAAGTGGAGTGTTTAGAGTATCCATGATGTCAATGGTAGTCATGACGTGGTCGGGTCATCCACGGTCAATTGATAATCAAAGCGAATTCCAAGCATGACTGAAAATGATAAGGGAAGGGTTTATCTCTGGCACATAGGTAGACATTCTACCCGAAGGTCCTCCTATTTTTAAAATATCCACTCTTACCAACAATGATTTGGTCATTAGGAGCAGTGGTCATGGTGATAGGTAAGGTTCGGTATAAACAACTAGCCCAACCAACAACATCAATAAGATAATCTATTATTCCCATTATATATGGAAACAATTTATTTTTAGGAAATCCTAAAAATTTTCATGATATATATTCACATACATTTCATGATATATATTCACATACATGTCATGCTTAAGGCTAAAAAAATTTAGAATTGATGATTTTGTCATAAGCCCATCCACCTAAATGAATGTTTTTTCAAAATAGTTAACAAACAACTATTTCTCGATGGGGACTTGTCAAATAATACCTAAATCTAATATAAAAGTATCTCTTAATAATAACTAGATCAAATATAAAAGTATCTCTTCACCAATTTATCACATTCTAATTCCTTTAAGTAGCCAAACCTAGTCAAAGAAAACATTGATTCTTGATTTTTTAATGAAGGATGATGCAATGACAGATTACTTGTCCAACTCGCATAAACCATATATACATAAATAATATTTTCTACACCATATATACATAAATAATATTTTCTACACTCTCTGATTATGAATCATCACTACCCACCATGAATAATGTAGTATTGCATTTATAGGGTTCCAAACATGCTACTTCTATATTGCCTATGTGAAATTAATCAAAAATTGTATAAATACATATATATCCTTTAAGTATTTCCCACATTCTTTAGAGCAACAACAATATCAAAAAAAGGTGTTGTTCCTTTCATCAAATAGATTTGATTTTTCCTAAGACTATAGATCATAATGAATTGTGTTTCTTTTTTTTTCTTTTCTTCCATTTGATGGATTTTGAAGCCTTAATATTAATGTAAACTCACAAGATAAATATTCATAGGATCAAATATATGATAGCCACAATATAGTAAGATCAAGATAATAATGTAACCAGAATAATATGAGCCAACTAATATGTAAATCAAGGCTAATAATATATCAACTAACATTTATTAATAAGTAGAAATATGAATGTAATAGCCTAAATCATACATGTACAAAGCATGTAGCAAAACTTACAATATTAGTTGCTCAAATATTTGCAAACTCTATTACTCCACCTTCTCTTACAAATGCATCATCAACTCTTACAATAACAATGCTCACAATGTAGACTATGTAGATGGTGATGTAGGTGATGATAGGTGATATACACTATGGAGTAATATATAGCCATTGTAGGACGCATTTTTGGTTACTTGTATCTTCCTTTCCTTATGCTAGGTCTCATGACTCTTGGCTTCTCTACTTGACACTTGCATACACATGACTCTATCTTGTATGCACACTTGGACATGACTCTTCATATAACACTTCCTAATTTAAGAACACACACTTACATATAACACATTTGTGCACATTTCACACATAACACTTCTCACTCATTTACATGATACTTGTGCATTTCCTACATCTATAACACAACCCTAATCTAATATTTACAAGGTTGTACCAATAAAGTACATTAGCGTGTACCAAATAATATAATATACTCTAACACCTTTATTGATCCTCAAACATACATGCATGTGGTGTAGGCTTTTTTAGAATTATTTTGAAAGAAAATTTCTTAGTACCCTAAGAGGTTTAGGATTAATACACTCAAACAAGTATATTACTTAAAGGTGAAGTTCCAAGATGACCTTGTGCTACCTTATTGCTAGGTTAAAGGCTATTTCCCTACTTGGCATGGCTATTTCCTAGTCAATCTCTTTGGATGTAAATTTTTTCCCTTGGTTGTCTTCTCTTGGGGTTTCCCTGGTTTCCCTTCAACATGAATGGGATGTTGATTTCCCATCCTATAATATTGAAAAAACACAATAATTATTAAGGTTTGATGGCTCAATCTCGATTGTGATGTTCAACATACTTTTGTTTGATGGCTAAGGGACGTCACAATAATAGCACTAGAATTCGTCAACTCACGAGACGGGTAAGTGTTGTAAACAAACGAGTCTAGCCATATGCAAATACTTATTTTGCTTTGGAACGCATTGTGATTTTATTTATTATTCTTTAATTTTTTGGTGAATTTATGAGATGGCGTGTCTTGTCTTGGAAAGCACAGACTATTTAATATTGTAAGCACATACATGGGACTGGAGTCTTGAGATCACATAAAGGATACTATGAATACATAAAGGATACTATGAATGTAAGGGAGCTGAACTTTGGAACGTTGGAGGATATTTTACCTATAGAATCCATGTTTTCTAGATATTTTCTTCTCAAGATTTAACTCTACAATCCTGCTGCATCCTTGAAATACCTTCATATCAGCTTGACTGACCAAGCCAGAATGTGACCTGCAAAATTCAAGGAATTATACCTATTATTATTGCATTTTATCGTATAAATGAATATTAATTTTTTTTTTTTGATTTGTTTAAGTTGATTTTCTACGTCATGTTATATTTTAAAACATTTCAAAAGAGACTTTATGTTTCAAGCCTCTAGCAGCAAGAAACAGAGAATCCAAAACAATAATTCTTATAGGGGCCAGAAGAAAGAGACTCCTTTTTAAATATTGGTAAAAATTTATTGAATAAATAAAACCATACAAGAAACAAAGAATCCAAAACAATAATTCTTATAGGGGGCAGAAGAAAGAGACTCCCAAAACCACCAAGCATCCAACCAAAATACACCCAAAAAACAAAAACCTCTCCGATTCCCTAACATTCTAGTCTTCCTGAAACTCACAAGCCTATTTTTCCAAGCCACACCATTCCATTCCTTGTGAATATGAAAAAAGGAAATAAAATTCAAATGCCCATAAATTTGAATGATCAGCCAAGCCACTAAGGTTAGTTGCCAATGAACATTAGAAATATTAAGAATCTTCAACAAGTTAATAATAATATGAGAGTCCAAATCACAGATTACCTTCCGCCAGAGCATAAACGTTTTTCAAAGTAAAACAAATAGCCAAGGCCTCCATATAATAATTAGTTTGCTTCCCTTATAACAGGAGAAAATGAAAAGAGTTGCACCACTATTATCTCTCCCAACACCACCATCATCTCCCAACACCACCAATACCTGCATACCTAGGATTCCCTCTTCCTCGGGAAGTGATGTCGTATTATCAACCAAGCCACATGTTTGCAATTTATTGATAATATTATTTTTATATTATTATAAAGCAATGGTTAATATTCTTGAATTTATAAAAACTTATATTTCTTATTTTTTTTAATCTAAGGTTAACCTTCGTTAAATATTTATTTTTTTATATAAATATGATTATATTTATATTTAAATTCAATAAATAATAGATATTAAGGACATGTCCCAATTTTTCGTGACCTTTGTTTTTAAAATTTATGTAGATACCCAATATTGAGTAGTCAATTTATAACACAATCAAAGCAAATTATAGCCCAATGAAAACATCATAGCATCATTGTGCTTTTAGTGTATGGAATGACAATGTTGTTTAAAGTTTGAACATAATATTTTTCTACTTAACCAACCTACTAACAAACATCTTTTGCATTAGCATCAAGTGTCATTAGGACTATAGTGCTTTTGAGTGTAATTTTATTGCAAAAGTAAACATTAAAGTAAGTAGAAAACTAATTGATATTAACTTTTTGTCACCTTGATCAATAATCTTCCACCAAGCATCGATTGATCTTGATTTAACTAAATTTAACTAAATTTAATCGAATCATTCAACCAAATTCAATCAAGATATAACTAAATTTAATCCAATCATTCAACCAAATTCTATCAACATCTAATCAAATAAATCAATCAAATATACCCCCAAAAGGCACATCCTTGGAAAATTATAAAATCAACCCCCAAAAGACACATCCTTGGAAACTTATAAAATCAACCCCCAAAAGACACATCCTTGGAAACTTATTAATCCTCAACATCAAAACATGGTCAATAAATATCCTCAAATATTGCTAAAATTAAAAAAAATATATAAGCTTCAATCAATTGGAGTTGCAAGTGATAACACTATGATATAATGAGCAAGCATTAGTGTTGTTGTAGGTCAATGAATAAAGAGCCTTTATCTTAGCAAGAAGTCTTCAATCTTGATAAAATTCACTCTAGCTGGCACCTTGGATACACGAAGTGATTTTATCTTTTCTCTTTCATTTTGTTACTTTATTTCATCTTTTTTTGCTTGATTCTTCCTTTTATCTTATATAAGCTTATCAATATTTATCATTGAATTACATTATCTTTGGTAAGTTGATCTCCAGAGTGTATTAACTTAATCTTCATCATGTTAACCTTAAGATCAGTGTTTAAAAATAAATAATCAATTTTTTGTATAATATTTAGATCAAAAGTTTTCTTTATAAAAGTTACACATACTAGCACTAATTTATATGTTTGCTATTGTTAGCACCATAGTCCTAAAGTTAGTGCTATATTGTTGCAATGCTTTTATAGGTCTGATTAGAAACCTAAATTATTTTCATAAAAATCAAATTATTTGTTTATCTATTTTATTGAATAGACATTTGACTGAGGTAGACCCCTAAAAATCTAATTAGCTAACAAGTTTTACTTATGTGCATATACCATTTACACAAAATAACACTAAGAGACCAAGGAATTAAGAATTGGAGCATCCATCCATTTCAACAATAGTTGTATTTTGGCACAAAACGGCTCGGCTCTGGCGATTTGGCTTTTGGCGGGAAATTTTTGTGACGGCGTCTGGTGTTGCTCGAGGGACTCTGGCCCGAAGATCCTGCCTAGGGCTTTGGGGGGTTGTTTCTGCTTTCGCTTGAAGGTTCTTTAGTGGTCCCGGGAGGGCCCGATGGGGTCTCCTCCTGTTTCTCCTGCTGGGAGAAAGACCTCATATGCCGAGAAGTTGAAAGATTTTCCCTCGCCTTCCACGGACGGAGCTCAGCGGAATGCTTTTCAATCGATACTCAAGGTCGTTGCCAATGGCCCAAATGCTCACCGCGTTAATGGATGCCTCCCACAATCTTCCTCCAGGCCTAAGATTGTAATAGAACCAATCCTGGTCGAAGATACAATCGTCTACCGAGCTAATCACGACTTGATCTGCAAATTCATGGGCATCCGGCCCACACTGAATTTTCTGCATACAGGGTTCGTCGGAGCCGGGAGCCACACGGTGAGTACTCTCTATGGCCTATAAGCAATGGGTATTTCATCATAAGTTTCTCTTCTTTAGCGAGATAGAAGCAGAGCATTTGAATCGAAAAGAGAAACCATGGACCGGCAGGGTTATTTGTCCAACCCTGGAGAGTGGGTTTCGACCCCCGCATCGAACCCACGGCTGTCCCGGTGCTGGATCCGGTTGTACGCTCTCCCGATGGAGTTTTGGGGTGAGCAGGTGTTGGAATTAATAGGTAATTCCCTAGGCAGATTTACGGGAGTCTCCAAAGATACCATCGAGGGCAATTCTGTTGTCTTTGCTAGAATATGTGTAGAGATGGACATTAGTCAGCCTCTACCAGCTGAGGTGGAACTTGAGCTTGCGGGAGTACCCTGGATCCAGCAGTTAGACTATGAGGCCCTACCTTTCAGGTGCCGAGTATGCCATAAGCATGGACATTTGGCAAGGTTCTGCCCAAACGTAGTGAGCACAAAAACGGAGGCTCCGAGTGGAATGTCAAACCGCCCTAGAGAGGGTAAGTCCAGTCTGGTCAATGAACCCTCTAGCAATTCTCCAGGTCCCGATGCTCAGCAGGATGGCTTTGAACAGGTGAAACGAAAGAGAAACAAAAAGAAAAATGGCAAGGAGCAGGTACAGCTCAAGCCAAACAATCGGTATGAAATTTTTAAGTCATTAGTGGATCTGGAGGACCAATCTATGGAAGGAGTGGTTGGGAATGGTGAGAATGTCAACACTCCACCTCTTGTTTCTCCTTCCTTCACTCCTGTAGTAGAACTGTGCCAGCTGAGTACCCGCAGTCAGAAAATCCAGGGGCTTTGGTTATACACTCCCCAGCACAGTAGGCTATAAAAGATGTTACCATGGGAAATGCAGATAAAAACAGAGAAAGGCCTGCTTTAGGGATTTCCCAGGTGGAAAAGAGATCAAGAAACAATAACTCTCAAGGAGCGGGAAGAAAATCCAATAAGGAACTACTAACAGCCCAAGGAGATAAGCTAATCAATGGAGGATTGGTGAGGACCATTGATTCTTACTGCTCTCAAGGTTTTCAATGATTATTCAATCTTGGAATATTAGGGGTTTAAACAGTAGAACCCATCAATCTGTTGTTCAAAGACTCTTAGAAAACCGTAAAGGCAGATTTTTTGCTTCTTCAGGAGACCAAAATGTCTTTAGATATTATGAGTAAAACCGCTACTAAAATCTGGCGGGGAGCTGGGTATATGGACGTGGCTGCCCAAGGAGCTTCAGGGGGAATTGTTACCCTTTGGAACCCTCTGGTCTGGACTGCTTTAGAACATGTAGCTTGTAGGGGTGTTCTTACTTCTCTCTTCAGAAATAACTTCAATTCTGAGCTGGTCCTTATAACCAACTTTTATGGGGCCCAAGATCTTGATGGCCAGAGGCTCCAATGGGACGTTGTTCACAACATGAGAGCATACAGGGAGTGTTATGACTGGATTATTGCGGGGGATTTTAATGCAAAATTATACTGTTCGGGACCGGGAAGGTGGCTCCCCTATTTTGGATCCGGGGGATCGGCTTCGATTGCCCAAGTTCAGGCCTTTAATCTAGTGGATGTTCAAGGCCCTAGTGTTTTTTTCACTTGGACAAACAAGAGAAAGGAGCCACATAGCAGGAAGGTCAAGTTAGATCGCTTTTTGGTCTCGGAGGAGGCTTTTGTTAAATGGACTTTTAAGTTCCAGATTTTGGAGGGCCCTATTTCAGATCATTTTCCCATTTTGCTTGAGGGAGGGACTTCGAGAGGACAGCATCATAGGCCTTTTAAATTTGAGAATTTTTGGTTACAAAAGGAGGACCTTCGACAGAAAATTTCTCATTGGTGGACAGAAGGCCGTCCACCTTTTGGGACAGCAATGTTCAAATTTCATAAACAGCTTCAATTTGTCAAATTTCAATTGAAACAGTGGAGGAAAGGAAACAAGTCGGATTTCCAGTCCCAAAGGGCCCCCTTGGTGGCTAGATGGGAGGAGGTTCGAAACTTTTTAGGGAAGGATCAATTCTTGAGCAACTCAAATCCGAAGATGACGAAGCTGCGTAAAGCGGTTGAGGACATTGACAACCAAGAGGAGTTATACTTGGAAGCCAGAGGGCTAGAAATACTTGGTTATTAGAGGGGGACAGAAATACCAAATTTTTTCATCGGTCAGCTTGTGCTAGGAGACAGATGAACAATATGGAAGTTCTCAAAGATGAACAGGGAAATGTCTTCGATACTATTCCTGGTATGCACTCCCATGCTATCGATTACTTTTCTAAACTTTTTAAGGAAAGTATGCAGCAAGATATTGAGGCTCAGAACGAAGTTCTTAATGTTATTCCTCCTATTATCTCTGAAGAGGACAATCAGACCCTGCTTAGACCCATTGAAAGGGATGAATTGAGAAATGTGGTCTTTGGTATGAGTACTGGAAAATCTCCTGGTCCAGATGGCTTTCCTATTGAATTTTTTGAGGCTTTCTGGGATACCTTGGAGGAGGATGTTACGGTCATTCTTGAGGAATCCGGATCCAATCGAAGAATGCTCAGGGCGATCAATCACACCTTCATTGCTTTAATTCCAAAAGGGGAAGCGGGGACTCATATCTCCGATTTCAGGCCTATTGCTTTATGCAATGTGATTTACAAAATCATCACTAAGATAATGGGTGAGAGGCTTAAACCCCTTCTTCATAGCATCATTTCTCCTGAACAGGGGGGCTTTGTTGAGGGAAGACAAATATTGGATGGGGTGGTTTTGGCCCAGGAGGCCATCCATTCAATGCAAACTTCGGGCAACAAAGGCATGTTCATTAAACTGGATATGTCCAAGGCTTATGACCGGGTGGAGTGGTGCTTCTTGTCGAAAATGTTGGCTGCCTTTGGCTTCTCTCAGGAATGGATTGATTGGGTTATGAGTTGTGTTTCTTCTCCCTCTTTTTCTGTTCTCATTAAGGGCCTTCCCTCGCTTCCTTTCGGCGCCTCCCGTGGGCTCCGCCGGGAGACCCTTGTTCTCCCTATCTCTTCCTTCTCTTGGGTGAAGGTTTGGGCGAGTTGTTTTTGAGGAGAAGGCAACAAGGTCCGCTTTCTGGTATCAAGGTTGGGGAGGAAACTCTGACTCACTTGCAATTTGTGGATGATACGGGTCTGGTTGGTGCGGCCACTCTTCGGGAAGCTAGAGGAATCAGAGATACTTTGAATTTCTACCTAAGGGCTTCAAATCGGGTTCTAAATGTCGGGAAGTCCAAAGTGGTCTTTTTCAATCTCGACCAACGGCTTCGGGAGCGCGTTATTGAGATCCTGGGCTTCACAAGGACTTCTCTTCCAATTGTTTACACGGGCGTTCCCCTTCATTTCAAAAAGTTAAATATTGATATTTGGAAGAACCTGTTAGCAGGCATCAAAGACAGAATGAATCATTGGGCCCATAAATGGCTAAGCTACGGGGGTAGATTAACCTTCTTGAAATCAATTATTCAGGCTTTGCCGATCTATAAATTCTCAATATTGGCTGCCCCTCATACCATCTGGAAAGAGCTGGACAAAATGGCTAGAATATTTTTATGGGAAGGCGCAAAAGGGAAGAAAAAATGGGCCTTGGTTGGGTGGGACAAAGTTACCCAACCTAAGGATAAAGGAGGGTTGGGCTTGATAAGTTCTATGCTTAATAACGAGCTTTGGGTGGAAAAGCTGTATTGGAGGTGGATTTCTCGGCCATCCTCTCTCTTCAGTGAGAATTCTTTCCGAGTAAATATTTGGGGCATGTTCATCCCAATGAGGTGGGTCGCTTTCCCTTGGAAGGTCCTGGTTCCTTAGTGTGGCGAGACTCTCAAGCTTGGGTCCCAGTTATCAAAGATCAATTATTACGGAAAGTGGGGAAAGGAGACAAGGCTCGTTTCTGGTCGACTCTTGGGACCAGCATCCGCCCATTATTGTTATGTTCCCCGAGCTACAACCTATCATGACCGCCTTAGAAGCCCAGGGTTGGATCCTTATTGATAATTATCTTCTTACCAGTCATTTGGGGGGGTATACTTTTAAAAAGTTTAAGCGATGGGAGGAGTGGCCAATTATTGTCTCTCCGGAGTTGGCGCCTATCCTGCAAAAAATCTTGTCAGAAAGGTTCCTCACGGGGAAGGATGAGGAAGATGAATTAGCCTGGGGCTATGGAAGCCTTGGGGTCTACTCAGTTAAGGCTGGATATGAAGAGATCCTCCCTGAGCCTCCCCCACACTCTTTTCCGGTTCAGCATTGGAGAAGAATTTGGCATTCAAAGGGTTGGCCGAAAGTGAATTTCTTCGCTTGGCAACTTATGCATAATGGCCTTCTCACCTTTGACAATCTCAGACGTAGGGGTTTCAATGGCCCCTCTCAATGTGCTTTATGCCTCCAACATGAGGAAACTGGAGACCATTTGTTTTTTGAGTGTCCTTTTACTCATCAGATTTGGGAACGCTGGTTCTCTCAATTTAAACTCCAGGCTAATGGTGTTCTCAACCGTACCAATATTTGGGAAAAATGGAAATGGGGCAGGTTCAATTCCATAGCTCTCCGAACTGGCTGGCAGTTAGGCTTTCTCTTCATTTGGTGGCAAGTTTGGTTGGAGAGAAACGCCCGGATCTTTAGAAACACTTTCTCCTCGATTGACGGCGTTTGGCAGGTCATCTGGAGCAAAGTCACAGAAACTGTTGCTACTTTTGTCAATGAAAAGAATCAGGCTACTCTTGGGCATCCTGAAGAGGGGGTTGAGGGTCATGAGAGGCAAGGCAGATCATGCTGGAAACCTCCCCCTGAAGGCTGGATCAAGATCAATACTGATGGGGCTGCAAAAGGCAACCCGGGCAACGCAAGGAATTGGTGTTGTTTGTCGGGATCACTCGAGTGCGGTTCTTTCTTGGGAATTGCGGGGATTGGGCGAGCCACGAACAATGAAGCCGAAGCCTTGGCCATTAAGTCAGCGTCTATACGGGTAAGCAGGGTTACCGGAGGATAATTCTTGAATCTGATTCTCAAGTCCTGATCGGCGCTCTAGATTGCTTGCGGAATTTCTCTTTAAAAGCCTGGAGACTACGGATGTTGATATCTCAAATCAAGGAGTTATGGAGGGAGTTAGATGATGTCATCCCTGTGTATGTGAGTAGAAATCTGAACACGGTAGCTGACTTCCTTGCGAAGATGGGTGCGAGAGAAAGAGGTAGGTGTTCAGTTTGCACGGTGATATGCCTATGATAGATGAAGAGATTCGGAGTGGTGCGGAACGATCCCTGCATCCATGAGCTCAAAAATGACTAAGGTTAGTTTCTGTCGCGATATCGCGACATATTGCGCCGTCGCGACCCTGTTTGGTTTTCTGTCGCGACTTCGCGACATGTTGCTCTGTCGCGACATGTTGCTCTGTCGCGACATGTTGCTCAGTCGCGACCTATCCTGGATAACTGTAGCGATTTCGCTACCCTTTTGGTTGCTGCGGCTTTGGGAGGAAAATTGTAGCGATTTCGCGACATGTTGCGCCGTCGCGGTCGTTGATGAGAAGGTGTCGCGATGTCGCGACCTTTTTGGTTGGTTTTGCTGTTGGAGGAAAAGTGTCGCGATATCGCGACGCTTTGAGAAAAATTGCATGAAAGGGAAAAACCGTCGCGATATCGCGACAATTTGTGTGAAAAGCTACTCTAAGGAAAATTCGTCGCGATTTCGTGCCTTTTTTGAGGATAGGACACAAAGGGGCATACTTGTTGCGATTTTGAGATGTTTTGAGCAAAATTTAGTTAAGGGGAAAAACCGTCGCGATATCGCGACCTTTTTGAGAAAAGCCTCCCAATGGATAACTTTGTCGCGATTTCGCGACATGTTTATGGAAAGGAAGCACAGGGGCAAACCTGTAGCGATTTCGCTACAGTTCTGGAGAAAATCTGCTTGCAGGTTTAACGTCGCGATTTCGCGACTAGTTTTGGTAATGGGCACCTCGGGGGTGAACATGTCGCGATTTCGCGACACTTTTGCGGATGGGGCGCCCATTGGTTTTCTTGTCGCGATTTCGCTACACTTCCGGCCAAGTGGGGCTCCAAGGAAAAGCCGTCGCGATGTCGCGACACTTTCTCTAAGTTGCTGATCAAAGGGGTCCTCGTCGCGATTTCGCGACAGTTTTGGGGAGCAGGTGCCTTCAGGCTTTCTCATCGCGATTTCGCGACGCTTTTGGCGTTTGGGTGATTTGGTGTTTGCTGTCGCGATTTCGCGACTTTTTCGTGTGTTGTGGTTCCGGCGCTTTTTGTCGCGATATCGCGACATGTCGCGATTTCGCGACTTGTCGCGTTATCGCGACTGGTTGTTGTGGCGCGGCGGTTGTTTGGTTTGGTGTCGCGATTTCGCGACATGTCACGTTTTCGCGACATGTCGCGTTTTCGCGCCCTTTGTACTTCTGGTCTCTTTGCGCCTGGTTGGGATGCCCTTTCTCCCTCTTGTAACTGTCTTTTGTTTTAATACAAGTTTTTTTCATTTTTTCAAAAAAAAAACAATAGTTGTATTTTAGAGTGACAAATACGGCAGCCCTAATTCTTCCCATTTCTATCTATTTTTTTGTTATAGATAGCTTAGGACTCATTTGATTTTTTTTTGTCATCCATAACAGGTCTTGTATTATTTTTGCTCTATAAGCAATAGCATCATCCTTTATTAGTACATATATTAGAGTTGTCGCACTTATATCTATACTGATATAGAATTACACTTTTTCCAAAAGTGGATTTTGACTTAGTTAGAATCCAAAATATTTGAGTTTATATCAACTAGAAGGAACAATTGATCAAATAATTGAAAGTGCATGTTGTTTAGGTACTTATGTGTCGTAAAAATTATTGGACCCTTCCCTTACAAACATTTTTTTTCCCTTTATGTTAGTATTAAGCAAAATCTCATGTAGCATAGCAAGTTTTTATTTTGCATCTTGTATTTCTTGTACACCTATTAGTTTTAGATGTATGTAGAATAAGTAAAAGCCAGCACGAATCTAGGAAGGAGAGAGAGAAAGTAAAAGAAAATAGGAATCTAGGAAGGAGAGAGAGAAAGTAAAAGCAAATAGGAATCTATGAAGGAGAGAGAGAGAGAAAGTTCATATGTTTAATATTGTTTAAGAGACAATCATCATTTTAGTGGGAGAAATTTAAGTTAATTATTTTCTTTTCTAATTATAAAATTTAACATAAAAATAAAATGAAAACAATCATCATTTTAGTAACAAATAGTTAGGGAGAAATTTATCTTAATTTTTTTTATCTTAATTTTTGAGAAAGAGAGAGTTCATATGTGAGGGATAAATTTATGTTGATTTTTTTCTTTTCTAATTATAAAATTTAACATAAAAAATAAAATGAAAACAATTGTCATTTTAGTGACAAAAATAGTTAGGGATTTATGTTAATTTTTTTTATTATAAAATTTAACATAAAAAATAAAATGAGTATAAAGCTACAATTTTTTTTTTTGGAAAACATCCTAGAAGGAATGCCACTTTTGGGTAAGTCCCAAGGAGCTAGGGGTATCTATTCCACAAAAAACGCTCAGGGCTCACACCTGGCCTACTAACTTTGACACATGCAAGGAGCATGCTTGAAACAACACACAAACACAAATACACACAAAACTAAAACAAATAAACATACTCCTTGAGTGTGTCAGCAAAAATAGATACAAACAAACAAAAAAAACATGAACCACACAGAACAAACATAGAAACAAAAAAGGAAAACACAATAAAATAATAATAATAATAAATAAATAAATAAATAAATAAATAATAAAATTAAAAAAAATGATAAAAATAAACAACACCAAAACATAAAATACAGAGAAAAAACCACCAACGCAACATAACAAACACTACCATAACAAAAACAACAAAAAGAAAAAAAAAACCACAGAACACAAAACACATAGAATAAACCCCAAAAATAACATAACAAAACAAAACCAAAATGGAAACAACAAAAAGAATTAAAAACACCACAAAAAAATCAGGAAAAACAAATACAACAAAAACTAAGCCAAAGGAGCAATTGAAAAATCAAACAAAATACGGTAACACTTTAAAAAAACCAAAGCTTAACAAATTACCAAAAATATTAGAAATTGAGCCAAATTTTTCAATATTGCCATAAAGAGATTGACTATAAACCTTAGGATTATGACATCCTTATCCTTTTATTTGTATCTTGCTTCATTTGAGTTGGGACTATAGGCTGGTTAATTGGTACCATGACACTACTATTAGAATTTGTATGGTCTTTTTGAGGATCCGTTTTATTTATAGTTTGAACCTGCACTTTTGTTTTGCACTTGGGTTGGTTTTCTACATTGTAATTTTTTTCCCTTTACTGTTATTTCTCAGTATCAAGGTAAGCTCTTTTAATGATTTCTCATCATGCAATCCTTCCTATTCCCTCTCTTCATCAAAATGTGTCTCCATAATAACTGTTTCCATTTGACCATCTTCATCATATACTTGCTCATCCGTGGAGAGAATTTCAAGGTGTTAGGAGAAATAACTATTTTCTCTTTTGTTGCTATTTTTTTTTGTTTTTTGTTTAGGGATTTGAAACCTTGCCAAGTCCCCATCCTTTTTCTCTTTGTTAGAGACCCTATGTGGACAATCATTGGCTAGATGACCATATTAATGATAAATTATACATCTAAATGAAATATTTTCATAATCTACTACTTGGTCCTATATTTCTTCCCCATATTGTAGACTAATATTCTCTGGAAGTGGTTTATCAAAATTAATCAAAACACAAATCCTTGCATAAATCATATGCTCTAAGTGTGTACAATAATAAGTCATCATGTAAACTCCTAAATAATTTCCAATTGTTTAGAATATCTTTGGATGCCAGTATTCTATCGAAAGACCAAATAAACAGACCCAAATAAGGACAGTTGATGGCATCTCTTCCTTAGCTTTGAACTTAGTATGTCAAGGCTTCATGAAGAGCCCTTCCCTATCAAAAAACCATGGCCCCCCTTGAAAAATGTTATCCTTATCTTATTCATTTAAAAAAAAAAAAGAAAATAGCCATTAGGGTATGTAAAAATTTGGTACTTACCTTTAGTGCTCCAGTTATTGACAACCCATTGCTTGAAGGTAGAAACAGTCAGTTGGAATCCCATGAATCGACTGATTAGGCTTTTTCTCTCAATCACATCTATTCCTTTCTAAACATCCGTTATTTCCAAATTTACTACTAGGGATCCATTAGTTGCTTTCATGCAACCTCTATCTATTTTTCTTGGATCGACCTTTGGCATCCTCAATGGTTTCCTTGGGAATCGTTGATTGTTTTCCCTTCCTATTTGAGGTGGTCCTCCATGGATTGCTTCTCTAAAACTAATATTATCTGGAAGTGGTTTATCAAAATTAATCAAAACACAAATCCTTGCATAAATCATATTCTCTAAGTGTGTACAATGTAAACTCCTAAATAATTTCCAATTGTTTAGAATATATTTGGATGCCAGTATTCTATTGAAAGACCAAATAAACAGACCCAAACAGGGACAGTTGATGGCATCTCTTCCTTATATTTGAACTTAGTATGTCAGGGCTTCATGAAGAGCCCTGCCCTACCAAAAACCATGGCCCCCCTTGAAAAATGTTATCCTTATCTTATTCATTTAAAAAAAATAAGAAAATAGCCATTAGGGTATGTAAAAATTTGGTACTTACCTTTAGTGCTCCAGTTATTGACAACCCATTGCTTGAAGGTAGAAACAGTCAGTTGGAATCCCATGAATCGACTGATTAGGCTTTTTCTCTCAATCACATCTATTCCTTTCTAAAAATCCGTTATTTCCAAATTTACTACTAGGGATCCATTAGTTGCTTTCATGCAACCTCTATCTGTTTTCCTTGGATCGACCTTTGGCATCCTCAATGGTTTCCTTGGGAATCGTTGATTGTGTTCCCTTCCTATTTAAGGTGGTCCTCCATGGATTGCTTCTCTAAAATTTATTTTTGAATTAATACATGCATCTCTGTTGAAACCCTCCATCCCAATATCCAAAAGATAAATTATAGGAAACTTTACATTTTCACTGAAAACCCTAATGCAACCGCTTTCACCCTCAAACCGCTCTGCTATAAGAAGAATTATAAATCCATAATCTATGCATTCGATTCCTTGATCTTTAGCAAAAGCCACTGTGCACCATTTCTTCACTGTCGGGCAGTATTCCTGACTGCACCGTTAGTGAACATCGCTCGAGAGCCATTTGAATTTCTTTTTCAATCCAAACCTTCCAACTATTAAATTTCAATCGAGTATAAAGCTACAATTAATATAAAGTTTTCACTATTATAGTAATAATGTTGAAACATTGAGTTATAAGTACATTTATTTATTTATTGTGCTTTAACAATTAAGTATTATAAAAGAATAGAATTCCAAAGATTAAGTAAAGCAAATATAATTGCACAATAGTAAAAATCCATACATATATTATTGATTTTATGGATTTTGGTTTTATGGATCTAACTATTTTTGTTTTTTTTTATAATTTTAAATTTTTGTTTTTTTTATAATTTTAAATTTAAGTTCATGTTGAAATGGTTTATAACCATCACTTGCATTTAAAAATAAGGTTTCATGGATTTAATTATTTTTGTTTTATTTATAATTTTAAATTTAAGTTCATGTTGAAATGGTTTAGACAAATTATTGTTTGTTAACCATCACTTGCATTTAAAAATAATATTTTGCTTCTACAAACTATAGTTTAATTGTTAACTACCATTAAATAAGTTAGTAGAAATGCATTTAAAAAATATTTCATAATTTAATCTCAAAATTTAAGTAATTATGGTAAACTATCAACTACTAATTCATTAATATTAATGGTATAATCAATTGACATGAAATCACTCATGACATTGAAAGCAAATATGTCTATGTTATTTGACATAGTTCTATATAACCTATAGAATGATTATAATTTTTTTTCATCTTTTGAGTCATATATGTTAATGGTTAAGGTTAGCATCAATTAATAGTGGTTAGTAGGTAAAAGCACATGTTTGAGGAGAATTTTAGATTTATGACAATATCTTAAGGTGGTAAGTAATCTAAAGTCACCCCTAGCTAAGGTGGTAAGTAATCTAAAGTCACCCCTAGGTAAGTGTTATTTCTTAAAATAATATGTTATATGGGTTCAACTCTCTACAATACTTTATCTAAGCTGGATAATTATGACTAAGGTTAGAAATGGTTGCTTTCTACAATACTTTATCTAAGCTAGATAATTATGACTAAGGTAAGTGGCAAGGTGTCCAAAGTACTAACATATAATTTGAGATTTTTAATCTTTTGTTATTAGCTAAGGTTAGCCATGGTTAATAGCTAAGGTGTAGTTATCAATGATTCAATATTATGTTAATTATTAAGTTTAGTCATGGGTAAGTTTAGCCAAGTTTAATGGTGGTTAGATAGGTAAATACCCCCTTTTCAAGGGAAGGTTTATTTTATATGACATTTGTCAAAAGATGGTAAGGATTTCAAAGTTTCAAAGTTTCCCTTACCCAAGTGTTGCTTCTTAAAAAGACATGCTAGCTAGATTTTGGTACTCAATTATAGGTTACCTAAGTTAGATAACTATTATTGAGGTTAGCAGTGGTTTCTTACTTTACACTTTAAGCATCCAAAGCCCAAAATTAGTAAGATGTCCAAAGCACTAACATATCATTTTTTACTTTCAATCATATGTTAATCAATACGGTAACAATTTCTAATGGTGATTAGGTAGATAAAAGTATTCAAACTAGGGCAAAAATTTATGTTTTATAGTTATGTTCTCTTAAAATGATATGTTAGCTAGTTTTAGGTTCTCAAAGACCAATAGAAAGATGTTCAAAATACTAACATCTCATTTTAATTTCTCACTTATATGTTAATAGCAAAGGTTAGAAGTGGTTAATGGTTGGAAGATATATAAAAATAGGCATTGTGAAATAGAATTTATATGAAATATGAATCCATGTATGTCATAGTTTTTTATTTAAAAATTACCATGTTACCAACCCAAGACAAGATCTTAGATATAAACAATTACAACCAATACAAATCAATTTTTTATAATGCACAATAATTAATAATACATTTATTCACATCATATACAATTAAGACATCATTTTTATGATGTTATGTATACATTCTAAATGAAGTTGCTTTATATAGAACTAGCATTGACAATAACATATAAATTGCCTTATACCATATAAACTAAAAATTATGCACTCAACACAACTTGTGTGATTAAATAAATATTACTACACTTTGTAGAAAAGTGTAAGTACATACAATATAACACCAAACCAGATCAAGGCTAACTAAAGATTATATAAGTTTAACTTTTATAAAGGTGTTGCAATGCTAAATTAGTTTGTAGTTTAGAATTTTGTCTAAAAAGTAGACAACATGTTGATGCATAGTTGCTTGCAATTTTTAATGATTATTAGAAGGAATTTTTTCTAGGATGGAATGTAGTGGGAATAATTTTTGTCCCAGTAGAATAAGGATAATGACTTCATAAAAATACAAGGTCTATAAGAGTGATAAAAAATTAAGGTAGAAGAGGTGGACATGTGCATCTAAGAGCTACTTAAACTAGATTTTTTGAATTAGCACACAAATTATATAGTTTCTCACATATCACACGAGGTAAACATATTATTGATTATACAGGCTACACAAGTTTCTATCAATGATTATGATCTATAGATAAAATATAGTTCTTTATATATTTAGATATGTATTGATCATAAGCATGGCATTGTATTAATTTAAGATATTTTCATTAATAAAAAATATATTTTGAATTGGATAATAAACTAAGATGACAAGTTTTTTAATAAATTGACATCATGTTGGTATATTATCTTTATCATATTTTAGAATAAATTGGATAATAAACTAAGATGACAAGTTTTTTAATAAATTGACATCATGTTGGTATATTATCTTTATCATATTTTAGAATACTAAAAATTATTATTATTTCATACTTTATATATTGTATGTAGTTTTTAAATTAATCTCATCGTATATATTTTAGGTCAAAATTACAACTTTATAACTACAAGCTATTATGATGCATTATAACAATATGTGTTGTAATAAGTTGAAAACATACAAGTAATAGTCTAGCCTATAATTCATATTTGAAACAATAATAAAGAAAATTTTTGATTAAAAAATCTATCTTTGAATGAAAATAATTTTAAAATTACTATTTGGAACATGCTTGATCCATAACAACGAGAGAAATAATCCTAATCAGGTATACCATATGAAAAACAACTCTTACATGATGTTGAGCATTATCATAAAAATAAAAAATTTAAAAATAGGTCCAAATATTCGTTAATTAGGAGGCTAAGATAGATAAATGCATTCTAATATTATTTAAAATCTATTAGAAAAATATGACTATGTATAAAATATATCTTCTTTCAAAATTTTGTATCCCTCAACCATAAATTTATGTTTTTACAAGTGTAGAAGCCATTGAATGTATGAGAAAAGGTTTTAGTGTAAGCATGTAAGTTCTATCTAAACATGGAATTTCTATGAAATATTTAGAATGAATTATAGTTTGAGATTTTAAGTGGTTGTAGACTTTATAATAAGCAATTGAGCTATATTATTGGAGTTCACACCTATTTCTAGTAATGAACAAAAGCAATCCATCCAATCAAATATTATAGAGAAAGCATAAGAAGGATAAAATACAAAGCATAAACATAGAATTGGTGGGTTCCCTTGAGGATGATGAATAATCACCCTATTATATATGAATAAAAATCACAAGACTCCAATACAATGGATAGAGTGGTTTGTGGGTATGTGTACCAATACCAAAAATTACAATTACATAATCATGTTAACCTAAATAGACAAAAAAGTAAGATTTAAACTAATAATAAGTTACAAGTTAGATTAAACCATGGCCTTTACATAAAGTATTTTATAATGATTGCACATATGCCTATACAAAATTACATCATACAATGTCGAACTTGGCCATAAATCAGATTACACATTCAACATCTATGGGGATGAAGGATGTGATTATATGAAGGTAATGTATTATGGCTATCATATTCTATTGAGTACGATAAGCTTGTTGTCACTAGTTCACTATTACATTTTATAGGGAGAATTTGAAATGAGGTGCAATGACCTCCATTCTTGGTATCAAAGCTATAGAAAAAAGATAGCCCTATTCTAGAGGAAGAACACTATCTTCTAATAAATTCCTCTATAGAAATAAACAATTTTTGTATTATAAAAGCATCAATAAAATTAGTTATAAGGACAATAAACTTTTTAAAAAGGGATAAAAACATTATTTCTAGAGCTTGAAAATTTAAAATTGGAAACTACTATTAATGATATGTGTAGGTATCACTAATATTTCTTGTGTATAATAATAATTAAATCTAATATAAAATAATCTCTTAATAATAGCTAGATCCAATATAAAAGCATCTCTTCATCAATTTACTAGATTTCAATTCCTCTATGTAGCTAAGCCTAGTAAATGAAAACATTAATTTTTGATTTGTTAACGAAGGATGATGCAATGAAAGATTACCTTTCTAACTTGCATAAACCATAGGTACATAATAATATTTTTCACACTCTATGATTGTGAATCATTACTTCAAACCTTGAATAATATAGGATTGTATTTGTAGCATTGCAAACATTACTTTTTGTCCTATAGACAACTTTTGGCCTCATGGACATTAAAGACCTTTCTATTTTATTTATCCAATTTATAAATGTGTGCAATGCAAGTTACACACTCTTTAGAAGGTGAACAACCATCAATAATTGCTAATATTTAACATTAGCCATGCTTATCTAACTTAGCTAACTTATTATTCAAAATCTTAAACTAACTAACATATCAATTATATGGAATTTAACTAAGGTGAAGTTTGACCTCATTTTGTCTTTTAAAATTAAGATTCAAAAATAAATTCTACAACTTTCTTCATCTTACTCAAACTATAAAGTTAGGCAAGCTCAAATTCCTCAAATTGAGGTATTGAAACTGAAAATGCATTTGCTTAAAATTAGACACTTATCATTATTCTTTATAAGGTGGACGTATGTCTAACATGATTTAGTATTTCTAGAATGTGAATAACCACTGCAATCATTAACTTACTATTAGTGTTATCCATGCTTATTTGACTTAGCTAAACCATGTAATCTTTGATCGAAATAAATGGAAAATGTATTAATATTTCTATGATAGTTTTTATTTATCTCTAAAGTAGCTTCTAGAAATTATATCTAAGTTAGAAGTGGTGATTCATTATATATGCAAATTTAAAATAACGAGTAAGGTTATCTTCACGTTAACTAAGATATGTGAAAAGTAAATTTTTATAGGGATTAATGTTTTTAAGCATAAAAGTATTATAGTGTAATATAGTGGGAATTTGTATATGATATGAGATGCTTGAAAGAAAAGCTTTTTATTTAGACTATATATATAATAATAGCTTAGTCTAATATCAAAATATAATAGGTTATATTTTAGAATAATGGATTTTGATTAAAATTTTAGGATAATAATAAGTTTATCTTTTTATTTGGGCATGATAAAGTCACGAGTCAATATACTTGCTAATTTATGTCTTTTATCCTATAGTAAAAGAATTATATTGTATGTTTGGCAACAAATCTTAAGGTTTATTTTATCTTTCGAAGTAATCTTTTAGGAACCTTCATAAACACAAACTAGTAGAACTCTTGGGAGGTAATATTTATACATGAATCTTATAAACATTGCAAGAATAAAGTCTTAATCACCCAATGTAGTTGAGAAGCGTTTATGCACTCAACGTGTCTCGAGAGCAACTATAGCTTGAAGGAATTTGTCGAAACAAGAGATTAGGTTAGGACTGGTAATGAGGGGTGGTATGGGATACCATATCTAGGTTGCTGCTTGGATAGTACAGTGATAAATCCCTTGTTAATTTTACTTAGTTGGATTAGCCACAACATTTGGTATGAGATAAACATTTATGAGTCACAATGGGTATGTGTGATCAAGTCCAAGATAAGGGTACTGATATGGCTTTAGTTGACTTCGGGTAGTAGATAATCAACTAGACACTAGGTATACATATGATGACCCCTTGCATATTAAAGTTTGAACAAGTTTGATCAATTAGGTAGGGGGTTCACAATTGCTAAGGGATGGAGAAAGAAAGCGTCCACCCTCTAGGGGTTATGGGCCCTAGAGGATAATCCCAACCGTAGATCTACACTCATGGCTAGAACAAGAGGAACTATATTAAGAATGATATATCCACAAAATGACACCTTCTATGGGATTTGACCAATCTTGTCCACTTGGATGGTTGTCTGCAGTAGTTTTGAAATCCAAAAGTGGTTGGATATGCCAGTACTGATTAAAACATAATGTTACTAATTCAATGGGTGAAACATAAATGCCATGAACCTGAAGACACTTGCTATGAACATGAAAACACTATTTAGGTTGAAAACAATAAACTTAGGAAAAAATTACCTTATAAAATTGATTGGCTTGCTTTTGAGGTACAACCAGGTGAGTAGACTTGAGTTGTTACACTATGAGGCAAAATAAATTAACAAGTACTCTATAAAAGAAATCCAATGATCTTAAATTTTTGAGGATACAAAATATTAATGATACCATATTACATAAAAACTACTATAAATTTTTGATAAATTAAATATTTATGAAATTTTATCTCACATTTTTTGATATGATGTTCATGACAATTGGTTGAGATTCATGTCAACCTCAATGTTATCGTCCTCATAATTTGCAAGAATCCGTAAACATGATGTATAAAAAATTACTAGTTCTTGTGTATGAAGCCCAATTGCACTTTGTACTTTTTATCATGTTCAAATTCCACTTGTGTAAATTTGGGAACCCACAAATTGTATGGTTGAGCTACTTAATGTCTCTTGATTGCTTAAAAATGTGGAGGTTTAATAAAACAACATATTGGTTAAGGTTTTGGTTTCTCTTTGGAAGGTCTAAAGTTTAAACTACAGTGGTATAGGCTTGATGGTAGCTGCTAAGTGTTTGCTAGTGGATATCCCTAAAAATCGAGGCCCCTTTGACTTCGTCTAACCCATCGAGGCCCCGTTGACTTTGTCTAGCCATTAAACTGACAGTATCCAATAATAATATTCCAATGAACTGACAGTATCCAATAATAATGTATTATGGCTATCATATTCTATTGAGTACGATAAGCTTGTTGTCACTAGTTCATTATTACATTTTATAGGGAGAATTTGAAATGAGGTGCAATGACCTCCATTCTTGGTAACAAAACTATAGAAAAAAGATAGCCCTATTCTAGAGGAAGAACACTATCTTCTAATAAATTCCTCTATAGAAATAAACAATTTTTGTATTATAAAAGCATCAATAAAATTAGTTATAAGGACAATAAACTTTTTAAAAAGGGATAAAAACATTATTTCTAGAGCTTGAAAATTTAAAATTGGAAACTACTATTAATGATATGTGTAGGTATCACTAATATTTCTTGTGTATAATAATAATTAAATATAATATAAAATAATCTCTTAATAATAGCTAGATCCAATATAAAAGCATCTCTTCATCAATTTACTAGATTTCAATTCCTCTATGTAGCTAAGCCTAGTAAATGAAAACATTAATTTTTGATTTGTTAATGAAGGATGATGCAATGAAAGATTACCTTTCTAACTTGCATAAACCATAGGTACATAATAATATTTTTCACACTCTATGATTGTGAATCATTACTTCAAACCTTGAATAATATAGGATTGTATTTGTAGCATTGCAAACATTACTTTTTGTCCTATAGACAACTTTTGGCCTCATGGACATTAAAGACCTTTATATTTTATTTATCCAATTTATAAATGTGTGCAATGCAAGTTACACACTCTTTATAATGTGAACAACCATCAATAATTGCTAATATTTAACATTAGCCATGCTTATCTAACTTAGCTAACTTATTATTCAAAATCTTAAACTAACTAACATATCAATTATATGGAATTTAACTAAGGTGAAGTTTGACCTCATTTTGTCTTTTAAAATTAAGATTCAAAAATAAATTCTACAACTTTCTTCATCTTACTCAAACTATAAAGTTAGGCAAGCTCAAATTCCTCAAATTGAGGTATTGAAACTGAAAATGCATTTGCTTAAAATTAGACACTTATCATTATTCTTTATAAGGTGGATGTATGTCTAACATGATTTAGAATTTCTAGAATGTGAATAACCACTGCAATCATTAACTTACTATTAGTGTTATCCATGCTTATTTGACTTAGCTAAACCATGTAATCTTTGATCGAAATAAATGGAAAATGTATTAATATTTCTATGATAGTTTTTATTTATCTCTAAAGTAGCTTCTAGAAATTATATCTAAGTTAGAAGTGGTGATTCATTATATATGCAAATTTAAAATAACGAGTAAGGTTATCTTCACGTTAACTAAGATATGTGAAAAGTAAATTTTTATAGGGATTAATGTTTTTAAGCATAAAAGTATTATAGTGTAATATAGTGGGAATTTGTATATGATATGAGATGCTTGAAAGAAAATCTTTTTATTTAGACTATATATATAATAATAGCTTAGTCTAATATCAAAATATAATAGGTTATATTTTAGAATAATGGATTTTGATTGAAATTTTAGGATAATAATAAGTTTATCTTTTTATTTGGGCATGATAAAGTCACGAGGCAATATACTTGCTAATTTATGTCTTTTATCCTATAGTAAAAGAATTATATTGTATGTTTGGCAACAAATCTTAAGGTTTATTTTATCTTTCGAAGTAATCTCTTAGGAACCTTCATAAACACAAACTAGTAGAACTCTTGGGAGGTAATATTTATACATGAATCTTATAAACATTGCAAGAATAAAGTCCTAATCACCCAATGTAGTTGAGAAGCGTTTATGCACTCAACGTGTCTCGAGAGCAACTATAGCTTGAAGGAATTTGTCGAAACAAGAGATTAGGTTAGGACTGGTAATGAGGGGTGGTATGGGATACCATATCTAGGTTGCTGCTTGGATAGTACAGTGATAAATCCCTTGTTAATTTTACTTAGTTGGATTAGCCACAACATTTGGTATGAGATAAACATTTGTGAGTCACAATGGGTATGTGTGATCAAGTCCAAGATAAGGGTACTGATATGGCTTTAGTTGACTTCGGGTAGTAGACAATCAACTAGACACTAGGTATACATATGATGACCCCTTGTATATTAAAGTTTGAACAAGTCTGATCAATTAGGTAGGGGGTTCACAATTGCTAAGGGATGGAGAAAGAAAGCGTCCACCCTCTAGGGGTTATGGGCCCTAGAGGATAATCCCAACTGTAGATCTACACTCATGGCTAGAACAAGAGGAACTATATTAAGAATGATATATCCACAAAATGACACCTTCTATGGGATTTGACCAATCTTGTCCACTTGGATGGTTGTCTGCAGTAGTTTTGAAATCCAAAAGTGGTTGGATATGCCAATACTGATTAAAACATAATGTTAGTAATTCAATGGGTGAAACATAAATGCCATGAACCTGAAGACACTTGCTATGAACATGAAAACACTATTTAGGTTGAAAACAATAAACTTAGGAAAAAATTACCTTATAAAATTGATTGGCTTGCTTTTGTGGTACAACCAGGTGAGTAGACTTGAGTTATTACACTATGAGGCCAAATAAATTAACAAGTACTCTATAAAAGAAATCCAATGATCTTAAATTTTTGAGGATACAAAATATTAATGATACCATATTACATAAAAACTACTATAAATTTTTGATAAATTAAATATTTATGAACTTTTATCTCACATTTTTTGATATGATGTTCATGACAATTGGTTGAGATTCATGTTAACCTCAATGTTATCGTCCTCATAATTTGCAAGAACCCCGTAAACATGATGTATAAAACATTACTAGTTCTTGTGTATGAAGCCCAATTGCACTTTGTACTTTTTATCATGTTCAAATTCCACTTGTGTAAATTTGGGAACCCACAAATTGTATGGTTGAGCTACTTAATGTCTCTTGATTGCTTAAAAATGTGGAGGTTTAATAAAACAACATATTGGTTAAGGTTTTGGTTTCTCTTTGGAAGGTCTAAAGTTTAAACTATAGTGGTATAGGCTTGATGGTAGCTGCTAAGTGTTTGCTAATGGATATCCCTAAAAATCGAGGCCCCGTTGACTTCGTCTAACCCATCGAGGCTTTGACTTCGTCTAACCCATTAAACTGACAGTATCCAATAATAATATTCCAATGAACTGACAGTATCCAATAATAATATTCCAATGAATAGGAAGAAACACATCTTTGTGTTTCTTAAGAACTTGGAACTTGTGGATGGATCAGCTTTAACCTTAGTGACAAGGAATATTCCAATGAATAGGAAGAAACACATCTTTGTGTTTCTTAAGAACTTGGAGCTTGTGGATGGATCAGCAGCCAGCTTTAACCTTAGCGACAAGGACCTTGAAGGAGAGGAACCATTTGTCGCCTGTGTTTCTCACAACAACTGGGACCCCGAATTAATCAGTGAAGTGTCCAAAACTTCAGTTGATATATTAAATTTTCGGATACGACAGACATGAAAACAGACATGAAAAGAGATTCGTGGTAGTGGTTTCTGATTTGCTTGGTTTCTCTTCAAGATTCATACTTATCGTCTGATCGTCAAATATGAAGAGAAGGGCCTTGAGAAACAACCTTCAAGTTAGACTCCAAAGGGAAAGGAGACAAAGAGTAAGGTCATGCTAATATGACAAAACTTGAAAAGGAAGTACGAGGTTATAAACGAATTTAAAAAATATATATTATTATTTAATATATGTTTATTGGAATAAATATGACGTCATATTTATGGGAATAACTATGATGTCACTTTTTTTTATAAATTTTCCAGAACGACAGACATGAAAAGAGATTCGTGGTAGTTGTTTCTGGTTTGCTTGGTTTCTCTTCAGTCTGATCGTCAAATATGAAGAGAAGGGCCTTCAGAAACAACTTTCAAGTAAGGTTATGCTAGAATCACAAAACTTGAAAACGAAGTACAGTAGTTTATACGACTTATAAGAATTACGAGGTTATAATATATACGAAAGGAATTTTAAAATAAAAGATATTGTTGTTTAATATATGTTTTTTTTGATTAAATGTGATTTAATTTTTTTTATAAATTCTAACCTTGAACCTATGTAAAAGATAAAATTCAATTAAAAAATCAACAAGCTGAAGCCATGCGCAAATTAAACGCCATAGAAAAAACACAAAATCGAATGCGGAAGCCCCTATAAGTTACATGGATCCTATCGTTCTCCATCAAAGCCATATCAGCTGATTGTTAGCATTTGCAGTTGCTCGCTTTCTACTAATGGCGAAGTTTAGTTCGCTGGCATCATTATTGATAATTGATAATGAATTTATGGTTATCGATCATGTCTTCTGTAACAGGCAAAAGAGCAAATTCCCAAGTCAATAGTTTCCAAAACGCAGTTCGATAAGATATTTCTGCACCGCAACGACGATGGCTGTCCCGCTCATGGCTTCTACACTTATGAATCCCTCGTGGAAGCAGCGACATCTTTCCCTACCTTCGCCAACACGGGAGATTTTATCTAAAAAACAGTTAATGGATGCTTGGATGCTTGCCATAAAATCAAGGCTAAAAATTGCCATTGAACAAAAGATGATCTAAAAAACAGTTTATATAAAACCAATCGTGATTTGATCTGTAAATTGAATATAAAACCAATCGTGATTTGATCTGTAAATTGATCTTGTGCTATAAACAAAACTGTTTCTAATAAAATATTTTTATAATACATCTTGATTCCAGTGTAATATGGTGTGTGCCATTTTTTGAAAAGTTGACTGTTCATACTTTATAAATATATATACACTTATCCTCCCATGACATTGCCTTTCTTTTGTTGGGTTTAATCCAGTTCTCATTATTATCCCTTGCATTCTTTCAATCCTGTCTTTTATTTGTTTTGTATTTTTGTAATCTCTTATTTGGTTTATTACACTGCATTTTCCTTTGTTTTGCAATCATAAAAATGACGATATTATATTCCGTTACAGGTGGGGTGGCGACTGCACCAGACCGCCCATATTCATGGGGGTTGTGCTTCAAGGAAGAAATAAGCCCTCCAAACAATTACGGCGACCCAACTAACAAGCAATGGCCCTGCGTGCCGGGTAAATCTTATCATGGCCGCGGCCCTGTTCAGCTATCATGGTAACGATTTACACAACACCATTTACTCAAGGAAAAGTTTTCTCTAACGCTGTAAAAACGAAACGGAGAATATAAAATAAGATCCACATTTCAGTAATCAAGAATATGATAATCCCTCTTCATCTAATCGATGGTTTGCATTTCAGGAACTATGGATACGGGTCCGCGGGAAAGGCGATCGGATTCAACGGACTGGAACGTCCGGAGATGGTAACGGAGAAACCTGTGATTGCCTTCAAAACAGCTCTCTGGTTTTGGACGATTCTGCAGCCGCCAAAGCCCTCCTGCCATGACGTCATGGTGGGAAAGTACAATCCAAGTCCGTATGATCTCAAGGCAAACAGGTTGCCCGGATTTGGTGTTGTGACGAACATCATAAATGGTGGTCTCGAATGTGGAAAGGGCAACGATAGCCGAGTGGCGGATCGCATTGGCTTTTACAAGAGATACTGTCACCTCTTGAATGTCTATCCCGGGCTCAATCTCGATTGCGGCGATCAGAATGCTTTTGTTTGATGGCTAAGGGATGTCACAATAAAAGCACTAGAATTCCATCATTTGAATACTTCTCCTATTTATTTAGTGTAGTATGTGTTAATAATCCTACATTGATGTGGTTGTCGAACCTTACTACTTGTCAATTTTTTTTTCAATGGGATATCAGGGTTAAAGGTGTAAGCCTTTAGTCCTGTTTATATGGGTTTTTTCACTCCTATTAACATTGAGTTGTGACATGTGTATGGGGATAATTGGTTCATATAACCGGTTCATGTGATGTTGTGTTTCTCATACAAACTGTCTATTTTTATAATTTTATTTATTATTTTTTATTCTCCTATGAATTTATGAGATGGAGTGTATAAGTCTTGTCTTGAAAATTTGTATGGGTATGGGTCTAGGTGCTGGGTTTTAGGAAAGCACATGTTTTTATAATAGATTTTAAATTTGGGTTTCTTAGATGAAAACCCAAGAACCCAGGACAAATTTTTTTTAGGGTTATAAAAAGGGTTCTCATTGTACTAAAGTTTGAACTTTGGCCTTTTAAAGAAAAACCTAAAAATATACCACTAAAATACCTATACCACTATGGGTCCTCGTACTGGTTTATAGGAAAGCACATGTTTTTATAAAAGGTTTTGAATTTGGGTTTCTTAAATGAAAACCCAAGAACTCAAGACAATTTTTTTTAGGTTATAAAAATGGTTTTCATTGTACTAAAGTTTGAACTTCGTTCTTTTAAATAAAAACCCAAAAATATACCACTAAACTACTTATACCACTAAAATACCTTCATATAATATATCAAAAAATAATTTTCATATAAAAAAATATGGATCCATATATTCTAGATTTTTACTTCTAGAGGCCTAACTCTATAATCCCACGACATCCTTGAAATAAGCCAAAAGTGCCTTGCAAAATTCAAGGATTTGTTTTTCTACCAAGGGTTATTGTAATGATTTCATCTACTTCCCTTAAATAGGAGAACTCCAAAATAGGTACTAAGAAAGCTTCTAATTGCAACCTCAAACCTTTTATAAATTGTATTCATTATATATATATATATGATTTGTATTGATTTCTTACTATGATGTTATAGTTTAAAATATTTATAAGAGCCTTTAAGCTTTTAGATATGGCTCGATAAAAAGAAGAGTATCATCAACCAATTGATATGTTTGCAATTTGTTGATATTAATTTTTTAATATTATTTTAAAGCAATGGCTAATATTCTCAAATTTATAAACACTTATATTTCTTGATTTAAAAAATTAAAAGTATTTTTTATCTAAGCTTAACAGTTGTAAACTATCTATTTTTCATATAAATATGATTGTATTTATATATATTTCAATAAATAATAGATGTAAGGAGGTGTCACAATTTCATGTGATCCTTTTTTTTTTTAATTTATATAGATAGCTATTGAGTGGTCAATCTATAAGACAATCAATACAACTTCTAGACCATGTAAAACATCAAATTTTATAAGCAAATGAAAAAGTCTAAATATATCAAAGATGAAGCTGTATGGAATAACAATACTATTTAAAGTGTGAACATAATATTTTCCTACCTAACCAACCTACCAAGATCATATTTTGCATTAGAATTAGGTGTCATTAGCATTGTAGTGCTTTTGAGTGCAATGCTATTTCCAAATTAGGCATTAAAAGAAGTAGACAACCAATTGATATTAGCTTCATCTTAATCTTCCACCAAGCATTGATTGATCTTGATTAATCAACCCAAACCATTAGAATTTAATCAATCAATATCTAACTAAATATAATCAAATAAATCAATTAAATCCCATCAAAATCTAATCAAGTGAATCAATCAAATATACCCCCAATAGTCACATCTTTGAAAACTCATAAAATCAACCTCTTGGAGCATGAAGACATGGTTAAGAAACATACTAATTTGTTGCTAAAATTCATACAAACAGATGGACTTCAATCAATTGGAGTTTCAAGCAATAAAATTATGATATAGTAAGTAAACATTAATGCCACACTAGTGGTAGTGCTTCTAGAAGTCAAGGAATAAAGATCTTTTATCTCAACAAAAAGTCTTCAAGCTTGAAAAATTTCATTCTAAATGGCATCTTGAACACATGATAGTAATTCTATCTTTCTTCTCTTTCATTTTGTTACTTTATTTCACCATTTTTGTTTGATTCTTCCTTTTATCTTATATTAGTTTATCCATATTTATTATTGAATTTAGTTGTCTTTGGTAAGTTGATCTCTATAGTGCACTAACCTGATATTTGTTATGTTAGCCTTAAGGTCATTGTTTAGAACTCAAAAATTAAGTTTTTGTGGAAGGTTTATATCAAAAGTTTGCTCTACAAACCATGTTTACGTGTTTGCAATTTAATCAGCTAACCTGTAGGGTTAAAAACCCAGGGTCTGCCAAATTATTTGTTTGATTATGTGTTGGTTTTATCATTTATCAGGTTAGAGTTAAAAACCCTAGAATTGACAAACCATTTTGTTGATTTTTTTGGTGTTTTTGTTTAATTTAATTTATCAGTTAACAGTTAAAAACCTAGAACTGACAAACCATTTTGTTGATTTTTTTTTGTTTTTTGTGTAATTTAATTTATCAGTTAACAGTTAAAAACCTAGAATTGACAAACCATTTTGTTGATTTTTTTTTTGTTTTTTGTGTAATTTAATTTATCAGTTAACAGTTAAAAACTGAGAACTGACAAACCATTTTTTTTGTTGATTGTTTTTGTTTAATTTATGCATATCCATGTTTTTGCTATACAGTTTTTTTAATGTTTTTGTGTGTTTTATTTTGCAGGTTGTGAAGAGTTGGTATCGTGTGCCTACGATGTTTATTAAAGTGCGTGAGGCGCTGACTTTGATGAATTGGGAGTGGCTTGATGCCCTTGGGCTCAAGGAAGTGACTCGGCTGGAGCCGATAGTCGAGGATCGGGCCTACCTGATGGCCCTGATCAACTTGTGGGATCCTTAGACTAATACCTTCCATCTCCCAACAGGGGAGATGACGGTTACGTTAGAGGATGTCTATCAAATTTTGTGGATTTTGATAGACGGATTGCCGATTAGGACGATGCCACGAGACCAATGAACAATAGTGTTGACATGCCACTTTGGGCATGGGGCAGAGGTGGGTGTGGATAGTCCAGTGGAGAGGGCAGAGGTTGACTACCAGATTGGCGGTATTCTGGTATGATGGTGGCTTGAGAAGGGGGTGTTGGGAGTGAGGCATGCATTGCTGATGGGTCTCATTTCCAACATGCTGCTACCCGACTCTTTAGGCATGAGGTTCCCATGGAACTTGCTGGAGGTGGTGTTTCGGTTGGTGGAGTGCCCGATGGAGGCACCAATGATCATGAGATGGGGACAAACATTGCTGGCATAGCTCTATGATGAGATGTACGAGGTCTGCTATAGGAGGTGAAAGGGTATTAGATGCAGATTCTTATTGTAGTGTTGGGTGTGGCAGCACATAGCAGTGGAGAGGCCAGTGGGGTTACCATGGATGAGCCGGGCAGAGATAGTGGATAGGGCTATAGGGTATGGGGCTCTGTGGTGACGGTCTGAGGAGCAGGGACAAATTCGACAGTGGGCTGGTGCCGTAAAGCACTATGCGGATGCCTTTGCTTTGCTGACTCTAGGGGAGGTGTTCTGGCACCCCTACTAAGACTGTTCAGCCTGGTATGAGGCTGGAGAGTGGCTTCGACGGGTATGGAGGGGGCAGTGGCTGATTGGGTGTGACGGGACTGAGCAGGAGTTCTTCCCATATGGTCGGGTTACATGACAGTTTGGGGTGCACCAGGGGTTTCCAAGTGAGCCCGTGATCTATCGACATCGGGGGGCCAAGAAGACTCTAGCCTAACCAGTCATTGCACCACTAGGTGAGGGTTTGGATACAGTGATTGATGTCCCGAATGTGGATGATGTCGGGACTACCATGAAGTATGATCAGTGGTGGACTCTACGATGATGGCAGGGAGAGGGACCACTGGGAGGCACAAAGGCAGCAGCAGTAGGTGACAAGGGTGCAAACGCACTGGGTGAAGGTTGGGGAGCTCCGCTAGAGGATGCTGACATGGTGGAGGTAGATGATGTGGGTGCATATTATGGTGTTCCAGATCAGTCAAAGATGCAGGATGCCCTAAAGCAATGGGAGCTAGAGCAGGTTGTAGTCCCAGATTCACCTATGCACTAGGCAGTGGCAGAGGACACGGAGGCAGGGATGCACGCTAAGAATGCACGATTGATGGGGCTATTGTGGAGATGAGATGAGGAGCTTGGGGAGGTTCTACAAGAGAGGGATCTCTTGCTAGCTTAGTTAGCAGAGCGGGAGAATGCATGCACTATGCACCACTGGCAGGAGGGGGATATCGACACTACACGGGAGAGGGATCTCCTACGGACATAGCTGGTGTAGCGTGATGATGTAATAGCTATGTACCATTGGTGGGAGGTAGAGTGGTGTCAGCACCAGATGGATTTGGATGGAGAGATCATCCACATTGGGGGGTGGGTACCTGAGCCCTCTAGAGGTGACTCTTCATGCCAAACGAGGGATAGTGATATTGAGCAGTCAGCATCGTCTCATCGTAGGTGATTGGATGAGGGAGGGGGTAGTGGGCGTGATGTGGGGGCTAGCAACAACCACCCTAAGGGGTCCCATAGGACCCACACCACGGGGGGTAGTTCCCGTTGCACCGATCCTGCATGATCATGGTGGCCGATGCCTTAGGCTTTGGGGATTTTTGAGCTTTTGGGTTTTGTTGTGGGGTCATAGGACCGGTTCATTGTAGCCTGTGGGCATTTTTGATGATATATACAGATGAATTTATTTTATTTATGCACATGTCATGATTTGATGTTATGCACGATGATTGATGAATATGGATGTATGCATGTTAATTTATATTGATGAATGCATATATTTTGATGAAATGCAAATGTTTTTAATTTATATGATATGCAAATGGAATGGATGAATTGAATTTGTGATTTTTTGCGGTCGCACCATAGACTATTTAGAATTTATGGCTTTTTGTGCTGGGTGATTGCTGTGTGACCTGACTTTCTTTATGTATATGAGCTATTTTTTGTATTTTCTGATGGCAATGTGAGAATGAAAGATAGCAAGTTGGTTTAGAATGTAGGTAGGGTTTTTTGAGACTTAGATGTTTTAACTATCTAGCCAAGACTGTACTTTTATCTTACGAGAATTTTTAACAAGGTATGAATCAGACTTGTTTTTGACCAAGTCATTTCACATCCCTATGTGTGCAATTGAGTTCATTTATTTGGTGTTTGTCAGGATACCGCCAGTGCCAGATAGGCTATCAACCAAACCTCTACTGAGGATCACCTGATTAGCTCCACTAACTCCTTTGTTGTATTTAGTCAGATTAATCTACGACGCTGTCATAGGATACCATAAGCTAGCTCATCCACATGCAAACATTGATCTGTACACTAGTTAATGTGACAAATATATTGTCATGCGGGAGGTTTACCACCAATGATAGATAGGCTATCCACCAAACCAGTACTGAGGTTTGCCTCATGACCTGTTGGAATGCTAAGAGTTCCAGGGATTCAAGTTCGACTCCCTTATTTTCTTCAATTGTATTAGGATACTTGCTCTTTTGTAGTGATAAAAATCACTGTTTATTTTTTTTGTTTGTTTCTTTTGAGCAAGGGATTTTGAATAGTGAGTGATGGGAATCACTATTGTATGTGCCGTTTGATGTATGCACTTTGGTGGTGATGTAAAATTTTTTGGAGTTTTGACTTTTGCAAAATTTTATGATGTTTGCAACTTTTTGAGAACTTGGGATTCTTGGGGAATTGGGTAGGGAAGATGCTTGTCCTTTTGCCAACTCTCAGCATTCTTGGGGTCATTTGCATAGGGGGATGAGCAAGATAACCATTTCGCTTATGGTGACCTGGATTGCTTTGTAGGTTTCATCTTTCGTTCACACAACTTGGGAATTCTTATGTGTTTTAATTTGTGTTGGGATGCTACGTACCAAGGTGCGATCCAAGTAGAACTCTACCTTTGTAAAATCTGTCTAACTTTGTACAGTACTTGGCTAGAAATCTAATGATAGCTGAATGACAAAAAAATTCTAGATACATTAGAAGACAACTGACTAGGCTATGGTGAAATGATGTGAATGGCATTTATTTTTGATGGACTGTTTACAAAAATGGAGAAATGTGGAACAAGATGGATTGGCGGAGTAATTACAGTCTATGGTGCCTTTGACCTGTATGACCACAAATATGCAATGTATGGATGTGATGCCTAATGCAACTATATATTATTATGTTTTTGAGGGATTGATTTTTTTTTGGGGTATGGAGGTGAGATGCAAAAAGAGCTCTTTATTGTTGTGATGATTTTGAGCATGCATGGAAATGAGATGCAAATTTTTGTTATTTTTGATGATTTTATTGCTTTTGAATTTTCTTACTTTTGACCAAGCGATTGTGGGAACCCTTGGAGCTTTTGGTTTGACCAAAGGGATAATGGGCACCTTTGGGGCATTTTGGGGATGACCAAGAGATTGTGGGAATCCTTGGAGCTTTTTGGTTTGACCAAAGGGGTAATGGGAACCTTTGGGGCATTTTTGGGATGACCAAGTGACTATGATAATCCTTGGAGCTTTTTGGGATGGACCAAGAGATTACGGGAATCCTTGGAGCTTTTTGGTTTGGGCTATGGCTACTTTAGATATGGAATGGCTACAAATGATTGATGTTCAAGGGTTCTAGTTCCTTGATTCTGTCAAGAGAGGCTAGCCGGTATATTCTAGGTCCTATTTTACTTTCAATTACATAGGGACCTAACCAGTTTACCGTGAACTTGTCCCTTAGATGGGGTAGCAAGTTAGAGTTATGGTGGTTCTCTTTTAAGACCAAGTCACCAACCTAAAAGTCCCTCAGGTGAACTTTCATGTTGTATGCTTTCTTAAGTCGCTCTTGATAGATACGTAAATGCTCGAGAGCATTAACACGTCATTCATCAAGCAATGTAAGCTGGTCTAACTGGGCCTGCTATGCAGTGTCATCATCAATGAACTCTTGCATTGATATGTGTAGGGAAGGAATTTCCAACTCAAGAGGCATGACTGCCTCGGAGCCATACACCAACAAAAATAGAGTTGCCCTAATGGGTGTCCGAATGCTAGTGTGATAAGCCCATAGGGCAAGGGGGATTTGAATGTGCCAATCCTTATGACTGTCTACGACTATCTTTTTGAGGATGGTGACTAGCATTTTGTTTGACACCTTTGCTTGCCCATTTGCCTATGAATAATAGGGTGTCAAAAAAATGTGCTGGATTTTGTACTTTGTGGTCAAAGCATGCACATATTTGTTCTTGAATGACGTCCCATTATCCGAGATTATCTTGTATGGAATACCAAAATGACATATGATGTTATGTAAAATGAACTCCACAATGTGGGGTCTTGTCATAGAGGTTAGCGAAACCGCTTCCACCCACTTGGTGAAGTACTCTGTGGCCATTATGATAAACGTGTGATGGCTTGACGATGTAGGGGAGATCTTTACGATTAGATCTAAGCCCCACTGCAAAAATGACCAAGCCGATTGGATCGACTGCAAGGCCTGAGAAGGTACATGTGTCAAATTGGCATGATGTTGACACTTCACACACTTCCTCACATATGCGCAACAATCTTGCTCTAAAAATGGCCAATAATAGCCCATGTGAAGAATGCGCTTTGCGATGGCCATACCACTGAAGTGGCCATCGCATGTACCATCGTGTGCTTGGGTGATTGCCCAAGAAGACTCTTGCTGGTCTAAGCAACAAAGGAGGATCCCTTCATGGCTTCGACGGTACAAAATGTCTCTTAACAAGACATGTTTTGCCACTTTCTATTTGAATGATCATTTTGTGACATACGTCAATCCAAGTGGGAGGTTACCTAGCTTGAGGTAGTCCCTTATGGGTGTATACCAATCCTGCTGATAGGAAACCTTGACAGTCTGAATGGCCAATCCCTCTTGAAGTTTATCGCTAGCAAAAGCTGAGCGAGAAAGAACTTGTAAGAATAGCGTTGTGTTGCTATTAAGGGGAGTATGGGAGAATAATGACCTCCAATTGGTGTGATTTAGATGATTGTGGATTCGAGAGAACCTATCCTACGGTGGTTCACTCTGGATCATGTGGATTCCTGGCATTAAGTCAGATCTTGCACACTCCATCACGGATTGCGATAGTGTTTTGAATTGAATGGTGGTCATATCACCAGAAATTTCTTGCGATATTAGTGACCCCAAAGAGGCCATAGTGTCCGCAAAATGATTCGATGATCGAGGGAGTGCCTCGATGTCGTACCATTCAAGATTTGCCAAGAATTTGTCCATAAGGGATTTGTAGGCCTGCAAAACTGGGCATTTGCATTGGAATACCCCTTTGACTTGGTTTACGATTAACAACGAATCACCAAATATATTCAATCATTTAATGTTCATGGTGATTGCTATCCGAAGACCTATGAGCAAGGCTTTGTACTCTGCATTGTTGTTGGTGCATGGGAAATTTAATTTAAATGACAGAGGCATTGGAGCACCTTGCGGTGTGAAGAATACTATTCCCACACCACCACCTTGCTCACATTTAGAACCATCAAAAAATAGGGTTATGTCTGCCTATGACTCAGGCTCATCAGAACATGGCAATTCTGATACATGGAAGACCCCATCATCGGGTAGTTATATGACTAGAGGCTAATCATCTTTGAGAGGAGCCTCTGCTAGTTGATCAGCTATGACCTGACCTTTTATGGATTTCTATCCAATAAAATCTATGTCAAATTCCCTCAACAACATGATCCATTTCATCGTGTGGCTACTATGATAAGTACGACTCATCATGTATTATAATGGATTCTCCTTAGACACAACATATGTTTGGTTTCTTAGCATGTAATGGCATAACTTCTTGGTAGCAAACACCACTGCCAAGCAAAGCTTCTCGATGTATGCATAATTAAGTTCATAGTTGACTAGGGTGTGGCTAAGGTAGTAAGTAGCCTATTCTTTATGAAGTTCATTCTTATGGGCTAACATGGCACCCAGTGCCACCTCAGTAGCTGAGATGTATAAGTAGAATGACACTCTTGGTCTGGGTGGTGCCAATACTGGCGATGAAGCCAAGTATTGTTTAATGTCGTCGAAGGCTGATTGGAACTCGTCATCCCAATGAAATGTTACCCCCTTGTGCAATAATTTTTTCATGGGTTGGCACTTGTCAGATAGTTGTGCTATGAAGTGCTTGATTGATGTTAACTTTCCCTGTAGGCTTCTGAGCTACTTAATGGTAGTTGGGGGAATCATTTAAAGGATTGCCTTGAATTTGTTTGGATCCACCTCGATGCCTCGCTTTGAGACTATGAAACCCAAGAGTTTTCTAGATGTGATGCAAAATACACACTTCTTGGGATTCAGTCTAACTTTATGTTCCATGAGGCGATCGAGGATCTTGCTTAAGTCATCGAGATGATCTAGGCGTAGAAGAGATTTGGCCAACAAATCATCCATGTAATCTTCCAAAGTCTTGTGCATGTAATCATGGAAGATGTATGTCATGGCACGTTGGTAGGTGGCGCCAGTGTTTTTAAGGCCAAAGGGCATGACCTTGTAACAAAATGTCCCCCAAGGCATTGTGAACGTCATTTTTAGTTGGTCCTTAGGATTGATACAAATCTGATTGTATCCTAAAAAACCATCCATGAGGGAAAGCATTTCATGGCCCGCTGTAGCATCTACCAATGCGTCGATGCTCAACAAGGGGAAATCATCCTTAGGACTCTCTTTGTTTAGATCTCGAAAATCGGTGCATATGCGAATCCTCCCATCAGGCTTCTTGACGGGCACCATGTTGGACAACCATGGCGGATAATCCATGCAGATGACAAACTGTGCATCCAAAAGCTTTTGTAATTTGTCTTTGACCATTAAGGCCACTGTTGGGTGCATCTTGCATAGTTTTTTCTTAACTGGCTTGACTATCGGATCAAGCATTAGATTATGCGTGACTAGCTATGGATCTAGTCTCAAAATGTCTTTGTATGACCATACAAAAAACCTCCTTCTTCTCTTTGATAAGGGTAATGTAGTCGACTTGCTCTTTGAGGGATAAGCTTACCCCCAGCTTGATAATCTATGGATTCATTGGATCAAAGTCGATGTCTACATCAGTCGTCTCCTCGGTCAACATGTGGGATCCATTCTCCAACTGGTGTGGAGTTGGGATCAAATGGATATCATTTTCTGAGTTTAAATCTGCGTTGGGAACCTCGGGTTCCTCTTCAGCATGGAAAATATCTTGAGTTGGCCCTAGGGTGAGATGAAGCATCTCACCGAAAGGCCAATACTTTGATGGGGATGGAGGTGAACTGACTCGATCCCAGTCTATGGCATCTATGTCTAGATACAATGACTGTGCTGGATCAACCAGGTTGTGGATGGGGGCGGTTAAGTCAATGGAGATCATGTTGATGAAATGATTTTGGTCTCCATTATCATGAGAATGGTGACTCGGACATTCTAGATGTTATCTGTGCTCTAGGTCTAGCTCTAGAGGTATTATTACAAATGGATCAACCCTATGTGCGGATAGGAGGATAGGGTCTGCCCTTGGCACTAATATCATTATAGGGTCTTTGGGTGGAAGGTACTCTCCATATATCTGAAGTGGAAGATTCAACACTTGGTCCCATTATTCTAGGTTTATGTGCCACTCATGCCCTAGCTTTATGTTTAGGTATTCATGCACATCGTCAATATCCAAGGGATATTGTTGTTGCATCTTCCGCATGTGATTGAGATATGCCATCTTAGTCTCATCTTCATAATCACTATCAAAGATCCAAAGGCCTTTGTTGGCTCTAAAAACTACTTGCAGCATTAAAGACTCGTCTTGCTTGAGCAAATTGATGTGGTCCCATCAGGGTTGTTTCGCTCTCTGCAGGGGGACTTGATTTTCTTGGAGTGGTGCTTGCTCGATAAGAGAATCTAAAGGAAACATTGTCAAGAGGTTTTCTTGATAATCATCCATGGGGATCACCTGTGAGTGATCGCTATTTGATTCGAAGGGGTCATACTCTGACTCGTCCTCTAAGGACCCTTCTTGACATTGTCCAAACCCTCCTTGCAAATGAGCTCTCAAGCTTTCTCCTCTCTCGAGCGAAGGGAAGGGATTGCAAGGGTCAACAAGGTTGATTGTCATTAATGGGAGATAATCCCTCAATGTATATGTCGTGTTAGGGTTGGCATATGGATCTGATGCCAATCCCCCTTGTTGCCTATCCCTAGGCCTTGCATGTTCTCCACCAAGATGTCCAAGGGTAGGGGGTGGTTGAACCCTACTCCTGACTTGTCATATGGCATTTGGTATCTTGGTTTGCAAAGAACAGGTACGCCTTGCTCATATCTGCCTAACCCATATCCATGCCAATTGCATTGGCCAAGGTATCTCAAAGCAAAGTCTAGGTTAGATAAATAGTTGACATTTTTAGCAAAAGTCTCTTCATCTTCATCCTCTTGCATGCATGGTGCAACGCCATGATCAAGGCCCCCATACACAAAGTTTGTCTGGTACAACGGGTAGTCTAGGGGAACAATAGTGTCGATGGGGAGGTGAGGTCTCCCCATGTCCTGCATGGACTCCAGTGTGGGTGTTGCTACAATATTCCGCACTAGATACTCCCCCAGGATTGTATTGGCCATTTCAATGGTGATTGTTGGTGGTTGATGGGGAGTGAATAGAAGTTCTCCCTGAGTCCATTCGATGTCGGGTGAACTAGGAGTATCAAATTCCATTCAGCTAGGCATCTCCTCAGTAGAGATAGTTGATACTGATGGCAGTGTCTCTTCCAGAGGTTGCACCTCTTCTAGAGGTTTCTTCCCTTTGTCCTTATGTTTGGCACCCATAGGTGGCATCATTTATGGAGGAACAAAAAATGAAGATGGACCCGGTTGGGGTTTTGAAGAACTTTCTAACGGGGATGCCTGTGGAATTGGACCTTGTTTATATGGATTCAATTGGAAATCCAAATGCGTTGATGGAAGGGTTGATTGCGGCATTAGATACACCGCATTACAATACTTGAAGGGTTCTAAGTCCACTGAGACTACATGCACCTCCCCTTCAAATGTATACTTTAAGCACTGGTGAGCTATCGAAGGGACACACTTCATATTCTTGATCCATGGCCAACCCAACAAGATGTTGTAGGCCATCTCACCTAATAGAATAACATAACTAAATTTTTCATAAGGTGGGGCGCATTCCCATTTGTCCCTAGATAAGACGAATTCTAGCTCTGTATTCACCATAGATTGGAATGAACAACAGTCCCGCATTCAAAAAAATGATACCTGCAAGCAAAAAATAAGTTTTGATCAGATTTATGATCTAAAAAAAAATAGAGGACATAGTCCCACCGTGATCACCACTGAAAGCATGAGGATATGGAAACAAAAAAGGAAAAGCTCCAAGTACGATGCAAAATGGAACTAAACTTAATGCTAAGTCCTACGAATTAAAAACGTCCATGGATAGCCATCCTTATTTCGCGTGCCCACATGTAAGATGGGTGGACCAAAATATCGACGTCGCTTGTATATACGAATGTTGACTCCCTACTGCTCCTCCAATGTCTAGGTCCTGCGTTCAAGGAAACATAAAGATAATTAGTAACACCTGTAAAGGAGACGAAATATGCAATCCTAAAACTCAAAGCTAATGCATGCCAAGAATAAGAAAAATGATAGTTAAAACAAATCCAAATCAACTAAAAACTTCACATAGGCGTGGGAACATCACCAAGAAGGCATTGCAAAAATAAGAGTCTGCAAATTTGCCATGGATTCGTATTCGTTCTGGGGCAGGACGAATATACCTGCAACAAAATGCCAGATAGCACCGCTCAAAATGTCACATCTAGATAGCTCCAGATCTCCTAAAAAAGTGGGGGTTAGCTAATTGGGGGTATTTTGGGATGACCCAGATGGTCAGATTTCCCCAATTTGGCCTCTAACACCCAAATTTTGATGATTCCCTCTACAAGTTAGTAAAGACGAAAAAATGATGAAACATGATAAGATTTGCTCAAAACGTTATGAAATTGAAATTGCAAACTATCCAAGCAGCATAAGGTGAAATGCAAAAGAAAATGGCAAAAGGAAAATCTGCCACATATTCCTAATCATTCCTAAAGGGGACAATTAGATCTGTAGCAGTGCGGGGTGGGCGCCCGGGGCAGGCCGCCCGTCGTTTGGGGCCTAATTTCGGCACCAATCCACTTGGGATGGGTCCAAAATATCTTGTAAAGTGTTGTCGAAAAATTGGGTGGTATGTTGTGGCAAAATATTGGGTTTTGGGCTCAATATTTGACCTTCTAATGGTCACCCAATGACCTCCTCTCTAAAAGATATCACATATGTGAAAGGCACAAATCAAACAAGGGCGTATGGGGAAGTAAAACGGTAGCACTTCATTGCTAAAAAATGCTCCTTCTATGTATCTCTTGGGGTGAGAAAACTCACCAATTTATAGACCTGGAGGTCTCTTTGAATGAGCATGCAGGGGCGCCACTTGGAAGCCATGCCCTTCCAAGGGAGGGAAGATTCCTCCCTAATTAGGGGCTTCATGACTGCCCCTGTAACTGCCTCTAACACTTGAAAATGCTCACCCACACTCCCATGAAATGAAGGAAGAGTTAAGTGGTGAACATGAGCTACGATTTGTCAAGGTTTGAATTTTATCCCGTCAAACCTGCTATTCATCCCACCTCGGAGTGAATACTGCTATTCGTCCCTGGGCGGGGCGAATACCATATAGTAATTGTTCCTGGGTGAAACGAGCATGGAGCAGAGTACTTTAGGGTGCCAAATTGGCCTCTGACCTCCAAAAACTATTGTGAGAGTGGTTAGGACCACTGTTTAACCTCTGGGGGCTACCCTGGGGGCTGTGTGTGTCAATGCGATCAGTGTTTGTAGTCACATAATCGTATTGGTGCTGTTTTGGTGTCTACAATATATATATATATATATATATATATATATATATATATATATATATATATATATATATATGTGTGTGTGTGTGTGTGTGTGTGTGTGTGTGTGTGTGTGTGTGTGTGTGTGTGTGTGCGCGCTATTGTTAGAACCATAGTGCTAATTTTAGTGCTATATTGTTGTAGTGCTTTTATATGTTTGATTAGAAATCCAAATTATTTTTATAAGAATTAAATCATTTGTTTATGTATTTTATTGAATAGGCTTCTGACTAAGGTAGATACCTAAAATTTTAATTAGTTGACAAGTTTTACTTATGTGCATATGTCATTTACACAAAATAGTAGTAAGAGATCAAGGAATTAAGAATTGGGGCATCCATCCATGATCCATTTCAACAATAGCTGTGTTTTAGAGTGAAAATGGGGCAGCCCACAACCCTACTTCTTCCCATTTCTTTCTATTTTGTTTGTTATAGATAGCTTACGACCCATTTATTTTTTGTTTTCATGTATAATGTGTCTTGTATTATTTTTTATCTATAAGAAATAGCACCATATTTTCTAATCTAGGTTTAGGTTCTCAATGATCAGTTACAAGATGTTCAAAATGTTAACATCTTATCATTTTAATTTCTCACTTATATGTTAATAGTAAAGGTTAGACTTGGTTGATGGTTGGAAGATATATAAAAATGTGTAATGTGAAATTGAATTTAGATGACATATGAATCCATGTATGTCATAGTTTTTATTTAAAAATTAGCATGTTACCAACCCAAGACAAGATCTTAGACATAAAATATTGCTGCCAATACAAGTCAATTTTGTATAATGCACAATAATTAAAAATACATTTATTCGCATTACACGTCATTTTTATGATGTTATGTATACAATTCAAATGAAGTTGCTTTAGATAGAACTAGCATTGGTGGTAACATATAAATTACCTATAACATATCAAACTAGAAAATGTGCACTTGATACAACTTGTAGGATTAAATAAATACTACTACACTCTATAGAAAAATGTAAGTAGATATAATATAACATCCAAATTAGATCAAGGCTAATAAAAAGGCTATATAAGTTTATCTTCTATAAAGGTGTTGCAATGCTAAATTAGTTTGTAGATTAAAATTTTATGTAAAATGTAGACAACATGTTGATGCATAGTTGCTTACAATTTTCAATGATTATTAGAAGGAATTTTTTCTAGGATGGAATATAGTGGGAAGAATTTTTGTCCTTGTAGAACTCCTTAAAAGTACTAGGTCTATAACTCTTTAAATTATATTGATCAACAACTATGGTAGAAGAAGTGGACAATTGCATTTAAGAGCTAGCTAAGCTAGATGTATTGAAGTCTTCTGTGGTGAAGGCTTGAAAACATCATATTTTTTTAAAAATTGGAGAAATGCATACATGCAAAAACTATGCAGCCCTAGGCTAACTTTGATAAAGTTTTAATAATATACATTTTAAAAATATATAATTGATGTTATTATGTTGATGTGATTATTTAAAAAGAATGTAGTGTAAAACTAAATTATGTTCTCATTTATAATTTTTAAATTGTGGTAAATAGAAGAAGATACCACCATTTTTTATATCTATGTTTATTTCTATCTTTAGATAATTTACATCAAGGAAAAGTTATAAACACTATATTTTGCAACCTTAGTTTTTGACAAGGTTTTTATTTTAATTATCTATTAAGAATAATTGAAAATTACAACTTTTCTAAGATAAAGGTATCACCTTTGTTTAACAAACACACCACAAGAATCACCTTTGTTTAGCATACAAATTATATAGTTTCTCACATATCACATAAGGTAAACATATTATTTATTATACTGGGTAAATAGGTTTCTATCAGAATTCATATCTTAATGTTTTTTTTTATATACTATTAAGAAAAAGAGGGTTTTGAAAGGAACCCCACAACCTTTTACAAGAGATAAGCCCTAGGGCCACCACCAAAGAACACAAAAAAACACCCCAAGGGTGAACCAATGAAACAACCGAAGAGACAAGAGTAGACAAGAGGAATGAATAAAATATCCAGAGAGAACCAAGCAAGTTCTACTTCGAAGCACTAGGGGATCAATCCCAAGTCCATCGCATCGCTTCAAGGGCAAGGATTCAAAATTTAAAAATTACCAATGACTCCATAAGGCACATTCTGTGAGGAGAACTACATATCCAATGGGAGGGCGAAGGTACATTAATTATTACCAACATCTCTAAAGGCACATGTTGTAAGGAGATCCATATACCCAACATGAGGGCAAAGGTACAACAAATAAGATCGAAGCTCGTCACACACAAATTCCATGTACCTGTAGCACACTACAAAAGATCTATGAAGTCATCAAATGGTCCACCATGAATGTATTCCATGAAGAAACCTATGATAGAATTTAAGGAACTTCATCTCTAACATGACTAATGATCTCCATGGGGAAATCCTCCTGCCAAACAAAAAATCCTTGGGATGAAACACCCAGATTCACAAATAAATTGGTCATCGCATTGCCCTCTCTGAGCACGTACTCAAATAACACATTATAAAAGGAGCGAGGGTTCCAAATAATTTCATTAATAATATTAGACACCTTCCAACTAGGCCGATAGATCCCTTTAAGCATATTAATCACTAACAAAGAGTTACCTTCGATTATTACATTACGAATACCAAAATATTTTAAATACATCACACCAAAAAATATAACCTGTGCCTCTACAAAAATGGAAAATTGAGTGCCAAGATAGTCTGCAAAGGCTAAAATAAGATCACCATTAATATCCCGTTTCACTCCTCCTGCCCTAGCAAGGTAAGAATTCCCTTTAGAAGCTCCTTCAAAGTTTAATTTAAACTAATCTATAGGTAGCAGGGACCAATGAACATGCCTTCTCGGATCAGGGGCACGTAGAGGAAGAGCCAACAACATGAAACCTAATTGTTTCTCAAGCCTAGCTTCGATCAAAGAGTGAGCCTGAGGAGAATTCAAATTTTTGAACGTTGACGAAACATTCTCCATTGTATTCCAAAGAATTCTAATACTAACATGCTCTATATTACTCTCCACATCTTTGAACGCTCTAGCATTACGTTCCTTCCAAACCCCCCAAAGCACATGAGGAAGAAGGAACTTCCAAAAACATTTAAGCCTCAGGGAGGCAAATAGAGATCTCCACTAAGAAACACAATTAAAAATTAAATTTGGCAACACCCATGCAATAATCAACCATGAAAGAATAAATGAGAGAACATCCTGAAAACCCTGGCATCTGAGTAACAAATGAGAAGTTGATTCCCAATCCTTCTTATAGAAAAACATCTTTTGACCAAGATTAAACCTCTTTTAAGGAGATTTTCCAATGTGAGAAATTTGTTCTGCACCGCCAACCAATAAAACATGTTGATCTTTGGCATTAAGTTCTTAAGCCAGATTAAATTCATTGGGAAATGAATTCATATCTTAATGTTGATTATGATCTATAGATAAAATATAGTTATTTGTACTTTTAGATATGCATTGATCATAAACATGCCATTGTATTAATGTATGTATATATATATATATATATATATAAATATATATATTGTATAGCTTTTACATTAATCTCATTATCTATATTTTAGGTAAAAATTATAACTTTATAACTAAATTCTATTATGATGCATTATAACAATATGTGTTGCAATAAGATGAAACATACAACTAACAATCTAACCTATAATTCATATTTTAAACAATAATAGAGACATAAATTTTGATTATAAATCTTATCTTTGATTGAAAATAATTTTAAAATTACTATTTGAAATGGGTCATACCTATCCTCATACTTGATCCATAACAATGAGAGAAATAATCCTATTCATGTATACCATATGCAAAAAAAAAACTATTACATGATGTTGAGCATTATCATACAAATAGAAAATTTAAATATAGGTCCCAATATTCATTAATTAGGAGGCTAATATAGATAAATACATTTTAATATTGCTTGAAATCTATTAGGAAAATATTATTATATATCAAATATAGTTTCTTTCAAGTTTTTGTATCCCTTGACCATACATTTATGTTTTCACAAGTGTAGAATCCATTGAATGTATGAGAAAAGTTTTAATGTAAGCATGTAAGTGTCATCTAAACATGGAATTTCCACTAAATATTTATAATAATTTATGTTTTGAGATTTTAAGTGGTTGTAGACTTTATAATAAGCAATTGAACACTTTGATAATGAGCTATATTGTTGGAGTTCACACCTATTTCTAGTAATGAATAACAGGAATCCATTCACTCAAATCTTATATAAAAATCAGAAGAAGGATAAAATACAAAGCAAAAACATAGAATTGGTGGGTTACGTTGAGGACCACAAATAATCATTCTATTATCTACGGATGGAGTGGTTTGGGGGTATGTGTACCAATACCAAAAATTCCAATTATATAATCATGTTAACCTAAATAGACAAAAAAAGTGGGATTCAAGCTAATTACAAGTTACAATTTGGATTTAACCATGACAAGTTTAACCATGATGCAAAGGTTTTACATAAAAAAAAAAATAATTGTATGCATTTTATAATGTTTGCGAGTATACCTATACAAAATCACATCATACAATGTTGACCTTGGACATAAATCAAATTACACTTTCAACATCTATGGGGATGAAAGATATGATTATATGAAGGTAATGTATTATGGCTATCATATTCTATTGAGAATGATAAGCTTATTGTTACTAGTTGATTGTTACCTTTTATAGGGAGAATTTGAAATGAAGTGTTGTGACCTCTATTCTTGGTAATAAAACTATAGAAAAAATATACCCCTATTCTAGGGGAATAACACTATCTTCTAATAGATTCCTCTATAAATAAAATCTTAACAATTTCTATATTCAAAGAGAATCATTAAGATTAGTTATCACGACAAAAGAACTTTTAAAAAAGTGATTAAAAATCATTTCTAGATATTGAAAAAAAATTGAAAACTACCATTAGTGATACATGTAGGTATCAATAAAAAAATCACATGTAAATGTAATGTTACACCTTTAGGGAGTTGATGCCATCTAAATTCAATATCATATTTGGAATCAAACATTTGAATAAAGTAATTTTTTTCACTAGAAGCAACATCAATGAGATAATCTCTTATTTTCATTGTATATGGAATGGACACCAATGAGTAATTTTTAGGCAATCCTTGAATACTCTCATGATATATATTCACATACATGTTGGGCTTAATGGTAAAATTATTTGGAATTGATGAGTTTGTCATAATCCCATCCATCTAAATGAATATTTTTCCAATATAGTTAACAAAAAAACCATATATCAATGGAGGATTTGTTAAATCATAACTAAATATAATATAAAAGCATCTCTTAATCATAGTTGGATCCAATATAAAAGAATATCTTCATCAACTTACTAGATTCCAATTCCTCCAAGTAGATAATCCCAATGAAAGAAAATATTTATTCTTGATTTGTTAATGAAGGATGATGCAATCAAATATTATCTTTCCAACTTGCATAAACTATATATATAATAATAATATTTTCCACACTCTCTTATTGTTAATCATTACTTTAAACCTTGAACAATATAGGATTGTATTTTTTGGGTTCCAAGAATTACCTTTTAGTTCTATAGACTACTTGTGGTCTCATGGACATTAAAAACCTTTTTTCTATTTTATTTACCCAAGCTATAAATGTATGCAATGCAAATTATACACACACTTTATATGGTGAATAAACATCAATAATTGCTAACCTTTAACATTAGCCATGTTTATATAACTTAGCTAACTTATTATTCAAGACCTTAAACTACCTAACATGTGGATTATATGGAATTTAACTGAGGTGAAGTTTGACCTCGTCTCTTTTAAACTTTATATGTGAAAAATATACCGTACAACTTTCTTCATCTTATCCAAACTATAAATTTGGGCAAGCTCTAGTTCCTCAAATTGAAGTAGTGAAACTAAAAATGCATATGATTAAAATTAGACACTTATCATTACTCTTTATAAGGTGGACATATGTCTAACATGATTTATCATTTATAGAATAGGAATAACCATTGTAATTGGTAGCTCACAATTAGTGTTATCCATGCTTATTTAAATTAGATAATTTATTGTTCAAAATTCAATGCTAGCTAACATATCGATTATAGATAAAAATTATTTAAGGTGAAGTTCAACCCTTTTTATCAAGAATTTGGATGCTGAAAATATTACTCATGACTTTTTTCATTCCACTGATGTTATAAACACATACAATTAAAATTATACACATGTTATTACTCTTTATAAGGCAAATACATGTCCAACATGATTTAGCATATTCTAATTCTAGGTAAATTTCACCACCTACATATACAATCCTAGAATGTGATTTAGATTATAATTTTATTCAAGCCATATAGTTAGTTTTCTAAGGTATCAATACAACAACTTGTATTTAGTAGTTTTGAAGGTAGCAAGATCACCACTGGATGAAGCTCCAATGGCAGATTCAACTATAAAAATAAGGTACAAAGTATTTTAAAATATTATAGAACAATTCTAAGAGCAAAAATGCATGGCCAAATAAAAAAATTAGACTAGATAGGTAGCATAGAAGTAAGCATAAGCATGTCAAACTAAAAATAATCCCAAGGTAAAAGAATTCGAGAGCAAATGTTAAAGATGACATTTTTTGAAAACTCAATGCCCAAAATTTTGGTTAAGTAAGAAAGTGGTCAAATATTTATAGTGCTAATGTTAGGGAAAGCATGATAGAAGTTTTGCATCTAACATTCTCCAAAAGAGAAAGCTAAGAAGGATGATAATGTTTCGATGTCTGGTGTTATGGAAAATATTACCAAAAACAAAAATGAATCCAAATATTGAAATAGGCTAGATGAACAATGATGCTAATGTCACCAAGGCTGTGTGAAAACCCAACATGGTAAGGAAGAAAGGCCCAACCAAAAATTATTCTAAGGTGTTTGGTTCAGCATACATAGAACAAGAAATTTGAAGCTCATCACACATTCAATGAGATACTTTGTAAAGTTTCCAAGGGTGTTAGGCTCTTGAAGCAATGAAATAATCATTAGGAGCATAAAATTTTGGTAAATCCAAATTTAGTAATGGATGCAAAACATGTCTAAGGTATAGAATTCAGTATAAAAATCTAATATTTGCTAATATGCATGGGTAGATATAGTTGTGTGCATAAGATGACCAGACTCTAGAATTAATGACATCATAAAAAGGAATAAGATCTATAGCACCCAATAATAGGAAATTTAAAACTTAACTAACTATGGGATAAATTTCCAAACCATTAATGTTGCTTATGTCATCAGCAAGGCTATATAACTAAATAGGAGAAAATAGTAGCTAGATTGAAATCTAGCCAAAGCAAACCATCTAGCATGAAAAAGTACTCCCTCTTGGTATCATATTTTTTGATCCATACTAATCATCAAGGTCATGCATACCAATCAACCACCCAACATCATTTCTATCAAAATACCTCAATGGTCGAAGACTCTATCACACACCCATATTTAGCTAACTCAATGTAATAGAAATGAGTGGACAATCATTAGATGGTTGAAATCCAATGACATAGCACACAAGCTAGATTAACAAGAAAAATATGTGTCGTACACATCAACTAAATGTGATTGAAGCAGTTAAGTATAGTTGACCTAACTGTTATAAACACTTCCCATACCTACTCTGATAAGCCTACAGTCTATTTTGTAAACAATCATGATAAGCTAATTGAATATAAATGTAAAGCTACATATAATTGAATATAGATCATTCAAAGGGTTATCCATTTAGAATTTATAATTACATATTGTATAATGACTATATTGTACACCTTTGAATAAAGACCGAATTGTTGTTTGACCTCTTACCAAGCTTATTGCAGATCATGCATGCATGTCAATCTAATTAAGAATTTTTGTGAAATCTATGTGAATGGTTTATTCTATTACAATTATTTTTCTATCTAGATTTATCCTAGATTTATTGTTCATTGGTTCTTGGAATTATTAGTAATACTTAGATCATAATATTGTTAAATTTTATATAATATTGAAGGATAGCTAGTCTATTAAATAGTCTTATTTAATTCAAAGTGCAAGAATCTCATGCTTTATATATCTTAATATTGTTGAATCTATTCCACTTTAAGTCTAGCTTCTAACTTTAATCTACAAACCCTTTCATTAGTTAGTTAGAATCATAGGAACTAACCTATTTTGGAGGCTGATATAGAAAGCCCAATTTATGGGTCTTCCAATCTTGGTCAAGGTCTTTAGGGCACAACTCATCCACTTAGGCAAATTTTGGACCAAGATCTTTTGGTATACTTGATGGTACACAAATATCATAATCACCAAATTAAGTAGAATTATGATGATATTATACTCTAATATATAATTTTATAATCACTTGGTGACTCCACTAAAAAAAAGAATCTAAAGAAGTTATTGACTTCTTCAACAAAAAGGCTCAAAATCAAATGGTGATAATATAAAAAAAGATAATATATTTCAGTGTGTATCAATCAAATGGATCTATGGGTACATTAGTAAAAACATTTAGAGCCATGGTTGGGAAAATTTGTATGGCTTGGAATAATTTTAGACCATTTCATATCCCAAAGCTCCATGAAATTCATCAAGTTACATTGAATATATTGCCCGCTTATGATGGCAGTGGAAAAATTGTTTATGAGCATTATCAAGTTATTTTAGCCTTAGACACTTTTTACAATATCATCTTCAATGATGTTATGGTAAGAATGCTTGCTCAATCCCTTTAGGGTAAGGAATTGTAATAGTATAGATCTTTAAAATATAATAGCATTATGACTTGGGCTAACCTGGTTGAACCCATTATAGTGTTATTTGTTGATCCAAGGGATTCCTTCTTGTTGTTCACTCAGTTATCTTGCATTAAAATATATCCCTAGGAAAGGTTCATAGATTTTAACATCTGATTCAAGAAAATCTAGAACAAGATTCCTTAGGACATACAACCATCACAAGCATAAGCCTATATGTACTATATCTAAGATTTAAATTTATAATTAGGTCTTCAAATATAGCAGTACAAGGAAAAAGGATTCCAATAGGTTTTACAACTGGATATCATGGTTGAGGATATGTTCATTTCAAAAGGAAAACTACCTAAAAAAACCATTTTTCCAAATACCCATAGGATTTATCAATAGACCTTGGTCCTAACTATATTGTTCTCACAACCACCAACAATACCAAAACCAATACCTCCTGGCCATTTACTAAGAAATAATGTGTCATCTAGGACAATTAAGAAACCTAAGACAACTCAATAATTAAAGGCTATGATCTAATATTATACCAATAAGCTTAATAAGGTAGAGCAAAAAAACATTGAAATAGGATATGTAGTATATGATCAAGAAGAAATCCTCATGGAAGGTCAAGAAATAGATAAGGGAGGGGTGAGTAAAACATATTCTATTACTGACAAAGATCAAAAACTAGGTCCAACCTTAAGATCAGGAAATTTGGTGGCTTGTACAATAGATTCATATCAATATATAACAACAAAAAGGACCTTCATTTTTTGTCTAAAAGATCTAATTGCACGATTGGAGCATTTTTATTCCTCAACATATGCCAAAACTACTGAGAATATCCAAAATAGGGATTAGTATATTGGGTAATAAAATGTGGGTAATCTTGGAAATAAATAGAATCAACACCCACATAAACAAAAAATAAAAATCTATAAAACAAACGATAGATCCAGAATTATGTGGGAGAAATAAACAAAGGATAAAGGCTTTTGGGAAGCTATATTAGTCAATAATAACTAAAGAGCAAAGGATAGAAGTAGTTCAACAATAAAATATATTCTTCAAAATATTGGCCCAAAAGGCTAAGGACACCACCAAAGAAATTTATGAGTTAAGGAAAGATCTGCTAGTTAGGGAACAAGTTGATTTAGTGTAAGTAGCTCTAAAAGGTTCACTGTGTGATAGAATTGCTTTTCAAAATAATGGGTCAACTCTCAATTCATCATATCTTGGATGGACCAAAACCCCTTTCTATGTGTTTGTATGCCTAGAAGGTTGGGTTTTGAATAATTATGTAATAGATCTAACATGTATTGCCATAATCATAACGTAGGTAGATTGAAAGGCAATGAACTTGAATTACACCAAGATGAGTTCTAAAATACTACTTTTCAATAAGAGATAAATATAGATAATTGGTATTTCAAAATGGATTCCAAACCTAATGAATAGGATCCTAGACCTATAAGTAGTGCAATACATGACAATTTTTGGTTTACCACCATTATTTGGTATGTGCTTGTCGAAGGATTTTTTATAGCAATTGCAAGAATGCATAGACCCAGATAATGAGTACATAACTATTTCTTACCATAAAATACTGGTCCAAATACTCCATCAGTATATCAATCCATATATTATCAAAATATATGAGGAGCAATAGATAGACCCAATGGAAGCATTCCCAAAATATACACATGGAAATATTCACTTTGTCCAAGCAAGAAATATAATTCCAATTATGAATATGTTCTGAGCAATCACCATCCCAAGACATGGATTTTGTCAAACTTGGGAAATCAAAAAAACTTAGAGGCTAGCTACACCTAAGATCAAGGTCCATAGAGTCATGATATATATCAAACATGGCAAAGAGGTAAGAAGTCATCAATAAAAAAATTTGAATTAGGGAGGAAATTATAATACACTAGATCCAAAGTGGATAGTTAAAATGCTTTTGGAAATCATGCAAATACATGTTACCAATATGGTCTATAAAAATGTCTTAGGTGTAGACCAATTGGTATGGTGATACCCTATAATGGGGACAGATGGCCAAGGTTCAAATATTTGACGTCACCAGACTGAACTCTTATCCCTTTCTTGGTGATTTCAATGGCATACAATGTTTCAAATGAATGCAACATGATATCTATAGAGGTGAATTGCATGGAGTACTATGTGGTAATTTTTGAGGTAGACAACATGGAATACCATGGAAGACAGAGTTTTATTATTATTGTACCCCATTTTTACAACTTAGTTTTCACCCCATTGTTTTTGAAAAATTTCATCAAATTGATGTCTAGGTGAGCTTAGGGTGCAAGGTCCAATTTTCGATGACTCCAGAGAAATTAAGGCTTGGGTTTAATCTAAATTTTTGGTTTACAAAAGTGTTGAGATTTGTGTATCTTGAATATCAGGGTCTAGTGGCAATGGTTTATATTGAGCATTTTTTTGAAGGTTGTCAAGGGTCTTAAAGGGCGCATGGGTCTATGCGCCTCAAGTAGATTTCGTGCGCTCCGCTCAAATGGAGCACGCGAGGATCTAGTTTGGCATGCCAAGCCATACGCTCATCTCTGGGTTTATGCCCTCCACTAGAGGGTAGAGTGCACAAGGGTATTGAGGGTGCACAACTTATGCACCCTCATTTTAAGGTTGTGCACCCCATTGATGTGCACGAGTATTTACATCAAAATTTGAAGGGTCATATATCACTAATAGGGAGGAATTGTTTTATTGTTTCAACTGATTTGATTACCCATTTGTCCCGTTTAGATGTCTACAAAGTTTTATAAAATTCTAATAACTTTGTTTTTTGCCCTAATTTTGGAGCGCACGAAATCCCAAGGGGCACATGAAGTTGTGTGCTCCATGTTAAACTAGTTTACCCCATGGTAATTTTATGTGTCCCATACTCCTATGGAGCACACAATAATATTTAAGAGCACACAATAATATTTAAGAGCACACGAGTTTTGCGCCCCATTTTAAGGTTGTGCGCCCCATTAACGCGCACGCAGTTTACGTCAAACTTTGGAGGGCTATATCTCACAAACCAAGAGGAATTTTTTGATGATCTCAACTTATTTGGATACCCATTTGGCCTGTTTAGATGCCTAAAATATTTCATCAAATTCTGATAACTTTTATGTTTACTCTAATTTTGGAGCACGCGAAATCCCGAGGGTCGCACAAGGTTGTGCGCCCAATGTTAAACTAGTGCGCCCGATGGTAATGTTGTGCACCACATATTCCTATGGATCTCACAAGGATATTGAAGAGTTCATGAGTTATACACCCCATTTTAAGGTTGTGCGCCCCATTAATGTGCGCGCAATTTATGTCAAATTTTGGAGGGCTATATCTCATGAACCAGGAGGCATTTTTTGGTGATCTCAACTGATTTGTTTCATTTGGCCCATTTAAATGCCTGCATAGAATCCTGAGGGGAACACAAGGTTGTGTACCCCATGGTAATTTTTTTTCCCCATATTCCTATGGAGCACACAAGGATCTTGAAGAGCGCACGAGTTCTGCTCCCTCATTTTAAGGTTGCGTACCTCATTGACGCGCACACACATTTACGTCCAAATTTGGAGGGCCATATCTCACTAATGGAAAATAATGTTTTTATTATTTCAACTGATTTGAGTACCCATTTGACCCATTTAGATGCCTTTAAGGTTTCATAAAATTCTGACAACTTTTATTTTTGCCCTAATTTTGGAGCGTGCGAAATCCCGAGGGGCACGCGAGGTTGTACATCCCATGTTAAAATAGTGTGCCCCATTGTAAATGATGTGCACCCTATATTCCTATGGAGTGAACCAAGGTATTTAAGGGCACACAAGTTGTGCGGCCCATTTTGAAGTTGTACACCCCATGTTTTAAGATTCTCCCAGGGAAAATTAAACATGTGTAGTAACCTTGCGTAGGTGAATATTGAAATAAAGCAAATATATTTTTTTATACATATACTTACCTATATGCAAGAAATATGGTGCTTATGATGGCATATGTGAGTGCAGGGTAGTTACGAAAGGATAAGGAATGTGACAATTAAGCAAAAGTGGGGCCCAGTACACCAGGAGCACACGAGTCAAGTGCAGCACAATCGCCAGCCAGCGCAGTACAAGGGGAGTTACACAACCACTACCTGCATAGACAAAAGGCATGGGCTACGTGCCCATTTTTGGATTACATCCTAATTTTTAAGGGAATGAGATCAATCCAGTTGGAGAAAATAGTTGCAACCTTGCTCGAGCAACCACATGCTATATAAGGAAGACTACTACAGTAGCAGAGGGGGATCGAACCTCTAAGGGAGAAAAGCTAGGTATAACTTTGTCTATTATTTGAGTTTTATTTTCCCTTGTATCTCCTATGTGTGTTTCTTATCGCCCTTCTCTTGTCATTTACTAGGGACTATCAAGGTGCATTGTTCGCTATGATTATTTCTTGTGGAACGTGCTGGAGTTGAGAACTCTTACATCACTGCAATCAGGACGGAGAGGAGATGCCCCTTGTTATGAACATTCAAATTGAGGGTTTATTGTACTCAAATGGCATATGAGGATCAAGAAATATGCTAATCTATTCTATGCACATATTATATTAATGAAAATCTCAACTCTTCCCTTGGCATATTTTGTGTGATTGTCTCGTGTTAGCTTGTTTATGTATTACTGCAATCAGAATTCATAAATAATGCTTTCCCTCGCTAGTTTAATTGTTTTATTTACATTACATCATTTTAATGGAGTAAAATGAACTAGTTCTTCTTTTTGTTATCTTTCTAAATTCATTTATCAAACTGCTATGACTCTGTAATGGATAAGGCACTGGTCTAGGTTTTATAGGTTTTAATATGAATAGGTTCGGTCACTAAAAATATCAAAACAACAAGGTAACAACATTTTGTCTGGCATAGTGGGTATGTGCACGATAGCACATTAGTTAAAGGACCCACTGCTTGGGGTTTCCTTACCCAACCTAGTCAGTTTAGAGCTATCAAAGGTAGTCTATTCCTAGGTTAATGAGGTAGATAGGCTAGAATCCATAGTGTTTGTTGTGATTTTAAGAGTTCCCCGTGACATGACAAATATTTTGAAGGTAAGTGGGAAAACTCCACAAAAATTTTTTGCGTCGTTGCTGGGGAGGGCTTGTTTAATTTCTTTCTATCATATTACTCCCCTTTGCGACATATATTTTTGTTTTTATTTTTCCTATGAGGTTTCTACGCTGAGCAATCTTAGCCGCACCCCTCCATTTTTGCACCTTGTGTTGGCGACTTTGAAAAACCCATAATCAATAAGGAGCTGATGTGGTGATCACAAGAAGGAGCGAAAAGGAACTTTGGCCCGAAATTCCAAATCCACAGGTAATTTTCCATCTATGTAAAATTAGAAAGGAACAATAGTACTAGTTTTGTTCTAAAAGTCTCCATCTATCAAGTACTATTTTGTCTGTTGTACCTCCTATGCCAAGGGGCCTAGTTACAAAAATGGTCAATCATATTTTAAATAATTGGTGTACAAATAGATACATACCTTTTATCTTACCCCCGATCTTAAATCCATTACCCCCTAAGGCCCACAAATACATACCCAAATTCTTGGGGGATAACGTTGTAACTGGGGAAGACCACATTCAAGATTTTCTATATGCCATGGACAGATTGGAAGTCGAGGAAGAAGATGTGGCTCTTAGGCTATTTTGACAAACCCTAGAGAAAGATGCTTTAAACTGGTTCAATAGTTTTCCCCCACATTGCATATTGGGTTTCCAAGAAATGGAAGAAGCCTTTTTAGAAAGGTGTGGTGAGGAGAGGAATATGCATTCACTCATAACTGAATTGGATATAATGAAAAAATAGAAAAATTAACCAGTTAATGACTTCAACAAACGATTCATAAAGGTTAAGGATAAAATTTCTAATAAGTTAGCTGTCGATGATCAACGATCCATTTGCTTTTATAAAAATGCTTTCTCTGCAAAATTTAATCATGAACTAGGAAAAGAGTAAGTAAACACTATTGATGGGTGCATGAATAAGGGTATTCACGTAGAAAGGAACATGATCGATAGTAAATTCCCTTTATATTACCCTACCTGTAATTCACCTCATAAGCCATCTAGTTGTGCCATCTATTTAGCTTCACACCCTAGCCTAAAACTCAAGGATCAGACTAGTAAAGCAATTAGGACCAGTTCATGTTGCAAGGATAATCACACTAAATCTAAAGGAGATATTGAGGTATATTGAGAACAAAGAACTTTAATATCCAAAAGAGAGCAACTTCATCCTAAAACCTCTAATGTCATACTTGATGAAGCCAAATGGGAACCGCTTATAGTAGCAATGGATATTTTTCAAGAAAGCCATGCCATGGACTTTGAGAGCACAATAGATGAGATGAATGTTCCTAATATGGATGAGATGAGAGACCAACACTCAGATGCAGAGGCACTATCAAATAGAACAATGCAGACTGAAGAAGAAGAAATTGATAATGGGGCAAAAATTAATAACAATGAGTCTAAAAATGGGAGTCTTTTTAGGTCAAATATGGAAGAGAACCACAAAATAGAATGCATCGACCACAAACCATGGATTGAAGGAGATATCAACGTCCGCCTTATTAGTAATGAGAAAATAAATTTGTTTTCAAAAATAGAACATCATCATCAAAATCCTCATGATAGTTTTTATGAAAGCCAACAAGATCAATCTGTAATAGTAGAAATTCCAAAAAGCCTTCAAATTGATGATTTTAACATATTAGAAATGCCAGAACAACATTCAGAGGAAAAGGCATTGACCAAAAATACTGTGGAGGTTGAATATGAAAGAGTAGATGAAAATCCAATGATTGGGGATGATTTATCCAAATATGTAGTTCTCCTTGTGAAGCCCAATGCAGAGGTAGACCCTAAAATAGCACTAAATAATCACAAGCCTAAAAGTACGGTTAAGTCTGGAAAAGATATTGGTCAGAGAATCAAAGTGCAAAAGGAAGATGAATTTTCTAGGTCTTGTAAGCTTATTAATCAGTAAAAAATGATGTCCCTCCATTTTTTCTTAAAGCATGCAGAAAAATGGCGTACCGATATGATGCAAACAAAAATAGATATAGATGCTAAGTCCTACGAATGCGATGAGCAATGCATGAAGGAAATGACGCAGAAATGAGATGTGAGCAAACAAAGCGGGGCCTCCTTTATTGATATTGCTTTTAATATGATTACAATACGTCCCCCCTCTAGGGCTCAGAACATTTGATACAATTTGTTACATTAATGGATGCCCGAAAGAAGCCGCGCTTCCAAGATCGGACGGTACGCTTCCAACGTCTTCCGCGTGCCCACATTCAAAGTGGGTGGGCTAAAAGTTGCCACCGCTTGTGTCCATGTGTTCATCATTCCTTGCTGCCCCTCTAGTATTCCTGGTGGTGAGATCCTGCACATAGAAAGACAACAAATCATTAATAGCATATGCGTATCTAGAAAAACATGCAATCCCCAAGGCCTCCAATGGGCGCTTGTGGGATATCAGTGATAAGATTGATAAATCGATTACAGAATGATATATAAATGTAAAGGACAACTTCTAGAATTGGTATCACCTGATTTTGCATCGAAGCGACGTCGAACGGCCCCGTTATGCTCGTTTGCCCGTCGGGGGCCTCTCCAAAGTGAGCGCTCCAATGTCCCACCTATGCTTATCCAAATCACCTAAAACTCATGGGTTAGGCATTATATGTAATTATAAGACTACCCAGATGCTCAGAATTTGCATATCCTACCCAGATTCTCCTGTATGTGACAGGGGCGCCCTACGAGCTAGTTAATACATAAAATAATAAAACGATCGTCAAATCATGTCAGAATGAGTTCAAAATTTAACAGAGGCATTAGGATATCATCTGGGACATATTGCAAAAGGAATAGTAAGGAAATCATGCACATATTTCTAATCACTCTGGGGTGGGACGCTGGGGACTGTCGTAAAACCTGCAAAAAGTGACCTTGCAAATGTCCTACCCAGAGGCCTCCAAAACTCCTGCAAACTTGTGGTTAGACTAAAAACAGCATTTTGAGATGACCCAGAAGGTCAGATTTGGCAGATTCTTCCCAGGTTATCTTGTATCCGAAGGCGCTCCCTGTAGGTTAGTAGACGCATAAAATGACAAAAACCAGGTCAAATCATGTCAGAAAGCAATGAAATTTGGACAATAACATAAGTACATTAGATATAAAAGAATGCAAAAAGAATAGTAACAAAACCATGCACAGATTTCTAATCACTCTGGGGTGGGGCGATTAGGACTACAGTAGTTTGGGGGGCACCTAGGGGTGGGACGCCCACCGTTTAGGGCCTAGTTTTGACACCAATCCAAGTGGGATGGGTCCAAAACTTCCTAGGGGGTTGTGTCGATGAGTTTGGGGTGGGATTGTGGCTGATTTCTTGGGTTTTTGGATCTGGATTGCGTTCCTAGTGTTCACTCGATAACCTCTCTTCCGAAGAGAGAGATTAGGGATGTAGGAAGCACAAAGAGGAATGGGGGTATAGTTTGGCAGCACTTCGTTGCTCCAAATGCTCCAGCTCTCTATTTTTTTGGGGTGAGGAGGCTCACCTTTTTATAGACCTAAGGGTCTCCTTTGAATGCGCATGCGAGGGCGCCACTTGGCTCATTATGCCTTTTTGGGGAGAGAAGATTCCTCCCTGATTAGGGCCTCCTTGATTGAGGCCTCCATGATTTGAAACCTTCCCTCGCAATCCCATGCCTTGAAGGCGGAGTTAGGTGGTGGATTTGGGCTGCCATTTGTCAAGGTTTGACTTTTTTCCAGTCAAACCTGCTAATCGTCCCACCCTGGAGCGATTGTTGCTAATCGTCCTGGGGTGGGACGAATAGGATTCTAATCGTCCCAGGGTGGGACGAATAGGGAGCAAAGTGCTTAAAAGGTGCAAAACTGACCTCTGACCTTCCAAAACTGATTTGGGAGTGGTTAGGACCACTGTTTAACCTCTGGAGGCTGCCCTAGGGGGTATGTATGCCAATTCGGTCAGTGCTTGTAGTCACATAATCGGATTGGTGTTGTTTTGGTGTCTACAGATGCCCCTTTTTGGGATGCGTTGTGTGTGGCACAATGTTGAGCAAAAATAGATGACCAAAGCACTTAATGATTAGGGTTTCTTAGTAACCTAACCAAATTTTGATGCCCCAAGTATGGAAAGGGCACGCATTCTTGAATCCTTGCTTCCGACGAGCTAAGGAGCTTAACTCAAGTGTAACCTTTTTCGGTGAGGTGTACTTGATCTTGGACATTGTTCAATCATGAATAGGCAAAGGGCACAACCTTTTGTCCGAGGAACCTTTTCTTCATGCTTCCAGAATGCCAAGTGTTTGTTTAGCCTGTGATTATTGCTTGTTTGCTGCCCCAAGCAGGAGCGTGATTGTCTTTGTCAATGATTCTTTGAATGCATGCCATTTCCTTGATTGGGTGTGTATTTGTTGATTGGTGACTAAGTGTGACTACCCCCTCAAGCGACGAATCGATGAGGGAATGACCAAAAATGAGAAAAGCGATGAGTCGCTTGACCCAAGATGACGTTTGTAAGGGTGCCTTGAGTTGTTTTCGTTGAACGCTTATTGCAGTTTTCCAACCATCGGACCTATTTTTGGTGGGTTTTGACCCTTTTTTTTTATGCCTATTGGGGTAGAAATTATCAAAAATCCTCCTTCCCGTGGAGCGGTCCGGCTATGCTAGCCTTCTTAGGGAGTAGGATAGTGAGTATTTGTGACCCCGACGATGGTTTTTCATGCCATGAATGTCAGGTGCAAAGGCACCTTTGTTCGACAGATTTATTGCTATTTTTGGTGCATTTTTTGGATGCAGTTTTTGTTGCTTTATTTCTTGCTCTGTAATCATCCTAGGGTGGGATGAATACCAATTTTGTAATCATCCTAGGGTGGTATGAGTGCTAACTAGAGTGCTCATCCCAAGGTGGAATGATTACAGGCCTAATAGCCTATATAAGGACCAAAACTAGGTTTTGGGCTCATTTGCAATATTTTTTTCTTGGCGATTTGGAGCAGTGAGGAGGAGTGCGAGTGTGCGTAGCGGAGCACTGCTAAAATTTCATGGACATCATGAGTGCGAGAACCAGATCTTCGAGTGGAGGAGCTGAGGTGAGACCGGTATGATGTTCCTTCTCTCTTCCTGTTATTCGTGCGTGTTTTATATGAAGTTTAAAACTCACATATAAAATGTTTGTTCGCTTTATTTTGTTTTTTTTTGTTCATATTATGGTTGAAACCCTAATATGTTTTATTTCATTTTTGTTTTTGCCATATTAAGGTTGAAACCCTAATATGTTTTTGTTTTGTTTTGGTTCACATTAAGGTTGAAACCCTAATATGATTTTTGTTGTTTTTTGTTGATTGTATAGTTATTTTCATGTATGTTGTCGTTGTTGTACAGTTTTATTTTAATGATTCTGTACTTTCGTTGTACATTTGTTTTACTGTACTTCTTATGTTGACTTTTGTGTACAATTGTAAATTGTAGTGTAATTTTTATTTTAATGTTTTTGTTTATATTAAGTATGTACTTAATATCTTTTTTCTTTTATTTTGTTGTTTCAGGTTGTGAAGAGTCGGTACCGCTATCAACTATTTTCTCTGATGCCCGGGATGCCCTGACAGTTGTGGATTGGGAGTGGCTTGATGCCCTTGGGCTCAAGCACGTGATGCATCTGGAGCCTATGGTGGGGGATCGAGCATATTTGACTGCCTTGATCAATCTATGGGATCCCTGCACCAACACTTTTCATCTCCCAATAGGGGAGATGATTGTTACTCTGGAGGATGTGTATCGGATTCTATAGATTTTGATAGATGGACTGCCTATCTGGATGACCCATCGTGACCAGCGGACAATGGTATTGACATGGTGTTTTGGTCCAGTGGTGGAGAGGGGGTGGAGAGGGTTATGGAGAGGGAGAGGTTGACTGCTAGATAGGCGGTATTCTTGTGCGGTGGTGGCTAGAGAAGGGCGTATTAGGGGTGAGGCATGCTTTGATCATGACCCTCATCTCCAATATGCTACTTCTTGACTCCTTAGGTGTGAGGTTCCCTTGGAACCTGCTTGAGTTGGTTTTCACATTGGTGGAGTGTCCTACATCATCTCCACTTATTATGAGATGGGGTCAGACTTTATTGGCGTAGTTGTACGATGAGCTGTACGAGGTCCACTATCAAAAGTGAAAGGGGATCAGGTGCAGCTATCTCTTGCAGTGTTGGGGGTGGTAGCACATAGCTATGGAGCGGCCCCAGGGTTTGCCTTGGACCACCCGAGGTGAGATGGTGGATCAAGAAATTGGATATGCCAATTTATGGTAGAGGTCAGAGGAGCATGGATAGAGTCGATGGTGGGCAGGTGACGTAGGTCACTATACTGATGCCTTCTCTCGTCTAGTGCTAGGGTAGGTGTTCTAGTGGTCGTATCAGGACTATCCAGCTTGGCCTAAGGTTAGAGAGTGGCTTCGACATGTGCATAGGGGTAGATGGTTGATTGGGTGGCATGAGATAGAGCAGGAGTACTTCCCATATGTTTGGGTGATGTGGTAGTTTGGGGTGCACCAGGGATTTCTTGGTGATCCCTTGATCTATCGATGTGGTGATGAGAAGACTCTAGTCTGGCCTACCATTGAGTAGCTAGGTGAGGGGTCCGATGTAGTTATTGATGTACCCGATATGGACGATGTCGGGGTGACTACAGAGTATGACCGATGGTGGATTATGTGGTGATGGTGGAGTGAGGGGCCTCTAGGAGGCATGGATACTACAACAGTAGGAGGTGGGGGTGTAGAGGCACCGATGGAGGGTTGGGGGCTCCGCTTGATGATGTTGACATGGTGGAGGTCGATGACTTCATCGATGATGGAGATGATTTGGGGGTTCTAGAGCAGCCAAATGTATAGGATGTCCTAGAGTAGTGGGTGCCAGAGCAGTAGGCCATCTCGGAGGTGCCCATGCCTCAGGCTGTCTTAGGGGATGTGGAGGCTGGGCTTCATGCTGAGATAGCATGATTGGAGGGTCTCCTACGGAGATGGGAGGAGGAGCATAGAGATGCTTTGGTGGAGGTAACACAGGAGAGGGATCTCCTATGGACTCAGTTGGCATAGTGGGATAGTGCATTGGCTGTGTATCACCAATGAGATATGGAGTGGGGTCGGTATCGAATAGAGTTAGAGATAGAGGTTGTCCACCTCGATGGATAGTTGCCTGTGCTTGATGGAGGTGGTTCATCATGTTGTACGAGAGGTAGTGAGACTGAGTAGTCTGCATCATCTCATCATAGGTGGCTAGGTGAGGGTAGTGTTGGTGGGTAGGGTGCGAGGGCTGGCAGTAGCCACCCTGAGAGGTCCCATAGGACCCATACTACTGGGGGTAGTTCTAGTCGCACCGATCCTACGTGATCATGGTGGTCGACTCCCTAGGCTTTGGGGATTTTGAGTTTTTGGTTTTTGTGAGGTCAGAGGACCTTCTTATTGTAGCCTGAGGGCATTTTGACTTGATATATATACATGACTCTTTTTGGTTTGATTATATACTTGTCATGGTTTATTGTTCTTTATGCACATTTATTTATGTTGATGTATGCATATGCTATTATGACTATGGATGATTTTAACTATATGATATAGATGTATGCATATGGAATGGATGGAATGATTTGTTGGTATACAAGTGGTGGCACCATAGACTGTATAAGATTTACTGGCTTTCTGTACTATGTGATTGCTTTATGGAATAACTTTGCATTTGTAATTTTTGTTTTGTATTTTTTGATGGTGATGTAAGTAATGAAATATACAACAATTGTTTTAGAATGTAGTTAAGGTTTTTCTGAGACTCAGATGCTTTAACTAACTAGTCAAGACTGTACATTATCTTACAAGACTTTCGAACAAGGTACGAATCAGACTTGAGTTTGACCAAGTTATTTCACATCCCTATGTGTGCGATTGAGTTCGTTTATGTGGTATTCGTAAGGATACCTCCAGTGCCAAGTAGGCTGTCCACCAAACTTGTACTGAGGATCACCTAATTAGCTCCACTAACTCCTTTGTTGTATTTAGTAGGATTAATCTACGATGCAATCTAGGATACCATAAGCTAGCTCATCCACATGCAAACATTGGTCTACACACACACAAAGCTAATGTGATAGACATATCATCATGCATTTAGGATACCACCATTTCCAGGTAGGCTATCCACCAAACCCGTAATGAGGATCACCTAAATGGTTTTTCAAATGCTGAGAATTCTAGGGATTCAAGCTCAAGCGTCTTTCGGTTGTTCAATTTGTTGGGATACTTGCTCTCATATATAGTGATGAAAATCACTATTTATTTTGAGTTTTTTTTTCTTCTCTTGAGCAAGGGGTTTGAGTAGTGGTGATAACCACTATTATTTTTTATTGTTGCTTTTTGAGGATTTAGATTTTGAATTTTGATTTCAAAGTTGAGCTTGTGGGATTTTTGGCTTGTGAATGGCATTGATCCTTTAGGCCTTGGGGATGACTACCCATCCTTCTCAGGGGCATGTAGTATGAATCCTTATGACTTTGGGGATCAAAGGTGTTTGGGAATTTTGATGGTGAACTTTTGGGATTTTTCTTTGGAATGGTATTGATCCTTTAGGCCTTGGGGATGACTACCCATCCTTCTCAGGGATGTGTAGTATGAATCCTTATGAATTTAGGGATCAAGGGTGTTTGGGATTTTTGATAGTGGTGAAAACCACTATTTATTTTGGGGAATTGGATGGGGAAGAGCTTGTCCTTTTGTCAATTCTCAGCATTCTTGAACCATTCGCACGGGGGATGAGCAGGATAAAATTTTTGCTCAAGGTACCCTAGACCACTTTGTAGGTTTCATCTTTCGTTCACACAACTTGGGAATTTTTATGTGTTTTAAGCTTGTGTTGGGATGCTATGTAACAAGGCGTGATCCAAGTAAAACTCTACCTTGTAAAAATTGGTCTGACTTTGTACAACATTTGACTAGAAATCTAAAGACAACTGAATGACGAAAACCCTAAAGACATTAGAAGACAACTGACTATGATATGGCAAAAATGTGAATGGCGTTATTCTTGTTGGATCATTTACAAAATGGAAAATGTGGAAAATGATGGAATTGCCGAGTAATTATAGTCTATGGTGCATTTGACATGTATGACCAACAAATATGCAATGTATGTATGCGATGCCTAATGCAGCTTTTTTTTTGTGTTTTGATTTTTAAGATTATGCATGAAAGTGAGATGCAATTTTTTTGTTATTTTTGATTATCTATTGTTTTTAATATTCGTTATGGATGGTTTAACCCGAATGGGTGTGGACCAAGTGATTCTTATGGATCCTTGGAGGTTTTGACCAAAGGGATTATAGATACCTTTGGGGCATTTTGGGTGACCAAGCGGTGGAGAGAATCCTTGGAGCTTTTGGTTTGACCAAAGGGATTATAGATACCTTTGGGGATTTTTGGTTGACCAAGTGATTGTGGGAACCCTTGGAGCTTTTGGTTTGACCAAAGGGATTATAGATACCTTTGGGGTGTTTTTGGTTGACCAAGCGATTGTGGGAACCCTTGGAGCTTTTGGTTTGACCAAAGGGATTATGGATACCTTTGGGGCATTTTAGGGTTGACCAAGTGATTGTGGGAACCCTTGGAGCTTTTGGTTTGACCAAAGGGATTATAGATACCTTTGGGGCATTTTTGGTTGACCAAGTGATTGTGGGAATCCTTGGAGCTTTTGGTTTGACCAAAGGGATTATGGATACCTTTGGGGATTTTGGTTGACCAAGTGATTGTGGGAACCCTTGGAGCTTTTGGTTTGACCAAAGGGATTATAGATACCTTTGGGGATTTTGGTTGACCAAGGATGTGGGAATCCTTGGAGCTTTTGGTTTGACCAAAGGGATTATAGGATACCTTTGGGGCGTTTTGGGTGACCAAGTGGTGAGAACCCTTGGGGCTTTTGGAGTGGGCCATGGCTCTCTAAATGTTGAATGGCCTCAAATGACTGATGTTCAAGGGTTCTAGTTCCTTGATTCCTTCAAGAGAGGTGAGTCGGTATGTTCCAGGTCCTATTTTACTATCGATTACATAAGGACCTAACCAATTTGCCATGAACTTGTCCCTTAAATGGGGTGGCAAGTTAGAATTTTGTTGGTTCTCTTTTAAGACCAGGTCACCGACCTGAAAGTCCCTCAGGTGAACTTTCATGTTGTATGCTTTCTTAAGTCGCTCTTGATAGATACGTAAATGCTCGAGAGCATTGACGCGTCATTCATCGAGTAACGTAAGCTGGTCTAACCGGGCCTACCATGCAGTGTCATCATCGATGAACTCTTGCATTGATATGCGTAGGGAGGGTATTTCCAACTCGAGAGGCATGACTGCCTCGGAGCCATACACTAGCGAAAATGGAGTTGCCCTAGTGGGCATCCGAATGCTAGTGCGATAAGCCCATAGGGCAAGTGGTATTTGGATGTGCCAATCCTTATGACTATCTATGACCATATTTTTAAGGATGGCAACTAGCATTTTGTTTGACGCCTCTGCTTGCCCATTTGCCTACGGATAATAAGGTGTCAAAAAATTATGCTAAATTTTGTACTTTGTTGTCAAAGCACGCACATATTTGTTCTTAAATGACGTCCCATTATCCGAGATGATCTTGGATGGAATACCAAAATGACATATGATGTTATGTAAAATGAACTCCGTAATGCGGGGCCTAGTCGTAGAGGTAAGCGGAATTGCTTCCACCCACTTAGTGAAGTACTCTATGGCCGTTATGATAAACGTGTGATGACCTGACGATGTAGGGGAGATCTTTTCGATGAGATCTAAGCCCCACTATGAAAATGGCCAAGCCGATTGGATCGGCTGCAAGGCTTGAGAAGGTACGTGTGTCAAGTTAGCATGGTGTTGACACTTCATGCACTTCCACACATATGCACAACAATCTCGCTCTAAATATGGCCAATAATAGCCCATGCAAAGAATGCACTTTGTGATGGCCATACCATTGAAGTGGCCATCGCATGTACCATCGTGCGCTTGGGTGATCACCCAAGTGGACTCCTACTGGTCCAAGCAATGGAGGAGGATTCCTTCGTAGCTTCGATGGTATAAAATGTCTCCTAGCAAGACATGTTTTGTCACTTTCTATTTGAATGATCTTTTTACGGCGTGCGACAATCCAAGTGGGAGGCTACCTAACTTGAGATAGTCTCTTATGGGTGTGTACCAATCCTGCTGATCAGAAACCTCGATGGTATGAATGATCGATCCCTCTTGAAGTTCATCCCTAGCAAAAGCTGAGCGGGAAAGAACTTGTAAAAATAGCGTTGTGTTGCTATTAAGAGGGGTTGGAGAGAACAAAGACCCCCAGTTGGCATGATTCAGACTATCATGGATTCGAGAGAACCTATCTTGAGATGGTTCAATCTGGATCAGGTGGATTCTTGGCATTATGTCAGAGCTTGCATGCTCCATCATGGATTGCGATAACATTTTGACTTGAATGGTTGTCATCTCACCAGAAATGTCTTGCGGGATTAGTGACCCCAAGGAGGCCATAGTGTCCACAAAATGATTCGATGATCGAGGGAGTGCCTCGATGTCGTACCATTCAAGATTTGCTAGGAATTTATCCACAAGGGCTTTGTAGGCCTGTAGAACTGGGCATTTGCATTGGAATACCCCTTTCACTTGGTTGACAATTAACAATGAATCACCAAAGATATTCAAGCATTTGATGTTCATGGTGATGGTTGTCTGAAGACCTATGAGCAAGGCTTCGTATTCAACATTGTTATTGGTGCACGAGAAATCAAGTTTAAATGATAAAGGCATTGGAGCCCCTTGCGGTGTGAAAAACATGATTCCCATGCCACCCCCTTGCTCACATTTAGAACCATCAAAAAATAAGGTTATGTCGGCTTGTGACTCAGGCTCATCAGAATCTGGCGATTCTGAGACATGGAAGACCCCATCATCGGGCAGCTCTATGGTCAGAGGCTGATCATCTTCGAGAGGAGCCTCTGCTAGTTGATCGGTGATGACTTGACCTTTGATGGACTTTTGTCCAATGAATTCGATGTCAAACTCCATCAACAACATGATCCATTTTGCCGTGTGACTACTATGATAAGTATGACTCATCATGTACCACAATGGATTCTCCTTAGACACAACATACGTCGTATTGCTCAACATGTAATGGCATAGCTTTTTGGTGGCAAATACCACCGCCAAGCATAGCTTCTCAATGTATGCATAGTTAAGTTCATAACTGACCAGGGTGCGGCTAAGATAATAATTAGCCTGTTCTTTATGTAATTCATTTTTTTGGGCTAGCATGGCACCCAGTGCCACCTCAGTAGCTGAGATGTATAAATAGAATGACACTCCTGGTCTAGGTGGTGCCAATACTAGTGACAAAGCCAAGTATTGTTTGATGTCATCGAAGGCTGACTGGCACTCGTCATCCCAATGAAATGCTACCCCCTTGTGTAATAATTTATTCATGGGTCGACACTTGTCAGATAACTATGCTATGAAGCGCTTGATCGATGCGACCTTACCCTACAAGCTTCTGAGCTGCCTGATGGTGGTTGGGGGAAGCATTTCAAGGATTGCCTTGACTTTATTTGGATCTACCTCGATGCCTCATTTTGAGACTATGAAACCCAAGAGTTTTCTAGATGTGATACCAAATACGCACTTCTTGGGGTTTAGCCTAACCTTGTGTTCGATGAGGCGATCAAGGATCTTGCGTAAGTCATCGAGATGATTTTGGTGCAAAAGAGATTTGGCCAACAAATCATCCATATAATCTTCCAAAGTTTTATGCATGTGATCATGGAAGATGTATGTCATAGCGTGTTGGTAAGTGGCACCAACATTTTTAAGGCCAAAGGGCATGACCTTATAACAAAATGTCCCCCAAGGCATCATGAACACCATTTTTAGTTGATCATCAAGATTGATACGAATCTGGTTGTATCTCGAGAAACCATCCATGAGGGAAAGCATTTCATGGCTTGCTGTAGCATCTACCAATGCATCGATGCTAGGCAAGGGGAAATCATCCTTGGGACTCACTTTGTTTAAATCTCAAAAATTGGTGCATATGTGAATCCTCCCATCAGGATTTTTGATGGGTACCATGTTGGACAACCATGGTGGGTAATCTATGCAGATGACAAACTATGCATCCAACAACTTTTGTAGCTCATATTTGACCATTAAGGCCACTGTTGGGTGCATCTTACATAGCTTTTGCTTGACTGGCTTGACTGTCGGATCAAGTGTTAGATTATGCATGACTAGCTATGGGTCTAGCCCCGACATGTCTTTGTAGGACCATGCAAAAACCTCCTTCTTCTCTTTGAGAAGGGCAATGTAATCGGCTTGCTCTTCGAGGGATAAACTTACCCCCAACTTGATGATTTATGGATTCATTGGATCAGAACCGATGTCTACGTCAATCATCTCTTCGACTGACATGTGGGATCCATCCTCCAACTGGTGTGGAGTTGGGATCAGGTGGATATCATTTTCTGAATTTAGATCTATATTGGGAATGTCGGGTTCCTCTTCAGCATGGAAGATATCCTGAGTCTATCCTAGGGTGAAATGAAACATCTCACCGCAAGGCCAATACTCTGATGGGGATGGTGGTGAGTCAACATGATCCCAGTCTATGGCATCTAGGTCTAGATACAATGGTCATGTTGGATCGGCTGGATTGTGGATGGGGGTGGTTAAATCAATGGAGATCATGTTGATGGAATGAATTTGGTCTCCATTGCCACGTGGGTGTTGATTCAGACATCCTTGGTGATCCTTGTACCCCGGATCTGGCTCTATGGGTACTGGCACAAAAGGATCGGCCCTATGTGTGGATAGAAGGATAGGGTCTACCCTTGGCACTGATGGCCCTATAGGGTCTCTAGGTGGGAGGTGCTCCCTGTATGCCCAAAGTGGTGGATGAAGCACTTGGTTTAACTATACTTGGTTTAAATGCCACCTATGCCTTGGTCCCATATTTAGATGTTCAAACATATCATCGATGTCTATGGGGTATTCCTGTTGCCTCATATGGTTGAGATATGCCATCTCAGTCTCATCCTCATAGTCACTATCAGAGATCCATAGGCCTTCATTGGCTCTGACAACTATGTGCCCCTCTGGCTGGTATAGCCTCCCACTAGGCATTTCTTGATCACTATCCTCACTCTCTATGAAAACCAGAAATCTGGCATGCAGGTAGTCGATGTTGAAGAAGATATTTGGATCTTCTTCCTCCGGTGGATCACTTGGCCTTATGGCTGGCATGGGAGGCTCATTTTGTTCGAGCAAGTTGATTTGGTCCCTTCTGGGTTGTTTCGCTCTCTACGGGAGGGCTGGATTCTCTAGAGGTAGCAATTGCCCGATCGGAACATTAAAGGGGAACATTGCCATGAAGTTCTCTTGATAGTCATCAATGGGTGTCACCTGCGAGTGATTGCTATCGGACTCAAAAGGGTCCCAAGGTGCTACCTCATAATCTGACTCATCTTCAGAAGACCCCCCTTGATCTTGTTCATATCCCTCTTGGAGGTTACTTCTTGAACTTTCCCCTTCCTCGATCAAAGGGGAGGGGTTGTTGAGGTCAACAAGGTTTGTTGTTAACAATGGGAGATAATCCCCCAATGTGTATGTTGTGTTGGGATTGGCATATGGATCTTGTGCCAACCCATCCTTGTTGCCTAGACCTAGGCCTTGCATGGTTTCTACCAAGATGTCGAGGGGCAAAGGGTGGTTGAACCCTACTCCTGATTTATCATATTGCATCTGGTATCTCGGTTGACAAAGAATGCGCATTCCTTGTTCGTATCTACCCAATCCATATCCATGCCAATTACATTGGTCTAGGTATTTCAAGGTAAAGTTCGGGTTGGATAGATAGTCAACATTCTCAGCAAATGGCTCTTCATCCTCTTCCTCTTGTAGGTAGGGTTCAATGCCATTCTCGAGGCCCCCATATACAAAATTGGTCTGATTTGGTGGGTAGCCTAAAGGGACGATAGTGTCGATGGGGAGGCGAGGTCTCCCCATGTCTTGCATGGATTCGATCATGGGTGTTGCCACAACGTTCCACACTAGGTACTCCCCCAGGCCCGTATTGGCCATCTCAATGGTAATCATCGATGGTTGAGGGGGAGGGAATGGGAGTTCTCCCTGAGTCCACTCCATGTTGGGTGAACCAGGTGTCTCGACTTCCATTCGGCTGGGCACCTCTTCGGTAGAGATGGTTGAGACTAATGGTGGTACCTCCTCTAGGGGCTTCTTCCCATTGTCCTTCGGTGTGGCCACCATAGGTGGCATCATTGGTGAAGGAACAGATGATGAAGATGGGCCAGGTTGGTGAGTTGAGGGACTCAATAGCGAGGATGTAGGCAGAATCAGACCCTGTGTGGATGGATTCAATTGAAAGTCCAAATGTGTCGATGGGAGGGTCGATTGTGGCATCAGCTACACCGCATTGCAAAACTTAAAGGGCTCTAAGTCCATTGGGACTACATGTACTTGCCCTTCGTATGTGTATTTGAGGCATTGATGGGCTATCGAAGGGACACACTTCATGTCCCTGATCCAAGGCCGACCTAGCAAGATATTGTAGGCCATCTCACCCTCAAGGATGTGACACAATGTAGGAATGGTCTTTTGTCCTACTTGGATGGGTAGGACAATTGTGCCAACCATCGAGCATAACGCGTCGTTGAATGCTCGAAGAGTGTAAGTGGATGCCACAATGTGGGATGTTGGTAGCTTAAGGTGTTTTAATGTCACTATCATGATTATGTTGTTGGATGAGCCAGTGTCCAACAACACCCTCTTGAATGGAATCTCATTGACCCATGCAATGACGTGCAGGGGTGGATCCACCATATCACCAATCACCAATTTTAGTTCATCTTCCCTGAAGGTTATGACTGGTTCTATGCATTGTCTCACATGTCCCATGAAATTGTTGAAAGAATTGGCTTCGTGGGGTTGTAGCTCAATGGCTTTGAGTATCTCCATCAGAGCCTCCCGATGGGGTGGTGATTGTTGGATGAGCTCATAAATGGAGAGCCTAGCCGACGTGGTCCTTAAAATTTGAGTAAGTTTAGTCTAAATCATGGCCATTGGTCTAGGTGGGGGAGGTTGCGTAGGGTGTTGTGGAGGTTGTGACATTGATGGAACATCTCCTATAGTTGCAATGGGTGCAGCCATGTTTGGGTATCTTTTGTTCCGTGTCACGATGCTTATCATCCCTACGTATCCTTGCATGGGGTAGTTTTGTGTTACCTCATTCACTTGTAAAGTCTTTGCCTGCGCATCATGGGTAGGTAGGGGGTCTTTGAAGACCTCCATCTGTTGGTTGCTCAGTGCTACGGGACTATCTACCATGAGCGTTTTGTTGTCTATCAAGTCTTGCACTAAGTGTTTGAATTTCCAACAAGTGGAGATTTCGTGTCCTTTCTGTCGATGAAATCTACAATATAAGTCTTCCCTATAGCCCTTGGGTTTTGGCATGTTGGGGTCTATGGGTCGACTTTTCGGCAAGTTTATCAGGTTTGTCATGAACAAGCGGTCAAACAAGGAGTCTCTAGACTCCATGAATTGTGTGAATTGTCGCCTAGGGTGACGCTGCTAATTTTGCTCTTGTTTATGATTTTCCTTTTCATAGTTATCAAGAGGAACTGCCTGATAATTAGCCTTTGGGGGTTGTGTCATTTGTGCAGGCTTTGGTATAGTTATGGCAACTTGATTGACCATGACGGGTTTCGGTTGCATGGGCCCAGTTTTAGCATTTTTGGGCCACTCTTTCTTGTGCGGCTTGGCAATCTCATCATCTTGTATTTTGATCTCCTCAATTATCTTGGCTTGCACCAGGGCTTCTTCGAGGGTGGCATATTGCTGCAGCTACAATAGCATGGAGATCGACCTTAAGCAACTCTTTGAAAACATTTGAGTCATGTCGGCCATGGGAGGGAGGTAAGGTAGCTTTGAAAGCAATGTCCTCCACCGATTCCCATAAGCAGCCATGGTCTCATCATCATACTTCTTAAGGCCAGCTAGGTCACTTAAGGATGCCTTCTTCTTGGTGTTGAAGGCAAAATGTTCAAGGAACGCGTCCACTAGTTGGTCTAGATTATTGATGCTATGCTTCGACAACTGGGTAAACCAATCTGAGGTAGGGCCTATGAACATGGTTATAAACGTTCTCAGAAGCAATGCATCATTGTCCTGAATGCCAAAGCATTGACTCAGGAACCTTGTTACATGCTCTTGGGCATCCTCATCCCCTCTAAAAATTGCCAATTGAGGCACTTTGAAGTGGTCGGGGTATGGGGGTGCCGAAACTAAAGGATGCATAGGGTGACTACGGAGTTGGCATAAGGTGGGCTTTTGGGGCCCTGAAGTCTTAGTCTCCATAGACTCTAAGTGCTCTAGTAGTGCTTTGTATGCATCAGAGGATTTGATTTCCTCTTCTTTGGTTTGTTCCCATTGTGAATTACGAGGAACTTGAGGCCTATGGAGGGGTAGCCGGATAGCGCCCCCTTGCCTTGGTAGGGCATTTCAGCCCACTCTTCTTCTCACTCAAATTCCTCATAGGCCTCTTGAGGAGTTTTTGGGCATGACCTATAAACATGGATGGGTGCCCGAGGAAGGCACCCATCATTGGTTCTAGGAGTGGCCTCCCGCTCAGGTCTAGGAGGTCTTGGAGGCAATGCTTGATAAGGTCATGGAGACCTGTCTCGTACTAAGGGGTTGTGCCTCTCATAAATTTTTGTCCTATGCATGCGAGGGGTTGGAATCCTCTCATGCATAGTGTTCTAGAACAACTCATCTATCTGGCATTGAATGCACTCTTTGTTAAGATGATACAGTTGTTCTAACTACTATTGATCTTGCCTAAGCTACATGATTTGTGCTTGGCGGGTGGCATGTTTGGAAAATGCCAAGTCGATTTGTTCCATCGTCCTAGGTCTAGGAGGCCTAGATGCCTCCCCTACATATCTATCTCGGTCATGGTGATCCGAGATCTCTATGGGTCACTTTCCTCTATCGAGGTTAGCAGCATTCACCCGAGGCTCTGGCCTCAATAGGTGATCTTGATAATCAGTAGGTGCGGAGGCGCATTGCTCCCATGTGGTGTATTGCTCTTGAGGAATATACTAGTTTTCCTCATGCTCCCTTTCGTACATGTGAAAGGGATGGGCGGAGTTGGCTCACCCTATCTGAAGAGCCTTGCACTCTAGATTTGGCCTATTAGTTCTAATAGTAATGAGGGGTGGAGGAGGAATGATATAATCATGTGGGCCCTCCTTATGAACCCTATGCTGCTCTAGCACTTCATCGCATAGTGGCCACTCATAATGAGTGTCTAAGGGGGCCTTCCCATGTGTGTACTCCTCCTGAGAGGGTCTGTGTTGAATGGGAGTGCCCCTCAAAGGGGTGCCTCTATAGTCCTGTTCTGTAGTGGTATAGTGTGGACTATGTTGTGGGTCAGGCTGCCAAGGTGGTATAACCAAGTCCTTGGGGCTATAACGGAGGTGACTTGTGCCTCCTTGCATACTTTCCATAGCTTCTGCCCATGATTGGGCTTGGCTATGGGTATACACCATGGTGGTGGTTTTTCTAAAAATATATGTATATTTTTATCTCCTTTACAATTTTTATGCTATACCAAACAAAAGGGGACCACACAAACAAAGAAATGATTATCTTGTTTATAGATTAAATGTGTGTCCTAGATCTGGTTCGGTGTGTTTGATTTTTGTTATGTAAATCTTGTAAAGAAAACTTTGTTATACATGCATAATGAGGGCTCTTGTATCTCCAAAATGGTCGCCCCTTCAATATACCATTGCCAGGCCGTTATACCGAACCTCTCAATATACCCGCCCTTACGTGAGGGAAACTATTGGTACGCGAGAGCAGAATAGTAAGTGGAACATAGGCGGTACGAAAGGGGGATCGCTCTATTTTTGACACCTACCTTAGAAGACTTATCCTCATGCATGGGGAATCACCCCCACTACACTTGGTCAGCTTTCATCAGGATTTACGTCTAGCAACAGTCACGATCAGGGTATATGTATGCAAAATCCAAGCCAAGGTGGTGATGAAACCCACCGTTGGTCTTGATCAAGTGTTGGGGTATTAAGACCAACTCCTTGATGTTAATTTTATTAGGTGGTGTGTGTGGTTCCTTTTAATTGTGTAAAGAAAGAAAACATACAACAAAAGATGATTTTCACTAATGCAATGCTTTAAAGTACGTTTTATCTTTCAGAGACAATTAGTAGCAAAAAGGAAATCACAAAACCTAACTAGAACTGAAACCTATAATGAGGACTTGCCATTTGTGCAAGTATCATGCAAGCAAACCAGAGAAAAATGCATTCCTAATCAAGTTCCTTCCATTTAATTTACTCTATGTTTTTATTTATTTTTTCTTTATTGCAAGAAAGGAAAACAAACTACTTAACCTTTCTATGCAAGTGTCTAAAAATAAAGCAAAGAAAACAAAAAATTGTAGAAATATAAAGTAGAAAAACATAGAGGATGTTCAGAAGGCCTACCTCTTCTCTGTCTAAACTAGATGCCTCTGAGTTTCTGCTCAAAAAATGCATAGAGCTCTAATCATCCTGGGGTGGGATGAATAGTAGGTCTACATTCATCATAGGGTGGGATGAATACGTATTCATCCTAGGGTGGCACGAGTAGCAGTCCAGTGCCCGAATGAGTAACACCTGCAAAGAAAAACCATAAAATTTGGATCAAAAACTTGATCCTAATAGTAAGGGATAGGGTCCCACCATGATCACCACTGAAAGCATACAGAAAAATGGTGTACCGATATGATGCAAACAAAAATAGATATAGATGCTAAGTCCTATGAATGCGATGAGCAATGCATGAAGGAAATGACGTAGAAATGAGATGTGAGCAAACAAAGCGGGGCCTCCTTTATTGATATTGCTTTTAATATGATTACAATACATCCCCCTCTAGGGCTTAGAACATTTGATACAATTTGTTACATTAATGGATGCCCAAAAGAAGCCACGCTTCCAAGATCGGACGGTACGCTTCCAGCGTCTTTCGCGTGCCCACATTCAAAGTGGGTGGGCTAAAAGTTGTCACCACTTGTGTCCATGTGTTCATCATTCCTTTCTGCCCCTCTAGTATTCTTTGTGGTGAGATCCTATGCATAGAAATACAACAAATCATTAATAGCATATGCGTATCTAGAAAAACATGCAATCCCCAAGGCCTCCAATGGGCGCTTGTGGGATATCAGTGATAATATTGATAAATCGATTATATAATGATATGGAATATAAAGAGACAACTTCTAGAATTGGTATCACCTAATTTTGCATCGAAGCGGCATCGAACGGCCCCGTTATGCTCGTTTGCCCGTCGGGGGCCTCTCCAAAGTGAGCGCTCCAATGTCCCACCTATGCTTATCCAAATCACCTAAAACTCATGAGTTAGGAATTATATGTAATTATAAGACTACCCAGATGCTCAGAATTTGCATATCCTACCCAGATTCTCTTGTATGTGACAGGGGCACCCTACGAGCTAGTTAATACATAAAATAATAAAATGATCATCAAATCATGTCAGAATGAGTTCAAAATTTAACAGAGGCATTAGGATATCATCTGGGACATATTGCAAAAATAATAGTAAGGAAATCATGCACATATTTCTAATCACTCCGGGGTGGGACGTTGGGGACTGTCGTAAAACTTGCAAAAAGTGACCTTGCAAATGTCCTGCCCAGAGGCCTCCAAAACTCCTGCAAACTTGTGGTTAGACTAAAAACAACATTTTGAGATGACCCAAAAGGTCATATTTGGCATATTCTTCCCAGGTTATCTTGTATCCGAAGGCGCTCCCTGTAGGTTAGTAGACGCATAAAATGATAGAAACCAGGTCAAATCATGTCAAAAAGCAATGAAATTTGGACAACAGCATAAGTACATTAGATATAAAAGAATGCAAAAATAATAGTAACAAAACCATGCATAGATTTCTAATCACTCTGGGGTGGGGCGATTAGGACTGCAATAGTTTGGGGGGCGCCCGGGGTGGGACGCCCACCGTTTAGGGCCTAGTTTTGACACCAATCCAAGTGGGATGGGTCCAAAACTTCCTAGGGGGTTGTGTCGATGAGTTTGGGGTGGGATTGTGGCTGATTTCTTGGGTTTTTGGATCTGGATTGCGTTCCTAGTGTTCACCCGATAACCTCTCTTCCAGAAGAGAGAGATTAGGGATGTAGGAAGCACAAAGAGGAATGGGGGTATAGTTTGGCAGCACTTCATTGCTCCAAATGCTCCAGCTCTATTTTTTTTGGGGTGAGGAGGCTCACCTTTTTATAGACCTAAGGGTCTCCTTTGAATGCGCATGCGAGGGCGCCACTTGGCTCATTATGCCTTTTTGGGGGAGAGAAGATTCCTCCCTGATTAGGGCCTCCTTGATTGAGGCCTCCATGATTTGAAACGTTCCCTCGCAATCCCATGCCTTGAAGGCGGAGTTAGGTGGCGGATTTGGGCTGCCATTTGTCAAGGTTTGACTTTTTGCCAGTCAAACCTGCTAATCGTCCCACCCTGGAGCGATTGCTGCTAATCATCCCGGGGTGGGACGAATAGGATTCTAATCATCCCAGGGTGGGACGAATAGGGAGCAAAGTGCTTAAAAGGTGCAAAACTGACCTCCGACCTTCCAAAACTGATTTGGGAGTGGTTAGGACCACTGTTTAACCTCTGGAGGCTGCCCTAGGGGGTATGTATGCCAATTCGGTCAGTGCTTGTAGTCACATAATCGGATTGGTGTTGTTTTGGTGTCTACATTTTCCAAAGATATATGTTGAATTCAATGAATGACTACTCTATTTGCAATCACCTGCCTGATAATAGAACTTCATGTAAAATCATAGTTGATCTGTTGAGTCTTTCATCTACAAAGAACTATCTCCCTGTTTCTAGTGCAAAATTAGTCAGATTAAAATAGGACAAATCAGATGAAATCGATAAATTCATTGGTCTGGGAAATGACATTGGTCCCTTTGCTGACTTCACCATCATTTTCAGTGACAAAGCCCTAGTCCTGGGTAATATTTCATCTGTTACTTCATTTTAGAGTGAAATCCCCAATGCCCAACCCATCATGAGGAACCCCACAAGAATTGGCCAGTCTAACAAAATATACATCATGAAAAGGACAAGGATAAAAAGAATGCATATATTTTGACTGTAGTCTATTTTTCCTTGGAGTCATCAAGTATTGAGAGTGTATCCAAGGCCATTAAAAAAAAAACAAAAGAAATTTAAACCTGCTCTACATCCTGAGGTCATTAAGATATTTTTGCAAAATGAAGCGTTACCCCCCATATTGTTCTAGGTTTCATAGAAATTATCCCAAAAAATTTGATTGCCATTGTAGATATTCCAATGAGATAATTTCCCTTTTGTTTGATAACAATAAATATCCAACAGTGATTATGATTTTGTCTCCTTAAATTTTTTTGTTGCACACTACAATTTTGATAGACTTGTTCTAAGCAGTCAAAGAAGGAAGACCTAGAGTGAGGGCAGATGAAAATGAGATCTGGTGGGCTCAATTTTAGGCAATGGTCCAAAAAATCTAAATCTAAAACAAATTAGCAGGAAGGTGTGGTGCATTATGCTGAAGCTTCACATCTCCCACATATTTTAAGGATATTCCAAGATCAAGAAGAATGAAGTCATCATTGACAGGATGTCTTGAGCTAAAAATACATACACTCTACTTCCTTAGCCTTACATATTTCTAACCCAACATGAGCTTTGTAATTCATCATAATCCTTCTGAAAAGGAATAAAATATATAAATAATGCAAAGCAGCTATATGATGGGGCATCCAGATAACCTCTATCGGGGCTATAGATGCCTGGCTGGCAGTAGAGCAGGTCTAGAGGAAATCGAGGTAATCTCCACTGAGGATATAGATGCCTGGCTAGATGTGGAGCAATTTCAAGGCAAATATCTATCAGAGTGAAACACTTAATAGGCTCAGCTCCTATCGATATGGTGAATTTATGATTTATCAAGGGATAAGAATGAAAGCACAAAACACACACAAGCCTAGGCATGATGACACAACAACTTCAAAATAAATCTACCTTAACTCTATCTAAAGACATTGCTGACAGATCTATTCCTCCATAAGTCAAAGTTTATCTATTTTTAAACTGGGTCATCAAATTTTATTGATCAGGATCAAGGTCCATCCTTTAGTATTTTTTTTCTTTGTTTTCCTTTTCGACTTTTAGTCTAAATTTTTGTGGTCTCTTGATTGTCAACCAAATATTTTGGAGTTCTTAGGGGCATTCATGTGCCATTCATACTACCTGTCCTAGTCAGATCCGGTGTTGTACCCCATTGTTACAACTTAGTTTTCACCCCATTATTTTTGAAAATTTTCATCAAATTGATGTCTAGGTGAGCTTAGGGTGCAAGGTCCAATTTTTGATGACTCCAGAGAAATTAAGGCTTGGGTTTAATCTAAATTTTTGGTTTGCAAAAGTGTTGAGATTTGTGTATCTTGAAGATCAGGGTCTAGTGGCAATGGTTTAGATTGAGCATTTTTTTGAAGGTTGTCAAGGGTCTTAAAGGGTGCACGGGTCTATGCGCCTCAAGTCGAGTTCGTGCACTCCACTCTAATGGAGCATGCGAGGGTCTAGTTGGGTGCACCAAGCCATGCACTCACCTCTAGGTTCATGCGCTCCACTAGAGGGTGGAGCACACAAGGGTCTTGAGGGCACACAACTTGTGTGCCCTCATTTTAAGGTTGTGCGTCCCATTGACGCGCGCTTGTATTTACGTCCAACTTTGGAGGGCCATATATCACTAATGGGGATGAATTTTTTGATTATTTAAACTGATTTGAGTACCAATTTGGCCCATTTAGATGCCTGCAAAGTTTCATTAAATTCCGACAACTTTGATTTTTGCCCTAATTTTGGAGCGCGTGAAATCCCGAGGGGCATGCAAGGTTGTGCGCCCCATGTTAAACTAGTGCACCCCATGGTAATTTTGTGTGCCCCATATTCCTATGGATCACACAAGGATCTTGAAGAGCACATGAGTTTTGCGCCCCATTTTAAGGTTGTGCGTCTTATTAACGCGCGCACGCAGTTTACGTTAAAATTTGGAGGGCTATATCTCATGAACCAGAAGGAACTTTTTGATGATCTCAACTTATTTGGATACCCATTTGGCCTGGTTAGATGCCTATAAAGCTTCATAAAATTTTCATAACTTTGATTTTTGCCTTAATTTTGGAGCCCACGAAATCCCGAGAGGTGTGCTAGGTTGTGTGCCCCATGTTAAACTAGTGCAACCCATGGTAATTTTGTGCACCCCATATTCCTATGCAACACATAATGATATTGAAGAGCACATGAGTTTTGCGCCCCATTTTAAGGTTGTGTGCCCCATTAACGCACGCGTTGTTTACATCAAATTTTAGAGGGCTATATCTTACAAACCAGGAGGTATTTTTTAGTGATCTCAACTTATTTGGATATCCATTTGTCCCATTTAGATTCTTACAAAGTTTCATTAAATTGGGACAACTTTAATTTTTTCCCTAATTTTGGAGCACTTAGAATCTTGAGGGGTGCGCGAGGTTGTGTGTCCCATGTTAAACTAGTGCACCCCATGGTAATGTTGTGCACCCCATATTCCTATGGAGCGCACAAGGATCTTGAAGAGCGCACGAGTTCTGCGCCCTCATTTTAAGGTTGTGCACCCCATTGATGCGCACACACATTTACGTCCAAATTTGGAGGGCCATATCTCACTAATGGGGAGGAATTTTTTGATTATTTCAACTGATTTGAGTACCCATTTGGCATTTTTAAATAATTACAAAATTTTGTCAAATTCTGAAAATTTTTATTTTTATCCTAATTTTGGAGCGTGCAAAATCCTAAGGGGCATGCGAGATTGTGTGCCACATGTTAAACTAATGCGCCTCATTGTAAATTATGTACACCTCATATTCCTATGGAGAACACCAAGGTCTTGAAGGGCACACAAGTTGTGCACCCCATTTTGAAGTTGTGTGCCCCATGTTTTAAGATTCTCCCAATGAAAATTAAACACGTGTAGTAACCCTCCTTAGGTGAATATTGAAATAAAGCAAATATATATTTTTTGTATACATATACTTACCTATATGCAAGAAACATGGTACTATTGATGGCATATGTGAGTGCAGGGTAGTTACGAAAGGATAAAGGAATGTGACAATTAAGCAGAAGTGGGGTCTAATACACAAGGAGCACACGAGTCGAGTGCAGCACAATCGCCAACCCAATGCAATATAAGGGGAGTTCCACATCCACTACCTGCATAGAAAAAATGCATGGACTACATGCCCATTTTTATTAAATCCTAATTTTGAAGAGAATGAGATCAATCCAGCTGGAGCAAACAGTTGTAGCCTTGCTCGAGCAACCACATGCTATCCAAGGAAGACTACTGCAGTAGCAGAGGGGGATCAAACCTCTGAGAGAGAAAAGCCATGTATAGCTTTGTCTATTGTTTGAGTGATATTTTCACTTGTATCTCCTGTGTGTGTTTCTTATCGCCCTTCTCTTGTCATTTACTAGGGACTGTCGAGGTGCACTGTTCGTTGTGATTGTTTCATGTGGAACGTGCTGGAGTTAAGAACTCTTACATCACTGCAATCAAGATGGAAAGGAGATGCCCCTTGTTCTAAACATTCAAATCGAGGGTTTATTGTACTCAAATGACATATGAGGATCAAACACTCTGCTGATATGTTCTATGCACATATTATATTAATGAAAATCTCAACTCTTCCCTTGGCATATTTTGTGTGATTGTCTCGTGTTAGCTTGTTTATGTATTACTATAATAAAAATCCATAAATAACGCTTTTTCTCGCTAGTTTAATTGTTTTATTTACATTACATCGTTTGAATGGAGTAAAACGAACTAGTTCTACTTTTTGTTATCTTTCTAAAGTCATTTATAAACTGCTACGACTCTGTAATGGATAAGACACCGGTCTGGGTTTTATAGGTTTTAATATGAATAGGTTCGGTCACTAAAAATATCAAAACAACAAGGTAACAACATTTTTTCTGGCATAGTGGGCATGTGCACGATAGAGCATTAGTTAAAGGACCCACTACTTGGGGTTTCCTTACCCAACCTGGTCGGTTTAGAGCTGTGAAAGGTAGTCTATTCCCAGGTTAATGAGGTGGATCTGCTAGAATCCACAGTGTTGGTTATGATTTCAAGAGTTCCCCATGATGTGACAAATATTTTGAGGGTAAGTGAGAAAAATCCACGACAATTATCATGGTGGCTACCGATTCTACCATGTAAATAATATATATATGGTCTATAAAAAGAGTATTTAGAAAATTATAGCTAACTTAATCAGTTTCAATATTTTGTGTTAGGTAACTCTTTGGATTGGAAGTGTCTCCAGGTTACAACAATATTAGGGCTAAGCTAATACTAGATACACACACAAGAAGACTTATCAGAGAAGAAGACTTATATGGGAAATCATTATTTTCAAAAAAGAAGTGAACTCTATCCTATAAAAAAATGATGTATCAACCAATGAAAAATTAGTTGTGTTCACATGAACTCTATAAAAGGTTCCCTTTATCATTGTTGCTTCATCACCTTGAGTTCTAGCAAGCTTTGCAGTCTGTGATAATGTATGGTAGTGATGAACTCTCTTATGATCATCTCCATTCTTTTCTTACTCCTTGTTGCTTGAGGAACATTAAAACTATGCCAAAGAAGCAAAGCATAAAAGCAAGAGAAGGGAAAGAAGAGGGGCCACTTGAAGAGATTTTGAGGTTGATTAGCAAGAAATAGTCATAGATAAGGGAATATTTGTTAGGCTATGCCTGATAAGTGTTGGGAACACATGTCGTGGAATAATTTTATAAGACGCATAGCTATTCATGGTTTTTAATATTGACATAACAAAGTTTCCTCTTACTCTATCTAAAAAATGAGGAGAAATTTTTTCATTTTTCTCATTTTTATTCGATACTTGGTGTGGTAACCATGAACTACACTTAGGGCAATGTAGCTAAGTTTTATTCTCATAGGAGAGTTTGATAATCCATACATTCATCTAACATCTTCATCATCTCACCCTATCTTATGTTTTTACCCTTATCATCTTCATCATTCAACCTGACCCAAGTTTGACCTCCTTGTCTCTTTTAAAATTTAGATGCAAAAAATATACCCTACAACTTTCTTCATATTATCCAAACTATAAAGTTGGAAAAGCTCTAGTTCCTCAAATTGAGTTAGTGAAACTGAAAATGCATATGATTAAAATTAGACACTTATCACTACTCTTTATAAGGTGGACATATGTCTAACATGATTTATATTTTCTAGAATGAGAATAACCATTGTAATTGGTAACTTACTATTAGTGTTAGCCATGCTTATTTAACTTAGCTAATTTATTTTTAAAAATACAATGCTAGCTAACATACCGATTATAAATAAAATTTAGCTAAGGTGAAGTTCAACCTTTTTAAAGAGAATTTGGATGCTAAAAATATTACTCATGACTTTTGTCATCCCACTGATGCTATAAACACACACAATTAAAATTATACACATGTTATTACTCTTTATAAGGTAAATGTAGGTCCAACTGGATTTAGCATATTCTAATTGTAGGTAAATTTCAAAACCTACATCTACAATCCTAGAATGTGAGGCAGATTATGATTTTATTCAATTCATATAGTTATTTTTCTAAGGCATCAAACTACTTTTGAGAATCGTGTCAATAATATCCAAAACACAGTTCGATAAGATATTTCTGCATCGCAACGACAATGCTTGTCCCATTGATGGGTTCTACACTTATAAATCCTTCGTGAAAGCAGATATATCTTTCCCTACGTTCACCAACACGCAAGACTTTACCACTCGCGAAAAGGAGGTTGCAACCTTTCTGGCTCAGATTTCTCACAAAACCACAGGTAGTTTTTTGAACATCAATTACATGGCAAAATCAGGCCAAATTTATCTCTAACATCTATCCAAATGCATCATTATTGTTCTGCTTCAATAAGGTATTTCTTTAGAAAAAATAAAAGATGTAGTTATTATTATTAAAGTAGTTATAAATAAAACAACTGGGTACACCTCTGCAGTTCATGCCAAAGTCTATTAAATCAAAATCCTAAGACCAACAATAGCTTGTAAATATATGTTATTGGTGGAGGAAATAAGTTGGTCTGTGGCCTTATTTTCAAGGGTTTTAAAGTTTTTTTAACAAAACAAAAGTATTCCTAATAATATATTAGTTTGATTCTACTCTAATGTTTTGTGTGCCATTTTATTAGAAGTTGATTGCTCATACATTTGAATTATATATACACTTATCCTTCCATGATATTTTTGTTGGGTTTAATTTGTTGTTCATTATGCTTTTCATCCCCTCTATCCCTTGCTATTTTGTTTCCAAGCATGAAAATAGGTGTTTTTTTTTCTTTTAAGCATAAGGAAAACTACTATTTTTTAAGTATTGGATAAATTGATTTCAAAATTTCAGACTTGAAGATGCTTATAGTTGCATATCATTAAATTGAGCCCATAAGGATAAAGGAGTGTGATTACTATTTTTTAAGCATAAGAAAAACTACTATTTTTTAAGCATTGGAGAAATTGATTTCAAAATTTCAGACTTGAATATGCTTATAGTTACATATCATTAAATTGAGCCCATAAGGATAAAGGAGGAGAGGTGGAAGAATATCAATCAAATATTGGTACCCGAAGGTGGAAAATGACTCATATAAAAAATGGCTACTAAAAGAGACCCAAAAACTAGATTTATTGGAGGAATGCATAGCGAAGTTGGTTGAAGATATTAGGGTTTTGCAGAACACCATGAACCAATTAATGGACATGATGGTTGAAAAGTTTGATATGAAAAAAATGCTAGAAACCCCTAAAAGTAAGGAAACCCATCTACTTCAATGTGTAAGGAGTAGTTGTTGATGAACAAAATACTTCATTTGCTATATTGAAGATGGGTGACCATGCACTAGTTTGGTGGGAATCCCACACCAAATCCTTGATATTAGGAAATGAAACCCCAATCCAAATATCTAAATATTTCAAGAAGCTACTTTGGGAATAGTTCTATCCTCTTGGAAATTAAGCAAAAAACTCATGAGATGTAAATTTATCAGCAAGGAAAATACCAATGTGTCTAAGAATACAACATAGAGTTTCAAAACTAGGCTATTGTTTTGAGAGTTTCATTGAAAGATACATAAATTTTGATGAAATATATTGGAGGATTACATAGTCATATCAAAAGACAAGTTCTTCTTTTCACTCCAACTAGCATTGACCAAGTCAGTGTACAAGCTCAATACATAGAGGAAGATGGGAGAAAAGGGAAAGAAGGAGATTCCTCCAAGCAAAAGCAACAGGATATTTCATAGGGACAAAAAAAAATTAAATATAAGAAGGCTACCACTTCAATGTAGAAAAAATCCAAGAATCATTGTCGACCACAAGGGTAGAGGTGCAGATGAGGCCTAGAAGCACGAGCATGCACAAGAGAATTAGGGCATGCTCTGTACGATGATGCCTGTGGCCAGATGTGTGCACACTTTTCTTGCCACGGTGATGACAAAGATCTTAGGGTCCTGCATGAGGCCGAAGGAGGGCATGGAGAAGGCCATGGCCATGTAGATGAAGGCGGTGCCCAACATTTTTTTCAACTAGTCCTACGACACCAGTATCAGGGAGGACAAGTCTAGGGGGAGCTTCATGGCCATGAAGAGGAGCGTTAGCATCATGGCGTTGATAGGGAACAACCTGCAAGGGAACCACAATTGCCTGTGTCAGAGGCCATCCACAGTGTCGGTGCCCATCATTGCCACACACAACAATGAAGCACCCGATATGTAGACGTTGACCCATGGCAACGGTGCATTGAATTTGTTGTCATCTAAGCATACGTCTCATCCCATATTCTTAGGGAGCTCTGGTGTGAGAACGCCATTGCTGTTTGGAGTGGATATTTGTATGCATTGTTGCCATAGCTTGTGGTTGCGAATTGACCAGAGCGATTAAAGTTTGTTTAGATTTGACCATTGGAGCTTCTCCCCCTTTGATATTTTTCACGTTAGTGCCTTCAAAATTTTTGTGGATCAGTGGTTTTACTAGTCTAGAGGTAACATTGACCCTTTCTGATGGCGAGCCGAGATTCACACAGTCAAACTTGATATTATTCCTTCGTAATTTTCTTACAATAGTGTTACAATACAGCCCACCAGCATAATTCTTCTCCCTCTCAATCTCTAACTCACCATCCCATTCCCTTACAGTCTCTGAGTTTTTATCGAGGTCTCGACCCTCTAGGCCATTAATGACCCACCTGGTAGAAAACATTACAAAAACCTCCAAAATCGGCTTCCTCGGCCGAGTTTTCAATTTTCTTTCCATAAATGAGCAACTGCCGCGATCCGCCATGAAAGCATGCATTAAAGAGACCCTTGACCTACAACCGTCATTTTGTCAGACTATTCTTCTGAACTGCTGTCTCATCCATATTGCCCATGACCTGCAACTGTCGCTTTGTCAGAATGTTCATCTGTGATTGTTGCCTCTTTTTTCGTGCGCGTGGCCGTCCGCGTGTCCATTTCTTATTTGCTTTCTTTTGGTCGCGATATCGCGACAAACTTCTGCCTTTGCTTTGGTTTCTTTTTGATGTCGTGATATCGCGACGTCGCGATATCGTGACAAACTTCCGCCTTTGCCTTGGTTCTTTTTTTGATGTCGTGATATCACGACGTCGCGATATCGCGACGTCGCGATATCGCGACAAATTTCTGCCTTTGCCTTGGTTTCTTTTTGATGTCGCGATATCATGACAGACTTCTGCCTTTGCCTTCGTTTCTTTTTGATGTTGCGATATTGCGACGTCGCGATATAGCGACAAACTTCCGCATTTGTAAAGAAAAGAAATAAAACAAAACACTTAGGAAATTTGCCTTGTTAAAATGACCAACTTCTGCCTTGAAAAGAAATAAAACAAAATACTTAGAAAAATTTGGTTGATGCAAGATTGCCCTGCTGTCGTCGGATGCTCCTGCATCAGACACCCGGGGTAAATTGAGAAGTGATCCTCACTTCTGTTCTATTAGGGGAAGACCCAGGCGGTCAACCTCTATTTTTGACAACCAAGTTGCATCTTCTATAGGTCTGCCCTTCCACTTTATCAAATATTCAAAATACTATTTGTTCCTTGTGCTTTTGCCTTCACGAGTATCTAATATTTCCTCGATCTTGTCTATGGTTGGGTTAGACTTTGGAGTGCTCCACAATTCTGTACTTGGTGCCTCTGTACTATTTCCCTCATGGTATTCCACTAAATTTGATATGTTAAAAACAGGCGAAATGTCAAGCCCACTTGGCAAGTCCACTTCATATGCATTGCCTGACTCCCGTTTTTCTAGTATTCTGCATGGCCCAAACTTCTTCATCTTCAATTTGTTATAAGTTTTGGCAGGAAATATTTCTTTTTTGAGATGGACCATGACTTCATCTCCCACTTCGAACTCTTTGAACCGTCGCTTTTGGTCTGATCTTGTCTTATACTGAGTATTCATTTTTGTAATTTGTTTCTTTACTTCTTCATGCAGGATTTTCATCTGTTTCACAAATTCCTTAGCCTCAGCACTGCACTTTTCTCCTTTATCTAATTTTCTCAGCTCAAAAACATTTCTTAGGTTGTTTCCATATATGACTTGGAATGGAGATTTGTTTGTACTCTTGTTGAAAGAATTGTTGTATGCAAATTCCGCCTATGGTAACAAAACCAAATCCCATCCCTTGGGTTTATCTGCTATCAAGCATCTTAATAAATTACCCAGACTTCTATTTACCACCTCTGTCTATCCATCAGTCTGTGGGTGGTATGCAGAACTAAACTTCAGATCTGTCTTCAACTTCTTCCACAATGTTCTCCAAAAATACCCAACAAACTTTGTATCTCTATCAGAAACTATGCTTTTTGGTAGACCGTGAAGTCGCACCACTTCCTTGAAAAATAACCCTGCAATGTGAACCGCGTCACTTGTTTTCTGGCAGGGAATAAAATGTGCCATCTTGGAGAATCTGTCAACCACCACAAATACGGAGTCATTTCCCCTCTGTGTTCTCAGCAACCCAAGAATGAAATCCATGTTGATGTCCTCCCATGGCCTCTCAGGTACAGGTAATGGCTGATATAATCCTGTGTTCTGCCTCACGCCTTTTGCCATCTGGCATATTCTGCAACTTTGCACAAACCTTTTCACATCCTGCTGTAGTTGCGGCCAATAATAGTTCTCACTCACCAGGGCAATGGTCTTATCCCGGCCAAAATGTCCAACCAGTCCTCCGCTGTGTTTCTCCTTGACTAAGTTCTCCCGCATGGAACTCCTTGGAATGCATAATTTACTTCCTCTAAACAACATTCCATCTTGGATTAGAAAATCCAACCATTTTGTCCTGTCCAAAGTAATAGGTGCCAAGCAAGCCATCCAGGCTTCTGCAAAATCAGGATCTTTAGGGTACAGACCCTTCAGTTCTTCAAATCCTACCACTTCCACTGTCATTTCAATCAGTAAATTCTACCTTCTACTTAAGGCATCTGCAACTCTGTTTGATTTTCCGCTTCTGTGCTTCAACACAAAGGTATAGCTTTGGAGAAACTCAACCCACTTCAAGTGCCTCTGATTCAGTTTTGTTTGGCTATTAATGTACTATAAGGCCTGATGATCAGTGAATAGAACAAACTCTTTTGGCAACAAATAATGCCTCCACTTCTTTAGAGCTTAAACTATAGCATAAAATTCTTGATCATAAATTGAATACTTTTTTCGAGCATCATTGAGCTTCTCACTAAAGTAAGCAACAAGCCTGCCTTCCTGACTCAGTACAACTCCTATTGCACTACCACTGGCATCACAGTCTACCTGAAATACTTTGTTAAAGTCTGGAAGTGCCAAAATAGGCTGTTCTGTGACCTTTTTCTTCAATACATCAAAGCTCCTATCAGCCCCTAAGGTCCACTTAAATTCTTTCTTATCCCCTCTCATTGTTTCTGTGAGGGGTGCACAAATGCTGCTGAAATTTCTAATGAATTTTTTGTAAAAGCTAGCTAGACCATGAAATGATCTTACCTCTATTGTGCTTCTCGGGGTAGGCCATTCGATGATAGCTCTCACCTTTTATGGGTCCATTTTTAGACCTTCTACTGAGATGACAAATCCCAGGTATACTAACTCCTTCTTTACAAAATTACACTTTTTTAGATTAATTAATAACTGCTCCTCCCACAACTTCTCAAAAACCCTTCTGATGTGTGCCAGGTGCTCCTCTAGGGTTCTGCTAAATATTAATATATCATCTAAATAGACAATGAAAAATTTGCCTAAAAACTCCTTCAGTACCTCATTCATCAGCCGCATGAAGGTACTTGGTGCATTGGACAGCCCAAATGGCATGACCAACCATTCATACAAACCCTCTCTGGTCTTGAAGGCTATCTTCCACTCGTCTCCTTCTCTGACATGGATCTGATGGTAACCACTCTTGAGGTCAATCTTGGTGAAGTACTTGGCTCCACTCAAATAGTCCATTATGTCATCCATTCTTGGCAATGGAAATCTGTATTTTATTGTGATCTTGTTGATGGCTCGAGAGTCTGTACACATTCTCCACTCTCCATATTTCTTTGGTGCTAGCACTGCAGGTACTGCGCATGGACTTAAGCTTTCCCAAATTAGTCCCTTCTCCAGCAACTCCTGGACCTGCCTATTTAGCTCTTTAGTTTCTACAGGCGTCATTCTATGTGCAGCTTTATTGGGTAAACTAGACCCTGGTATTAAATCTATATGGTGACTGATTTTCCTCACTAGGGGTAAACCCTCAGGCACATTGTCAGATATAATATCTAGAAATTCCTCCAACAGGTCTAGGACTTCTGCTGGGGCATCTTTGCATTCCTCCTTCCTGACTCTAGGAATTAAGGCATAGCACATATGCTCATGCTTCAAACCGTCCAAAAATTTTCTCCCTTCAACTAAATAGATTCTGGCGCTGTTACATACCTTTTCATCCGCCTCCTTCATGGGCTTCAGCTTATGGCACACGCCATTCTTTGTCACTGAGTAGGTGTTGGCACGATTGTCATGCACTGCACTCCGATCAAACTGCCATGGCCTTCCCAGCAATAGATGGCAAGCATCCATAGGCAGAATGTCACACAGGACCTCATCACAATAATTCCCAATATTAAATTTAACAGAGCATTGCTCACTGACCAAAGCCCTATGGTCCTTCTGCAACCATGCGATCCGATATGGATGCGGGTGCTTCCTCCTCTTTAACTGTAACTTGGTAACCATTTCCTCGGAGACCAAGTTATCAGTACTTCCATTATCAATAATGACATTACAGACCTTACCCGAACTTCTACATCATGTGCGAAACAAGTTTCTTCTCTGGTCTGATCCTTCCTCTTCATTCAATAGGGTTCTTATTGTTACTATAACTTCTCCTTCTGCCTCCTCAGAATGTTCTGATTCAGCATCTTCATCTGCTACAACAGCTCTGGCTGGACCCTCAGGTCTCTTGTTCACCCTTTCTCGGTGTTGTGGACACTCGAATGCTCGATGTCCTTCTTCACCATAGTGGAAATAGGTCCCACGAAATACTCCTCTTCCAAACCCTCATCTAGATCCACCCCGTCCTCTTGGGTAGTTGTTCTGATCACGGGGCTGATAAATATCCTCTTCCTTTTGATCCTGGTTACTACTTGTTTCACTAGTCTTCTTCAGATCTTTGTATTTTTCTCCATTGGTCCTCCCACCAGTTCTTCCACCATGGCCCCTTCCTCTTTGCTTGCCTTCAAACCGTCTATTCAGCTTTTCTTCCACCTTTAGGGCAAACTGGTAAGCATCCTCAATGGTGCTTACCCGAACTAGGCTCAGCTCCTCTTGGATACTGAGTCTCAACCCATTGATATAATGGGCCACCTTCTCCTTGTTTGCCTCTAAATGGCCAGTTCTAATAGAGATCTTGTAAAACTCCTCGGTGTATTCTTGGACAGTTTTGCTTGTCTGTCTCAAACTCTGCATTTTCCTTAGCAGATCCAACTCGTAATCTATAGGAATAAACTATCTTTTCAGCTTTTCTGCCATTCTATCCCATCTTGTTATTCTTTCCTTCCCTCTTCTGTTCCTTTCCAGTTGTATTCCCTTCCACAAGATGCTGGCATGACCCTTCAGCTTGGTCTTAGCAAATCTGACCCGATTAGGGTCTTCAACCTCCTCATATTCAAAATATTCTTCTAGATCATTTATCCAGTCAATCACCTCTTTTGGATTTAGGTTTCCAGAATATGTAGAAACCTCCATTTTTGGTTTCTTTCCAATCTGGGAGATGGCTTTGCATAACCTGGCCTGTGTAGGATCCACAGCCTCTTCTTCTTCCTCAAACTGGTCTTCTTCTTCATCAACTTCGTCTTCACTTCCTTCTTCCCTTCTGGGCTCGTGCCCTCTGCGTAGCTCTTCTTGTAGGGCTTGAACTTGCCTCTGCAAAACTCAGACATCTTCCGCTATCGCCACGCCTCTCCCACCAATAGGGTTTCTTCTTGGAGGCATTCTGCTCACTCTCTCACAAGCCCTTCCATAGATCCTGGTGTAACTGCCTCACGTCCGGCGATCTGTTACACACTCAGGAACTTTTGGCTCTAATACCACTTGATGGCGAGCCGAGATTCACACAATCAAACTTGATATTATTCCTTCATAATTTTCTTACAACAGTGTTACAATACAGCCCACCGACATCCTTCTTCTCCCTCTCATTATCTAACTCACCATCTCGTTCCCTTACAGTCTCTAAGTTTTTATCGAGGTCTCGACCCTCTAGGCCATTAATGACCCACCTGGCAAAATACATTACAAAAACCTCCAAAATCGGCTTCCTCGGCCGAGTTTTCAATTTTCTTTCCATAAATGGGCAACTGCCCCGATCCGCCATGAAAGCATGCATTAAAGAGACCCTTGACCTACAACCGCCATTTTGTCAGACTGTTCTTCTGAACTGTTGTCTCATCCATATTGCCCATGACCTGCAACTGCCGCTTTGTTAGAATGTTCATCTATGACTATTGCCTCTTTTTTCGTGCATGTGGTTGTCCACGTGTTCATTTATTATTTTCTTTCTTTAGTGTAGATTAAAGATACAACGCCAAACAAAAATAAAGAAATCACAATTAAAGGAATGCAGAAAAGTTGTACAAAATGAACGATTTTTATTAATCAATGGAGTTTAGAAACTCCTTTTAAGTACAACAGGGCCTGTAACCCTTTTCGTGATACAAAGTTACAATTTGTGCTAGGGTTCTCCGAAACCCTAGCTGGCACAATGTGGTGGCATATCCGAAGAATGTATCCTTAACCTCAACAAAATGAGTGGGCTTCGTTGTATCCTTTGGCTCAGACCACTTTAGCTTAAGCAGCTGCTATCAACAAATCATATCTACCACTAGAATCCTGCACACATTAAAATTATCAAAGAGTTAGAAACTAATAAGAGGGCTCCACTGTGTGAGCCCTCAAAAACAGTCTAAAACCCTAGATTTATGAAATAAAAATAAACAGAATGCAGAATTCAACAGTAGATTAATACATAAAGAAAGATTACTTGCTTTAGACGAATCTATACCTTTTCCTGTTAACACGGCGAGACCAGGCGACGGTGATGGATGTGGCGAAAGGGTTTAGTTCAGACTTAGGGCCGTAGAAGACTCAAAAGACTCAGGATTAACAGCAATAGCCAACTCCAGACTTAGATTGGAAAGATAGGTAGGTTTAGCCGAAGAGATAGATAGGGTTTGAGCCATCAAGGTGACTCAATTTATAATCTACTCTTAGGGCACACTTTAGGGTTTTAACGACACTTTAAACGTGTGGCTAAGATTAAAATGGATCCAAGGGTAGAGAATAAATCTAGGTTGTGAAACAGATTAATATGGATGGACGGATGAGATTAAATGAAGGATGGACGGCTTAGATTAAATCACTTAAACTTTATATATATATATTAAAATATATTAAAATATTAAAATATATATATAAATATTAATTTAAATAAATTTGGGGATGAAAAATGGCAGAAAAAGTGAAATTGGGCCAAATAATGGTGAGAAAGTGTGGATTTGGGCCAAATAATTGTGGGAAGGATGGATGACTGACACGTGGCTGGCAGGAAGGTATAAGTGGCTGGATTTTGGTGTCTACAGATGCCCCTTTTTGAGCTGCTTTGTGTGAAGACACAATGTAGCACAAAAACTTAAGACACCTGAAAAGCTGGATCAGACGCAACTCTCTCTCAAGACTAAAGCACAACTTTGAAGACCAAAGAATAAAAGAATATTTAAAATTTTTTAGCTTACCCCCTCAATTGGCGAGCGAGAATGGTTCTCACAAGCCAATTGGAAGAAATTCGGAAGATAATGAACCGTTTTTTCCCCAACGGTGAAAAAAAGGGTTGGTGCATGCACCATCTGTTTATGTCCCAACAGAAAAGGGGTTGGTGTACAAACCAGAAAAGAATATGATTGAAGATGATATGAGTGATGTGAAAGATGGACCGTTTTCTGCCCCAACGGTTATAAAGGGATTTTTGCCAATCTGTAAATTCCATGATCATGTAAGATGAATTCCACTATAGGAAAATTAGAAATTGATAACGGATGCCCCAAATCCTGTGTGTGAATCCATACTGTTGATGAAATTGCCTTGTTGGCGCCATTGATATGCAAAGATGAAAGATGCATGAAAGAGTCCAGAACTCAGAGATGCTCCTAGTGACTGTATGGATAATTCCTCGGGTCGAAACCAATCAACATAGGTAGCCACAATCTCTAGCAAGACTTAAAATAATGACGATATGAAATATTGTCCATGTTTATGGCCCCATGAACTAAGCCATCAATGACAACTGTTGAGCAAATTAATCTTGGTATGAGGTCACTTGAAAAGTAGAATACCCAAAATTGATTTCCAATTTTCAAACAGTGAAATAATTGATGATGATAAATGGTAAGTGTCCTTATGGTGGTTTAATCCTCTTACCGAATTACATGGATTCAAATCGCTGCAATAGCCAAGGTGATAGAATATACCACTAGATACGAGGTTTACTTTAATTTTATTTGGCAAAAATATGCATGATGAACGAAGAATGAACGAAATTGACGATAGATCATAAGAATTGATGAATGTGGTTAATTTTGTGAAGGTTTTGAATATTTTTAACCCAATTTGTAAAACAATGATGAATGATGCGCTTTTTGAGCGAAATGACAAAATTTTTCTCCAAAACTGTTGTAACCTTCACAAAATGTTTTATTATGATAAGAAGAATGGATGAATGCAATTTGATGAAATTTGGAGGAGGTAAGCTTCAATTTTGTAAGTTTTGTTCCTTTATTCAATACTGACACCAAACGCCGGTCTGCGTTTGTGGTTAGCAGAGACGCCCACTGGTGTTTAGGTGCTCTACAGACACAGGACTGCGTCTGAATCTGCCATGAAACGCCCTACTGCATTTCAGGGCACCAAAATCAGCTATTTAAACAGTTTCAGCGAGAATTTTGCTCATTTGTGCGTTCGAGCTTAAGAGAAGTGCGTTTGAGGGAGTGGAGTGAAGTGGAGTGAAAGGTTGTGTGGGAAAGTGAATCACGCTAGAGCTATGGCAGAGATGGGAGCGGACGCGCCAGTGCAGCCAGCTGAGGTATTTGTTCATTTAAGCAAGTACTTATTATGTGTTTTTTTTTTTTTTCGAAAAAAATTTGTAACAAATTTTTGTTTTGTTGTTTTTCAGCTTAGGGTGTTAGAGGTACGACACCGATTATCCCCTATCATTCCAGGGATGAGGAGGTCGTTGTCCCAGGTAGACTGGGAGATATTGGATGCAGTGGGGCTGGCGGAGGCAGCCCAGTTGGAGGTAGTTCGGGCGGATGAGGGGTCCTCTTTTTATGGTTAGATTAGTGCTTAGATGCACTCTTTATGAGCCTTGGTGCTCTATTGTATATTTTAGCCTTTTGGCATTCATTGTACAGTTTGTCCTTTATACATATATATACATGGCTTTTATTTATTTGGTGTTTTACTCTCTTTTGTGTGAATACCTATGTTTTTGTGATGCATGTTTTTATATGTTTTAATGTTTTTGATGCATATGTGATGGAATGGAATGCAAACTTATAGATGATTAATGCGAGACTAAGTAAATGAAATATGCACTAAGAAGCACTCATACTTTTATATAGTTAGATTTAGCGAACTGTTATCATAATTGTTTAATCAGGGGCACCAAACTTGGTGGCAATGGATGACGTATGGAATGACATGAATATGGAAGAAGATATGGAGGGTGATATGGAGGTTGATATGGAAGACTGTTTTACAAAGACTCAAACATGCTAGTGGTATCAAACAAACTTACTAACACTGCCTAATTCAACTAGGACCAAATGTGTGTGCATGCGAGTTCATTAACCAAATCAGAAGCATGGTAGTGACTCTAGGCAATCAAAAACCTGTGTGTGTGCAAGTGTGTTCATTAACCTCATCTTGCATAAATTAGGTAACCTTGTTATGGAGAAGACCCCGAAGCTAGTTTGTCCGTATGAGCATTCAGAGGTCTCTTTTTGAGGAGAGACATGTCTCCACGCAATGAGTATACTCCACTGCCAATCAAGCGTCTATAGCCCCGGTGAAGGTTAACTCCATAGTCCATGTTGTTTTTGACCTTTGTAAGCCTTTGGGATGACTACCTATCCGTCTAACTGGACAAGTAGTACGATCCTTACAACTTATTTGGGATCAGTGATGTGTGAAAAATGTTCATTTCCTTAGAGCTTTGGGGAATCGGATTCTCAACTGAAGTATGATGAGAAATTTACCCTATCCTTACTACTCTGTTTATATTTATATTTTGTGATTGCTTGTGATAGTGGTAAGAACCACTATTTTATGGACTATGTTTGCATGATAGGACAAACGAGGATTACCCTTTTCACTTCAAGGCACAACCCAAGGATGGTGTTATCTCTCTTTGACACAAGATGCTTTTAAGATGTGAAAATGTGATAGGTTCAAGACCGCTTTTGAAATCATTTCCCAATACTCAAGATTTTATTTAGTGTAATTTGTGATATGGCCCTAGAGAACTTTGATATGCATTTCAAAGTTTGCTTAAAACACTAGGAATGGCTCAATTTTGACATATTTTATTTACATTGTAATAAAATAATTACATCAATCAACTCAATCAATCAATCAAACATAAAAAGCATCATAAACATCACATAATACAAGTCATATGATCAAAAATATCTCATCTATATATATCAATAGAATATATACATCATCAAAACTAGATTGGTATGCCACAATCTGTACCTCGACATACTCAATCCTCTATCAATACAAGTATAATACAATATCAGTGGCAGTATCCTGCCCTCTGGCCTCGAGAGCCTCTAGAGCTCTCGACATCATCTCCTACCCCGCCATGCAGAGGGCGAGGTGGTCCCATCGCAGTATGTGTGGTACTGCGAGTCATCGTCGTCGACCAGGATGAGCTCCTCATCGACCCTGTCTTGATAGGATCTGCTATGGTAGGTGGCAGCTGTACCATCTGGCCCTCTAGCACCACCTGGTAGTATAGTGCCTGATAGAATGCGGTCTGAGAAACCGACCATAGCAGCTCCTGAGTGCTTACCCCTCCGCCTCGTGCCCTAAGACGAGCATTCTCATCTCGTAGCTACAACACCTCAGCCTGGTGCTATGCAGGTGCATCCTGTAATGTCTACATCTGAGCTCGCAGATGATCTCTCTTTTCTTGAAGAGTAGCCATCTCGCTACTCTCTCCAATGTCCACACCCTTGCCCTTATCAGGAGATGGTGGCCTCTGTGGAGATGGGGGTCTCGCCTCCCTCCTCTCCCTCTCCCTCTGCCATGACCTCTCCTATGCCTGTGGCCTCCTCTGCTCTCCTCTACCGCGACCCCGGGCTACCTCTATCATCGCTTGGCACTGCATCCCTATCCAATGCATAACTACGTGGATCGATCCCTGTGCCCTCGTCATCCGAGGAGGGCGGATGCCTACGTACCAGGCATCGTAGCCATCGACTACCCCTGCGTCGTCCCCATCCACTGGCTGAATGGGGACATCGTCCGCATCCTGACTCCAGAATCGCTACATATCTGGAGCCCCGCTAACTGTGGTGTTATCTCGGATAGTCCGAGAAAACTCATAATCCTTGAGAGATGGGATCCCCTGCTATAGACCGAACTGTCGCAACACTCGGTCGTAGCGGTGGAGCTCCACCTCTCCCATCTCCATCCGTAGCCAGCAGACTCGCCTGATGCGATCCAGCTCCTGTGCGTCCTTTGCCCACCCTGGATGCTGCCTCCATGGCCTCCAGGTGATCTGGTCTGGGACCAAGTCATCTAGTAGTCTCCGGGACACCGACAGGTCGATCCGTCGCTGTGCCCCTCTTCGAAGCCACCAGTAGAAGACTCGGGGCCTCTCCCCATCAACCCCTATCAGTGGAAGCCCTACCGGCCTCCGCACCGCAATGTGCTCCCAACACCAAACCTATAGGAGCGATGTCATGACCAGACATCGCCCGCCCTTGTACATGACCCCGTAAAGGATCCTGTACAGCCGGCATAGAACAAAGCTACCCCAAGAAAATCTATAGCCATGGTCGTGCATGTCGCAGATCACATCTGCCAGCATCCATGGTACCCTGCATCCACTCTGGTGGCACAGCAGAAGTCCACCAACCACCCTAGCCAAAACTCGTGTCAGTGTAGATGCCCCAGGCATCTGGCACAGTGCCTCGATGTTCACTCCGCCCTTCTCCAGGGCGAAGCTCGGGTCATCGCAGAGTCGTCCCATCGCGTGGCCCTGATTTGCCACAGGTGTGATCATCCTCCCTTGTATGGGGATTCTAAGAATCCTCCATACATCCTCTAGTGTGGGAGTCATCTCCCCTGTCGATAATCGGAAGCATGAAGAGCTCGGGTACCACCTCTCTGCTAGGGCCGTCAGTAGCCCCATGTCTATAGATACTTGTGGCATCTCTGCCACATGTAGTAAGCTGGCCTGTACCAGCTGATCTTGCTCTGCCTGTGTCAGAGCGGCCAAGTCATCTCTCAATCCTTCATATTTCCACTCTCTGCTCTTTAGTTATCCTCTCTGCAAGCATAAACAATCAAAACAACAAACAATCATTAATAACAATTTTAGCAATCAATAATGCAACTTAAAGATCAAATTTTTGCAATAGATGATATCACCCACTATTGGCCGATATCGTCTGAAATTTGAGCAAAATCGTCTCCTATTTCGCGTGTCGAAATCGTCTCTAATTTGACGAAATCGTCCCTTTTTCGTCGATTTCGCCCTTGGGAAAAATTGACGAACTTGAGATGATTTCGTCCAACTAGGGACGATTTCGTCCGGACGACGTCGATGGCCAAAAACGGCCGCGATGCTCAAAATTCATCCTAAAATTCATTTACAAAGCATGTAAATTCAAATTAAATCAATCTAAACTAAGTTTAAACCCTTACCCGTAGACCGCGGCGGACCTCTGCAGATCTGTGCGTTGTCTCTACCATTTTTGCTCCAGAGCTCTAAAAACAGTAAAATGAACAGTAACAATGAATTAAGGTTTTACCCTATTTTTCTTAATTTTATTCAAAATAATTCAACAATAATTTTTGCTTTTCCATGTTTTTATCGCAAACGTTCGATTTGGGTAAAAACACGGAGGGGGCACCATAGTAAGCTGTCGTACGATTCGACCAAGAATCATCGCCTAAAAATGGGAATAATTTTTTGCTTTCTCGTAGATCGAGAAGAACTCATCTTTAATGCATTTTCTTCGAAAAATTTGCTAAATAGGGGGCAAAATGTAGCACCCTAAAATTGGCGCAGTAAAATTGGAATAATTACATTCACCTTAGTAAATAAATTTAAATTCAAATTTAACCTCCCAAACCGCCCGTTAACCGTCGAGAAACTCGTTTCCTCCTTTTTCGTGCCATTTTTAGCAGTTATTTTGACCGTTTGACGATATCGTCTCCGATCAGACGATATCGCCCCGCATTTGACGATTTCGATCTGGACTAGAACGTCCAGACGATTTCGTCGCAAAACTAAATTTGCATAGTTGGAATCCATTCCAACGGGTCTCCAATCCGGGCAGAAGCGTTTCTGCACCATTGGGACCCTTCCCCCATTGGAGATCTCCCAAATTGGGATGATCCCCAACCTCCCAACAACTATCCTATGCCTATTTAACTCTAAAACTTTTCCTTCCCCAACCCCTGGCTGAATTTTTATGTAAATCAACTCCCTACGTGCTAAAACACTTCAAATTTGTTCTTGCACTAGTCCTATATTAATTTTATTGCAGGTACACCACTGGTTTTCAGTCGGAGCCAGCATCTATTGCAGCCGATGAACCTGTCAAGATCGGAGGTGATCTCATCAAATTCGGGATGATCTCGTTCTGATGCGAGACAATTTCGACTGCAGCACACATCGAGGCAATCAGTGCCTGGAGTTTTCTCTTCTTTCTCTTTTCTCTGTCATTTTATGCTATAAATTAGATTGTCTATTCAGTTTTTATACTATATTGCATCTGGAGTTCACCCATTTTGTCTAGTTTGCATATTAAGATCATATTTTGCTATCTAAACATAGTGATTTGCATTTACTTTTGTTCTTGTATATTGTTCAATACTCATATTACTTTTTCATATAGTTTGCCCCTGTTTACAAAATAGAATTTCTTGTATTTCGCATTTGTTTGTTGTTTTGCAAGTCTCTGATGAATTCGTCTGATGAATTCGTCAGATTGCGAACGATCTTGTCGGTTTAGACGATTTTATCAAATTGAAGGCGATCTGTTGAATTGCAGATGATCCAGATTGCTACAAGTAATCAAAAACTTCATCGGACTTCCGGATCGGGTAATCTTCATTTGGCCTCCTGCAAATTCTCCGTTTCTGCTTTCTTTTCTGTTTGCTTTGTATTCATTTAAATTGCATTTTCATGTAGTTTAAGTTAGAATCATTCGACCAAACCTAGGATGAATGTTTAAAAATAAAATGAACTCATCAAAACTCATTCCCAAAACCTAGGTGTGGAAACTATCGCCAAATGTTTCCTGGTGAACCCACCATCCGTCAAAAAATCACCAAAATGCACCTCCCTTGAGAGGCGGGACCTTCGCAAAGTCCTCTCGTCCGAGGTACCGCACCATCCTTTTCCCATCCTCCTTTCGGGCGCGGATCCAATAGCCTGAAGGTAGGGATGCGAAAAATTTGGAGCGATACATTTTCACTTCAAGGCACAACCCAAGGATGGTGTTATCTCTCTTTGACACAAGATGCTTTTAAGATGTGAAAATGTGATAGGTTCAAGATCGCTTTTGAAATCATTTCCCAATACTCAAGATTTTATTTAGTGTAATTTGTGATATGGCCCTAGAGAACTTTGACATGCATTTCGAAGTTTGCTTAAAACACTAGGAATGGCTGGATTTTGGTGTCTACAGATGCCCCTTTTTGAGCTGCTTTGTGTGAAGACACAATGTAGCACAAAAACTTAAGACACCTGAAGTATGATGAGAATTTTACTTAAAACAACTTATTTGGGATCAGTGGTGTGTGAAAAATGTTCATTTCCTTAGAGCTTTGGGGAATCGGATTCTCAACCGAAGTATGATGAGAATTTTACCCTATCCTTACTACTCTGTTTATATTTATATTTTGTGATTGCTTGTGATAGTGGTAAGAACCATTGTTTTATGGACTATGTTTGCATGATAGGACAAACGAAGATTACCCTTTTCACTTCAAGGCACAACCCAAGGATGGTGTTATCTCTCTTTGACACAAGATGCTTTTAAGATGTGAAAATGTGATAGGTTCAAGACTGCTTTTGAAATCATTTCCCAATACTCAAGATTTTATTTAGTGTAATTTGTGATATGGCCCTAGAGAACTTTGACATGCATTTCGAAGTTTGCTTAAAACACTAGGAATGGCTGGATTTTGGGGTCTACAGATGCCCCTTTTTGAGCTGCTTTGTGTGAAGACACAATGTAGCACAAAAACTTAAGACACCTGAAAAGCTGAATCAGACACAACTCTCTCTCAAGACAAAAGCACAACTTTGAAGACCAAAGAATAAAAGAATATTTAAAATTTTTCAGCTTACCCCCTCAATTGGCGAGCGAGAATGGTTCTCACAAGCCAATTGGAAGAAATTCGAAAGATGATGAACCGTTTTTGCCCCAACGGTGAAAAAAAGGGTTGGTGCATGCACCATCTGTTTATGTCCCAACAAAAAATGGGTTGGTGTACAAACCAAAAAAGAATATGATTGAAGACGATATGAGTGATGTGAAAGATGGACCGTTTTTTGTCCCAACGGTTATAAAGGGATTTTTTCCAAACTGTAAATTCCATGATCATGTAAGATGAATTCCACTATAGAAAAATTAGAAATTGATAACGGATGCCCCAACTCCTATGTGTGAATCCATACTGTTGATGAAATTGCCTTGTTGGCTCCATTGATATGCAGAGATGAAAGATGCATGAAAGAGTCCAGAACTCAGAGATGCTCCTAGTGACTGTATGGATAATTCCTCGGGTCGAAACCAATCAACCTAGGTAGCCACAATCTCTAGCAAGACTTAAAATAATGACAATATGAAAGATTGTCCATGTTTATGGCCCCATGAACTAGGCCATCAATGACAAGCTCGTTGAGCAAATTAATCTTGGTATGAGGTCACTTGAAAAGTAGAATACCCAAAATTGATTTCCAATTTTCAAACAATGAAATAATTGATGATGATAAATGGTAAGTGTCCTTATGGTGGTTTAATCCTCTTACCGAATTGCATGGATTCAAATCGCTGCAATCGCCAAGGTGATAGAATATACCACTAGATACGAGGTTTACTTTAATTTGATTTGGCAAAAATATGCATGATGAACGAAGAATGAACGAAATTGACGATAGATCAGAAGAATTGATGAATGTGGTTAATTTTGTGAAGGTTTTGAATATTTTTAACCCAATTTGTAAAACAATGATGAATGATGCGCTTTTTGAGCGAAATGACAAAATTTATGTCCAAAAATGTTGTAACCTTCACAAAATGTTTTATTATGATAAGAATGGATGAATGCAATTTGATGAAATTTGGAGGAGGTAAGCTTCAATTTTGTAAGTTTTGTTCCTTTATTCAATACTGACACCAAACGCCGGTCTGCGTTTGTGGTTGGCAGAGACGCCCGCTGGTGTTTAGGTGCTCTGCAGACGTAGGACTACATCTGAATCCGCCATGAAATGCCCTACTACGTTTCAGGGCACCAAAATTAGCTATTTAAACAGTTTCAACGAGAATTTCGCTCATTTGTGCGTTCGAGCTTAAGAGAAGTGCGTTTGAGGGAGTGGAGTGAAGTGGAGTGAAAGGTTGTGTGGGAAAGTGAAGCACGCGGGAGCTATGGCAGAGATGGGAGCGGACGCGCCAGTGCAGCCAACTGAGGTATTTTTTCATTTAAGCAAGTACTTATTATGTGTTTTTTTTTTTTTCGAGAAAAATTTGTAACAAATTTTTGTTTTGTTGTTTTGCAGCTTAGGGTGTTAGAGGCACGACACCGATTCTCCCCTATCATTCCAGGGATGAGGAGGTCATTGTACTAGGTAGACTGGGAGATATTGGATGTAGTGGGGCTAGCGGAGGCAGCCTGGTTGGAGGTAGTTCGAGCGGATGAGGGGTCCTCTTTTGATGGTTAGCTTAGCGCTTAGATGCACTCTTTATGAGCCTTGGTGCTCTATTGTATATTGTAGCCTTTTGGCATTCATTGTACAGTTTGTCCTTTATACATATATATACATGGCTTTTATTTATTTGGTGTTTTACTCTCTTTTGTGTGAATGCCTATGTTTTCGTGATGCATGTTTTTATATGTTTTAATGTTTTTGATGCATATGTGATGGAATGGAATGCAAACTTATAGATGATTAATGCGAGACTAAGTAAATGAAATATGCACTAAGAAGCACTCATACTTTTAGATAGTTAGATTTAGCGAACTGTTATCATAATTGTTTAATCAGGGGCACCGAACTTGGTGGCTTGTGAATGGATGACGTATGGAATGACATGAATATGGAAGAAGATATGGAGGGTGATATGGATGTTGATATGGAAGACTGTTTTACAAAGACTCAAACATGCTAGTGGTATCAAACAAACTTACTAACACTGCCTAATTCAACTAGGACCAAATGTGTGTGCATGCGAGTTCATTAACCAAATCCGAAGCATGGTAGTGACTCTAGGCAATCAAAAACCTGTGTGTGTGCAAGTGTGTTCATTAACCTCATCTTGCATAAATTAGGTAACCCTGTTATGGAGAAGACCCCGAAGCTAGTTTGTCCGTATGAGCATTCAAAGGTATCTTTTTGAGGAGAGACATGCCGCCACGCAATGAGTATACTCCACTGCCAGTCAAGCGTCTATAGCCCCGATGAAGGTTAACTCCATAGTCCATGTTGTTTTTGACCTTTGTAAGCCTTTGGTATGACTACCTATCCGTCTGACTGGACAAGTAGTACGATCCTTACAACTTATTTGGGATCAATGGTGTGTGAAAAATGTTCATTTCCTTAGAGCTTTGGAGAATCGGATTCTCAACCGAAGTATGATGAGAATTTTACCCTATCCTTACTACTCTGTTTATATTTATATTTTGTGATTGCTTGTGATAGTGGTAAGAACCACTGTTTTATGGACTATGTTTGCATGATAGGACAAAAGAGGATTACCCTTTTCACTTCAAGGCACAACCCAAGGATGGTGTTATCTCTCTTTGACACAAGATGCTTTTAAGATGTGAAAATGTGATAGGTTCAAGACCGCTTTTGAAATCATTTCCCAATACTCAAGATTTTATTTAGTGTAATTTGTGATATGGCTCTAGAGAACTTTGACATGCATTTCGAAGTTTGTTTAAAATATGACTGAAAACATTTTGGCAATGTAAATATGTGCAAATGGAAAATGGGTGTACGAATGACAATTCGGTTTGATGGATTTTATGAAGGTGCCCTCGATTAAGGCAACATGACTTTTGCTTGACCAAATTTTATATCCAAAAGATAGAATGATCTCTAACATGATATGCAACTATGGCTGAAAATGAAATGTTATGGTTTTGAATGAGATGTATGCACATGAAATGCAATGTTTTTGAATGAGATGTATGCAACTAGCAATGAAATGCAAATTCTTTTTATTTTATTTGTTTTTTTTTTCTTTTTTTTTTGTTGTACAAGCCATGTATATACGTACATATAAAATTCAAACTATGCGTAGAATGCCCTCAAGTGTATAACATTAAATGGTTCGGGTTCTTCCTCTCCCTCTAAACTGGCAAGTCTATAAGTTCCATTACCCACTATTTCAGTGACCATATATGGACCTAACCAATTAGCCGCGAATTTATCTCGAAGATGCGGCAATGCATTGGTGTTTTGTTGATTCTCTTTAAGGACAAGATCCCCTACTTGAAATTCTCTTAGATGAACTTTGGCATTGTAAGCACGTTTCAATCGGTCTTGATAAACTCGCAAATGCTCTAAAGCATTGATTCGTTTTTCATCTATGAGTGTGAGTTGATCAAGACGTGCTTGTATAGCAGTATCATCATCGATAAATTCCTGCAAAGAAATTCTCAAGGAAGGGATCTCGAGCTCAAAAGGCATGATTGCTTCAGCTCCATAGACCAAAGAAAATGGCGTTGCCCCAATGGGAGTTCTGATGCTTGTTTTGTAAGCCCATAATGCTAAGGGGATTTGTGTATGCCAATCTTTATGATTTTCTTTAACAAGTTTCTTAAGAATAGCAATTATGGTCTTATTGGAAGCTTCAGCTTGTCCATTGGCTTGTGGGTAGTAAGGAGTTGAGAAACTATGTTGGATATTATACTTTTCGCAAAGAGCTCGAACATCCTTATTCTTAAAAGACTTGCCGTTATCAGAAATAATTTTAGAGGGAATACCAAAATGACAAATGATATGGTGAAGTATAAACTCCACAATTCTAGGACTTGTCGTACTGGCTAGAGGAATAGCTTCAACCCACTTTGTGAAGTATTCAGTGGCTGTAATGATGAAAGTATGCTGTCCTGAAGAGGCAGGTAAAATCTTGCCAATTAAATCGAGACCCCATTGTGAGAAGGGCCAAAGGCTTTGGATGGGCTGTAAAACTTGTGATGGTATATGGGTTAAATTAGCATGTTCTTGACACTTTTTACATTTTTTAACATATTTGCAACAATCTTGTTCCATAGTGGGCCAATAATACCCCATACGTAAAATACGCTTCGCAATGGCCATTCCACTAAAATGACCACCACAAGTACCATCATGGGATTCAGCAATAGCTCTATGTGTTTCACCTGCTTCTAGACAGTGAAGGAGTACTCCATCATATCCACGTTTATACAACACATCCCACAAAAGAACAAAACAAGCTGCCTTTTGCTTAAAATAGCGGTGGGCAGTTCGAGACAAATTAGATGGGAGTGTTACAAACTTGAGGAAGGCTACTATCTCACTAGACCAAGGCTCATATGGATCCGAATGGATAAAGCAAACATCTTTTTCATCCTTAGACTCAGCACGGACAATTGCAGACTTAGAGATTGTGGAAATGATTAGGGGCTGTACCTCTCCAAGGGAGTCCTTTGGAATCAATGATCCAAGAGAGGCCATGGCATCCACAAATCTATTAGTCGAACGAGGCAAACTAGTGATCTCATACCAATCAAACTTAGAGAGCAACTTCATTGCTACATCATGATAAAGCTTAATGGTAGGTTCTTTGGCTTGGTATTCTCCTGTAATTTGTTTAACCATGAGTTGAGAATCCCCAAATATCCGAATACGCTTAATGCTTATAGCTATGGCTGATTGAAGACCTAAAATTAAGGCTTCATACTCTGCTGTATTATTGGTGCATTGGAAGTCTAGTTTGAATGATAAAGGGATGGGAATCCCTTGAGGTGTATGAAACACAACTCCAGCGCCTTGACCTTTTGCGCACTTAGAGCCATAAAAAAATAGCGTGATGTCAACATCTTCCTTCGGAATGATGTCCTCTTCTTGTTCAGTGATAGCAAATACCGAATCATCTGGGAGCTCAATAATCAAAGGATGATCACTAGGTAGTGGAGCTTCCGCAAGTTGATCGGCTATAACTTGACCTTTAACAGATTTTTGGCTAATGAATTCAAGATCGAATTCGATAAGAAACATTATCCATTTAGCGGTACGAGTGTTATTATAAGTGCGAGACATCATATGACGTAGAGGGTTTTCTCTAGCTATGACATATGTTGTATGGCTAAGAATATAATGACGAAGTTTCTTAGTGGCAAAAACCACTGCTAAGCACAACTTTTCCACATAAGCATATCGGGTTTCATAGCTTACCAATGTTCGACTAATATAATAGACAACTTGCTCATGATTTTGTTCATTCTTTTGTGCAAGCATTGTCCCTAATGCAAAGTCCGTTGCTTTGAGATATAAATATTGAAAGGGACCCCCGGACGAGGCGGAGCTAAGACTGGCAGAGACGCTAAGTATCGCTTGATGTCATCAAAGGCTTTCTGACACTCATCTATCCATGAAAATTGTACCCCCTTTTGTAGTAGGTGGCAAAATGGCCTACATTTATCAGAAAGTTGTGCAATAAAGCGACGGATTGAATTAATCTTTCCTTGCAAACTACACAACTCCTTCAAATTAGTTGGGGGACACATTTCCATAATGGCTTTGACCTTGCTTGGGTCCACCTCAATACCTCGTTTAGAGATAATAAAACCTAGGAGTTTGCCTGAGGTAACACCAAAGACACATTTCTTAGGGTTCAACCTTACTTTATGCTCTAGAAGTCTATCAAAAACTTTTTCCAATACATCAAAATGCTCTTGTCGAGTTTTAGATTTTGCCAATAAATCATCCACATGCATATAATCATGGAAAATATAAGTCATGGCTCGTTGATAGGTTGCACCTGCGTTCTTAAGGCCAAAGGGCATCACCCTATCACAAAAAGTTCCCCAAGGTGTGGTAAATGCTGTTTTGTGTTGATCTTCAGGGTTTATTCGAATCTGGTTGTATCCTAAAAATCCATCCATGAACGAAAGCATTTCATGACCAGCACAGGTATCGACAAGAGTATCAATGTTTGGAAGAGGAAATTCATCCTTAGGACACGCCTTATTTAGATCTCGAAAATCGGTGCAAACACGTATTCCCCCGTTAGGCTTGCGAACGGGTACCATGTTAGAAAGCCACTCAGGATAATCAATCGGGACGACAAATTTAACATCCGAAGTTTCGAATCTCCGATTTAACTATGAGGGCCACGGTAGGATGCATTTTCCTAAGTTTCGTTTGATAGGTTTAGCATCTTTTTGTAAGGTGAGGTTATGGACAACCAAATTAGGGTCTAGGCCTGGCATGTCTTTGTAAGACCATGCAAATATCTCCTTCTTCCGCTTAAGTAAAGCAATCATTTGCTCTTGTTCTTCTGATGATAGAATTTTAGCCAGTTTCACAATTTGGGTGCCATCTTGGTCTGGACTAAGGTCTACATCGATAGTTTCTTCAATAGACATGTGGGAACCTTCCTCAAGCCGATGGGGAGTAGGGATCGGATTTATGTCATCTAAAATGTCATCAGGCTCCTGTGCCTTGCTCTCGTCTATATCTGCCTGGAAGACCTCTGGCTTAGAAGATGAAGGTGAATGTGGAGGTGAAGGAGGAATGTAGTTGGCGGAAGCCCTTAACAAGTCCTCGGAAAGGCTGAACTCTGAAATAGATGGAGGAGATGAAATCCGATCCATGTCAATCAGGTTTGGGTTGATCGGGATTGGCTTATCCAGATCATATGGATTATGGAGCAGGGTGAATAAGTCTTCAAAATTCATTGTCGAGTTATGAAAGAAAGGATGGGCGGAATGGAAGGGAAAACCGGTGAATACCTCGGAAGACCTGAAATTCAAAACAACATAGTTTTTTAGTTTTTTTTTTTTTTTTTGTAGTTTGAGTTTTTTTTTTTTTTTTTTTTGTAGTGGTGAAAACCACTATTACACACATACATAAAGCAATAAAGTATTTTTATATATTTTGATATTTCTTTTTTTTTTTTTTGGGAATTTTCTGATTTTTTTTTTTTTTTGGTAGTGGTGAAAAACACTATTTTAGTATATACATATAATACAGGTTTGGATTATGGCTTATGGATGTGGCGGAGGGGGTGGTTCACCTCGTTCTTATGGAAGAAGCAAGTGAAAGATGGCCTCTTGGAGAGGGAACAATTGGAGATAAAACTCATCTTGTTCAGTGAGGGTAACAATTGGCGCCAACTCTTCTTCAGATTCATCACCATTTGACATGACGTCAAATTCTTCACAGGCTTCATCTTCGAATTCGTCGGGGTGGAGGATTTATTCTTCTGAATTAAGATTAATGCTTTGAAAAGCTTGTTCAAAAGAAGAAAGGGATGGAAGTGGTTGGTAGCCCAGACCAAAACGCTCGGTGGGTCTCTGGTATGGCATATCGATGCGTTCAGTTACCCCTTGCTCGTATCGACCTAGGCCAAATTGCCGCCAATTATGTCCGTGGAAATAGCGAGAGGGAAAACCCTCCATCCTTTCGATATTGGCAGGGACCGGATGCTTGGGTTCTAGTATGGTGGTAGGACTAGAAGATGACTCTATTCCCCCATATACAAAATTAATGGAATTTGGCATAGAACCCATGTTATAAACCGATCCAATGGATAAATGTTGGTCATGTGGACAACCAAAATCTTTAATTGTTTGCACATTAAACGGTGTGATGTGGACATCTTGGATGGCATACTCACCAATACCTGCATCAGTTAGATGGACCTTGACTTGGGAGGGAGATGGACTAGATGATGGAATAGAAAAATGTGGGATAGAAGAATTGGAAGGATTTGGTTGGGTTGATGCTTCACTGAATTGTGAAACATCATCTGGTGATGGTTGGGAAGATGGAGGAATAATAGGTGATGTTGAAGAAGGTGTAGAAGAAGGTGGTAATGACGTGGAAAGAGATGATTGGTCATGGCCATATGTGCATGTGGTCACTGATGAAGAAGAAGGAAGATTAGGAGATGAAGAAAGTGGTGAATGAGATGGAATAGCGAAAGAGGAAGATGGTTGCGATATGATGGGTAGCTCCTCAGGAATGGGATCTTTAAAAGAAGATGGTATAGAAGAAGTATATGGGGTCAAGAAAAGATGAGTGGATGGCAACACAATCTCATAAGTATTTGAGACATAGTTGCAATGTTTGAAGGGTTCAATGTTAGCAGGTACACAATGAACCTGTCCCTCATATACATACTTCAGACATTGATGCAAATATAGAAGGGACACATCTCATCTCCCTAAGCCAAGGCCGTCCAAGCAATACATTGTATGCCATGGACCCTTCCAAGATGTGAAACAAGGTATGCAAAGTTCGGGCCCCTACCTCAATGGGCAAGATAACTGTGCCAGTCGTGGAAGATAAAGCATCATTGAATGCTTTAAGAGTAAAAGTCAACTTGGTGATAAGGGATGGCGAAATCTCTAGATTACTCAATGCCGATGTTGTAATGATATTGATTGAGGAACCGGTGTCAATTAAGACTCTCTTGAATGGCTTGTGATCGATCTTGGCCATGATATGCAGTGGAGGATCTATACTTTCTGTTGACAAAGGTTTGATTTCAAAATCATAGAAAGTGATGGAGGGCTCCATGCATGTTTGAATACTCCCCACAAAGTTGTTGAAGGTATTAGTATCTTGAGTTTGAAGCTCGATTGACTTTAATATTTCCATTAATGCCTCTCTATGCGGGGGAGATTGTTGAATGAGGTCATAGATCGATAACTTTGCAGAAGCCATTTTTAAACTGGTAGTTAATCGGCTACTCAATGACATGATGGGTCATTGGCGTTGAGTAGAATGATTTAGCGGTTGTTGAGAAGTACTAGCACGTCGTTGGGTCACTGTTACCTGAGGTGGACTAGGGGTTTGTACAGGTGGTTGTGGTTCAGCCTGATTTGGTTGGTTCGCCCTTTGACCCCGGGTTACTACGTTAATAGTACCCACAAAACCTTGGTATTGTTGTATATGGTTGACTTGATTAGGAGGAGTTACCTGAGTTACTCCCCCTGAAGTTGTTGGAGCTTCCTCCCGATGTGGAAGGGGTGTTTGAAATACACCAAGATTTTGATTTTGTTGGGCTAAGGGGCTATCCAATTTAATGGCTCCAATCTCAATAAGATCTTGGATCACATGTTCGAAATCTGTACAATTATTGATATCGTGTCCATTTTGTCTATGATAAGGACAAAATAGGTACTCCTTGTAATACTTCCCCCTTCTATATGGTTCTAAAGGTTTAAACTCGGGTAAAGTTAACTGATTAGTGCTATATAACTTGTTGAATATGACCGCATATGGTTCATCTAAAGGTGTGAACTGTCGCTTGGGACGATTTGTTTGCCAAGGTCGAGTTTCCATGGTTGGCCCAGTATTGTGAGCTGGTTGAGGAGGGGCGGGTATCGCATGATAAGCAATTGGTTGCGGTTGACTTTGCATTACTTGTTGTTGTTGAGCCATTACGGGCTAGCTTGCCACCACTTGATTAACTTGGTTAACATTTGAGGCTGTACTAGCCTGTGCTTGTTTGTTTTGGCCATAATTATTATTTCGTTGTTGGCCCTTTTGTTGCCATTCTTTTCTACGGGGTTTTAAAACACCCTCTTGGACTTTAATGTCTTCTATGATACTTGCTTGGGCCAAAGCCTCTTCAAAAGTCCGGTATTGTTGTAATTGGAGTAACCAAGAGATAGGTTTTAGAAAACTCTGGGTGAACATTTTGGTTAACTCCTCCACTGGTAGGGAGAATGGCAATTTATTAATTATAGCCCTCCAACGGTTTCCAAAGTCATAAACAGTCTCATCGTCATGTTGCTTGAGCTTGTATAAGTCAGACAATGAGACTTTCCTTTGTACATTTAGGGAGAATCGTTCTAAAAACAGATTAATCAATTGCTCGTAAGCATAAATGATATGGTGAGGTAAATGATTGTACCATTGTACAGCATCTCCTCCTAATGTCTGAGGAAAATTTCTAAGCATAAGAGCATCATTATTTTGGATTCTAAAGCAGGCATGCATGAATGAGCTCACATGTTCGTGACGATCCTCAGTTCCTCGAAATTTGTCAAACTTCGGTAATGTGAAATCAGTCGGATATGGCGGTGAAGGTACCGAAGGATGAATTGGTTGATTGATCAATGACCTTAGCGTAGGTTTCTGACTAGATGAGCCAGGCATGTTGAGCATAAGCTTGTCAATATGTTGTTGCATAGCATGGAGTCAAGAATCTTCATAAAAATTTTGATTCGTTTGATGATTATGATGATGCAATGGAGGAGTGGAAAAATGATGAGATGGGATGAAATTGCCTAGATTAGGCGGTGTGGAATGGACAGGTTGTTGGTATGGATGATACCAGAAAGAAGGTGATTGGGGTGAATGATGAATTGGACTGGGTTGGGAGAAATGTGGGCTAGGAATGGACACCACCAAAGATTGGGATATCCAGGTGGGGCCTGAGCTAAGAAAATATGGCTGGGTAGAAATTGGTTGGGGTGTAGGATTTACTACGACAAGTGGTTGGGCATTTTGTTGCTATTGTTACTGAAGCAACTTGTCGAGGTACTCCCTAACCTTATTAATCTCTAACCCAAGGGAGGTGGGATGATTGGATGAAGGTGGAGGGCAGGCTGCCATGGTAGTCACAGGAGACTTCATAGCAGGGGCAATGAAGGTTGCTGAAGTAGGCGGTACCTGGGAAGAAACAGTAGACTGTGCCCCAGGTAGGGTGAAACCATAAATGGTTTGGGAAGAAGAGGGTTGAAATTGGTCATGGTTAGAGGAGGTTCGACTAGCCTTATAGAGAGAATTGGTGTACACCCGGGTAAATGGAGGAGAAAGTGGTCGGGAAGACACTACATTTGTCTCCAAAGGAGGACAATTGAGCATCTGGGAAGATGTTGGAGATGAAGCCGGCTGAGCAGATACAACATTAGCCTCAAATATGGGGCTAGTGTAGACCTGAGTGAAACCAGCGGGTAGGGTTGATGCAATATCCTGCTGAAAAATAGAATCTTGCATAGGGGAATCTTGGATTGGCTCAAGGACATAGCCAGTGCCATCTCTTAAGTGAGTTTGCACTTGGGCCATATCAATGTGGGTAATATGACAGGAATTGTCTTCCTCCATGGGCATGGCCATGCGGTAGACGACAGAAGGACGTGAAAGACCTGCAGGCAAACCTGCCTGAAATTCACTAGGATAAGTGGTCATGTTGGTGGTGGGGATGTTCTGTGAATTATTCATTTGATTATTTAGATTTAACACTTTAGATTGATTACTTGTTAAGACCATAACGCAATAAATCTAAACAAATTCAAAAAAGAAGAATGCAAAACTTGAATGATAAATTTACACTAAAGAAATTATCAGATAACAGTCACAACCTAGGTTTCAACCAATGTGTCTTACCTCGTGGTTAATTAATTATTTTCTGATCTTAATCTGTAGTAAATTTTAAGTGTCCGGTTTATGAGTTTTGCATGTGATCTAATCTTGAATTATTCACAAAAAAAGGTAAAAACTATGGCTAGGAAAGGACAACGAGATTCTTATCGGTGATGAAATCCAGCAAGTTTGCTCGGGGGTGACCTATGGTGTCTGAGGCAGAAGTTTAATGGATGGAGATGAATTCCACCATCACTAAACTTCAAGCAATACCTGGTGATGAAATCCAGATATTACTGTTTTAAATGCAATATGAAATGCAGTGAATTTTATTTTAAGTGTTTTAGTTGTCTAATGTATACATACAAAGCTATAAATCAAAAGTTCTAATGATCTAAGCAAGAGGCCACTGAAAATATGCCATTTACTCTGAAGAAGTGGAGTACACCATTTAAAACCCCTCGCCTACCAATGATATCAGATATCAAAGGAGCAACCGAAAGGTTCATCCACTTCTCTCGCTCGGAATCACCCAATGGCAGGAGTACTATTGACATCCAATCAATAGTCCTACTTAGATAACTAAAACAGATAATTCGTAGCTATTCTAATATGCAGCTAGGTATGCAATTTTTTTTTATGCAAGCAACAACCAATAATGCAATGCAGAAAAATGTAACAAAAAAAAATGTATATACAGCTTAACTGTTCTTTTCCAGATTACTTAGTTTTTATTCATTTTAAAGCAATGATCTGAAAAAGAAACATAATACAGCAGAAAAACCAAAAACGTAAAAAGTACAGCAAAAGAAAAACGCACTTACTCGGAAGCCTACGCTTTTTCTGTAAAACTGCCTTCAAACGCCCAAAGGAGTCTGCTCAGGCTGAAACGCACCTCTGCGTTTCGGATCGGACTTCCAGACGCCGCTCTGCGTCTGTTGCATTTTCTGCAAACTCCTCAGAAACCCTAGTTCACTGGAACAACGAATTTCACGATTTTCAGAACCTGCAAAATAAAACAAAAATAGGAATAGATCAGTAAAGCAAGTATTAAAAACATGAAACCCTAGGGTGTCCCACCATGATCGCCATTTGTAGATTAAAGATACAATGCCAAACAGAAATAAAGAAATCAAAATTAAAGGAATGCAGAACAGTTGTACAAAATGAACGATTTTTATTAATCAATGGAGTTTAGAAACTCCTTTTAAGTACAACAGGGCCTGTAACCCTTTTCGTGATACAAAGTTAGAATTTGTGCTAGGGTTCTTCGAAACCCTAGCTGGCACAATGTGGTGGCGTCTCCGAAGAATGTATCCTTAACCTCAACAGAATGAGTGGGCTTCGTTGTATCCTTTGGCTCGGACCACTTCAGCTTAAGCAGCTGCTATCAACAAATCATATCTACCACTAGAATCCTGCACACATTAAAATTATCAGAGTTAGAAACTAATAAGAGGGCTCCACTATGTGAGCCCTCAGAAACAGTCTAAAACCCTAGATTTATGAAATAAAAATAAACAGAATGCAGAATTCAACAGTAGATTAATACATAAAGAAAGATTACTTGCTTTAGATGAATCTATACCTTTTCTTGTTAACGCGGCGAGACCAGGCGGCGGCGATGGATGCAATGAAAGGGTTTAGTTCAGACTTAGGGCCGTAGAAGACTCAGAAGACTCAGGATTAACAGCAATAGCCAACTCCAGACTTAGATTGGAAAGATAGGTAGGTTTAGCCAAAGAGATAGATAGGGTTTGAGCCGTCAAGGTGACTCAATTTATAATCTACTCTTAGGGCACACTTTAGGGTTTTAACGACACTTTGAACGTGTGGCTAAGATTAAAGTGGATCCAAGGGTAGAGAATAAATCTAGGTTGTGAAATGGATTAAGATGGATGGACGGATGAGATTAAATGAAGGATGGACGGCTCAGATTAAATCACTTAAACTTTATTTATATATATATATATTAAAATATTAAAATATATATATAAATATTAATTTAAATAAATTTGGGGATGAAAAATGGCAGGAAAAGTGAAATTGGACCAAATAATGGTGGGAAAGTGTGGATTTGGGCCAAATAATGGCGAGAAGGATGGATGACTGACACGTGGCTGGCAGGAAGGTATAAGTGGCTGGATTTTGGTGTCTACATTTAGGTCGCGATATCGCGACATGTCATGATATCGTGACATGTCATGATATCACGACAAACTTTTGCCTTTGTTTTGGTTTCTTTTTGATGTCGTGATATTGCGACGTTGCGATATCGCGACATCACGAAGAACTTTTGCCTTTGCCTTGGTTTCTTTTTTGATGTCGCGATATCGCAACGTCGCGATATTGCGACAAACTTCTGCCTTTGCCTTGGTTTCTTTTTGATGTTGCGATATTGCGATAGACTTCTACCTTTGCCTTGGTTTCTTTTTGATGTCACAATTTTGCGACGTCGCGATATCGCAATGTCACGACAAACTTCTGCCTTTGTAAAGAAAAGAAATAAAACAAAACACTTAGGAAAATTGCCTTGTTAAAACGACCAACTTTTGCTTTGAAAAGAAATAAAACAAAATACTTAGAAAAATTTGGTTGATGCAAGATTGCCCTGCTGTTGCCGGATGCTCCTGCATAACTTTCGAGCAACAGTAACACTTGCAGAGGAAGCTACTCCACAATGTCTAACAAGGCGACAGATCTATGGTATCAAATCTGTCAAAGGTCTATGTGGCCGAATCTAGGCCTGTGATGTTGTGTGAGGTTGAATGGCACGAGATGCGCACAAAGGGGTGGAACTAAAATTTATTTAGGTGTGGGTGATCTCCGCTACCGAATGACACAAGATGTGCACAAAGGGGTGGAATTAAAATTTATTTAGGTGCGGGTGATCTCCGCTCCTCATGCTGACATGGTGCGCGAAAGACGCAGTTTAACCGAAGTCTTCTTATCAACTTTGTTTTATTACTCCATCAAACTGTCATTGCCACTGCAACTTATCTGATGTCTTTTCAGTTCGAGAACAAAGTTTACTGCATTCGTTGATACTGTATTTTTTAATTTGATTTCGGTCATAGTAGTGGTGTCGAGAGCACGAAATTCGATAAAGCTTGATGTGCATGTGTCAAGTGGATGGGCATTTTTTAAAATGCAGTATGGGGGATATTTTTATAAAAATGTCTAAATTAAAAGTGGGGTCCACTTTCCTTCATTTGTATGGATCTAGTCATATTTTAGTGAGGGGGTATTTTATGGCCATAAGGATAGTCAATGTGTTTTTTCCACATGAGAGTGGCCCTATTTTTTCCACATGGAGAGTGAAAGGCTTAGATGGCCCATGTAATTTCCCTATGAGGGAAAATTGAGATATTTGTTTTTATTCTGCTAGAGAGATGTGCCGCCACATTGCGAGGGTTATTTGCTGCTTAGTGAGGTTACTGTTGTTTTTCCCATGGATGAAGGACTTATTGAGATCCGACTATAGCCATGTTTATAGTTGTTGGAAATATTTTTTCGAGACGGACACATTGGTGGTGTCCATTTGTAATTCTAAGGTTGTTTCATTTGAGTTTTTTAAGCCTCAAAATTTTCTACCTTGGAGTGCACTCTCGGTTGTACCCGACACTCCCAAGGCACTTGTAAGTGAACCTAGTATCTAGTATTATCCTCTTTCTACTTGGTAGATGCAGCGACTGGTTACCCATGCATTCCGATAAGATGAGGTGACTACCATAAGGACACTTATTATAGGGACTACAGACATAGACACCCTACACTCTATTCGAGTTTTTTTTTATCTACTTCTGAAGACTACAGACGAAGACACTTTAGAAGATTCTCTTCTATTCTTCTTTCTTCTTCTCATCTAAATTTGGCTTCTATGGCTCATTTTATTGTATTTCATGGCTCATTTTCTCTTATGTATTAAGGTGCATTTTTTGCGGAGATCGACACCTTCTATATTGAGTTCACCATGAGGAGGGATTTGATATTCATGGTGGATCTAGTCAGTGACCTACGAAAGGCAACATCCTCTGAGGATGACCTACAGAGGCAACATACCCATAAGTGGCTGACCCTGAGGCACCCATGATGACCCTGAGGCACTTAGACAACTAATCCAGTGGCAACAGACCCGTGGAAGTGGTTGACCTTGAGGCAACAAACCGAGATGTATACATAGTGAATCTAGCATTATTCACAGTTGGAGAGCCAAGCGCAAGGAGCACAAGCCTAGACCAAATCAGAAATAAAATAGGATGATAGGTTGCTTTTAGAGAAGTCAACATTAAGGGGGAATGTTACCTAATGTTGACTTGTTTTTTTCTTTAGTTAGGATAGTGCACTTTAAGGGGGAATGTTAGAATTAAAGTGCACTATGCCTCTGTTTTGACACTTGTCAGTTTATATTGACACTTGTCATTTATCATATAGGCCTCCTGCCTATATATGTAACACATTTTGTATCAATACATATCTCATCAGTTTTACTCCTAACACAATGCACCAATATTAGATTTATCAAACTTGCAATAGCCATTTGAAATTTAAAAAATTGTAGTTAATACGAAAATGCTAAAAATTCTTAGGTATGGACATTTTAAAATCATAGAGCAAGTCAATGAGAATGCTTTTTGCTTGAGATTACCTTCTTACATTTGAATGTATTCAGCAATCAATGTGGAGAATTATTTGTTATTTGAACCATCAATATTTGATGAGGATAAAAATGAGGTTGTCCTGCTATCAGTTGAGGATTTTGCACCTAGTTCACTAAAGGAGATGGAGGAAGACTCAATACTGCAAAGATAGTTTTGCACAACTTGTAACAGAAAACAAGAATACTAGAAAGTTGCTCAAAAAATATAGCTACCATCCAAATAAAAATGGTATGATTAGAGAAGAATCAAGGAGTTGTTCCCTCATATTCTACCTAATCTATAGCTTTTGGGGACCAAAAGCCTCTAAACATAGGAGGTGTGATTGGAAATAATTCTTAAAAAATGTATTATGTTGCAAATATGCACATGCTACACATGAAATAAATTAGGTCATGGGTTTAGACCACCCTAATATTAAATACCACCTTATCCTCCATATAGATGCATATGTACAATATTAAATATCACCTTATCATGTAAAGGCATGGGAGATGCCTATAAAAACCTTGCATGTGGAATAATAAAATAAGCTTTTTGGGAGTCCACATTAGTCTAGTATCCAAAAAGGATGAGGATGAAAGGTTATAAGATATTTTGGCAAATAGATCTAGCAACCAAAGGGGATCAAAAGACCCAAGGGATTAAATTTGGAATATAGAAGAGCATAATCATAATTTGATTAGATATTGCAACAATAGAATGAATCTCTTAACATAGATCTAAGAAGCATCTTGCTTATAGACTGTTGTAAAATCCTTCCATTGTAAAATTGAATGAATGAGATAACACACTATTTTCCTTGCTAGAGTTTTATCTCATTGAGAGTTTATCTAGGAGAAAACTTGTGTATGTATGTTCTTATTTGTTTTAATATTTACAATTTTCATCTGCAACAATTAATTCTTTTTGTTTAAAAAAATCAATAATATAAAAATCTGTATTTGAGGATCCCAAACAACATACTTGATTGAGAATTATGAATCAAAGAACATAACATGATTAACTTGAAAATCCTATTAGCTCTCTATTGTTAGTTGGACCAAGTAAACTAAGATTGATTAAAAAAATAACGTAGTAAGGGATAGGCATGAAGGTCTAACAACCCCAACCTGTCTTTCATAAAGAACAAACCTCATGCTCTCTCATACAACACCATGTGTGAATATATTCAAGCTTGTTAAAAGAGTGCTCTATTATGTTAAAATATCCTACACCATGCTTGAATATATTCAAGCTTGTTAGAAGGGTGCTCTATTATATTAAAATATCCTTACTAGTGTAAATATCCTTACTAGTGTAAGTGATGTGCCAACAACCTCCATAAAATGCATCTCTTAGGAGTCAAATTCATGGTATAAACATTAACTACGGCGAAAGGATGTCAATCCATATAAAAAATAAGCCAAAGTGCATGATTAGATGAGTTCACACCCAAAGACAAAGTTGGGCATATTTGTGTAAAGCTAAAAGCAATATGAAACCACCATATCCATGCTTATGATTAGAAATATACGATATACTGTGAGGTCAAATAAATTAACAAGTACTCTATTAGAGCCAATGATCTTAAGTTCTCGAGAACACAAAATATTAATGACACCATATCGCGTAACAAACGGCTCTAAATATTAAGAGATTAGAGATGTTTGGACTAAATGTATTTCGTCAAACATTCCATAATACGATATTCATGATGGCTGATTGAAATACATGTCAACCTCAACGTTGTCCTCCTCGTAATCTACAAAATCCTTGTAAACATTATGGAACATTACTGGTTCTTGTGTATGAAGCCCAATTGCACTTTCTACTTTTTATCATGTCCAAACTCCACTTGTGTAACTTTAACCCTACTAAGACTATGCGAACGACGAATTGCATCGGAGGCTAGGAAATGCATGAAGAAGAGTTAAATTTAAATTTTGGAAAAAGTTAATTTTGCAATAGTTTACTTTAAATAAATCTTTTGAGTGTATGAACAGATAATAATCGATATTAATTGATTTAATTTAAAGGTGCAGCCTGATCCTTTCCCAGGGCCTCCGGGCAGTCCAACAGATAGATTCGACCCTTGAACGAACAACCCCTGATATTCTAGGATAGATAAACCGTCTTTCCAACAACTGTGACCCCAATTTTTTTCCTTAAATGTCAAAAATTTCAGTTGATATATTAATTTTCCTGACAAGATAGACATGAAAACCTTAAGACGCGTGGAAAAATATATTCGTGGTAGTTTCTGGTTTGCTTGGTCAACATACAGAAGACAACATGCGTGTCCCCATCGAGCCTAAAAGTCTTGAAAAGGAAAAATTATAAAAAACAAGAGTTTTCTCGTCAAGATTTTTACTCGTCCTCCGATTGTCTATCAGCAAGCACACATATTTACTCCGAGCTTCCGTAGACTTACATAGTTCGAAATACAATAGACAATCAACAATATTGACTGGAAACGTAATCTTTTATGAAAGGCAATAATTTTCTCTTCAAGATTTATCTGGAAATATGAAGAGAAACGCCTTAGAAACAACCTTCACATAAGACTCCAAAGGAAAGAAGACAAAGAGTAAGATTAGGCTAGAATGACAAAACTTGAAAAGGAGTTAAGTAGTTTATAAGACTTGACGAGGTTATAATTTAAATTAAAAGAATATTAAAATTAAAAATATTGTTTTTTTTAAATAATACTTTATATTATCAAAGAATCAAAGAATACAATTAAAACATTACATCAGCTTCTTAATAAGAAGCAAGCATTCAGATCTCAACTTTCTATCTAATCTAAGACAAATTTTCAAAATGCTACTAAGAAAGACATAAATCTGATATGAAATAAGCCTACAGGCAACATGTATAGTATGGTCAACCCTATGTTCATCTTGGAAAACAGTATGACATCTGTCCTTCCATATGGCAGACAAAACACTAGCTTTAATAATCTGCCAAAAAATACAAATATGGCGGGGAAGCTTAGGGAAATCCTCCAAAAGAACCAACTGCCACCAAACATGATCTGGGACGACATTGGATTACAAGGCCTTAATTTCTTTCCAAACTGTTCTGCTATGCAGACACTCCCAAAAGATATGCTTGATGGTTTCATTACTGTCACATGGAGAACACCTATTAGAAGAGAGTAACCATTTGGTCACTACTATGAAAACCTTGCATAACGACTAACCAAATGAACACTTTTAGCAGCATAGAAAGCCTCCAATCCCAGATGTTAGCCAAACGTTTCTTCTAATTTTTTCTGAGTACCCCATCTAGAGTTAAGAACCTCTCCAAATGGAACCGACGAAACCATAAGCAAGTACAACTTGGCCAAATTAAAACACCAGAAAGATCTATCATATTGTCATCTCCAATCCCTCCAAACTAGTCCCAGAATTCTACTAGAAACTTTGTGTTGCTACTCAACACGAAGGGTGGAGAACCGACGAAACCATAAGCAAGTACAACTTGGCCAAATTAAAACACCAGAAAGATCTATCATATTGTCATCTCCAATCCCTCCAAACTAGTCCCAGAATTCTACTAGAAACTTTGTGTTGCTACTCAACACGAAGGAGACCCTGAATTTGTTGGATTGCAAACTAGTCAAAAGATTTAATATGTGGAAAATGTGGAAAAATATTGTTATTTAATATGTGTTTATTTATATATTTATTTTTAATTTTTTTGATAAAAAATTATTTACATTTAATTAAGATAACAACTTTTACAATAAAAAAAATAAAATACAATTAAAAAAATAAGTCAAATCATATAGAAAAATCACAAAATTGAATGCCAAAGGCCTTTTAAGTTGCATTGTTCGTATCATTATCCATCAAAGCCTGATTGTTAGCATTTTGTAGTTGTTTACTTTCTAGTAATTATCATGATCCTTCTTAGTAGGACTTTTAACATGAAAAACTATATGTTGATTAATGATGCTTTAACACCTAGTTTTGTTATAAATAAATGACTATATGAAGTTTTTATTAAGACCAACGTATAGATCTGAGAAGTCTTCTCCCAACTACCTCTCCCAACTATACATTCACCACACACCCACCTCCTCACACACTCGCCTACACAGTCTTCTCCCAACTACCTCTCCCAACTATACATTCACCACACACCCACCTCCTCACACACTCGCCTACACTGTGGTTTGAACCTTGGACCTCTCAATGAAGAGCCAAAGTCCAAACCGTTGCCTGTCTCCTTTGAGACGAGAATACTACATTTAATTTAAATAAAGAAATAATATAAATAAACTAATATTTATTAAAAAAAGATATTATAATTATAATATAATATAAATAAACTAATATTTATAAAAAAAAATATTATAATTATAATAAAAGACTATTATAAATAGAGGGATATTTATAATAAAAGAATATTATATTTATTATAAATAAGAATTTTTTTATAATAAAAGAACATAATATAAAGGAAAATTTATAATAAATGATTATTATAAATTGAAAGAATATTTATTATTATTTTGATTGTTCGTTCGAATAATAATAAAGGATTATTATTTTAAAAAAGAATGTGGAAAGATATTATTTTGAAATTTGAAATTTAATATTTTATTTTTTAGATACTTTAAAAAATATTTACCTTCCCTCATCGTCATAAGCATTTATGAGAAAAGGGTTTCATGATATAAGTAGAGGTGGGCCTTCAAAGTAAGGAGGCATGCATTGATTGAAGGACTTTGGAGGTCAAATAGTTGGGCCTCAATAGTCTAAAAGAGGATGAATGATTAAAAAAGGAGGAGGACTTTAGCCTTCGGGAATGGAGGAAAGTAGGGAGTGAAAGGACGAGCACGAGGAGGTCTTGGAGTTAAGAAATATGAAGCTTAAGAAGCCTGGCCATGCAGGAGAAATCGGTGGGATTATCAAACTTTTATTTTGCTCTTCTTAGAGACTCTAAATGGCTCGAAATCCCTATATTATTATGCATGTTTTAAAGTATTAGTTACTTACAAATTTAACGTGAATATGTTGGATTTTGAGGCCCAATTTTATTGCATAAGTAAGTGATAGAGCTTTGTTGTTTTAAAAAATTCCTTTGCCACCTTGAATCAAAGCTCTAAGAGATTGATTTGATCTAGATACGACAAATGTTTTGTAGACTCTAATTGACCATGATAAGAAGCCTGTATTCGACTGAGATGAGTTTAAAATTTAAAATCCTCCTTATACCTTGGTCTAATACTTTTTTTTATGGTGTTTTTATGTTCAGTTTTTTGCGACTTATCCGCTAAATTATTCCTATAAACAAGTTTTAAGATCTTGATTGGAATTCGTCACTCTGAGAATTAAGACTCGGTTGACCGATTCCTTAGTTATGGTAGACATCTAAACAAATCTTGGGGAGCAATTTTACTCTCATTTTGTTGTATGTTTCTTACGTGCAAGAGGGCTTAGAGCTTGTATTGTTTGCTGGACATACCTTATGTTGTTTTAGGCCCAAGTGTACCATATGAATTAGTTATATTGTTTTCAATTCCTGTTTGGGCAAGGAAGATGTCTATACCTGAGTTTAAAGTTTAAACTCCTTATAAGGTAACAGACCCTATAATGTTAGCATAGAGGTCTTTCTATGAGGTCTTCAACTTTGGGAAACTGACCTCTAAGTGGTCCTAACACCTGGTAGGATCTCAGCTTTGCCTAGGTGAAAGGCTTCTAAGAATCCTTCCGTGAGCATCATCCCACATGGGATGTGCTTGGGTGAAAGCAAGGCATAAAGGCATAGAGCCTCCCTATACCTTTTGATCACCAGGTGGTAGTTGAGAATTGAACTGCCTGGTGGTCTGCTCGTGTTTGTTGCTGGCACGTTTAAAGGTCTTGGATGTTACCACTTGTCGATTGCTTGCTTCAAAAAATACCAGTTGCTAGATTGTTGCTCTTGTATTGTCATTGCCATGTGTTAGCTCATGGTTCGATAATCCTGCATTTGGTTGGGGCAATTATAAGCATTTTATTTAACCTGTGGGAAATATTTATCTCACATTCTCCATGCAGAGGAATGGAAAGTGGTTTTTAAAGGAGAAAACTCCATTAAAAGGGTTACCACTGCTTGGTGGTCATACTCGCCAGTGAGTGATGACCACTATGCATCAGTTGGAGGTGTTTTAGAGGTGCATAGCTCCGGTTTGTTGTTGAATTGCTATATGCCTCTTTTAAGTTTTCCATATGGCACACTCCCCTTTGTTGAGTTGGTCTCCAATGATTGGCTGAGTTCGATTGTGTGTCGGGTTGTTTAGGTGTGAATTGATTCAACCCCTTTTTTTTATTCTTATTTTGAATGAAAGATTTTAGACTATCTTTTAATAAATTAATATGGTTTATTTACCTTGTTAAGAAAGGTGCTTGGTGGTCATACTCGCCAGTGAGTGATGACCACTATGCATCAGTTGGAGGTGTTTTGGAGGTGCATAGCTCCGAATTGCTATATGCCTTTTTTAAGTTTTCCATATGGCACACTCCTCTTTGTTGAGTTGGTCTCTAATGGTTGGCTGAGTTCGATTGTGTGTCGGGTTGTTTAGGTGTGAATTGATTCAACCCCTTTTTTTATTCTTATTTTGAATGAAAGATTTTAGACTATCTTTTAATAAATTAATATGGTTTATTTACCTTGTTAAGAAAGGTTATAGATTATCTCGAAATGAAGTAATATAGTTTATGTCAATAAAAGTAGAATGTGTTCAATTCAGAGAATTTATTCTACGTATTGGAAATATGTAAATTATGTTTTAAAGGTAAATAAACATATTGAAAGTTATAGATTATATTTTAAAGGTAAATAAACATAGTTTATATTCAAATTTAGAGTTTATGTTTTAAAGGTAAATAAACATAGTTTACAATGAAATTTATAGATTATGTTTTAAAGGTAAATAAACATAGTTTATAATGAACGTTACATATTATATTTTATATTGAAAGTTATGGATTATGTTTTAAAGATAGATAAACATAGTTTATAATGAAAGTTATAAATTATGTTAAAGATAAATAAACATAGTTTATATTGAAAGTTGTGGATTGTGTTTTAAAGGTAAATAAACATAATTTATATTGAAAGTTATGGATTATGTTATAGAGGAAAATAACTTAGGTTATATTGAAAGTTATGGATTATGTTATAGAAGAAAATAACATAGTTTATATTGAAAATTTATGCATTATAGTATAGAAAAAAATAACATAGTTTATATTGAAAGTTATAGATTATGTTTTAAAGTTAAACATAGTTTATATTGAAAGTTATGAATTATGTTATAGAGGAAAATAGCATAGTTTATATTGAAAGTTATAGATTATGATTTAAAGGTAAATAAACATAGTTTATATTGAAATTTATAGATTATTTTTTAAACGTAAATAAACATATTTTATATTGAAATATATGAATTATATTATAGAGGAAAATAACAGTTTATATTAGAAAGTTATGAATTATGTTATAGAGGAAAATAATATAGTCTACATAAAAAATAATAGGGGAAAATAAACTATGGATTATGTTATGGAGGAAAATAATAGAGGAATGGAAAGCGGTTTTTAAAGGAGAAAACTCCATTAAAAGGGTTACCACTGCTTGGTGGTCATACTCGCCACTGAGTGATGACCACTATGCATCAGCTGGAGGTGTTTTGGAGGTGCATAGCTCCGGTTTGTTCTTGAATTGCTATATGCCTCTTTTAAGTTTTCCATATGGCACACTCCCCTTTGTTGAGTTGGTCTCCAATGGTTGGCTGAGTTCGATTGTGTGTCGGGTTGTTTAGGTGTGAATTGATTCAACCCCTTTTTTTATTCTTATTTTGAATGAAAGATTTTAGACTATCTTTTAATAAATTAATATGGTTTATTTACCTTGTTAAGAAAGGTTATAGATTATCTCGAAATAAAGTAATATAGTCTATGTCAATAAAAGTAGAATGTGTTCAATTCAGAGAATTTATTCTACATATTGGAAATATGTAAATTATGTTTTAAAGGTAAATAAACATATTGAAAGTTATAGATTATATTTTAAAGGTAAATAAACATAGTTTATATTCAAATTTAGAGTTTATGTTTTAAAGGTAAATAAACATAGTTTACAATGAAATTTATAGATTATGTTTTAAAGGTATATAAACATAGTTTATAACGAACGTTACATATTATATTTTATATTGAAAGTTATGGATTATGTTTTAAAGATAGATAAACATAGTTTATAATGAAAGTTATAAATTATGTTAAAGATAAATAAACATAGTTTGAAAGTTGTGGATTGTGTTTTAAAGGTAAATAAACACAATTTATATTGAAAGTTATGGATTATGTTATAGAGGAAAATAACTTAGGTTATATTGAAAGTTATGGATTATGTTATAGAAGAAAATAACATAGTTTATATTGAAAATTTATGCATTATAGTATAGAGAAAAATAACATAGTTTATATTGAAAGTTATAGATTATGTTTTAAAGTTAAACATTGTTTATATTGAAAGTTATGAATTATGTTATAGAGGAAAATAACATAGTTTATATTGAAAGTTATATATTATGATTAATGGAAATAAACATAGTTTATATTGAAATTTATAGATTATTTTTTAAACTTAAATAAACATATTTTATATTGAAATATATGAATAATATTATAGAGGAAAATAACAATTTATATTAGAAAGTTATGGATTATGTTATAGAGGAAAATAATATAGTCTACATTGAAAGTTATAGATTATGTTGTAGAGAAAAATAGCATATTTTATATGGAAAGTTATAGATTATTGTTATAAGGTAAATAACATAGTTTATATTAAAAGTTATAGATTATGTTTTAAATGTAAATAAACATGGTTTATATTGAAAGTTATAGATTATGTTTTAAAGGTAAATAAACATGGTTTATGAATTTAGTTAATTTGATTAATGTAATTGGAATATTGGTTAATTAAAGGAGTGGGACTTTGATTAATCAAAGGAGTGGTATATTTGATGAAATGACTCCCATATTTAGTTAGTAGTGATAAGAATAGAAATACGAGAATTCTTATGAGTTTATCTCAACAACAAATAGATGCATGCTTGATATAGATTTGTATAGTTACAATTTGGACGAATTTGTATAGAAAATATCCCAAGGAACCCTATTAAATACATTTGTTTCAGAAAAATTATTCCAAAGAAAATATCGAAGAATATTCTCAAGCTTCTTATAGCAAGCTTGTGAAGGAACCTAGTAATATGAGTAGTATACATGAGTGGCAGCCAAAAATTTAGAGCAAATCTAAAATTTACCTGCTAATCATAGCTTCTTAGTAAGTCAGAATTTAAGTTTATTTTCAACTCTTTGAAGCGTATAATTCCAAAGCTAAGAAGGGGAACCTTGAAAGGCAAAATGAATACCAAGAAAATTAAAAAATTCTCCAAAAGGGATCCAATTATAAAGAAACCCTTGAAGCTAAGGTGACATAGGCAAGGGAGACTGTCTGCAGCAGAAGGTATTCCTTCATTGTATGCTAGAACCAAAGGCTTTGCAATATATATTTATACAATATAAAGCATTAGAAATAGATTTCTCATCTTCCACTATAGTAAGAAATGAGTCATAAACAAAGTGACCATTAATAAGTTGTCCCTAATCATTTAGAAGAGCAATTTATTTAATAATACCTATAGAATCTTGAGCAGCTAAAAAATAGTCGAAGGATTCAATAGCAAGCACATATAAGGAGGGATAAATAGGACACCCTTGACGAATAGACCTAAAAAAATCCATTAATTCAGACAGTGAATTGTTCAAATTGAGAATAGCCTAAGCATCGTTGAATAGCATAGCAATTGTCTGAATGAAAACTAGCCTGAATCCTGAAGCTTTAAGCATAATAAGAATGAATATCCATTCAATGCGGTTATAATCTACACTAATTTTTGACATCTGGGCCCATTCCATGACCTCGTAGATATCCAAAACATTATCGAGGATATACCTCCCTTGAATAAAGTTAGTTTGCTATGATATGACTAACAAAGGAATAAGACGCCTAAGGCAAAGAGCCAAAGCTTTGGCAATGGTATTGTAACTAACATTCAAAAAAGTAATACACCTCCAATTAGTGATCAACTCTTGGTACCCTTGATTGGGCATGGATTTTATATTTCCCCTATTAATAATTGCTCCCAAAGAGCCTACTCAAATATCTTCTAGATACAATTTATGCAAATCAGGACCAATTAAGTCCCAAAGACCTTTGTAGAACTCACAAGGAAAGCTATCCAGACCTGGCACTTTATCATTTGACATTTGAGACAATGCATCCTACATATATTTAAGGGATAAAAGTTTATCACACCCTGCTCTTTGAGACTTCAAAACCATAACTGACACAACTGGCATACAAGATGCGAGTGCTTGATATCACCCAGTGGAATAATCTTGAGCGATAAAATCATTAGTATAGTGCTTGAAAAAAACATCAATCATCTCAGGAAGAGTGGTAAGCCTTATTCCATTGTCTTGAATGACCTTGAATTGAGTAGCTTGCCTGGGAGGGTGAAGCCTTTGAAAAAATTCTTGAATGACCCTATCACCAACTTTAAGTTAATGAAGATGGACTTTAATTCGAGCGCCCCAAGCATCATAAATTTTTGCAATATTAAGTTCATGCATCAAAATGACAACATGATACTGAAGTTCAAGATTAAACTAATAGACCTCGAGCCTAAGTGAATCTTTGGCAAGATCATCATGAAGGACAACATTGGAATATCTTCTAAACTACGCCAACTTTTTACCAAAGTGCTGATCAAGATAGTTGTATGAAAAATGGCATCATTCCACCATTCTATCCAACCCAACTCTCTAGTAGGTCTAGGAAATAGATTCCAAACTCTATGGATATGATAGACCATGGACGGGTGCTGAAGAAAGGAAGTATTGAAAAAAATTATGAGTTGTAGTGTCTCTAAGGAAGGGATTTCATCTGCACATTAAACATGATGGGTGAATGGTTGAAATTAGTGGTGCAAGGAATGGTTGCCATAAATGGAGTTTAAGAATTTCTCCTATGAAATAAAAATTGCACATGATCTAAAAGCATGGCTCTATCTAGCCTTCTAAAAAAATTTGCATAGCTAGCTTGGAAATTGGACCACGTATACCATAATTGTTTAGGAAAATCCTAGGGAGAAAAACAAGAATTGAGGTCTAACAAACCCAACTTGTGTTTCATTAAGTACCACGCCTCTCTTTCCCTAGTAGCCCACCACATAGGAAGTTGTCCTATCTTGTCTGTAGAATTTTCAATCATATTTAAATCTCTGCACATAACCCAAATAGGAGGTGGTAAATAGAAAGCACACCACAGCCAAAGGCTACTATGTTCTTGAGCTTCATTGGAGGCATAAACATTAATAATACCAAAATACAACCCACCAACCTCAAGTAAAACCCAAACTTCTTGATTGGAGGGGTCCACACCCCATGAGACCAAACTATATTTCCACCTAGCTACTAAAATAATGACAACTCCTCTACCAGGGGAATTACTTGTGGCATAAAAAAACTACCTGGCCAAAGAAAAGGACAAGTACATTGCATAATAAAGTCAAAAATCTTAAAATCTTGAAGATCGAGAAAGTCAAGATTAACATAAAATCTTGAGCATAAATCAATCTCATCTCGGACCAAGTATTTGCAGACTAGGTCTATCCCCTTTGAAATTCTATTATAAAAAATTATAGAAGTCGATCAAGACTCATATGTCCTTATACATATTTAGCATCTCCAAGGGAATCATAAATATTACTGAGAAAATACTCTTGAATTCCTTTCCAAAACATTGTTTGATACCTTTTGTCTATGATGTCTTCCTGGGGTGGGCTATGAGATCTTCAACCATTGACAGAAGCTCTTTCAGGTTTCATGAAGTTGGAGGAAGGCTACCCATTAACATGCAGAACTGGAGAATATGAAGACTGAGTAGGAGCATAAGAAGTAATAATTTTAGCAAAGAAAGCATTAGTTTGTGGTACATTAGCAACCATCTATGAATCCCTAGCACTGGGTGCCACCATTTGCATGGTATTCTGCTTCATCACCACACCATTCCCAAATGACGCAGAAGACATAGGGGGTTGAGGTGAGATATTTAGAACAATCATAGGGTTTACATTTTTCCATTCTTACCCTAACCTTAAATATAATATAAAATGAAAAAAAAAGTCAAACGCCATAGAAAAAACATAAATTTTAATGTGGAAGCCTCTCTAAGTTGCATCGATCCTATAATTTTCCATCAAAGACATATCGATTAATCATTAGAAATTTGCAGTTCCTTACTTTCTAGTAATGGCGAAGTTTAGTTCAGTGACATCATTATTTTATGATAGTCCGACAAGAATAATAGTGTTAATATTTTGGTTTTTTTAGGTTTAAAGTTAAAATACAGAAAAAATAGACTGGATAATAAATATCGAATGTCTATAACAACAAAGCAAACTACTTTTGAGAATCGTGTCAATAATATCCAAAAATACAGTTCGATAAGATATTTTGCATCGCAATGACGATGTCTGTACCACTCATGAGTTTGATACTTATAAATCTCTCATGAAAGTAGATATATTTTTTCCTACATTCACCAACACACGAGACTTTACCACTCGAGAGGAGGTTGCAACCTTTCTTGCTCAGATTTATTACGAAACCATAGGTAGTTTTTCGTACGTCAATTACATGGCAGAATCAAGCCAAATTTATCTCTAACATCTATCCAACTGCATCTTTATTTTTCTTCTTCAATATTGTATTTCTTTAGAAAAAATAAAAGATCTAGTTTTTATTATTAAAGTAGTTATAAATAAAACAACTGGGTACACCTATGCAGTTCATGCCAAAGTCTATTAAATCAAACTCCTAAGACCAACAATAGCTTTTAAATGGATGTGCTTGGTGGAGGAAATAAGTTGGTATATGACCTTATTTTCAAGGGTTTTAAAGTTTTTTTAACAAAACAAAAGTGTTCCTAATAATATATTATTTTGATTCTACTCTAATGTCTTGTGTGCCATTTTATTAGAAGTTGACTGCTCATACATTTGAATTATATATACACTTATCCTTCCATGACATTACCTTTATTTTTTTGGGTTTAATTTTTTTTTTTGTTCATTATGCTTTTCATCCCCTCTTTCCCTTGCTATTTTTTCTTACTGTTTTTAAGTATGATTACTATTTTTTAAGCATAAGGAAAACTACTATTTTTTAAGCATAAGGAGAAACTAATTCTAAAATTACAGACTTGAAGATGTTTATAGTTGCATATTATTAAATTGAACCCATAAGGATAAAGGATTAGAGTTGGAAGAATAGTAATCAAATATTGGTACCTGGAGGTGGAAAAAGACTCATATAAAAAATGGTTGCTAAAAGAGACCAAAAAACTAGATTCATTGGAGGAATGAGTAGAAAAGTTGGTTGAAGACATTAGGACTTTGTAGAACACCATGAACCAATTAATGGATATGATGGTTGAAAATTTTGATACGAAACAAATGCTAGAAAACCCTAAAAGTAAGGAAACCCATCTTCTTCAATGTGTAAGAAGTAGTTGTTCATTAAAAAAGACCTCATTTTCTACATTGAAGATGGGTGACCATGCACTAATTTGGTGGGAAGACTACATTGAATCTTTGAGATTAGGAAATGAAAACCAATCCAAAGATCTAAATATTTCAAGAAGATACTTTGGGAATAGTTCTATCCTCTTGGTAACTAAGAAAAACAACTCATGAGATGTAAATTTATCGACAAGTAAAAGACCAAAGTGTCTAAGAATACAACATAGAGTTTCAAAACTAGGCTATTGTTTTGAGAGTTTCATTGAAAGATCCATAGATTTTGATGAAATATATTAGAGGATTACATAGTCATATCAAAAGATAAATTTTTCTTTTCACTCGAACCAACATTGACCAAGTCAGTGTACAAGCTCAATACATAAAGGGAGATGGGAGAAAAGGGAAAGAAGGATATTCCTCCAAGCAAAAGAAACATGATATTTCATAGGGACACAAAAAAATTAAAGATAAGAAGGCTACCACTTCAATGTAGAAAGACTCAAAGAACCATTGCAATAACTATGATTTATCTAGGCATATGAAATAGAAATGCTAGAAACTTCATCCATAATTACATGCTAGGAAAAAGAAGAAGGGGAAATAAAAGAATAATCCATTGACTTCTATTAAGGGAAAATAAGTTGAATATATCTTGAATGTTGATGATAAAATTGCATGTTCCACCCTAAAAAATACTATAGGTGTAGCAAGGTCAAGTAAAATACTTGAGAAAGAAACAACCAATTTTGTTTGAGTGAAAATTTAAAGTAAGAAGATCAAGATCGATGCCTAGTTTTATTTAGGATATAAAGCAAAATTGATTGTAGAAGCCTTACTAAAGGAACTTGGGATGAAAATATACAAGCATCCTCATCCATATCCACTTGGTTAGGTGCACAAATATGCATAATTAAAAGTTACTAAACAATGTAAATTCAAGTTTGCTATCAATATTACCAAAATTTATGAGGTGGAGTTAGATGTAGTACCTTTGGACATATCTAAATTTTTTTTGGGTAGTCCATATTGTACGAAATAAAGGCCATTTTATAAAGAGGAGATAATAAGTATAGGTTATTAAAAGGAGAATAATCCTAAAACATCCATGCTCATAAGGAGAAAAGTCCAATATTTATAGTAATCATTAACCAAGCAAAGAAGCTAATAAATACCAGTAAGAAGTTTGTGTCACTAGTGAAACTAGAAAAAGGATGAACCAATAGCAATTAAATCTATTTTTGAAGAAAGTACACGACAATAAAAGTAAGAGTTGAGAAATCTCATCCAATCCTTCAAGGAAGTGTTTTAAGAACCAAAGGTATTCTAGCCAAAGAGAGGATTTAAACATAAAACTCAACTACAATATAATGTACTAATACTAATTGTTGGACTATATAGGTAGTCCATCAAGGAAAGCAATGAAGTAAAGAAGAAAATTTAGGTATTGTTAGAACAAGAAGTCATTAGACCAATTACTTCTCCATGTGCATCACCAATTGTTATGGTTCCAAAGAAGGATGAGACCTAGAGGATGTGTTGACTATCAAACACTCAAAAAAATCATTGTCCATAACAATAAGCCATTACCCAAGATCAATGACCTAATGGATCAAGGTCAAAGCACCAAGTATTTTACAAAGTTGAATTTGATAAGTGGATGTCTCTAAGAATGAAGAAGACATATGGAAGACAATATTCAAAATGAAGCAAGGACTTTATGAGTGGCTAGTACTTCCATTTGGCTTGTATAATACACCAACCATATTCATGAGATTAATGAATTATGTACTTCACCCCTATCTGGATAGTTTTATCATTATCTACTTGAATGACATACTCATATTTAGCCAAATATGAGAGAAGCATATGAGGCATCTACAACAAATACTACAAACTCTAAAGGAGAACAACTTGTTGAAAATTCAAAAGTGTGAATTTGCTAGAACCTCTCTAACCTATTTGGGGCATGTGGTTAGAAGAGGAGAGTTAAAAATTTATTTGACATTGATTTAATTTGCAATTGGCTGAGTCCTTCCAAAGTAACTTAAAATAGGAGTTTCATAGGTGCTATCCAATATCTAAGGAAGTTTATTATAGGATTATCATCAATAGAAACTCCATTTAACTCTATCATTACAAAAAGAAAATACTTTCATTGGGAAAAATCATAATAAAGGGAATTTAACATTCTAAAGGAGAAGATCAACAATGCACCAATATTGGCTTTATCAAACTTGCAATAGCCATTTAAAATTGAAACAATTGCAGGTAATGTCAGAATGCTAAAACTGCTTAGGTATGGACCTTTTAAGATCATAGAGAAAGTCAATGAGAATTTTTTTTGGTTGAGGTTACCTTATTACATGTGAATGTACTTAGCAGTCAATTTGGAGAATAATTCGCTATTTGAACCATCAATATTTGATGAGGAGAAAAATGAGGTTGTACTACTATTAGTTGAGGATTTTGCACCTATTTCACTAAAGGAGATGGAGGAAGACAAAATACTACAAATATAGGTTTGCATGACTCGCAATGGACAAAAAGAATACTATAAAGTTGCTCAAAAATTATAGCTACCATCCAAAGCAAAATGGTATGATTAAAGAAGAATCAAGGAGTTGTTCCCTCATCTTCTACCCAATCTATAGCTTTTGGGGACCAAAGGACTCCAAACATGAGAGCTGTGATTAGAAATAATTTTTAAATATTATAATATGTTGTAAATATGCACATGCCACACATGAAATAAATTAGGTCATGGGTTTAGACCACCTATTTAGCACATATCACATATAATATTAAATACCACCTTATCCTCTATAGACATGCATATGTACAATATTAAATATCATTTTATAATTTAAAGGCATGGGAGATGCCTATAAAAAACTTGCATGTGGAATAATAAAATTAGCTCTTTGGGAGTCCACATTAGTCTAGTATCCAAAAAGGATGAGGATGAAAGGTTATAAGATATTTTTGCAAATAGATCTAGCAACCAAAGAGGATCAAAAGACCCAAGGAATTAGATTTGGAAGCTAGAAGAACATAATCATAATTTTATTAGAGATTGCAAGAATATAAGTGAATCTATTGGCATATATCTAAGAAGCATCTTGCTTCTAGACTATTCTAAAATCCTTCCATTATAAAAGTAAATGAATGAGACAACACACTATTTTTTTTGTTGGAGTTTTACCTCATTGAGAGTTTGTCCAGGAAAAAACTTGTTATTTGTTATAATATTTACAATTTTCATCTACAACAATTAATTATTTTTCTTAAAAAAATCAATAATATAAATATCTATATTTGAAGATCCCAAACAACATAGTTGATGGGGAATTACGAATCAAAAAGCATCACATGAATGAGTCTCTTGAAAATCCTATTAGCTCCCTGTTGTTGATTGGACCAAGTAAACTAGGGTTAATTCAAAAAATAACATAGTAAGAGGTAGGCATGGGTTCTAACAACCCCAACCTATCTTTCATATAGAACAAACCTCGTACTCTCTCATAAGATACCATTTATGACTATATTCAATATTGTTATTGTTAGAAGGGTGCTCTATCATGTTAAAATATTCATTAAACACCAAATAGCTAGGCAACAACCTCCATAAAATGCATCTCTTATGGGCCAAATTCATAGCATAAACATTAACTACGACCAAAGGATATCAACCCATATAAAAAATAAGCCAAAGTGCATGATTAGATGAGTTCACACCCAAAGACACAAGTTGGGCATATTTGTGTAAAGCTAAAAGCAATATGAAACTACCATATCCATGCTTATGATTAGAAATATACAATATACTGTGACGTCAAATAAATTAACGAGTACTCTCTAGAAGAGAGCCAATGATCTTAAGTTCTCGAGAACACAAAATATTAATGACACCATATCGCGTAACAATAAGAGATTAGATATGTTTGGACTAAATGTATTTCGTCAAACATTCCATAATATGATATTCATGATGGCTAATTGAAGTACATGTCAACCTCAACGTTGTCCTCCTCGTAATCTACAAAATCCTTGTAAACATTATGTATGGAACATTACTGGTTCTTGTGTATGAAGCCCAATTGCACTTTCTACATTTTATCATGTCCAAACTCCACTTGTGTAACTTTAACCCTACTAAGACTATGCGAACGACGAATTGCATCGGAGGCTAGGCAATGCAGTTGTAGTTGAATATTTATGAAAAGGAGTTAAGTTTAAATTTTGGAAAAAGTTAACTTTACAATAGTTTACTTTAAATCTTTTGAATGTGCATAATCAACGATAATCGATATTAACCTTGTTGATCTTTTAAGATAGATAAACCGTCTTTCCAACAACTGTGACCCCAAATTTTTTCGTAAAATGTCAAAAATTTCAGTTGATATATTAATTTTCCTGACAAGATAGACATGAAAACCTTAAGACGCGTGGAAAAATATAGTCGTGGTAGTTTCTGGTTTGCTTGGTCAACATACAGAACGCAACATGCGTGTCCCCATCGAGCCTAAAAGTCTTGAAAAGGAAAAATTATAAAAAACAAGAGTTTTCGCGTCAAGATTTTTACTCGTCCGCCGATTGTCTATCAGCAAGCACACATATTTACTCCGAGCTGCCAAAAATCCCGACCGAGTCATGTAGACTTATATAGTTCGAAATACAATAGACAATCAACAATATTGACTGGAAACGTAATCTTTTATGAAAGGCAATAATTTTCTCTTCAAGATTTATCTTGAAATATGAAGAGAAGGGCCTTAGAAACAACCTTCACATAAGACTCCAAAGGGAAAGAAGACAAAGAGTAAGGTTAGGCTAGAATGACAAAACTTGAAAAGGAAGTTAGTTTATAAGACTTAACGAGGTTATAATTTAAATTAAAAGAATATTAAAATTAAAAATATTGTTATTTTTTTTGAAATAATACTTTATATTATCAAAGAATACAACAGAAACATTACATCAGTTTGTTAATAAGAAGTAAGCATTCCAATCTCAACTTTTTATCTATCCTAAGACAATTTTTCAAAATGTTAATAAGAAAGACATAAATTTGATCTGAAATAAGCCTGCAGGCAACATGTATAGTATGGTCAACCTCTATATGCTCGTCCTGGAAATAGTATGACATCTGTACTTTCATATGGCAAACAAAACACTAGCTCTACCAATCTGCCAGAAAATACAAATATGGTGGGGAAGCTTAGGGGAATCCCCCAAAAGAACCAACTGCCACCAAACATAATTCGGGACGACATTGGATTACAAGGCCTTAATTTCCTTCCAAACTGTCCTGCTACGCGGACACTCCCAAAATATATGCTTGATGGTTTTATTGCTGTCACATGAAGAATACCTGTCAGAAGAGAGCAACCATTTGGTCAAAGCCTTGCTTTACTCTAAAGACCCTGCATAACGACTAACCAAACAAACACTTTTAGCTGCATAGAAAGCCTCCAACCCCAGATGCTAGCCAACCGTTTCTTCCAAATATTTTTGGAGTACCCCATCTAGAGTTAAGCACCTCTCCAAATGGAACCGACGGAACCATAAGCAAGTACAACTTGGCCAAATTAAAACACCAGAAAGGTCTATCATACTGCCATCTCCAATCCCTCCAAAATAGTCTCGGAATGCTACTAGAAACTTTGTGTTGCTACTCAACAAGAACGAGACCCTGAATTTTGTTGGAATGCAAGTCAAAAAATTTAATATGTGGAAAATGTGGAAAAATATTGTTATTTAATATGTGTTTATTTATATATTTATTATTAATTTTTTTTTCGATAAAAAATTATTTAGATTTAATTAAGATAACAACTTTTACAATAAAAAAATAAAATACAATTAAAAAAATAAGTCAAATCATATAGAAAAATCACAAAATTGAATGCGAAAGCCCTTTTAAGTTGCATCGTTCGTATCATTCTCCATCAAAGCCTGATTGTTAGCATTTTGTAGTTTTTTACTTTCTAGTAATTATCATGATCCTTTCTAGTAGAACTTTTAACATGAAAACCTATATGTTGATTAATGATGCTTTAACACCTGGTTTTGTTATAAATAAATGATTATATGAAGTTTTTATTAGGACCAACGTATAGGTGTGAGCATTCTTTTCCCAACTATGACCTCTCCCAACTATGACCTCTCGTAAAGCCGAGATTTATGCTTATCAATAGAGAATTTAACACATCTACCACACACCCACCTCCTCACACACTCGCTCACACTGGGATTTGAACCTTGAACCTCTTGAAGAAGAGCCAAAGTCCAAACCATTGCCTGTCTCCTTTGAGACGAGAATACTACATTTAATTTAAATAAAGAAATAATATAAATAAACTAATATTTATAAAAAAAGATATTATAATTATAATAAAAGACTATTATAAATAGAGATATTTATAATAGAAGAATATTATATTTATTATAAATGAGAAATTGTTTATAATAAAAGAATATAATATAAAGGAAAATTTATAATAAATGATTATTATAAATTAAAAGAATATTTATTATTATTTTGAATGTTCATTCGAATAATAAAGGATTATTATTTTAAAAAATAATGGGGAAATATATTATTTTGAAATTTGAAATTTAATATTGTATTTTTTAGATACTTTAAAAAAATATCTACCTTCCCTCATCGTCATAAGCATTTATGAGAAAGGGTTTTCTTAACATAAGTAGAGATGGGCCTTAGGAGGTATGCATTGATTGAAGGGACTTTGGAGGTCAAATAGTTGAGTCTCAATAGTTGAAAAGAGGATGAATGACCAAAAAAAGGAGGGAGACTTAAGTCTTTTGGAATGGAGGAAAGTAGGGAGTGAAAGGACGAGCACGAGGAGGTCTTGGAGTTAAGAAAGATGAAGCTTAAGAAGCTTGGCCATGAAGGAGAAATAGGTGGGATTATCAAGCTTTATTTTGCTCTTCTTAGAGACTCTAAATGGCTCGAAATCCCTATATTATTATGCATGTTTTAAAGTCCTAGTTACTTACAAATTTAACATGAATATGTTGTATTTTGAGGTTAAATTTTATTGCATAAGTGATAGAGCTCAGCTTTTAAAAAATTCCTTTGCCACCTTGAATCAAAGATCTAAGAGATTGATTTGATCTAGATACGAAAAATGTTTTGTAGACTCTAATTGACCATGATAAGAAGCCTGTATTCGGCTGAGATGAGTTTAAAATTTAAAATCCTCCTTATGCCTTGGTCTAAGACTTGTTTTTATGGTGTTTTCATGTTCGAATTGTTTTGAATTATCCACTAAATTATCCCTACGAACAAGTTCTAAGGCCTTGATTGGAATTCGTCACTCTAAGAATTAAGACTCGATTGACCAATTCCTTAGTTATGGTAGACATCTAAACAAATCTTGGGGAGCCATTTTAATCTCATTTTGTTGTTTTTTCCTACATGCAAGAGGGCTCGGGGCCTTTATTATTTTCTTGACACCCCCTATGTTGTTTCAGGCCTAAGTGTACCATATGAATCAATTATGTTGTTTTCAATTCTTTTTTGGGAAAGGAAGATGTGTATACCTGAGTTTAAAGTTTAAAATCCTCCTTATAAGTTGACAGACCCTGTAATGTTAGCATAGAGGTATCTCTATGAGGTCTTCAACCTTGGGAAACTGGCCTCTAAGTGGTCCTAACACCTGGTAGGTGCTCAGCTTCACCTAGGTGAAAGGCTTCTCAGAATCCTTCCGTGAGCATCATCCCACATGGTATGTGCTTGGGTGAAAGCAAGACATAAAAGTAGAGATACTCCTATACCTTTCAGTCACCAGGTGGTGGTTGAGGATTGAACCATCTAGTGGTCTACTCATGCCAGTTTATGGCACATATAAAGGGTTTGGATGTTGCAACTTGTCGATCACTTACTTCAAAAAATACCACTTGCTAGATTATTACCCTTGTATTATCATTACCATGTTTTAGCTTGTGGTTTGATAATCCTGCATTTGGTTAGGGTAATTCTAAGTCTTTTATTTAACCTGTGGGAAATAATTATCTCTTATTCCCCATTCAGGGGAATGGAAAGCAGTTTTTAAAGGAAAAAACTCCATTAAAAGGGTTACCATCGCTTTGTGGTCATAGTGGCCATCGAGCTACAACCACTATGCATCAATTGGAGGTGTTTTGGAGGTGCATAGCTTCGGTTTGTTGTTAAACCGATAGATGCACCTTTTAAGTTTTCCATATGGTACACTCTACTTTGGTGAGTTGGTCTCCAATGGTTGGCTGAGTTCGATTATGTACCAAGTTTTTTAGGTGCGAATTGATTCAACCCATTTTTTTTGTTTTTATTTTGAATGAAAGATTTTAAACTAACTTTTAATAAATTAATATGGTTTATTTACATTGTTAATAAAGGTTATAGACTATATTGAAATAAAGTAATATAGTTTATGCTAATAAAAGTAGAATGTATTCAATTGAGAGAATTTAGTCTACGCATTGGAAAGATGTAAATTATGTTTTAAAGGTAAATAAACATAGTTTATATTGAGATTTATAGATTATGTTTTAATGTAAATAAACATAGTTTATATTGAAAGTTATAGATTATGTTTTAAAGGTAACTAAACATAGTTTATAATGAAAGTTAAGGATTATGTTTTAAATGTAGATAAACATAGTTTATATTGAAAGTTATGGATTATGTTTTAAAGGTAGATAAACATAGTTTATAATGAAAGTTATAGATTATGTTAAATATAAATAAACATAGTTTATATTGAAAATTATGGATTGTGTTTTAAAGGTAAATAAACACAATTTATATTGAAAGTTATGGATTATGTTATAGAGGAAAATAACATAGTTTATATTGAAAGTTATGGATTATGTTATAGAATAAAATAACATAGTTTATATTGGAAAGTTATGGATTATGTTATAGAGGAAAATAACATAATTTATATTGAAAGTTATAGATTATGTTTTAAAGGTAAATAAACATAGTTTATATTAATAATTATGAATTATGTTATAAAGGAAAAAAACATAGTTTATATTGAAAGTTATAGATTATGTTTTAAAGGTAACTAAACATAGTTTATATTGAAATTTATAGATTATTTTTTAAAGGTAAATAAACATAGTTTATACTGAAATATATGAATTATATTATAGAGGAAAATAACATAGTTTATATTAGAAAGTTATGGATTAAGTTATAGAGGAAAATAACATAGGCTATATTGAAAGTTATAGATTATGTTATAGAGAAAAATAACATAGTTTATATGGAAAGTTATAGATTATTGTTATAAGGCAAATAACATAGTTTATACTAAAATTTATAGATTATGTTTTAAAGGTAAATAAACATAGTTTATACTAAAATTTATAGATTATGTTTTAAAGGTAAATAAACATGGTTTATGACTTTAGTTAATTTGATTAATATAATTGGAATATTGGTTAATTAAAGGAGTGGGACTTTGATTAATCAAAGGAGTGGTATATTTGATGAAATGACTCCCCTATTTAGTTAGTAGTGATAATAATGGAAATAGGAGCATTCTTATGAGTTTATATCAACAAAAAATAGATGCATGCTTGAGATAGATTTGTATAGTTGCAATTTGGAAAACAATCTATATATACATTGATTTATGTATTTGTAAAAGTATTGAGATGGATGTTTTCTTAGAACCAAGAACTATCCTGATTCCCTACTACTCTTCAAATGGACGATTAGGAGATAGGAAGAGCAATTCATGGTGAAGATGTGAGAACTATGAGTTCTTTTGCATTGCATTAGCATATGCTTGGGAGAAAGGATTATGGGATCCCTTTTATTAGTGAAGACCAAAATTATGCAATAAAAGAAAAATACTTGAGGTTAGATTTTCCTGTAAGGATTTCTCCCAGGATATATTATGTGTTATGGGTATTGTTATCTTCTTTTGTTCTTGCTTTTAATGTATCTCTTGCTAGTCGATTATTATGTTTGACTTGATTAGATGTTTAGAAGATATTATTCTTTGATTGATCTAACTAGATATACTTAGTATTTAATGTAGTTAGTTAAATTAAAAAAATATAACAGTAATAATTATGCAAATCCTTAAACTAGTTGGGTTTTTGAGTGGTTACATTTGGTATTAGAGTAGTAAGGCATAAGAAAAGACACTTTCGTAAAGGAACTCTAGGAACAATGGACTAGATATTTTATTGGAATGTGCTAAGATTTGGGTATCTTCGTATTTAGGACCTTTCTTAGTTAAGCTAAAAGCTAGTAAGACCTTGAACTATCAATTGCTTGGAAATATAAACACATAGTCATAGGACTATGAGCTTCCCTAGATGATAACTAGGTATGGTAGACTAGAAGAAAGAAAGGATAAGCTAAAGGATTGCTTAGGGATTAATCCTAGGAAAAAAACTTTACTCTAGTATGACATCTTGTGTAAATGAAGCATACTCTTAACCATTAAAAAATGAAATAAGATAAAATGAGTTAGTCTGTATAGATAGAAGAAACTGAAATACTTGGTGGTTAAGGATAATGACACCTTGTAACAAAATAAGCATTACCTAAATTACTACCAAAAGGGTAATAATGGTCACAACTAATATGACCTTATATAGATATAAGTGTGGTGGTGACCATTATTGATCTAAGTTAGTTATGAGATATATAACTAAACTTTGGAGGGTATGATTAAAAGTGTGGTAAAGAGAAATGACATCAAGATAAGGAAGAAAGGAAGAGGATCTTCTCAAAATATAGGGTTAGCTAGATATGTTAAAGCTAAAGCTAGACCCCCCTTTAAGAAATTTTTTGGAGGAAATTATAATAGAGGTAGAGAACCTCACAGTTGTAGTTTAGTTACTACAAGAACAATTGATTAATAGCATGAACGGATGAACCAATGAAAGCAATGATTATAAATTATTAATCAAATTCCTAGGATGGGAATTTCGAAGTAGATAGGAGAAAAATCCTACTAAAAAATATTACGAGGGCAAAAGCTCATATAGAGGTAGAGCTAGCCAAGGACCTAAAGAATATTAGGGTATCCAAATCAATTGATAAAATCAACCAAGGTATGGCTATGTGATTTGGAAACGTATATTTTCTTGAGAAATTGCTCATTAGTGACCCAACTAGTGGGGTTACCTTTCATGTGCAAGATATAGCTTTTGAATGATGGAATAACTTCAAAGATAACAATGAAACTAACAGGGAAGGTTTTGTTCAAACCTTAAGCAATAACCATGATAGCTTATTTACACATAGCATACCTACACATATGGTACTTGTGCATGGTGTTGATTGCTACTTGCATTACACATAATATACCTACACAGATGATATTGGTGTATGGTATTGATTGCTACTTACAATACATGTAGTATACCTACATAGATGGTACTTGTGTATGGTATAGATATGGGCGTACCATTAATAATTTTAGGAAAAAAATGTTGGTTCATAGAGGATAAGGAAACCTAAGGGATTATATGATCCCTTAGGGAGGAATTTAGGATAACCTTGATAAAATATTTATCTAGAAGCCTAAACTAGATAGGTCTACAAGTATTTAGTAGTTTTAAGTAACCATGGTTATCATAGTGAAGATGATACGGATGGATCAAGTTAGCTCATCGTTAAGATGAGATAGATGGCTTGAGTTAGCTCACAGTGAAGATGAGATGGATGTCTCAAGTTAGCTCAATGTTAAGATGATATAGATGGCTTGAGTTAGCTCATAGTGAAGATGAGATGAATGTCTCAAGTTAGCTCATTGTTAATATGAGATAGATGGCTTGAGTTAGCTCATAGTGAAGATGATATGGATGTCTCAAGTTAGCTCATTATTAATATGAGATAGATTGCTTGAGTTAGCTCATAGTGAAAGTGAGATAGATGACTTTAGCTATCTCATCAGCAAAATGAGATAGATAAATAGAGTCAGATTGTAGTAAAGATAAGATAGATGGATTATGCTAGCTCATACTAAGATGAGATGGAAACCTTAAGTCAGCTCATCGTAGATAAAAAAAAATATTTATGATTAAGTTAATCATACTTAATAAGAAATAATAGATGTAGAGTTCTATTCTTAGGTTTTGAGCTTACTTATCTGGAAAAGAGTAGGTAGAAAATCTACTCTAGAGAGGATTATGGAATCCTCTGCTAAAGTTTTTAAAGAATGAACCAGATTTTGAGTTTAGTGAACACTCAAAGGAATAAATAATTTTCCTTGAGAGCAAATCCGATAGCAATAAAATACTGCTTAACTTCAAATATTAAGGAAAGCATATAGCGGTTTGACCTGAAATCACTTGAATTTAATGGAGCAAGTTAAGGAAATGTGAAGTCAATATGAGATTTGTAGTAAATTTCAAGCTAAAAATAACGAAAATATTGAAGAGATTAAAATGTTAACATGGACGATAGACTCTTGTGCCTTAAAAATTGGGTAATTTTACCTGAAATTGATAATTTGAGATGATGCATTATGCATAAATTGTAATATTTTCTTCTTTCTCTTGCCTTGCAGGTACAAAGATGCAGGAAATTAGGAACAAATATTCTTTTAGATAGATTTGAAGAAGGATGTTATTACTTTTGTTGCTCAATAATTAGGATTGCATCTCATATAGAGTGAGTGTAATATTGATATTTGTAGGGGATGATGAAATCTTGTTTAAACTCAATAGAATGGAAGTTAGACATTATCCTTGATCATCTAACTTGGTGTAGCAAAAATATTTTTGCAGGAAACACCTGGGATGGTGTTTAGGCCCAGGGGGTAGGATGTCATGACCCTCCTTAGAGGGACTCTTAGAATGAAAAACTATATGTTGATCAATGATGCTTTAACACCTAGTTTTGTTATAAATAAATGACTATATGAAGTTTTCTTAGGACTAAGATGTAATGTTCTAGTAAGAGAATATTATGTACTAAATAAAAGAATAATTAATAAGGGAATACTACATTTAATTTAAATAAAGAAATATTATAAATAAAATAATATTTATAATAAAAGGATATTATAATTATAATAAAAGACTATTATAAATAGAGGGATATTTATAATAGGAGAATATTATATTTATTATAAATAAGAAATTGTTTATAATAAAATAATATAATATAAAAGAGAAGTTATAATAAATGATTTTTATAAATTAAAAGAATATTTATAAAAGAATATTTTATTATTATTTTGAATGTTAATTCGAATAATAAAGAATTATTATTTTAGAAAATAATGTGGGAAGATATTATTTTGAAAATTGAAATTTAGTTTTGTATTTTTTAGATACTTTGGAAAATATCTATCCTCACTCATCATCATAAGCATTTATGAGAAAGGGGATTTCTGACATAAGTAGAGGTGGGTCTTCAAAGCAAGGAGGCATGCATTGATTGAAGGGACTTTGGAGGCTGAGTAGTTGGGCCTCGATAGTTGAAAAGAGGGTGGATGACAAAAAAAAGAGGACTTTAGCCTTTCAGAATGGAGGAAAGTAGGGAGTGAAAGGATGAGCATGAGGAGGTCTGGTTAAGCAAGATGAATCTTATAAATTTTGGCTATGCAAAATAAATAGGTGGGAGTATCAAGCTTTTATTTCACTCTGCTTAGAGACTCTATATAGCTTGAAATTCCCATATTATTATGCATGTTTTAAAGCATTAGTTACTTACAAATTTAACATGAATATGTTGGTTTTTGAGGCCCAAACTTATTGCATAAGTAAGTGATAGAGCTCTGTTGTTTTAAAAATATTATTTGCTGCCTTGAATCAAATATCCAAGAGATTGAGTTGATCTAGATACGACAAGTGTTTTGTAGACTCTAATTGACCATGATAAGAAGCCTATATTCAGTTGACATGAGTTTGAAATCTCCTTATTCCTTGGTCTAAAAATTGTTTTGTAGTGTTTTCATGCTCGATTTGTTGTGACCTATCCTCTGAATTATCCTAGCACACGAGTTTTAAGACCTTGACTAGAATTTGTCGCTCTAAGAATTAAGACTTGACCTACTGAGTCCTTAGTTGTGGTAGACATATAAGTAGAGATTGGGGAGTCATTTTACTCTCATTTTGCTATTTTTTTACTATGTGCAAGAGGGCTCGGTGCTTGTATTATTTTCTTGATGCCCCCTATATTGTTTCAGGTCTAAGTGTGTCATTCAAATCAATTATCCCATTTTTAATTCTTGTTTGGGAAATAAATACAACTATAGTTGAGTTTAAAGTTTAAAATCCTCCTTATAAGTTGATAAACCCTATAATGTTAGCATATAGGTCTACCTATAAGGTCTTCAACCTTAGGTAACAGGCCCTTGAGCTATCGTAGAACCTAGTAGGCACTCTACTTTGCACATGTAGAAAGCTTATTGAAAGCCTTCTATGAGCATCATCCCACATAAGACATGCTTGGGTGAAAGCAAGACATAAAGGTAGAGAGTCTCCCTATACCTATTGTTCACCAAGTAGTGGTTGAAGACCTAATCACCTGGTGGTTATCCTGTGTCAGTTGGTGGCACATATAAATGGCTTGGATATTACCACTTGTCGGTCACTCACTCCAAAAAATACCACTTGCTAGATTTTTACCATCATATCATTGTTGCCATATGTTAGCTTATGGTTTGGTAATCTTACGTTTGGTTGGGGTAATTATAAACCTTATATTTAACCTATGGGAAATATTTATCACATATTCTCCATGTAGGAGAATGTGAAGTAGTTTCTAAGGGAGAAGACTCCCTTAAAATGGTGACCACAGAGCAGTGGCCACTACGCACCAATTGGGGGTACTTTGGAGGCGCATTGCTTCGGTTGGTTGTTGAACCACTAGATGTCCTCCTAAGTTTACCATATGGCACACTTTGCTTGGTTGATTTGGTCTTCGATGGTTGGCTGAGTCTGATTACATGTCAGGTTTTTTAGGCACAAATTGATTCAACCCCATTTTTTGCTCTTATTTTGAATGAAATATTTTAGACTATATTTTAATAGATTAATATAGTTTATTTACGTCGTAAAGAAATGTTATAGATTATCTTGAAATAAAGTAATATAGTCTATGTTAATAAAAGTAGAATGTGTTCAATTGAGATATTTTAGTCTACGTATTACAAATATGTAAATAATGTTTTAAAGGTAAATAAACATAGTTTATATTGAAACTTATAAATTATGTTATAAAGGTAAATAAACATAGTTTATATTTAAAGTTATAGATTATGTTGTAAAGGTAAATAAAAATAGTTATATTGAAAGTTATAAATTATGTTTTAAAGGTAAATAAACATATTTTATATTGAAAATTATAGATTATGTTTTAAAGGTAAATAAACATAGTTTATACTGAAACTTATGGATTATGTTATAGAGGAAAATAACATAGTTTATATGGAAAGTTATAGGTTTTTGTTATAGGGGAAATGACATAGTTTAAATTGAAAGTTATAGATTATGTTTGAAAGGTAAATAAACATGATTTATATTGAAATTTATAGATTATATTTTAAAGGTAAATAAACATGGTTTATATTAAAAGTTATAGATTATGTTTTAAAGGTAAATAACATAGTTTATATTAGAAAGTTAAAGATACATATTTAGGAAAATAGTATAGTTTGTATTAATGTAAGGATATGGATTATGGTAAATGATATATTATAGTTTATTTTAATGCAAGGATATGGATTATGCTAAACAAGATAGTATAGTTTGTAATGATAAATGGAATTGGATTAATTAAAAGGTATGGTAATTTAGTTAATTTGATAGCTGGAATTAGATTATTGGATTAAATAAAGGTATGAGAATTTGGTTAATTTGATAAATAGAATTGGATTATTGGATTAATTAAATGTATAATACTTTAATTAATTTGATAAATGAGATTAAATTATTGGATTTATTAAAGGTATATGACTTTAGTTTATTTTATTAATTTAATTGGAATATTGGTTAGTCAAAGAAATGTTTGATTTGATTAGATGTTTAGAAGATATTATGCTTTGCTTGATCTAATTGGATATACTTAGTATTTAATATTGTTAGTTAAATTAAAATATATATAATAGTAATAATTATGCAAAACAAGGTTTGAGATATAGACCAATTGGTTCGACCAAACTTCGTAAGGGGGGTAGAGGTCCGAGGTTCAAATATTGGGCCTCATTGGACTGAATGCTTATCCCTTTTCTAGTGCTTTCAATTATGTAAAAGGTTTAAAATGATTGTGGCATGGTGGTTATAGGGGTGGAATGAATGAAGAACTGAGTGGTAGCTTTTGGGGTGGACAATGCAAAATACGCTGGTGGCCATAAAAGTTAGACAACCTACCTATATTTGTGGCAACTACCGATTCCACCATGTAAATTCAAAAAAAAAGTATGCAAACCCTTAAACTAGTTGGGTTTTCTGGTTTTTATGGTAATGGAGAAGTTTAGTTCATTGGCATCATATTATAATCAAGTAGTATGATAAGAATAACATAGTGTTAGGGTTTTTCTTTATTTTTTTTTAATTTTTTAAAGTTTAAACCTATGTAGGAGATATATTGGATGATAAAGACGTGTATGTAAAAAAAAAAGTAATTTTTTTTTTTAATTGTATCATAGAAGGAGATAGATTGGATGACAAAAATTATTTATAACAATAGAGAAAACTCCCTTAAAAATTGAGTCAATAATATCCAAAATGGAGTTTGATAAGATGTTTTTGCACTGCAACTATAATGTATGTCCTGCTCATAGCTTATACAATTATAAATCCCTCATAAAATTAGTGATATCTTTCCCTACGTTTGCCAAAATGTGAGACTTTACCACTTGCAAGAAGGAGATTGCAACCTTTTTGCCTTATATTTTTTATGAAACCACACGTAGATTTTTACACATTGATTACATGGTAGAATTAGGATAAATATATCTCTAACATCTATCCAATTGCATCATTATTATTCTTCTTCATGTTTTACCTTATTTCAAAAAATTAAATATGTAGTTTTTATTATTAAAGTAGTTATAAAGAAAACAACTAGGTACACCTATGTATTTCATGCTAAAGTCTATTAAATAAAACTCCTAAGCCCAAGTCCATATTTCTAGTTCAAATGAAGAAGGTAAGCCTGGCCCCATTGAAATGGAGGTCCATGGTTTGAACCTCTATTATGCGAAGGGGAACACACAAAATCTCTTGTGGCTTCCCTCTAGATAGTGGTGTACCTAGATGGGATGATATTGTCGACCACCTAAGAGCAGCTCTCAAGGTTTCTTTCTAACCTAAAATTTTGGTGGGAGTAGTCCTTGTGGTTTAAACCCAACTCTTATCAATTACTAAAAATAATATGGTTGTGACCAACTCTCCTATGTAACAAAAAAAAACTCCTAAAGCCAACAATAGCTTGTAAATAGATGTGCTTGGTGGAGGAAATAAGTTTATTTGTGACCTTATTTTTAAGGTTTTTGGAGTTTTTTTTTTAAACTTGATTTTGTTTTAAAAATAAAATTGTTCGTACTAATATATTCTTGTAATAAAATTTTGATTCTACTTTAGTGTCCTATGTTCCATTTTATTAAAATTTAACTCATACTTTTGAATTATATACACTTATCCTTCCATGACATTGCCTTTCTTTTATTGGGTTTAATTTGTTGCTCATAATTTCTCATGTATGCTTTCCATCCCATTTTTTCTACCATTTGAAAATATTTGCTCTTTGTCCTAATATTTTTTAAGCGTGATTACTATTTTTTAAGCATGAGGAAAACTATTATTTTCAATCATGAGGATAAATTGGTTCTAAAATTTTATACTTGAATATCCTTATATTTACATATCATTAAATCAAGCCCATAAGAAAAAAAGAGGAGAGTTGAAATAATATCAATCAAATATTAGTACCTAAAGGTGGGAAAAATACTAATATAAAAAATGGCTGCTATAAGAGACTAAAAAACTAAATTCACACAATTGGAGGAAGATGTAGCGAAGCTGGTTGAAGACATTAGGGTTATGCATAACACCATGAACCAATTAATGGACATAATGGTTGAAAATTTTTATAGGAAACAAATGCTAAAAACACCCCAAAGTAAGGAAAAGCAAAACCAAGAGGAAAGTTCAAGTTCCAAGGGCTTTTTGAGAGAGTATAACTATAGTCCTAGCACTAGTCAAGGTGGAGGTAAAGATCAATATCCCTTCTTTAGAAGGATATAAATACCACAAATTTTAACCACTGACTATGGTAACTTGAAGTCTACTTCAATGTGTAAGGAGTAACTTTTGATAAACAAAATACCTCATTTTCGAGATTGAATATAGGTGACCATGCACTACTTTTGTGGGAAGCCCACATTGAATCCTTGAGACTAGGAAATGAAACCCCAATCCAAAGATGTTAACATTTTAATAATCTACTTTGGGAATAGTTCTATCCTCTTTGGCATGAAGAAAAATTACTCATGAGATGTAAATTTATCAGTAAAGAAAATGCCAAAGTGTCTAATAATATAACATAGAGTTTCAAAACTAGGTTATTATTTTGGAAATTGCATTGAAAGATCCATAAATTTTGATGAAATATATTAGAGGATTACATAGTCATATAAAAATACAATTTTTTTCTTTTTACTCCAACCAACATTAACCAAGTTAGTGTACAATCTCAATACATAGAGAAATATGGGAGAAAAAGGAAATAAGGAGATTCCTCTAAGCAAAAACAACATGATATTTCATAGGGACAAGAAAAAGTTAAAGACAAGAAGACTACTACATTAATGTAGAAAGACTCCAATAACCATTGTGATCACTATGAGTTATTTGGGCATATGAAATAGAAATGCTATAAACTTCATCCAAAATTACACCCCATGAATAGGAAGAAGGGGAAACAAAAAAAGAATACACTGACTTCTATTAAGGGCAAAAAAGTTGAAGATATATTGAATGTTGATGAGAAACTCACATGTTCTAGCATACAAAATATAATGTGTAGAAATGTCAAGTAAAACACTTGAAAAAGAAATAACAAATTTTTTGACTGAAAATTTAGAGTAAGAAGACCAAGATCGATTCCTAGTTCAATTTAGGATCTCAAGAAAACTTGATTGTAGAAATCTTATTGAAGGAACTTGCACTAGAAAAATACAAACATCCTCATCCATATCTACTTGGTTGGGTACAAAAAGATGAACAATTAAAATTTACTAAACAATGTAAAGTCGAGTTTACTCTCCTTTGGATATTTGTTGTATTGTGTTGGGCAGTCCATATATGTACAATATAAATGCCATTTTTTATAGAGGAGAGTACAAGTATAGACTGATCAAAGGAGAAGAATACTACATCATCCATGCTCATAAGGAGAAAAATCCAATATTTGTAGTAATCACCAACCAAGCAAAGAGGTTGATAAATAACGGTAAGAAGTTTATGTTGCTAGTTTTAAAACTAGAAAATGATGAACCAATAGAAGTTGAATCTATATTTGAAGGAAGTATAGGGAAGAAAAAGGAAGATTTGAGAAAACGCATCGAATATTTTAAAGAATTCTTATAAGCAACCAAAGGGATTCTCGCCAAAGAGAGGAGTTAAGCACAAAATCCAACTATGACCTAATATACCAATGTCAATTGTTGGGCTATATAGATAGTCCATCAAGTAAAGAAATGAAGTAAAGAAGAAAATTCAAACATTGTTAGAAAAATGAGTCATTAGGCCAAGTACTTCTCCATGTGCATCACTAATTGTTATGGTTACAAAAAAAAATGAGATATAGAAGATGTGTATTGACTATCGAGCACTCAATAAAGTCATTATCAAGAATATGTAGCCATTGCCCAAGATCGATGATCTAATGGATCAACTTCAAAGCACCAAGTATTTTATAAAGTTAGATTTGAGGAGTGGATATCACCAAGAATAAATAAGACATATGGAAGAAAGCATTCAAAATGAAGCAAGGATTTTATGAGTGGCTAGTACTTCCATTTGGCTTGTGTAATACACTAGCCACATTCATGAGATTAATGAATGATGTACTTCACCCCTATCTAGATATTTTTTCATTGTCTACTTGGATGACATACTCATATTCAACCAAACATGGGAGGAGCATATGAGGCATCTACAACAAATACTACAAACTCTAAAGGAGAACAACTTTTGAAAATTCAAAAGTGTGAATTTTCTATAACCTCTCTAACCTATTTGGGGCATGTGGTTGGAGGAGGAGAGTTAAAAATTGATCTGGCTTTGAGGTAATTTGCAAGTGGTTGAGTCCATCCATAGTAACTGAAACTAGGAGTTTCATAGGTACTATCCAATATCTAAGGAATTTTATTATAGGATTATCATCAATAACAACTCCATTGCATTCTATCACTACTAAAAGAAAACATTTTTATTGGTAAAAAGCATAACAAAGGGCATTTAACACTCTAAAGGAGAATATCGAAAATGCACTAGTGTTGGATTTATCAAACTTGCAACAACCATTTAAAATTAAAACAATTACAAGGTAGTACCAGAACGCTAAAACTACTTAGGTATGGACCATTTAAGATCATAGAGTTATTCAATGAGAATGCTTTTCGTTTGAGGTTACCTTCTTACATGTAAATGTATTTAGCAATTTTAGTTGATATATTTGACAACTGTGACCCTAAATTTTTATCTTGATTGAGGTTACTTTCTTACATGTAAATAATATCAATGTTTGACAAGGATAAAAATGAGATTGTCCTACCATTAGTTGAGGATTTTGCAGCTATTTCACTAAAGGATATGGAAAAAAACTCAATACTCCAGAGATAGGTTTACACCACTTGTAGTAAATAACAAGAATACTAGAAAGTTGCTCAAAAAATATAGCTATCTTCCAAAGAAAAATGGTATGATTAGAGAAGAATTGAGGAGTTGTTCCCTCATCTTCTACTTAATATATAGTTTTTTGGCACCAAAAGCCTTTAAACATGGGAGGTGTGATTAGAAATAATTCTTAAAAATTGTAAAATGTTGTAAATATTCACATGCCACACATAAAATAATTAGGTCATGGTTTTAGACCACCTATTTAGCACATATGACATCCAATATTAAATACCACCTTATCCTCTATAGACATGCAACTGTACAATATTAAATATCACTTTATCATTTAAAGGCACGGGGGATGCCTATAAAAAACTTGTAGTTGGAATAATAAAAAAAGCTTTTTGGGAGTCCACATTAGTATAGTATCCAAAAAGGATGAATATTAGAGTTTATAAGATATTTTGGCAAATAGATCTAGCAACCAAAGAGGATGAAAAGACCCAAAGAGTTAGATTTGGAAGTCAGAAGAGCAAAAACATAATTGGATTAAACCTTGTAACAATAGAAGTGAATCTCTTGGCATAGATCTAAGAAGCATCTTGTTTCTAGATTGTTGTAAAATCCTTCCATTATAAAATTAAATGAATGAAGCAACACACTATTTTCCATATTGAAGTTTTACCTCACTAAAAAATTATCCAAGAGAAAACTTGTGTATGTATATTCCTATTTGTTTTAATATTTATAATTTTCTTCTAGAATAATTATTTTTTTTTGTTAAAAAAATCAATAATATGAAAATCTGTATTTGAAGATCCCAAACAACATAGTTTATAGGAAATTATGGATAAAAAACCATAGCATGATTGAGTCTCTTGAAAATCCTATTAGCTCCCTATTGTTGATTGGACCAAGTAAACTAAATTTGATTAGAAAAATAACGCACAAAGGGATAGGCATGAGGGTCTAACAACCCCAACCTGTTGTTCATAAAGAACAAACCTCATGCGCTCTCATACAACACCATTAGAAGGGTACTCTATCATTGTTCATAAAGAACAAACCTCATGCGCTCTCATACAACACCATTAGAAGGGTACTCTATCATGTTAAAATATCTATTGAACATCGAAGTAGTTACTATAACTAAAGTGGTCAACCACCTCCATAAAGTGCATCTTTTAGAGCCAAATTCATAGCATAAACATTAACTATAACCAAAGGACATCAATCTATATAAAAAATAAGCCAAAGTCCATGATTAAATGAGTTTACATCCAAAAACACAAGTTAGGTATATAGCTAGTGTAAGTGAGGCGACAAACCACCTTTATAAAGTGCATCTCGTAAGAATCAAATTCATAGCATAAACGTTAACTATGACCCAAAAAAAAAATGTCAAATACATATAAAAAAATAAGCCACAGTGCATGATTAGATGAGTTCATACCCAAAGACACAAGTTGGGTATATTAGTGTAAAGCTAAAAGCACTATGAAACCACCATGTCCATGCTCATGATTAGAAAGATACAACTTGCTATGAGGTCAAATAAGCTAGCAAGTACTCTATAGAAGAGCATAGAGCCATGAACACAAAATATTAATGACACCATATTGCGTAACGGCTGTAAATTTTAACAGATTAGATATTTTTGGACTAAATTTATTTCGTCTGGCTGATTGAGATACATGCCAACCTCAACGTTGTCCTCCTCGTAATCTACAAAATCCTTGTAAACATTATGTATGAAACATTACTGGTTATTGTGTATGAAGCCCAATTGCACTTTGTTCTTTTTATCATGTCCAAACTCCACTTGTGTAACTTTAACCCTACAAAGACTATGTGAACGACGAATTACATCGGAGAGCTAGTCAATGTCTCTTGATTGCTTAAGAAAACATTAGTAACAATGGGTGTGGAGGGAAATCACCGTTATCTTTCTTAAGAAGTTGGAGCTTGTGGATGGGACGGTAGCCAGCTTTAACCTTAGCGACGAGGTCCTTCAAGGAGAGAGGAACCATTTGTCGCTTAACCGTCTTTCCGACAACTGTGACCCCGAATTAATTCGTTAAATGTCCAAAATTCCAGTTGATATATTGATATATTAATTTTCCTGACAAGATAGACATGAAAACCTTAAGACGCGTTGAAAAGATAGTCGTGGTACTTTCTGGTTTGCTTAGCAACATACAGAAGGCAACATGCGTGTCCCCATCGTGCCTACAAGTCTTAAAAAGGAAATATTATAAAAAACAAGAGTTTTCTCCTCAAGATTTATACTCGTCCCCCGATCAGAAAGATTTATATAGTTCGAAAAATTGGTTTTCACCATGAGTGAATTGGTAGTTGTTTGTTTCGTTAGGTAGTTATCAAGAAGATATTCAGATTTAAATTTTAGGAGCAATTTATTTGTTAAAGTAGTAGTTTGATCTGAATTTTTTAAGTGCAAGCTACCTATGGCAAGTACAAATCCCAAAATGGTTCTTCTGGTTAACAACAAAGTGAAATAAATTTGGTGGGAACAGAAGTATGACTTAAACCTTACCCTTAACAGTTAATAAAAATAGTATAATTATATAAAAATAATTTGAAATAGGAAGGACAATCAATTTTTTTTAATAGGTTGACAATCAACAATCTTGCATAGGGGTGGAGGTCCAAGGTTCAAATCTCGGGCCTCCTCGCACTGAATGCTTGTCCCTTTCCTGGTGATTTCAGCGGCGTAAAAGGTTTAAAATGATTGTGGCATGGTGGTTATAGGGGCGGATTGCGCCAAGATCTATGTGGCGGCCATAAAAGCTGGACAACCTATCCGAATTCGTAGCGGAAAAAATATAACCAAAATATTTGACCTAATTTATTAAGCTAACATGCCGAGAATATTTCTCTTGGGAATGGAGAACTGCCAACTGTCGCCTTTCAGCCACTTCTATTCTTCTATCTCTGACTCTGAGTACTTCGTTGTTAGCGTGATGCGATGGTCACGGCTCATGGGACGCCCTATAATACAAATTTATCTATAGCCGTCTTTAACTTCTTGCTTAAAAATATGAAGAGAAGGGCCTTGAGAAACAACCTTCAAGTAAGACTCCAAAGGTAAACAAGCCAAACAGTAAGGTTATATTAGTAAGACAAAACTTGAAAAAGGAAGTGAAGTAGTTTATAATATTTAGAGGTTATAATTTATACGCCACGAATTCTAAAATCAAAGACATTTGTATTTAGTATATGTTTTATTTGATTAGACTATAATTTTCTTTTTAATAAAACCACATTTTAGTTAGATTTTAACCTTGAACCTATGTAAAAGATAAAATTCAATTAAAAAATCAACAAGCTGCAGCAATGCGCAAGTCAATCGCCATAGAAAAAGCACAAATTGAATGCGGAATCCCCTATAAGTTTCATGGATCCTATCGTTCTCCATCAAAGCCATATCAGTTGATCGTTAGCATTTGTAGTTGCTTGCTTTCTACTAATGGCGAAGTTTAGTTCGCTGGCATCGTTATTGATAATGAATTTATGGCTATCGATCATGTCTTCTGTAACGACCAAAAGAGCAGAGGACTTGGGATTCAAGTCAATAGTTTCCAAAACGCAGTTCGATAAGATATTTCTGCACCGCAACGACGCTGCCTGTCCTGCTCACGGCTTCTACACTTATAAATCCCTCGTGAAAGCAGCGAGATCTTTCCCTACCTTCGCCAACACGGGAGATCTTACCACTCGCAAGAAGGAGGTTGCAGCCTTTCTGGCTCAGATCTCGCACGAAACCACAGGTAGTTTTAACCTTTGACCTCTTTATTTTTTCTGAATTTAGCGAAAAACTTTTGCGGACCATTTTGGTCTACATCATCAAAATCATCCGGGTGCCCGATATTGATCATACTAGCATAATCAACTAGATTTTGGGTACCCAATATCAGTTTAGTAAGGTTGAGATTTGAACCAGGGGAGGAGATTGCCCTACCCTTTCCAACTCACCTACAACACGTGGGTAACCCTTGACCTCTTTATAGAGTGCTGAAGTGTTTTAGTTTTTTATTTTTAAATTTATATGGTGGGACACCACAAACCACTGATCGCAGCAGCATAATCAACTGGATTGTGGGTACCCAATGAGTGTTTAGTAGGTTGAGATTCGAACCAGGGGAGGATTGCCCTACCCTCTCCCAGGATTGCTCTACCCTTTCCAACTCACCTACAGCATGTGGGTAACTCTTGTCCTCTTTAGAGTGCTGAAGTGTTTTAGTTTTTTTTTTTTTTAATTTACATGGTGGGACGCCGGCCAAGCCACCTACGCTGTCCTCCGAAACCGTCACACAGTTCTTGGCAGAGTCTACCCTATAACCATCCTACCACAACCATCTGGGGTTGAATTTATAAAAATGACGATATTATATTACGTTACAGGTGGGTGGGCGACTGCACCAGACGGCCCATATTCATGGGGGTTGTGCTTCAAGGAAGAAATGAGCCCTCCAAGCAATTACTGCGACACAACTAACAAGCAATGGCCCTGCGTGCCGGGTAAAACTTACCATGGCCGCGGCCCTATTCAGCTATCCTGGTAAAGATTTAGACAACACCTTTTATTCAAGGAAAATATTTCCTTAAACAAGATCCACATTTTAGTAGTAAGGATAATCCCTCTTCATCTAATGGAAGATTTGCATTTCAGGAACTTTAATTACGGGCCGGCGGGAAAGGCGATCGGGTTCAACGGACTGGAACGTCCGGAGATGGTAACGAAGAAACCTGTGATTGCCTTCAAGACCGCTCTCTGGTTTTGGACGACTCCCCACCCGCCAAAGCCCACCTGCCATGACGTCATGGTGGGCAAGTACGATCCAAGTCCAGATGATCTCAAGGCAAACAGATTGCCCGGATTTGGGCTTGTGACGAACATCGTCAATGGCGGTCTGGAATGTGGGAAGGGCAACGATAGCCGAGTGGCGGATCGCATTGGCTTTTACAAGACATATTGTCAGCTTTTGAATGTGGATCCGGGGCTCAATATCGACTGCGGGGATCAGCATTCTTTTACTTGATTCTTTCCCTTGATGGATAAGGGACGTCACAATAATAGAACTAGAATTCGTCAACTCATACTCATGAGAGGAGTAAATGCTGTAAACAAACGAATCTAGCTATGTGCAAATAATTATTTATTTGTCAAATATTTGTTTTGATATAAACATGGTTATATTTATTTTGATCTTGATTAATCAACGGAAAGCATTATGTTTTAATCAATCAAGATCTAACTAAATCTAATGAATCAATTCTAAATAAATCAATATATCACCAATAGTCACGTCTTTAGAAAATTATAAAATCATTCCCTAAATGCATTAATACATGGTCAATAAATATATTGAATTATTGCCAAAATCCATATAGAGAGATAAGCTTCAATCTATTGGAGTTGCAACCAATAACACCCTATACAGTGAGCAAACATTAATGCCTCTTATAATTTAGATAGAGAGATAAACATCTATTCTTTAGAAAGATAAGAATCTATTTTTCATATAGAGATAAGCATCTATGTTGAATATTTTTGAAGTAAATCATTACTGCGTTGTAATGGTTATGGATAAAATTTGTGTTAAGTTATTTTTCAATTATAAAATTTGACATAAAAAATAAAACAAGAGTATAAAGTTATAATTAGTATAAAAAATATCATTACTATAGTAATAATGATGAATCTTTGAGTTGCAAGTAAAAGGTTTATTTTATTGTTCGTTACAAATTGAGTAATGGAAAAATGCAAATACATTACAAAATAATAGAAGTGGAAAGACTAAATAAAGAAAATTACAATTGTATAATAATAAAAATCTATACTATCAAGTGGCATTAGCTCAACTTTAAGGAAAAGACCAAAGTTCGAATCTTGTGACAAATGATGGAAAAAAAGATAAAAATATAATGCATACCTAAGGAGAAGTCTACACTACACATAAGTAAAATAATAGTCAATTCTAATTCTTCTAGTCATTTCATAACAATTTAAATCAACCCTAACTAAGTATCATGCATAACTCATGTCATTCATCATCTAACCCTACTTTAATAAAGTTATGATTTGGGATGTAGTAATTCTCTCCACTTCAAAAAATGATTAACCTTAAATCATCATTGTATATCTATAGAAAAACTCATCCAATTGATACAAGTAATCCTTAGCTAAATAGTTTTCTTAATAGTTAGTACATTTTTTTGTATTTTAAGAAAATACATAAGGAAAGTCTAAAGAGTAAAGAAAAATAGGTATTGTAGCACCAATCAGTCCAAAATACCTATATATCAAAACTTAAACAAAACTAAGGCTTATACAACAATTGAAATTCTAAGAGTTTATAAAAAATAATAGTATTTTATTTTAAGACTTGCATTGAATCTTAGCTTTTAATTTTTGCATGATCTCTAGGAATTGAAATTTAATTAGTGTAAGTTGTTGGAGGAATTTATTATCAAACATTTTAGTTATTTTCTAGTTACATTCTATCACTAGTTGCTTGTAATCCTCTAATTGTTCATTATTACACATCATTTGGGTATTAAAACATACAAGAAATGCATTAGATTTGGTTCTTGATTTTTCATTCTTCTTGACATCCTCTTGAAATCCTATAACCAAAGAGTCAACCTATTGTATGTAATTAGAGTAAAGTTGATGAAATTAAACTACTAAAGAAAGTATGTCATAAAGAAAATATTACGTCTAACAAGTTGGATATGATCAAGATTAATTATCTATAATTTTTAAATTTTTTGTTAAATTTAGCACAAAATTGACAAGGTTTCCTTCCATTTCAAATATCTACTAAACAAAGCAAGTCAACTAATAATGATATCATACCAAATATTTTTAGACTAGAGCAAGTTATTAATAGTCTCAAGTGTCACACACACATAATATTTTGTAAAACAATTATAAGCTTAACTACCTAGAACTTAAAGAGAATATTAAGATGAATGATATTCTAAGGAAGTAGTTTTTGAGGAATCAATGACCCAATTTTATAGACATAAGAGATAAGGGATATCCTAGAATATTCAAGAAACCTATTTTTCCACTTGTCATTAAGTCTAAATATCACCAGTATAGGGGAACGAGAGATTTATAAAGAGTTTTAAAAAAATATCACCATTATTCCTACTATCACTTCTAGTCCTTAAATTCATTACAAGCCAAGGTGGTAGAAATATTGACTTGTAGTTCCTATCTTACCAATCCTTGAATGTGAAGGATGATATCCTTGAAATGATAAGGTGATAAAAATTACTCCTCAAAGAGGTCCAACAATTCCATTTATACTATAGATATTCTAAATATCTAAAAGCCTTATGATCCACAATATAAGAAGTAACTTGACCTTTAGAGAAGGTTCCAAAGATAGACAATTCTCATTGACTACAACCAACTTGCTCCACCAAATGGAAGAATATGAAAATATCAAACCTTGTTTAAGGAAAAGATCATCCCTAGATAAATTTTTTGAAGCAATTTGCCAAGATTTTCAAATACATTGAATAGACATATAACCTTGAATATAAAAAATATGAGTGTTTAATATTTTATCAAAATAGTCCACATCCCAAGTAAAATTAGAACATGCAAATTGCAACCCAAGCCTGATGAGCTATTTTGATGGATCATTTCTAGAAAGAAGCTTTGAACCCCATTTGCTCAAATTCCAATACCTTAAATCTATGAATGAATCATCCCAAATCTACCCTAGCTTTATTTTGAGTACATTAGACACATGAAATAGTACCCTTCATACACAATTACTTTTCATCTCAAATATGTATTTTTAATAATCAATCTTTGGTAATTGTGTTTAAAGTGGTATATCTTGACCTACTTCTTTCATAACCCAAAACACGTGGATATATCTATTGATTTATTCCTTAAACAAGTGAAAAGTTCTAACTTTTAGACAAGGATTCCAATACTAAATTACACCTTATAAAAGCTATAGAATATTCAAATGGACAAGTTATCACCATTATATTACTAGAAGAATGTTTATTCTTATGGTTGGATACAAATAAATACCCAAAAACCTACATTAAACTATATTTTGTTAGGATGCTTATCCTAACATAAAATTGTTTTATTTTGAAATATTGACAATTGTATTGAAGAGAATGTAAAATTGTGTATTAGTTTAATTACCTATATTTTGATAGACATTTCTTAAAAATACAACCATTTATAGAGCAATTGATTGTAATATCATGATAATGAGTGTACAAAGGTGTGTCCCACTTTTGGGCCTTGTATTTCCATAAAAATATATTTTTTGTCACATCGACTATTTTTTAAGGATACCTCCATCTGGACTTTGGTAAAGACATTAACTAAAAAATTGAAACATTTTGAATGTAAATTATGACTATAATTTTTATTTTCATAGAAAATATTATTTCACTATAAATACATTATTTTGTAAGGTAGCACAATTTTTTTTTTTTTTAAATAAAGGGATAAAAATTTATTGATAAAAAGTCTGGATTACAAAGTATAGCTGAGCCCTCACCCAAGACTCAAATAAGCAACAAGACAGGCTAAATCACTAGACAAGGTCAACTCCCAAAGAAAACCAAAAAAAACAAACCACATTAAGTCTGAACATCCTTATGGATCAACTCCCATAGGTGTTGAGAATCCCTAGACGGGAGACTCTCCCAGTTATCAATACTTTGAGTATCCAATAGCTCAGAAGCCCTTTTGACCAGGTAATCAGCAACCAAATTCCATTCCCTTGGAATGTGCAAAAAGGGTATAAATTTGAACTCTTCACTCATTCTGAGAATTTGAATGGTCACAGAGGCCAACTACCAATTAACATCCTCCACTCTTTTGCTGTTTAAAATATTAACCAAAATAAGAGTCAGAATCGCAAATAATCCTATGCCAGCCAAGAGAAAACCCCCTTCGCAAGGCCTCAAGTATCGCCAAAGCTTCCATAAGATTGTTGGAGTGAACACCTTTATAAATGGAAAAGAAAAAACTGACCACGCCAGCAGAATCTCTCCCAACACCACCAATTCCAGCATGTCTAGCATTGCCCCTGGACGACCCATAAGTATTAATTTTTAAAACTCCTCTAGGGGGCAGTCTCCATCTACCCTCTCTCCTAACTTTTTTGCTAAGTTGAGGAATCCTACTAGGGCTAGAAGAATTCACACCAACCCCAAACAAACCAAGGGCCTGTCGTACCTTCTCCTCCCTAGAGTCCAAATGAGGGTCCACATCACATTTACTATGGATAGTTTCTTGAACCATACACATGATCCTTTACCAGATCTGTTGAACAACCAAATGACTTCCCTCAAAAATGTGCCAGTTTTGTTCTAGCCAAATTTTCCAGATGATGCAAGAAGGGCCCAAATTCCAATCCACTTGGAGGAAGGGGGCCTTGGCTAGAGGTCTTCCCAAACTACTCCAAAACTCCACCAAGGAGAGCACATGAAAACAAGGATGGTTCCAGGCACTCCACCAACGATGCCAAATGTCTCTGGCAAGGGAGCATTGGAAAAATAAATGAGAAGAGTCATCCTCATTCTTACCACAAAGGACACATAAAGAAGGACCCTGAAATCCCCTCTTTCTCAAGTTATCCCAAGTGAGGCATTTATTACGAGCTACTAGCCAGAGAAAAAAGTTACATTTCGGCCAAGCAAATCTATTCCACACCTTTTTCCACCATGTGATAGGGAGACTTCCGAACTTTTGCTTATCAAGAACTTGATAACCATAGGCTATAGAGTAGGTTACCTTGGGATTAGGGTTCCAAGCCAGAATGTCTTTATCCCTCAATGAAGAACAGTACCTCCCTACAATAATAAGAGCAAGCACCTCTATCATTGGCCAATCCCCCTTGGGGTCATTCCTGCGGATCTTTCCATCTGTACATCTCCATATTTCCAAAATACTATATTTTTTTAAAGTCCTCCACATGAGACCAGCCCGCTTCCAAGAAAAAAATGCTTAGAAAATGTAACCTAGGATATTGAGTCAAGATAGGAGGGTGGCCATCCCAAGAATCCTCCCAAAAAAGAACATCTGATCCTCGATTGCAAATCCAGAACAAACCCTGCTTAATTAAATTAGCTCCTCTTTTCGAGTGTCCCAGGATAACGTAACCTTTCCCAACCAAAGTGGCTCTAGGGATATCTACCTCAGAAATACCTCTCAAGTATTTATAAGATAATATTTTAGCCCAAATATGATCTTGAGAGGTACACCATCTCCAATAAAGTTTCACAGCCAAAGCCTTCCCAGAAAGAGTTGCCTATCGCAACCCAAGGCCTCCCTCTTGAACTGGCCTACAAATGGAATCCCATATAGCCAAACTCCATTTAGATTGATCAAGTTTACCAGACCACAAAAACTGTCTTGACAGAGCATCCATGTCCTTGATGAAACGAGAAGGAGCTGTTTGCACAAAACATCTGTAAATGGGTAAAGCTTGAATAAAAGATTTTAAAAGCAATACTCTACCTGCAGAGGATAGCCATCTGATAGTCCAGTGATTTACCTTCCTTCTAGACTTATCAAGTATAGACTGCCAAGAATATCTAGGCATAAGATGAGATGAAATTGGGATCCCAAGATAAATGAAGGGGGGAGTCCCGACCTGGAATCTTAGAATGCGAGCAATCCTGGCTTGATAAGAGGGGGGGTATTGAACAATAAAATAAGGGACTCATCCTCATTAATCACCTGTCTAGAAGCACCAAGATATATGTCAAGAGACTGTCTAATGTTTCCAGCTTTTGTGATAGTGGCAACTCCCACCAAAGCAGTATCATCAACAAATTGAAGGTGGGAAAGAGGTGGCAAACTATTATCCCACTTCCACCCCTGAATGAGACCATGCTTGACCTGAGACTTGAGTAATCTGCCCAACCCTTCTGCCATAATGATAAACAAATAAGGAGATAGATGATATCCTTGCCTCAATCCCCTTGAGGCCTCAAACAGCTCCGTTGTCTCGTTATTAACAAGAACAAAGAATGAGGAAGAAGAAATACAACTCATCACCCATCTAATCCATTCCTCCTCAAAGCCAAAAGCAGTAAGAAATTTTTGAAGAAATGACCATCTAACTTTGTCATAGGCTTTTGCCATGTCCAACTTAATGAACATAGTTTTCTCCTTAGAAGTTTCCATTGAGTGAATAGCTTCTGTAGCAATAACAACCCCATCCATGATTTGTCGGCCAGCAACAAATCCACCTTTCTCCTCAGAGATGATTTTGCTCAACCATATCTTCAACCTCTCAGTAATAATTTTTGTGATGATCTTATATACAACATTACAGAGAGCAATAGGCCTGAACATATCCAGGGAATTCGCTCCCTCTTTCTTGGGAATAAGCACCACAAAGGTAGCATTTAGGGCCCTTAGCATTTGTTTGTTCTTTTGGGACTCACGGACCACTTCCAAAAGGTCAAATTTTATTAACTCCCAAAACTCTTGATAAAACTCAATCGAGAATCCATCTGGACCCAGGGCTTTCCCCTTTTTCATCTTGAATACAAAACTTTTCAGCTCCTCAAGGGAAATTGTATCCATCAAGTGCTCATTCATCTCTCTAGAAATAATCGAGGGAATACAGTTTAGAATAAGTTTTTCTTCCTCATCATCTGAGAGGGCATCCTCCTTGAAGAGAGAGGAAAAATACCTCTTAGTCTCTTCTGAAATATCCCTGAAAGAAGAAAGCGAGGCACCCTGAGAATTAACAAGAGAGGTAATCAGGTTACCATTACGACGAGCCTTAACAGAGTTATAAAAGAAGGTTGTGTTCCTATCCCCTTCTTGAAGCCAATCTACTCGAGCTTTTTGTTTCCAAAAAATTTCTTCCCTTAGTTCCCATTCAGCAAGGTCTTTTACAGCCTCAGATTCCTCAATAAGAAGCTCCTCCGTGAGTCCCCCGATCTCTAATCTTCCTTGAGGCTTCTTCCACCCTCCTAAGAGCTGCCATCTTAGCCAAGGAAAGGTTCCCAAAATTTAGTCTATTCCATCTCTTCAATTTATGCTTAACAAATTGAAGCCACTTCATAAAGGAGTACATAGCGGTGCCATGAGGAGGTTTGCCATTAGTCCACCAGCCTCGCATGAAATCATGAAGCTTAGGATCTCGTAGCCACATAAGTTGAAACATAAATGAGGGATTCTTTTTTAGCCCTAACTCCAGAGCAGAGAGTTTGATAGGCCAATGATCAGATCCTCTACCCTCCGGAATCACGTAACTAGCGCTTCTATTATTGCCAATCCAAAAACTAGAGATCAGAAACCTATCCAGTCTCTCTAAAATGGAATATTCCCCACATCTTCTATTATGCCAGGTAAATATCCCATTATCCAGCTTGATGTCAACCAAGTTCAAGGCCCGTATATGAGCATTGAATATAGAAGAAAAAGGCTCAAGACGATCAATCCCACCACGTTTTTCCTCCAGAAAAGTGATAGAATTGAAGTCTCCAGCAAAAATCCATGGGTACAGGGGAGCTAGACTTCTCACAAATCCAATGTGCTCCCATAAATTCACTTTACCATTGTAATCAATAGGAGCATACACGTTTTTAAGTAGGATGGTCTCACTAGATTCATTATCATGCCCGATCATCGAAATAGACCACCTGCTGGAAATCCAGGTAAGAGGAGAGATCTTAACTGGATCCCATAAACAAGCAAGGCCACCAGCATATCCACATGCACCAATACATTGACATTGCCCATTTCTCCACAACTTGGGAGCAATATTGAACAAACTATCAATAGCTAATTTAGTCTCCTGAATAAAAACCACATCCAGAGAATGAACACGAATCAAATCATGAATAGCTTTTTGTATGGGGATGCTGTTCAACCCCCTTACATTCCATGAAAGAATAATCATTTTTGGGGGTTATAAAAATGGGAGTCCAATGTTCTCACCAAACCCGACTCTACCAAAGTCTCCCCCATTAACTTAATTTTATCCTGGTCTTTCTTTCGACCCACCTTCATATTCTTATCTCGAAGCATTTTTTTTAATTATTTTATGCTCGCAATCCCAAAGACCATAGGAGTTTTACAGTCCATGGATGACTGCATCAGTGCCTAGGTAGGAGAGGGCATATCTAAATCTGTGCCATTTTCTAAGATAACTTCACTTCCAGGGATAGGGCCAACCATATCACCTATACTCGGAACCAAAGCCCTTTGTTCTTCATTTAAACCCCCTATATCTGGTTCCCTTGGTTCCACCTCATGAAGAGACAACTGATTTGGTCCTATTATATCTATAACAGGTAGCGATGTTTTAGGTATCTCCATGCACTGATTAAGATTCTCTAGAATTTCAAAACGGTTGAGCTGAGCATCTGGCTGGTTATCCTTAATGTCTCTTTTTGCCTTGCTTCTTTTGTTTCGAGGTTTTACTGTAACAAAGCCTTCCTTATCTTGATCCCCCTCCTTTATCGAGGCTTTTCCTTTATCCATATTTTGTACAGCTCGAGAGGGCCCAGGATTTGAAGCCATAGGTAGGACAAACTTAGGGCATTTTCTTTGTAAGTGGCCATATTCATGGCAAATCCGATAATGAAATGGAAGAGCTTCATAGTCAAGTTTTTGAACCCATTTGGTTGATCTGAACTGTATTTCAATAGAATCTTGAATAGGATTGTTTAAATCAATTTCAACACAGATACAGGCAATAGAGATTACCTTTTTATCTAGCGTCTGTCATGACGGCCCAACCGGCTTCCCAAGTAGAAAGGCAATCATATGCAAGATGTCATTTCTCCAAAATTCCAATGGGAGCCATGGAAGCCGAACCCACATCGAAACCCGTGATGGCCGCTCCTCTGATGGGTTGAAACCCACATGCCAAGGTTTAAGAAAGAGTCCCGCTTGGTTACAGAAATAGGGACCTCCTTCAAATGCTTTGTTACGATCTACAAGATAAGAAAAAACCACCATAAAATAGTTGTTTGCACTCAGCATCACCTCCACATCACCTTCAGGGTTCCAAGTCTTCCTAACCCAAGCCTCCACAAAGGGAAGAGAAATTTGGATGCCCATAAATTTACCAATAAGCGCATGTTTGGTTAAATACTCCACATCTTCCGCCATCGAGTCTGGTTGAACCACTAGAACCGGCCTGGCTTCACATCGTTCCAAACATCCATTGTTCTTTAACAAGTGATTCCTGTCATGCAATGGGAAATCCTGTTCCTTCCAATCATTTTTAAAAGAAATACTAGCCCTAGCATGCACGCTCTGTGATGGACCTGATGCCATCACTACATTCCTCCAGTTGTTCATACCTCCTCCAAAAACTGCTGCCATCCCCGCAGAGCCCACCAGATAGGTCTCAAAAAAATTCCAGCAAAGCAGCTTTCCTCATCAAACCCTAGCAGAGCTCAAAAAATATGATGTTGGATAGCTTTGTAAGGTAGTACAATTACTTAAATGCCAATATAATAATTTTTATTGATGTTATAAACCTTTCATATAGCTAGCCATGTTTTATAATACTATTTTTCCTTTTAACTACACAAATAAAGGAAGGATTGTTATTTTTTATATTAATTTGATAAATAGTTTTTTAATAAATATTTTAATTATTTTTCATTTAAAAAAGAGTTTTTCATATCATGTCCACAACTTTGAAAATCAAATTTATTTATTTAGAGTTGTTCATATTAATTTTTTTCTTAATTTTTTAATATTTTCTACTTTTAAAATAAAATTTCCATTGAAGGGGTTTTGTTGGTTCAAAATACATAGTTAAGATAAAAATAATAAGATCAACAATATATTATAAAATCTAGACATAGAGCTCCATATTCTAAAAAATATTCATATAGATGTTTTCACTTGAAATCCATGTTCTTGGTTTCTAAGGTTATATAAAGGTGGATTTGTAGGCCTAAAAGGGTATTTTCTAATTTTGGGTAGGGTGTACACTTGTATATTTGTATGGTCATACAAATCACGTATGACCATAGATATTTGATGTAAATCTATGTACACCTTCTTCCCCTACATGATCATCTTTTCAACATCTTTCGCAAAATGCATTGGGCATTACTGATTAAAATACCCTCAATAAACTATACCTACCTATACATAAATTGGTAAATAGGCCCTATGCACACTTAGATTACTAAATAAAACCTCCCCTAAATGTTAACTAGTTAATTTAATTTATAACCAATTGTAAAACAACTAAACGTTATTAGTATATTTTTCACCAATGTAGATTGTAATTAATGTTTGTAAACAAAGGTCCACCTTAGATTTTTATAAACTATCTAGGTTATTTGACACTATTGATTATATTTGGATGTTTTTTATGGAGAGGCATTACCATTTCTAAGTTAAAGTGTTTTGCATTTAAGCAAGAGGATTTACTTATGCATCAAGCTACATTTTGTATTACAATGAACTAGAGCAATATATAATTTTATAAAATAATAGTGCACATTGAGTTTTGGGTTGAATTCATACATGAATACAAAATTATCTCTATAAAGAATAATATTATAAATTTCAAGAGTGTATTTTTTCATGATATTTATAGGAATAAAACTATAAGCATCACACACTAGGCTTTGTTCATGATAGGTGACCACAATTATTTTGCAAACACAAAATGCTCTTACATGGCCATAAATAATATTATTAGGCATATTTTTAGAATGGATTATTTGGGATTGAAATAGGCCCCACTCATAAGACATCATGACTACATAGTGATATTACAATTGCTTGGCAATTATGGATGTATCCCTTGGCAAGATTCAAATGTTGGTCTCCTCCATGAATGTCGAGAAATATAACTAGTTGATCTAATACCATTTGATAGTATTCTTAGGCATATTTGGCATATATATAACTTCTTTTTTATTTATGAATTTTAGTATGAAAAATATGAGTATGATATCTATATCAAGTAATATGATGATTAAATTTTTATTATTATACTTTATATTGTGTATTATTATTAGCAAATCTACTTTTTAAATTAGAATACACATCTACAACTTTAGATGAAATTTAAGATCATATGTTTGGTCTCATTATGCTATTTTTTTGCTTTCCTTCACTTTTCTTAGATAATAAAACTAAGTATATATCATGCATTAATGATAAAGGGTACCATGTATTTGTGATAATGGATCCTTTTATACTCCTAATGTTGGTGCATGTAAAAGTGGCTAGAGTTTTGGTATTATGATTTCCTTACATGAAGTAATAATTTTTTAACTCTCATTGTAGTCATGGTTGACATATGATGGTGGGATCATTGTATTATTTCTTAGTATCCTTTTTTCTATTTTTGTAGATTATCAAAAGCATGATCATCATAACAACATAATTATTTTTGGTGTCCTTAGATTGGGGTTTCAAAATCTTACCCTCTTTTGGTTTTTGGTTCCTTCTTGAATGCTTTTCATTGAGGTATTATTTATGTACCAATTGTTAAGATATATATTATATGCTACAAATCGTTACCTCTTGAGCGTATGAGAGTCTTGTCTATCTTACCTCTATCAATTAACTCATTCAAATAATTTTTTCAAATCCCTTATTTTCTTGATCAATTCAAAGTATTGACCCTTCTATAGTATTATTTTATTATTTGAAAGGTTATAATATTCTAGAAACCAATATAGAAAAAAATAATCTATCCCTATTTTAATTGAGAAGAACTATATCCCATGGGAAATTCAAGTTGAATTTGAGAAATTTGGAAATACTAGGTTCAAGCACATCCATAGGAGGATACTTAATGAGAATAAACAAATACAAATCCTTAAGGGAAAAAGTATTCCAATATACACTTCAAGAAGTTAGTTTATATATTTTAAAAAAAGGATACAAAATCAATTTTTACATTACCAAAACTAAGACAAACTTTTTTGAATTTTGTTTGTACTTATATTCATATAAAATCTAAATAGGGATTTATACATCCATTATTTTATTCTTATTTTCTCCAATGAGTGTATAATACTATGTTTGGGTAGTGCATGACCATAATGACTATGCTATTCCATCCTAGTTAGATGGTGTTATGAGTCACTTCCCATATATCCTTAGGAGAGGACTACACCTTGGTTTCCCACTAGTTATCAAGTCCTAAGGTGCTTTTACTTTATCCTTAGGATGACATGGATACAATTTGGTTCCCTATAATGTGTTGGATCCTAAGTATTTTCTTCTTTAGAGGTATATAAGGGCCTAAATTTTTTTATCAAAAACCATGGCCATAGGCATTCACATGTTGTGTATGGATTTCACTTTTGAGATTAGAAGTGAAGACCCTTGGGTTAGACCTAGTTTGGAGAAAAGGAGGATGCACAAAATGGGTTTGATAACCTCATATAATGAGCATGAGGAAGGAGTGGCCTATGGTTTGGTTATCAATTTAGGTTTAGGTCACCTACCTCAAAAGTCTAATATTTTCAAAGCTATATCTTTCTCTACAACATAAGTATGATTTATATTCTATACTCTAGGCAACAAAAGAATTTCATTTTTTTTTTTAAATCTAGAGTTGGGTCACCATATTTGGTATAAGAGTTAAGATTTTTTGACTTGGTCCTAGACCATATATTGTTTAGTGGAATAAATTATGCACCAATTCTAGAAAATATTACTTACAAGAAAAAACCATTAGCTTATACATTAATTTATGGTAACATTTTTTTTTTTTTTTTACATGTTGAGTCATAGCATAAAATTTTTATTAGACGAATCACTTTGATTTATTTTTCTATGTACATCATATAGAGTTTCATGCTTTTTGGATACTTAATAGTAACCAACAACAACAACAATTTTGTATAGAACAAATTTATGATTAAAGTTTTCAAGTTCATGGAATGGAAGTTGAGTTAGAGCAAAAACATTACATTCATTACGGGTGTTAAGAACATCTTGAAGAATAATATGTTGAAGTTTTTTATGATAAATTAGATGATTACATTGAGAGATTTTGGATGTCATTACACTATTTTATTGAATCGAATTCCACAAAAAAAAAAAAAATTATTTGAAACAAATTTATTAAAACTTTAATTCGTAAGCGAAATTTTGAATTTTGCTCCTTACTCATTCCCTAGTAAGAGCCAAATTTAGTGAAATATCTAAATTTTTATTATTAATTATATTATTTGTAGTTGAAGAATCTTAGGTCCTACATCAACTCATTTATGACCATTGATTTAAAATATATGGATGAAGGCCAATGATACTGTTGAGTGGTATTTTCACCCAATTGTGAAAGTACACTCTCCCTTAGGATTTGGATTCCAAATCCCCTCTTGCAAAGAAGTTAAACAAACAACTTCTCCAAGGTTCTTGTTATATTAGCATTTGCATATGTGCATCAAATAAAGATATTCAATTTAAATGCTTGGAACACCTTAGTGATTGCAAGTAACTGTAAACAAGGGGCAATGTTGGTTTATTTTACCATGAAACTTTAGTGATTGTTCATTGAACCAAGATAAATCAAATGTGAGTTGGCCCTCATATGACCACGATGTAGTGCTTTAATTCCTTTTATCTTGATGGTTTTAAAATAGTTTTTTTATCTTGCATTAAATCCTCAATGATGAATAGGGTCTTCACATGTAGCTTCAAAATGTCACTTTAACTTATCCCTCTTAAATGAAATCAAATTTTCATCAAGATGAACAATTAAGTGCTTTAAGGAAAAGACCTTCAATGTAGTACTCAAATTATCCCTCTTTCGTAAAATTGAAATTTTTATTAAGAAAGGGTAATTTTAGGCCCGAAATGGAAATTTATGAAAATGCCGTAAAACATAACCCCTTCAATGAAATTGGAATTTCCAGGAAGGGAATATAATCATAGGCTCATGAATGCAAAACAAAACTGGAAAAATGAAATTTGACCTTAAAATGGAAATTTTCTATTTTCGAATTTTTAAAATCTGTGACAAAACAACAACTTCGATGAATTTTAAAAAATACTAAACAACTCCGAAAATGAAATTTCAAAGTGCGTATTGGAAGTCTGAATTATAATCTACGCAATGGTGAAATCATTTTTAGATTTTGAATTTTTTTTAATGTTTATTTTAATGCCTGAAATTAGGAACAAATTCTGAAATTAAAATTTTTTGGAAACAGAAAATTAAAACTTGCATCAAAATAATTGCTGAAAATGCAGCAATGCAAAAGCTCCTTCAGTTTGATAGCACCCCGTCCTGCAAAACCGAATACGTGAGAGTTTCGTACATGCAACCTAGCCTATTTGACCTGCAAAACACACAATCAAAGTAAACTAGGTGCTGGCTCCTAGGGTTTTAAATAATTTCCAGATTGCAGACATTCACATGAAATAACCCAAAACAATGGCGTAAATTCCACATACAAATCTGAAATTTGGAAGGAGAAAGATAAAACAATTAAAATAGAGCATGCAGAAAATTTCTCATTCTTTCTTGCTAACAAGGCCTGAAATTTCTGAATAGAAGCTTTGGCATTAAAATTAAAATCCAAGTTTTACATATCCGACCATGCCCAAAATCCTCTCATTTGGCCATGCCAAAAATTTCCCCCTCTCTGTCTGTTTGGATGGCGTCTTTAAAAATTTCAAGACACTCCTCGTTTCGTTTCTGCCCCTTCGTTTCACTGTCTTCAATTGTTTGGCTTTTCGTTTCCCTGTCTTCAATTGTTTGGCTTTTCGTTTCCCTTTGCTGCATTTTCTCTATTTTTCTCCCTGCGTTCGGTTAGTTTCCTTTTCGAAGGGATTTACATTATTGCTCATTTTCACATTTGTAACGCCTCTCTTTGCATTTCTTTTCATCGTACTTTCCCAAAACATTCAACAGGTCCACCATTGGTTTCATATGCATTGGACATATCTATTTTTGCCCCACGGAGGAATATATGTCAGACTTCCCCATGATGTTCATTTATTTGACATTTTGTCCTATTTGAAATCTAGCCTTCATTTAAACATCTTGATGAGTGTTACCATGTTTCTAATACCATCCTCAAAGTTTACCTCATGATACCTACCAAACCTCACAATTTTCCATAGGAAATGAATGTCCTATCCGAGTGACCGTTGCCCTACGAGGTTTATCATTGACCGCAAGGAATCCATGCATCGTTTAAACTTACTTTTCCCATCATCGTGTAATCCATCCCTCTACGTCTGAAGATATTCGACTATTGCCATGTAGCCTTCCTAGTAGCTAGCTGTAACAGTCTCCTATCGCTGGTGATGTCGGCGAATTACATGCTCAGTGACACTGCACCCCATTCTGGAATTTATTTTTGTTCATATTGCAGCGCCCCATCATCGATCTCGGCACCCATCTCATATTATCACCTTTCGGTATATCGTATTTAATCTTTCCTTAAGCGTATATCATCGGCAGGTCCTCATATTTTGCCAACACTACCGTTACTTCTCCTTTGTCACTGCGTCCTGATGGCTGCCTTTGCAATTCATCGATGGCACCTCTATGGATCGAGTCCGTTAATACAACTCACTAATTGTGCTCACTGTGCGAATTTCAACCTTCTCCACATTTTCCTGCGATGCTTATGTCGGTAACCTGGTTCCTCCAACGTGTATTCTCCCATTGCTACGATTCATTCACCGTGGTCTATGTCCTTTGTCCATGTCGTCTGCTGTCGAAACGTCGCCCAGCACGCGCTCCACGTTCGTCCACGGCATCTCACCTCACCTGCACGTAGGTATGGGCGACGGCCTCGACGTCCTGGGGTGTAGTCCCAGAGAGGAAAGGCCTCGAAGGGGTCAAGGAATCTGCTGTCGAAGACAAAGGGATCGAAGAGGCTACCGCGCCTGAAGAGGCTCACACCTTCCTCCAGGGGGTCCGCGTTCCAGGGCACGATGTCCAAGTCTTCGTTGATGGCCATTCAGATTGTGTCCTCCATATCGTCCGACGTCGCCTACTCCTGCCAATAAACAATAAGTGAATTAGCCTTAAAAAAAAACATAATAATTTAGACTAAAAACATAAAGTTGAACTTATAAAAAACAAAATTTAAAATCAAACCATTTTAAAATGTAAACCCAAAATGCGGTGAATGAAGCACCATGGCTTCATTCACCACTTTTATTTTTACTTATATTTTATTGTTTTTATTTTTTTATTATTATTTTCATTGAGTAAATACTTCTTATACAAATACATGTCTACCGTGGGAAGTGAACCCGGGTCACAATCACAAATAAAATAAAACCTAACAAGTGTACATCAAACTCTCAAACAAATAATACTGACAAAACGGACTTGCCGACACACAAACTGACAATAAAAAGGAAACGCTGACGAGAAACTAACCACAAAGTCGTTAACAAAAAATTGTCGACAATAAAAGTCATCGACAAGAAAAAGTTGTCGACAATAAAATATCGTTGACAAGAAAAAGTTGTCGACAATAAAATATCGTCGACAAGAAAAGTCATCGACAATAAAATATCGTTGACAAGAAAAAATTGCAAACAACAAACCGACAACAATTGCAAAACCTACGACGAAACGAAGGATTAGACATTAAAAATGAAATGCCAACACCCGGATATCAAAACGAAAAGATGGGTCCCCAAATTTGGGGTGTGTTGTGGATCAGCCACAACAGATACCATCCCTTGTAATCCAATCTTTTATTTTTGTAATGTGAGCCTTCATTGTACTATGTTTGTATTATACATGTATTATATGTGTATTATCTTGAGATATAACACACCTATATTTTCATTAAGATTTATGTCGCACATGATTTTTTCACATAGATATAGGCTTTGCCCTTTCAAGGCAGAGCTTGTTGATGCAAAAGCATCCAACAGCATCTGATGCAGAAGCATCCAGTGGCAGGAGGGTCACTTCTGAAGAGTCGGCTCAGGAAGAAGAAGGCAAGGAAAATTTTTCTAAGGCAAAAATTTTAAGTTGTAACGAAATCACGACGTCGCGATTTTATGACGTCATGAAATCACGACGTCAAGGTGAGGTGGAGGCAGAAGTCGAAGGGAGTAGCGAAATCGTGACGCAAAACGGAAGTGAAGGCGGAGGCTGGTGGCGAAATCGTGATGTTACGATTTCGCGACATCGTGAAATCGTGACATTGGAGAGAATACTCAGTGGAGGCAGTGGAAAGGTCACAATTTTGTGACACGTCACGAAATCATGACTGTTATGAAATTGTGACATCGAAGCAGCAGTAGGAGGGCACAGTGGAAGTGTCACGATTTCGTGACATATCGTGAAATTGTAACTGTCGCAAAATCGTGACAAAGACTTCAAAGCAAGGGGCGAAAGGTGGAGTGGTCACGATATCACGACATCATGATATCATGAAATTGAGATGTCACGACGTAAAGCAAAGCAGGCAAGCAGTGGATGGAAGGGTCGCAATATGGCGACGTCGTGATATCGCGACGTTGCGATATCGCGATGTCGTGATATCATGACAAATAGAAAGAAAACCAAGGCAAGGCGAGAGTTGGTCGTGATATCATGACATGTCACGATATCATGACCAAAAGGACAAGAAAGCATAGGGAGGCCAAAATGCCACGATATCGTGACATGTCGTGATATCGTGACATGTTGTGATATCGTGACATGTCGCGATATCGCGGCAAAGAGAGAAGAAGGCAAATAAGGAGAAGGAGATGGCAGAAAAACCGCAACAGGTGATATTTTTAGGGACCGTTCAAAGACGACATGTGGCACCAAGGTGCAGTAACGACAAACAAGAACCAAGAAGCATGGTAAACAAAAAAGGATGGTTGCACAGAGAATCTAACAGGGAGCGGCTATGACAGGGCCGTGCGGAGTGGGGTATTAAATTGGGTTGGTGTCCCGATTTTCATGAAGGATGTTTCAGAGGGTCGGGGCCTCTATAAAAACCCAGTCTTTGTAATAAATCAGGTTGGTGTCCCAGTTTAATGCGTAAGTTGTTTCATAGGGTTGGGGCCTCTATAAAAACCTAGTTTAATGTATTGGATCTAATGGTGGATCGGAGAACACATGCAAAGTGTGGGTGAGAGAAGAACCAAGCCGAGCGCTAGTTAATGTAAAGCCTGCAGGCTGTTTGTGTATGCATATTTTAGATTAATGCAAGAGATTTTTTAGAATTGTTAGTGTTTTTTTGCGTGTGATTTTCTCGTTCCCCATCAGTGGTATCAGAGCTAGTGATTCTGAGTGCGTAAATAGATCGTTGGCTGTGAGGCAATTTGCGCTAGGATCTATGGGAGGGTTCTGAGAGAGGAGAGAGAGTTTAAGATCCCTGAGTGTGTAACAGATTGTCGGATGTGAGGCAGTTACACCAGGATCTGTAAAAAAATAATAATATGATGACAATGAGAGAGTTCAAGGCATTGCAGAGGCAAGTGCAAGCCCTGCAGGAGGAACTGCTCAAGAGAGATTTGTAGAGGCAAGTGAAAGCCCTGCAAAGGGAGCTACACAGACAGCATGAGGAAAAATAGAGAAAGAGAGAAGATGGGTGCAAGCAGGCTGCAAAGGAGTGCAACAGTGCCAGAATCTGTCCGATAGAAGACAAAAATTTATCCGGCCAGGAGACAGAGTGTAAGAAGGCTACAGAGGAAGTATGTAGCAGTTGGAGAATCTATCTAGAGGAGGACAAAAGTTGTTCTAACCAGGAGACTGGGTTGGAGCAAGCTGCAGAGGTAGAGAAATGTCTAGAGGTGTTGCAGGAGGCAGCAACCAGACCATGTAGAAGTGAAGATCACTTCTCCATCTACCCCGGGTGTCTGATGTAGGAGCATCTATCAGCATCGATGCAGAAGCATCTAGTGGCAGGAGGGCCACTTCTGAAGAGTCGGCTCAGGAAGAAGAAGAAGGCAAGGAAAATTTTTCTAAGGCAAAAATTTTAAGTTGTAGCGAAATCACGATGTCATGAAATCACGACGTCAAGGCGAGGCGGAGGTAGAAGTCAGAGGGAGTAGAAAAATTACGACGTCACGATTTTGCGACGTCATGAAATCACGATGCAAAACGAAAGTGAAGGCGGAGGCTAGTGGCAAAATCACGATGTCGTGATTTCGGGACATCGTGAAATTGCGACGTCAGAGAGAAGACTCAGTGGAGGCAGTGGAAAGGTCACTATTTCATGACACATCACGAAATCATGACTGTCATGAAATCATGATGTCGGAGCAGCAGCAGGAGGGCGCAGTGGAAGTGTCATGATTTCGCAACATGTCGCAAAATCATGACTGTCACAAAATCGTGACAAAGACTTCAGAGCAAGGGGTGGAAGGTGGAGTGGTTGCAATATCATGACGTCGCGATGTCATGACATAAAGCAAAGCAAGCAAGCATCGGATGGAAGGGTCACGATATCGTGACAAATAGAAAGAAAACCAAGGCAAGGCGAGAGTTGGTCGTGATATCATGACCAAAAGGACAAGAAAGCGCAGGGAGGCCAAAATGTCGTGATATCACGACATGTCACGATATCGCGGCAGAGAGAGAAGAAGGTGAAGAAGGAGAAGGATATGGCAGGAAAACTATGACAGGCGATATTTTTGGGGACCGTTCAAAGACGACACGTGGCACCAAGGTGTAGTAAAGACAAACGAGAACCAAGAAGCATGGGAAACAAAAAGGATGGTCACGCAGAGAATCTGACAGGGAGCGGCGATGACAGGGCCGTGCGGAGTGGGGTATTAAATCGGGTTGGTGTCCCGATTTTCACGAAGGATGTTTCAGAGGGTCGAGGCCTCTATAAAAACCCAGTATTTGTAATAAATCAGGTTGGTGTCCCAGTTTAATGCGTAAGTTGTTTCAGAGGGTCGGGGTCTCTATAAAAACCTAGTTTAATGTATTGGATCTGGTGGTGGATCGGAGAACGCACTCAGAGTGTGGGTGAGAGAAGAACCAAGTCGAGCACTGGTTAATGTAAAGCCTGCGTGCTGTTTATGTATGCATATTTCAGATTAATGCAAGAGATTTTTTGGAATTGTCAGAGTGTTTTTTTGCGTGTGATTTTCCCATCCCCCATCACTTGTATATTATAAAATATTGTATTCTATATTCTTAGGATCATTATTCTAATTCCCTTCAATCTACTTTGACCAAGCATATAATTTGATTCCTACTAACATTCCTTGGTTATTCATTGACACTTATATAATTTCTCAAAAAAATTCTTTCTTCTTTAATTGGTTTTATAGAATCATAAGTTATTTATTTATTTATTTCTAATATTCAAGGATTTCCTCTAAAAAAATTTACCTCTATATTTGTGTAAAATGCTAGTTAATAAATAAGACTAGCTATTTATTTTCAAAGAAGAAAAAAACTAAAGAACATGAGATTATACTAAGAGGGGGGGTGAACAGTATAAGATAGAACTTTTTAATTTTATTTCTAAAGCAATAATATCTAATATCATCAATTGTAATAATGAAACAATGCACATATCATCACATACATAAGAGACACAAACTTAATGTGGTTCACCCAATGTGGGCTACATCCATGGAGAAAATATTTCTTACAAATTTTCTCAACAAATATCTTGGGAAACAATTCCCTATTACAATATTTATGGGCACCAACCTAAAGGAGACACCAATCCCCTCTCAATTTTGTGGACACTACTCCACAAGAGACACCAATCCCCTCTGCTTTAGGTTTTATGGACACCATTCTACAGGATATACCAATCCCCTCTGGTTCAGGTTTTGTGGACCTCTATCTATAGGAGACACCAATCCCCTCTCAAGTTCATGGAAACCACTCTATAGGAGACACCAATCCCCTCTACTTTAGGTTTTTTGGACACCACTCTACAAGAGACACCAATAGCCTTTGCTCTGGTTTGTAGACCTCTATCCACAAGATACAAAAATACCCTTTGCTCTTGTTCATGGACCTCTATCCACAGGAGACACCAATCCCTTTCACTTTGGTTCATGGACATCTATCTACAGGAGAGACATAAATATTGTTTTCTCTGGTTCATGGACCTTTATCCACAAGAGACACTAATCACCTTTACTCTGGTTTGTGGACCTCTATCCATAGCAGACACCAATCCTCTTTGCTCTGGTTTGTGGACCTCTATCCATAGGATACACCAATCCCCTTTCATCTGGTTCATGGACCTCTATCCACAAGAGACACCAATCCCATTAGTTCTAGTTTGTGGACCTGTATCCACGGGAGACACAAATCCCTTTGGTTCTAGTTTGTGGATCTATATCCACAAGAGACACCAATCCCCTTAGTTCTAGTTTGTTGACCTATATCCATGGGAGACACCAATCCCTTTGGTTCTAGTTCGTGGACCTATATCCACAAGAGACACAAATCCCATTTACTCTAGTTCATGGACCTCTATCCATAGGAGACACCAATCCCCTTGGTTCTGGTTCATGGACCTCTATCCACAGGAGACACCAATCCCCTTTATTCTAATTTGTGGACCTCTAAAACTACCTTGATGAAGATGTGCCCTCAAAAACCTGTCTCAAAAACAATTTTCTTTCTTTTTGTCACTTGAAAATTTAGTTAGCAAATCTCTTATTTATACATTTAAAATACTTCTCAAAATATGTGCACAATAATGCCTAAAAGATAATGATCTATAACTCCTTTTTGGTCTCACACGATAAAGCTTTTGAACCATTACAATTTTCCTCTTTATCAATAAAAATATGATTAAAAAATAAGCCATGATACAAATTATATCTCCTTTCTAAAATGCAACAAATACAATTTCAAAACAATCCACAATACACCTTATATCCACTTTACTAACATGGAAGAGTTATACTTTTAAAGCAATAGCAAAACCACGTTGTCTCTAATTTTTACATAAAATACACTTTCAAGTAGTCCCTTATACACCTTATAAATCCTTTTATTAAATAAAATTTAAACAAAAATTTGCCCCCCTATAATCAATAACCAACCAACAAATCTATCTCCTTTTCACAAAAATATTTGTATTTATTTTAATCAACACAAGACAATAAACTATATCCTCATTTTAATCAATACAAGGGCAACGCATTTTATCCTTTCAAAACCATGACCTCTACCCACGTATTTCCCAAGCCAAGGCTTGGTTACCAGCTAGGCTATCCCAGTGGGTAGTAACCTTAGTGCAACATGAAATATTTGAAGCGCTTTCTCTGACCAATCAAAATATTTTTAACTCTACCAAGAAAAAATAGGAGTCACCCGATTTCGAACTTGTGACCTTCCTACCCCAAGTGCCCTAGCGCTAGCTCAGTGACCAACTAGGCTAGCCTCCCAACTGAAACTCAATACACAACATGAAATATTTGTTCTTCGTTCATTGGTACCACAAATTGTGCTCTATTCCCTTTTCTCATTCACCGATTCAAGCACGAAGGGATATCAAAAATGCTATATCCAAGAACATTAGTCTTTGCAATAAAATCATTGGTGTATTTATATCCTTTGCTTTGTCCTTTGCCTTGATTCACGACATTGGTGCTAATATGACATTTAACTTTGATTTTATGCACTTAATAATTTTTGCGCCTTGTCCCTTTTAAAAATTTATATTATAATATTTGAAAAATATTATAATATTTGAAAAATATTATAATATTTGAAAAATATTATAATATTTGAAAAATATTATAATATTTATCTTTAAGCCTTGTCCTTTGCAGTTTAAACCTCTTTCCTTTTCTTTTAAAAATTAGATATTTTTGGCCCATGCAAATTTAAAATTTTGTCCCAAGCTTTTAAACTCAGCTTTATAATATTTAAATTTAAAATTTAAATATTGTAATCCTTCTCTTGCCTTGAATTTTTTGACCATTGCTTTACCTTGAATTTTTGTCCATTGCTTGCTATCAAAACCATGGGGAATATTTTTGCCTTGACAACCATGCATATTTGACATCAAAATATTTCTGCCTCATGTACCCTTTGACATCAAAATACTTCTGCCTTATGTACTCTTTGACATCAATGACAACTCAATATTCTTAATATTTCTAATAAAATCCCTTCGTGATTGAGACATGTGTCCAAACCTTTTATGTATCTAGGGCTTGTGCCTTTGATGGTTTATTGAATTTTTTAGGATTGTTGGTGTAAGGAGTCCTTAGAAATAAAATAACTAATCATTTTTAGAAATGAGGGCCTATATGGTCTCTCAAAAATAAATTTTAACAAAAATTTCTATTTTTTAATTTTCTTGCTATAAGAATATACTAGTCAATGACAATCCATTGTTTATGATTGAAAACCTCTCTTGGAAAGAGGCATAAATTTATCAAAATTACATAACACTAACATTATGTTCCAAATTTGGCCTCCCCAAAGGAGAATGTTGTTCCATTTCAAGAATGCATATAAATAAATTCTTGATAATATGGTTTCTATCAAATTATTCTCTACTAACCAATCAAAGTGTTCCTTTTAGCATGTGTGATACATGATTATAATTATCTACCTATTGTTATAATTTTAGTTCAAATTAATTTTCCTTATTTTTAGTGGTTCCTTAAAATGTTCATTCAATGCAAAATGAATGGTGTGGATTTTTATTTTATTGGTAGAAAGGGTTTCGAAAGGGTCTTTGAACCTTTTACAAAGAGAAATGGAGAAACCAAAAAGGTTTAACCACCACGCACACAAAAGGAAAGCTGCAAAAACTAAGCCAAAAATAGGATCAAATAGAATAAGCTAAGGGAACAAACAACAAAGGCTGAAGAACTGACCAAACCAACAGGCGAGGAAACCCAAAATAGAACCCACCTGAAAACAAAAAGACCAAAAACCAGCAAGAAGGACCAAACGAACTTACTTCGGGATTAGCCCATTAATGCTCTCATTCTTGCTAGTTGGGTCAAGTAGGATGGCCTTAAAATTTTCACTTTTTTCTAGCAATAATGGCCTTAGAAACCTGGATCACATGATCAAGGCTAGTTAGGTCTTTCAACTGGGTCTGGTATATATTCTCCAACATTTCAGTTAAGATCTCTGAGAGGTCATTCCTGGCCCTGGTATTAATTTTGGCATCCATGAGGGACTGATCCAAAATAGGTTTAGAGCTCTCAGAAGTAGTGGATTCGTTGGGCTTCATGTGTAGATTTTAATTTATTCCTTTTAGTAGTTTACCACCTATATTAGAGGTTTTGGTGAACCTCATCGTTCAAGTTCAAAATTTATAAATTTTAAGTAAATTTGGTGATGAAATTTGGAAATAAAAATTAATTAAATTGGTTTTTTATTTAAATTTACAAAATTATGAATATATCTACATTTTTTTATAAATATCTCAAATTTCATGTCAAACTTAATTTTAGTCTTTTCCTTGTGTCGAATTTGTTTCAAATTATATCCTTGTCAAATTTGAACCCATATCGTGTGATACAATTTTCCACTGTGATTTGGTAGTGTAGTTTCCAAATTATGGATTTTGTCTTCTTCCTAATAATAGTCCATCACAAGGTCCGAGGTGTAGACCAATTGGTTCATCCAAACCCCATAAGGGGGCGGAGGTACAAGGTTCAAATCTTGGGCCTCGTTGGACTGAATGCTTGTCCCTTTCCTGGTGCTTTCAACAACATAAAAGGTTTAAAATGATTGTGGCATGGTGGTTATAGGGGTGGATTGCGTGAAGATCTGTGTGGCGGCTTCTGGGGAAGACATCACAGAATACTATGGTGGCCATAAAAGCTGGACAACCTGCTCGGATTCGTGGCGGCTACCGATTCCACCATGTAAATTAAAAAAATAATAGTCCATCACTATGGTATATTTGAACTTTAATGTAATATTAAAATTCAATATTTAAGGTTATTTTAGTGGATATATTTCTCAATATGCTAGATGTTTTGAGATTGGGTCTCACCAATTTTGCTATATGAATGTATTTTAGAATTTAGGTATATTTTAAAATATTTTGTTAATATATCTACACAACCTATTTTTTTAATATGAATCTAGTCCTTAATATTGAGTTACTTCCTTTTTATATATAATCATATTCAAGTTAACTCTGAGAAAAGCAAAAAATAAACTAATGATTATTTTAAGGTCAATAAATTTATATAGCATTATAGTTATGCTATTTTAAGGGTTTAAGTCTCAAAGTCTTATACACACAAAGTATTTATTTATGTTATGTTTCAAAATTTTAAATATACAAAATAATAATGGAATTCCTAATTTTAAACATCAACTAGAGCCCACTCAAAGTTAATAAAAAATGAATCCAATTTTTGAAGAGCTAATGAGGAAAGGCAATTGTGATCTCATGATTCATAATACTAAATATTTGTTTATTGGGTATTAATACATATAAATTTTACTATTGAGTTTCATCACTTGTTTCATTTTGGGATATGATAGACATCATTTACCTCTTGGTTGCCAATATTATTTCTATTTTAGTACCTAATTTATATTTGTTAGACTAGAATTGGCATATTCATATTAATATGTATAATGATTTACTTGAATAGTGTTGGAATTTATTACATTATTTGGTACATGCTAATGTACCACCTTGGATACATCTTTAGATTAGGATTTTATCTTAGATTAGGGTTTGAGTATTTACTTTATGCAATGTAATAAATGTACAAGTAATATTAGAATGTGTAAAGTATCCAATAATTTAAATGTGCATCATAGTCCATGTGCACATGAGTCCATAGAATATGAAGGTGAAGAGTCATAGGAATATGGAAGGCCAAGAGTCATATCCCATTATATATTGACCTTTGTGTGAGCAAGTAGAGAATAACTCTTATAATATTATCTTATATTTTCCATAGAAAAGGTAGAGTAGAATAGAGTACAAGTTTGATACATTGTAGAACTTGTATGGAGCATGAAGAATTTGAGATCTCCATATTTTATATGAATATCCTATTTTCACGAGCTTTCATTAATGGCAGATTTATGAGTAGTTGCAAAAGTTTTTTTATGATTTTTACATGCTTAGTATATTACCATTATATTATATTTAATATTGCATACTCATTTTAGTCCTTGTGATTGTATTTCATTAAATATATAACATCAAAAGCTAACAAATGGGTCTATAGAGTATACGAAGGATATATGCTTATTGGGTAATTGTTAAGTGTCTAATCATATTGGTCTAAGCATAGTTATTAATGTGATCAATGTTAGATTTTACTAGATAAAGTCTTTGATCCATTATAATTGTTCAAGCCCTTTATTCCATGCATACATGGGATGAATTGTTTTATCTATAATTAGATTCATAAGATAAAAGACCAAAATATAGATTTTCCTTAGCTACTAGAAAAAGCGTAGGCCCAAATTAACTAATTAGTACACCACTTTTATCTGATTCTTGATGGTAATAAGTATACAAAAATTATTTTCAAATTATAGTGTTGGAGGTAGATAATATTGTTGGAATTCACACCTAATTCTAGAAATGATCATAAAACATAAAAGGATGAAAGAGAATAAAAGAGAAAAAAACTGATGAGCACCCTTAGGCACCGTGAATAATCATTGTATCATCCATAGATAATAATCACAATAATTTGATACAATGGATGAAGTAATGGGGGTATTTATATTAATATCTTAACCCTTATATAAATAATATTAACCTAAGATAACATAACAAGAGGGCTTCAAGTCAATTACAAGTTATAAGGTGGTTTTAACCATAATAAGGTTAACTACAACTCATAATAATTACATAGTACATTATTTAAATAAACTAAATACAATTGTACAATAGTCTCCCATAGGACTAGATAATATGATATCATACAATGTCATCCTTGACCATAAGTCATATTACACTCTCAACACCCTCTCAAACTAAACCGATGGGTCAAGGAGAACTAACATTAGTGAAAAAAATATCTTCCCCCATAGTGGATGCTCTGAAGGATCTCTACAATTTAGAAAGATTATTTTGAATCCCCCTCATCATTTGGAAGATTTCCACCCATATTCAAAAACTAACCTTACATCCTTTGCAATTTTAATAAGAAACTATTGGTTATATTTACTTCCTTCTTCTAGTATCTACAAATGGTCATTGAATTCATTGAAGACTTAGTTTAGCCCTTGGGCCCATTTGTATTAGTTTCCTTAGTTTTTAATTCCTTTGCATGAGCTTATACTTATGAAATATCATCATAATTCCTCATTGCTATCTAAAATAAACCAGGATAGAAAAATCTAATCAAGAGCAAGTTTTTGTATTTCCAAGAATATAGGAATCACATGAACCATGAGGTTCAACATCTAAAAAGAAAGATGTGGAATTTTTTTTATAATTAAAGGTGAGGGTTTTGAGAGGCTCCCACAACTCGATATAGAAACTCCCACAAGAGACCATAAATTTAGAAGACCACTTGGGCCACTCCAAAAGCAACACAATACCTGGGAGGAGGAGAACCAACCTAGGAAAAAATACCACAAGATAAAACAATAAATCCCACAAGTGGCAGACACCACAATAAAGTACCTCCAAAAGAGGGATTTAAAATTTAAACTTTGAAGAGACCCACTCCAACCAAAAATGGTAGAAGACAGCAGTGGCCCCAAATATACCAATGAAGAAAACCAAATTCCAAGGTCAAAACTAGGAAAGCAGGATCCTCCCACTACCAGAAGCACAAGAATTGGTAAATCACCAATATTGTTCTCCACTAATCTTATAAATTGGAAAACTACTTAAGAGCCAAAAAATCCCACTTTGACCAAGAAAAATTCCATTTGCAGGCACCCGAGCAACTGACGATAACCACCCATATACCATAGGAAAAAGGCCTAAAAACCCATCCAACCATTGTATGGGAACAAGGAAAAATAGGGGATCCATCAAACTAGAATAGATAATATCCATCGATGGATCTTGATATCCAAACTCCACCAGCCAAGAACAACCACACCATAGCTGAAATTGGAATTAGAAATCTTTGTTGACCACCGAAGCAAGGGGATTGAACTAGACAAGGGAACACCAACCAAATTTTTCTACATCAATACAAAACACCCAATAGGGTTGGTGCAACGAATGGCCCCCTACCAAAAAGATGTTGTCACTAGAAAGATAAATAAAAAAAACTAACCAAGAACCCTCCACTAGCCATAACCACCCAAGAAATTCCATCCAACAATCAAACAAAACTCTAACCAAATTGGGAAAAACTAGAGTGAAGAAGATATAAAATCTCACTCTAACCAAGAAACAAAACCATTTTCTAGTACCAAAAAAATATCCACTAAAACCCCTCTACAACTAAATAGAGGCCTGCATAAAAATCCACCTAGCCACTGGATGGGAAAATAGATAAACCTTGGGACCAAGCCCTACCTCCACTAAATTATCTAGAAATAGAAATCATTATCAGCCACCAAAGCAAGGGAATTGAACCATCCAAGAGACACTACCCAAAATTTATAGTAGCATGACAAAACACCCAACAGTGTTTGATGCAGTGATTCACCCCCTACTAACAAGAAGTAAACACTATAAATAAAACACAAACAAACTAACCAGGAACCCTCCAATGACTATAAATCCCCAAGCATCGCCACCCTAAAATCAACCAAAATTTATCCAAACCAAGTAAAAACTAGAGTGCAGAAGAAGGGTAGAGGTAAGACACTCTCATTTTGTCCAAGCAAGGAAACCGGTTGCAAGCACCCGAGAAAATATCCATAAAAACTCTTCTACCACTGAGCAGAGGCCTATAGAAAAATTACCCAACCACTAGTTGGGAAAATAGAGTAAAATAAATGATCCACCAAATCAAAAATGAAACCATTATCCACTAGTGGATCCTACCAGATGAACTCCACCAACTAAGAAAAATGTTGGAGAACCTCCACGCTTAGGTGCACTGAAAAATGGCTCTAAAAAGAATTGAACATGAGTGAGTAGGGTTTTTAAAGGACCTAAAATTTTTAATCCTATGGTATTATACCCCACAAGCACACATCAAAGCCCAATATCCAACTCTAGTGGGCTCAAACCCCATAGGAACACAAAAGAAGAAATTTCTCCCTAAAGGGAAAACTGTAGAGCAAAAAGGAGGCTAAACAAGGACCCTCAGCCAAACAACAATGAGGTACTTCCCATACAGTCTATCATACCACCTAAAGCCACCAAAAAACACTCTAAAAGGAACAGGGAGCACCTCTACCTCCACCATAGGACCAAAACTAATTGGAAAAACAAAAACTTGTAGTCCACCTCTAAATTTTCAAGTTCACACCGAGACTTCGGACTACTAAAATTAAACCTCCCATTCTTCTTTAGTTGAGCCTCTAAATAAAAATCAATAGGAGGATCCCAAGAAGCAGCGAAGAGGGATTCAATCTCATGGGAATAAAATCACCAATCCAAGGAGAAAATATTTTCAGTGTCTCCATTCACAAGCCTGGACTCCTCAGCAATGGGATCCAGAGCCTCGACTAGTCTCGTACCCTCATCAAAATTCAAAATCGCTTCTTTCCCAGCTGTGCCCATCATAGCAGTCCTTCATAAATTTCTTATTTTATTAAAGAGATAATAAAAGAAGGATATAGATTGTAAAGGATAAATTTTACACATTCTATATTATATTCTTTTAACCTTCAAAAGATGCAATATTTGATTTCAATGCCTTGAATCTCACAATATATTACTTAAAATTATAAAACTCGTCTAATATTAGAGAGAAAAACTTTAGTTTCAAGACTTTCTTAAATGATTCATGCAATTTTAACCATATGTTGATATGTTCATTCTCTTCTTTGACAAGGAAAAGAAAAAATTTGTTTAATAAACAAGGATAATAATCCAAGAACTACTTTTTGCTTATGTTGGTGATTTTTTATCAAGGGATGCTACTTTATCCTCTTGAAATATGCACCATATGTTCTTACTATGTAATAAGCCAATCATTTGACTTTACCATATGCTATTATTTTATCCATTGAGATAAATAGCATAGGCTTGAAAATCCATCTTACATAATTCAACCCCTAACATTCTAGTAGTTCCTTGAACTAATCCCACCAATGTGTAGAGCTTAAAAATATATATAATTTAAAAAATACGATCAAAACACTTACGTATGCAGAAGTTAAGGCCTCCAAAAAATTTCCTTAGTGGATCTCAAAAAATATAAAATTTAAAGCCCAAACCATACAGATGCAAAAACAAATAATGACATACCATGTGGTATTTATTCATTTACTAGTGAACTCCACTATTTTTTGGCCACCTTAGCTCCTCTAATTTTATTGCTTGTTGATGCTTTTCTCTATTTTATTGGTGCATAGTGCATATATGCATTCATAAAAAATGTATGTGGTATAGAGTATGGCCATGTATGCCTATGTTTCCAATCATTCTGAATATACCAAAATACCTTCGATGAGATTTAATCTTAAACATATTAGTTTCTAATACCCTTGGTCTACCCAAGATGGTAAGTGAACTATAGCACAAAGGTCATGTCTTGAACGAATACCACCATGCCCAAACAATTGCTATAGAAGGAGTAAGTGTGAAGACTTGATATCTATGACAAAAAAGCTTTGAACACCCTTGAGAGCTTTGCATAACCAATAGACCATGATTAGCTATTAAGATCAATCCATTAATTAATACGTAGAAGATATTGATTAGACTATGCTTCATAAGCAAAAAAATATTTCCATGGGGGTTTGAACTTGCAAACCTATGCCCTTGTGCTTTCCAATAATAATTCTACTAACCACCATACAATGTTCTTGGCTAAGAATACAAGCCACCAAATTATATTTTTACTATTTATTTATCCTCCAAAGACTAAAAAAATAATTATACAAAAGTTTTTGAACCTATGACTCTCCAAAACATTTACTAACCTCTACATAACCAACTTACTAACTTTTTGATGGTGTTGATGACAATGGCATTCTCCTTTATGAATGTACTAGTAGTGATAAAAAATAAGAGCTTGGTTTCTGAAGTGCATGAGCCCATGAGCATACATGAACAATAAAAGTTCTAAATGGGTTTAAATTTAAATTTGAATGACTACCTTCCAACTATTTTCTTCTACATGTCATAGTTTGAAAGTGAGAAAGAAGGTGATCACATGAACTCAAACCTAAATATTTAAGTGAAATTTTAAAAATACTTTGATAGTAAAAAGTAAGTAGATTTGAAAAAATAATTTTTTTTTTTTGGAAATATAAATAAATATGAGATCTCTTTGCTTCTTATGTTGACAATGTTTATGATTCTTTGAGGATTAATTTTCTCTTGAATTGCAAAGAAATATCTAAGGCTCTAAAAAATATTTTTGCCTGACCAATAAATACCACCCCACACCATATCTCTAATAACACATTGGATTTTGCATCTATTTCTATAAATGAATAGAAGCATTCAATCCATTCAATCTTATATAGAAAGTGTAAAATGGTGAAATATGAGAAAAGAGATGCAAAAATAGACAGGAATCCTTAGGTACCATAAATAATAATTGTATTAACTTTGGATAAGAATCACAACACTCTAATATAATAAATGAAATTATGGGGGTATGTATACCATTACCAAAAACTAGGGCTGTGCATAAAGGGTTGGACTCAAAATGTACTTGTAAAAAAATGGTGAATCCTAATAAAAATCAAGGTGAATCATGGAGAATTCTAAGAAAATCAAATCAAGCATCTTCACAAAAAACATTGGGGTCTTTGAAGACCTAAAATGTAAGGTCATATTTGGGACCACTTTTGAAATATTAAATCATCTTATAACTTTCTAAAAACACCACGATTAGATCATTCTTAAAAATATATTTCCAATGAGTACAAATATGCCTATGTTTGGATATATATTGTGGCAAATTGACCCTAAGAAAAAATTAGTCCTAAAAATTTTAGGCGAATGGGCCGACGTCGAGGGTCCTCATATTTGCCATTGTGCATAACCCTAGAAAAAACCCAATTACATAAATAAGTTTAACCTAATATGACATGACAATAGGTATTAAGGTTAATTACAAGTTATAAGGTGGGTTTATCCATAACAAGGTGAATTGTGGTCCATAGAGATTACATAATAAATACCATTATACAGTGATTCTCTATAGGCATATACAAGATTGCATCATACAATTTTGACCTTGGCTATAAGTTAGATTACACTTTCAACAAATCCAAGGTCCTATCAGTTAGATATTTGACTATTGTACAATAGTGTTACATCCAAACAATAGTTTATATTAAACACCATTAATTGTTACATCCAAACAATAGTTTATTATTATCATTATTACTCTCATTTAATTGAAAGGTACTATTTTGTTAAACTAAATACTACTAATTAAGCTTTCCATTTATATATCATCCTTATTGAGATACTAAAACTTGAAGACACGATTGAAAAATTGTATATGATTTTTGGAGGTAACAAGTAAAAACAAAGGAAAGTAAATAACTATCAAAATAAAATACTACTTTAGTTCTTTAGGGTAAGAGAAATGGTATCCAAAATAAATGTACAATCTACTCTTGGCACTATTGTTGACAAGTTTGAGAACCAATCAATGAAGTTAAACTTGGATTTTAAAAAATATTTTGGAGCTAATGTAGGTAGAAGAAATAAGCAATAAGGAAAGAAATAAAATCACTAGTCAATAGTTAAGAGAAAAAAAAACTAGCTAGAAGGAGTATTCATATGTCTATTAATAAGGGATTTGGCCATTGTTCTAGTTTGAATGGTACAATAACTACACAATCTCAAATTCACGAAAGTGAGATTCCTATATATTTTTCTTAATAACCACTAGAATACCGTCCATAAACCATTTCCACACCCATATATTCTTGTGTATATTATCTAATATAGATATGGATAGGTTATATTAGGGAGGATATGATGGGATATATATCTAAAAATATACAAGATTATATTTTGAATCCATGTTAATAGAGATTCCTAATTATATCCAACATAAACTCTAAAAAAATTAACAAAAAAGAAATCAAAATTCAAATTATCTAATATCTGTAAATATTGATTTTAAGTTCTGATATGTTCTAAAAATTGCACCAGATATATTTAAAAAGAATAGGTCATACCTATTTGTGAAAACTATAAAATATAATGAGTATAATCAAATCCATACATTTGATAAAAAATCTAATAGTGAAGGACCTATGCAAGATCATCTACCTATCTACCTATCTATATAGATATAATATGTGTGCGTGTCTATGTGCACATGCAAATATTATTTTATAGTAATGAAAAGTTCTAGAAAATTATAGTAGACACATAGAAAATAATCAAAAGCATCTAAAACTATGTCAAAAGGATTAAAATCTAATGAATATACTAAAAATCACACTCATGATGAAAAAAAACCAGTACTTAAAGGTATAAATTTCCCTGAGTTTGTGATAAATTTCATAGGTCAATCTCTCATGAAAAGTTTACATTTTTAAAAATTTATTTTGTGAAACCTAAATGATAATATAACTGTCATGAACCTTCCTTGGTAGACATTTCATTTGATGAATTATGTTTTGCTTTATAGATGTGCTAATGAAATTATTGATTATTTCATGCTGAGTTTGTGCAAAATATGTATATATATACGTCATGATGGATAGTGATGTAATCTATTTATGAAATTTTTGATCATTACATGTCTAGTTTCTAAATGGATATGATTTCTATGTAAATATGAGATGCTGCTAATGAACTTGCTTGCTTGATAGGGATAAGTTTATTCGTAGGTGGGAGGAAGACTTACCCACCAAGGGTAAGCTAATTTACAAAAAAGAAGTGATGAGATTGTCCTATAGTTTATATTACTTGGGCAAGTGGGATAAATACATTTTTGTAATAAGTTGCTTATTAAAGATACAACTAACCTAGGATAGAATGTAATTGATGTTTAAATCTTCTTCTAATATTGGATGGTATCCAAAAGATAAAATAAGTGTGTTAGTATAAAGGAGATTGAACTCCATATCTCTCCAAGTAAAATACTAAGGAAAATATATGTATATATATGTACCTTTATTAGTTTGGTAACAAACATATTTCTTTAAAAAAGAAAGAAAGAAAATAAAGGTACATGACACCTGATGTAAGGAACTCTGAGTAAGCTTGATTCGACCGTATTAAAGGAAGGTAGGCCTTATATAAATAAGGTGGACGTTGCACACGTACCTCCACCTAAGCTTTGAATCACCACTCTAGTTAAGTGAGCTTGACATCATATTCACAAGGAGAAGACATTGGCACGATCTGTAAAAATATTTTTGGTTTGTTTGTGAAGGAAGGATCCGAGGAGCATCCAATAAGAGTGGGGGGATTGTGCTCACAATGGGAACAAGCATCACTAGTTGAAATGCCAATGTGTCTAATTAAGGAAAAATAAAAAGGTGAGTTCATTTATGACTTCCCAGAGCTGACGATCGGGGGGGAGGAAAAGGAAAAATAGGTGAATGCATGGTTGGGAAAAGGACTCGACTGGGGAAAAAGGGGGAGAAGATAAAGTTGCTGGTGTGTGAAATCAGTGAGGAAGGATGGAATAGAGGATGGAATGATCTACGAAGATAAGTTTAGCTAACTCTTAGTTCGGTGCATTGTAACTTTCCACTAGTTTTGATGTTAGAGTCAGTTAGAATGCTATGTAGCTAGCTCAAGTTGGATTATGTTCTTGCATCATGTTTTGCAATACTAGAACCACGTATATGGAATCTTAGAATTACCAAGTTATAACAAACTATTAATATTAGGGAAATTCTTAGGAACACTCATGTAGAGTAGTTGGTATGGTTAAATCCCCTTATTTGCATAGTTGTAAGATGTTTGGCTTCAATAGATCATATAAACGATTGATTCAATATGTTATTATGGTAGTAGTCTAGATTTGTTAGCAGAATATTGCATAGATTGTGTAAGGTTGATGTTGTTTTTACCTTATGATTTGTAGTACGTGAGTCATCTATATGGAATCTTAGGATCACCCAAGTTTTGTAGCAAATCCATTATGGCCAGATATGTTCCCAAGATTCACCTAGGTAGTAGAATAGATATTTGGTTAAGTCTTTATTATCTACACCTATGATGGATGACTAATTGGATATACGTCAGTGTGATAGTATAGTAGAGGCGTAACATGATTTTAGAATTTATGTATTTGGGATTGGTTTATGTTGTACTTATTATATTTAGGTGTTTTCTCTTAGAGTGATCCTTGGAAGATTGAGAGCAAAGAGATACAAGTGTTTGACCTCGATCAGAGTCATTGTATTGCCATAGGAAGTGTTGGAAAATAGAGTAGGATGAATAGTGTCAAGTCATCCTGATAGGAGATGGTAACTTTTCATATCCTTTGTAGTACGTATTTTGAGTTGACTGTGTGAGCTTTGGAAATGTAGCTATGTTTATCCTTAAGGATATCCTTTGGGCTAAACCGTTTTGGTATTGGTAGTGTTAGAGTAGACTAGGTTTGATGTTGGGAGTAAGGATAGTATTCTAAGTCGAATTCTTTGTGTCATTGTTCCAAGTATCGAATGTAGACGCCTGTGTAGCTCTTTGAATGGTGACCACACTCACTGTGATCGATCACATTGGGATGGGCCATAGCTTTGTTAGATATTCAAGCATAGATGTCTATGTTAAATATCATAAGGTGACTTCTTGTAGTGTTTTTCCATGTTGGGTTGAGCCATAACTTAGGTTGGATGGTTGCCTTGTGGAGTTTATGTAGCAATATGCACTTGGAATGTCATTAGTAAGGAAGGTTGATGAGATTATGATGGTATAGATTAGTTAGTTTATGATTATTGGGCTTCCTTTAGAACCGAATGATGTAGGGTTTATGAAAAGTGCTAATGTTATGTTGTAAGAGGATAGGATGGACTTGACACATTTTAGGAAGTCTATTCGAAAGTGCAATTTCAAAGCATGAATATTAATTGTAATAAATGAATTGATTGGCCAATTTGAACCATGGGAAGAAGGGATCTATGGAACATCCCTACTTGGATAAAGGTAGATTGAAATACCTTGATGTAATGTAAATAATGGACCATTTATGAAAATAAATAAAGAGGAATTATTTTGGGATTGGCTTTTCCCCACAAGGGGGTTTTCCATGATAAATAATTTTGTACTCTTGTTGTGGTGATCTCCTTTTATGGTTCTTATGTTTAAATATTTGTGATGGTATGATTATTTATGTCAATGACCTTTTATGAATTAGATGTTGTTGATTAATTAATCACCGAATATTGGAATGAGCTTTATGATCTTATTTTGTTATAAAGAAATCCCTTATGGGTCATTTAATTGATGTGGATAAATCCTTTCATGAATTGCTTATGTCATGTGGTAAAATGATCAATGCATGGTAGAATAGACAATGATGTTTATTTAAATGGTGGATTTTTGGAATAATCCCTCGAGGATTTAAAATAATGGAAATCCTTCTGGGGTATTTAATTAAAGATGCCAATACTTTCTTGAAGTTGATTATGTTGTGGTAAAGGGATGATTTATAGATAGATAGATGCTACCTTATGTTATGGAAGAACTTGATGGATGTATTTTAAGGGATACCTCTAGGTTAAGAAAATTTTAGCCTTCATGATTAAAATAGAAGGGCTACAATATTAAGATGACCCTTTGCAAAAAAATTTGAGGAATTAGATAGGCTTAATGATGTTCCTCAGCAAAATATTTAGAAACGAGGCTATTAGGGGATGTCTAACTCAAATGGACTTGAGATGGATAGACAAACCTTGCAAGTAATTAATACTCACATAGAATAATTTGTGTGGGGTGAAGCATGACTTGTACCTTTCAAGTAAATAAAAGGAGAGGTCATTGTTAGCTCTTTGGATCCATGATATGGATAGCTTGAACCATTTAGTAAGCACCTAGTACCCTCACATAGATGGAATTGTGCAAGGAGTAGGGATGGGTGTGCCTCAAGGAATTTAAACATTTATATAGAGACCTTCTATGGTGAATTTAGTAGGGGTAATTAATACAAAAAAATGAATGGGAAAATTTAGGGTTGAGACATGTGGTATTAGAGCGCTTGGTTTGTAGGGATATAAGTTTCCTTGAGTAGTATTAGATAGAGTGCAATAAGACGTGCACTTTTGATGGGGACTATACAAAAAATAAAGTAGTACACTTGTTAAATATGGACTTTGACTGTATAGTAAGAACTACTAAGAATATAGTTGCTAGTAGGAGAAACAATTTTGATATGAAAATTGAGAAACTAACTCCTCCTATCTCTCCTTATGTGGTCGGGGACAATGTCACCCAAGAGAAGGAGATGGGGTGCTGCCCCACCACCAAGGTAGACATGGAAAAACAATGGGGAAGACATGACCACATATATAGGTTTAGAAAATCCTAGTAATGAAGGGAGGGATATCGTTGCCATAGTGGCTTTTACTTTGAGAATAAGTGGAAACACAAAAGCAATTATTGGAGGTTGTGTTGAATCGAGAAACATAGACCGAAAGATCTAGAGGTAGGTGAGGTGATGAACCCTTGTTAGAAGCTCAACTAGCTCGGATAAGGCTAGAGGTAGAGCTAGGTAGGGACATGAAACATCTTAGATCCTCCAAATTCAATGGAGAGGAAGGTGGCAATAAATTTGAAGCATGGTTGAAAGAGATAGAAAACTATTGCAATATGAAGAACTATTCCACCGACACCCAAACATCTTATGCCACACTACATCTACAAGGTGTTGGCTTAGATTGGTGGGAAACATATAGTGTGGAACAAGGACTTGAGGTAGCAATCAACTTGAAATGGGATGAGTTTGTAGTGGCCTTCAAGGAAATATTCCTTATGGAGCATTTATATTCCTAGAAGTTTGAGGAGTTCACTAAAATTCGATAGGGAATTAGGATAGTGGAGGTGTACTATCAAATATTTGTCAAGCTATTGAAATATGTGCCTGCATATAATGAGAAAATGAAGATCCATAAGTTTATACTAGGAGCAGATCCTAGGATAGGGCAAGAGGTGGATATGCGGGAACCTACTACTCTACAAAAAGCCTATGATTTGGCTAGAAAGGCTGAGACGTATCTCAAACCCTATTTTTATTATGAGGGTTTAGATGAGCAGGGTAGAGAAGCACTAAGGAAAATAAATAGTGTAGGTTTTGTAAAGTGGAAAAAAGAAAAATCAAGAAAAAGTCCCCCTAGATAGGACAAAGGGAATAACAGGAAGTAGGGAAGGTTTAGGAAGAAGTTTTGAGGAAAGGATCACAACAATGGGAATGATAGAAACCCATCATAGGGACAAGTCAATATTCCATCAACAATGAAAATAGAAGAAGGCTAGAAGAAGAAAACTCACCCTGGACCCAAAGAAGGATGCTACAATTGTAGAGGACCGCACTATGCCAACCAATATCCATGTACAAAGTTGAATCGGGTTTGAAGGAAAAGGAACTTGCCTACAAGGATGTTGACCAAAAGGAACCTACACACAAGATATATGTAGCAATAGAGAGCTAGAAATTGGAAGGCCAAGCCACTCCTCTTGTGATAAAAGGTAAAATATTTGGTAGAAAATGTTAGAATTTTGATTGATAGTGGTGCCATGGATAGCTTTGTTTCTACTAGCTTAATTAAAGAAATACCAGAGAGGCTAGGAATCTTGGCACATGGGTGGAAGGTCGAGTATGGCTCAAGATATACCTACTCTATAGATCAATGTTACCCTATGATTGATATTACTTTACCTAGTGGTACAATAGTAGGTTACCTATATGTAGCACCATTGCATGCCTTTGATGTAGTCCTAGGGATGGATTGGCTGCAATCACATAAGATTGTGATCAATTTTCATGAAATATGGATGGAATATTCAGAGGATGGTAGGAAAGTACACAAAGTATACAACCTACAAGGGGATTTCCGACCTCAAATCCTCTCTGCTATGCAGCTTAGAAAGGTAGTGAAAATAGGAGGAACTATCTATGTGGTAAAATTGAATGAAATAGATAGGGAGAAGAAGGATGAAGTGTTTGATAAACACCCAATCCTCCAAGAATTCAAATATGTATTTCTAGAAGAGTTACTAGGATTACCCCCAAAGCGTGAATTTGATTTCACCATTGAGATTCAACCTGGAATAGAGCCTATACATAGGGCTCCTTACAGAATGAACCCCATAGAGATGCAAGAACTAAAGGTGCAGTTGCAGGGATTATTAGAAAATGGGCTAATCAGACCTAGTGTGTCACCTTGGGGAGAACCTGTGCTATTTTTTAAAAAGAAGGATGGGTCCCTTCGACTATGCATAGATTATAGAATGTTGAATAAGGCAATAATCAAGAATATATATCCTCTCCCTAGAATCAAAGATCTCTTTGATTAGCTCAAAGATGCTACTATTTTCTCAAAGATTGATCTTAAATCAGGATATCACCAATTGAGGATCCGTGAGGAGGATACCCATAAGACAACCTTCAAAACTCATTATGGACACTATGAGTTTACAATCTTGCCTTTTGGTCTAACAAATGCACCAGCAATATTTATGAACCTAATGAATAGCATTTTTAGGAAACTCTTGGACCGATTCATCCTTGTGTTCCTAGATGACATATTGATATATTCTCGAGATAATTCAGAACATGACCAACACCTTAATATTGTGTTAGAACTACTAAGGAAGAATCAGTTGTACGAGAATATAGCAAAGTGTGAATTCTATGTGCCAGAGGTGCAATATTTAGGGCACATCATTTCAGCAGAAGGGATCATGGTGGATCCTAAGAAGATAGAAGCCATACTGAATTGGTTGCTTCCTACTAATGTGATAGAATTCTAGAGTTTCATGGGTTTGACCGGATACTATAGGTGTTATGTAAAGGATTATGCTAAGATAACTGCTCCTATAACCAACCTTTAGAGGAAAGGAAAAGAGTTCAAATGGATGAATAAATGTGAGGTAGCTTTTGACCTACTCAAGTAGAAACTCACCACATCCCCCATATTGAAGATATTAGATCCTGGAGGGTAGTTTTTCTATCTATACAGATGCATCGTTGGAAGGTTTGGGAGGAGTGCTCTCTCAGGATGATGTGGTGGTAGCATATGGTTCAAGGAAACTAAAATGACATGAGGTTAATTATGTGATCCATGATTTGGAGCTGGCAACCATGGTATTTGCACTCAAAATTTGGTGACACTACTTGTTAGGGAAACCCTTTGAGTTGAGAACAAACCATAAAAGCCTAAAGTACATATTTACTCAGCCTTTGCTAAACGCTAGGTAGAGAAGGTGGATGGAATTCCTCATCGAATATGATTTTGGTATTGAGTATATAAAAGGGAAAGAAAACAAAGTTGTTGATGCACTAAGTAGGAGAAGACACATAGCTATTTTAACTTGCATCCACATGGATTTTATGGAACAAATTAGAGAAATGCAACATCAAGATATGTTTTGCAAGCAAATTTGGGAAAATATGAAAAGTGAACTTGAGGAAAGCAAATATTTCAGCACTAAGGATGGATTTCTGTGCCTTAAGGATAGAGTGGTGATACCTGAAGGTATTGATCTAAGAAATATGGTCATGAATGATGTAAATTGATCTCCGTATTCAGCTCACCTAGAAGGGGTAAATATGAGAGAAAAAATGAAGAAAACCTTCTATTTTCTAAGAGTGAAGAGGTACATAACTAAGTTCATCACTTAATGCCTTGAATTTCAAAAGGTAAAGGAAAAAAACCAACATCCTTCAAGTTTTTTGTACCCTCATGAGGTCACAGAAATGGTAGGTGATTTTGATGGATTTTTTTGTAGGTTTGCCTAAAATTAGGTTTTAACATTATGCAATCCTAGTTGTGGTTGATAGATTGACCAAGGTTGCATATTTCATTCTTGAAAACACCAAATATGATGTCATGATTGTGGCTAATAAATTTTCCAAGGAAATATTTAGGCTTCATGGTTTCCTAGAAGTGATCATCTCAGATAGGGATTCAAGGTTCACGTCCAAGTTTTGGCAAGCTCTGCAGCGTGTTGTTGGTACTATACTGAACATTAGTTTTTCTTATCTCCCAAAACCCAATGGACAAACCGAAAGGATGAATCATGTGTTTGAGGACATGCTTAACATGTATTGTATGGATCAAAAAACCCATTAGGAAGACTATCTACATTTGGTAGAATTTTCATATAACAACAAACACCATTTAACCATGGGTATGGTATCATTTGAAGCCCTATATGGTAGGAGATGTAGAACACCATTATATTGGTATAATACAAAGGATAGGGGTTTTTGGGGACTTGATATGGTTAAGTAAATGGAAAAACAACTGAAAATGATTAGAGATCCACTTAAGGAAGCTGCAAATCATCAGGAAAAGCTATGCTAACCTTAAGAGGTCACCAAGAGAGTTTTTTGTGGGTGAAAAAGTATTTCTAAGGGTGAGAGAAAATAAGAGTGCTATTAAATCTAAAAAACTTGACCCACATTTTGTAGGACCCTTTGAGATTATAGAAAAGACCAGTCCTGTGGTATACGGAATTGCCTTACCAACTAGTTTTTTGAAGATTCATGACACCTTTCACATTTTTTTTCTTACAAAGTATGTATCTAATGATGGACATGTGTGGGACTTTTCTAATTTGTAGATGAAGGATCTAGAGGCTATAAAGGTTTGACTAGTAACAATTCTTGAACTTCAATCCAAGTCAATGAGGTTAGGAATCATGGAGCAATATAAGGTCCAGTCGGACCGCTATTTCGAAAGAAACGCTACTTAGGAGAAAGTAGGAGACATGCAAAAGAATTTTCTATATTTGTTTGAAAATAATATGTAATGTTATTTTATGATTAAACTTTGATGAACACAGAGGACTGTGTTAAGCCTATGGGGGGAGGATATCATGACCCTCCCTTGGTGAAAATTATTTTGATGAATTATGTTATGCTTTATAGATGTGTTGATGAAATGATTGATTATTTCATGTTGGGTTTGTGCAAAATATATATACGTCATTATGGATAGTGATGTAATCCATTTGTGAAATGTTTGATCATTGCATGTCTAGTTTCTAAATGGATATACTTTTTATGAAAAGATGAGATGTTGCTAATGAAATTGCTTGCTTGATAGGGATAGTTTTATTCATAGGTGGGAGGAAGAATTACTCACCAAGGGTAAGCTAATTTATAAAAAAAATTGATGAGATTTTCCTATGGTTTATATTACTTGGGAAATAGGGATAAATACCTTTTTGTAATAAGTTACCTACTAAATATACAACTAAACTAAGATAGAATGAAATTGATGTTTAGATCTTGTAATATTGGATGGTATCCAAAATATAGCATAAGTGTGTTAGTGTAAAGGAGATTGAGCTCCATATCTCTCTATGTAAAATACTAAGTAAAATATATGTATATATATAAGTATATATATGTGTACCTTTATTAGTTTGTAACAAACATAGTTCTTTAAAAAAAAAAATGTACATAACACATGATGTAAGGAACTCCGAGTAAGTTTGATTCAACTATATTAAATCAAGATAGGTCTTATATGAAGAAGGTGGATGTTGCACATGTACCTCCACTAAGCTTCGAATCACCACTCTAGTTAAGTAATCTTGACGTTCGATTCACAAGGAGAAGATGTTGGCATGATCTGTAAAACAATATTTGGTTTGTTTTTGAAGGAAGGAACTAAGGAGCATCCAAGAAGAATGGGGGGATCATGTTCATAATGGGAACAAGCTCCACTAGTTGAAAGGCCAACATGGCTAATTAAGAAATAAGAAAAATGTGAGTTCATTTATAACTTCTCATAGCTAATGGCTGGTGAGGGGAAAGGAAAAACAAGTGAATGTGTGGTTTGGAAAAAAAGGAAGGGCTCGGGTGGGGAAACATGTGGAAAATAAAAATTTGTTGGTGTGTGGATTCGGTAAGGAAGTATGAAAGAAAGGAATTTTGATCTATGAAGAGGAGTTTTACTAACTCTTAGGTTGGTTTAGTATAAGTTTTTGCTATTTTTGATGTTAGAGTTGGTTAGAATGTTGTGTAGCTAGCTCAAGTCGGGTTATGTTCTTGCATCATGTTTTGTAGTATTGGAGCTACCTTTGTGGAATCTTAGGATTACCAAGTTATAGCAAACCATTAATACTAGGGATATTCTTAGAAACACTCGGGTAGAGTAGTTGGTGTGGTTAAGTCTCCTTATCTACACAGGTATAATACATCTAGCTTCGATAGATCATATCGATGATTGGATAAATACATTATTGTGGTAGTATTCTAGAGTTGCTAGTAGAACACTACTTAGATTGCATAAGTTGAATGTGGTTCTTACCTTATACTTTGTAATACGTGAGTAATCTATGTGGAATCTTAGGATAACCTAAGTTTTGTAGCTAATACATTATGGCCAGATTCATTCCCATGATTCACCCAGGTAGTAGAATAGAGAGTTGGTTAAGTCTTTCTTATCCATAGTTGTGATGGATGACTAGTTGGACATGCATCAGTGTGATAGTAGTGTTATTTGCACCTCTGATGGAATACTAATTGGATATACATCAATTGATAGTAGAGTAGAGGAGTAACCTAATTTTAGAATTTATGTAATCAGAATTACTTTATGTTTTACTCATTAGAGATTTGAGTGTTCCCTATTAGAGCACTCTCCAGAAGATCGAGAGTGAATATATACAAGTGTGTGACCTCAATCACAGTCATTGTATTTCCATAGAATGTGCTAGAAAATAGAGTAGGATGAATAGTGTCAAGTCAACCTTATAGGAGATGGTGAATTTTCATATCCTTTGTAGTATGTATTTCAATTCGATTATGTGAGCCTTGGAAATGAATTCCTGTCGACCCTTAAGGATGTCCTCTAGGCTGAACCATTTTGATATTGGTAGTGTTAGAGTAGATTGGGTTGAATTTGGGAGTAAGGACAATATGCTAGGCCTAATGCTTTATGTCAATATTCCCAATATCGAATGTAGACACTTGTGTAGCTCTTCGGATGGTGACCACACTCACTGTGATCAACCACATTGGGATGGGACATATTTGTGTTGGATATTTAAGCATAGACATCTATATTAACTATTGAAAAGTGATTGCTTGCAGTGTTTGTCTATGTCAGGTTGAGTCGTAACTTAGGTTAGATGGTTGCCTTGTGGAGTCGATGTAGCAATATGCGCATGTAATATCATTACTAAGGAAGGATAATGAGATTATGATGGTATGGATTAGTTAATTTATGATTAGTGGGAATCCATTAGAACTGAATGACATAGGGTTCATGAAAAATGCCAATGTTATGCTATAAGAGGACAAGATGGACATGACACATTTTAGAAAGTCTATTTCAAAGCACAATTATGAAGCATGAAGATTAATTGTAATGAACGAATTGATTGGCCAATTAAAACCATGGGAAGTAGGGATTTATGGAACATCCCTACTTGGATAAAGGTATATTTAAATGCCTTGATGTAATGTAAATTACGGACCATTTATAAAAATAAATAAAGAGGGATTATTTTGAGTTGGTTTTTCCCCACAAGGGGGTTTTCTAGGATAAATAATTTTGTACTCTTGTTGTGGTGATATCATTTTATGGTTATTATTTTGCTTTGTGAGGGTGTGATTATTTATGTCAATGATATTTTATGAATTAGATGTTTTTAATTAATTAATTACTGAATCTTGGAATGAGATTTATGATGTTCTTATTTTGAAATAATAAAATCCCTTATGGGTCATTTAATTGACGTGGAGAAATACTGTATCACTCCAAATTTTTTACATCCTTACCTTCAGGCTATAGGATCCGCGCCCGGAAGGGGGATGCGAGAAGGATGGGACAATACCTCGGACTGAGAGGCCCTTTGAAGGTCCCGCCTCTCGGGGGAGGGGTATAAGGGTGAATTTTTGATGGATGGTGGGTTCACCAGGAAACTTTTGAGTGGCAGTTTCCATGCCTAGGTTGATAGTAGGTTTGATGTGTTCATTTTGTGCTTTAATCATTCAATTCCTAGGTTTGGCCAAGATGAATCTAAACTATTCTATATGCCAATGCTGATTTTATGAATACAAAAAACATGAATAAATGCTAAACACAGAGAATATGCTAAATAGGATAGAACATACCTGATTTCTGGATGTCTGATGAAGATTCTGAGTCTTGTAGCAGTCCAAATCATCTCAAATCATACGTAATCATCTGGAATTGCACAGAATCATCTCAGATCTCAGTCGGTCATCTGAGATCAGACGAGATCATCGATGATCTAACGAATTCATCAGAAACCTGCAATCACAGAAATAGATACAAAATACCAAAAATGCAACTGCAAAAGCAAGGGGAAATGATAGAAATAACAATGAATTTGTCTAAATAATAAATCAAAATAGCAATTAAAAGGAAATGCATCAACTTAACAATTTATTTTGGCTTTATCATGCATTTATATTAAATGAGGTGAACTCCAAGATGCATAAATACAATAACTAAGACAATGCATAAAGAAATGCAGAAAAACAATAAGGAAATGCAAACTCTGGGCTCTGATTGCCCCCAATCTGGACTACAATCGAGATCGCCTCCAATCGTACGAGATCATCGTCGATCTACGACAGGATCATCCGAAATCGTCTGTAATCGCCTGCGACGATCCAAGCTTGTTTCGACTGAAGAACAGTAAGATTCCTGCAAGAAAACTTGAAATATGCAATGCAAACAAAAGTATGAAGGTGTTCTAAGGCACAAGGAACTGAATTTGTAGGGAAATCCATCAGCTAGGGGGTTCAGGGGGATAAACTGAGAAAGTCCCAGTTTATATAGGATTAGGGAGAGGTTAGGAGGTTGGAGATCATCCCAATTTGGGAGATCTCCAACGGGGAGACTCTAACTGCGTAGACACGCTTTCTGCCCAGGTTAGAGAAGCTGTTGAAACAGAAGCTAATTATGAAAATTTGGTTTTGGGACGAAATCGTCTGGACGTTCTGTTCCAGACGAATTCATCAGATCTGGGATGATTTCGTCTAATCTGCGACGATATTGTCCAACGGTCAAAACAAATCCTAAAAATGGCATGAAAAACAAGGAAAGCGGGTAACGGGCGGTTAACGGGCGGTTTGGGGTTAAAATTCAAATTTTTATCTTTTTATTAAGGTTTAACTGTGCCAATTTTGGGGTGCTACATTTTGCCCCCTCTTTAGCGAATTTTTCGAAGAAAATGCGTTAAAGACGAGTTCTTCCCGTTTTACGAGAAAGCAAAAATTTACTCAATTTTTTAGACGATGATTCTAGGTCGAATCGTACGACTGCTTACTATGGTGCCCCCTCGTGTGTTTACCCAAATCGAACATTTGAGGTAAAAGCACAGAAAAGCAAAATTAAAAATGTTGTTGATTTTAAATAAAATTAAGAAAAATAGGGTAAAACCCTAATTCATTTTTACTATTCATTTTTACTGATTTTAGAGCTCTACAGACAAAAAAATGGTGGAGACAACACACCGATCGACAGAGGTCCGGCACGGGCTACGGGTAAGGATCTAATCCTAGTAAATTAGGTTTGAATTTAATTTGTGCAATTGTTTGTTTGAAATTTTGATTGTTTTGGGGCATCACGGCCATTTTTAGGCCGTCGACGACGTCGGGACGAAATCGTCCCTATATCATCGATTTCGTCGAGGCGAAATCGATGAACTAGGGGCGATCTCGTCCAACAAGGGGCGATCCCCAAGGTTGCGAAATAGGAGACGATTTCATCCTACAAAGGATGATTTTGCCCAATTTAGGACGATATCATCCAATGGTGGACGATATCATCATTTGATGAAATTAAGCTTGGTTAAAATGTATTTAATTTGATTTTAATGATTGGTTTATTAATGAATTTTATTGTTTTATTGTTTGTTTTGTAGAGGGGATTACTAAAGAGTCGAGAATGGAAATACGATAGGCTACGAGATGACATAGCCATGCTCGATCAAGAGCAGGACAACTGGATCGGGTCGGTTTACATGTGGCAGAGATGCCACAAGTACCGATGGACATGGGGCTACTGACAGCCCTAGCAGAGAGGTGGTATCCGAGGGTCATCCTACTTTCGGTTATCGATAGGGGAGATGGCTCCCACACTAGAGGATGTATGGAGGATCTTGAGGATCCCCATACAAGGATGGTTGATGACTCCTACGGCCAATCAGGGCCAGGCGATGATGAGATTGATCGGAGACCCAAGCTTCACCCTGGAGAAGGGCGGAGTGAACATCGAGTCTCTAAGGCAGATGCCTAGGGCATCTAGGCTGACTTAGGTTTTGGCAGGGGTAGTAGGTGGCTTACTATTGTGCCACCAGAGCGGGTGCAGACTACCGTGGCTCCTCTCAGATGTGGTCTACGATATGAGAGACCACGGATACAGGTTTGCATGGGGCAGCTTTGTACTGTGCCGCTTGTATAGGATCCTACATGGGGTCGTATACAAGGGAGGTCGATGTCTGGTTTTGACATCACTACAGGTTTGGTGCTGGGAGCACATCACGGTGCAGAGGCCGGTAGGGCTCCCACTGATAGGGGTTGACCGAGAGAGGCCCTGAGTTTTCTACTGGTGGTTACAGAGGGGGTCACAATGGCGGATAGATCTGTCGATGTCACGGAGGTTGTTGGATGACCTCATCCTGGACCAGATCACCTGGAGGCCATGGCGAGAGCACCCCGGGTGGGCAGAGGATGGGCAGGAGCTGGCTCACATCAGGCGAGTCTATTGGCTAAGGATGGAGCAGGGAGAGGTAGAGCTCCACCGCTACGATCGGGTTCTATGATAGTTCGGTCTACAGTAGGGGATCCCTTCTCTTAGGGATTATGAGTACTCTCGGACTATCCGGGATAGTACCACACTGAGCGGGGCTCCAGACATGCAGCGGTTCTGGAGTCAAGACATGGATGATGCCCCCATCCAGCCAGTGGATGGTGATGATGTTGGGGTTACAGATGGCTATGATGCCTAGTACGTAGGCATCCACCCTCCTCGGATGATGAGGGCATAGGGTCCAGTGCATGCCATGGTGCGACGGTTGGGGAGGCGACGTCAAGCTACTATTGAGGCAGCGCGAGGTTGCAACGAGAGAGAGCAATGATGGTCTCCATAGGAGAGACGCCAGAGGATGGGTCGGGCTCCACAGAGACCTCAGGAGATAGGGAGGAGGGAGAGGGGAGTCCCTTCTCAGTAGGGGGAGAGACCACCATCGCTCGATAAGGGCAAGGGTGTCGAGGTAGGGGAGAGCAACGAGACGGTGGCTCTCCGGGCTGAGGTTGCCCACCTCCGGGCTCAGGTGCAGACACTACAGGATGAGGCTACATGGCTCAGGGCTCGGAGCGGAGGGGCGAGCACTCGGGATCTGGCATGGTCTATTGCTCAGACCGCATTCTACCAGGGGCTATACTATCACATGGTCCCAGAGGGACAGAGGGTACCACTGCCAGCCCCCATTGCAGAGCCGGTCATGATGGGATCATCGAGGACATCCTCACGATCGATGATGAGGACCCGAGACATAGTCCGGACCTCTATGGGACCACCTCCTCCATGCTAGGGCGGGGGAGGAGATGAGGCTGAGAGCTCGAGGGCTTCTCGAGGCTAGCTGCTATAGAGGGTAGATTGTATTATTATTATTTTTTGAGGGGATTGAGTATGCCAGGGTTTTGATTGTGGCATACCAATCCAGATGATGTATAATTTATTGAGATATATATATGGTCTTTTTGATGATATGACTTGTGTATATGTTGTTTTATGCTTTAATATTTGGATTTGTTGATTGATGATTCATGTAATTATGTCGTTTGGAAATAAATTATAATTTTTTATGTCATGGCATAAAATTGTAAATGAAATAATCTGATGTGAATAAATTGGTTGTTTTGTGGTGTGATTTGATGAAAAATAAAAGAGACTTCTAACAATAATTTCAAAGGACATTGTCGTTGTTATAGACCATTTCATGGAGTCGCCGCTCGCTAGGTCGTCAAGCTAATCCCAGGATAGAAATATTGTTAAAAGTAAAAGAGTGCTTAAGAGACTGTCTTAAGACTTTGTGTTGTGATGATGGAAGTGATGATGGTGATGATTTGTTTTCAGATTTTCATAAAAAATATTATGCATGACATATTAAAGAAATATGATTTTGCTAGGCATAAATTCCTAAGTGTGATAAAATTTTTGGAATAAGTCCCTAGGAACTATACCATCATTGCAAAATTGAATGTTGACATAATGAAATGGACAAAAATGTGTTCGTTCTTTTTAAATCACAATTGTGTAACATAATGATGTAAGTCATATGTTTTTTATGAATTTTTTAAAATGAATGGGAAAATAAAATTAGAACAATGGTTTGCGCTAGGCATAGAATTATAGGTATAGACTTATACCATCATCGCGAAATCCAAAGAAGAAATTGATATTTTAGTTTTATTGCATGATTGATTTTTGACTTTTGATAAACAGAAAATAATAATATGGACATGACTTTATTGATTATATTTGTGTCATATGTTGTTTGAAAGCATTTTGTGATTTTTGAAAACAATGTATATAGTTGTTTTTATACTAAACAGATGTGCTGAAATAAGAAGATAAAATTATTCCAAAAAGAGTTGCAGAAATATTTTACATTTATCTCAAAGACAAATATAGATTTATACGGAACCCTCATGTGCAAATGTGAGTTCATTACCGATCTTGCTTTATCATAATGATACAGAATCTCTCAAATACAAATGTGTGTGCAATTGTATTATTCATTCACCAATTTTGAGCAAGAAAATTTGATACAAGTAATTTGAATTAACCAAATAAGTGTTCCTTGACCATGATTTATATGCATGTAACCGTACCAGACTACTATGTAAGTCGGGTTATCAAGAGCTAGCTAATCCATAAGCCGACATAGGTCTATACAAAAGAAGGTCGCTAATGTGACAGACATATCACCACGCTAGGAATTACCCAAGGCCAAGCGGGTTGGGCACAAACCACCTGTTATGGGGCTTACCTCACAGTTTTCGAATAATTGAGAATTCCAGGGATTCAAGCTCATTCACCCTTCTTTTCTTTTCAAGGGGTAGGGAAAGGGATTTTATTGCTTTTTGCTTTTTCTTTTCTCTTTTGCTTCTCTTTTTTTTTTTTTTTTTTTATTTTTGCTTGGAACTGAGATAATGCTGAAATATTGCTGCGATGGTACAAAATGATATTTTTCTTTTTCTCTTTTTCTTTGACTTTTTCTTTTGCTTCCTATACTAGGGATACTTGCTCGGATTGGCTGTAGAGCAAGGGATTTTTATTCTGGGTAGGGGTGAGCTTGTCCTTTTGTCAATTCTCAAAGATTCTAGACCATGTGCATGATAGGATAGCAGGGGAAACTTTTCGCTCAAGAAACCACTTCTACTATGTAGCATCATATTGAATTTGCAATGAAATCATTTTAATGTGAAAAGATATGCTTGGTTCAAGTAAATAACAAGATCAATTCTCTATGCTCAAAACTTTATTTAATTCAAATGTGGACTTTGATATAAGAGAGATTAATAATCATACCAAATAAAAGCAAGATATTTATGTATGTGAGTGTGAAAGTGCGGGATTCCAAATAAATGCTAATTTATCCAAAATAATTGAAAATATAACTGCAATACTTCAAGAATTGATATGTACGAAAATAAAAGATGTTTTTGAAGATTTTAAGGATTTTGATGTTTTTATATTTTGATTTTAATTGATGAATGGAAAGAAGAAATACGATTACTATTTTTTGAAATTTTATATGAATAACTAAAAGGAAACAATATGCAAAATACACAATATATACAAATGATGAAAATGACCAAATGTTATGCATAGTAACGCTTAAGATGCATAATGTTCATAGGTTCTTTAAGATCTTTACCATCTAAGGTAGCTAATTGATATGCTCCCGATCCAAATTTAGTAGTGATGACATATGGTCCAAGCCAGTTGGGCTCAAATTTACCTTTAAGGTCTTTAGTTGCATTAGTATTTTTTTGATTTTCTTTTAAGACAAGGTCACCGATCTCAAAGGATCGATGATGAACTTTCTTGAGGTATGCTCTCTTAAGCTTGTTTTGGTAGGCACGAAGATGCTCCAAAGCATTGATGCACTTTTCATCTAGGAGTTCCAGTTGACTAAATCTGCCAGCACGATATTCATCTCCTACTTCAGTATCTTGAAGTAGTAGAGCTAAAGAAGGAACTTCTAATTCAAAGGGAAAAATAGCTTCAGTGCCATAGACCAAAACAAAAGGTGAAGTACCTGTGGGGGTGCGAACGCTAGTTCGATAGGCCCACAAAGCAGGATATAATTGGATGTGCCAATCTCGACCAGATTTATTGACCAGTATTTTGAGGATTTTGATTAATGTTTTATTAGATGCTTCTGCTTGGCCATTACCCTGAGGATAATAGGGAGTGGACCATCGATGTTGAATTTTATATTTTTGACATAATTTTTTGACATCTTTATTTTTGAAACAAGTTCCATTATCTGAGATGAGATTTGCAGGAATTCCGAACCTACAAATAATTTGATTAAAAATAAACTTGGAAACTTGGGTTCCAGTGCAAGAAGCTAAGGGCATAGCTTCAACCCATTTCATGAAATACTCAGTGGCGGTTATGATGAATTTGTGTCCATCAGATGACACGGGGTTGATTTTTCCAATGATGTCTAAGCCCCATTTTGAAAAGGGCCAAGGAGATGAAATAGCCTACAGTTCTTGTGCAGGCGCATGGACAAGGTCAGCGTGTTTCTGGCACTTGTCGCAATGGCGCACATAATCATGTGCATCATTCTCCATGGTAGGCCAAAAATATCCTATCCTAAGGAGCTTCTTAGCAATGGCGCTACCACTAAAATGCCCCCCACAAGATCCATTGTGGGCTTCACTCAAAGCTGATTTAGATTCTGCTAGATTCAAACATCTCAGTAAGATGCCTTCAAAAGATCTCCTATACAAGGTATTACCAATAATTACGAAGCGACTTGCTCGTCTACGTAATAACCGACGTTGGTTGCTATTACAACCTTCAGGGAAGGTCCCATTTTGCAAAAAATTAAATAAATCAGTGTACCATGGTTCAGGAGTAGTTTCGTTGATTAGAAACACATCCAAAGGTTCTAAGCATGATTTTCTTGAAGCGGGTTCCTGGAGTCGATGAATAATGATGGTAGCATATTCATCATCTAACTCCAAGGGCAAAAGAGATGCAGCTGCAACCATAGCGTCAGTCGCACGGTTGCTAGTTCGAGGAATAGCTTCCAAGGTAACGTGATCAAATAAAGATAATAATTGTAAGACATACGCTTTATATGGGCGTAATTTATCATCTCTGGTCTGATAAACATCATTGATTTGATTTATGACAAGTTGAGAATCATCGAAAACCAATAAATTTTTAATTTTTAGTGCCAAGGCAGCTCGTAATCCAAGGATTAGAGCCTCATATTCAGCAGTATTATTAGTACAAGCAAATGTTAGTTTGAAGGACAGAGGTATAAGATGTTTCTATGGAGATATTAAAATAATACCTGCACCAGCCCCACTCATGCATCGGGCTCCATCAAAGTATAGGGACCATTGCTCAGGATGGTCTGCCTCTAATCTAAGGCATTCATCAGGAAACTCAATGATGAGGGGATGGGTAGACTCTAAGGGTGCAGCAGCTAATTGGTCTGCTATGATTTGACCTTTAATAGACTTTTGTCCTATAAACATGAGTTCAAACTCGCTTAGCACAAGAACCCACTTGGCTGTGCGACCAGATAAGTACGGTCGACTCATGAGATACCACAAAGGATCGAATTTAGCAATAACATACGTTTTTTGACTGAGCATATAATGGCATAGTTTCTGTGTAGAAAATATGACTACGAGACATAACTTCTCTAATATCGTATAACGAGTTTCATAACTGATTAAGGTTCTGCTGATGTAATAATTAGCACGTTCTTTCTTCTCATCGTCAAGTTGAGCTAACATAGCTCCTAAGGCACAATCTGAAGCAAAAATGTACAAGATAAATGGACGATCAGATCTAGGTGGGGAAAGCACCGGTGGTTGAAGGAGATATTGTTTGAGGAGTTCGAATGCTTCCTGACATTCATCATCCCAATGAAAAGAGACATCTTTTTTAAGAAGCTTAAGAAAGGGTCCGGTTTTGTCTGCCAACTTGTCGATGAAGCGGCGAATAGCTTGAAGTTTACCTTGTAGACTTCGTAATTCAGATATATTTGTGGGTGCGGGCATATCAGTGATAGCCATGATCTTGAGAGGGTCAATTTCAATGCCACGTAAAGAAACTATAACCCCCAATAATTTACCGGACTTAACTCCGAATATACATTTGGCTGGATTTAGTCGGATAAGATATTCCCTTAACCGGTCAAAAACTTTTCTCAAGTCATCTAAATGATCATCTTCTTTGATGGAACGAGCTATAATATCATCTACATAATCATGTAGAATATCATGCATCATATCGTGAAAGATATAAGTCATGGCTCGTTGATATGTTGCACCTGCATTCTTTAAACCGAATGGCATCACTTTCCAACAAAAGGTTCCCCAAGGGGTAATAAAGGTTGTTTTAGCCTGATCTTCAGGAGCTATCCTGATCTGATTATAACCAGAGAATCCATCCATTAGGGATATCATTCCGCTCCCAGCAGTAAAATCAATGATCTGATCCATGTTGGGAAGAGGAAAATCATCTTTAGGGCATGCAACATTAATATCTCTAAAGTCTATGCAAATCCTAACTTTGGTAGCTTCTTTCTTAGTTATTGGAACTACATTTGAGATCCATTCAGCATAATCAATGGCTTGTATAAAAATAACCTTCAAGAGTTTTTCTAATTCTCCTTTGACTAGTAAGGCCACTTTAGGATGCATTTTTCTAAGTTTCTGTTTAACAGGTTTAGCATCCGGATGGACTACTAGGTGATGCATAACTACAGAAGGGTCTAATCCTGGCATATCTTCATATGTCCAAGCAAAAACATCTTCATATTTTTTTAGGAATGAAATGTATGTATCTTGTTTTTCTTGGCTCAATTCTGATCCAATGTTGATTATGTGAGGGTTATCTTCGGTTCCAATGTTAATTTTTATAACGTTTTCAACTTCCATATGTAGATCTCTCTCAAAATTAGATGGGGTGGGTGAAACACCTAATTCTTGTAATTCTTCCAAAGTTAGCTTGGATAATTCATCTTGAGGAGCCGTGGCCTCAAGCTGGGCTACACTAGGTATAGAGCCATCGAAATAAAATCCGTTATGTAACAATTCCTCAATGGAGACATCATGGAAGATATTCCCCTCCAACTCATCGTCGGATTCAACAATCATCTCAGGGTAAGCTATGGATAGCATATTGCATGTAAATGGATTATCCCTTAAATGCAAAGCATCGCGTTTATCCAAATAATCTTGGTAACATATGAGATGGTCATCATCCTCGAATGGGAAGGGCTGACCTTTACTAGAAAATAGGCCCACACCACATCGGGCAGGCCATGGTTCTACCTCAAAAGGTTCTTTCATACCATTCTGGAAAGGTCCCAAACCTTTCCCTTTATATCCCAATTTAAGCATTATAGGCTTAGCTTTAATATACTCATTAGCAAAATAACATCGAGCATACCCATCATAATGAGTCTTGATGTTTCTAGGTATTCTTCCCTAGTCATATCCCTTATAAATAAAAGCACAACTCCCGACTTGGTAGATACTTCCCATAGGCTGTGGGAGGCCCAAGGTACGAGGAGAGGGTGGCAATTTATTTAAAATATGGGAATCTTGCATAGCAACGTTTGTTTTCTCTGATACAAGAATTTTAGATAAATCGGGTAAGAGCTCGTCAGTAAGAGCGTAAGAGGTAGAAGGATCATTTCCTATGTTTTTGGATGCGGGAAACATGCCTTTGATAGGCGTAGATGTTGTAGAGATGTCGATGGACGTGTCTAAAGGTATGGAAGTTATAGGAGTAAAACAAGAAGCATTGGTTGTGGGTTTAGGATCCTTTTGGGGTCCTAATGTGGTTTGTTCGGAAGATGGTTGAACTATATGTAGAGGTGTAGTTGGTGGGGAAAAATTAGATGATGTTATGAGTGTGTGTTTCACACGTTTAGGTGGATGATTAGAATTAGGATGTGTGGATGACAGAGCAGGGCAAAATTGAACTCCAACAGGTTCTGCCAAAGCACACATATCAAAGGGTCTAGGATCACCATGAATGGTAACCAACTGATTTTTAAATTCGAATTTAACACACTGATGTAAAGTTGAGGGAACAGCTCGCATCGCGTTGATCCAAGGGTGACCCAAGAGTATATTGTACGATGCAGGGCAATGTACAATAAACACGGTCGTGTCTAAGGTTCGAGGACCAACTTGCAATGGGATAGTAATAACTCCACATGTTTCTTGTGTTTCGTCATTGAAGGCTTTTATAATCATATCAGTTCTTTTCATTTCATCACTTCTAAACCCAAATATTTGGTAGAAGTCAAAAGTGCATATGTTTAAAGATGAACCATTATCAATCAAGACTCGTTTAACTGCTACATCTCCAATTAGGGTAGTAATATATAAGGGGTTATCCTTATGTAAACTATGTTGTGGTATATCTTTATCCCGAAAGTCAATACAATCGACTTCTCGAGTTATGATAGTATTGGACATGGCTTCAGGTTGAATATTTTGTGGTACCATCATTTGGCTTAATGTGAGCATTAATTCATCCCTATGGGTAGGAGAAGATCTTAAAAGGTCCAAAAGGGAAATTCTAGCTGTAGTATTTGATAATTGTTCATTAATATTATAAGGAGGTTTAGGTTGAACATTAGGCGCATGATTCCCTTTATTGGGATTTTTCAAAATGAATGGAGCTGATCCATCATTCTGAGTTTGATCTTGTTGAGAATTTTGAGCCTGTTGTCGAGTAACAACTCCGATGGTACCTACAATATTATTTTGTGGATGATGAATGGGTCTTGGTCTAGCGTTTATGGCTTGTTCATTAGAAAGTAATTGTTGAGACGATGGTCGAGTAGTGACTCTTCTTGGAAATGGTTCTTCTGGAATCATAGAACTTGTGATAGGTTGAATAGGATCTGATTCATCTTCAGAACTATTCGATTGATTTGAAGTGATTTCCATGTCACTTTCAGTCTCATATTCGGTATCACTAAGATCACGTGTCCGAATATTATGTAGAGGTCTGGCCGTAACCATGGATAAAGTGGTGTCAAAGATTTGTGGATCATGAACAGGTAAATGTCCACTAATAGCTCCTACATATCGAGTAGGAGGGGGAACATTATGATGCTCAATTTGATTAGCCACCTCTTTACCATGCTTTGGTAAAGGATGTTGAAATATGTCCAATGATTGATTGGCATTCTGATTCTGATTTTGGGGGATGTTCTTTTGAGCATTATTAGGAGGATTTTGTTTAGGTTGAAAGGCTTGCACCTCCATCTCATTGTTATCAATCAGGTCTTGTATTTTATGTTTTAATATTTTACAAGAATTGGTAGCGTGTCCAGGTCCTCTATGGAAATCACAGTGTAAATCAGCCCTGTATCCGGGTATAGTTGGATCAGGTTCCTGGATATTTGGTAATTGGATCATTCCTCATGCTAGTAATTGCGGGAGAATGGTTGATAAGGGTTGATTTAACCTAGTAAATTCTCGGGGTGGTTTATCAGGAGGTTTTAGTATAAATTTCTCTGTTGTTTTCGCAACATTAATAGTAGCGATATTTCTACTATCAGTGACTCCATCGCCCACAACTTGTTTATTTTTATATTGATTTCTGGATGTTTTCTCATCATCTTTCTTTTTAAGTTGACCTCTCCTAACAAGAGCATCTTCCACTCTTCGAGCTAAATCTATAGCTTGATCGAAGGTGGTCAAGGTAGCGATTGATAACTCATAGGATAGTTGTTCTTGTAAATTATTGATAAAGATATCCAACATTTCCCGATAAGGTAACACAAAGTGCAATTTTCCTATCAACTGTCTCCATCGAGCTAGGAAATCAGCAAAACATTCCTCTTTGTCTTGTTTTAGGTTGTACAAATCTTTAATAGTTACATGCCTTTCAATGTAGGCACTAAATTGATGCACAAAATATTCGACGGTCTCTTCAAAATTTCTCAAAGAATGAGTGGGTAATTGATAATACCACTCCAATGCCATCCCTCCTAAACTTTTTGGGAACATTTTTAGTAATAACAAATCATCATGGGATATATCATGACACGCTATCCTAAACATACGAAGATGCTCTATGGGATCTTCAGTTCCTTTATATATAGGTAGGACAGGCATAGGAAAGTGTTTAGGATATGGTTGTGCTACAACTATAGGATCTAGAGGCTGACTACACATCTCTCGATAATTGTACGAGGGATGGTAGGGATCTATCTGGTCCATGCGGGAGACTAATTGTTTCACCATGGCTTCCAGATTACTAGTTTGTCCACCATATTGGTTTGGTGGTACATGAGTATGGGATTTGTGAGCGTAGGATGGCGTGACATAAGGATTAGATGCTATATTGTTGTTATGCAAATGGTTGGTAGGAAGAGTATTATGAAGAAGATTTGTTGTGGCATTATGTTGTACCCCAGATTGTTGGAAATTGGCATTTGGTTTTGTTTTAGGCTTTTGTTGATTTGAGGTATGTTGATCAATAACTTGATGAAATAAAGCAGTGAATGATGGTTTCTTTTGTGTGGGAATAACCCTAGGCTTGGTAACAGGCTCTCTAGGTGGTTGGGTAACCTGTTGTTGTTGCATGTTCTGGATTATAGCGGCCATATCCAAATTGGATGGTCCAGCTTGATCACTTTCTTGATCAACGAAGGACAAGGGATTAGTGCGTGTGTGATATATGTCTTCTAGGGTTGCTTGAGTGTCACTAATTTGATCCTTGTCCATATGGACTGCTCTATTAAGAGTGCCAATATTAGTATTAAGGAACTTCCAGAAATGTTCCATGTTCTCAAAAGTAACTGCTCCTTCCGGGGATATTTTAGGAGATGAGGATCCTTCCTCTCTAACAATTTCTCTTTGTTCATTTGCGTCAACAAACTCTTCTTCTTGTTGGTTTAGGGTTCCTTCTTCCTGAATTGGGTCTTCAGGAAGGACATCTGGTTTATTTACTGGTCTTCCTAACCAATCTTCTTCTACTTCAATCTGTTTTCCATTCCTGAGTCTAGTCATTATGTTTAAATTTAGATTTTAGCAAATATATATTAATATATTTGCAACAAATTTGGGAGGTATATATTTTAATTATATACCTACTATAATACTTAAAAGAAAATGTTTTGATTTTTTTTTTGTTATGTTTTTGTTTTTATGATAATAAAGACAACAAACAACACACTAAATGCAAGAAATAATAATAATAAAAGAATGGCTTAGTTTTCTATAAATAGTTTATAGATGTCATTGATAGGATCAAGTTCATCAAGAGTCATGAAATGCTCCTCTTCAAATTGGAAATGGTTTTTCAGGAACTTAACAAAATGTGCTATGGTGATGTTATCTACTTCTGACTCTGTCTTGTAAAAATAGAGCTCATGGCAATACTCTCGGTATAACACAGCTCTAGGAACTCTATTCCATCTCTTTCTATCCGTAAGAACGACCTCTTGATCCTCTATACGAGATAGAAATTTATGTACTACAATTGCATTGTCGAGGTATTCCTCAAAGGTGTACAATTCAGAAGACACAAGGGCTCTTTTATCTGCTAACCACCTATGGCAAGCTCTCTGAAGCTCATGATACAAGGTCACTTGATCAGGATCCAGGATTCTATCTAGGACAAACCTCTTGATTTGCCTAAGTTCGGTTGATCTATATTCAATGATATTCAATCTCCTATTAAGTTCATCCCATAAAGGTTGAACCCTATTTGTTTGAGGTACTCTAAGTACAGAAGTAATCTCTATAGCTGCTAATTGATTCTCAACATTAATGGTGACAACTCGTCTTTTATTATAATCTACCATCTAAATGTGATATGCAATCTTTGGTTCTAAATGCATTTATGTTTTGTTTTTTTTTTGTTTTTGGATTGTTTTCAAAAGGTTTTTAGTTTTCACGTCGGGTTCACCAAAATGTATCGCTCCAAATTTTTTGCATCCTTACCTTCAGGCTATAGGATCCACGCCCGAAAGGGGGATGCGAGAAGGATGGGACAATACCTCGGACTGAGAGGCCCTTTGAAGGTCCCGCCTCTCGGGGGAGGGGTATAAGGGTGAATTTTTGATGGATGGTGGGTTCACCAGGAAACTTTTGAGTGGCAGTTTCCATGCCTAGGTTGATAGTAGGTTTGATGTGTTCATTTTGTGCTTTAATCATTCAATTCCTAGGTTTGGCCAAGATGAATCTAAACTATTCTATATGCCAATGCTGATTTTATGAATACAAAAAACATGAATAAATGCTAAACATAGAGAATATGCTAAATAGGATAGAACATACCTGATTTTCGGATGTCTGATGAAGATTCTGAGTCTTGTAGCAGTCCAAATCATCTCAAATCGTACGTAATCATCTGGAATTGCATAGAATCATCTCAGATCTCAGTCGGTCATCTGAGATCAGACGAGATCATCGTCGATCTGACGAATTCATCAGAAAATTGATCGAAACCTGCAATCACAAAAACAGATACAAAATACCAAAAATGCAATTGCAAAAGCAAGGGGAAATGATAGAAATAACAATGAATTTGTCTAAATAATAAATCAAAATAGCAATTAAAAGGAAATGCATCAACTTAACAATTTATTTTGGCTTTATCATGCATTTATATTAAATGAGGTGAACTCCAAGATGCATAAATACAATAACTAAGACAATGCATAAAGAAATGCAGAAAACAATAAGGAAATGCAAACTCTGGGCTCTGATTGCCCCCAATCTGGACTACAGTCGAGATCGCCTCCAATCGTACGAGATCATCGTCGATCTACGACAGGATCGTCCGAAATCGTCTGTAATCGCCTGCGACGATCCAAGCTTGTTTCGACTGAAGAACAGTAAGATTCCTGCAAGAAAACTTGAAATATGCAATGCAAACAAAAGTATGAAGGTGTTCTAAGGCACAAGGAACTGAATTTGCAGGGAAATCCATCAGCTAGGGGGTTCAGGGGGATAAACTGAGAAAGTCCCAGTTTATATAGGATTAGGGAGAGGTTAGGAGGTTGGAGATCATCCCAATTTGGGAGATCTCCAATGGGGAGACTCTAACTGTGCAGACATGCTTTCCGCCTAGGTTAGAGAAGTCTGTTGAAACAGAAGCTAATTATGAAAATTTGGTTTTGGGACGAAATCGTCTGGACGTTCTGTTCCAGACGAATTCGTCAGATCTGGGATGATTTCGTCTAATCTACGACGATATTGTCCAACGGTCAAAACAAATCCTAAAAATGGCATGAAAAACAAGGAAAGCGGGTAACGGGCGGTTTGGGGTTAAAATTCAAATTTTTATCTTTTTACTAAGGTTTAACTGTGCCAATTTTGGGGTGCTACAAATACTTTCATGAATTTCTTATATCATGTGGTAAAATGATCAATGCATTGTAGAATAGATAAATGATGTTTATTTAAATGGTGGATTTTTGGAATAATCCCTTGAGGATTTAAAATAATGGAAATCCTTCGAGGGTGTTTAATTAAAGATGCCAATATTTTCTTGAATTTTATTATGTTGCAATAAAGGGATGATTTATAAATATATAGATGCTACCTTATGTTATGGAAGAACTTGATGGATGTATTTTAAGGTATTCCTCTAGATTAAAAAAATTTTAGCCTTCATGATTAAAATAGAAGGGTTGCAAGATTTGGATGACCCTTTGCAACAAAATTTGAGGAATTAGATAGGCTTAATGATGTTTATCAGTAAAATATTTAGAAACAAGGGTATTGGAGGATTTCTAACTCAAATGGACCTGATATGGATAGACAATACTTACATTCAATGACTACTCGCATAGAATAATTTGTGTGGGGTGAAGTGTGACTTGTATCTTTTTATTGAATGAAAGGAGAGATCATTGTTAGCTCTTTGTATCCATGAAATAGATAGCTTGATCCATTTAGTAAGCACCTAGTTCCCTCACATAGATGGACTTGTGCAAGGATTAGGGATGGTTGTACCTCAAGGAATTTAAACATTTATATAGAGATATTCTATGGTGAATTTAGTAGGGTAATTAATACAAAAATAAGAGAATGGAAAATTTTAGGGTTGTGATATGTGGTATTAGAGCACATGGTTCGTAGGGATGTAATTTTTTTTATGTATGATTAGATAGAGTGCACTAGGATGTGTACTTTTGGTAGGGACTATACAAAAAAAGTATTACACTTTTTAAAGATGGACTTTGACTTTATAGTAAGAAATACTAAGAATATAGTTGCTAGTAGGACAAACAATTCTGAGATGATAATTGAGAAATTGACTCCTCCTATCTCTTCTTGTGTGTGGTCAAGGAAAATGCCACCCAAGAGAAGGAGAGGGGGTGATGCCCCACTGCAAAGGTGGACATAGTAAAACAATGGGGAAGACATGACCATAGAAAATCCTAGTAATTAAGGGGGTATCTTGCTACCACATTCAATTTTCTTAGAGAACAATTAGAAACACAAAAGCGATTATTGGAGGTTGTTTTGAATCAAGAAAAATAGACCAAAAGCTCTAGAGGTAGCTTAGGTGATGAACCTTTATCAAAAGATCAACTAACCTGGATAAGTCTAGAGGTAGGGCTAGATAGGAACATGAAACATCTTAGATCCTCCAAATTCAATGGAGAGAAAGGTGGCGATAAAGCTAAAGCATGGCTGAAAGAGATAGATACCTATTGCAGTATGAAGAACTATTCCACCAAAACCAGAACATCTTATGCCAAATTACATCTACAAGGTGTTGGATTAGATTGGTTGGAAACATTTAGTGTGGAACAAGGAGTTGAGGGATCAGTTAACTTGGAATGGGATGATTTTGTACTGGCCTTCAAATAAATATTCCTTACGAAGCATTCCTATTCATAGGATTTTAAGGAGTTCACTAAATTTTTATAGGGAATTAGGATAGTGTAGGTGTACTATAAAATATTTGTCAATCTGTTGAAATATGTTCCTACATATAATGATAAAATGAAGATCCATAAGTTTATACTAGGAGCATATACTAGGACAGGGTAAGAGGTGGATATGTGGAAACTTACTACTCTATAGAAATGCTATGATTTGACTATAAAGACATTTTTATTATGAGGGTTTAGATGAGCAGGGCAGAGAAGCACTAAGGGAAGAAATAGTGTAGGTTTTGTAAAGTGGGAAAAATAACAATGAAGTAAAATTCCCCCTAGATAGGACAAAGAAAATAATAGGAAGCGAGGGAGGTTTAGAAAGAAGTTTCAAGAAAAGGATCACAACAATGAAACCCATCGTAGGGGTCAATCTCCCATCAGTAGTGAAATAGAAACCCATCGTAGGACCCAAAGAAGGATGCTATAATTGTAGAGAACCACACTATGACAACAAATTCCCGTACAAAGTTGAATCAGGTTCGAGGGGAAAGGAACTTGCCTACAAGGATTTTGATCGAAGGGAACCTACACACAAGATTTATGTAGTAATAGGGAGCTAGAACCTGGAAGGCCAAATCACTCCTCTTGTGATAAAAGGTAAAATATTTGGTAGAAATGTTAGAATTTTGATTGAGAGTGGTGCCATGAATAGTTTTGTTTCTACTAGGTTAATTAAATAAATACCAGAGAGGCTAAGAATCTTGGTACATGGATGGAAGGTCGAATATGGATCAGGATAGACCTACGTTGTAGATCAATGTTATCCTATGATTGATATTACTTTACCTAGTGGTACAATAGTAGGTTACCTATATGTAGCACTATTGCATACCTTCAATGTAGTCCTAGGGATGTATTGGCTGCAATCACATAATATCTGTATCGCCCAAATTTTTTGCACCCTTACCTTCAGGCTAAAGGATCCATACCCGAAAGGGGGTGAGAAAAGGATGGAACAATACCTCGAACGGAGAGGCCCTTTGAAGGTCAGCGCCTCTTGGGGAGGGGTATAAAGGTGAATTTTTGATGGATGGTGGGGTTCACCAGGAAACTTTGAGTGGCGCTTCCACGCCTAGGTTGAGAATGGGTTTGATTTGTTCATTTTATGTTCAATCATTCAGATTCCTAGGTTGGCCAAAATGAAGCTAAGCTATTCTATATGAAGATTCTGATTTATATGAAGACAACAGACATAAATGAATCCTAATGTGATTGAATACAGAGAATATATAAAATGGAGAAGAGTACACCTGATTTCTGATGTCTGATGAAGATTCTGAAGCTTGTAGGAGTCCAGATCATCCCGGATATGACAGGATCATCTGTAATTGTACATAATCATCCCAAATCATAGGAGATCATCCGAGATCACCCAAGATCATCAACGACCTGACGAATTCATCAGGCGAATTCATCAGAAACCTGCAATCAAGAAAACAGACACCAAAAACCAAAAATACAATTGCAAGAATGATGCAAAATGATAGAAATAAGAGTATAGATGTTTGAATGATAAATCCAGATATCAAATTAAATGAGATGCACTATTTTGGAAACTTATTTTGAATTTTATCATGCAATTATGCTAAATGAGGTGAACTCCAAGATGCAAAATAGAAGTAAATTAATCTAATGCACCAATAAATAAGGAAAATGAGATAGAGAATGCAAACTCAGGGCTCTGATTGCCCCCAAGCTGAATTGCAGACAAGATCATCTATAATCGTACAAGATCATCGCCGATCTTGACAGGATCATCTAAAATTGTAGTTGAATCACCTGCGACGATCCGAGCTACCTCCGACTGAAACACAGTGAAATCCTACAACAAAACTTGAAAACACAAGTGCAAATGATGGGAGATCACAACAAAAACTAAAATTGCAGGGAAATAATCATCCAGACAGCCAGGTAGGGAGTCAGGGGGATAAACTGGGAAAATCCTAGTTTATATAGGATTAGGGGGAGGTTAGGAGGTTGGGGATCATCCCAATCTGGGAGATCCCCAACGTGGGAATCTCCAACCGTGCAGACACGCTTCTGCCCAAGTTGGAGAGGTCGTTGGAACATAAGCTAATTGCAAAAATTTGGTTTTGGGACGAAATCGTCTGGACGTTCTGTTCTAGACGAATTCGTCCGATTTGGGACGATATCGTCCAACGGTCACAACAACCTCTAAAAATGGCATGAAAAATGAGGTAAGCGGTTAACGGGCGATTTTGGGGTTAAAATTCAAATTTCTACTTTTTACTGATGGTTTAATTGCGCCAATTTTAGGGTGCTACATTTTGCCCCCTCTTTAGCAAATTTTCCAAAAAAATGCGTTAAAGACGAGTTCTTCACGCTTTACGAGAAAGCAAAAATTTATTCCATTTTTTAGATGATGATTCTAGGTCGAATCGTACGACTGTTTGCTATGGTGCCCCCTCCGAGTTTTTACCCAAATCGAACGTTTGAGGTAAAAGCACGAAAAAGCAAAAATTAAAAAAATGTCATTTTGAATAAAAATAAGAAAAATAGGGTAAAACCCTAATTCATTTTTACTGTTCACTTTCGTTGTTTCAGAGCTCTATAGGTGAAATGGTGGAAACGGCACATAGATCGATAGAGATCCGATGCGGGTTGTGGGTAAGGATCTAAACCTAGTTTACTATGTTTTTAACTTGATTTACTTGATTTTTGACTTGAATTTTAAGTGTTTTTGGGCATCGCGGCCATTTTTAGGCCATCGACGAAATCGTCTCTATATTGCCGATTTCGTCTAGGGACGAAATCGAAGAAATAGGGGCGATCCCCAAATTGAAGAACGAAGATGATTTCATCCTATTAAGGATGATTTTATCTAAATTTGGTACGATATCATCCAATAATGGGCGATATCAACTTTTATGGGATGATTTGATTTTAATTGATTTTTTTAATGATTATGTACTAATGATTTTTGTTGTTTTATTGCTTATTTTGTAGAGGGGATTGCTAAAGAGTCGGGAGTGGAAATACGGAGGTCTAAGAGATGATTTGGCCATGCTCGATCAGGTTGAGCGAGATAGATTGGTAGAGGTAGGACTATAGCATGTGGTAGAGATGCCACAAATTCCTACAGACATGGGGCTACTGATAACCCTAGCAGAGAGATGGTATCCGGAGTCATCCTACTTTGACTATCGATAGGGGAGATGACTCCCACTCTAGAGGATGTATGGAGGATCTTGAGGATCCCCATACATGGTCGATTCATGACCCCTTCGACCAATCAGGGCCACGCTATGATGAGATTGTGCGAGGACCCGAGCTTCATCCTGGAGAAGGGCGGAGTGAACATCGAGGCTTTGAGGTGGATGCCTAGGGCATCTCGGTTGACCCAAGTTTTGGTAGGGGTGGTGGGTGGCCTTCTTCTATGCCACTAGAGTGGATGCAGATTATCGTGGCTACTTTTAGATGTGGTCTATGACATGAGAGACCATGGATACAGGTTTGCTTGGGGTAGCTTTGTACTGTGCCGCTTGTATAGGATCCTTTACGGGGTCGTATACAAGGGGGGTCGATGTCTGGTGCTGACATCACTTCTATAGGTTTGGTGCTGGGAGCACATTACGATGCGGAGGCCGGTAGGGCTTCCACTGATAGGAGTTGATCGAGAGAGACCCTAGGTTTTCTATTGGTGGCTCTAGAGAGGGTCACAATGGTGGATAGATCTATCGATGTCTCGGAGGTTGTTGGATGACCTCACCCTAGATCGGATCACCTGGAGACCATGGAGAGAGCATCCAGGGTGGGTAGAGGATAGACAGGAGTTGGCTCACATCAGGTGAGTCATATGGTTGAGGACAGAGTGGGGAGAGGTAGAGCTCCACCGCTACGATCAAGTTTTGAGGTAGTTCGGTCTATAGTAGGGGATCCCTACTCTTAGGGATTATGAGTACTCCTGACTATGCGGGATAGTACCACACTGAGCGAGGCTCTAGACATGCAATGGTTTTGGAGTCAGGATGTTGATGATGCCCCCATTCAGCTAGTGGATGGGGATGATGCAGGGATAGCAGATGGATATGATGCTTGGTATGTAGGCATCCACCCTCCTCGGATGATGAGGGCATAGGGTTCGATGCACGCTGTAGTGCAATGGATGGAGAGGTGGCGCCAGGCTACCATCGATGCAGTGAGGGGTCATAGAGGGAGGGATCAACGATGGCCTCCTCAGGAGAGATGTCGAAGAGTACCACAGGCTTTGAAGAGACAAAATAGCAAAGAGGAGGGAGGAGAGGAGAGAGGAGAGGAGAGAAAGACTCCCTCCTCAGTAGAGGGATAGGCCACCATCGCTCGATAGGGGCAAGGGTGTCGAGGTGGGGGAGAGCAACGAGATGGCAGCTCTTCGTGGAGAATGCCCACCTACGAGCTCAGGTGTAGACTCTATAGGATGAGGCTACACGGCTCAGGGCTCGAAGCGAGGGGCGAGCATTCTGGAGCTGGCACGGTCGGTTGCTCAGACCGTGTTCTATCAGGGAGTGTACTACCAACTGGTTCTAGAGGGCCAGAGGATACAGTTGCCAGCTAGCATTGCAGAGCCGATCAGGATGGGGTCATCGAGGACATCATCATGATCGACGTCGAGGACCCATGATACAAGACGGGCTTCGATGGGACCACCTCCTCCACCTCAGGGTGGGAGAGGAGATGAGGCTGAGAGCTCGAGGTCTTCTCGAGACTAGATGCACATTGTACATAGACTATTTTTGAGATGATTGAGTATGCCAGGGTATAGATTGTGGCATACCAATCCATTTTGATATGATGTATATACTTCTTGATATATATATGATGTTCTTTTTGTGATATGACTTGTGCATATGTTTTATGATGCTTTAATATTTTAATTGTTGATTGACTATTCATGTAATTATGTCATTGAAAATATTATAATTTTATGTCATGCTATAAAATTAAATGAAATAATCTGATGTAAACAAACTGGTTGTTGTGGTGTGTTTTGATGAAAATAAAGTGACTTCTAACAATAATTTCAAAGGACATTGTCACTGTTACATGACCATTTCATGGAGTCGCCGCTCGCTAGGTCATCAAGCTAATCCCGGTATGAGAGAAATATTGCTAAAAGTAAAAGGGTGCTTAAGAGACTTTCTTAAGACTTTGTGTTGTGATGATGAAAAATGATGATAGTGATGATTTGTTTTCAGATTTCCATGAAAATATTATGCATGAAATATTAAAAATATGATTTTTTCTAGGCATAAAATTCCTAAGTATGATAGAAATTTGAACAATTCCCTAGGAATTATACCATCGTCACAAAAAAATGAATGTTGACATAATGAAATGAAATAGGAAAGTTTTCGTTCTTTTTAAAGCACAATTGTGTAACATAATGATTTAAGCCATATGCTTTTATGGATTAAATAAATGGGAAATAAAATTAGAACGATGGTTTGCGCTAGGCATAGAATTTTAGGTATAGACTTATACCATCATCACGAAATCCAAAGAAGAAATTGATATAATAGTTTTATTGCATAGTTGATTTTTGATTTTGAGATAAACAGAAAATATAAAAATGAGGACTTGCACTAGGCATAAAATTCCAATTTAGGTTTAGGAACTATACCATCATCGCAAAAGTCGAAAATATATAAATGTGACTTTATTGCTAGATTTTTGAACATGTTTTGCAAGAAAATTTTGGATTTTTGAAAAAAATGTATTTAATTGATTTTACGCTAAGGAGATATTCTCAAGTAAGAAAGTCAAATTATTCTGAAGATTTGAATAAATATTTTAAATTATCTCAAAGACAAAATTTAGATTTATAAGGAACCCCGTGTGCATACGTGAGTTCATTGCCGATCTTGATCTATCATAATGATACAAAATCTCTCAAACACAAATGTGTGTGCAATTGTAATGTTCATTTACCGATTTTGAGCAAGATAATTTGATACAAGTAATTTGAATTAACCAAATGAGTGTTCGTTGACCATGATTTATATGCATGTAACCGTACCTGACTACTATGTAAGTCGGGTCATCAAGAGCTAGCTGATCCATAAGCAGACATAGGTCTGTATAAAAGAAGGTCGCTAATGTGACAGACATATCACCACGCTAGGAGTTACCCAATGTCAAGCAAGTTGGGCACAAATCACCTGTTATGGGGTTTACCTCATGCTTTTGAATAATTGAGAATTCCAGGGATTCAAGCTTCACACTTCCTTCTTTCAAAGGGGGGAGGGATTTATTGCTTTTTGCTTTTTCTTTTCTTTTCTTTTTGTATTTTTTTTTTTTTTGCTTGACACTGAGATAATGCTGAAATATTGTTGAGATGGTACAAAATGATACTGAAATAATGCTTCTGAATAATTTCTCTTTTTCTCATGATTTTTCTTGATTTTCTTTTTCTTTTCTTTTTCTTCCTATACTAGGGATACTTGCTCGGATTGGTTGTAGAGCAAGGGATTTTTATTCTGGTAGGAGGTGAGCTTGTCCTTTTGTCAATTCTCAAAGATTCTAGACCATGTGCATGATAGGATAGCAGGGGAAACTTTTCGCTCAAGAGACCACTTCTACTGTGTAGCATCATTTTGAATTTGCAATGAAATCATTTTAATGTGAAAAGGTGTACTTGGTTCAAGTAAATAACAAGATCAGTTCTCTATGCTCAAAACTTTATTTAATTCAACTGTGGACTTCGATATAAGAGAGATTAATAATCATACCAAATAAGATCAAGATATTTATTCATGTGAGTGTGAAAGTGAGGGATTCCAGATAAATGCTAATTTATCCAAAATAACTGAAAATATAACCGCAATACTTCAAGAATTGACAGTGCAAAATAGAAGATGTTTTTGAGGATTTTGATGATTTTGATTTTTTTATATTTTGATTTTAATTTATGAATTGAGAGAATACATAATATTACTATTTTTGAAATTTTTATATGAATTACTAATATGAGACAATATGTATAATATATACAGTGACGAAATTACTATATTTATGCATAATAGCGCTTAAGATGCATAATGTTCATAGGTTCTTTAAGATCTTTACCATCTAAGGTAGCTAATCTGTATGCTCCCGATCCAAATTTAGTAGTGATAATATATGGCCCAAGCCAGTTAGGCTCGAATTTGCCTTTAAGGTCTTTAGTTGCATTAGTATTTTTTTGATTTTCTTTTAAGATGAGGTCACCGATCTCAAAGGATCGATTATGAACTTTCTTGAGATATGCTCGTTTGAGCTTGTTCTGGTAGGCACGAAGATGCTCCAAAGCATTAATGCACTTCTCATCTAGGAGTTCCAACTGACTAAATCTGCCAGCATGATATTCATCTCCTACTTCAGTATCTTGAAGTAGCAGAGCCAAAGAAGGAACTTCTAGTTCAAAGGGAAAAATAGCTTCAACGCCATAAACCAAAACAAAAGGTGAAGTGCCCGTGGGAGTACGAATGCTAGTTCGATAAGCCCACAAAGTAGGATATAATTGAATGTGCCAATCACGGCCAGATTTATTGACCAGTCTCTTGAGGATTTTAATTAATGTTTTATTAGATGCTTCTGCTTGGCCATTACCCTGAGGATAATAGGGAGTGGACCAACGATGTTGAATTTTATATTTTTGACATAGTTTCTTTACATATTTGTTTTTGAAACAAGTTCCATTATCCGAGATGAGATTTGCAGGAATTTCGAACCTACAAATAATTTGATTAAGAATAAACTTGGAAACTTGCGTTCCAGTGCAAGAAGCTAAGGGCATAGCTTCGACCCACTTCGTAAAATACTCGATGGTGGTTATGATGAATTTGTGTCCATCGGATGACACAGGATTGATTTTTTTGATGATGTCTAAGCCCCATTTTGAAAAGGGCCAAGGAGATGAAATAGCCTGTAGTTCTTGTGCAGGCGCATGGACAAGGTCAACGTGTTTCTGGCACTTGTCGCAATGGCGCACGTAATCATGTGCATCATTCTCCATGGTAGGCCAAAAATATCCTATCCTAAGGAGCTTCTTAGCAATGGCGCTACCACTAAAGTGTCCCCCACAAGATCCATCATGGGCTTCACTCAAAGCTGATCTAGACTCTTCTAGATTCAAACATCTCAATAGGATACCTTCAAAAGATCTCCTATATAACGTATTGCCAATTATTACGAAGCGACTTGCTCGTCTACGTAATAACCGATGTTGGTTTCTATTAAAACCTTCAGGGAAGGTCCCATTTTGAAGAAAATTGAGGATGTCAGTGTACCAAAGTTCAAGAATAGTTTCGTTGATTAGAAACACGTCCAAAGGTTCCAAGCATGATTTAGTTGAAGCAGGTTCCTAGAGTCGACGAATAATGATGGTAGCATATTCATCATCTAACTCCAAGGGTAAAAGAGATGCAGCTGCAGCCATAGCGTCAGCCGCATGATTGCTAGTTCTAGGAATAGCTTCCAAGGTAACTTGATCAAATAAAGATATTAATTGTAATACATATGCTTTATATGGGCGCAATTTATCATCTTTGGTCTGATAAACATCGTTAATTTGATTTATAACAAGTTGAGAATCATCAAAAACTAATAGATTTTTAATTTTTAGTGTCATGGCAGCTCGTAATCCAAGGATTAGAGCCTCATATTCAGTAGTGTTATTAGTATAGGCAAACGTTAATTTAAAGGATAGAGGTATGAGATGTTTCTGTGGAGATATCAAAATAATACCTGCACCAGCCCCACTCATGCATCGGGCTCCATCAAAGTATAGGGACCATTGCTCTGAATGATCCGCCTCTAGGTTAAGGCATTCATCAGGAAACTCAATGACGAGGGGATGGGTGGACTCTAAGGGTGCAACAACTAATTGATCTGCTATGATTTGACCCTTAACAGACTTCTGTCCTATAAACATGAGTTCAAACTCGCTTAGAGCAAGAACCCACTTCATTGTGCGACTAGATAAATAAGGTCGACTCATGAGATACCGCAAGGGATCAGATTTAGCAATAACGTATGTTTTTTGATTGAGCATATAATGGCATAGTTTCTGTGTAGAAAATATGACTGCTAGACATAACTTCTCTAATGTTGTGTAGTGGGTTTCATAACTAATTAATGTTCTACTAATGTAATAATTAGCACGCTCTCTTTTCTCATCATCAAGTTGAGCTAACATAGCTCCTAAAGCAAAATCGAAGCAAAAATATACAAGATAAATGGGCGATCATGTTTAGGTGGTGAAAGTATAGGTGGGTTAAGAAGATATTGTTTGAGGAGTTCAAATGCTTCCTTACATTCATCATCCCAATGGAAAGAGACATCCTTCTTAAGAAGCTTAAGAAAGGGTCCAGTTTTATCCACCAGCTTATCGATGAAGCGATGGATAGCTTGAAGCTTACCTTGTAGACTCCGTAATTCAGATATATTTGTAGGTGTGGGCATATCAGTGATAGTCGTAATCTTGAGAGGGTCAATTTTGATGCCACGTAAAGAAACTATAACCCCCAATAATTTACCTGACTTAACTCTGAATATACATTTGGTTGGATTCAATCGGATAAGATATTCCCTTAACCGATCAAATACTTTTCTCAAGTCATCTAAATGGTCATCTTCTTCAGTAGAACGAGCTATAATGTCATCTACATAATCATGTAGTATATCATGCATCATATCATGAAAGATATAAGTCATGGCTCGTTGATAGGTTGCACCTGCATTCTTCAAACCGAATGGCATCACTTTCCAATAGAAAGTCCCCCAAGGGGTAATAAAGGTTGTTTTAGCCTGATCTTCAGGAGCTATCCTGATCTGATTATAACCAAAAAATCCATCCATTAAGGATATCATTCCACTCCCAACAGTAAAATCAATGATCTGATCCATATTGGGAAGGGGAAAATCATCTTTAGGGCATGCAACATTAATATCTCTAAAGTCTGTACAAACCCTAATCTTAGTAGCTTCTTTCTTAGTTACTGGAACTACATTCGAGATCCATTCAACATAATCAATGGCTTGTATAAAAATAACATTCAGGAGTTTTTCTAACTCCCCTTTGACTAGTAAGGCCACTTTAGGATGCATTTTTCTAAGCTTCTGCTTAACAGGTTTAGCATCCGGATGCACTACTAGGTGATGCATAACTACAGAAGGGTCTAAACCTGGCATATCTTCATATGTCCAAGCAAAAACATCTTCATATTCTTTAAGAAATGCAATGTATTTATCCTATTTTTCTTGACTCAATTCTGATCCAATGTTGATTATGTGAGGGTTATCGTTGGTTCCAATGTTAATTTTTATGACATTTTCTACTTCCATGTGTAGATCTCTCTCAAAATTAGGTGGGGCGGGTGAAACGCCCAATTCTTGTAATTCTTCCAAGGTTAGCTTGGATAATTCGTCTTGAGGAGTCGTGGCCTCAAGCTGGGCTATACTAGGTATAGAGCCATCAAAATAAAATCCATTATGTAATAATTCCTCAATGGAGACATCGTGAAAGATATCTCCCTCCAACTCATCGTCGGATTCAGCGATCATCTCAGGATAAGCTATAGATAGCATATTACATGTGAATGTCTTATTCGTTAAATGCAAAGCATCACGTTCATCTAAATAATCTTGGTAACATATAAGATGGTCATCATCCTCAAATGGGAATGGCTGACCCTTACTAGAAAATAGGCCCACACCACATCGGGCGGGCCACGCTTCTACCTCAAAAGGTTCTTTCATACCATTCTAGAAAGGTCCCAAACCTTTCCCTTTATATCCCAATTTAAGCATTATAGGTTTGGCTTTAATATACTCATTAGTAAAATAACATCGAGCATATCCATCATAATGAGTTCTGATGTTTCTGGGTATTCTACCCTAGTCATATCCCTTATAAATAAAGGCACAGCTCCCGACTTGGTAAATACTTCCCATAGGCTATGGGAGGCCCAAGGTATGAGGAGATGGTGGCAAATTATTTAAAATAAGGGAATCTTGCATAGAAGCATTCGTTTCTTCTGATATAAGAATTTTAGATAGATCGGGTAAGAGCTCATCAGTAAGAGCATAAGAGGTAGAAGGAACATTCCCTACATCTTTCGATGTGGAAAATATGAATTTGGTGGATGTAGACGGTGTAGAGGTGTCGATAGATGGGTCTATTATAGGTATGGAAGTTATAGGAGTAGAACAAGAGACATTGGTTGTGGGATTAGGATCTTTCTTAGGTCCTAATGCGGTTTGTTCAGAAGATGGTTGAGCTATATGTGGAGGTGCAACTGATGGAGAAGAAGTAGATGACGTTGTGGGTGTGAGTTTCACATGTTTAGATGGATAATGAGAATTAGGATGTGTGGATGATAGAGCGGGGCAAAATTGAACTCCAATAGGTTCTGCCAAAGCACACATATCAAAGGGTCTTGGATCACCATGAATGGTAACCAACTGATTCTTAAATTCGAACTTAACACATTGATGTAAAGTTGAGGGAACAGCTCGCATCACGTTGATCCAAGGATGACCCAAGAGTATATTGTACGATGCAGGGCAATGTACAATAAACACAATCGTATCCAAGGTTCTTGGACCAACCTGCAATGGAATGGTAATAACTCCACACGTTTCTTGTGTTTCGTCATTGAAAGCTTTTATGATCATATCAGTTCTTTTCATTTCATCACTTCTAAACCCAAATATTTGGTAGAAGTCAAAAGTGCAGATATTTAAAGATGAACCATTATCAATCAAAACTCGTTTGACTGCTACATCTCCAATTAAGGCAATAATATACAAGGGGTTATCTTTATGTAAACTATGTTGCGGTATGTCTCTATCCCGAAAGTCAATACAATCAACTTCATGAGTTATTATAGTATCGGCCATGGCTTCAGGTTGAATGTCTTGTGGTACCATCATCTGACTTAATGTGAGCATTAATTCATCTCTATGTGTAGGAGAAGATCTTAAAAGGTCCAAGAGAGAAATTCTAGTTGTAATATTTGATAATTGTTCATTAATATTATAAGGAGGTTTAGGTTGAACATTAGGTGAATGATTCCCTTTATTAGGAACCTTCAAAACAAATGGAGCTGATCCACCATTCTGAATTTGATCTTGTTGAGAATTTTGAGCCTGTTGTCTAGTAATAGCTCCGATGGTACCCACAATATTATTCTATGGATGATGAATGGGTCTTGGTCTAGCGTTTATAGCTAGCTCATTAGAAAGTAATCGATGAGACGATGGTCTAGTAGTGACTCTTCTTGGAAATGGCTCTTCTGGAACCATATAACTTGTGATAGGGTGAATAGGATCCGATTCATCTTTAGAACTATTCGATTGATTTGATGTGATTTCCATATCACTCTCAGTCTCGTATTCTGTATCACTAAGATCAAGTATCTGAATATTATATAGAGGCCTGGTTGTAACCATGGATAAAGTTGTGTCAAATATTTCCAGATCATGAATAGGTAAATGCCCACTAATAGTTCCTACATATCGGGCAGGAGGAGGGACATTATGATGTTCAACTTGATTAGCCACCTCCTTACCATGTTTTGGTAAGGGATGTTGAAAGATGTCCAATGACTGATTGGCATTCTGATTCTGGTTTTGTGGGGTGTTCTTTTGAACATTATTAGGAGGATTTTGCTTAGGTTGAAAGGCTTGCACCTCCATCTCATTGTTATCAATCAAGTCCTATATTTTATGTTTTAATATTTTACAAGAGTTGGTAGTGTGTCCAGGTCCTCTATGGAAGTCACAGTGTAAATCTGCTCTATATCCAGGTATAGTTGGATCAGGTTCCTGAATATTTGGTAATTGAATCAAACCTCATTCTAATAATTATGGTAGAATAGTTGATAAAGGTTGATTTAACCTAGTAAATTCTCGAGGAGGTCTATCAGGAGGTTTCAGTACAAACTTCTCCGTTGTCTTCGCAACATTAACATTAGCAATATTTCTGCTATCGATGACTCCATCACCCACAACTTGTTTATTCTTATATTGATTTTTGGATGTTTTCTCATCGTCTCTCTTTTAAGTTGGCCTCTCCTAATGAGAGCATCTTCCACTCTTCGGGCTAAGTCTATAGCCTGATCGAAGGTGGTCAAGGTAGCAGCTTGATAATTCGTAAGATAGTTGCTCTTGCAAATTATTAATAAAGATGTCCAACATCTCCCTATAAGGTAACACAAAGTGCAATTTTCCTATCAACTGTCTCCACCTAGCTAGGAAATCAGCAAAGCATTCATCTTTGCCCTGTTTTAAGTTATACAAATCTTTAATGGTCACATATCTTTCGATGTAGGCACTAAATTGATGAACAAAAGACTCGGCAGTTTCTTCGAAATTCCTCAAAGAATTAGTGGGTAATTGATAATACCACTCTAATGCCATTCCTCCCAAGATTTTCGAGAACATTTTTAGTAATAACAAGTCATCATGTGATATATCATGACATGCTATCCTAAACATACGAAGATGCTCTATGGGATCTTCGGTTCCTTTATATATGGGAAGAACAGGCATAGGAAAATGTTTAGGATACGGCTGTGCTACGACTATAGGATCTAAAGGCTGACTACACATCTCTCGATAATTGTACGAGGGATGGTAGGGATCTATCTGGTCCATGCGGGAAACTAACTATTTCACCACGGCTTCAAGATTGCTAGTTTGTCCACCATATTGGTTCGGTGGCACATAGGTATGGGATCTATGAGTGTATGATGGTGTGACATAAGGATTAGATGTTATATTGCTATTATGCAAAGTGTTGGTAGGAAGAGTATTATGAAGGGGATTTGTAATAGTATTATGTTGTACCTTAGATTGTTGGTAATTGGTGTTCGGTTTTGTTTTGGGTTTTTGTTGATTTGAGGTATGTTGATCAAGAGCTTGGCGAAATAGAGCAGTAAATGATGGTTTCTTTTGTGCGGGAATGACCCTAGGCTTGTTAACAGGCACTTTAGATTGTTGGGTAACCTGTTGTTGTTGCATGCTCTGGATCGCAGCTACTATATCCAAATTGGATGGTCCAGCTTGATCACTCTCTTGTTCAATAAAGGACAAGGGATTAGTGTATGTTTGAAATACTTCTTCTAGAGTTGCTTGAGTGTCACTAATTCGATCCTTGTCCATATGGGCTGCTCTATTAAAAACACCAATATTAGTGTTAATGAACTTCCAGAATTGTTCCATGTTCTCAAAAGTGATAGCTCCTCCCGAAGATATTTTAGGGGATGAGGATCCTTCCTCTCTAATAGTTTCTTCTTGTTCATTTCCTACAACAAGCTCTTCTTCTTGCTGGTCTAGGGTTTCTTCTTCCTGAACTTGGTCCTCGTGAGGGACATTTTGGTCAGTTAATGGTCTTCCTAACCAATCTTCATCTTCTTCGGTTTGTTTTCCATTCCTAAGTCTAGGCATTGTGCTAAACTTAGGTTTTAGCAAATATATATATATATATATATATATATATATATGATAGGGTTGAGAGGTATATATTTTAACTATATACCTACTATAATACTTTAAAAGGAAATGTTTTGTTGTTTTTTTTTTGTGTGATTTTATTATATTATTATTTTACGAGAATAAAAATAACAAACAACATGCTAGTTGTAAGAAACAATAGTAGAAAGAATCACTTAGCTTTCTATGAATAGTTTATGGATATCATTGATAGGGTCAAGTTCATCAAGAGTCATGAAATGCTCCTCTTCAAATTGGAAGTTGTTTTTCAAGAACTTGACAAAGTGTGCTATGGTAATATGATCTATTTCAGACTCTGACATGTAAAAATAAAGTTCATGGCAATACTCTCGATACAACACAGCTCTAGGAACTCTATTCCATCTCTTTCTATCCATAAGAATGACTTCTTGATCCTCTACACGAGATAGAAATTTATGTACTACAACTACGTTCTCAAGGTATTCCTCAAAGGTGTATAATTCAGAAGACACAAGTGCTCTTTTATCGGCTAACCACCTATGGCAAGCTCTCTCAAGTTCATGATACAAAGTCACCCGATCAGGATCCAGGATTCTATCTAGGACAAACCTCTTAATTTGCCTAAGTTCTATAGATCTAGATTCAATAATACCCAATCTCCTATCAAGTTCATCCCACAAAGGTTGGGCTCTATATGTTTGAGGTACTCTAAGCACATAAGTAATCTCTATGGCCGTTAATTGATTTTCAACATTTATGGAGACAACTCGTCTTCTATTATAATCTACCATCTAAGTATGATATGCAAATTTAATAGTTTTCTAATGATTCTAGATGTTCTTAATAATGTGTTTTTTTTTTGATTGTTTTCAAAAGGTGTTTTTAGTTTCACGTCGGGTTCACCAAAATGTATCACCCAAATTTTTGCACCCTTACCTTCAGGCTAAAGGATCCATACTCATAAGGGGGTGAGAAAAGGATGGAACAATACCTCTGACGGAGAGGCCCTTTGAAGGTCGCGCCTCTCGGGGAGGGGTATAAAGGTGAATTTTTGATGGATGGTGGGGTTCACCAGGAAACTTTGAGTGGCAGCTTCCATGCCTAGGTTGAGAATGGGTTTGATTTGTTCATTTTATGTTCAATCATTCAGATTCCTAGGTTGGCCAAAATGAAGCTAAGCTATTCTATATGAAGATTCTGATTTATATGAAGACAACAGACATAAATGAATCCTAATGTGATTGAATACAGAGAATATATAAAATGGAGAAGAGTACACCTGATTTCTGATGTCTGATGAAGATTCTGAAGCTTGTAGGAGTCCAGATCATCCTGGATATGATAGGATCATCTGTAATTGTACAGAATCATCCCAAATCATAGGAGATCATCCGAGATCACCCAAGATCATCAACGACTTGACGAATTCGTCAGGAATTCGTCAAAAACCTGCAATCAAGAAAACAGACACCAAAAACCAAAAATACAATTGCAAGAATGATGCAAAATGATAGAAATAAGAGTATAGATGTTTGAATGATAAATCCAGATATCAAATTAAATGAGATGCACTATTTTGGAAACTTATTTTGAATTTTATCATGCAATTATGCTAAATGAGGTGAACTCCAAGATGCAAAATAGAAGTAAATTAATCTAATGCACCAATAAATAAGGAAAATGAGATAGAGAATGCAAACTCAGGGCTCTGATTGCCCCCAAGCTGAATTGTAGACCAGATCATCTGTAATCGTACAAGATCATCACCGATCTTGATAGGATCATCTAAAATTGTAGTTGAATCACCTACGATGATCCGAGCTACCTCCGACTGAAACACAATGAAATCCTACAACAAAACTTGAAAACACAAGTGCAAATGATGGGAGATCACAACAAAAACTAAAATTGTAGGGAAATAATCAGCCAGGCAGCCAGGTAGGGAGTCAGGGGGATAAACTGGGAAAATCCTAGTTTATATAGGATTAGGGGGAGGTTAGGAGGTTGGGGATCATCCCAATCTGGGAGATCCCCAATGTGGGAATCTCCAACCGCACAGACACGCTTCTGCCCAAGTTGGAGAGGTCGTTGGAATAGAAGCTAATTGCAAAAATTTGGTTTTGGGACGAAATCGTCTGGACGTTCTGTTCCAGATGAATTCGTCCGATTTGGGATGATATCGTCATATCGATGACGATATCGTCCAACGGTCACAACAACCTCTAAAAATGGCATGAAAAATGAGGTAAGCGGTTAACGGGCGGTTTCGGGGTTAAAATTCAAATTTCTACTTTTTACTGATGGTTTAACTGCGCCATTTAACATTTTGGTGAACCCGACATGAAACTAAAACACCTTTTGAAAACAATCCAATAAAAAAACACATTATTAAGAACATCTAGAATCATTAGAAAACTGTTAAATTTGCATATCATACTTAGATGGTAGATTATAATAGAAGACGAGTTGTCTCCATAAATGTTGAAAATCAATTAATAGCCATAGAGATTACTTCTATGCTTAGAGTACCTCAAACATATAGAGCCCAACCTTTGTGGTATGAACTTGATAGGAGATTGGGTATTATTGAATCTAGATCTACAGAACTTAGGCAAATTAAGAGGTTTGCCCTAAATAGAATCCTGGATCCTGATCAGGTGAATTTGTATCATGAACTTCAGAGAGCTTGCCATAGGTGGTTAGCCGATAAAAGAGCACTTGTGTCTTCTAAATTATACACCTTTGAGGAATACCTTGAGAACATAGTTGCAGTACATAAATTTATCTCTCGTGTAGAGGATCAAGAAGTCGTTATTACAGATAGAAAGAGATGGAATAGAGTTCCTAGAGCTATGTTGAATCGAGAGTATTGCCATGAACTTTATTTTTCCATGTTAGAGTCTGAAATAAATCATATTACCATAGCACACTTTGTCAAGTTCTTGAAAAACAACTTCCAATTTGAAGAGGAGCATTTCAAGACTCCTGATGAACTTGACCCTATCAATGATATCCATAAACTATTCATAGAAAGCTAAGTGATTCTTTATACTATTGTTTATTACAACTAGCATGTTGTTTGTTATTTTTATTCTCACAAAATAATAGTATAATAAAATCACACAAAAAAAAAAACAAACAAAACATTTCATTTTAAAGTATTATAGTAGGTATATAGTTAAAATATATACCTCTCAACCCTATCGCATATATATATATATATATATATATATATTTTTTAGTATATATTTTTCTAAAACCTAAGTTTAGCACAATGCCTAGACTTAGGAATGGAAAACAAACCAAAGAAGATGAAGATTGGTTAGGAAGACCATTAACTGACCAAAATGTCCCTCCTGAGGACCAAGTTTAGGAAGAAGAAACCCTAGAATAGCAAGAAGAAGAGCTTGATGTAGGAAATGAACAAGAAGAAACTATTAGAGAGGAAGGATCCTCATCCCCTAAAATGTCTTCGGGAGGAGCTATCACTTTTGATAACATGGAATAATTTTGGAAGTTCATTAACACTAATATTGGTGTTTTTAATAGAGTAGCCCATATGGACAAGGATCGAATTAGTGACACTCAAGCAACTCTAGAAGAAGTATTTCAAACACGCACTAATACCTTGTCCTTTATTGAAAAAGAGAGTGATCAAGATGGACCATCCAATTTGGATATAGTAGCTGTGATCTAGAGCATGCAACAACAGCAGGTTACCCAACAATCTAAAGTACTTGTTAACAAGCCTAGGGTCATTCCCGCACAAAATAAACCATCATTTATTGCTCTATTTCACCAAGCTCTTGATCAACATACCTCAAATCAACAAAAACCCAAAACAAAACCGAACACCAATTACCAACAATCTAAGGTACAACATAATACTATTACAAATCCCCTTCATAATATTCTTCCTACCAACACTTTGCATAATAGCAATATAACATCTAATCCTTATGTCACACCATCATACACTCATAGATCCCATACCTATGTTCCACCGAACCAATATGGTGGACAATCTAGCAATATTGAAGCCATGGTGAAACAGTTAGTTTCCTGCATGGACCAGATAGATCCCTACCGTCCCTCGTACAATTATCGAGAGATGTGTAGTCAGCCTTTAGATCCTATAGTCGTAGCACAACCATATCCTAAACATTTTCCTATGCCTGTTCTTCCCATATATAAAGGAACCGAAGATCCCATAGAGCATCTTCGTATGTTTAGGATAGCATGTCATGATATATCACATGATGACTTGTTATTACTAAAAATGTTCTTGAAAAGCTTGGGAGGAATGGCATTAGATTGGTATTATCAATTACCCACTAATTTTTTGAGGAATTTCGAAGAAATTACCGAGTCTTTTGTTCATCAATTTAGTGCCTACATCGAAAGATATGTGACCATTAAATATTTTTATAACTTAAAACAGGGCAAAGATGAATGCTTTGCTGATTTCCTAGCTAGGTGGAGACAGTTGATAGGAAAATTGCACTTTGTGTTACCTTATAGGGAGATGTTGGACATCTTTATTAATAATTTGCAAGAGCAACTATCTTACGAATTATCAACTTCTACCTTGACCACCTTTGATCAGGCTATAGACTTAGCCCAAAGAGTGGAAGATGCTCTCATTAGGAGAGGCTAGCTTAAAAAGAGAGACGATGAGAAAACATCCAAAAATCAATATAAGAATAAATAGGTTGTGGGTGATGGAGTCACCGATAGCAGAAATATTGCTAATGTTAATGTTGCAAAGACATCAGAGAAGTTTGTACTAAAACCTCCTGATAGACCTCCTCAAGAATTTACTAGGTTAAATCAACCTTTATCAACTATTCTACCACAATTATTAGAATGAGGTTTAATTCAATTACCAAATATTCAGGAACCTGATCCAAGTATACCCGAATACAGAGCAGATTTACACTGTGACTTCTATAGAGGACCTGGACACACTACCAACTCTTGTAAAATATTAAAACATAAAATATAGGACTTGATTGATAACAATGAGATGGAGGTGCAAGCCTTTCAACCTAAGCAAAATCCTCCTAATAATGTTCAAAAGAACACCCCACAAAACTAGAATCAAAATGCCAATCAGTCATTGGACATATTTCAACATCCCTTACCAATACATGGTAAGGAGGTGGTTAATCAAGTTGAACATCATAATGTCCCTCCTCCTGCCAGATATGTAGGAACTATTAATGGGCATTTACCTGTTCATGATCTGGAAATATTTGACACAACTTTATCCGTGGTTACAACCAAACCTCTATATAATATTTAGATACTTGATCTTAGTGATACAGAATATGAGACTGAGAGTGATATGGAAATCACATCAAATCAATCGAATAGTTCTAAATATGAATCAGATCCTATTCACCCTATCACAAGTTATATGGTTCCAAAAGAGCCATTTCCAAGAAGAGTCACTACTAGACCATCGTCTCATAGATTACTTTCTAATGAGCTAGCTATAAATGCTAGACCAAGACCCATTCATCATCCATAGAATAATATTGTGGGTACCATCGGAGCTGTTACTAGACAACAGGCTCAAAATTTTGAACAAGATCAAATTCAAAATGGTGGATCAACTCCATTTGTTTTGAAGGTTCCTAATAAATGGAATCATTCAATTAATATTCACCCTAAACCTCCTTATAATATTAATGAACAATTATTAAATATTACAGCTAGAATTTCTCTCTTGGATCTTTTAAGATCTTCTCCTACACATAAAGATGAATTAATGCTCACATTAAGTCAGATGATGGTACCACAAGACATTCAAACTAAATCCATGGCTGATACTATAATAACTCATGAAGTTAATTGTATTGACTTCTAGGATAAAGACATACCACAACATAGTTTACATAAAGATAACCCCTTGTATATTACTGCCTTAATTGGAGATGTAGCAGTCAAATGAGTTTTGATTGATAATTGTTCATCTTTAAATATCTACACTTTTGACTTCTACCAAATATTTGGGTTTAGAAGTGATGAAATGAAAAGAACTGATATGATCATAAAAGCTTTCAATGATGAAACACAAGAAACGTGTGGAGTTATTACCATTCCATTGTAGGTTGGTCCAAGAACCTTGGATATGACTGTGTTTATTGTACATTGCCCTGCATCATACAATATACTCTTGGGTCGTCCTTGGATCAATGCGATGTGAGTTGTTCCCTCAACTTTACATCAATGTGTTAAGTTCAAATTTAAGAATCAGTTTGTTACCATTCATGGTGATCCAATACCCTTTGATATGTGTGCTTTGGAAGAACCTATTGGTGTTCAATTTTGCCCCTCTATCATCCACACATCCTAATTCTCATTATCCATATAAACGTGTGAAACTCACACCCACAACATCATCTACTTCTTCTCCATCAGTTGCACCTCCACATATAGCTCAACCATCTTCTGAACAAACCGCATTAGGACCTAAGAAATATCCTAATCCCACAACCAATGTCTCTTGTTATACTCCTATAACTTCCATACCTGTAATAGACCCATCTATCGACACCTCTAAACCGTCTACATCCACCAAATTCATATTTTTTGCATCGGAATACGTAGGGAATGTTCCTTATACCTCTTATGCTCTTACTAACGAGCTCTTACCCGATCTATCTAAAATTCTTATATCATAAGAAATTAATGCTTCTATGCAATATTCCCTTATTTTAAATAATTTACCACCATCTCCTTATACCTTGGGCCTCCCACAACCTATGATAAGTATTTACCAAGTTGGGAGCTATGCCTTTATTTATAAGGGATATGACTGGGGTAGAATACCCAGAAACATCAAAACTCATTATGATGGATATGCTCGATGTTATTTTACTAATGAGTATGTTAAAGCCAAACTTATAATGCTTAAATTGGGATATAAAGGGAAAGGTTTGGGACCTTTCAAGAATGGTATGAAAGAACATTTTGAGGTAGAAGCGTGGCCCGCCCGATGTGGTGTGGGCCTATTTTCTAGTAAGGGTCAGCCATTTCCATTTGAGGATGATGACCATATTATATGTTACCAAGATTATTTAGATGAACGTGATGCTTTGCATTTAACGAATAATACATTCACATGTAATATGCTATCTATAGCTTATCCTGAGACGATCGATGAATCCGATGATGAGATGGAGGGAGATATCTTTCACGATGTCTCCGTTGAGGAATTATTACATAATGGATTTTATTTTGATGGCTCTATACCTAGTATGGCCCAGCTTGAGGCCACGACTCCTCAAGATGAATTATCCAAGCTAACCTTGGAAGAATTACAAGAATTGGGTATTTCACCCGCCCCACCTAAATTTGAGAGAGATCTACACATGGAAGTAGAAAATGTCATAAAAATTAACATTGGAACCGACGATAACCCTCACATAATCAACATTGGATCAGAATTGAGTCAAGAAAAATAGGATAAATACATTGTATTTCTTAAAGAATATGAAGATGTCTTTTCTTATACATATGAAGATATGCCAGGTTTAGACCCTTCTGTAGTTATGCATCACCTAGTAGTGCATCCAGATGCTAAACTCGTTAGCGTAAGCTTAGAAAAATGCATCCTAAAGTGGCCTTACTAGTCAAAGGGGAGTTAGAAAAACTCCTGAATGTTATTTTTATACAAGCCATTGATTATGCTGAATGGATCTTGAATGTAGTTCCAGTAACTAAGAAAGAAGCTACTAATATTAGTGTTTGTACAAACTTTAGATATATTAATGTTGCATGCCCTAAAGACGATTTTCCCCTTCCCAATATGGATCAAATCATTGATTTTACTACTGGAAGTGGAATGATATCCTTAATGGATGAATTTTTTGGTTATAATCAGATTAGGATAGCTCCTGAAGATCAGGATAAAACAACCTTTATTACCCCTTGGGATACTTTCTATTGGAAAGTGATGCCATTCGGTTTGAAGAATGCAGGTGCAACCTATCAATGAGCCATGACTTATATCTTTCATGATATGATGCATGATATACTACATGATTATGTAGATGACATTATATCTCATTCTACTAAAGAATATGACCATTTAGATGACTTGAGAAAATTATTTGATCGGTTAAGGGAATATCTTATCCGATTGAATCCAGCCAAATGTATATTCAGAGTTAAGTCAGGTAAAATATTAGGGGTTATAGTTTCTTTACGTGGCATCGAAATTGACCCTCTCAAGATTACAACTATCACTGATATGTCCGCACCTACAAATATATCTAAATTACGAAGTCTACAAGGTAAGCTTCAAGCTTTCCATTGCTTCATCGATAAGTTGGCAGATAAAACTAGACCCTTTCTTAAGCTTCTTAAGAAGGATGCATCTTTCGATTGGGATTATGAATGTAAGGAAGCATTTGAACTCCTCAAACAATATCTTCTTAACCCACCTGTACTTTCACCACCTAAACCTGATCACCCATTTATCTTGTATATTTTTGCTTCAAATTTTGCTTTAGGAGCTATGTTAGCTCAACTTGATGATGAGAAAAGAGACCATGCTAATTATTACATTAGCAGAAAATTAATTAGTTATGAAACCCACTACACATAATTAGAGAAGTTATGTCTAGCAGTCGTATTTTCTACACAAAAAATATCCCATTATATGCTCAGTCAAAAAACATACGTTATTGCTAAATCCAATCCCTTGCAGTATCTCATGAGTCAACCTTATTTATATGGTTGCACAACGAAGTGGGTTCTTGCTCTAAGCGAGTTTGAACTCACGTTTATAGGATAGAAGTCTATTAAGGGTCAAATCATAGCAGATCAATTAGATGATGCACCCTTAGAGTCCACCCATCCCCTCATCATTAAGTTTCCTAATGAATGCCTTAACCTAGAGGCGGATCATTCAGAGCAATGGTCCCTATACTTTGATGGAGTCCGATGCATGAGTGGGGTTGGTGCAGGTATTATTTTGATATCTCCACAGAAACATCTCATACCTCTATCCTTTAAATTAATGTTTTCCTGTACTAATAACACTGCTGAATATGAGGCTCTAATCCTTGGATTACGAGCTACCTTGGCACTGAAAATTAAAAATCTATTAGTTTTCGATGATTCTCAACATTTTATAAATCAAATTAATGATGTTTATCAGACAAGAGATTATAAATTGCGTCCATATAAAGCATATGTATTACAATTAATATCTTTATTTTATCAAGTTACCTTGGAAGCTATTCCTAGAACTAGCAATCGTGCGGCTAACGCTATGGCTGCAGCTGCATCTCTTTTACCCTTGGAGTTAGATGACGAATATGTTACCATCATTATTCATTGACTCTAGGAACCTACTTCAACTAAATCATGCTTGGAACCTTTGGACGTGTTTCTAATCAACGAAACTATTTTTGAACTTTGGTACACTGACATCCTCAATTTTCTTCAAAATGGGACCTTCCCTGAAGGTTTTAATAGAAACCAACATCGATTATTATGTATACGAGCAAGTCGCTTCGTAATAATTGGCAATACGTTATATAGGAGATCTTTTGAAGGTATCCTATTAAGATGTTTGAATCTAGAAGAGTCTAGATCAGCTTTGAGTGAAGCCCATGATGGATCTTATGGGGGACACTTTAGTGGTAGCACCATTGCTAAGAAGCTCCTTAGGATAGGATATTTTTTGCCTACCATGGAGAATGATGCACATGATTATGTGCACCATTGCGACAAGTGCTAGAAACATGCTGACCTTGTCCATGCACCTGCATAAGAACTGCAGGCTATTTCATCTCCTTGGCCCTTTTCAAAATAGGGCTTAGACATCATTAGAAAAATCAATACTATGTCATCTTATGGACACAAATTCATCATAACTACCACCGAGTATTTTACAAAGTGGGTCGAAGCTATACCCTTAGCTTCTTGTACTGGAACGCAAGTTTCCAATTTTATTCTTAATAAAATTATTTGTAGGTTCGAAATTCCTGCAAATCTCATCTCGGATAACGAAACTTGTTTCAAAAACAAATATGTAAAGAAACTATGTCAAAAATATAAAATTCAACATCGTTGGTCCACTCCCTATTATCCTTAGGGTAATGGCCAAGCAGAAGCATCTAATAAAACATTAATTAAAATCCTCAAGAGTCTGGTCAATAAATCTGGCTATGATTGGCACATTCAATTATATCCTACTTTTCGGGCTTATCGAACTAGCATTCATACTCCCACGGGCACTTCACCTTTTGTTTTGGTTTATGGTGCTGAAGATGTTTTTCCCTTTGAACTAGAATTTCCTTCTTTGGCTCTTCTACTTCAAGATACTGAAGTAGGAGATGAATATTGTGTTGGCATATTTAGTCAGCTGGAACTCCTAGATAAGAAGTGCATTAATGCTTTGGAGCATCTTTGTGCCTACTAGAACAAGCTCAAACGAGCATATCTCAAGAAAGTTCATAATTGATCCTTTGATATCGGTGACCTCGTCTTAAAAGAAAATAAAAAAAATACTAATGCAACTAAAGACCTTAAAGGCAAATTCGAGCCTAATTGGCTTTGGCCATATATTATCACTGCTAAATTTGGATCGGGAGCATACAGATTAGCTACCTTAGATGGTAAATATCTTAAAGAACCTATGAACATTATGCATCTTAAGTGCTATTATGCATAAATATGGTAATTTCATCACTGTATATATTATACATATTGTCTCATATTAGTAATTCATATAAAAATTTCAAAAACAATAATATTATGTATTCTCTCAATTCATAAATTAAAATCAAAATATAAAAAAATCAAAATCATCAAAATCCTCAAAAAAATCTTCTAGTTTGCACCTGTCAATTCTTGAAGTATTGCAGTTATATTTTCAGTTATTTTGGATAAATTAGCATTTATCTGGAATCCCTCGCTTTCACACTCACCAAAATGTATCGCCCAAATTTTTTGCACCCTTACCTTCAGGCTAAAGGATATGTACCCAAAAGGAGGGTGAGAAAAGGATGTAACAATACCTCGAACAGAGAGGCCATTTAAAGGTCGCACCTCTCGAGGGAGGGGTATAAAGGTGAATTTTTGACGGATGGTGGGGTTCACCAGGAAACTTTGAGTGGCAGTTTCCACGCCTAGGTTGAGAATGGATTTGATTTATCATTTTATGTTCAATCATTCAGATTCCTAGGTTGGCCAAAATTAAGCTAAGCTATTCTATATGAAGATTCTGATTTATATGAAGACAATAAACATAAATGAATCCTAATGCAATTGAATACAGAGAATATATAAAATGGAGAAGAGTACACCTAATTTCTGATGTCTAATGAAGATTCTGAAGCTTGTAAGAGTCCAGGTCATCCTAGATATGACATGATCATCTATAATTGTACAGAACCGTCCCAAATCATAGGAGATCATCCTAGATCATCCAAGATCATCAGTAACCTGACAAATTTGTCAGGCAAATTCATCAAAAATCTACAATCAAGAAAACAGACACCAAAAACCAAAAATACAATTGCAATAATGATGCAAAATGATAGAAATAAGAGTATAGATGTTTGAATGATAAATCCAGATATCAAATTAAATGAGATGCACTTTTTTGGAAACTTATTTTGAATTTTATCATGCAATTATGCTAAATGAGGTGAACTCCAAGATGCAAAACAAAAGTAAATTAATCTAATGCACCAATAAATAAGGAAAATGAGATAGAGAATGCAAATTCAGGGCTCTGATTGCCCCCAAGATGAATTGTAGACAAGATCATCGTCGATCTTGATAGGATCATCTAAAATTGTAGTTGAATCGCTTGTGACAATCCAAGCTACCTCCGGTTGAAACACAGTGAAATCCTACAACAAAACTTGAAAATACAAGTGCAAATGATGGGAGATCATAGCAAAAACTAAAATTGTAGAGAAATAATCAACCTGGTAGCTAGGTAGGGAGTCAGGGGGATAAAATGGGAAAATACTAGTTTATATAGGATTAGGGGGAGGTTAGGAGGTTGGGGATCATTCCAATCTAGGAGATCCCCAACGTGGGAATCTCCAACCGCACAGACACACTTCTGCCCAAGTTGGAGAGGTCATTGGAACATAAGCTAATTGCAAAAATTCAGTTTTGGGATGAAACAGTCTGGACATTCTGTTCCAGAAAAATTCATCCGATTTGGGACGATATCGTCAGATCGACGACGATATCGTCCAACGATCACAACAACCTCTAAAAATGGCATGAAAAATGAGGTGAGCGGAACGAGCGATTTTGGGGTTAAAATTCAAATTTCTACTTTTTACTGATGGTTTAGCTGCACCAATTTTAGGGTGCTACACTTTTCCCCCTCTTTAGCGAATTTTCCTAAAAAAATGCATTAAAGACGAGTTCTTCATGCTTTATGAGAAAGCAAAAATTTATTCCATTTTTTAGACGACAATTCTAGGTCGAATCGTATGACAGTTTGCCATGGTGCCCCCTCCGAGTTTTTACCCAATTAAAAAAATGTTGTTTTGAATAAAAATAAGAAAAATAGGGTAAAACCCTAATTCATTTTTACTATTCACTTTCGCTGTTTCAGAGCTCTACAGGCGAAATGGTGGAAACGGCGCACAGATCGACAGAGATCCGGTGCGGGTTGCGGGTAAGGATCTAAACCTAGTTTACTTTGTTTTTAACTTGATTTAGTTGATTTTTGACTTGAATTTTATGTGTTTTTGGGCGTTGCGGCCGTTTTTAAGCCGTCGATGAAATCGTCTCTATATTTTCGATTTTGTCTAGGGACGAAATCAAAGAAATAGGGGCGATCCCGTCCAATAAGGGGCTATCCCAAAATTGAAGAACAGAGACGATTTCATCCTATTAAGGATGATTTTATCTAAATTTGGTACGATATCATCCAATAATGGGCGATATAAAGTTTTATGGGACGATTTGATTTTAATTGATTTTTTTTTGTATTTTTTTAATGATTATGTACTAATGATTTTTGTTGTTTTATTGTTTATTTTGCAGAGGGGATTGCTAAAGAGTCGAAAGTGGAAATACGGAGGTCTAAGAGATGATTTGGCCGCACTTGATCAGGCCGAGCGAGAGATATTGGCAGAGGTAGGACAACAACATATGGTAGAAATGTTAGAATTTTGATTAAGAGTGGTGCCATGAATAGTTTTGTTTCCACTAGGTTAATTAAATAAATACCAGAGAGGCTAATAATCTTTGTACATGGATGGAAGTTCGAGTATGGATCAGGATAAACCTACTTTGTATATCAATATTATCCTATGATTGATATTACTTTACCTAGTGGTACAACAGTAGGTTACCTATATGTAGCACTATTGCATACCTTCAATGTAGTCCTAGGGATGTATTGGCTGCAATCACATAATATCTTAAATTATTTTTTGTGAAATATGAATGGAATATCTAGAGGATTGTAGGAAAGTGCACAAAGTATACAACCTACAAAGAGCTTTCTAACCTCAAATTATCTTTGCTATGCAACTTAGAAAGGTAGTGAAAAGAGGACAAATTGTCTATGTGGTAAAACTAAATGAAATAGATAGGAAGTAGAAGGATGAAGTGTTTTATAAACACCTAATCCTCCAAGAATTCAAAGATGTATTTCCAAAAGAGTTACCAGGACTACCCCCGAAGCATAAATTTAATTTCATCATTGAGATTCAACCTAGAACATATCCTATACATAGGTATCCTTACAGAATGGATCCCATAGAGATGCTAGAACTTGCAATTGCAAGGATTATTAGAAAAGGGGCTAATCATACCTAGTGTGTCACCTTAGGAGCACCTATGCTATTTGTTAAAAATAAGGATGGGTCCCTTCAAATATGCATAGATTATACAATTTTGAATAAGGCAACAATCAAGAATAAATATCCTCTCCCTAGAATCGAATATCTCTTTGACAAACTCAAAGATTCTACCATTTTATCAAAGATTGATATTAAATCAGGATATCACCAATTGAGTAAGGAGGATACCCATAAGACAATCTTCAAAACTCATTATGGGCACTATGTGTTTACAATATTGCATTTTGGTCTAAAAAATACACTAACAACATTTATGAACCTAATGAATAACATTTTTAGAGAGATATTGAACTGATTCATCCTTATGTTCCTAAATGACATCTTGATACATTTCCAATATAAGTTAGAACATAAGCAACAACTTAATATTGTGTTAGAATTGCTAAGGAAGAATCAGTTGTATGACAATATATAAAAGTGTGAATTCTATGTGTCAGAGGTGCAATATTTATGGCACATCATTTTAGAATAAGGGATCACAGTGGATACTAATAAGATAGAAGCCATGTAGAATTGGCCACTGCCTACTAATGTGATAGAAGTCCAAATTTTCATGGGTTTTACTAGATACTATAGGCATTATGTAAAATATTATGCTAAGATAACTACTCCTATAACCAACCTTCAGAGGAAAGGAAAAGAGTTCAAATGGATGGATAAATGTGAGGTAGATTTTGACCTACTCAAGCATAAACTCACCACATCCCCCATATTGAAGATACTAGATCCTTAGGGTAGTTTTTCTATCTGTAGAGATGCATCATTGGAAGGTTTGGTAGGAGTGCTATCTCAGGATAATGTAGTGGTATCATATGGTTCAAGGAAACTAAAATGACATGAGATGAATTATGTGATCAATGATTTGGAGCTGGAAGCCATGGTATTTACACTCAAGTTAGTGACACTACTTGTTAGGGAAATCCTTTGAGTTGAGAATAGACCATCAAAGCCTAAAGTACATATTTACTCAGCCTTTGCTAAATGCCAAGCAAAGAAGGTGTATGGAATTCCTCATTGAATATTATTTTGGTATTGAGTATATAAAAGGGAAAGAAAAAAAAGTCATTGATGAACTGAGTAGGAGACGATACATAGATAGTTTTTTTAACTCACAACCACATGTATTTGATGAAATAAATTAGAGAAATACAAGCAAATTCAAGAAAATATGAAAATCAAACCTAAGGAAAGCAAATATTTGAACACTAAGGATGAATTTTTGTGCTTTAAGGATAAAGTGGTGATACCTGAAGGTGGTGATCTAAGAAATATGATCATGAATGAAGAACATTGATATCCATATTTAGCTCACCTAGGAGGGGTAAATATGAGAGAAAACATGAAAAAAACCTTCTACTAGATAGGAATGAAGAGGAACATAACTAATTTCATTGCTAAATTCCTTGAATGTCAAAATTTAAAGGTAAAAAACCAACATCTTACAGTTTTTTTGTACCCTCATGAGGTACCCTTACAAAAATGGTAGGTTATTTTTATGGATTTTATTATAGGGTTGCCTGAAACTGGCTTTCAACATGATGCAATCCTATTTGTGGTCGATAGACTAACCAAGGTTATGCATTTCATTCCTAAAAACACCAAATATGATGCCATGATCATGGCTAACAAATTTTCCAAGGAAATATTCAGGCTTCATGGTTTCGTGAAAGTGATCATCTCATATAGGAACTCGAGGTTCGCATATGAGTTTTCGCAATTTCTACAACATGTTGTTGGCACTATACTAAATATTAGTTCTACTTAACACCCAAAAACTGATAGGCAAACTAAAAGGGTGAACCATGTGTTGGAGGAAATGCTTCGTATATATTATATGGATTAAAATACCCATTGGGAAGACTACCTACATTTTTTAGAATTTACCTACAACAAAAAACACCATTCAACCCTAGGTATAGCATTATTTGAAGGTCTATATGGTAGGAGATGTAGAACACCATTGTATTGGGATAATCTAGAGGATAGGGTTATGTAGGGAACCAAGATGGTTAAGAAAATGGAATAACAACTAAGAACAATTAAATACCAGCTTAAGGAAGTCGTGGATATTAAGAAAATCTATGCTAACCTTAAGAGGTTTCCAAGAGATTTTTTCATGGGTGAAAAGTATTTTTGAGGGTGAGACAAAATAAGAGTGCTATTAAGTCTACAAACTTGACCCATGTTTTGTAGGACCCTTTAAGATTATATAAAAGATCAATCTTGTGGCATACCGACATGTCTTACCACCCAGTTTGTCGAAGATTCATGACACCTTTCAAATTTCATTGCTTAGGAAGTATGTAGCTAATGATGAACATGTGTGGAACTTTTCTAATTTGTAGATGGTAGATTCAGAAGCTATAGAGGTTTGACCAATAAGAATCCTTGAATTTTAATCTAAGTTAATGAGGAAAGGAATCTTGGAGCAGTGTAAGATCCAATGGGACCGCTATTCCGAAAGAAACACTACTTGGGAGAAAGTAGTAGACATGCAAAATTATTTTCCATATTTGTTTGAAAATAATATGTAATGTTATTTTATGATTAAAATTTGATGAACATAGAGGACTGTGTTAAGCCTATAGTGGGGAGGATGTCATGACCCTCCCTTGGTGGATATTTTATTTGATGAATTATGTTTTGCTTTATATATATATTGATAAAATTATTGATTATTTCATGTTGGGTTTGTGCAAAATATGTAAATATATATACGTCATGATGGATAGTGATGTAATCTATTTATGAAATGTTTGATCATTGCATTTCTAGTTTCTAAATGGATATACTTTTTATGAAAATATGAGATTATACTAATGAACTTTCTTGCTTGACATGGATAGGTTTATTCTTAGGTGGGAGGAAGACTTAGCCACCAAGGATAAGCTAATTTATAAAAAATAAATGATGATATTGTCATACAGTTTATATTACTTGGGCAAGTGGGATAAATACCTTTTTGTAATATGCAGCTTATTAAAGATAAAACTAACCTAGCATATAATGCAATTGATGTTTAGATTTTCTTATAATATTGGATGGCATTCAAAAGATAGCATAAGTGTGTTAGTATAAAGGATATTGAAATCCATATCTCTCCAGGTAAAATACTAAGAAAAATATATGTATATATATCTAAGTATATATGTGTACCTTTATTAGTTTGATAACAAACTAATTTCTTTTAAAAAAAATAAACTAAGGTACATGACACATGATGTAACGATATTTGAGTAAGCTTGATTCAATCGTATTAAAGGAAGGTAATCCTTATATGAAGACGGTGGACATTTTACACGTACCTCCACATAATATTGAAATCACTACTCTAGTTAAGTGATTTTGATGTTGAATTCACAAGGAGAAGATGTTGGCACAATCTGTAAAAAAATATTTAGTTTTTTTGTGAAGGAAGAGTCTAAGGAGTATTCAAGAAGAGTGGGAGGATCATGTTCATAATGGAAAAAAGCACCATTGGTTGAAAGGCCAACGTGGCTAGTTAAGGAATAATAAAAAGGTGAGTTCATTTATGACTTCTTAGAGTTGATGATCGGGGAGAGGGGAAGGAAAAACAAGTGAATGCATGGTTGGGAAAAAAATGTGGAGAAGGAAAAGTTACGAGTGTGTGGAATCAGTGAGGAAGGATGGAAGAGAGGACAAAACGATCTACGAAGAGGAGTTTTTCTAACTTTTAGGTTGGTGCACTATAACTTTTTTCTAGTTTTGATGTTAGAGTCGGTTAGAATGTTGTGTAGATAGATCAAGTTGGATTATGTTCTTGCATTATGTTTTTTAGTAATGTAGCTACCTATGTGGAATAGTAGGATTACCAAGTTATAGAAAACCATTATGACCAAGGATGTTCTTAGGAACACTCGGGTAGTGTAGTTGGTGTGGTTAAGTCTCCTTATCTACATAGGTGTAAGATGTCTGGCTTTGATAGATAATATTGATGGTAGTATCAATACACTATTATGGTAGTAGTCTAGAGCTGTTAGCAAAATGTTGTTTAGATTACGTAAGATTGATATTGTTCTTACCTTATGCTTTACAGTATGTGATTCATCTATGTGGAATATCAGGATCACCTAAGTTTTATAGCCAATCCATTATGGCCAGAGATGTTCCAAAGATTCACCTGGGTAGTAGAATAGAGAGTTGGTTAAGTCTTTCTTATCTACACCTATGATGGATGACTAGTTGGATATGTGTCATTATGATAGTAAATTTATCCGCACCTATGATAGATGATCGGTTGGATATACGTTAGTGTGACAATAGAGTAGAGGCATAACCTAATTTTAGAATTTATGTAATTGGGATTGTTTTATGTTTTACTCATTAGATATTTGGGTGTTCTCTCTTAGAGCACTCCCTAGAATATTGAGAGTGAAGAGATACAAGTATTTTACCTTGTTTAGAGTCATTGTATTACCATAGGAAGTGTTGGAAAATAAAGTAGGATGAGTAATGTCAAGTTGACCTGAATGGAGATGGTAATTTTTTATATCCTCTATAGTATGTATTTTGAGTCGGTTGTGTGAGCCTTGGAAACATAGCTATGTCAACCCTTAAGGATGTCCTCTAGGCTGAACCATTTTGTTATTGGTAGTGTTAGGGTAAATTGGGTTGAAGTTGGGCGTAAGGATAGTATGCTAGGCTGAATGATTTGTGTTAGTGTTCCTAGTATTGAATGTAGACACCTGTGTAGCTCTTCCAATGATGACCAAACTCACTGTGATCAACCATGTTGGGATTGGCCATAGCTCTATTAGATATTTGAGCATATACGACTATGTTAACTATAAAAAAATGACTTATTGCAATGTTTGTCCATGTTGGATTGAGCTATAACTTAGGTTATATGGCTACCTCGTGGAGTTGATGTAGCAATATACATTTGGAATATCATTACTAAGGAAGCATAGTGATATTGTGATGGTAGGGATTAGTTAGTTTATGATTATTGGCTTTCCATTGGAACTAAATGTTGTAGGATTCATGAAAATTTCCAATGTTATGTTGTAAGAGGATAGGATGGACTTGACACATTTTAGGAAACTATTTGAAAGTGCAATTCTGAAGCATGAAGATTAATTATAATGAACAAATTGATTGGCCAATTCAAACCATGGGAAGCAGGGATTTATGTAACATTTCTACTTGGATAAATGTAGATTGAAATGCCTTGATGTAATGTAAAGAACGAACCATTTATGAAAATAAATACAGAGGAATTATTTTGGGTTGGTTTTTCCCTATAAGAGGTTTTTCTAAGATAAATAATGTTGTACTTTTATTGTGGTGATCTCATTTTATGGTTCTTATGTTTAAATCTTTGTGAGGGTATGATTATTTATGTCAATTACCTTTTATGAATTTGATGTTGTTGATTAATTAACTACTAAATCTTGGAATGAGCTTTATGATGTTCTTATTTTTCAATAAGGAAATCCCCTATGGATCATTAATTGATGTGGATTAATCCTTTCATGAATTACTTATATCGTGTGGTAAAATGATCAATGATGGTAGAATAGACAATGATGTTTATTTAAATGATGGATTTTTGGAATAATCCCTCGATTATTTAAAATAATGGAAATCCTTTTGGGGTGTTTAATTAAAAATACCAATACTTTATTTAAGTTGATTATGTTGTGGTAAAGGGATTATTTATAGATAGATAGATGCTACCTTATGTTATGGAATAAATTTATGGATGTATTTTAATGTATACCTCTAGGTTAAGAATAGTTTAGCCTTCATTATTTAAATTGAAGGGCTACAAGATTAGGATGACCCTTTGCAATGAAATTTGAGGAATTAGATAGGCTTAATGATGTTCCTCATAAAAATATTTAGAAATGAGGCTATTAGGGGATGTCTAACTCAAATGGACCTAATATGGATAGATAACCCTTGCATGCAATGACTACTCACATAGAATGATTTTTGTGGGGTGAAAATTGACTTGTACCTTTCGATTGAATGAAAGGAGATGTCATTGTTAGATATTTGGATCCATGATATGGATACTTTGACCCATTTAGTAAGCACCTAGTACCCTTGCATAGATGGAATTGTGCAAGGAGTACATATGGGTGTACCTCAAGTAATTTAAACATCTATATAGAGACCTTTTATGGTGGATTTAGTAGAGGTAATTAATACAAAAAAAGAATGGGAAAATTTAGGATTGCGACAATAACACCAAACCACTATTTATTTTAAAATCATTTTTTTTCTTTATCCACTAAATCTAATTCTTCAATGTAATTTTTTCCTCAGTGTGGTATTATGTGGATGGATTTTTTACTACTCATATCTTATAATAGATGATTGACATATTATTGAATAATTTTGCAATGACAAGAAAGTATTAAACTAAAGGCTTTATTGAAAATATTACAACATTGTTTTGGATTTATTATTTTATTACTTCTATGTTGAACATGGAAGAAATTAACAGAGATAAACTTTTATCCTTAATGTTCTCAAAAACTATTACCTTATGAGGGTGGAGTACCTAACAATGACTAATTATGAAAGGTGATCTTTATTACACTTTCAATTCTTCAACTACAATTAATAGACAAATGGTTTGGCCTACACTCATGAACTTTTAGAGGAAGTTTCCTAATGTGGGAAACATCATACCCCAATTTTCACCTCTATGTAATGGATGTACCCTCTTGATTTTAGACTTAGATATTAATTAGACCCTCATATAGTTTTATTATAGTCATTCATATCTCTTTGCTTTAGATATTATACTGATATTATGACAAATCTACTAGAATTTACCTTCTAAATGATAATACCAAATGGTTTTATTTGAGATATTTTATGTATTTAATCTATCAAAGAAATAAAATGGATTATGTTCATACATATTTTGAAAATCATTATAATTTATCAATAGAACCATATTATAGTAAGATTTAAACCTCTTTTATTTGGTTGATAACATAGATATGTATAATTAGATAATGATATTAAATGATTATTAGCATGGTCTTTGTATTAATAAAGGATCATTCTATGGGACTATCAAATAAAAGCTAGTACTAAATATAATGAAGAAGAAAATAGATGTAATTAGGGTGAACACATGAGAGATCCACCTTAGGATTAAACTCTAGTATGCTAAATTATCCAAGAGGGGAGTGATGTCTTAACTCAAAGGTAAACTAACTTATCCAAGAAAGGAGAGGAGTGATGCTCACCCAAGCAATTTATATCTGAATTCCTCATATCCATTATCTTCATATTTTGTCTCCATTGTCTCCTCAACTCAGAAAAGAGAGAAGAAAAAGGGTGGGCTGAGTGTCTGGGAATGGTCAAAGGAAGTAAGGGGCACCTTGATAAACCTTAGTCTAATATTTTTAAATTTATGGATATGGATATGAGTGATTTCTCTCTTCCTTTCTAAAGAGATATTGAAAAGGACACATATCAGGACTATTTTGGAGGTATCTCTATTTTAGTTATGTAATATTTATATAAAATAAAATAAAATAAAGGGAGATTTATTTACTGCTAGCTTAAAAATGAGAGGAATTTTTATAGGAGAATAAGGTGAACTACTCCAATGGAGAGAAGATTAAAAAATTCTACCATTATAGGATGTTTGAAGGTAGGGTATCACACCTATTTCTCTTATATGTATGTTAATTGGTATGGTAAATCCTAGTTTCGAATCTCCACCCTACCAAAAAGTTGAATTGGGTACCCAAAATCCAATTGATAATGTTGGTGCGTGGCAGGGCTGGGTGCGACCCCGGGTGAATTTGACGGTGTAGAACCCCCTGTTCGTGGTCTCTTAGACCAAGGTGGCCCCGTAAGGAGTTTTTCGCTTTAATATATATATATATATATATATATATAACCTTCACCTTTTCTTTCATCTACAACTTAATTCCAAACAATAATCCAAATAAATATGCCAATTGATGGACTAAGATTGAGAAAAATGGAAAGGTTTAATAAAACCTTAGTTAGCAAAAGTGGATGGAGGTTGATTCAATAGAAAGAGGCCTTATGGATGAATATAATAAAAGCTAAATATATAGAAAATAATAAAAAATTTCTATGATATGGAAACCCTCCTCAAAGTTCCTCTCTTTGGAATACTTTGGTTAAGATGAGACATCTTCTTTGGAAAGGAATTCGGTGGAAGGTTGGAGATGACTCCTATATTGAATTCTAGGAAGACGCATGACTCCTCAATATTCCTCTAGGGATTATTGATGAGTTGAATCCTACTAGAAACCTTTTGGTTGATTCCTTTGGAACAAAAGTCAAAGATTTTATAAATAGAGGAATTGATGGCAAGTAATGAAAAATTTTGATAGGCATTCTAGTTTGAGGGATATTTAGCAAGTAATTATGAAGATAAATCAATTGCTACAAGTATATAATTTAATACAAAAGAAGGATAAATATACTATTATTTGGGCTTCAAATCCCTTTGGTAGTTATTTAGTTATATTATGATATGAATCCCAAATCTCTCCCTCCCTAGGTTCTCCCTCCCTAGGTAGCTTTGATGTAAATAAAATTTGGAGCAAGTTTTTAGTTCTAAATATTGCCTTTTTATTGTGGTTGGCTATACAAAATAAGATCTTAACTCGATAATTTAATGAGAATGAAATTCTCTCTTCCTAAAAAATGTGTTTTACCTCTTAAAAGTGAATAATCATCAAGCATACATTTATGGAGTTCCCCTTATCTTCAAATGTTTTCGAATTGATGATGAAGAAATTTGAAATTCACTTGCTGAAGCTAAAGGATGTGACAAATTTATTAGAACAATGAAAATTTCCCTTTTTTGATTTAGGGTTATCTCAAGCCTAGAAGCTAGTCCCACCTCACTTTTTAGGGAGGAATCTAGAAGGAAAGGAATAATAAAATCTTTAAAGAAATGTACAAGAAAAAACATCAACCTTCAATAGAATTCTAGTTGTAAGGGTAGCTTTTTTTGGGGGGCATCTAGAAGGAAAGGAATATTAGAATATTTAAAGAAATGTACAAGAATAAAATCTCAACCTTCAATAGAATTCTAGTTGTAAGGGTAGCAGAAGCTAAAATTGCTTTTAAATGAAGTTTTCCTACAAGACAAAATTATGATAATTATCCCAAAATATTGGCTATATGGAATATAGTCTAGAACCCACCTCAACTAAAGTGAACTTTGGCTCAACTAAGGAAAATCCTAGTAGAGAAGGAGGGAAAATTTTCAAAAATCCAAGTGGAAAGATCATAGCAGCAAATGGAAATTCTTATAGTATTCAATCCAACCATATGGCAGAAACAAATTATTCACACACATGAGCTTAATGAAGCAATTGAATGTAAAGAGGATAACTTTTGAAGGTGACTCTTTAAATATTATTAATTGCTTAAGGGATAAGAATGAAGCTAGTTGGAACATATCAAACATTATATCAAATGCAAGAGAGATCATTGCAGCCTTTGAGGAGGTTAATATAGTGCATGTCTATCAAGAGGAAAATTGAGCCATGGATTGGTTAGCTAATAAAGGTGTATACAATCTTGAAGCAATTCTATAGAGGGATGATTTCTTTAGTGAGTTGACGAGTATAGTTGAGAGGGAGTTGTAAGCTTATGATAGACATAATTATTGTTAAATTATTAATCACCGGTTGCAATCTTTATTCACCTTATGTGGTCATTAAAAGTGAAGCATTTATTTTTTTCCTATAAGGGGTCTATATGACTTCTTGTCTTGTTTTTCTGCTACTTTTTATAATTGTAGATTGTTGATGTCTTAGATTTTTTTGTTTTTTCTATTTCATAAAAAATGATTTAATGTAGAGAAGTGGTATTGTAAAAAAGGGATGGAGCTTTTTCAAAAATCTCTTTTTTCATCCTAATAAAAAAAAATTGTAAAAAATAAAAGGTTAATTTTTCTCATATCAAATGGCATTAGTCTAATCTATATAATTATCAAAATATTATAATACCGATTATAATATAATAGTTACAAATAAATTTAATTTCATGTAAATAATTAAAAATAATTAAAATGATGTAATTTGTTACAATGAAATGTCATTAATTAAATTCATTTCAGGCCATCAAATAGTTAAAATAAAAGGTTAAAAGATTTTAAGGTTGGTAAATTATTTATAAATAGGTGAACGATTAAAATTTTTCTCCCATTATTAAACATAAAAAAAAAAAAAAAAAAAAAAGCAACCAAACAAGCTAATAATTGCATACCTTAGCAGGGGCATAAGATGGCAAACGCCTACTCAGAGATATTTCATAATGCTTTGCAGGCAGACCTTTGGACACAGGAGATATCAAGGAATCTGTAGGACTTCTATACCTGCATCAAAGTAAATCATTCTGTTTCAGACCAATCCATCATGTCATAAATACAATCCTATAAATATATATAGTGCCAAGGCTTGCCTTTCATGGCATCGAAAAAAATCCATTTCCAGGTATTTGAACAGGAGTAACCCTTTTTCCTTTGGGATCAGGATCCACGTCCCTTTCACTCAATACACTCGAACATTTCTCTAATTCTTTCTCCATTTCTGCACATCCCATTACATTCTCGCAGAATTTGGAAGCTTCTTTCTCCATTCTTGACAAAACTTAAAGAAAAATCTCAATAAACTAGTGCTGAAACTCGAACTTGGCAAGTTTGTTTGACTGATCAGACTGGGAAAACAAACATGGACTGCAACAATTTTTATGAAATTAAAATGAGTCTTCCAAGGGCAGTCCAACAAAATGGACTAGCGTGGAAGGTTGAAGCCAATCCTTTTTCATAAGTTGCCTCCACAACTTAGAAAAGAAAACGTCAGGAAAATATCTACATGTCTTGTTGTTATTTTCCTATATTTATAAACAAAGCACCGTAGGGGATGAGATAAGTTGAGGCCCAAGATTTGGGCAGATTTCCCTGGGAGAGTTGTGATAGTTTAACATGGAGGTTTCGATTTTTTCTGCTGCTGAAAGATTTGTGGATCCGATTGACAATATATTCGTTGCCTCTTATTTGTACGGTTGCTGCTGCTAATTTAGTTCATATTGGTTTTTGTGATCGTTGTTATGATCAGCATCTCTATATGGAATAATAAACTGACTAACAATAGCGACTAATTTCCTTTGATGCAAGCTAAACTACAGCATTTATCTCTTGCTCAATCGTTAGGAAGTATTGGGGGAGTAGATTATTCGTTTAGCAAATGGCACCTGCCAACCATTTTTCGCTTAAAATTTAAGTACAGTTTCAATGCGATGGATTTCATTTTTCAACCACATAAGTCACGAAGAATCACTGGAAATTGTAATCTCAACCAACCCACAATTGAAAATTGAGCATTTATAAATTAAACTTTTTAATTTTCCCTTCAAATTCGAAACTGCGGTTTGCTTCATGTTTGATTTAGGTCTCTTAAACACTTATGTTTTATGATTTGGATAATATAACGTCCATATCATCTCATATATATATATATATATATATATATATATATATATATATATATATATAACCTAACAGTTTAATAGTTAGATTAATAAATATTTTCATTTAAAAATGTGCATGTTTTTTCATATTTGTTAAAGTAATTAGAAGTTTTTATTTATTTAAAAGTATACATAAAAATATATATTATTTTTTATTGATAAAAGGTTTTGAAAGAGATCCAAAACCTTGTTACAAGCCGAACATGGGAGATCTCGAACGGAATCAGAAACCCCAAACTATTACAAGCCAAAATGGAGGACCAACCATGGTAACCTCACATCAGATAAAACAAACACAACATAAAAGAATAACACCCACAAAACTATCACGGGAAAGGGCGAGACAACCAAGAAATAAAAAAGGAAAACTTGCAATTCGGAGAGATCATCCACAGAAAACATTACTCAGGGAGATAATCCTCGTCATCGTCATCCTTGGGGGCGTCCTCCCTAGGTCTACCCACCTTCTGAATATTCATCTGATTAATAAGCTTGTCTGCTCTCAGCAACATGGACATGGCCAAGGAGACAACATCAACCAAATCAGTCATCAGATCCACGTCATTCAAGGGTTGAATAGAGAGCACACTAGGAGATGGGGCAGCCAATGTATTTTACATTTTATGAGTTGACGAAGCAAAGTCAAGTGTAGTAACAGTTGTAGATAGAGCATTTTTACATTTCTCAACTGATGATTTCACACAGGATGAGCACCTACTGGGGGTCGATGCACCAGCAGAGGAACCCAACATCAATATCTATTTGCCCGCCTTGCTAGAGGATCTCACTTTGACATCAATGGGTTGGCCATCAGGAGTGACATACAACACATCCAAAGGAGAACCAGGGATGGGCTTGAGGTTGAGATTCATTACAGAGCCTCCAACTTCAACAACCCTTTGCTCAGGGTTCTGATTTATGTAATTATAAATGATAAGATGCAAGTCCTCATGTTTCTCAAGTGGAAAGGATGAAGTCCACTAAGCGAATGGGGTGAATAGCAAGTGCTATCCCATGTCTTAAGAGGATAAAATAGAAGTGGATAAATCATTGTCAATGCAAGTGTCCAATAAATAGTGGGGAAAGTCTCTGGTCCAGATCCCAAGGGAACCCAGTGTCAAGCCAAAATTTACCATGATGTCAGCAGCTTTGTTACCTTCATGGTACACATGCTAGATTGAAACATTCCTAAAGTTTTGAAGACTTAGGGTAGCTTCATGAATCAATAAAGCAATATTCCCTGGGGGATTTGAGGTGTGTTTGATGTAGTTGATAGTGTTGAGGGAATCACCTTTAATGATAAGGTTGTGGACGTGGAGATCCATGGTGGCCTGGATGCCTTGGAAGGTATCTTTGGATTTCACAAAATTATTTGAATGTAGACCCAAGTTTTCCATAAACTCCAGGATGATCTTCATATTTCCATATATGATGATTCTCCCATAACTGGCTCTTCCAAAATTATCTTTGGTTACCCCATAGAATTTGAGCTTGAGCCATCGAGGAGTGGGAGGTATCCAAGCCACCAAGGACTTATCCACCCCAATACAGGGTTGGTTAGATGGATCAAGGGATATGTTAAGGAAATTTGCCAACTTTAGCTCGAGCTAGGATCTCGGGATGTCATCGGAATGAATTAGGTTGGCATTTTTAGCAACTTTGGAGATGATCCTATAGAACACTAATTCTAAATCCTTGTGTTTCACAAAAGGCTTTGTTGTTCCTTTTAAGCCACACCTACCAAATAAAGTGAGGAAGAATGAAGGACCACCATGACTTGAGGCATGTGGAAAGAAAGGGGTTAGGCCATTGAAGAGAGAGGTCAAAAATCATGTTGGGAATGGCCCAAGCAATGTTCGCTAAGGAGAACATAGAGGAAAGGATCTGAATAGAGAATGGATAATCTATAAAAATATTGATAACCAATTCCTAGGCATTCAGGTAAATATGACATCGATTCGGAAGAACCATGCCTCGAATCAAGATATTATCGATAGTGAGGATCCTATTTTGGACCACTAGCCAAAAGAAATGAGCAATTTTGGATACAAGATGCTTTAACCAAATACAATTGATCGAGAACCAATAATTGGAGGGATCATACAATGTGGAATAAGTAGATTTGACAAAGAACAACCCTAACTCATAAAGTTTATAGAAAGGAGTATCATGGGTTGGGTGACTTGGAATGATTTGAAGACAAAGTAAATTGGCAATGACTTGGCTAGCAACTCTTTTATCGGGATTGCCTTTGTTATGGGACATGGGTTTCCACGTTGGCATGGGTAACTCAAAGGAGATGAAATTGATCACCTTGCTTCCAAACATCTAGTCTAAAATAGGTTTGAAGCCTCTTAAGGACCAATAAAGAATAAGGGGTTGATTAGTTAACCACGGATCCTTCCAAAATCTAATTAGAGAACCATCACCAAGCCCGCATCGACTTTAATTCTACAAAATGTGTTTGACCTGGAAAATAGAATTTCAGAAGGTAGAGTCATGAGGAGTAGAAGAATCTTCAAGCAAAGAGCCTCTCCCAAGATTTTTCCTCTTTATGTTGTCCACCAATTAAATTGTGGAACTGGAATAGTGATAAGTACAGTTGTTATGGTTTAATGGTTGAGACATATGGATGGCATAAAGGTTTAAATTTAGACCACACCAAATAGACTCTATAGCTTTATGTGACTAATTAATGTAAAAAAAAAGGGCAACCCCTTCAAAACCTTATATTCCAAAATAAAAAATAAAAAATTACATCTACTTAAAAAAGTGTGAATCTAATTTTAATACTTCTCTAATCAAATATAAAGGTCCACAATTCATAATTATGTGTTGTTTTATAAATAATTTGTAAATTATATTATATAGGAGGACCAACGACTTACAAGACAAATAAGTGAAACCACAAGTAGCATCATATTAAATGAACATACCTTTAGCCAAGTCCCTCCTATCATAACATCAAGTTAAAACTCTTCCACTCTCATGAACATACCTTTCATGATGCAAACCTTTGCTCAACCACATACGCAACCAATAATAACATTACTAGTAAATCCGTCGTCAAATGATATCAAATATATCAATACTAAAATTCTATACTTAGAAAAGAGGGACTCCAATTTCGAAGAACTTGAGCGTCAAATTACCTCTCTTGAAGGATCATCTAAGTTAAAGTGCTCTTTTGAAGAATTCTACAATGAACCGTTATACCCAAATGTCCTTAACCATCCATTTCAAAAGAACTTTTAAACTTCCAAATTTCAAATGTACAATGGAAATCAAGATCCCATCAACCATCTAAGGTTATTCCAAATAGCTTGTAACAACATCAATCATGATGAAAAACTTCTCCTTAGGCTATTCCCTGAAATCCTTAGCAATTTAGCCCTAGAATGGTATTTTCAAATATCTTGCCAATCTATCACAAATTTCAAAGAACTTATAGAAGCCTTTGTTAAACAATTTTCAATCCACATAGAAGATAAGGTTACCATAGATGACCTTTATCAACTTAAACAATGTAAGAATGAGAAATTTTGGGATTTCTTAGCCAAATGGAGAGGTTTTTAAAACTCTTAAGTGAACAAGAAGTCCCTCAAGACTTATCTCCAAATGATATAGCTAACATGGTTGGACTAGCTGGAGTAAAAAATGCTATCTTAGCCTTCCATGAGGAAGATACTCCTCTCGAAACCATATCAGGGGATTTCCCTCTTTACATCATAACTCAAATAGGTGATAAATATATCAAGAGAGTCTTGGTAGACAACGGATCAACCTTGAATATATGCAATGTCAAATTCTTACAAAACTTTGACTTAATGAAGAATAACTTGCAAAAGTTGGACCTCATCATTAGGGCCTTTGACAATGAAGAATGAGAAGTAATCGGTACCATCACTTTACCTATCAAAGTAGGACCTCGTGTCCTAAACACCCTCTTCTATGTTATATCATGTGACGTAACCTATAACATGCTCCTTGGAAGACCTTGGATACACGCTATGAGGGTAGTGCCTTCTACCTTACATCAATGTCTCAAATATGAGTATCAAGGGAGGATTATCCACATCCTTGGAGATCCGAAACCTTTTGCCATGTGCAACTCGATCGACTTACAAGAGATTAATATCTGCCCTTCCATACAACCAGCTAAGTCAAGTAATCAACCAAAAATAGATAAAGGAAAGGAAATATTAGAGGAACCTCTCATAAACTTAGAGGATATTCCCCAATCATCCTCTTCCAATGATCAAGTCAACTTCATTCATCGAAAACCAGATCCCTTCATAGAACTAGTAAGCATATTCCTATCTCCTCGTGATATAGGTTTGCCCAATAGGAAAGGACTTAAAATCCAAATAGGATCTTGTACTTTCATCCATGGGGAACCTCCCTTGATGAAAATATCCAAGGACATAACCTCATGCCTAGTGAATGAACATATGCTACGTGCTATATGTCACCTTCATTTTCCATAGCTAAACAAATACTTTCCAACATGGGTTATCAAGGTAAAGGCCTAGGTCATTATGAATAGGGTATTAAAGAACCCCTAGAAGCTGAACCTTGGCCGACATGATGTGGGATCGGATTCATCCCCAATAAAAATAAACCTTCTCCTATATTGGAAGAAGATGATAAGGATGATTATCCGAGTCAATACATGGCTCCCAATGGGGTGATGAGGATGAAGAAGAACTATGGTCACTCCTTAACCAAACACCCCATAAAACCATATGATTTGGTAGCATCAACATGTTAGAATTAGTTCATCCAGAATCAATAGCAACCAAAGAAAATCTTGAAGATTCTTTGGATGATCATCATATAGAAGAATCTCTTAAACAAATATTCAACTTAAACTCATCTCAACTTCTTGAATTAGAACAAACATCTATGGATCTACAAGAACTTAAATAGTTAGGGATAATAGATGCCCCTCTCCATTTTGAGGATGAGTCACAAGCCTTAATCGAAGAAACTATAGAAGTCAACATAGGGATAAATCAGGACCCTCACCTTATCAAACTTGGAAAAGTCTTGACCCAAGAAGAACAAATAGAATACACAAACCTATTGAAAGAATTCTTTGACATATTTGCTTGGGGATATGATGACATGCTAAGACTCGACCCTTCACTGGTAGTCCATCATTTGGTAGTGCATCTTGATGCCAAACCTATCACCAAGAAGGAAGGATCCATTCAAATTTACATCGAATTTAGGGATATAAACAATGCTTGTCCAAAGGATGATTTCCCTTTGCCAAACATAGACATGATAGTCGACTTCACTGTAGGGTCTGATATGTTGTCCTTAATGGATGGATTCTCAGGCTACAACCAAATCAATATAGCACCAGAAGATCAATCTAAAATGACTTTTACTACCCCTTGGGGAACCTTCTGCTATCAGGTCATGCCATTTGGCCTTAAAAATGTAGGAGCAACATATCAAAGGGCCATGACATATATATTTCATGATATTATGCATAAAATTGTAGAAGATTATGTAGATGACATCTTGGATTGATCTTAGAAAAGATAAAACCACGTTCGAGATCTCAGATGTATCTTTAAAAGATTACGAGATTATAGAGTCAGGCTAAAACCCAACAAATGTATATTTGGGGTAACATCAAGAAAAATATTGGGATTCATTGTATCTCATCATGGGATTGAAGTTGATCCCTCCAAAATCATGGTAATAACAAACATGCCACCACCTAAAAACCTAACTAAATTATGAAGCTTACAAGGCAAATTACAAGCCATCCATAGATTCATATCACAACTTGTAGATAAATGTCAACCTTTCTCCAAATTATTGAATAAGGGAATAAAATTTGAATGGGATGAAGGATGTCAAAAAGCCTTCAAATATTTAAAAACTTATCTCCTAACATCACCTATCTTGGTACCACCAAACCTAAATCAACCATTATTGCTATACATAGTAGCTATTGAACATGCTCTTGGAGCTTTACTAGCCCAATATGATGAACAACATCGAGAAAGAGCAATCTACTATATTAGTAGAACTTTAGTAAACTATGAAACTCGCTACACACCACTAGAGAAGATTTTCCTAGCAGTTGTCTTCTCCTCTCTCAAACTAAGACACTACATGCTTAGTCAAAAGACTTATGTCTTAGCAAGGGTAGATCCATTGTGCTACCTTATGTCAAAACCTTATCTATCAGGTAGGACTATAAAATGGGTCATAGCCCTTAGTGAATTTGATATAGAATTCATAAATCAAAAATCACTAAAGGGGTAAGTCATAGCTGATCAACTGGTCGCATCCCCTTTAGAATCAAAACATCCCATAAGCATATCTTTTCTAGATGAAATAATATTTTCAATAGAAGCCCAAGAGCCTAAAACTTGGGTCTTATATTTTGATGGAGCTAGATGCACAAAAGGTGTAGGGGCAAGAATTATCCTAGTCACTCCACAACAACAACTCATCTCACTATCCTTTAAAATTTACTTCTCATGTACTAATAATACAATAGAATATGAAGCACTCATCCTAGGTCTTAGGGCCACAATAAAGCTAAACATTGAAAACTTAGTAGTATATGGTGATTCACAATTGGTCATCAACCAAGTGAACAATACTTATCAAACCAAATATGAGAAGTTGAAGCCATACAAAGATATTGTAGACATGTTGAAAACTCACTTCAACCAAATTACCATAGAAGCCATACCATGATCTAGCAACCATCATGCTGATGCTATGGCTACAACTACATCTCTCATACCCTTAGAATTGGAATATGAAGAAGCTTCTATTATCATAAGGTCAATCAATGAATATTCCACAATTGAATAATGCCTACAACCTCTCAACATATACGATATTGAAACATCTATACCTCAAGAACCTTGGTATCAAGACATCTTCAAATTCCTCAAAGAAGGAACATTCCTTGAGGGTTTTAACTCTAAAAAATAAAGATAATTTAGGCTAAAATCTTGCAAATATGTCATCATTGGAGATATTTTATATCGATGCTCCTTTGAAGGTATACTCCTCAGATGCATAAATACAAATGAAGCTCAAGCTATCATAAAAGAAGCCCATGATGGATCATGTGGTAGACATTTTAGTGGATTATCCATAGCCAAGAAGCTCTTGAGAATGGGCTATTATTGGCCCTCTATGGAAAAGGATACTCACAACTATGTAAAGAAATGTGACAAGTGTCAATGACATGACAACCTTGTTCACACCCCTTCTCAAGAACTTCAACCAATCACATCTCCTTGGCCTTTCTCCTCTTGGGGATTAGATATCATAGGCAAGATCAACCCTCAATCATCGTATGGACATAAGTTCATCATCACCACTACAAAATATTTTACTAAGTGGGTCAAGGCAATACCCCTATCCACCATAATAGGAATTCAAGTATCAAAATTCATTCTAAATCAAATCATCAGTCGATATGGTATACCTTCTACCATAATCACTGATAATGACACCCCTTTTAAAAATAAGGAAGTTGCCAAAATATGTGCCAAATACAAAATTCAACAAAAGTGGTCTACACCATACTACCCACAAGGGAATGGACAAGCTGAATCCTCCAACAAAATGTTAATCAAAATCCTTAAGAAACTAGTGAACAAAAATGGTCGAGATTGGCACTTGCAACTCTACCTCACCTTATGGGTATATCACACAAGTGTGTGTACTCCCATGGGGGCAACACCATACACTTTGGTTTATGGCACCAAAGTAGTCTTTCCCTTTGAACTTGAGATACCCTCTCTAAGAGTCTTGTTACAAGATTCTTTGGTAGGAGATGAATATCACTCAAGTCACTTACAATAACTAGAACTCTTAGAAGAAAAATACATCAATGCCCTAGAGCATCTCAGAACATACCACAATAGACTTCGATGTGCCTACAATAAGAAGGTACATCCAAGATCCTTTGAAGTTGGGGACTTAGTCCTCAAAGAAAATCAAAAGAATACTAATATTGACATTGACCTAAAAGGAAAGTTTGAACCTAATTGGTTAGGACCTTTCATCATCATAGCCAAATTTAGATCTAGAGCCTACCACCTAGCCACATTGGATGGCCAAGAACATAAAGAACCAATCAACATCATGCATCTTAAATGATACTATACATAAAACATCGAGTCATTTGCTTGATCATTTGATTGAATGCATAACAAATATCATCATATCATCATACTCACTTCACCCTCATTCCTGGTTTTCTTGATCATACCATAGAGTCAGGAGGGTTTACTATGATGCAAAATCCAATCCTTATTATAAATACATCTGCATTGCATCCACCTAGGCTAACCATATGTTGAGTAAACTCTCTCAGTCCAAAAATCTTATCCACTAAAATCTTCTTCTACATCCCACTTCATTACTATCATACTTCTTCTCTTCTTCTCCCTCTCTTGGGTTAAGTGATGTATGATGTGATCATCCATGACCCTGATGACCTGACCTCTTCCCTTTCTTCTATCCCAACCTTGGGGCATCCAACAATAAACAACAATCAATTACGCTTCCTTCTCTCTTATCCATCATGCTTCTTTCTCCTCTTCAAAGTAAGCAATATGCATAACCTACTTTCCTTTCATTTCATGGTCACATCATTTATCAACAAACATTTCACAATAATATTATCAACAATACATATCTACAATATCATTCAACAAAAGAGTCTCTTTTTGATCAACTCTCATGATTATTTAATAGACTCCTCAAGGACACCTTTTCTCTCCTATAATACATCAATAACTTTTGCAAATTTGCAAAATGATGTATTGCATAAGAGAACTTTAAGAGTAGTCTATTGAATGTATCATGACATCTAGTCATCACATTCTTCAAATACAACTCATTTGATATGCCATCTAGGGATGGGGAAAATACATTCAACCAATCTCTCATGAATTCATAATCATTTGTGAATTTCATTAGTTACTGGTTGAATGGGGTTCTCTTCCTTGATTGGCCTATCATCTGAGTTCACAAAATCATACCTAATATATCATCACTAACTTACTCATTCGGTAAGTCACATGGGCTGAGAGGCCCTTAATCATCCATTCTCCTATGGATTAACAATTACTTGTCAACTTTATATGAGAATGGATGATTAAGGGTAGTCTTTCCCATTTGACATACCATTTTAGTATGCAATCAAAACATAAATCAAATCTCCACATGTCATCCTGATAATAAATCATAGGGATTGTAAGATTTCATTGATCCAATATCTCATAGGTTTGCAATTTCTTGTAAATCTCATTAGGCAATGGATCAATGCTATCTTTACTTTCTCTTTGATTTATTGCATCAACATGCTATCACATTTTATAAATCTCACTGATTACCTTCGATAGTCCATGAGGTTGTTGAAGACTCTATTGATCCAATATCTTGTAGATCTACAATCATTTGTATATCTTACTAGGCACTGGATCAATATTATCCTTGTAGCCTCTTGGTTCATGTCATTGGCATTCTATCAAACAAAAATCAAAATCTCTCACAAGCTATTGTTCAAATAGGTCTATCAAACTACGAGGCTACATGGATCCAATGCCTTGTGAGCATACAATTATTTGTATGCTTCACCAGATACTAGATCTATGTTGTCCTCATAGCCACCTAATCTTCTACAATAATAGAACATCCATGAATCATATTCTCTCCATCATCTATTTTCCTAATAAACCATTGGATCAACAAAATTTTATTTCCAACTAAGTATATTATGCAAATATACTATAAACATCTAATCTCAAAATAATCATTCATCAAGAATGCTAGATATTCTCTATCTAGTTGTACAAAATGTTAGTCAATAGATAGAGAACTTCCTCCATCTTGATGTATAATAATGAACTATCATTTCTTCTTTTCTTCAAAAACTAAAACATCTAGACTGACTAATGGATCCTTCAGGAACATTAGGATTTGGTAATCAACACTTCATGTACCCATAATCATTTATGACTACATCAAGTAGTCGATTATCAGATCCCTGTGCCTCCTAATGACCTATAAGCTAACATGGATGTCATCTATTCATTCATACAAATAAGATCCTTTAGACTAAGGGTAATGCTATCACATGGACCTCCTAGATAAGGGGATTTATTTTTCCCATGCTCTATGCATATACATTTCTTTGTACACATGTCAGGAAAAGGAGAAGGACTTCTTCTCTTGGATTATCCATATGGGAGCGTTACCCTCAGTCTAAAATATTTTGTTTACAAAATCCTCAAATATTTCAACACATCAGAGGTGGCAATGAGTATTAAGTCCAATTCCTCATGTACATGTAAATATTTGCATATGCATTAGGTAATGAACTTATATACTCTTGTTACCCTCTCTCATGTGTTAAGAAATTCAGCAATATCAAGTCATCAAAATAATTTACTTTCAAACGATGAAAGCAAAATAATGATACAAAATCATTCTGCAAGCCTTTTTGCAAACACCTACAAGCATCGACATGCTACAAACCATTCACAAATCATCATTTTAGTATCTTGCAAAAACCCTTTCATGAGCATTAACATTGCATTACAAACATCATCTTGATGTCTTGCAAAAACCTTGCAAGCATCAAAAGCACTTACATAACATTGTAAAATATTTTGCAATAACAAAATAATTAAATATTCATTATTTTGCAAGACATTTTAAAGATAAAAATTACATAAGCAATTCATCACTTTGCAAAACATTTGCAATAATTACAAAATATTGTAAAACACTTTGCAATTAGCATCAAAAACATTATCAAACATCATTTTAAAGCTTTGCAAAAGGCTTGTAAACAATAACTATCTTATCTATGTTGTCAAGTGCTTGCAAAGAGCAACACTTGAACATTGATAAGAATCAAAAACTTACCTATGTAGTCAAGTGTTTCATAAAGAATGGCACTTGAACATTGGTGAAAATCCTAAATATTATCTACATAATCAAGTGTTTCATAAAGAATGGCACTTGAACATTGATAAGAAGTAAAACAATCTCATCTATGCAGTTAAGTGTTTCATAGAGAATGGCACTTGAACATTGATGAAAATCATAAATCTTATCTACGTCAAGTGTTTCATAGATAATGGCACTTGAACATTGATAAGAAGCAAAAAATTCATCTACGTAGTTAAGTGTTTCATAGAGAATGGCACTTGAACATTGATGAAAATCCTAAATCTTATCTATGTAGTCAAGTGTTTCATAAAGAATGACACTTGAACATTGATAAGAATAAAAAATTTCATCTACGTAGTTAAGTGTTTCATAGAGAATGGCACTTAAACATTGATGAAAATCAAAAATCTTATCTACGTAGTCAAGTGTTTCATAAAGAATGACACTTGAACATTGATAAGAAGCAAAAATTTCATCTACGTAGTTAAGTGTTTCATAGAGAATGACACTTAAACATGATGAGAAAAAATTATCTATGCAATCAAGTGTTTCATAGAGAATGACACTTGAACATTGATAAGAATAAAAAAAATACCTCATCTATGTAGTCAAGTGTTTCATAGAGAATGACACTTGAACATTGATGAAAAAATAAAAATTATATACATATCAAGTGTTTCATAGAGAATGGCACTTGAACATTGATGAAAATAAATCTTATCTATGTAGTCAAGTGTTTCATAGAGAATGGCACTTGAACATTGATAAAGAAAAATATAAAATTTTATAGAGAATGGCACTTGAACATTGGTAAAATCAAATATATATATAGTCAAGTGTTTATAGAGAATGGAACTTGAACATTGATAAGAAGAAAAATTAACTCATATACGTAGTTAAGTGTTTCATAGAGAATGGCACTTGAACATTGATGAGAAGAAAAATATATATATCATGTAAATATTATAGGTACCTCATCTATGTAGTCAAGTGTTTCATAGAGAATGACACTTGAACATTGATGAGAAGAAAATATTATATATCATGTAAATATTATAGGTACCTCATCTACGTAGTTAAGTGTTTCATAGAGTATGACACTTAAACATTGATGAGAGGAAAAATATTTTTCAAAAATATTATACTTCATGTACATATTATAGGTACCTCATTATGTCTTAAATGCTATCATGAATATGGCACTATAGGCCACCATTTAAACATAATGAGATCATGTTCCCACCTATGGGAACACATAAAAGGTAAAGCATCTACCTCTAAAAATATGAGCATTCTCCTATATCTGATCTAGATATCACCACTCACAACATACTTCTATATCATCCAAAATCTCAATACATCTCTCAAAATAGGGCAACTACCCTCCCTTAACATTTGGTCATCATTATCTTACAAAATCATTATTAAACTACCAATCATGACTACAATCACTTAAGTCAACTATATCATGAAATCTCAACACATCAATACATAAATCACATATCAAAGCATCAACATCAAACCATAAATAATCAAAACATCATATCAATATCAAAGCACAAGTATCATATATATATATATATATACCTCATATCATACATGCCATTGGAGAAGGTGTATCACAAAAGAAAATAAAATGATACACTCAACTCATGAAAGGAGGGTGTACCACAACCCCAAAATCTGGTACACTCACTCTTAGACATCCCTAAATCAATCTAGCTAGTGGAACCCACCTCTCCATCACCCCCTGGAGGAGGAGGAGGATGAAAATTAATAGTCCTTCGAGAGGTATCACTCATCGATGGAGCTCTCGATCATGATCTTGAAGGTGATGGTGTCCATCACTCCTTAGGGACCTCTACTTGATATAGCTGGTGGTAGTACATGGTCCTACCCTACTCTCTCTCAATCTGAACTATTGAATGTTGTAGTTATACTATAAGATCCACTCTCATGGTCTCCATTGTTACTCTAGAACTCTCCAACTATCACTCTAGTGGCCCTGTAATCATGGCCACCATCGCACTATCCAAGCCTTACCCTACCTATGATTGAGCCTCATCTCTCTCCCTTGTCACCCACTCCAAATTAGATCTAAGACTAGTAATGATCACCTGGTATATGGCTCACTCCTCTGTAACTCAATCCAAGGTTGATTGAAGTCATGTTATGGTCTCCTCACTCTCATCTAGGATTCGAGTCATCTCATCTCATACTCTGGTGACCTCCTCCACCTGCATAACCTTAGAGGCTACCAACTGGCTCCTCACCTCCTCTAAATTATGATAGAGAACCCTCAACTCTACCATCGTAGCCTCCTCTAGCATCCTTCTAGGACCCACCTCTCTACCAAAATCTGGCCCTATACCTCCCAAGTCAGATCCCACTCCACTAGATGGAGCACATAGAAGTGGAATCATGATCAGTAAGCTACATCTAAGGGAGCATTGGATGATCCCTGGGCTCTCCATCTGGTGGTCATCCTCTACCATCCCTCTCTCCTATAGTGGAAACCAGTCCATATCAGAGCACTCAACATATCCTGGAAGACCTATCTCTGATCCCTCAATGGTGGACCCACTATTATTCGATGAGGCCTAAATCACCTATACCAGTCATCGTACCCTACTGCTCCCCCACATCATCTAATCTAGGAGTTAGTACTACTAGATCATCCTCATCAACCTCTATAAATGTAACAAGGATCCATAGGATCCCACCATGTCTCATGATGCACTCATCGTATCCATATCTCACCCACTATCAGTACCTTCTCCAAACTAGTGAGTCACATGATCAAATTGGTATAACTTATAGGCCTTGTTCCCATCATCTAACCATCGAATCTACCTCACCCTAGCTAACTCCTTGTGGTACTCTAACCACATGTACCTATCCCTCCATGATCACCAGATAATATGGGCCACCCTCATGTCATCAATGAGATACCTCATCTAAGCTAAAGAACAATATGAAGGATGGATGCACCTCTCCCATCTATAAACCTCTCTGGTTGACATCCCTCATCACTACCATAGGTCTATGAATGGCTATATGCTCCCATACCTAGACCTAGAGCAAAGTACAACATGTCAAACTCTAACCCTATCTATATACCACCTTGTACAAAGTATGGTATAACCTCACCAAGATAGCAAGAGCCCATGCATAGATTATCTAACTATCCCTCAACCCTACTATAATCGATCCCCATCCCCATGGTATGAAACTCTTGTTGGTGTCACCCATCATCAATCCTAACACCACTGATGCTAAGAATGTAATCCATTGATCAATATGCCCTCCTACATAGGCATCATTGATCATCAATCCATCCTTCATCCCTAAGAAGTCACCCTTCCTCGAGAAGGCTAACTTCCCATCCCTCACACTCATCCCTAGGTGAATGGGAACACCTCGAATAGGTACTTTGAGGATACACCATACATCCTCTAGTGTAACTATCATCTCACCCATCGATAGCCTAAAGGTATTGGTGGATGGGTACCATCTCTCTACAAGGGTTATCAATAAGGAGTGATCAAACTCCAACTTAGGCATGTATGCCACATAATACAATCCTATCATTGCTAAAACTACCATTGGATAGCCAAAACCTCAAAAAATACTACCATTGGATAGACAAAACCTCACAAAAATACTACCATTGGATAGCCCTTAAAAAGAGCTTTTATGAGTATAAATATGCCTATATTTGCACACATATTGAGGCCAAAAGGTGTAAAATAAAATTTACTATTCTATCCCAAATTTGCCATTGGCACCAAATTCACCATAACTCACAAAAATATTGAAAAAAGGGACCTAGAATAAAATTTTTTAGCTCAAAATGAAGACATACCTCTCGGTCTTACTTTGACACATCCACCATCCCTCGAATGATATTCACCTGATGTACCCAACCTTGGATATGCACCATCTCTTCTCGTAACTCTATCTCACTCTCTCCAACTTTCTAAAATTGGTAAAATGTAAATGAAGGCACTTTCACCTTGCCTTTTACCTTTTAAATCCCTAACCTATCATCACCAAATTAGCTAAGCATCTTGTATTTTTAAAATTTATCCCAAAAACACACCATGAGACATATTTTTCTTAAAAAGGGACTGTGAAAATTTCATGGGGTAAAATAATCTTCTCTAGATATTAAGGCATGCAAAATGAGGCATATGTACAAAATCATCAAAAAGAGCAAATCTCAATCATCTTTTCAAATCAATAAAGCAATACAAAACATCACAATGTCAAAATTGAGTATCACAACTTAACTTTTGATGCAATATCATAGATATCACATCAAAACTAGGCAAAATGTAGACACCCAATTTTGACACACTAGTTACAATTTCTCAAGATTAGTCATAACTTCTCAAAACTAGTCCAAACATCCCAAAACTTCCCAAAATTAATTACAAATATTACAAAACCTCAAATTGACCATTCCCAATCATTTTGGGCATCATTTTCCACCTTTACCAAATTTACCACTCTGACCAAATTTTCCAGTGGTGAATTTGGCAAGTTGAGTGGCGAATTTGGCAAAACTATAAAAATCGACCCTTGATAGTCATAATCAGTTCTGACCAAATTCACCACTCCTACCAAATTTTCTAGTGGTGAATTTGGCTAGTGGTGAATTTGGCAAATTTTCAAATTTCAAACTCACAAAATCATATTTGGACTCCTTACCAAATTTGCCACCTAGGTCACCAAATTCGCTAGTGGTGAATTTGGTCGATAATGGTAAATTTGGAAAAAATGGTCAAGAATCTTCCACATGAACCAGAGAGGCATAGATTGACCTCCCTTCCACCTCTACCATTGATTTTGCATGCTTCAGCAAGGCCTTAGATGCATTGGTTTGAATTTGGTCTTATCCTTTCTCCCTCCAAGTCCCCTCCCAAATCCTATTTAAGGAGGTCATGGGGCAAGCATTCCACAAGGTTTTTCACTGTAGCAAATCTCTACCAATATTTTCTAGCATCCTCTCTTTCATAGCATTTTCTATTCCTAAGATTCCCTCAAGCATTTCTAAGTTTTCATCAAGCATTTGGAGCATTTTGTGAGCATTGAGAGCAAGTCAAGCAAGGCAAGGAGGATTTTGGAGCAAGGAGGTCACCATTGGAGGTAATAAAGAGAGCTCTCCTAGCTTCTTTCTTCTCTCCTCCCACCTTAGCTTCATTGCATTTTGTCCTCTAGGTTGTAGCCTTGCTAACTTGTCATATTTCTTTAATGCATTTTACATTCTATGCTCTAACTTCTCTTGTAGGGTTCTAATCCTTGTTTTTGGTAGCCTCTAACATTGTTTTTGCAGCCTTCTAATAGTGTTTTTGTAGCTTACTTTCAATATTAACACTTCTATTTCATTTCTAATACATCTTTTTTAGGTTTACTTTAACTTGCATTCATTTCATCATCATATTTTGGTCATAATCCTTTATTTTGTAGGGTATTGTGACATCTTCTAACATATTTCATATTATAGATCTTGTTGTCCTTTATTTATAGTCATTTTATTTATATTGATAACATACTAACATCTTAATTTCTATTCCATGCTCCTTTAATTTAGCATCTCTACCATTTAAAAGCATAAATCTAGTTTTTTCTCTTCTACTTACCATTTCCTTCCATGCATTTTATGTAGTTTTACATTACATCTACATAGCAAGTTTTTCTTCCTCCTTTAAGGTAGGGTGTTGATGATACAAATACATTACTACCTTGTATCTCACATCCCTTTGCCTAGCTTCAAAAATCTCTCCACTCCCAAGCTCTTTGACTATTCAAAATAGTCATTGAAGCATTTTACTTCTATTTTTCATCCAAGCATTTATTTAGATCATAAATTAGTAAATATATTACATCAATATTTGTCTATTCTATAATCAAAATAGTAGTAAGTAGTGTTAGAATCATTCCTAATATATTTACATACATTTCTCATTCCATTGCCCTCTCATGTAATTGAATTTTTAGTCATTTTGGGCATTTTCATTATCTTTGCACACATTTTAATTTTAGTCCTTAAATTCTCTAATTTTGTGGCTTAATCCTCTAATTTTATTAGTCAAAAACATAGTAGATATTGTTAGGATCCTTCCCTTTCAGTTTCAGCCCAAAACATAGTCAAAATCCATCAAAATTGACCTCTAAAACCTCAAAAAACTCATCCCAAGACCAAATTCACCACCTTGAACTATCAGTGGTGAATTTGGTAGCCTGAAATACATAGAACCAAATTCACCACTCAGACCAAATTTGCCAATGGTGAATTTGGTAGACCTAGTGGCAAATTTGGCAACAAGCCAAATTCCACCCTAGGAGGTAAGCATACTCATTTCTTTTGTTAAAAAGGGGTTTGATCAGCTTTTTAGACAAGATTCTACCCTATCCAGCCCTCAGATAGACCCCTTAAATCAAAAACCCTAATTTTTTTTAGTTTTTGTGTAGATTTACCAAATTTGCCACCCTAGTGGTAATTTGTAGTGGTGAATTTGGCACTTTCTAGTGGTGAATTTGGCAAACAAGCTCTAAGAGAGGTAATTCAGCCACTTGGCCCTTCCTTAGCTCTATAATTCCATTTCCTCTATGTTTTATTCCTATTTTCTATTATTTTGTAAGTAGAAATCACATTTACTTTGGCAAATTAAAGAATCTTAACTAGAAAACCTAATCGTTTACAAAACCTTACAATTTCTTTACAAAACATTCTAATTTCTTTACAAAACATCTCTAAAATAGTCAATTAAGGAACCTTAGGCTAAATTTTAGCTTCTCCATCATTTTTAAGTACGTAGGCAAAGAAACAAAAAGCATCTAGTTGCATTAGGCTAGATTGTCTTCTTGCATTCCTCCTTGTTTTACCCTAAAATTGAAAATCTCCTTAGTTTAGCTCATTCAAACTTGAAAGGCATATAGGTTAGCTCTTGTTTGTATGCATTTGTGTGATTTAAGATTTCACATTGCATTTAGATGATTCTTGATGATTTAGGTTTAAATAACCATTAAGGCTCGAAAAAGAGTCGGATAGATAGAGATCCAAAAACCTTAGGTGTTTGTTTTAATTAAACTCATAAAACATTGACAACACAATAATTATATTAACTTACACACAACCATAGGAAAAAGCATTGAGTAGGAGTCTAGTTGTGTTGAGGATCTTCGTATCCTCGGGGTCTCCTTTGGAAAGAGACTCTCAAGTGGGGAAGCAGATATTCTAACGAATCTCCCCACACACACTTGACATTAAATTAGACTTAAAGGAAAAGAACATGAAGTTTTCCCTCCCATCTACAGGTGTCTAGTAAAAATTACAATAGTTTAAAATTTTACCATTCAACAATGTTTGATTTTAAAGAAAGAGGTAAAATAAAGCACAAGATGTTAATTAATTAAGTAAAATTACATAATTAATAATAAAATATTTTATTTTACCCATTTCCAAGTTTTTCATGTTCAAATTTCACTTTAATTTGAAACTTTGAGCACCCTAAAATCAACAACGAACTATGTGCCAAAAGGAAACTTCAAAAATCATGAACTTCCTAATTTTCAATCATACCACATGGAACACATAGTTTGAATATAGATATTTATCCCACACTAGTCAATCCTACACATAAATCTTTTGACACCATAGAAATTGAATTTCTCTAAGCCATACCTTTGGAAACTACACCCACATCAATAGTCATTACGACACTATTGGTCTTCATCCATATGTAGTTCTTGGAAATTTTCTATACAATTCCCATGCACTCTCACCATCTTTAGTGTCAAAATATTGCTCTATTTTAAAGTCATGAATAGGCAACATACCCAACCAAAATACTCAATTGACCAACAAGTCACTGTGAATCTTTCTTTGTCAACAAGGATGGTCAAAAACTTTCGATTTACTGCCACTATAGAAGAGTTGTTGTAGTATTTCATTCATCATGGATGATATTTATCATTTCCATGGAAAAAAATTGATTTCAAATATTGATATCCACTTGGACGTCTTAATAGACATCGCTTGAGTTATCCAAGGTTTTTGCATTGGTTAATCTTTCCTAAATGCTCACCCATAGAAAATTTCAAAGGTAGTAAAATGATCATGTAAGGGTGATCAATATCTAACTTATACCCTATTTCAATGTTTGTTGTTTTACAATAATGGACTATGATATCAACTTACAGCCACAACCTAACCACCATGACATAGAGTGAATTGTATTACCTTAGATAGCTTTTTCTAGTTTGTGAATCTTCAACCACTCTAGACTATCAGTCTTGGATTTTTTCTCTTTGGAGGTAGTATCAAAGGAAATAAATTTAAAGGATGAAATGAATATTGCATCATTTGTTATTGTATTTTACCAAACTTAGAAGAAGGGACATCCCATTTTTGAAATTATGCCTAAACAAATTATGGTCAATTCTATGTTACTCCTATATAATGTGTCAAATATGTGAAGAATACCTCTATCTTTGACCAGTAAATTGATTCAAGGTAATCATTGTGCTCATAAAATACTTTGGATAAGGATTTTCCATAATTCAAGGCATCAACTAGAGCATAAGCTCATGCAAAAAAGAGTTCTTTGATCCCCCAAGAGATTCTTATAGCATGCACAATAATTTATTATGATGCCAAAATAAATTTCAATTTTATATCAATATTTCTCAATGTCTACCTCCAAAGTTGTCATCTAGTTGGTCGATGATGTCTCATAAGGAAAAGGAATATGTTGCAAGGGTTTTTTCATCGTAGGACTCTCCTATGACTTATGGTCTAAAGGTATCGAAGGGTTCTCTAGAACTTAGATTGAAACCTCATATAAATAGATACAAGTAGCCAATTACACTAGATTTGTACACCAAAGCTTCATATATAATGTATGAATGACCAAAACTGACCCAAAACCAAATGCACCACAAAAACAAGAATACTAGTACTAGCTAAAAATTACCTAAAGCCAACATAAGCAACATAGGTTTATAAATAACCCAAAACCTCTATAAACCTACTTTTATACCATTTATGTGGGATTAATAAGCATCATGAAGGCATAAAATGGTTATAACTAGAAACAAGGTGTAAGCCATGAGGGGCTTCACATGGAACATACCAAATACTAGTCAATATGAGCCATGGAGAGCTTCACATGGAATCACTCAACAATTATCCTAACAAACATAACCTACATATTCTAATATGCCAAGAGATTAGCCTAACAAACTAACCAACCTGATACAACATGAGACATAAATGATTCATGTTAATACATGGCATAATCCAAAGTGAGCCATGAAGGCTTCACATTAATACATGAGAATACACATAATCCTAAGCCTAATATTATTACATTATGTGTTAAGGCTATTACATCAAGTGTTCCTCATTAGATTTTCTTCCTTATTTTGGGTCTTAGTGGATGTGTTCTTTGGATATGTACAAGAATATTTGATAGTGTTAGTAATGACTATATTCCATATTATGGAGATTCTTGTGCTAAAATATTTTCATTGTAGTAGATTTAATAAAATAATGGTGATTCATATGAGTATACCTCAAGTGTAGAGGTCCACTAGAGAATCCATTATGTGTAGGAAGATATTATTGTTACTAAAGTCTTCTATTCTTAACCCCTTAGTTTAGATTATGAGGGGGTGTTGAAAGTATAATCCAACTTATGGCCAAGGTCGACACTGTATGATAGAATCTTGTATAGGTCTAAGGGCAATCATTGTACAATGTATTTAATTTATTGTAATATTTTATTATGTAAGCCCTGTGGGTTGCAATTAACCTTGTTATGGTTAAACCCATATTATAACTTATAATTAACTTTAAATCCATCTTGTTAGATTGACTTAGATTACACACATTTATATAATTTGTGAATTTGGTTTTGGTATAGATGATCCCACTACTCCATCCATTGTATCATAGTGTTGTGATTCTTATCTAGAGTTAATACAATCATTATTTATAGTGCCTAAGAGAACCCCATAATTTATCTCTTTTTCTTTCTTTCATTATTTTACTCTTTGTATAAGCTTTGAGTGGATGGATTGTTTTTGTTCATTTTGAGAAAATATAATGAATTTCAATATTTTGTCAAAGCTTTGTATATTGTGGAAGGATTTTAGGCTTTTTAGTACCAAATTGGATTGCAATGATCTCATTGTGCCACAAAAAATATTTTGATTTAGAAGAAAAAATCACCAATAGATTCATTGTTTATTTTTATCTATTGATATTAAATCAATATTTTTAACTAATAAAATGGATGGCATAGCTACTTTGCAAAATAATATTGGCTTGAATTTTTTTGAGTCTCTTGAAATGTTTATGGATTTAAAAAAAAAAAAAAATATATATATATATATATTTCCTTCTTTATGATGGAGTTTTTGGCATCGATGCAACACAAATGAGAGGAATATTTGGATTCTTTTCAAAGTAGATAATAAATGATTGTACATGTCCTAACTGCACCCATATTCCAAAGAAAATATTCATAGACTTTTGTGTATGGAAAATACCTTTGAGCCAATTAAAAATATTATAAAAATGGTCCAATGATTTTTATGTTGCTTTGACAATGATAGAAGATATGGTAATATGACTTTATTGGAAAATTTTTATAGATGATAATGTAATACTATGATAAAAATAAATTTAGTTATATGAGAATTAGAGATATAAGCTTATGGTCATGTAGACAAAAATCTAGATCACATAAACTCCTTTGAGTAGGTAGGATGATTGTCCGATATTTTTTAATCATATCTTAATCAAATAGTATGACACTAAATTTTCTATAGATGATAGAATATTGTATGATTATTTTTATTGTACAATAGTCAAATTACTTCCTCATATTGTATGACTTATAATAAGTTGTTTAGTTGTATGATATTGAAGTTTGTATGGTCAAATATTGAATGATAAGAATCCTTCATTGACACAGATTCTGGTTTGCATGAGTTTTATTGAAAAATATTTGTATTAATCAATCTACTTTTTTATTTATTATTTAATAAACTTATATTATGTACATTAATGGGTGTAGAGGGGTAAAACTGGCCTACCACGTACAATTCCCAAACAAGGCTAGATTTTTAAAGAGAGAGAAGAAGCCTTACGGGGTGAACCGTGGGGTTGTGTTGTTCTCTACACTTAATGCTAGGGGGGAGGGTTCACCAGGAATGGCTTTAAGGACTATCTCCAAGTCCATAGGATTTTTAGGAATGCTTGATGTATTCAATTTCAAGATAATCACCTATATTTGGCCTTTCTAGATCTATGCTATAGGAGATAAAGGACAATGCAAAAATACAAAAATGCAGGAATACAAGAACTAAGCCTAGAATGATTATTTCCTTTGAATACTTTTCTAACCTAGGGTACTAAACAAATTACCCTTAAGCAAGGGCTCAATAAGAGATGCACAAACAAAATTAACCCTAAGTGCACACTATATGCTATTTATCTTTTAAATTCCTAGAAAAAAATTAAATGTATTTCTATAAAATCAGATCTAGGTTTTACAATATAAGTATAAGGCATTCAAAAAACAACCTAAAGATTAACTGGAATACTTATATTATATGGTGGTTGATCCTTGATTTTATGCTTTATCTAATGCTATCAACAATTCTTGTTCCTGCAAGATAATTCAACAAACACTTGAAAATAGAATTAGCATTAGGGGGCCTACTTAGGCCACTGTACAATAGTGCTTGGTAAAACCCCCTAGGTCATTTTAGTTGACCTTTGATAATTAAAAGTGAAAATTAACCTTTGGAGGAAAAAAACATTAATACAATACAACAGAACAAAATACATAAATCACAAAAAATAATATGCCACTATGCTCTAGATGTAATTTAGAATGCAGTAGTGAAGATAGGGATATCTGGTTGCCCCTAGATTTGTCTTAGGTGAAATCATGACCTATAATGGGTGACCACGATAATGCCAAGCGAAGTCGCACTTCATCAAGGATCGAGCATGATTTCATAGAAGTGAGACAAAATATCTTAGATAGAAGCAAAACAATTAAATTAGGATGCAACAAATGAAATAAGACATACAGTAGAATGTATTCACCTGGTAGAGAGTGAGGAAGTAGGTAGAAAGGTTTTGAGATCTCCTGAGTAGTCAATCTCTCCTTAGGTATTTAACAAAAATTCACCAAGAGTGAAGAAGAACAATCTAATGCAGCAGACAATCAAACTTCAATTTTCAAAGTTGTTTGTGAAAGAAGAAGTATGCAGATCGAATAAAATACTTTGCAAGAAATAAATTTTTTGGTTAGTGTGCATATGAAATTGTGATCAATTGTGTGCTATCATGTGTGAGAATTGAATTCAAACCCTCCTTATATAGCATATTTGAAGGCAAAAAGAGTAGGAAAACCAAGGAGGGCCAATGTAAAATATGCCAAGCTCAAAAAATTAGGGTTTTGATGTGTTAAACCCTAAAAAGGTAAAATCATGCCCCATTTAGGCTGATAATGATATCACAAAGCGAAGTCGCACCCCATCAAGGATCGGGTGTGATTTCGCATAAAGAGATAAAATGGGTAAAACATAAGGGAAAAGCCTTACCCTTACCTTAGGCAAGTCTAAGGGGTCCCCTAGAGAGCTCAGGGAATATTACCCACTGAAGTGGGTCAATTTTCTATATCTACATTTTTCCCCCTCTTTGAAGCATTTAAGGCCAAGTAAATGCATCAAATAAAGATGTAGACCTCTATAGGCATAAAGCAACAAGCACAAAAAATAAGTGGTCAAGTGTAGGCAAAAAGGGTGAGACATTACTACCATTAATGCCTCTACGGCTAGGGTGCCCCCTCAAGTTTAGAAAGGGATAAAATTTCCTTTGAGAAACTCAAAAAAGGCAAGGAATAAAAACAAGACATAGAAAGACAAAGTAAGGAAACAAATAGTAGAACAAATATTACTGGGCACATCATGAATATAATGCAGCAAGCATGAAATGCATAGATGAATAGAAGAAATGGAAATAAATAATAAGGGAAGATAGAAGAAGAAGAACAAGAAGAGGATGAACAAGAATCCAAAGGTCAACCATAGAAAATGAGATAAATTGATCAAATAACCCAGAATGAAGGTGTTATACCCAAAATAATGGTCTAGGTGTGGAGTGAAAACCTTCTATGGTTGTAGTACTTGCTAGTGGATAGATGGGAAAAATATGGAGTGTAACCCGGTATAAGTGATTGCTCAAATGATAAACTAATGGATTGTAACCCTCAATGGATAATTGCTCGCTATTGACTATTGTGGGGTGATTACCTACTAGGATGTATGTTGAGACCTACTGAAATTGTCAAGGATCTTATCCTATAATGGGGTGTTGAACCCACTGAGTCAAAAGAAGTGTAATCTGATAGGGGAATATGTCATTGTTGATGTTAATATAGACCAAGAAATCTGAGCATAACACAATATGAGTGTGTGCATGTGCTAAAAGGAAAGAGAGGAAGAAAATTACGAGCAAATAATTATGCGTGTGTGCCCCCAAATTGAAGTTTCAGCTTTTTAAAATTCAAGAGGGAGAAAATGTGCAAACAAAGGATAGAATAATGTATATTCTTATTTGAACAAATAAAATAGAGGAGAAATAAGAATCATGCAAAGGACAAGGATATACCAAAAGAGGATTGTATTCCTTGACTTTGGAGAGAGATGATGATTTTTGTGAAAATTTTCAAATTCAAGGAGTACAAGAAGAAGAGAGAGGAGAAGAAAGAGAAAAAATGAAGACAAGAAGAGAAGAAGGTATGAAAAGGTAGGGGCCCTAGGTTGGGTCTTTGCTAGGCATCAAAACCCTAGTGAGAGTGCAATGCATGTGAGCTATGACCTAACTAGGTGTCATCACTTGCAATTATTGCAAATTCCCAAAAGCTATATGAACAAAAATTCATGAGTAAACAACAATATATTATGATAAGCAAAAGTGCAAGAAAATAGAATGTCAGGAAACCATGCAAAATATGGTAGGCAGTCATGCAATATGATCAAGTAGCAATGCAATATGATCTAAGATAAATGTAAAATGTAAATGCAAAAAATATATTTGAGCATAATATATTTTTAAATGCATTATATTCATAGGTTATTTAATATCTTTACCATATAGAGAATCCAAATGATAGGCACCTGAGCCAAAATTAGTCGTTATGACAAAGGGCCCTAACCAATTGGGCTGAAACTTACCTCAAATATTAATACAAGAATTTGTATTCTTATGGTTTTTCTTGAGGACAAGATCCCCAACCTCAAAAGAACAATTGAAACATTTCTTAGAATAATATCGCTGGAGCCTATCCTGATAGGCTCTCAAATTCTCTAAGGTATGGATGAACTTTTCATCCAATAGCTCCAACTAGTGCAAATGGTCTACACGATACTCATCACTGACCTTAGAATATTGCAACAAGATGAGGAATGAAGGAATCTCAAGCTCAAAAGGAAACAATTCCTTAGATACATATACCAAAAAATATGGTGAGGCCCTTGTAGGAGTATGCACACTAGTATGATAGGCCCACAAGGCAGGATAAAGTTGGGTATGCTAGTCACGATCGATCTTACTATCCAAATTCTTCAAAATTTTGATAAAGGATTTGTTAGATGCTTTGGCTTACCCATTACCCTGGGGGTAATAAGAAGTTAACCACCTATGCTAAATATTGTACTTAGAACAAAGATTATGAATATCCTTATTCTTAAAAGGAGTGCCATTGTCAGAAACAATCATTGAAGAAATTCCAAACCTACAAAGAATCTAGTTGGAGATGAACTTAGAAACTTGAGTTATAGTCACCATAGCTAGAGACATGGCTTCAACCCATTTAGTGAAATACTTGATCGTAGTAATGATAAAATTGTGATCATCATATGACATTGGGTAAAACTTCTCGATAATGTCCAATCCCCACATGGATAATGGCCAAGGAGAAGAGATAACCTAAAGTTCTTGAGAGGAAGCATGAACAAGATGATTATGGCATTGACACTTGTTGCAACACCAAACATAATAACATGCATATTTATTCATGGAAGGCCAATAATACCCCATATAAAGTAGCTTCTTGACAATAGCATTGCCACTAAAATGGTCCCTACATGAACCTTCGTGAGCATCACTAAGAGAAAGTCGAAATTCATAAAAGTTAAGGTATCATAAGAGGATGAATTCAAAATAACATCAAAACAAAGTATTGTTAATTATAATGAATTGGAACACTCTCTTGTGCAAAATATTATGTTGATTGTGAGCTAAACCATCAAACATCGAACTATCCTTAAGTAAATTAAATATGTTGTTATACCATGGCTCAAATGGGGAAGCTCCGATGGTCAAACAATATAACAGGACAATACAAGAACCAAACGATGTAGGTTTCCAAAGTTATATGATGATAATTGATGCTTGATCATCTTCAAAATCCAAATGGAACAAGTATGTAGCAGCAACCATGGCATCTGCATGGTAGTTTGAGTATCTAGGTATAGACTCTATGGTTGATCAAATAAGGACAAAAAATTAGTGAAAATATCCTTGTAAGGTTTAATTTTATCATCTCAAGTCTGATAAACATCGTTAACCTAATTAACCACAAGTTGAGAGACCAAATACCAAAATAACTCTAACCTGCAAAGCTAAAGCAGCTCTAAGACCAAGAATAAAAGCTTCATATTCTATAGTGTTATTCGTGCAATATAAATGAAGCTTTGTATTCTACAATGTTATTTTATGGGGTGACTAGAATGAATCCACCACCAGTGCCCTTCAAGCATTAGGATCCATCAAAAAACAAAGTCCAAGACTTAGAATCTTCAATTTCAACATTGAAGCATTCATCAGAAAACTCAACAACTATAGGGTGGGTAGCTTCTAGGGGAGCAAAGGTTAACCGATCAACAATTACTTGACCCTCGATATCCTTCTAACCTATGAAATTCAAGTAAAACTCACTAAGGACCAACACCCATTTAGAAACTTGACCTGACAGGTGGGGCTTAGACATTATATAATGCAAATGATCAAACTTTGTAACTACCAATATCTTATGGCTAAGCATGTAGTATCTTAACTTTTGAGAAGCAAACACCATGATAAGGCAAATATTTTCTAAGGGAGTGTATGTGGTTTCATAGCTTACCAAAGTTCTACTGATATAGTATATAGCTTGTTCTTTGTTTTGATCATCATGTTGGGCTAGCATGGCTCCTAAAGCATGAGCAATGGCTGCTATGTAAAGCATTAGATGCCTACCAGGTACAGGAGGAACTAAAATAGATGGGGACGTGAGATACTACTTGAGATCATCAAAAGCTTTCTAAAATTTAGAATCCCATCGAAATACCACATCTTTCTTAAAAAATTTAGAAAGAGTTGACACTTATTGACTAACTGGTCAATGAACTAATGGATGGACTATAGTTTACCTTGCAAAATACATAGTATAGTGAAGGTACGAGGAGAAGGCATATCAATGATAACTGCTATCTTAGTGAGATCCACTTCAATGCCTCACCTAGACACTATGAAGCCTTAAAAATTATCATATGTGACCCCAAACATGTAGTTAGTGGATTTAATATGAACCTTTTATTGCCAAAGTCTTTCAAATATTCATCTTAAATCATGGGCATGATCCTTTCATTCTATAGAGCGAGCTAGAAGATTATACACATAGTCCTATAGAATATCATGCATCATATCATGGAAAATATAAGTCATGGCCCATTGATAGGTATCTCCTAAATTCTTTAGGATAAAAGGCATGACCTTCTAGTAGAATGTTCCCCATGGAGTAGTGAATGTTGTCTTGGCCTAGTCCTCAAGGGTAATCATAATTTGATTGTAACCTAAGAAACCATCCATAAGTGAAATAATTTCACATTTGGCAGTGAAATATACAATATGATCTATGTTGGGAAAATCGTCCTTGGAACATTCTAATTTAATGTCCCAAAAGTCGATACATATTCATATTGTTCCTTCCTTCTTAGCTATGGGAATGATATTGGAGATCTAATCTAGATATAGTTGATAGATTTTATAAAACCAACATCAAGGATTTTTTGGAGCTTTTCCTTGATTTAAAGGGTGACCTTAGGATACATCTTCCTAAGTTTTTGCTTAACAAGATTAGCATTAGGCTTAACTACCAAATTATGCATTACAAGGGAGGGATCAAGCCCTGGCATGTCAATATATGACCAAGCAAATATCTTGATATTCTCTTAACAAAATGGTCAATTGCTCCTGCTCATCCATGGACAAGGCACTACCTAAATTAAGTATTCTAGGGTATTCCTTATATCATATATTCACATCTATGGTCTCCTCAATAAGGATGGACAAGTCATCCTCAAGAGGAGGCAAGGCAGGAGTCACTCCTAATTTCTCAGTCCTTGGGAGACATAGAACCAAAGTCCTTCTGAGAATTAGAAGATACCACCTGCACAGCATAAGGGATAGACTCATAAAAGCAAATATCATTTTGGGGAGGATCCTCATCTTTGATAAATAGCTTGGGGGAAGAGACCAACATGGAAGGAGAGGGTAGGCACTCATCTTCAACACACCACTCTAAACCATGATAAGATTTATCTAAGAGAAAATATTGGTAAGAAGAGTTGACTTGATCCTAAAATGAGACATGAATTGATGATATATTATCAATATTTTAAGGTTGCTTAGATTTTTTAGATGAGGAATATGATGAATAAATTTGAGCTAAGTCTTCGGGTGAGCAAAATTTAAATGGATGAGGATTGTCCATGATATAAATAGGTTGATTTACAAATTTAAATTTTACACATTGATGAAAGGTAGAAGGGACTACCTCCATTGCATGGATCCAATGACATCCAATAAGAATATTAAAATATGTGGGACAAGATACCACATAAAACGATGTATCTAAAAGTTTCGATCCAACTTTGAGGGGAAGTGATATGGTACCATAAGATTCTTGGGACTCATTGTTGAAAGTTTTAATTATGTCATCAGATTTAATTATATCTTCCTATTTTAATCCAAAATTTTGAAAGAAATTATGTGTATAAATTAAGGGAATAATCATTATCAATCATAACTCTCTTGATAAAAGTATCCCTAATAAATGTAGTGATACAAAGAAAATAATCTTGTCACAAGTTTGAGAAAGAAATATCAGCATCTGAGAATATGAGATGATGTATCCCAAGAGTTCTTAAAAAATTGGCCATATTTCTAACAGAAATATATAAAGGTATATATTTATGTCTTAACACATTCATCAAGGCTTACCCATGAGTGGGAGAGCTCTGCAAAAGTTTAAAAAGAGAGATATTGGTTGAGATGTTGATCTCTTGTTGAGATCGTTGAACTTGTTGACTCTTCACTGTCTTTCCTAGAGTAGTCATTATCATACCAACCATATTATTACTATAAAAATATGGTAAAATTCTATAGGATACTTTATTAGCTACCTATCTAAATCTATTCTAATTAGAAAGTAGTCTTTGTTGTAAATTTCCCACATCAAGATGTTTTGCATCAATCAAATCCTACACCACATGCTTTAACTTCTTATAATAGCTCATCCAATGTTCTTCTACTCTATGATATGCACAATGTTGACCTGCCTTATACCAATGAGTTGTAGTATATGGTTGTCTAATAGGAGGTAACTCAATTGCCTTGGATTTTCAGAGTTGTTTCAAAACTACTTCCATAGACATATTTAGCCTTGTAAAATTCCTTTGTGGAGTTTTTTGAAGTACTATCTTCTGTAGGTCATTTCATTATCACCCCCTATGTGCTTATTCTTGTGTTGAGACTTAATAGGTTTTTCTTCTTTAATATTGAGTTGGCCTCTCCTGATGAGAGTTTATTCTACTTTTCTTGCTAAATTAATTGCTTCATCAAAATATGAAATAGTAGTAGTCTCTAATGCATAAGATAACTATTCTTGTAAAATACTAATAAATATATCAAGCATATCCTTAGGAGGTAAAGTATATCTCAAACATCCAACTAAACTTCTTAAAAAAGCCATAATATCTGAGAAAATTTATCCTTTACTTTGTTTTAAAATATAAACATATTTCATCATCACTTCTTTCTTAATGTAAGAACCAAATTGCTGAACAAATAGTTATGCTTTCTATTTAAAAATATTTAAGGAATAATTAGGAAAATGATAATACCATTCTAATGCCATGACACCAAGACTCTTAGGAAATGTTTTAAGTATCAACATATCATCATAAATGATATCATAGAAAGTTGTTCTAAATCTTCTTAAATGCTCTATTGGATCTTCTATCCCCTTATAGATAGGTAAAAATATCATAGGAAAGTATTTAGGATAAGGTATAGCAACAAAAATAGGATCAAATGGCTTATTACACATTTTATTATAACTGTAAGTAAAACTTGAAGGCTGAATCATCTCAACTTTTGAAACCAACTACTTTACCATATTTGTTAAATTCTGCACTTCTATATTACTGTCATGTACTGTCCTCAGATTCCCTAAAGGAGGGATATTGGACATATTTACATTGGTGTGATATATGGTATCTTGTGGTTGCATAGAGGCAATAATGTTGATTTAGGTAGATTGAGGAGGAAATTGAAAATTTTAAATAGCACTACTAGTTAGAGGGATTTGTAAATTCCTTCCAACGTTGGTGGTCATAGTAGTAGTATAATTTGGATGATGAAAAGGATTACTATGATTCAAATATTCACTCAAGGAGTTATCATAAGATGGTCTACCTTCTTCAAGTAGGGCTTCTTCCTCTAAAGCTACATCTAAGGCATGTTTGTGATGCTTATAAAAGGTCCACATATGCTCAAAATATTTGAATGTAAGGTTCCCATTGGATCCCCTAATAGGATCAATATTATTATCAATCTCTTATTCCTCAAGGTTAGGATTTTCTCTATCAATTTGATAATTCTCTTGAAATTTATCATCAAAACTTAAAAACCTTATTCCATTCCCAAGGTTGGAAGCCATTGGGAAAAGAGAAATAAATTATAAGAATATTAAAAACATAATGTCTCATGCTTTTGGGTTCTAGTTCCTTCCTTTGGTCAGGTTCACCAAATATGTAGAAGGGGGAAACCACCCTACCACGTACAATTCCCAAACAAGGTCGTATTCGTAAAGAGAGAGAATAAGACTTATAAGGTGAACCACCAGGGCTATGTTGTTCTCTACACTCAATACTAGGGGTGAAGGATTCACCAGGAATGGCATTAATAACTTGCTCCAAGTCCACATAATTTTTAGGAATATTTTATGTATTCAATTTCAAGACAATCACTTAGATTTGACCTTTCTAGATCTATGTTGTAAGAGATAAAGGACAATGTAGAAATATAGAAATGTAGTAATACAAGAACTAACCCTAAAATGATTCTTTCCTTTGAATGCTTTTCTAACCTAGGGTTATAAATAGATAATCTTAAAGCAAGGTCTCAAGAAGAGATGCACAAACATAATTAACCCTAAGTGCAAATTATATGTTGTTTATCTTTCAAATGCCTAGAAAATAATTAAATATTTGTCTTATAAAATCGGATCTAGGATTCACAAAAGAAATAGAAGGCACTCAACAAATAGCTTAAATATTAATTGAAACACTTATTTTGTGGTTGATCCTTGCTTTTATGCTTTATCCAATGCTATCAACAATTCATGTTCCTACAAGATAACTCAACAAACACTTGAAAATGGAATTAGCATTAGGGGGCCTGCTTAGACCGATGTACAATAGTGTTTGGAGGCACAACAATCAAGCCTAAAATGAAAATAAGAAATTGAACTTTTGAGGAAAACAAGTATTAATATAATACATCAAAACAAAAAGCAAAAATCATAGAATAAAATATGCCACTATGCTCTAGATGTAATTTAGAATACAATGGTGAATACAGGGACAAATGATTGTCCCCAGATTGGTCTTAGGTGAAATTTTGACCTGTAATGGGTGACCGCAATAACACCATATGAAGTCGCACCTTGTCAAGGATCAAGCACGCTTTTTTAAAAGTGAAACAAAATATCTCAAATAGAAGTGAAACAATTAAATCAAGATGTAGTGAATGAAATAAGACATGCAATAGAACATATTCACCTATAAAAGAGTGAGGAAGCATGCAAAAAGGTATTGAGATCTTCCAAGTAGTTAATCTCTCCTTAGGGCTTCAAAAATAATCCACCAAGAGCAAAGAAGAACAATCCAATGCAGCAGACAATCAAACTCCAAACTTCAAAGTTGCTTGTGAAAGAAGAAGGATGCAGACCGAATAAAACACTTTGCAAGAAATCAAATCATTAGTAAGTGTGCATATGAAATTGTGATCATTTGTGTCCTATCATGTGTGAGAAATGAATTCAAAACCTCCTTATATATAATATTTGAAGGCAAAAAGAGTAGAAAAACCAAGAAGGGCCAACGCAAAACATGCCACCTCAAAAAATTAGGGATTTGATGTGTCAAACCCTATAAAGGTAAAATTGTGCCCCATCCGGGCTGATCGTGATATCGCAATACAAAGTCACACCCCATAAAGGACCAGGTATGATTTCGCATAGAGAGAGAAAATAGGTAAAATGAGGGGAAAGTCCTTGCCCTTGCATTTGGAAAGTCTAAGGCGTCCCCCAGAGGGCTCAAGGAAGATTACCCATTGAAGTGGGTCAATTTTTTGTGTCTAAAATGGGTATGGACCTCATACTTCAAATGGACTAGCCTTGAATCATCTCCAATTTAAACTATCAAACATCAATGTGCTTCCTTGGATCTCAAATTTTATGGCTTTGTACCTTAGATCATATGGTTTCTTATTTCAATTGGAGTATTTCTAAGGGTATCATATGTGTCTATAACTTCAAAATATTTCTAAGTCATTCCTCTGTGCCTAAATATTCCTCATACATTATCCTCTTGTGGCATTCCTCTATGTCTACGTTATCCTCAAATATTTAGTTGAATGACCAATTTCCTTTTGCTTACACATTCTTCATTTTGCTTAGTTTCTCTTCATTTGTTCTCCAATGCTTTCATGTGCTTCCTGTAACTTATACATGAGAAATAAATAATACATATTTTCATAAAAATTGAGTACTTAAACATTCATTAAAAATAGAGACTCAAATATTAATTGGAAAAAATTGCTCATTGACTCTCCGTTAAGGATATGAGGTACAAGTTTTCAAAACCCATTCTCTTTTTTTTTTCTTGGAGATAAAACTCGTATATTTAAAGCTTTGGAAAATAGTTGTATAATGGTATGAATGGTTGGTCTTCTAGTTTCTCAATTAGACATTTGGAATTTTAGATGCTCCCGCATCATACTCACTGGGTAAAGGAAATGTTTCATGAATATTTTGTAAACATTCAATTTGAACTCCATGATTGGAAACCTCAACTACATTCTCCATATTGTATCTTAAGTTACATGCTTCTTCCATTTTATCAAATATTTCAGATAATCCTTTCCTTCCATCCTCTTCGCTACTCTAGAACCTATTTTTATCTAAATTTCATATCATTCTTTCTATGACAACTATTATACCCAATCTATATTTGGAGGTTCTGAAGTTGCATTATCTTGCTCATTAGTTGACTCCTCATAAAAAGGGTATATATCTTCTACATTGAATATGAAATATATATCCATCCATTTAGGTAGTTATTTTTCATAAGGATTCATAGAAATCTTCTTCAAGATTCTACAAGGTTCAATCTTCTTCCAAATTAATTTGTTATAAATTCCTTTTGGGAATTGCTCCTTCTGCAAATGTGCCAAAACCAAATCTCCAAATTGAAACTCTAGCACCCTTCACTTGATATCCACATGTTGTTTATATTTCATTACACTTTTTTATAAATCACTTCTCACCTCCTAATAAAAATTATAAAGGTAGTCAACAAAGTCTTCTACTATAGCTCTTGGCCTCTATAAATCAATTGTCTTCCAAAACTCATCTATTCATCTTGGGCATATTCCATATACAGTTTTAAATGGTCTTTTATCTATACTTTGATCTATTGAGTTGTTGTACGCAAATTTTGCTTGTGCCAAAAAAATATTCCAAATTTTTGGGTTCTTGCCAACTAATCATCTCAAGAATTTACAAAGACTCCTATTCTTGACTTCAGTTTTACCATTAGTTTTTGCATGATAATGCAAATATAATGCCAAATTAGTAGCCAATTTGTTTCACAATGTTTGCCAAAAATGGCATACAAATTTTCTATCCCTATATGAAACAATACTATTTGGCAACCCATACAATCTCACCACTTCTTTGAAGAAAAAGGTAGCAATATGAGTCACGTCATTGTTCTTCCTACAAGTTATGACATGTGTAATATTCAAGAATCTATCAACAACAATAAACACCAAGTGATTAGCCCTTTGCTTTCTTGAAAATATAAGAACAATATCCATGCTTATGTCTTCCCATGATCTCTATAGTATCAGTAATGGTTGATATAATCTAGTTTTTGGATCTTCCCTTTCACATGTTGACATATATGACAACCTTGCACAATTCTTCTAACATTCATACTCATTCTAGGCCAATATTAATTTTTTAAACTTGTCTCAAGGTTTTGTCCATCCTGAAATGTCTTGCTTGTCCTCCATTATGTTTTTTTTGCATCAAATTTTATATCATTGAACTTCATGGTATGCACAATTGATTCCCCTCGAATAACATTCCTTGTTGGATGAAATAATCAAGCCATGGTGTATTTTTTTCTATAGTAGGATTATTGCATGCTACCCAATATTCCTTGAAATCTTCATCATCCTTAGAAAGCTCCTTCATGGAATCAAAACCAACTTATATCCTCATCATATTCACTAACAAGCTCCTTCTACTTAGGGAATCAACTAATTGATTTAAAATTTTGCTTCTATGCTTCAAAACAAATGTATATCCTTGCAAAAATTCCATCCACTTCATATGCCTTTGATTAAACTTAATTTAGTTGTTAATAAATTACAAAGCATGATTATCTATGAATAAGATAAACCCTTTTGGTCGCAAATAATACCTCCACTTATTTAGGGCTTGAACAACAACATAAAACTCTTGGTCATAGGCTAAGTATTTTCTATTTGCCTCATTTATATTCTCGTTGAGAGAGGAAATGGGCTTAAATTCTTAGCTCAAGACTCCTATTGCTATCCCACTTGCATAAAAATCCACCTAAAAAATCTTGTTGAAATCCAACAAAGCTAGAACATGTTGTTCTATTATATTTTCCTCCAAGATTCAAAAACTCCTTTATATTGTAATTGTCCACTTAAACTCATACCCCCTTCCTTTTATGGTTTCCAAAATTGGTGTACAAAATGCCACTATTTTTTTTGATAAACTTCTTATAAAAATTGCTAGACCATGGAAACTCTTAGCCTCAAAATTACTTCTTGGTGATGTCAAATTTACAATGGCCTTGACCTTCTCAGGATCCATTCGTAACCCCTCTTGTGGAATTACAAAATACAATTACACAAATTCTCCTTTCATAAAACTAATTTTTTTCAAGTTTACTAGCAACTTTTCTTCCTTTAGTCTTTGTAAGACCAACCTCAAATGTGTAAAATGGTCTTACTTACTTTTATTGACTATCAAAATTTCATGCAAATAGACAACCATAAACTTTTCAATAAATGGATTCAACACTTTATTCATCAACTGTATAAAGGTACTAGGTGCATTTTTCAATCCAAATGGCATAACCAACCGCTCATATAGTTTATCCTTTGTCTTGAATGTAATATTTCATTTATCTCTTTCCCTAATTTAGATTTTATGATAACCACTCTTAAAATCTATCTTCATGAAGTACTTTGCTCCATTCAAGCGATCCATCAAATTATCCATGCATAGTAATTTAAATCTGTACTTTATGGTGATCTTATTAATAGCCCTTGAATTTGTACCCTTCTTTTGTGTTAACACAACTGGTATTACACATGGGCTTAACCTTTATCTAATAAACCCTTTGTCCAAATCTCTTAGCCTTGTCTATTCACTTCCTCATTTTCCATTGGCATCATTCTATAAGTTTTTTTATTGGTCAAACTCAATCCAATAATGAAATCTATGTGGTGGCTAATACTCCTCATCAGTGGTAATCCACATAGTAATTGTTCAAATAGAATTTTAGCATGTTCCTATTATAAATCCTTCACCTCACTTGGAATTTCATCCTTCCTATCTATTATTCCACCCTTCGTAGGTTTATCAATTAAATCAAAACACACCTTCTTCTTTGTCATCTCCTTTAAAAACTATTTTCCAACATACTTTAGGACCATTGTACTCTCTTTTGTCTTTGTCCTAAAACAAACTTTGTATATAATTATTATCATTTTTCACAATAGAGTATGTGTTTTACCTACCATCATGTGTTGCCTTTTTGTCAAATTTCCAAGATCTTCCCAATAGCACATGAAAAATGTCCATAGGTATAACATCAAATAGGACCTTATCCATGTAAGATAAAGTCTGAAATATCACGTAGCACTATTCATTGACTAAAATTTGGTGTCTCTTTTGCAACCAAGAGACTTTGTATGGATTGGGGTGATTTATCCTCTTCAATCCCAAATTCTCTACCATATCTATGGATACTAGATTATCTATACTCCCAATGTCCATGATAACCTTACAATATTTTCCTTTAGACTTACATATTATTCTAAAAAAATTATCCTCTAAATAGGTTCACATTCCCTATTATCTATATTTAATAGTACTCACATCATCATGAGATATTATCCTTGTTCTAGATCCTCCATGTGTTTTGAGGAAGCAACACTTTATTCTTCTACTTGTGCAATATGGTTCACGATCTCCCTTTCCTTATGGCTACTTTATTGTTATTTCAGGCATTTAGATGGTTGATGAAAATATTCTCCATATCTATAAAATCTTCTAAGGAATTCTCTACTCCTTCCTCTTCCAAAATTGCCTCTTTCTAATGAGAAGTCTCCACCTCTTTGGCATTTTGGTTGAAGTCATTATGAGTACTAGATTCTCCTTCCTATTTTTGTTATCCTCTTGCACCACTTGTTTGTCCTCATCCTCATAAGAACCATCCTCTTCCTCTTTAATTGTTTGTTTGCCTTTGTGACAATTTCTCCTTTATCTTTAAGGCATACCGATAGGCTTCTTCTACTATATTCATTTTCATCATATTAACTTCATCTTGTATGGATAATCATAGTCCATTGATATACTTTCAAACCTTCTCATCATGATCTTCTACATGACTATCTTGAATGGGGAGCCTATAGAATTCCTCTATGTAATATTTCACACTCATATCTTTTTGTATTAAGTTTTGCAGTTTACTAAAAAGACCCAATTGGTAATCCAACTAGAATTTGGATTACCATTTTCTCCCATGTCTTAATTATTTCCTTTCCTTTTATTTTTATTTTTATTTGATCATGGTCCAACCACAAGGATGCATGCCCTTTTAGCTTTGTACATGTGAACTTCACCTTTTTAAGATCTTCTATTGATTCAAAATCAAAATATATTTCTATCTCTACAATCCAATCAATGCATTTTTAGGGTTTACACTTCCATTATATGATGGGATTTCTAACTTTGGCTTCCTACGTATGTTAGAAATTACTTGGATTAATATTTCTTCTAGATCTCTTTATTTTTCTTCATTGTAAAATTCCAGTTGGTCCACTTACTTCTCTTCACTATCACTTACATCTACTTGAATGCCCCTCATGTGGGTAGTTTTAAGTGCATCTACTTGAGGGATTATTCCTCTCATCTTATCTATATCCATGGCTCAAGGAAATTGTAGTATTCCTATTCCTTATTGTGCCATATTTCCTTAGACATGTATCAATCCTCATAGATATACTAGCTCTAATACCAAAAATGATGTAGACAAAAATCTAGATCACACAAATGCCCTTGAGTAGACAGGATGATTGTTCAATAAATTTTCTTATCTTACATTAATAAAATCATACAACACTAAATTTCCTTTGAATGATAACCAATTGTAAAATAATTTTTATCATATTATGGTAAAACTACCTTCTCCTATTGTATAACTTATAACAAATCATTCAGTTGTATGATGTTTATGTTTGTACGATCAACTATTGAAGGATAAAAATTGTTTAATGACACAGATTCTAGTTTGCATGGATTTTACTAAATGATCTTCATATTAATCAGTATACATTATTTGTTTCTTCTTTCATAGAATTATATTATATATATTAATGGGTATAGCCTTCCTAATTTGAACAAACCATCCTTGAATTATCTCCAATTTGAAATATCAAACAATAGTGCGCTTCCTTAGAAATCAACTTCTATAGCTTTGTACCTTGACTCGTATGATTTCTTCTTTTAATTAGAGGATTTTTAAGACACTCCTATATACCTGCAACTTATTCATATTTCTAAGGTAGTCCTCTATGCCTACAATTTTCACATACATGAGCCTCTTATGGCACTCCTCTATGCCTACAAATTTCTCATATTCAAGCCTCTTCTAGAAGAGATTAAATTAAGATAACAAAGCCTTAGAAAATCTTGAGAGGGACACAGGCTTAACATCATAAAGGAACAAAAAAAAAATTCGCAATATAATAAGAGGAACGCAACTATGCTAGAGCAAAAGGAAAACAACCATACAATTATTATTGCAGCTATATGGGCTACCTTTTCCAAGCTTGCCAATGTCCTCCTCTCTAGAGCCACATTGTCCTCTTCCAAGCTTCTAGCACCTTATTTCTCACCAAAATATCCCTCTACCCCAAAGCAACCTCCTTCACTCAAATAGATTTAAAAAAATCTTCTTGCATGGTGGAGGTAATATTTTCCAAGCTCAAGAAGACATTACCTTAACAATGCCAAATTTGAGCCCATTAAAGTGCCACCCAATCACAACACTCATAAAAAGCTTAAATATTAATTTTTCAAGCCATTTAAATTTTTTCCAAACATTAGGAAATTAAAGCAATAATAAAAGTATCTTAAGAATTAATTTAATAATTCATTTTATTAGCATTGACACTAATATTTCCATGTATTAATGTCACCAACTAATTAATAGCTCCAAAGTATTAATGTTACCAACTAATTAATACTTTAATAATTCTTATCCAATAAAATCTATGCATACCACAAACAAGATTCATACCAACAATATTACACACCATTGTTTTATCCCTAAGTAGGTGGTCTTATTTAAGATAGTCTAATTATTTTGCCAACCTATTAAGGATACTCATTTCACAAGAAAATTCTTGGTCCAATGGTGTGAACATGAAACAATAAAAATGCAAATGCATCTATATGAAGGGTGTTTTGTTACCCTAAGCCATTGATGAGCAAGTCATCACCGTCATTTCCCAAAATATCTCTCAATTTAGATGGTTCACCCTTATGATCCCACCAATGAGAGCCCCTGGTATTGCAACCACAAATACATTATTAGTACCATATTCTAAGCACAAAATATAATTACTCAATCATATTGACATCATAAAAATGAAGTTATGTAATTAAACATTCATACCAATACATAATTCGTTATCAATAAAGAGTTCTACTAATGAGGGTTATTACAAACTCCCCCCTTGGACTAAACATAATCCTCTATGTTTCCTACAAGAGAGTAACAATTTTTTCATTCAAATAAGTATAGAAATTGCTACCTCATTTTTTTAGCATTTTTCCATGTGGCACAATTCTTAGAATACTGGTCCCACTGGATCTTACATTGATGCAAGATTTATTTCCTCAACATATTGGAATTAAAATCTAGAATATTAACTGGTCTCACCTCAATTGTTGAGGGATCTACTATCTACAATTTAGAAATATTTCACATGTGAGTAAGATTAGCAACATATTTCCTAAGCAGTGATATATGGAAAGTATCATGGATCTTTGACAGGTTGGGTGGAAATGCGAGCCTATAGGATACTGGACTAATCTTATCAATAATATCAAAGGGTTAAACATATTATTATTTCAAAGGGTCATACTAGACTAATATTGGTAATTTTTTAAGAACAAAATAGCTTTTTTGGTGATCGATCATTTCCTTGAACCTAAGTCAGATTTCTCTAAGCTATTCCTCCATTTATCAAATAGTGTTGAATTTAATCATCATATAATCCTCTAAATTGTTCCATAAGAGAGGTGTTATACATATTCTACCATACAATGATTCAAATGATGTCATCCCCAATGATGCATGGTAGCCATTATTATATGTAAATTCAACAAGATGTAAAAAGTCCTCCCACTTTGAATTTTGGTCCATGTAATACATGTGTAGCATATCTTCTAAAACCTAGTTTACCCTCTTAGTATGACCATCTATTTTAAGATGATATACAAAATTAATATTCATCTTAGTGCCCAATTCATGTCATAAAGCCTACCAAAATTTTTATGTGAAATTAGAATCCCTATATGATATGATCACCTCAAAGAAATCCATGTAACCTATAGATTTATTTGGAAAACTTGTTTTCCACCCCTGGTGCATCATCCTTGGTGTTTTCCAATATGAAGTGTGTAACCTTGGTCAACTTATCAACCACTACCAAGATTACATCATGTTAGTACCTAGTCTTAGGTAAACCCACAATAAAATCCATAAATATTATCTTTCATTTTTAAATAGGTATATAATGTGGGTACAATGTACTTGTTGGGTGTCGATGTCTTACCTTCACCTTCTAGCATTCTAAACATCTCTCAATAAAACTAGTGATATATTGCTTCATTTTTTTTAATGTTTTCCCTCATTTTTTACCCTCTTATATGAGAAGAATAGGGATACTTATGTGCCTCTTTCATAATAAATCTCCTTTGGTCACCAATTTTGGGTATAACTACCATATATTTAAAGCATAAAAGTCTATATTTTATGTAAAACCCTTATTCTATTTAGGATTTCTCTCAGTTTTATCTCAAATTTCTATGCAATACAAGTACTATAGCTACATTTCCTTGACCGTATCCATCAATTCTATATAGCTTCGGGTCAATGTGTCTATGTACCTTCTCCTACTCAAGGCATATACAAACTTGTTCTCCTTCACTTTGATATACTCAATATCAAAGTTGTATTCATCTAACTCTATCCATCTTCTCTATCTTGCGTTCAACATAGGTTGGGTAAAAATACACATTAAAATTTGATGGTATATTCTTTAGCTCAAATGGTCTACCTAACAAATAATATCTCTAGAACTATAGGTAACACACAACTACTACTAATTCTAGATCATGCATAGCATAGTTTACCTCATGCTTATTGAGTTTTCTAGACTCAAAGGCTATTGTAGTCTCTTATTGAGACAATAACCCATACAAAAATTCTAGGGAAGCATGTGTACACATGGTAAAATTTCCAAGGGGATATGTATCTTGAGAATAGGTGTCATAGTTAAGTTATTATTTAGAGTCTTAAACGTAGCTTCACACTACCCATCCATTTCAACTCATCCCTTTCATTTGGAGGTTAGTGATAGAATATGTAACCTTAGATTAGTATCTCACAAAAAACCTATAATAACAAATGATTTCCATGAAACTCTTGAATTCTATCACATTTATTTGTGGAGGCTAACTTAATATAGCCTCCATTTTCTTTGGTTCCATAGCAATTCCCTCTATCAAGATGATGTATCCCAAATACTGCACTTGTGGGGTATAAAATTCACACTTGGACAACTTCCCATATAGTTGGTTCTTCCTCAATACTTCTAATACCAACCTAAGGTGATGGTTGTGTTCTTCCTTAGTATGATAATATATCAAAATATCATCTAGGAATACCAAGAAAAACTAATCTAGATATATTTTGAACACACTATTCATCAAATTCATAAAATATGTCAGTGCATTTGTCAACCCAAATGGCAATACTATAAAATCATAATGCCCATATCACATTTTATTAGACCCTTTTCGAACAAGTATTGAAGTTGCACTTTCAATTATTGCAACTCAATTGGGATAATTTTGTAAGGGGTACTTGAATGGGTTTAGCCCCTAGCATTAACTCAATAGTGAAGTCAAATTCTCATCGAGGGGGTAGACATAGAATATATTTAGAGAATACATCTTGGAATTCTTGGAGAATTGGATGATTCTTAAATACTTCTTCATCCCCTTTTTCTCCAATATTTCCATTGATATTTACTACATATAGCATACCACCTCTTTTAATGACTTTTTTTAATTGCATAGATGAAAGCAAGTGAGGTTAAAAAGAGCCTTGTCTACTTTGTACTCTAACTCTATTACTTATCCTTGTTGATGTAATCCATCCATCTATATTGAAATTTGATTAAGGCTCCATGACCCTTCAACCAATCCATCCCTAGGATAATATCAAAATCTTGGAGGGGTGCCACATACAAATTTCTTATAGTGGACCCATTGTATGTATTTATCTTAGTTGTACAAAAACATTGATCCACTAAGTAGGTCTATCTAGAACCATACTCAACTTTCCACCCTTGTACCAAAAATCTAGGTCTTTTTAGCATATCCCAAAAAATACTAGTGTAAATAGAACTATTTGTAGTTCCACTATCTATTAAAACTTTTACATATTTATCAAACAACTTACCATTTAGTAGCATGGGTGTAGCCTATAAATCTTGAGGCTGAATTTTTATAGCCACAAAAATTTGGTGTGTCAGTTCCTTTGTGTTATTGCTTGATTGCACTCATTGAGGATACCTTTTAGCATAATGAGGACCCTTGCATGTATAGTAACATAACCTGGGTGGTTGGGATCTTGTATTTTTCCTATCTTTGGGTTCCTTACTTGATTCTCTCTTATTGTTTTTGAACCTTTGTTTGGATAACTCCTCTAGCATTATTCGATAATGCTCCATTAGATCTTGCAGTAATCCAACCATGGAGGTAAGTTACCTTAATTCCTGCTAAATTCTTTCAAATAGGAAGGTAGCATGTATTATGCTCCTTTTTAAAACCCTTGATCCACCAATTTATTGGCTATATCTCTCTACCTTTCCAATATTCTTAGCTTTTCCTATTTTTCTTGATGATTATACTACAACATCCTCTTGCAACACTAGTCCCACCTCTTACAAGACCTTAATATAGGTCCCATATCCTATCCACAAAAAGGATTTGGGTAAGTTACAATTCTCCCTCAATTGTACTTATAGTTTGTTAGCTTCATTTTCCTCATGAACTAACATAAATTATTATCACTCAATTGATAATGATTAGGGTCACACTTGCCTTCCTATAAGGTTATAAACCCAAATTCACACATCAAGTCAATTCTTAACCTAGGCACACTCCTTGAAAGCTTCTAGTCCTACGACCTAGAACTCTGATACCAACTATAACAACCCAAAATACTACTAACTTGAGAGATATTTTGTTTCTTTAAAAACCTATCACAAGCAAGGTTCTCAAGAGTTCCTAGTGATTTATTTTTAGCATTCTCAAGGATTCACCACATTTGAGTTCTATGTCATTGTAGACAACACTCATTGGATAGGAGTGACCAACCTCCAGTAGATTTTGGGGTTCACATTGCTAAAATTCATCATTTAGAAGAAAACTAATGTGGTTCCCCTAATTTTCCCATACCCTACATGGTATAGGACCATGTGACCATAGCTCAGGGATTATCCTTTAAGGTCCATAAAACTTAAAGGGGAATTTCTATTCCCTAACCTAAATCTAAGTCCATCTAGGTAGTTTATTTTAACTTAAGCCATGGTGCTTAGTTACCACACCTCCATAGGCTAACTAAGGTCAATACCACTCACCTGGTATTGAACATGATTATTCAAACCTAAAAATTTGAAGAATCACCATGGCTGGATTGTGAAGGGTCCCACAACACCTATTTGGGATACACCCAATCCTTCTCATTCAAGGTGGAATGGTTCACAAGAAACCTGGCTATTGTATTCACACAACCCCTTCCAGGTTCATGATTTCTTAGCGATTACATTCTCACAACTCCTTCTAAGAATCATATCTACTTGGTTATTGCATTCTTGTAACTCCTCCTAGGGTTGGAATTTTATCTAGCTTGGGTCCCACAAGATATTCTAACCAACCCAAGTTAACCTTCTCTCTAATAATTTTTTTTGTGCATTGAAGCATAATTCCAAAGTAAAGCAACATACATTACATAATATCAAAAGTATTTTAAAAATAATTCATCTATTTGAAGCAAAATGCTATTATAGATAAACAAGAATGCATCTTAAATAAAAGCCATATTTTTAATAACTCGAATGTTTAGACATAAAGCTTCAAAAGACACATTTATTTAACTTAGATGCTATAACATAAATTATACAAGTATTTAACATAAAGTTATATAAATATGCATTCAAACAAATTGATAGAGTTGAATACAATCTATCCTACTTAAAAGATTGCAATATCATCTTAATGTAGAAAACCCAAGATAACATTAAAGCAACATTATATTTTATTTTGTATAGTACTCATGTTTACAAAACTCATTTAACAAAGCATTATTTTACTTAGCCTTTGTTTCCATAACATCTATACATGCAAAGTACCATGAAGCCATCCACAAAGAACATTCAAGCCATTTATGATCCATGATCCTCTTCATGAAAGGGAATTCTACCCATGTCTCATAAGGACTAGGTAGAGATCAGGATAGCTCAAAATATAGTGTAAATTAATCGTGTCATTAATACTATGCAAGCAACCATGCATAAGAAAAACAAACCAACAAGAAGAGAATTCCCACACTTCTCTTTCTATAATGGTTCCTTTACCCACAAGAGTCTCAGGAACCAAAATAGTTTTCTTTTTCTAAACAACAAGATCAAACAAAGCATTTTATAAAATACAATCCCATGTTTCTCTTTATATTGATCTGTTAACGTACATAAGTCTTAGGAATCATCATAATATTTTCTCTTTCAAAACCAATATTAAAAAAACCAATTTATAAACGAGAATCATATACTTATCTTTATAATGATCCTTTAATCTACATTATTCCTAGGAATCATTATAATACTCTTTCAAAACCAAGATTAAACAAATCAATTTATAAATAAGAATACCATCCTTCTCTTTATAATGATCCCTTAATCTACATAAGTATTAGGAATCATTATAATATTTTCTCTTTCACAGTCAATATTAAACAAACCAAATTATAAAAAATAATCCCATGCTTCTTTTCATAATGATCCCTTAATCTACATATGTCTCAGGAATCATCATAATAGTTTCTCTTTCAAAATCAAAATCCAACTTACAATAATATTTCCTTATAACACACTAAGGCACGAAACCAAAAGAGTTATCTTCTAAAATTTATCAACTTTAGATTTAAAAATTACTATCCATCAATATTTTCTCTACAACTTTAACTTTTATAATCCAAATGATTTCCAAGTTAACATCCATCACTATTTTCTCTATAGCTTTAGCTTTTATAATCTAAATAATTTTAAAGCTATTATCCATCAATATTTTCTCTATAGCTTTAACTTTTATAATCCAAATGATTTCATTTAAATAAAACTTAACTTTTATAAAGCTAAAGAGTTATTCACTATAAATATATCTAGAAAGCTTTTCCTTTTAATGAACACATATCGAAGGTGACTCTGACTAGGGCACGTTTACAACCAAAACAAGAGGATTGAACTCCACTCACAAGAAGAAGATAAAAACCAAGCTAGAGACAATATATTTTCCTCAAATGAAGACAACAACAAGATTGATATTAAAATAAAAAGAGCGATCACAAATCTAACACCAAGGAAAATATTGCAACAAATTGGTTTCATAGACCCCTAGATGGAATGCTTAGACCTGATTAGAAGGGCGTTCAGTCAAAGATGAACCAAAAAATACAATCATAGCTTAATATAGCCAAACATGAATGGAATAATAAAACATAAAGTAGTAATATCCAACATGAAAGGAATGGCAACACGAAAATCTAGGAGAAAATCAAGCCAACTATCGAGACAACATCCAAGGAATAGATTAAATTAAGACAACAAAGCCTCAAGAAAGCTTGAGAGTGACACAGGCTTAACACCAGAAAGGAATAAAAAACACTAGCCAAAGCAATGTAACAAGAGGAATGCAACTATTCTAGAGAAAAAGAAAAATAACCAAACAATTGTTATTTCACCTAGATAGGCTACCTTTTCCAAGCCTACCAATTTCCTCCTCTCTAGAGCTGCATTATCCCCTTCCAAGCTTTCAACATATTATTTTTCCCCAAAACAAACCCTGCCCTAAAGCAACATCCTTTATTTAAATAGATGTAAAACACTCTTCTTTCATGGTGGAGGTAACATTTACCAAGGTCAAGAAGACGTTACCTTAACAACACCACCTTTGAGCCCTTTAAAGCACCACCCAAGCCTGACACTCATAAAAATCTTAAATCTTAATTTTACAAGCCATTTAAATTTATTCCAAAAATTAGGAAATTAAGCAATAATAAAAGTATCTTAAGAATTAATTTAATAATTTATTTTATTAGCATTGAAGCTAATATTTCCATATTTTAATATCACCAGCTAATTAATAGCTCCAAAGTATTAATGTTACCAACTAATTAGTACTTTATTAATTCATATCCAATAATATCTATGCATACCACACACAAACATAGATTTATACCAACGATATTACACACCATTGTTTTATCCCTCAGTAGGTAGTATCCTTTAAGATATCCTAATGCTACCACCAACCTATTAAGAAGACTCATTACACAAGCAATTTCTTGGCCTAATGGTGTGAACATGAAACAAGCAAAATATAAATGCATCTACATGAAGGGTATTTTGTTACCCTGAGTTGTCGATGAGCAAGTCATCACCATAATTTTCCAAAATATCTCTCAATTTAGGTGGTTCACCCTTATGATCCCACCAATGAGAGCCCCTAGTCCTGCAACCACAAATACATCAATAATACCATATTCCAAGCACAAAATGCAATTACTCAATCATATTGACATCATAAAAAAAATGTATTTAAACATTCACACCAATGCATAATCCATTGTAAATATCTAAACTATAAGGGGTTTAATTACATAAAAATGAAGTTATATAATTAAACACCTCTTATTTTTTACTTGGAGATAAAGCTCTCATATTTAAAGCTTTGGAAAATAATTACATAACAACTCAAATAGTTGGCCTTCTAGTTTCTCAATTGGACATTTGGGTTTTTATATGCTCTCACATCATATTCTATATATCAATGAGTATGGTCCTTCTACTTTGATACTAAAAATGATGTAGAATCACATAAACTCCTTTGAGTGGATAGGATGATTGTTCAAAAAAATTTCTTATCGTATATCAATTAGAGCATACAACACTAAATTTCCTTTGAATGATAGGATATTGTACCATAATTTTTATTGTACGATAGTCAAATTACCTTATATTGTACAACATATAATAAGTTGTTCAACTGTATAATGTTTATGTTTGTATCGTTAATTGTTAAATGATAAGAATTGTTCAATTACACAAGTGCATAACTTTTATCAAACAATATTTGTATTAATTAGTCTAGTTTCTTCTTTCACTGAATTATATTTTATAAATTAATGAGTATGGAACTTCTACTTTTAATGACCCAGCCTTGAATAATCTCCAATTTGAACTATCAAACAATAGTGTACTTCCTTAGAGTTAAACTTCTATGGCTTCATGCCTTGGCTTGTACAATTTCTTATTTTAGTTGGCAAATTTCTAAGGCACTCCTTTGTGTCTACATATTCCACGTATTTCTAAGGCACTCTTCTATACTTGAAACTTTTGAATACATGAGCCTCCTATGGTACTCATGTATGCCTATAAATTCCTCATACACAAACCTCTTGTGGCTCTCTTATATACCTAGAATATCCTGGCCAATTTACTTTCGTTTGTATGACCTTCCTTGTGCCTTAGTTTCTCTTCTCCTATTATCCAATGATTTTATGTGCTTCTTATAACTACACACAAGAAATAAAAAATACATATGATCTTTCAAATTAAGTAGTTAAACATTAAAAAAATAATTAAGACTAAATATTAATTGGTAAAATTCTTTATTGATTCTTCATTGAGGATACAAAAAAAATTATAAAACCCTTTTTCTCATATTTTTCCTAGGGATAAAACTCCTAGATTTAAATATTTAGAAAATAGTTACATAATGGTCCAGATGGTTGGTCTTTAAGCTTCTCAACTGGATAGTTGGGATTTTTTATGCTCTCGCATAATATGGGTAGTCTTGTATAAGCCAATGGGTAATATTTTATCAACCTATAGGTAATATTGATGTATACCCCTTGTGGAATTGGTTAAACCACTTGTATTATTATGTATTTACCCCTAGTGGTATTGGTTAAACCAATTGGATGCTTAACTTTAATTAAACCTTTATTAAAGGTTTAGTAACTTGACTTAACCTTGAGTGTTGTGTTGGCCTTGCTTAATGCAATTGTAATTGTAGTTTAGGGATTAGGTATCTACTATAAATAACCCAAACCACTGGTCCATTATATAAATTTATTAGTAAGTGATGTAGTATCATGGGGAGTCTATAGGTACTCACCCCTTCTTCTTATTTCAGATATCTATATTATTACACTTTTTCTACTTGATCTTTCTATTTTGCTTGTATATTCTCTTGCATATTTCTTATGGTGAATATTACACTTCATTTTATTTTTGGAAATTATTATAAAATCCAATATGGCAATAGAGTGGATATGGATAAACTCCACTCAACTACTTAAGCATACCATTTATTTATTCAAAATGCTAGTTGGCATCTATCTAGAGGGGAAAATTTGAGGACTTTGCCCCACCAATGGAGAATCTATTTAAAACTCATCATTAAAAATTTTGAGAGGCTTTTGCAACATAGTGTTATATGGACCTATACTTGTATGACATGTGATCTTATAGTGTATATATGGCATATGGAAAAAGTGGATAGATAAAGTGTGATAAGTCTTCTCTCCTTGAGATCTTGAGTTCAAGTTCCTACCTCACATTTTTTAAGAAGTTTGACATTTGCTTGAAATATGGATAACTATGGATGTTAATGTGGTGCTTAAGTGAAGGTCTCCATCCATTATTTTGATATATATAGAGGATCATAACCAATTAAAATTTGACAAATGATAACAACTCATTTGGTATATCCATCCATTATCAACAAACATGGAGGATAGATAGTGATTTATTATTTGTTGATTCTATGACACATGACACCTAGAGATTGGTTATAGGTGGTTTTTATGAAAATTTGAATCTTTTTAATTCAATTTTTTTGGTAGTTTTGTCAATGTGTGAAAGGAAAAAAATTTAGAGGCCATAACTTTGCATATACAAGTGTTTTCAACCCATTTTTTCAAATCATACCATTTTTTGAGCTCTTTGTAATGGTTGTAGTAGTTAGGTCTATTCTTCCAATAAAATATGACAAGTTTATAGGAGCATTATAGACCACATATGCTTCATGTGCCCTAATTAGTGGTAAAATTGGACCAAGATCATCCCTAAAGTGCCATGAGAGTGGATATGGGAGTATATATGATTTGATATTGTGTTCCTAATGAGAAAATTGGTAATATTTTATATGGTGGACGGTCATATTCCTTGACATATTGATGATGCTCTATATGGTGATGGAGATATGGAGACTTGAAATCTTCCTAATGGTGTAGAAGTCTTAACAATTCAAATAATCATTAGCCTAATCGATCATATATTATGGGGGAGATATAATAGCATATCTAGTGTATTTTTTCTTGGACCTAGATTATATTATGGGGGGTGGGTATTGGAATTTATGGTAATTTGACCTTATTGGCCAATTTCAATAGATGATGATGTAAACCTATAGGCACTAGTGATGTAAGCCTATAGGAAATCTTATGTAAGCTTAAAAGTAGTATTGATGTATTCACCTCTTGTGGAATTTGTTAAACCACTTTTATAGTTATATATTCACCAATAATGGGATTGGTTCAACTATTTAGATGATTAATCTTAACTAAAACTTTATTAAAGATTTAGTAACTTGGATTAACCTTGATCCTTATATTGGCCTTGGTTAATATAATTATAGATGTAATTTAGGGATTTAGTGTCTACTCAAATGATCCATAAACAATGATCCATTATTTCATTTTATCAATGAATGATGTAATATTATGAGGTTCATATGGGCACCCATCCCTTATTTTTATTTTGGATATCTAATAATTTATCATTTTTTTACATGATATTTCTATTTTTCTACTTGATATTTCTATTTTTCTTCTCTATTATCTTGCATAAGATCTATTATGGATGTTATACTTCATTTGGTTTCTAGAAAGTATTATGAAATCCATCAAGTGGGAAAAGATGATTTGACTGATTACGTTCCAAAAAATAGTTGTAAAGAGAAAACCATAATATTAATGTGTGAACCATAAATATTTTGGATTATTTATGATATTTCAAGGGATAGACTAGCACTTTTGCAATTTTAACACCAACTATTTTATTTTTTTGCATAAAAAAGAAGCTCTTTGCCTCCACTCTTTGAAATTTGAAATATTAAGTTTAGAACATTCTAACAAACATCCTAATATTTTAAGGTAAAATAGGTGATGTCCTTTAATTAGTGGAAGGTGGTATGGGTGTGAGAGAATTATACTTAGAAAGACCACTAATCCCCTAATGAAGGCATTAGTTGAACAACACCTGCACTTCTTGTAAGATTCCCTAAGATCCAAGGTCATGGATTTGAACCATGTAGAGAATATTTTGGAGTCTTATTGGTAGCACATGAAAGGTATTGAGGGGTTTTTTTATGGCATTTTGTGCATAAAATCTCTTCCATACATATTTTAAATGTGGTATTGTATAGGTCACTCTCCTTTCCATTTCAAAATATCATGTAATGTAGAGGCACAACACTTGATTTTTGGTTTGTTGATTTTGTTGAGGTGTGAGTATAAATATTTGCCTCCTATTTTGACTAACTTCTTGTGTCAAATAAATGACACACCTTTAGATGATATAGTGATTTAAGTATTTACACATGGGGCAGTGTACATATTGGATCTCTGACATAGACCATCTATTCTTCTTCACATAATTGTTTGAGCATATTTGGTCTTCATGAGGGTGTATAACAAAGGTAATAAACTACACCAAAGAAGAGCTTTAACAATGATTTTTAACCACCCTTAAGGGCCTTTAAGGGTAGTTATTCAGCCACCATATATGAGGACATCGTACAAAATTTGTATTATATGACGATGACTAAAAACCACCTCAAAAAGCTACCCTCTTAGGGTCTAAGAGGATAGTTTAAAACTACCCTCTTAGGGTTACAATTGTGGTTATAAACTGCCCTCTTAGGCTAAGATGGTGGTTAAAAATTGCCCTCTTAGTGTTAATACCTCTTAGGCCTAATAGGGTGGTTATAAATTGCCCTCTTAGCCCTAAGACGTCAATTTTAAACTACCCTCTTAGGTCACCCTAAGACGATGATTTTAAATTGCCCTCTTAAAATCGTTGTCTTAAGGTGACCTAAGAGGGCGTTTTAAAACCACCATCTTATGGATAATAGGGTAATTTAAAATCATCCTCTTATGGTCTCACCTAAAAAAATATATAAAGGATGCCTTATCTAAAATAACATAGTACTCAACAGTGGTTTACCTCAATTGAAACAACATAACACTCAATCCAAACTAGCATAGTGCATTCAAGCTAGAAGGGAGAAAATTGCTTACTTAGTTATCATACCTACATTAAATTATTTCCTTTGAAAGTGATGTCATTTTTGCTGATTGTTATTTTTATTTCTTTATTTTTTTGAAATCTTTAAAACATGCAACTGTTAATTTTGAATAAATACTAGCCATTACAAGACATTCAACTCACCCAAAATAAATATTTGGCTAAATTTCATTTGTACAACTTCTCAAAGAGTTTTGTGGAATATCTAAAGATAAACAAACTCACTAACTATGGGAAGCAGACAACAAAGTTTTTAGGTATTTACCAACAAAACCTATCAGAATAGTGGATTTATGCTCTCATTTTCTTTTTTCAAGATCAATGCTTGTGGAATGAAACAAAACAAGGCAAAGAGAGAGATGTCATGATGTTGCATGTTGATCATTTCAAATGCATTTATAAAAATTGAATTTTCTTTAATCTGGTTATTTTATTTGTGTGAGACATAGATAATATCCTTTTGTGTTCCCTTGGCTATAATTTTTACAGTCTACGTCTACTGCATCCATACAGATTAAAAAATTAGGAAGACTTCATCTGATCTATTTTCAATTAATCTCCACCACTTCCTACACTCTAGATTAGTGTGTGCATATTATCATGCACCCCAAAACATCAACCCAATGGTTAATAGCATCTTCACATGTCACTGGCATCTCATAATCAAGTAACCAAAGTTAGATTAACTAGTGGCAAGTACCTCAAAGCTGGATAGTTTAATGTTACATTTTATTTATTTTACATATTTAACAATAAAATATGAATCCTAAATTAGAGATTCCAAGGATATAGTTATGTAATATGTGGAAAACATTATATACTCTCCCTAGAGTCCCTACAAGAGTGTTCCTCCTAATTTTATTTTACATAAAATCCTAGCTTAGGACTTCTATGACAAAGCTTCATGCTAGAAAGAGAGAATAACTGATGCAATCTTTATTCTCTTCGAGAAAGTTATTCCTTGGCACATGTAAGATATGGTGTGAAATAAAGAACCTCTTATGTTATGGAAGGTGCTACTATTTCATGTATTTAAATCTATACCACATTTACAACATTGATTCTTTTTATTCTACTAGTGAACCTTGCTGCCAATAAAATTCAAGGCACCTGCTTAAATTCATTGGAATGATGCCTCAATTTATTCTAAAGTTTACCCCTTGGTTCAGGTACACATAGTACCACAACGAGCAGATTAAAAATGAATGTGAAATAATACAACCATAAAGTCCCTGCAAACAAAAAACACAATATTCTATGAATAAAAGACAAGCCAAGGGACTCGAAGATGAAAAATTACTTTGGAAAGTGAGATAACAACTAACAACATAACCATACCTTCCAAATCTAAAGTTATACCTATTGAACTCCATTCTAAAATAATATTAATTATCATGGTCACTGCTCAAGATGGGAACTTAAATCCAAACCAGCATAGTGCCCATTTTTATGTTAAAGATAATATTAAGAAAAAAAACTTGCACCCACAATCAAAAGCCTTTTAAATTCAATGGAGTAAACAAAAAAAATTAGACCTAAAACTAGAACCACTTGAATCCATTAAAAAGGAGGGAATAAAAACATATCCCTTAAATCAAATCAAATCCATTCAATCAATAAAGAAATAAACAAAACTAAGCATTTACACCCACAGCTAAAACCATTTGAATACATTAAATAGAAGGGAAAAAAGCACATCCACACCCACAATCAAAACAACTCAGATTCAACAAACAAAAGAAATGAAACATGTACACCCACAGTAAAAAACCATATCTATTTTCCAAAGCCAAAAGAAAACACTCGCAACCAAAACCATTGGATCCGATTAACAAAATTAAAATAAAATAAAACAAAAACACACACACATAAATAATTTTGTACCCACAATCCAAGCCATTAAAATTCAATCCCAAAAACAAAACAAAAAAAACATAAATACTGTAGGAACAACAATACTCAAAGACCTCATATTTTCATAGTCCATATATCGAATAAATCATTTTGTGTAATGTTAAACATCATAAAAATTGAAAAAATAATATTTTTCATCATCCTCCATCATCAGTATTTTCAATTTTGACATTTTAAAAATAACACACTTCTATTCTATAAGTTGATGTTTTTTTCACATACCTGAACCTGTTGTAGGAGTCCGCTTGATGTGGCAGAGAACAAGGGTATCACTAGTAGTGGGCTTCATATTGTCCATAGCCCATTGCAATGCATACATACTCTTCTCACTCTCATCCACTACAACCAAAAATTTTCTTCCCTTGACACCTTCCATTATACTTCACAAGAAGCAAAACTGGATTGACTCCACTACTCTTTTGTTGAATTTGGATCAAATCAATTTTTTTCTTTGATTTGGATTGATTGTTGAGATAAATTGAAGGTGGGTGTTGCTTAAATAGGATTTTTCTAGACCATAAAAATTTGGAATTCTAGTTCCAACAAACTTTGTTATTTTGTGGGTGTATGTTTTTACGCTTCGTGCATAGTTTAGTTTTGAAGCGTAGTGAAGTATTTCTACATATAGTGATTTGTGGCTTTTAATGCAGAATTGAAGGATTTTCATAGGAAACACTTACATGTATTAGAGTGACACTACTACTTTAAAAATTAAAAAGCACATTTTACTATGTAAAGTTGTACATAAAAAATTAGAGACACAAATTTGAGGATAAAATAAGAGAAGAGGGCTGCTAAAACTAACCATGTACACTATTCACTGGTTAGGTATGAATAGATTTATAAAAATTAATTCAAACGGTTACAAATTGTTTTTGAACTAGGCATTGACACCTTCTTTAATCTAACTTATGTATAGTTAGTTATTTTTACATTTGTGTGGACACTTCTTTCAGTCCAACTGATGTGAACTTGACAAGAAAACTAGGACTCTAGCTACTATGATTCCTAAGGAAATTTAAAACAAAAGTGTAACTTAAATAAAATAGACCATAACAAGCAAATAATACATAATATATTAGATGGAATAAATGGCCAACCATAAAAAATAATAGGTAGAAAGGGTTCATACTCACATATGTTGTGAAACCAACTATGATAACTATAATTGCAAACCCATGTGGAAGTATTTCCACAAAGCTTACTTCTTTTCATGATCTTTCCAATATAAAATATAGTCATTGATGCATGAATGTATCATTACATAATCTAATCCCAATGACCTCATCATTTTCTTCACTGCATATGTGGACTCTAGAATTGTATTGTTGATTGGAAGCATATCTTTCAGTAACTCTAATAAGTCACCAAATATTTTGTCTGACAAGCCATGTTTTACTTTGAGATTATATAATTCAGTGATCACTGATAGATTTGTGTACTTTGTACAACCTAGGTATAATGGTATTTTGGTATCTTTGAGCAAGCTACGATATTCATCAACAGTTTTTGCTCCATAAGATGATTGGAACTAAACATAATTATCTTGTAGTTCTTGTCCACTCTCTAAGAAATTGACATTGAAAAATCTATATGTACCATTGACCATTACAACGATGTAATATTGTATATATTCAATAATTGTACCCTCATTAGTGTAAAAGCGCATGTTTTATGCATATTTATCAAAATTAGAGTGTTGTTCTCCATGCAAAAAAAAACTTGGTATATGTCTTGTCAATATTGTGCTAAATCAGGTTGTCACGAACCTCCAAAAAACCAAAATTTTCTATATTTTAGAACTTTCAACATGGACATCTAGTTCTTTCATGTTTTATTGAATTTTTTCATGTAAAATCTAGGAATTGGTGAACCCCACAATAATAGTCCTTGTTATTTCTACAAACAGACTCCCTATAGTTATATGGGTAGATATGATCGAAAGCACAACTTTTATTCATTAATGGAGATAACATAGTTGAAATAAATAGCTACTCCTAGCCAAGATTTGTCCATGATACTTGATGGGCAAAAAATATTGACCCAATTTACCTAGATAGAGTTGGAACTCTAAATATTAAGGATGATCCAACTGTTGAAAGTAAAGACAATAACCCTGCTACCCAAGCACAACCTGCATAAGGTAAGTGGATTTTATTATGTAGCTTATTACTACACAATACACTCCAGGAAAAATAAATAAAAAATCTAACCACCAAGTACAATAATACCCTTTGAAGAATAATATAATATACTCTTCCAGAGAATAGCATCAACCATATTCAGTTTTGGTTTGAGCATTGCACTTGTGTATGGCCATAAAACCATATGAATTGAAGGATTTTCTAACAATAGTCACTAGCCCATATATAACCATTTGTCTATGGGAGGCATCCCCTAGTACAACCATAATTTGAGAACCATGGAAATTAGAAGGGATATGTACCAGTATGATGTACTCTCTTTGGACTCTAACTCAATATGAAATATTAGCAAACCCTATGTATTCATCAAGAGGAAAAATTACAAATAAACAACATGTTAAATGAAAATAAAAGCACTTGCTTTAAGACTGAATCTAACAGCCACCTAAAAGTTACATCGATGTGTGAATTTTATCACTTTCATGTGTAGTTTAAGGTTGTATCACTTACAATATTAATTTTGGATTTGTATAGTTTATGTCTAGCTCAGTTACCTAATACTCATTCCCAAAGATTTCCACCTTTACTAAAGCTGATGATGTAATAGAAAGATCCTATATCATTTTTTTCTTCTATTAACTAATAAAAAGGATAGAACACAACCTATATAATTTTTGTTTATTGAAGTGCAGATTTTACTTTTTCAAATATAGTAGAAAGAGAACGATATTATTCTATTTTGATAGTCAATATAAGTAACCTAAGTGTTACCATAATTGGGATATGCAATCAATATCAAACTAATATTTAACTACAACACAAGCACTAAAGATGAGTGACAATAATAGAAACATTATCATGCATATAGAAGCATTGCTACAAAGCAACACTATTGTCTAAGGAGTAAATTTTGTAAAGAAAATAAGTAACAACAATCCTTGATATTCAAGAAGATTTGTTATTATAATTTGTATAGAATATACAAAGAAAAGAATTATAAATACAACAATGAAGAGATCTATAATGCAATGTAATAAGAATGTATTTTCCAATTTCCTTGAATACAAACAAGAAAAGATAAAATACAACACTAAGTAAATGATCCTAAGGGTAATTTAATATAAAGGTTCATCTATACTTGATTATGTTTGAAGGTGATTCTGATGGTTGACAACATACACGACAACATGATACATGTTTTTTAAACCTTTCCTCACTTTGTGAATCTATAAATAAACCAAAAACTAGTTGGCATTTGAGGCCATGCTAATAGAATAACCACTCATGGTTGGCACTATTGTCTATTAAAGGTAAATCCAAATACTATGGATCCTTACCTAAGCATACAACTTGTATCTTATGCCTCAACCTCCAATCTATAAACTTATATCAAAACATCAAGAAAATTGATATACTAATGCATGTAATATAAATAAATAATAAGAAAATTTGAATTTTACTAAAGTGAGATGATTGAAGGAAATATTTAATATGATTTAAAGGAGTAAGATTCAAATAATTTTGCAGTCACTTTGTGCATGGGATCCAAACAAGAGGCCAACTATAGCTGAAGCACTCAAGCATCCATTTTTCTAGGTCTTTTATTCAGTTTTAAGTGTTTGATAACATCTAAATGTTTATCACTCTCTATGATATCTACCTGATAATTTGTATCATGTTTAGGCTTGTGTGTACATACCCCCTTCTCTTAGATCAAGAGAACTAGTTTTAAAGCACAACTCTTCAGGTTTGTATAATGCCAATGAGTCTCAAAACACATGTAACTGTAAGATTAAATAAAATGGTATAATTGTGTTGAAGGTGGTGTACATGTTACTCTGCTAATGCTAAATAGCAAATGCAGGAAAGGGTGCCCCTGAGGGAAATATTGACAAGTAGAATTTAGAGGTTGTTGCTAATTCAAAGATAGGAAATAATCACTTTACCGAAGAGATACCCAATTCAAAGATAAGAAATATCAATTTGAGGCCATGCTAATAGAATAACCACTCATGGTTGGCACTATTTTCTATTAAAGGTAAATCCAAAGACTATGGATCCTTACCTAAGCATACAACTTGTTTATTATGCCTCAATATCTAATCTATAAAATTATGTCAAAACATCAAGAAAATTGATATACTAATGCATGTAATATAAATAAATAATAAGCAACTTTGATTTTTACTAAAGTGAGATGACTAAAGGAAATATTTAATATGATTTAAAGGAGCAAGATTCAAATAATTTTATAGTCACTTTGTGCATGGGATCCAAACAAGAGGCCAACCATAGCTGAAGCACTCAAGCATCCATTTTTCTAGGTATTTTATTTAGTTTTAAGTGTTTGATAACATCTAAATGTTTTTCACTCTCTATGATATCTACCTGATATTTTATATCATGTTTAGGCCTATGTGTACACACCTCTTCTCTTAGATCAAGAGAACCAGTTTCAAAGCACAACTCTTTAGGTTTGTATAATGTCAATGAGTCTCAAAACACATGTAACTATAAGATTAAAAAAATGGTATAATTGTGTTGAAGGTGGTGTACATGTTACTTTGCTAATGCTAAATAGCAAATGCAAGAAAGGGTACCCCTAAGGGAAATATTGGCAAGTAGAATTTAGAGGTTGTTGCTAATTCAAAGATAGGAAATAATCACTTTGTCAGAGAGATACCCAATTCATTCTATTCTGGTAATTATTTTTAACTAACCTATTAATTTTGTTTAATTGGAGTGCAAAATTCAAATGAGCTTACTTAGTTTTTTTTCCTCCTCTTTGGAATGGATTTTAGGATCACAACCAAGAGTTGTAGTGGAAATATAGGTAATGCTTGTATGGCATTGTATGTGATTTGCTCTAGAGATTTTGCATGTTTGTGCTTTATGCAAGTTGCTCCTAGTGTTAAAATCAATTTCTTACAATTGTTTAGAGTGGGATAATTCTTCCCTTATAGCATGCAAGGTCATGGATGTGTGAGATTCATATGTTCTTTGAATGTAGTGATTGTACTTATATAACAATGGCTTTTCTACCAAATCTCAGATTGCAAGATAGGAGCAGTGTATTAAAATTAATGCTAGCCAACCTCGTTACCAAATCTCAAATTGCAAGACAAGAGTGGTTGGCCTCTTGTTTGGATCCCATGGCCTCTTTATTTAAAGGAGCAAGTAGTTCTAGTGTTACAAAGGAGCTTGAGTGGTAGGTTGAAGATTTGGTATGGTGCTAGCTAAAGAATTTTTATTTTTGGACATTAGCATTACCCAAATTATAATTGGTCAATGTTATTGCTAATGCAAGTATTCTACTAGCATGAATTAATTACAATTATAGATAAAATTATAAGGAAACACAATTCTATTGAATGAACATAAATGACAATATTTTGATTAATATACTGAATATTTTGCACTGTATCACATACCACTTTGAAGGGGCAACCTCTATTATAAGTAAGCTTAATACAATATAATTATTTAGGATGCCTTCACCTCTGTTATAATATAAAATATAAAGACAAATCAACCTACCCTAATGCTAAAAAATTAACCAAAAATATATTAAACCATGATAACTATGGGAACAATATAACCCTATAATTAATAATCTAGTGTCACCTTTATATTCAAAAGGGGTTCCCACTCATCACTAAGAACACTATTATAAAAAACTAAAAAGGGTTATGACCTAAGTTCCTAGCACTACCTCCCTTAAAAAATAAATTTTGCCCTAAAAATTGAAGATGATGTATAACAAGTACCTACTTCCAAATTCTTAAGCAAGTATATTTTGCAAAATATATTGTACTCATTATCTTTAAGTAATATATGCTAATATACATAACAGATGACCCAAAGGTACACCAACTAACATAGAAGAGCTTTGCAAGCTAGTGTATGTGTTTTTTTAATTGGAGACCAACTTTGTCCATGTAGTAGCATTCCCATTCATGTAATGCAATACTCTATCCCTTAAAATTTTGTGAGTGTGATCCAGAATTATTTTTCGGATAAATAAAATTTTAATCATCATGGTGAGTAAGTAAACATCTTAGTGGAGTTATTTTGACATCATAACCTCAATTTTGGGTGTTGTTAGTACCACCAAACTTTGTCAAATCATACACCATTGGAAAGAGTATGAAAAGACCTTTCCAATGAGTGGTCACATGACCACCTTTGTTGTTTTTGTAGTCAGCTCATAGATATCCACAATCGGGTCACAGCTGGGCTGCAATCTGCCTTAAACAACTTAAAATTGTTAGGCGCCCACAGACATCCACAACATTTTGAAGGGGTAAAACGAAGGTCTTCCACTTATCAAAAATGGGTATGTAGTATACCGTTGGAAAGGTCTTGGAAAGTACTTTCTAACAGTATAAAGAGAAAAGATATTGGAGCAATAGAATGAAATTTATAGCCTCTCAAAGTAGGCAACTTCATACTTTTTTGCAAAACTGGACTGCACACTTTTGACAGCTGGAAAACTGTGTAAAAATCAGCCTCGGTGGTCATATTCGTGGACATGTTGGGAGTGACTCATAAATATTTAGGACCTCAAATTTTAACTAGATGTATTTTGAAATACTAAGAACACATGGTAAAATTTTTAGGTCGATTGGACACATGTAATCCAAAAGTTGTACGTGTTCCAAAATGGCAATCTGGTACTTTTGATAGCAGAATACCAAAAGGTAGTTGGAGACCAAAAGACATGCTTGGTAGTTGAAAGGCCAGGAGTTATTGGAATGGTTATTTATGTCATTTTTGGCATCTCTTCATGGTTAATGAGGGATTGGAGAGAAGGTATGGAGTTGTGTTTATGGTGAACTGTTGCAGACTGTTGGGTGAAATTATTGCATAGTATTGGTTGTTTTCATTATAGTAGCAATACTTGGTAGCCCTTCGGAGGTTGCAGTTGTATTTTTTGTTCATTAATAAAGTAGTGAGATCTCTTGGACAATGGATGTTTTCCCACATTGGGGTTTTACCACTATAAATTTCTATGTCTAATATGTGTGAATGTTTTGTTAATTACACTATTGAATTTTAGTAGTTAATAGCAATCACATTGAGATTTAATATATCTTTCAATTCTTAAATATGTAATTGTAAGAATAGTCATAGTTTGGCTACCATTACGGATCAAGTGGTATCAGAGCAAGTTCTTTTATAAGGCCTGTGTATGCAAGGTAGAAGGTCTCAAAATTTGGAGTTAGTTCCTTATAACCCAGAAATTGGGAGAAGGTAGAGAAATACTTCCATGGCTAAAGAACAATAAGCATGAATGTCTGATGAGGAATATGAACGCAAATTCCTCAATATGGAAAACACTCTCATGCAACTCACCAAAATGATGGAGATGATGCAATTCTAGTTGAATCAGTCTAGAAATGAGGAGCAAACGATTCCTATGGGAGAGGATGAAGGTGCTTCAACTTCTAATAAGGTACCTTTGGTATCTGACCCATTTAAGATGGAGGTGAAGTTAGACATACCTCTCTACAATGAATATTTGGATCCTCAGAATTTGGATGGTTGGTTGAAGCAACTAGAGGTATACTTCAGTACCAAGCATTATACAGAGCCCCAAAAAGTGAGTTTTGCCAAATTGAAGCTTGGAGGACATGCTCTCACATGGTGGGAGGCATATGTTGTTGGTTTAGCTCTTAATAAGCAACCACCTATACAAACATGGGCTCAATTTGTGGCTACACTTAGAGCTCAATTATATCCAGTTGGATACCAAGAAAGGATGGAGGAGAGGTGGCAATTTTTGAGGCAAAAACAAGGACAAGATGTTCAAGAATACACCATTGAATTCAGGAAGCAAGCGGTGTTATTGAACATAAATTTGCAGGACCCATCAATTCTGAAGAAGTACAAGGGTGGATTGCACTACCATCTTAGAATAGATTTGGCACTTTTTAATGTCACAAGCATAGATGAGGCATGTGTCAAGGCAATGTACTTGGAGATGAAGAATAGGAAGCCAAATAAAACACAATAGACCTCTAATCAGCCCAATGGTAGTAAAAATGCAGCAAAACCACAAAAGCAAAGCAAAAATTAGACCAAGAAGTCTTCTATAGCAGTGCAAAAATATGAAAAATATTGTGACCATTGCAAGGTTGATGGGCACACTCCAAGAAATATTGGAAATTACACCCAAAAAAGAAGCCCAAATGGATGAACAAAGGTAAAAAGAAATCATCCAATGTGTGTCAACAAGATGAGGACTGTATTAGCACTACAGAGGCTGAAGAAAAATTGGCTTGTGTAGCCAAGCAAGGGCAAAAGAAACTACAGACTTTGGAGGCTCGTGGACAAGCCCATGTTCAAGCTACAAAGGAGGAGATAGTTTTAAAAACCACAAAAGAAGAATTGTTTTGGGTGTATATCCAAATAAATATGACAAAGGTAGTTGCATTGTATGATTCTGGATCACAAAGAAATCTGATCTCAGAAAAACTAGTACAATAGTTGGGATTGGAGGTAAAACCTCATCCTCAACCTTATCCATTGGGGTGGCTACACAAATATGTAGAACTATAGGTAACTAAGCAATGCACATTTAGATTTGCCATTGATGAGAAGTTTAAAGATGAGGTAGTTTGTGATATTGTACCTCTGGATATATGCCAAGTTGTCTTTGGTAGCCCATATTTATGGGAAAGAGATGCTGTTTTTTATAGAAGGCTGAACCAGTGGCGTTTGGTGAAAGATGGTAAAGGATTTAGAATTCATGCCTACAAAGGGCAAAAAAAATTTAGTTGGTTACTGCTCAAAAAGCAAAGCATATGGTGAATTCTAGCAAGAGGTTTATGCTTCTCATGGTTAGATGTGTAGGTGAAGACTTGCAAATTGATGGACATGAAGTGGAGGCAGATGATTGTACTCCTAGGAAAAAGGGAGAATTGAAGAAGTTGCTCCAAGAATTCCAAGACATCATGCAGGCACCTCAGGGCATACCACCAAAGAGAGATGTGGAACATGAGATTCAACTATTACCAGATTTACTAGTACCAAACATTGGGTTGTATAGGCAATCGGTATTGGAATTTGATGAGGTGAAGAGACAAGTCCAAGAATTGTTGGAACAAGGGCTTGTGAGGCCTAGTACATCACCGATGGGTGCTCCTATTGTGTTGGTTCCAAAGAAATATGAGACATGGAGGATGTGCATTGACTACCAAGCACTCAATAAAATCACCATTAAAAATAGATATCCACTTCCTCGCATTGATGATTTACTTGATCAGTTGAAGCATGCCCATTATTTCACCAAGTTGGATTTAAAATTTGGTTATCACCAAATCTGGATGAAGGAGGAAGACATTTGGAAGACAACCTTCAAGACTAAGCAAGGTCTTTTTGAGTGGCTAGTTATGCCATTCGGTTTAACCAATGCTCCTGCAACATTCATGAGAATGATGAATGATGTACTACATCCATTTTTGGATAAATGTGCACTTGTCTTCTTGGATGATATACTTGTGTATAGTGCATCTTGGGAGGAGCATATGCAGCACTTGAGAGAGGTGTTGGCAGTTTTGCAGCAGTCACAATTGAAATTAAACATCAAGAAATATGAGTTTGGAAAGACTTCTTTGGTTTATTTGGGCCATGTGATTGGTGGAGGAGAGATTCAAATTGATCCAGCAAAAGTTGTAGCCATCCAAGAGTGGTCCAAGCCAAAAACTCAGACTGAATTAAGAAGCTTTGTTGGAGCAATTCAGTATTTGAGGAAGTTCATTAAATATTTCTCACATGTGGTTGCACCACTGCTGAAAATATTATAAAAAATAATAGTATTGTGTGGGGTAAATAAGAAGAACAAGCATTTCAGAAGTTGAAGGATAAGGTTTGCAATGCACCAGTTCTTACCATACCGGATATGAGATTACCTTTTGAAGTAGAGACTAACGCTTCTGGCCATGCTATGGGAGAAGTTTTACTCCAAGGAGGTAAGCTGGTATGTTATCATTATGAGTTATTTTTTAGAGTTGTTCTTAATTATCCTACATATGACAAAGAATTATATGCTTTGGTACAAGTGGTTAAGAAATGGAGGCATTATTTGATGGGTAAATAATTAGTAATTCATAGTGATCATGAACCATTAAAATATTTGCAAACTTAGAGTAAATTGCAGTAGTCAAGATATTTTAAATGGATGGGTTTCTTGCAGAAATTTAACCTTTTGATCAGGTATAAGAGCGGTAAAGCTAATATATTGGCTGATCTATTATCTAGAACTCCCATGAAACTTGCTGGAGTTATACCCTTTTTCTTTTGATACTTATAAATTCAAATATCAAGAGGATGAGAAATTTAAAGATGTGTATCTCAATCTTGGAAAAGACAATAATACCTCGGTGGAAGACTATCACTTAGTTGATGGCTTGTTGTTCAAGGCGGGTAAGCTTTGTATTCTATTTTGTAGTAGATTGTAGTTGATTATAGAAGCTCATACTTCATTGATTGTTGGTCACTTTGGGGTGCACAAAATAGTAGCAAATTTGCAGCGTTATGTGCACTGGCAAAATATGCAAAATGATGTTTCTAGATACATCCATGGGTGTGCCATTTGTAATACAAGTAAGCCAAGTAACCAGAATTTGGGATTGTACACTCTCCTACCAGTTCCTAGCTAACCTTGGGAGAGCATTTCAATGGATTTTGTGGGTGGATTGCCTACCACTCACAAGGGAAATGATTATTTTTATGTGATAGTTGAAAGATTTAGTAAAGTGGTTCTTATGATTCCATGTACGAAGACTATCACAACTGAAGGAGTAGCTGATTTGTTCTTTCAACATGTTTTTGTGAATTTTGGTCTACCCAAAAGCATTATTAGTGATCGTGATACCTAGTTCCTTAGCAATTTTTGGAATGCACTTTGGGGAATGTTGGATACAAAGTTGAAAAGATCCACCACATTTCATCCCCAAACTGATGGTCAAACAAAAGTTGTCAATAGGACCATTGTTCATTTGTTGAGAGGATTTAACCAGTAAAGACCAAAGACTTGGGATGAAAATCTGCCTTATGTGCAATATTTCTTTAATAGGGCTATTCATTCATCATCTCAATTATCACCATTTGAGGTATTCTATGGTTTTCTACCACATTCACCTTTTGATGGAGTATTTTCAAGTGGTTCAGATGTAGTAGGGAGTAATGAGTTGGAAGGTAGTAAGGATTTGAGGTTCATAAAGAATATTTAGCTTATCCATGAACAAATTGAGGAGAATTTGAAGAAGACTCAGCAGTAATACAAAGAGTGCCATGATAAACATAGAGTTGCACATCAATTTTAGATTGAAGATATGGTGTGGTTTCATTTGGGTAAGGAGAGGCTTCAAGGAGTTGGTAAGAAGCTAAAACCCATATGTTATGGACCATTTAAGATTGTGGATAAATATGGGGATAATGCATTCAAACTTGACTTGCCTAGTTATATGCAAATATATTCTATTGTTTTTTTTTTACATGGTGGAATTGGTAGGCCTGAATTGGTGTCCTTTTTGGTGCTATAGTATGGTTTTCCCGGAGGTTACGATCTTCGATGTTTGCCTTACTTTATGCTTTTTCTTTCCGTGAAGACCGGAGGAAAGCGTTCGCAATGAGGCCAAGATTTAACCTTGGCCTCCTTGGGGTTGTGGAACTTTTTACACCTGGATCTCAAATATATTCTATTGTTAATATGGAGAATTTGAAATTGTTTGAGCCTTCATTGTTGGATGACAAAGAAGATACTCTAGTTCTACCATGTTGGGATGACCTGACTTCATCAACTTTTGAGGAGGTTGTAGAGGATGTGGTGCTTGAAAAGAAAGTTTGTACTTCAAGAAGGGGTGACCAAGAGTTTTGGTTAGTTTGTGGAAAAGGTAAAATATTGAACAAGGCAAGATGGTTACCTTTGGCTCAGGTGAAGGATTTATATCCTCACCTGATGACTTAAAGATTTTGAGGGACCAAAAGCTCCCCAAGTGGGGAGGCTTGATCCAAAATTATTTTTTGGATAAATAAAATTTTAATCATCATGGTGAGTAAGTAAACATCTTAGTGGAGTTATTTTGACATCATAACCTCAATTTTAGGTGTTGTTAGTACCACCAAACTTTGTAAAATCATACACCATTGGAAAGAATATGAAAATACCTTTCCAATGAGTGGTCACATGACCACCTTTATTATTTTTATATTCTGATCATAGACATCTACAATTCGGGTCACAGATGGGCTGCAATCTGCCTTAAACAACTTAAAACTATCAGGCACCTACAAATGTTCGTAGCATTTTGAAGGGGCAAAACGAAGGCCTTCCACTTATCAAAAATGGGTGTGTAGTATACTGTTGGAAATATATTGGAAATTACATTCTAAAAGTAAAAAGAGCAAATATTTTGAATCAACAAAACAAATATAGCCTCTCAAAGTAGGAAACTTCATATTTTTTTTGCAAAACTGGACTGCACACTTTTGACAGTTGGAAAACTGTGTAAATATCAGTCTCGATGGTCATATTCGTAGACATGTTGGGAGTGAATCACAAATATTTATGAAGTTAAATTTAACCATATGTAGTTCAAACTACTAAGAACACATGGTAAAAATTTTAGATCGATTGAACACGTAATCCAAAATTTGTATGTGTTCCAAAATGGTAATCTGGTACTTTTGATGGTAAAATATTAAAATGCAGTTGGAGACAAAAAGACATGCTTGGTAGCTGAAAGGTCAAAATTTATTGGAGTGATTATTTATGTTATTTTTGAAATCTCTTGATGGTTAATGAGGGGCTTGGAGAGAAGGTAGGGAACGAGTGTTTATGGTGAACTGTTGCAGACTATTAGGTGAAATTGTTGCATAATATTAGATGTTTTCATTATAGTAGCAATACTTGGTAGCCCTTCGAAGGTTGCAGTTGTATTTTCTATTCATTAATAAATTAGTGATCTCTCTTGGACAGTGGATGTTTCCCCACATTGGGGTTTTACCACTATAAATTTCTATGTCTAATCTGTGTGAATGTTTTGTTAATTACACTATTGAATTTCAGTAGTTAATAGCAATCACATTGATATTTAATATATCTTTCAATTCTTAAATTTGTAATTGTAAGAATAGTCATATTTTGGCTACTATTATGAATCAAAGTGATGGCTAGAAGCTAAAAATATATCCTACTACTCTAAAGGACACAACACTCTATTGGTTCATGGGGTTGGGAGGTAATAGTATACAAACCTAGGAGCAAATGAAAGTAAAATTTTAAAAGAAGTACTAGCACTATTGCAAGGCATGCAACACAAGGAATGAGATCTTCTAAAAGATCTAAAAGGGTGAAGCACTAGAGGACTACATGGAAATGTTCAAATACAGGTTGCATAGGTCAAAATAATGCAAGTTGGATGAATACTTTCTAAAATTGGTCTTCCTAAGAGGAATCAGGAAAGATTGCATGGAAGCGCTTAATATTATGGGAGGTTGAGAGGAATTACCGAGGATTGCATGAAAAAACAAAGTCTAGAGAGTGAACATCATACCTTCTACGATATGCTTAGGATAAATTATGAGGGCTGACTTCTGGGAAGCCCTCGAAACTCGACTGGTGCTGCTCCACCTAGTGAAAAAGCTTTTCCATTTTAATTTAAATCCCTTCCTCAAGCTTTGAAAATAAAAAATGGAGACCTTTACTTTTCCCATTGTCCTTCTATTTGGTTTTTTGCACACTACTCTAAATAAGTACCCATGGTTCATTGTCAAGCCCTAGCTTAATATTTTGAATAAAAAGGAGAGAAAAATTATGAGGGTTGACTTATGGAAAGCCCTGGAAACTCAACTGGTGTTGCTCCACATAGTAAAAAATATTTGTCCTTTTAATTTATATCCCCAACTCTACTATTCCCATGGTCCCTCCATTGTGCGCTACTCTAAATAAGTGTTAAAATGCTCAATGCCCTAGCTCTGCTATTCCCATGGTCCCTCTATTGTGTGTTGCTCTAGATAAGTACCAAAATGTTCAAAGCCCTAGATCTACTATTCTCATTGTCCCTTAGTCATGTGCTACTCTAAATAAGTTTTGAAATGCTCATCTTTGGGCTTTTCCCATGGTCTTTATATTTTTTCCATTGAGACCCTAAGATGGTGGTTATAAACCACCCTATTAGGATTTCTTGAACCACCCTCGTAGACCTAAGAGGATAGATATAAACTACCCTCTTAGATCACACTAAGATGGTGATTTAAAACCACTATCTTAGGGTGACCTAGGAGGGTGTTTTATAACTACCCTATTAGGTCTAAGGGGGTAGTTTATAACTACCCTCTTAGGGTCACATTGAGATGGTGATTTTAAACCACTCTCTTAGCCCTAAGAGGTTGTTTTATAACTGCCCTCTTAGGACGACCCTAAAAAGGTGGTTATCCTAAGAGAGAAGTTTTAAACCATCCTCTTAGAATTTATTAAGGCGATTTTTTACCACCATAAAAAACTGCATTATTTTAGCTGTCGTTAAAGCCCTTTTTTTGTGTAGTGATACCAAGGCCTTACATTGAGGAGGTCCTTGGTTTGAATCCATTCATGAGTTCCTAGATAACATTAAAAAAATTATTAGCTTGTTGGTGATTGACATGAATTTTATGGATGATTTATCATCATGGATGAGATGCCTACAAAATATGTTTCCTATATAAGGAGGTTTGTCATTGGAATCATGACACATCGCATTCACCCAGTCATTTCTTGCACCCTAATTTTATGGTTAAAAATAAACTTGTCACTCAAGTGGTATTCTATTATTTAGAAGGATAACATGTGACAGGTCATAATTCATTATTTCTCCATCCAATGGCCTATACAGTCAATGTCATAGTAGCATCCCCTTGACTAATTTAGTAAAACTTGGAAATAATTGGTTTTCTAAAACTATACCTACTTGGATATATATTTAACACCCTATCCACTTGGATGCCCAAATAGTAACACATTTCAGTTCATGATTGATTAAATGTATTTTTCAATTTTTGTATGGTTTGAAAGGTTCTAGTCACATTTTTAATTTTTTTGGGCTAATTTTTTAGGGCCATAACTTTTGCTTAGGGAAGCATTTGAGCCCATTTCTTTTCAAAACACATGTTTTTTTAATATTTAATCTTTTAAAGTGTTTTTGGATCATAGATACATGCAATAGACTATATATATCCAATTTATTTATTTATTTATTTATATTTTTTTATTTGGTTAGTGTGAGAAACCCCTATGACCAACACACAGGGTTGAGCAGTCTCCTCCCAACCATAACCCCTCATAAATACAATATCTATGCTTATCAATAGGGAATTTAAAACACACACACACCACATATCCACCCTCTCACACACTCACCCACACTACGTTTTGAACCTAATGGACCTAATATATATCCAATTTATTAGCATATGATATTGCCCAATGGACCTAACTATGTCACCTAAAAAATTAAGATAGAGGTTTTGTTGTTGACTAAGGGACTTCCAAAATATATTGAATATAAGGGAAAAAACAATTGTATAATGATAAGGAGGAAGCACATGGTGTGATTTCCCTATGTGTTCATAAGGTATACAATAATCATATTACCAGTATCTTAGATTTTAAGAAGTCATTGGAGATATTTTAGCAAATATGTGATTATATTTATTCAACTCATGTTAGTACATTGGAGGTAGATCTTTCTACATTGGACATGGAAATTTTTAGAACCATTAATAATTCTATCAATTGGTTTCAAAAATTACAAGAAGATATCTACATTGCCAAGGGAATACTAGTGCTAAGACAGAGCTTGATTATCTCATAATGTTTTTCAATAATATTTTTAAGACCTATGATACAATGATCATTTCCTTTGAGATGCTTTAGGTACATTTCTCTAATATCATTTTCCTATTTCTTGATGATGTGTTTAAGTACCTTCTTCACCACTAGGCTAAGTGGCAATAATGAAAGAATAATTTCCTCACTATCTACGATCATGCAAAGGATGTAGCTAAGCTATAAAATAATAATAATTAAAAGCATAAAGAGAAAAAAGTCAAAAAAAAATTCAAGAAGCCAATTTATGGATACTACAAAGAGAGGCACAAGACATAATTTACTAGGCTTTAGATTAAGAATATTGAAGAAGCATCCAAAAATAGGAGTCTTGATATTACTCTCTTCTATGCTCAAGGTTACGATGATTAATATGGGAAGAACTCACATGCACATGTAATTGTTTACTTAGCATAGTAGACATCTATGTTTTTAGAATATTAGCTTATAAATTTAGGTGCAGTCCAACACATGATTAAGAATTTCCATCCTTTGAATGACTACATTGTACATCATCATGGTGAGCATGTGGTCATTATTGAATTCTCCTTGTAGTTAGCTAGTTATGGTGAGGTGATAATTAGTTCCTCATTTGAAAAAGTTCTTCATTTACTAGGTTCTAGATATAATATCCTTTCTACTTATCACATCGCTCACTTAAAAAAAAAAAATTCGACATAATAGATGGGCAACTAAGGACATTGATAATGGCTTTAGGACAATTACCTTAGGATATTATGATAATTTTGATCAAATATATAAGGTTGGTAAGTGCCCTTCATATTATTCTTCTTCCTCCAAGAAGAAATACTTTGTAGTTGTGGTGGCTTGAGCATATTACATGAGTATTTAGTGATACCACATGCTTGAATAAATCAATTATTAATATTTGAGGTATGTGTCAACATTCTATGGCATATAATATTCCTTTTATTAATCCTATTAGTGGTGTTAGGGTTATATTTTGGGAAACCATCATGGGAGGCTTTCCTAAAAAATACAACTAAGTATGCTACATGAACATTAGATCTTATTCATAGAGAAATTTATAGGCTAATGGGATGCTCATATCTATAAAAAAATAAGTACTTTATCATATTAATTGATGATTTCTTTAGATAGGTATGGATTTATGCCATTTATATTAAATATGAAACTTTTGGAAAGTTCAAATAATTCAAAAATCTTGTGGGCAAGCAATTTGAAAGGAATATCAAATGTTTTTAGATAGGTGGAGAAGGTGATTATGTTAGTCATGCATTTATTTTTTTTGTCCCTTTATGGTATTTAATTTTAGAATATTTTTCGCTATACTTTGGAGTAGAATGGGGTAAATGAGTAGATGAAACCGATTATCATGGAGATGGCTAGCATGCCAAGCAAATGGAGTCCAACTTATAAGGTGAAGTAGTAACTTGTATAACACATATCAGCAATAATATTTTGACTCAATTCATTCTAAATATAACTTATTTTTGAGAGATTGATAGGATACAAGTCTAATATCTCCAAGTTCTATATCTTTGGACCTACTACATGGGCTCGTATTCATAGAGATACATGGTATAAGGTTATTATAAAAAGTCATTGTTTCATCTATGTGGGGTACAATGATACCTCTAATGTTTATCACCTTTATAATCCCATAAAATAGGATGATATTATTGTTAGATATAATTTTTTTGAATTAAACATATTATGGAAATGAAGGGTATTTAAGTACATAGGATGTTTTTTTTAGGCATAAAAAATCCTCAAATGAACTTACAACTATATTGTCCTATACTACATGCATGTAACTTATGAGGGATGATTATACCACTTGACTTTTCACATGGTTTATGATGTAATAACTCATAACATACCCCCCTTATTACATCATAGTGAAAAGTACTATTTTTGCATATGACCAAAGAATAATATCTAGGGTGATGTTGGAATTTGAGAGATAAATTCCTCCTCTTAATGTAGACATACTACTTAGATACTTAGGATTGTTAGATTCTACCAATCATGCACTCTAAAAACATTTATTAAAAAATACTCATTTAATGCTTATATACTTGCATGAATTGTATTTATTTTATGTCTTCAAGTGTATAATTTATTATCATGTATCCTTAGAGCTTATATTTAGGTCCTTATCCCACTCATATTGTTGTTAACATAAATACCTTGTTCTAAAAGTTGTAGTCATTGTAAAAGTTGAAGTGCTTCTTTTCTTTCTAGAATTACTTTCTTGAAACATTTCAAGGATTTTAGTCCTTGAGGTATTTCTACTATTTTTTGCTTTCTTTCCAAAATTTTGGATGATTTTTTTTGTTATCTAATGTATTTATCGATCTATTTAGAGGATTTACAGTGGTGACATGGTCATTTTTAGAGGACTTATCTCTCTTGGGTGATTATTTGTATAACTTTATTCACTATTTTATTTTCATACGAAACTGATTTAGAAATTGGTAATGAGCATTTTTATATGTGTTCTAGGGTCTCTTGCTTTTTGCTTGTATTGATTATGTTTATTTTGATGTCTTAAACTTTTGACACAAGCTTGCTAAATAACAATAGCTCAACCAAGTGCAATTTTTCCTTTCTTAAAGTGTTATCTTCCATTTTTTCTAGTAAATATTTTATTTGAATGGGTATTATCTTATTTGTCTTGGTGCAATCTCTATTCGAATTGTTGCTTTCCGGTATGCCCTCATATAATTTCTAATTGAATGAGTGCTATCCCATTTGTTGCGGTGTAATTTCTATTTGAATAAGTATTTTTTAATTTCATTGGTGTATTTCTACTCAAATGGTTGTGCATTCAATCTCTTTAATCTTCATGTTCTTTCTTGTTTCATGTTTTGGTCATCTTCTTGTTGTTGGATAAGCTCTAACATCAACTCGAATGGAGAGTGCTTCTTTCAAAATTTAAATTTTCACACTACCTCTTGAACATATTGATCTATCTTGATTTTATGTGTGTATTATTCATAGAATTCCTATTTCATTTGAGAAATGGATTTCTCCCTTGTTGAAGCTCCTTCACACAACTTCAAAAGGTTTTACAGTGCTTGCTTTCTAGATGTAGATTTTTGTTTGCTAGTTCCAGCTATTGTTCATGAGGCTTTAATTTCTTTAGACATTTATTATTTTGTTTGAAAGTACATTTTATATTCATCGTGATCTATGATCCTTTCTATATTTTTCTCAATAGTCTAGCCTTATGTATTGCTTCTTCTTGTCATAGGATTCTTTCTCTTCTGCACACTATTTTTTTCTAATGGTTGTTCCAATTGGAACGTTTACTTCGATACCTTGATACTAATAAATTATTCCCTACAATATTTGTTCTTTATTTTGCTCCTTGTTCCAAATTTCGAAGCACCTTTTGAAACTACTATTTGTTAGAAAACATTTTTTCTACTATGCAATATTTTAAGCTTTTCCTTATGTGCCTTAACACATTCTCTTAGAACATTTATAATATTTAAAATGGATTCAATGGGATATATTTTTTATGAGCCTTCTATATTTTAAATATTCTTTATTGTACTTTACAATACCTTTAAAATGGATTCTTTATAATTTTTAAAAGGATCTTCTATGGCGTCCTTTTATTGTAACCTTTAAGGAGTTTCAAATGGATTCCTTTCTTTCCCTAATTAGCCTAGTTGTTTACTTTTAGGAATTTTTCTTTGGCATGAATTACCCACCCTTAAAATTTTTAATCTACCATGGAATTTTGTTTCACAATGATAGTTTTATATAGGGTAATATTACCTTTGAAACTTCTCTTCTCAAACATGAATTTACTTTCCTTAAAGAGAGTTCTCTTTATCTTTCTCTATGTCAAATATAGAGGAGGATCATAAGGAGAATTTTTCTTTCTTCTATCTAATCTGATACCACATGTTATATATTAATGCTTTGAATTAATTATATTATGGATATGAAGGGTATTTAAGCACATAAGATACCTATTTCAAGCATAAAAAAACCTCAAACAAGCTTACAACTATCTTGTCCTATACTACATACATGTATCTTGTGAGGTTTGGTTATACCACTCTAATTATCACATGGTCTATGATGTAATAAATCCTAATAATTATTTAGAGATATATGATATTTGATGAGGTAATTTCATCCATGTCTTCAAGACCTCCTCTTGTCCTCTTAGAAATTGATTCCTTTCCATCGATAGCTCATCCTGATGTATGTCTTTCTCCTTTAGATATTCTTATTGGATCTAGTTGTTTCAAGTCTTTAGCATATAAACTTGATTATTTTAATGGATCACATTGATATGGTTGTTTTCATCCCTTATTCTCCTCTAATGTATACTCCAAATTTGAATGCTATATTTAATGAGGATGACCCTCATGCATTGTATGATAGTGTTGGATGTCAAATATGATGGTAAATATGTGATTGATGATATAACACTTTGTTTTGATGATACTTGTATGCAGGATGTACCACCATCTTCCATGAATTATCCAATTTTCAAGTGAGCCTAGACTCTCCATGATGCTCATTTCTCTTCGGAGTGTCATCAAAAGATCCTTCTTGAGACCTAGTTTTGAGAGTTAATAGTTCTAAATATCCAATTAATTATTCTTAGTTAAAGGTTTTTACAAAGTGGGAGGATGCTATATTAATAGAGTATGTGTCTTTGATGAAGAATCAACAATGGAAATTTATTTTTCTCCTCAATAGAAGAACATTATTGGCTATAAATGGGTCCATAAGACCAAGTATATTTTTAATGGTTAGGTGGTGAAGCACAATATATTCCTTGTTGCTAATATAGTCTCTTAAAATGAGGGAGTTGAATATTTAGAGACTTTTGCTCCTATTGCATAGATGGTATCTTTTGGATGGTTATCTCTATTACTAATTTCTATGAGTGGGAGGTACATTAGAAAGATATAAAAAGTGTATTCCTTCATGAGAAGATTTAAGAGGATATTTATAAATACCACTTGGTTTTGAGCTTGATGGACTCATTTCCTTTGTCTATATGCGGGTTTCTTATGCTTGGTATGACAAGATAGAGAGTATTATTTCTACAACAAGCATTAGGATGGTTGAATTTTATAAAATATGTTATTTATTAACAATCTTCTCATAATGGGAATCTCAACATCATTGATACAACATATAAAGTAATAACTTCATGACACCTTTGAGATAATAGATAGAGAAAATATCAATATAAAGGTGCAACTACTTTTCAACATGGAAAAATAATAATTGTTTTAACATGCCATAATTTCATGTTATAGATATTTTTAATAGGATCATATTCATATATTAATTTTCTTAGTTGAGGAAAATGACCTATTGACAATATTAAATTGTGTCATATTGATATATCCAAGAAAGTACTTTTTTAATATATCCTTTGAGATGTTAGATTTTTTTATGATGCTTTTAATGAATGTAAATGGAAAGAGTGAATACATAGACCATGTTGATGGGTGGTATCATGGATCATTAACAACATTGCATATATATTATGAATTACCTAACAATTAATAATCGGCATGAGTGAATAATGATTAGGTATTAAATATTATGAAACTAGGTATGCAGTTCCACCAAATTTTTATAGCTTAATATGGTATGATTTTTATAGTTAAATATGTCTTAGTTACATTGTGCATAAGTTCCATTGTATATTTTTGAAACTATTGTATAGGCTATTTATTGGCTATATGTGTTGTACATAAATTAAAGATATTTTTAGCTATGATAGATGGTGATGACTTCACATATATTTCTAGGATTTATTGTTATGAAAATCATTTGTATTTATATATATATATATATATATATATATATATATATATATATATATATATATATATAATAAACAAAAATGGTTCATGATTGCTTAAGGACTATAAGACACATAATCAAATCATTATTTAGATATTATTGTTTCTAGTACCATCCACTTAGTTAGACATAAGGGTAGGCTAGAAAAGAAAGTACTATGGAGAATACTTATTTTGTATTATGAATTGATAATGGGTGTTATCCAAAATAGGGAGCACTAAAATTATACATTGGATTAAGTTTGAATACTTACATTAATATTATAAGTATCAATAATAGTATTATATCTTAATTTATATTAAACCTCATATTTTATATTTATATATGATCGTGGTGATAGAACATATTATTTACTTTATGTAGGATCATGTGAGGTTTGATCTTCATGTGAGTGCTCTTGAATGAAAAGATAACCCTAATTGTATATTTGATAAACACATGGATGGAATCATATATAAGTATTTATAATAATATTTTAAATGTCCATATTAATATTATATTTTACATTATATTTATTCTTGTATTTGATATTTATTTATGCTTTGTGACACTAAAGTATTTTTGATAGTAGGTAGAATTATACAAGTTTACCTTTATGAAACTGGAGTTGCTAGTAGAAAGTATTACATTCTCAAACAAATAGAGGACCACATAAACTAAAATGGGTTAAATAATCCTTAATGGATCTGAATACTCAAGACAAAATAAATGAAGATATATGGTTCTTAGAATATAGATATAAACTTGATTAAATTTTTATTACTTTATGCATAATTTAAATAATGATATAGTAAATTTTGTTTAAATAAACCCTATCTCTATAAATGTCCAACACTTTCATACCTATTAGGACATTATGCACTCATCCTTGCATCACTAGTTAAGCAATGACTAATTATATTTGATGAAACTAACTTTTACAATTTTTAACTAGATATTTCTCTCATATGGAATGATACCTATGTAATTCGTATTTAACAAAGGGCTTAAATATAAAGTATAATGGCCCTTACCTCCATTAATGCCCAATATATAATGAGCTATACCCACTAGGACACTATACACTCATCCTTGCATCACTAGTTGAGCAACGACTAATTCTATTAGATGAAACTAATTATTACAATTGTTAATCCAATATTTTCTTCTAGTAATGAATGATACCTATGTGATTCATGTTTTATAAAGGACATAAGAACTAAATTTAGTTTTTACCCATAGAAAATTTACAATAGAAAGCAAAGAATACCTAATTAACTTTATAAACACAATAAGGATGATAAATTCATAGTAAAATAACCTTACCTTTACAATAATTAATATAGAATAATTCATGTTAGCTTAATAAAATTAGAACATTCCTCATCCCAGAAGCTATATTATATTCCCCATTCCTTATAAACACAATAAGGATGATAAATTCATAGTAAAATAGCCTTACCTTTACAATAATTAATATAGAATAAGTCATGTTAGTTGAATAACATTAGAACAACATTCCTCATCTTAGAAGGTATATTTTGGTGGATCTTAGTCTAAACATAAATCATTCAACTTATGCACTACTAGTTCTAGAAGATCAATATCTAAAATGTTAAAATTTTATTTAGATATTATCCTTTCAAAGGAAATATCTCCTTCATAATTTACATTTTTATAAAGACTTAAAAATGAAAAACTAGTTTTAAAAAATAAATAAATTTAATTTAACAAGATCTATAAATAAAATGATCAAATGGTATTAGTTTAACCAGTTAAATTCCTCAACTTTCAAGGAAGACATAGAAGTTTTAATCTTAACAAACAATACATATATAATTATCAAGCTATTGTAATACCACTATGTAGTCATGATGCAATATAAATGAGATTGTTTCAATCCCATATAATCAATTTAAAAAAAATTATAAATTAAAATATTTTATAAATTTGAAAAGTAATTTCATCATCATATACTTATATTATATAAATTAAACAAATATTATCTTTTAAATAAAATACATTTTTATTTTTATGTGTTTTTATAAAATTTTAATTTATCAATTAAAAAGCCTATAATAGTAGGATGAGTGGTTGTGACCTTTATCATAGTTTGAAGGAATATAGTTTGATAATTAGAGACATCATTCATACTTGAAATGTATTGAATCATTCCACAAAGTTGCTTACCGTCCCCAAATTTTAAAAAGGAATGTCTTCTATACCAAAAATATGTCAACAAAATATTTAAAAAACATATTATATATTTTATTAATATTTTAAGAAAAAATAATTTTGTCCCTTGTTAAAATATTTTTATATCTTTAAATTCTCATCAAAATACCCAAATTTAAAATCACACAATAAATAACCTTTGTATTCTGATTATACTTCCCATCCTTATTCATGTATATATAATTTACCTATTTTAAAAAAAAAAATTGTTTCCATAAACTCAACAAAACTTTTTTAATTAAAAAATTAAAAAATAACCATTAGATAAATTATAGTGATTCGCTGCATTTGGTTTCCGTTAATTTTTCCAAAACCTATGAAACATAATCCACCTTCATCTCCAAGGTATCATAACAACTAAAGATTAATAATAATTATGATTTGAACTTGAACATACATAGCACTTTATTATCACCACCACAACAAAGAGCAATCATGGTGGACATGAGTAAATTGAGAATTTCAATGAATTCTGACCCGTGTTGATAAACTAAGTGCACATGAATAAAAATGCAATAATTTTGCATAATTTTCGTAACAGTGATCCAAATGAAAACCATCTGTAAAGAGCTGATAGTCATTCAGTAGTTTTCTTTTCTTCTATAAGTGCATCTATATACAGCAACTGATAGTCATTCAGTAGTTTTTTTTTTCTTCGACAAGCTAGTTAAAGAAATCTAAAACTAGATCATAAAAAAATGATTTTGTCTCTTGTTAAGATATTTTTATTTATTAAAATTTTTAGGTTTAAAATAACAGGAAAAATAACCTCTATTGTATCTCTGATTATGCTTCCCATGTGTATATATAACCTATATATTAAAAAAAAAAAAATTGTTTCCATAAACTCAACAAAACTTTTTTTTTCTAAAAAATTAAAAAATAACCATTAGATAAATTATAGTGATTTGCTGCATTTGGTTTCCTTAAACACACAGTTAATATTTTCAAAGCCTATGAAACATAATCCATCTTCATCTCCAAGATATCAAGATTAATAATAATTATGATTTGAAATTGAACATATATAGCACTTTATTATCACCACCACAACAAGAGCAATCATGGTGAACATGACCCGTGTTCATAAACTAAGTGCACATGAATAAAAATGCATTAATATTGCATATTTTTCGTAACAATGATCCAAATGAAAACCATCTGTAAAGAGCTGATAGTCATTCAGTAGTTTTTTTTTTCTTCTATAAGTGCATCTATATACAGGAGCTGATAGTCATTCAGTAGTTTTTTTTTCCTTCTATACGTGTATACATACAGGAGACAAGCTAGTTAAGGAAATCTAAACAGTAGATCATAAAATTTTAGTAGAACGATGAATAAAAAAAATTATTATAAAAAAGTCACACTTCAGTAATTCAACATTTAAAAAAATAAAAGGTTTAAACTTTAAGATACACAACATAGTAGAGATGCTATTCAGTAGTGAAAAGACTTAAATATTGCCTAATATCTCCATAATATGTAGTCCTGTTTATATGGTCGAAGAGCGAACATCTTGAACCGTATTATCCACAGCCTCCTGAGATAAAAATAGTTGAAAACATTTGTTAAAAGTGGTATGTATGCAAAATGGCAAATTTTATATTTTGTTTACAGTTTGTAATTTTATTATCAAAATCAAGGGTATCTGCAGATTTTCTCAAGGGAATAAAACCTAAAGAGATAAAATGAATACTTACCTTTTCAGGGACAGAAGGTGGCAAGGACCTCATGGATTTTTCATTTCTACCAAGCAGACTCCTGGAAACAGGCGACAAAATGGAATCTGTAGGACTCCTGTACCTACTTCCAGACAAACCAATTTCTTTTAGATCAAATTATTATATATTTATTGAAGTAGTGCGAAGTATAATAAGTAGTATTATTAGAATTACATCAACACTAATACTATATTTTTAAAATATCTCAACAAAAATTATATATTAAATGTTCAAGTTATTATATATTTATTGAAGTAGTAAGAAGTATAATAAGTAGTATTATTATAATTACATCTCCTATAATCTCAACTGAGATAAAACACTAATATTATATTTTTAAGATATCTCAAAAAAAAACTTATATATTAAATGTTTGAATGTATTTATATATACAGATTGAATGTTGATATTTCTCTAATCTTTTATCTCCTCATAAGTAAAATTTTATGAAGAATTAAAGTAGAACAAAAATTTAGTTTAAAATGAGTTGCTGAAAATAATAACATAATAAATTAATCTAAAATAAAAAGGACTAACCATACCCAACACAAAATCAGAGCAAAATAATTTTTGAAGTATTGAAGTTTCAAAATAAAAATCAAAATCATAAACAAATTCTTAAACAGATCACTGTAAATAAAAGGTTTACCTCTCACAGAATCCAAAGAAGTCATGCAATGGGACTTTGACAGGAGCAACCTTTTTCTCCCTGTGATTCAGATCCATGCTTCTTTCATTCATTACCGTTGAAGCTTTATCTTCTTTCTCCATCTTTGCACACTCAATACCAGAAACTATATTTGGAACATCATCCTCCATTCTTACAAAAAAAAAAATGGTTGTTCAGGCACCCAAATAAAGATCAGAGGAGGACTACAAATACTTGTATCCTTCTGGGACAGAGAGATATGGTAGAGATGAAATTATATAAAATTTCATGGGGTCCATATTGTATGGTGTCCAGGGTGTTGAACTTGATCTCTTTCATAAGTTACCTCAGTAACAATATTGTGGAAAACAATGCATCATTCTAAAAGCATAGGCTAAACCCATGGGAAAGTCTGTCCTTAATTATTAAGGAAGGGCCCTTGCATGTATTCATTGTCCATTCCATGTTCCCTGCTATCATTACAGCTCTGTGTCTTCATTTTTTTTAAATGTTAGCTGTTTGGCATGAAAGCCACTATTGTTTCTCTTTTTAATGGTGGTTGGTGTATTTATAAACAAGGACCAATGGATAAAAGGTTTGTGCTGGAACCATTAAAGGTCTATAGCTAGACAACCATAATTGCAATCGCACGTGGTAAATCATCTAGCAGGGTTAGCCTTTAAAAGGCAGACCACCGTGGTTTTATTTTCATTTTGGATTGCTCCGGATACGATGTATCTACATAAAAAATAAAAAGTTGTATTTCGGATATTTAAAAAAAAAAATTAAAAATTGGGTAAATGGTGAGTTCGAATGTTTTTGTTCCCTTAATTTGTACATATTAAACATTGTACAAAAAAAAAAAAAAAAATTATTTTTATTTTTGAAATCCGTTTCTTTTAAAAGAAAACTTTTTTACTCTTAGTGTTTCTAAGTATGATATTACCTAGGAACATTTATGATTTTAGTAAATTGGGACATTTTTATATAACACTAACTATATATATTTATATATATATAAATTGTATATACAAATTATTATTATATTTTTTAATTTATTGGTTAATAATATTTATTTATTTATTGATTATTTTTTTTTGTTGGAGAATAAAGGATTGTACTTAGGTTTCTCATTCTTGACAAATCACAACTCCTTGAGAGTTTGAGAGTTTATAAACAGACGTAATTCTCATCTCAATTACTTACATCATTTTTTATAAAATGTCTAAAATTTTATTTTCATTTTATGGGTCTTCTTCATTGCGTGAATACAAATATTCCATAATTCAATATCCTTCTTCTTGACATTTTCCTACATTAGCCTTTACAATACCAAAACTGTCTAAATTCTTGATTTTCATTTTCTCCATTTTTTTCAAATTTTTTGAATGAATACAAATATTCCATAATTTAACATCCTTCTTCTTGACTATACCAAAAATTCACCTCTATTGTCTATGCATTGCATCTTAGTAGAGTGATATTTATGAAACATCACACTATCATAGTCTGATTTACCATATCAGGACTACTAGTTTCTTTCTTAAAGCATAAGTACAACCATAAAATTGTAATAAATGATTTATATGAAAACATATTAATGTTATAAAATAAAGCAAATATTACCAATGGAAAACATTATTTTATTTAGGTGTATTTTCTTATTAGCTTTATATTACTATTTTCTCTAACTATGGAAAAGATAATTTAACTTCACAGTCATCAATTATTGGCTAGACTATATGCACATTTGTTTATTTTCCTTAACGTATGTGTAAACCTAATTTATTCAAATTTTATAACAAGGTCTTGTATTTCCACAATTATCTCTTGTATGTTCCATGGAGCCTTTGCTTTCCTCAAAATTGTATTTATTACTATTAGTGAATCACCTTCCATACATACTCTATTCCAATTCATTTGTGTGCATATTTTTTAACCTTCCAGTCTATTGAGAAAGTAATGAGACAAATATCTCCTTTATTATTCCTAATTATTCCTCCTCCTCTTGTTGGTCTTCGATTTCCTTTAGAAGCTCCATCAAAATTCAATTTGACCAACCCCACATCTTGTGGATTCTACTTTATCTTTTGTGCCTTCTTTTTGTTTCTCCAATGCCCAACATCATAATTCTATTTGATGACTTGACTCCATCTATCAAGGCTCTTTGCTTCTAGATTAGGGATTGGATGAGTTGATAGGGTTGGTTTAGACTCCTTTATGACTAAAAAAATATTCTTTTTCATTACCTCTATACTACTTTTATTTCCTTTAAACATTCTTCTATTAGCTAATTTCTTGTATCATGTAATCTTGACTACAAAAATGACCGCATAATATAGTTTATATTTGTTCTATCAAGTTTGGCATAGTATGGAAGGACATATAATATGTTGGAATGGCATATAAGACTAATTTAATTAGCTACACTCTTCCTAATAATGATAACCATCTACTTTTCCATGTCAATCATTTATTCTATACTTTACTTGTAACTAGATTCCATAATTCTATCCTTATTCTCCCCTTAAATAAGGGCATCCCTAGATAAGTTGTTGATAAATTTTCCTCCTCCATTTGAAGTAACCTGCATATCCTTACTTTGATTCTAGATAGGGTGTTTAGGAAGTCTATTTTGGATTTTTCCCTATTAATTTTTTGCCCTGGTGCTCTTTCATATTCCTTTAATAAGTTATTCCAAGCTCTAACCTCATTTAGTCTTGCCCTCTCAAAAAGTATTGTATCATATACAAATTTTTGATGAATGATGTCGATGTTATTACTAGCCTTAAGTCCACTTATTAGCTTATCTTTATTATACTTCTTCAAGTTCCTACCCAATACCTCTACCATAATAATGAATAGATATGGTGATAGAGGACCTCTCTGTCTAAGACCTCTCTTGACTTTAGAAGATTCTATTATTAACCTGTTAACCAACATTGAATATGAAATTATGGAGAGACAAGCTTTAATCTATCTGACTCATTTCTTCCCAAATCCAAACTTTTCTAAAACTACAAAAAAAATTCCTATTTAACCCTATCATAGGCTTTACTCATATCAAGTTTTAAGATCATTTATATCTCATTTCTTGAAGTTGTTGAATGCATAACTTCGTGATCTATTATGATCCCATCTAGAATTTGTCGCCTTTTCAAAAATCCTCCTTGCTCTTCTAAAAGAATTTTTTCTAATAGATTTCTTAACCGATTCACCACCACTTTGGAGATAATTGTATATGTCATATTACATAGGCTTATGGGCCTAAATGAATCAAATAATTATGCATCCTTATTTTTTGGAATCAAGGTAAGATATGTTGTATTTATTTTATAAGGTATGTATTATTTTACCCTAGACTGTTCCACTACCACCAATAAAGAATCCTTCACTATATCCCAATTATGTTGATAGAATACTCTAGAGAGCCCATCTAGACCTAGGGATTTATCCTTATTAAAATAGAAAATAGCAAAATGAGCTTCTTCCAAAGTAATAGGCTCAATAAGTTTCCTATTGTCTTCATTTGTTATAATTGAAGGTAGTTCTTGTAGTAGTTTATGATTAAGAACTTCAAAATCCTTTGATCCTACAATATTCTGGTAAAAAACCTTTCTTCATTTTTTATTTCACTTTGGTATTTAATCCAAACACCTTTTATTTATTTAATTCTACTAATTCTGGATGTTGATCTTTGTACTATTGATATTCTATGAAAAAAATTATATTTTTATCTCCTTTTAACCAAGTCTGTCTCAATTTTAATCTCCAAAATTTCTCCTCCTTACACAAAATATTATGATATTCACTAAGAAACTCCCTTTCCTCCAAGCTTGGATTATTATAAACACCTTTTTGGAATTTTAAAAATTTATCTTTTAGTTCTTCTTTCTTCTCAGAATTATTTCCAAACATGTTCTTGATCCATTCTATCAATCTAGATGTCATTGATTTAATTTTTTTAGGAAGAGTATAGAGCCCATCATTTCCTAAGGAATTCTACATTTGTGTTATCATATTAATAAATTGATGATGGTCTTATCACATCTACTCATATTTAAAATATGATCTTATTTTGAATTCACTTTACCACCATTTTAACTCTTATTGACTAGTGGTCTGAACCAATCCTTGTCAAAGTATTAATTTTATTACAAGTCCCTTCATCTAGCCAATGATTTGAGAGAATGCACCTATCTAATGTTTCTACTATTAGGTTTTGACATATCTTTTTGTTGGTCCATGTATAGTTGTCTTCTTCAAATTCTACCTCTCGTAGATTATTGGTTTGAATAAAATTCAAGAAATCTCTCATACTTTAATATCTTAATTTCCCTAAATTTTTCATCTAGCTTGGTTATGGCATTAAAATATCCTACGATCATGAATTGGGTTTCTTGTTCTTCACTTCTCATAAAGGCTTCAATCCCACTCCATGCTTCTAATATGCCTAATTGAGTTGTGAGTCAATAGACATTGATAATGATGAAACTAATATCTACAAAGTAACATGTGACTAAAGAGGTTATCCAATACCTAGTTTATGAATGGTTATACAAGATGTTCTAATAGGATTCCAAGACATCAAAATTCCTCCTACCACTCCTTTAAAATCCACAACATCCCATTCACACCTCACCCATACTACTTTTATATTTTTAAAATCTTCTTCCTTTGTCATTTTAGTTTCTTGGATACAAAGAATATCAGGTTTATTACTTAAATAGAGGTCCCTAATACACATTTTCTTTGAGGGGACATTAGCACCCCTTATATTTCATGATATGGTAATCATATCTCATTAGGGGCTACTAGCCCCGCCTATGAATTACCAATATCATTTTTTTGTTTGGTAAATATAAGTTCAACTAACTTAGTTTGAGTTCCTTTATCTATGTTTTTTCTTGCTTCCCTAGATATAGCTTGATAATTTGAGGGTTTTCCTCATTTTTTCTTGCATGTATTAGGAGTAGGTCTTATTATTATATTTCTCAATATTATTTCACAACTTTATTTTTCATTATATTTATCCTCTCATGGCTCTACTATGAAATATTTTGACTTGCCCTACTCATTTTCTCATATTTTTTATTAATGGTAGAGGGATTACCACCTTACATTATATTTCTATACCAATTTTCTTCTCTTGAATGGTGCATGGTACTTCAAGAGAGTCTTCAAAATTTGATAAGGCACATTCCTTAGGTTTATATTTAATATTCTTTTCTAAATCATGATCATATTGAATAGATGGTTCCTTATTAATATTCTAAATTTGTTCTATTGTGTCCTCTAAGATTTGATCTTATTTTTCTTCATAGGATAAAGCCTCAAAATAATTGGTATTTCTTTCGATATCCTTCCTTATTTCTCTCCACTATTTATTTACTTTCATTTTTCTAGACTTATTTTTTAAAATTTGAAAACCATCCTCATCCATGTCCATTTGTAAGTTTTTCTTATGGTTTTCTACATATATTTTTGTCATACTCTTCTTAGGGCACAACCTCTAAATATGCCCTACCTCATGACATATTCTACATCTTAAAGATATGTTTTCATAATCTATGTTTTGGGTCCACAAATTACCCCCATACTTAAGAATGATTCTAGTAAAGGTTTTCTTATATCAATCATGATAAATATTTAAGCATAAATAGCCAATAATCCATCTATTATAGTTTATAAAATCTCAAGGAATTTTATTAGAGTGTTTCCTATTGAATTTAAGGTATCCATTTCCTAAAATTCATTGGGTAATCCATACATCCTAACCTAAATTGGTACTAGGGATATATTTACCTTTTTAGTTGTGAAGCCTTCATAAGAATGGATTTTGAAGAGTCCTACTCTTCCTCCAAGGACCCCATTTTTGGATTCTATTTCTTTCCTCCCTAGAATAAAAATAGATAGGAAGAATCCTTTGGGAAGAAAGGATATAGTAACTCTGAGAGACTTCCAACTCCTATCAATTAATTTTCTCAATGCCAAAGCCCCTAGCTAAGACCCATTAAATTTACTAAAAAGTGATGTATCTTGGAGGAACTTAGATCACTCATATATGAAGCTCTCACTACCCTCTACTACTAGGGATGATTCAAAGTATTTAGCTACAAATAGGCCAATGGGAAGGAAAATATAACTAAAAACCTACTAAAATTTACTAGAATTTCCTATAGTGATTATAATATTTGATAAAAGTCTTACAGGGACACCTTAGTGGTATGTTGTTGGACTATTATCCAAACTACTCAAGTTCAAATCATAGGGATGGAGTCCCTCTTTATACCCCTAGGTATTTTTGCCCCTAGTTGTGCCACCCGTTGTACTTTACCTTCAACAAAAAAATATTTGATAAAAAACCTATAATAATTTGCATGCAAAATTTCTAAGATAAAGAAGGAGAAAATGAAAGTTAGCTAAAAAATTCTATGTCTAGAAAAAAAAAATTCCTTACTGATTCCCTAGCCATCCATTACTCCTTCCATCATTCGAACCCTGGCCGACAAATAGTTGCAATTTCATTTTTATGACTTGAAAAATCATCATTGCCCAAATTTTGGATGGCTGACTCCATAGGGGTGTCTTTACCTCAACATTGCTTGAATTACTTCATATGACCACTCATTTTAAATATTTTAAAATTACACACAAAGTTTTCCAGGAATCATCCAAATTGAACAATCCTTCACAAAATTATGGCTCTTAAAATATGAGACATTTTTTTAGAAAAAGTTACCCCAACGTTGTCTTAGTTTCTAAGGACTATTTATTGATTCACTATTGATTGATTATTTTAGTATTTAGATATTTTTAATAAACTATATGGAATTGAAATGAGATCTACCCATGCTACATCATTACTATATAGTGGTATTACAATAAATTAGCTATTATACATGTATCAATTTATAAGATTCAAACTTGGGTCTCCTCTTTGAAATTTAAGGAATTGAATTGGTTGAGATAATGTGATTTGATTAAAATATTAAATTTCACTAATGTGAAACCAAAGTGAACAAAATTTAATTATTCAATAGGTGCTTAAATAACACATTTACGGTGGTTGTAGAAGGGGAGATGGAGAGGGAAGAAAGTAGAGAGGGGAGGGCTCTGGTCCCTCCCCTGCTCCCCCTCCCATGGCTCCTGGTTCTTGCCCAGTCCCTGGCTCAACCCAGGTCATCCCTCCCGGGGAGTGGTTGTTTGCAGATGATCTCCTGGGGGGAGATCCTTCTCCACTATCTGCGCCCCTCCCGGTCGGCTAGGGTTTCCTTGGTTGTTTTTTCGGACTGGTGCTTCCTAGGGATCCCTGTTTGGTTGGGGATCCCTTCCCTTTTTCCCTCAGGCTTCCCCCTGGGGTTTTTTTGCAGGTTATTCACGTGGATCTGGTCCCCTGCGTTTCTCGGTGCGATGGAGGTGACGATTTAGGGTTTGGACAACTTCCCCCTTTTTCTTGTGAATCCTCGACGGGCTCTGTGCTTGGACGGGATTCTTGGTCCCTCGACGGGCTCTGTGCTTGGATGGGATTCTTGGTCCCTGCTGCTGGGATCCTCTTTTGTTTTCCCGAGGCGGGTTCCTTGTGGTGCAACTCTCTGGTCACTTCTTGATGGGCTGGATCCTCTCTGTGCTGGCTGTCGGCTTCCTATAGGATGGCTCTCGCTGAACTGAATGTTTTATCGGTGGGCGGGATGGTTTCTCCACAAGGCAGGATCTGCCAAATCCGCCGGTTTTCCTGCGAGGCGGGATCCTTTCTTTTCTGTTGGTTTCCCGGATGGCGAGATTTTCCTGTTGCTTCCCGCTAGGCGGGACTGTTTGTGGTGGTTTTGACTGCTTCCCGTGAGGCAAGATTTTATTGTAACGGTTTTTCTGTGCTTCCTGCTGGGTGGGATCTTCTCGATGGTGGTTTTTGGCTACTACCCGCTGGGCGGGATCTCCAAAACTACTTTCTTTCTTATTTGTTTGTTTCCCGCTAAGAGGGATTGTTTCATGCTTACTGTTATCACTGGGCGGGATTTCTATTTTGGTGTTCAGTTTCAAGGGATTGATGCCCTAGGCCCATTGCTTATGTAATCAGGTTTTGGGATCCTTGTTAAAACCCGCTATAAATACAAACACTTATAACTATCAAAAAAAAAAATAACACATTTACAACAACAATATTCTCAAAATAGAAGATGTTAACCATAAAACAATAACTAAGTTTTCAAATAAAATTTGATAAATTTCACTAAGTTAACAAATCTAATCCAATGGCTATGCCGTCCAAATTTGCCAATATTTAGATTTATAATTTATTGCTAATTTAGACTTAGAAAATAATAAAATAAACTAAGCCTAATTAAACATAAGCCTAGGTCTAAATGATGTCCTCATCATACCTTCCCACTAAAGAAGCATTGGACTCTAATGCTTTTACAATGGGGGGAGAAGATATGTGCAAGTGCCCAAAAATTAAATCCTCAAAGAGAATGAAGAAGAGAGAAACCCTTGTAGAAGTGTCACCCGATAGCATACGATCATCTCTAAGCTCCACTTGATCACAAAGAGCATACATTCACTAGAGACTCTGCTAGAGAGCACATAGTTGCTCCAATGGAATGGAGAAGGGACCACAAGTAAATATCTTCAATCATATTCATAAAATATTGCCTATTACAACAAAGAGGACAAAGACACAAACTAGGCAACTTTTAAAGTATCTTTGTCTTTGTAGTCTTCTGAAGTGATTATTGTCCAAAGTGTCAAAATATTTGTAGTCTCTGGATTCTTGTAACACAAGTAGTCATCTCCTAAATTGTTTGTATCTTTGTAGTCTTTAGAAGTGGTTGTTTTTTAAAGTGTCAAAATCTTTGTAGTATTTGAATTCTTGGAATACAAGTAGTGCATGTGGTTGGTTTATGTGGCTTGGCTCACGATGCTTTGCTGAATTATTTGATAAGAAGGATTTAAACTTTAAAATAGATAAGAAGCTAAAGTGAAATTGATGCATGATGTGGTGTTGCTTAATTATATGAATCAACTAAAAAATACACTAAGATACAAGCCTCTAGGGGCGAAGACTACTCCAATGTGCAGAGTACCCATGTGATATCCATGATCACATAAAGGTTCAAGGTCTTGGGAAGGAAGGGCTACTTCTAAAAAATCTCTAAATATGATGGTGGATTGAAAGAGTGTTGGATTCAACAAAAAATACACTCTATATTACAACAATATATTTTTCAAAGAAGGTTTAGACAGCCTAAACTTCGGAGCACCATATGTCAAGATAGACCTTTACAAAAATGTAAAATACAGGTGCCATAAGAACTAGTTCAGAAAGAGATTTCCAATGACTATACATAAGAGTATAGTTGAGTTGGAATGAAGTCTCAAAATATGAGAAAAACATGAGTTCTTTACAGAAAAAAAAGGACAAAAATACCCTTTTATAATTCTAAAACAAGAATATTTGTAGAATATTCTATAGAATTTGACATATTAAAAAAATATGTTATTCAAATCAATAGCTCAAAAATTCATTGACACTCACAGTAGGTTAACACTCAAATAAGTCAACCAACAAAGGAGGTTGTTGGTTAACAGTTAGCCTAGGCAATCATTAGAGTGCCAACCATCATGCTCAGACTAGCCACTTGAGCTAGATGATTAGCTAAGTATTGTGGGTTGTATTTAAAAGGGAAAATAGCACATCCCACTGTGAATGTGGGATTATTTTCTTAAATTCAAGAAAAATAAGAACCAAAACTATTTTATGGATTGCTCATCAAAAACTACCATAGGGTAACCAACCATGAGTGTGTGGTAGAAGTTCCAAACTAACCAATCAGGTAGCAGTGCAGGCCAACATGAACTAGTTGAATCTTTCCTATGGGAAAAATTTAATGAATTATAGCCTTAGCCCCTACATCCCAAATGTGGGATAATTTCCATAAGATCTTTTCTTAGTCACAGCACGACAAAGTGGCGTCTTCAGGTGACATCATCAAATAGTAGAATAGTGGTAGAGTGACATCATCGAGAACTAGTTTAACAATGCTCAAACATACTGAGTAGTGGATCAATGTATCATAATTGAGAGAGATGATGATTCCATGTGGAACCAAAGGAAAACCTGCTAAGAATAGACGATGGTGCCATGTGGAACCATAGGTAATTGTAATATTTAAATAAATCTAGGTCTTTGACAGTGACATAATTGAGAGGAGTTTTTGCATATAAAAAAGTTTCTATGATATTAGGGAGGTGTCACTAGCTTTATCAAGAGGGACCAACCGAAAGTTGCCAGAGTCGAGCTCACGTTAGATGACTCTTCAATACTTGACTATTGATCTCCTCCCACATTCGAGAGATGCAACCTTTTCTATTTCATCTATAACAAAAATCCTCTCATGTATTTTGTCTTCTCATCTTGCCACTTGTATACATGACTCTTGAATCTCTATTTTTACACTTTATTCTATGACACTTGCACACTTTACTATATGACACATTGCACACACCTACACATTTTATTACAAGATATTTGTACACATCCTACACATGAACACTTACATAAAGTAGAAATATAAATGACACTCCTAAAATATAGAATCATACCCTAATATATTACATATTTACATTTGTACCATGAAGGTACCATGGGGGTACATTAGCATGTACCAAATAATGTAATATTCTCCAACACCCCCCTATATTACATTATTTGGTTATTAAAGACTTTAGTCTTCAATCTCTTATTCTTGCATTTATTCTTTGTCTTCTTGTGTTCATCCACTATCTTTGTATGTTGTCTCTGCTAGAAAATATTGGACTATGCCTAATCTAATTTCTCATTTTTTATCTTTATGATAAATCAATAAACTCATCATTAGTCTATTCTTGAGGTATAAGATGATTAAAAATTTATTCTAAAAAATATTTTGTATCTAAACCAAAAACTCCATTCTCAATAGAACCTACAGCCTCTATTTTGTCTTGATTCTTGATAATACATTATTTATGTTTATTTATTGAAACCAACCAAAATGACACTACAATCCTTCATTCAAAAATTGTAGAATCTTGCTACTTTTGTTATTGAAATAATAAAAGGAGGTTACAGATTGATATCCTTTTACAATTCTTGCCCTAAAGGCTACAATGGGGTCTTCCCTAAGGAAGCCATTTTAGATGTATACAAAGGCAGCATGATCTGTCTTCTTGGTGTTCCTCAGTGTTGATGGGCTTCTTGCTCATGTGCCACCACTGGATTGATATGTTATGTGTACCTGTTGAACTAAAAAATGTGGTTAGAGTGTTTGGGGGCTTGCCTCAGTCAAACCTCGTGTTTATACAGATAAAAGACTCTCTAAATAGGCTTAAAACATGATGAAAACTAATAAAAATAGTATAAAAACTCTAAACTATGCCATATTTACCTGTTGGATGATCATTGTTTACTATAGCAAATATTCGTATGGGGGATGTGAACCTGGTGTGAACCTGGTGTGAACCAGGAGGTTCACATGGGGGCGTACAAACGTGTCCTTTTGTGATTGAATCTACAATATGGATTTTTGGGTTGTCTTGGTGCTACTGCTTTTTCACTTTTTCGATGGATCACCTTCAAAAATTGTCCTTTTTAGTGTTGATAACCTATCTCAATCATGAGGAATATTACAAGAGCAACTGAAACTACTATTGCAATGTGAGTATGATGGATGTGTGATATATATGTGATGGATGTGTGTCTGGAGTAATTTCTACAGAGTTTTTGTAAGCTAAAAGTGGTCTCTCTAAAATGGTGGAAATGACCTTCTACTTATAGACTTGGCCAAGGTGAGGGGGAGGGGATGAGGTGTCCCCTGTGAGGTGTCTATGGTGAGGTGTCCACCTAAGAGGTGTCCCCTGAGGTGTCCTAGATTATAAATGAGGTTGGGTGAGATAATATCTCACCCATCCATAAGTCATGATGACCTAGCTAAAAATATCCATTTGGCATTTATTAGCACCTTTTTGAAAATATCTCTTAATTAAAAATTGCCTTTTGTGTGCAAAAGTCTCCATCTTTCATTTATGACCCAACGGAGTGTGAGGTGGAGAAATATTTGGGTGAGAGGTGGCCAGACTAGGATAGGCTAGACTAGGTGAGGTGGAAGGCTAGGCTAGTCCAAGTAGACTAGGAGAGGTGGCAAGCTTAAATCAAATTAGGATTAGATCTAATTAAGCATGTGTTTAGCCATAAACCATATTTTGACCAAAATTGTTGAATTTTGATCATAAAGTGCTTTTTGACCATGGTGGAGAATTCAATCTTGGTTGAGTTGGAAATGAGGTCGCATGAGGATCTAGAGTTAAGCGTAGGAAGGGGCTTAGCTAAACCAAGGGGGCTAATGATGATGAATAGTGATTTTGATGAATGAATAGTACTTTTAACCAATTTATGCAATTTTTGAGGGTTTTACAAATTGATTGACTACAAATATGAGGAGAGGGACAATGTGTGACTTTTGTGTGTCTACATTTTACCCCTTTTGTACTAGATTGTGTGGAACACGATTTAGTACAAAAACTAATGATATGGATTGATGAAATGATTGGAAGGTAAAGAATTTGTGATTTATGACTTGTGGTTGATTGTAAGAGATGCATTGATAAAATGGTTTGTGATAGGGTACAACACTTTGTAGTGTTGTAATGATTACTTTTTGGGAGAAGGCATAATATTGCATTGCATTATGATCAACTTGAGATGTTTCAATTATGGAAGAAACAAGTGCCTTTGCTAATTTTTTTTTTTTATTGATTGATGAGTTCTTTTGACAATATTTGACAAACCGTTGGAGCCATAGGATAGAACTTTCAGGAGCTTCATTTGAAAGTGATATTATGACTACCACAATGAATAGAGGAATCCATGAGATGTCTAAAGGTGGAGGTATTTTGAGATTTATCAAACATTGATTTGTTTTGAATTAGATTTTTGATTCAGAAGATAAATTTCACTTGTGTATATGTCCTAGCATGAGGACTTGAGATAATCTTCAGCAAAAAAATTCTTAGGTATTTGTTGTATCTATGATTGGAAATTTGGTTTTTTGATCATGTGCAAGGTAGCTTTTGATGTGTTGGATGACTACCCCCTCAAGCGATGAGTTGGCGATGGAGGAAACAAAAATTGGCAATGAAATGATTGATAAAGATAAAAAAGAAGAAATGGCAAAACAAATTGAATGGAAAATAGCAAAAGAGGAGAATTGGGAGAAATCCAAGAGTAATTTTATGCGGGGGCAACAAAGTTGAGTGGGAAAGAAATGTTCGTATGGGGTCGTGCAAATGGGGTAGGTTCACACGGGGTTGTACAAATATTTTGGTTTGCACGTGTGGGGTGTGAATCTATGCAAAGCATATTTAAATGTTGAAAATAATATTTTTGATGTCATTTGTATGTGAAGGAGGGGAATTGGTTATGGAGGAGAAATGCAGAAGCAAGGTGTTGTTGAACTGTGGATTGAATGAGATAGGATGGCAAGTACATCAGCGAGTATGGTGCGGGGATGGTGACACCAGTGATAAGTAGGTTATGTTTTCTCGAATTGTGTGTGAATTCATTAGGATAAAAACAATGTTGCATTTGTTTGAAATAGAGTTTTTTAGACGTGTATTCTAAGTAGGATCGAAATGTGTGTCCTTTGTGTAAAAAAAACCAATTGGGTATCCTAGGGTGTTTTCTATTTTTTTATGCAATTCGTGTTGACCCTAGGAGAGCGTGAATGGGATGTGAAGTGTAGTTTTGGATGTGAGAGTGCCTGTATGTGAAAAATTACAAGTGGATAATGCTAAAGGACCAAATGGGTATCCAGATCTGTGTTTGTTTGATCATTTTAACTTCTGGTTAATGATATCATTTTGCGTGCATGTGTGCATGTTTTTGCATAAATGGGTATGTTTTTGACGTTTGTCGCATGTGTGAAATGCATGTGTGGATTATGGGATAAGGGGAGAATTTGCGTGTGTGAAAATTTTTCAAAAAGGGAGGTTCACACAGGGTCGTGTGAATCGAGTGATTCGCACGGGGTGTGCGAACGTACAGGTTCGCACAGGGGTATGCAAACATACAGTCGTGCAAACCCATGTTATTGTTTGTTTTTTTTATGGAAAAAAAAAAGTAAAATGCCATGTATGGAATGAGTGTAACAACGATGTCTTTGTGAAATATACAGATTATGGAATTTGCCTATGTGAATTAGAAAATAAAATGCATGAATTTTTGTTATTTACAATGATGTTTTTGAAAATTTGCGAGTGATATCTGACATGTGATATGTGATTTGTGGTAGGTGAAAAAGATATTTGCATGTCATCATTTGTAGAAGTTCAGAATGGCATTTTAGGATGCATGGTGTGTAGAGGATGGGGAGTGGTTGCACGCTCTAGGGATTTATGGTGTGTGGGAAATGCGTAAGGTTCATGTGAACCACGCGTATATTTTTGTAATATGTGAGAGATGGGATCCTGACAGGAACACCTTTCACCTACAGATAGAGGAGATGATAGTGACCCTGGAGGACATATACTGCATCTATCGGTTGCCGATAGAAGGGATTATAGTGATGATGATAAATAAGGATGCACGAGATGGCATATTGGAGAGGGTGTTTGGGCATCGATGGAAGAGGGTGGATGTGAAGGGTGGGGTTGATTATGCAAATTATTGGTTAAATAAGTTCTTGTCCAATCGCCATGCAATGGTGATGCTAATGATAGCTAGCCATGCTTTGCTAGATTCTTCAAGAGTGATATTCCTCTGGAATATGATGGGGATAGTATGTGATATGGTTGAGCGGAGCATAGTATATGCATGGGTGCCCACGTTATTAGTATAGGTATATAGATATCTACATGGGGTGGTGAGGACAGAGCGGACAGGTATTAGTGTTAGTCCACTGCTTCAAGTGTAGGATTGAAAGCATATTATGATTTTATAGCTATTAGATTTGTTGCATGATGAACATAGTATAGATGGTCGTGATGTGCGCTATGTGATGATATGGAGGGTGGATATGGAGAAGAAGGCAAAGAGAGTACGTGAGGGTGATTTGGTGTATCATCGGGAGGAGCTAAGGGATTTGAAGATGTATTAAGTTATATGGAGGTCTTGGTGAGGAGCACCTTATTGGGCTTAGGATGAATAGTAGCTAGTTGGCATCAGGTGGGGTCGATGGGTGGTGGGAAAATACCTATCACAAATAAAGTATTTTCTATTTTAATGGGTGTTGTGATAGTTTAGACTATAGTAGGTGTGACCAGATCCACTTGTGGAGATTTTTAGTGTGGCAGGTGATACATGGATAGATCCAGTGGTGCCACCACTTGATTTAATACCTGATGAGCCATTAGTTGTCCCTGATATGGACAACGTAAGGACCACACTATATTATGATGTGTGGTGGTCCAGGTAGTGATGGGAGCCTATGCTCGGGGTGGTGGATGGATGGGCTAAGAAAAGAGGAGTGTTTCCTACTAAGGTATTGCCAGATGGGGTGAGGGCAACATCTCCAAGATAGGTGGGTGGATGTAGGGATGAGGTATCACCCAAGCCTGGTGAGGAGGAGGAGGTAGAGTTGGATCGACTAATTAGTTATGTGAGGCTATGCCACGATGATTTAGATCACTTGGTGAGTGACAACGGCATAGGACCATCGATAGAGGAGGGTGAGGGGATAGTAGAGGGTGTAACAGTGATGGAGGATGTGCCAGTGATGGACATCACTAATGATTCATCATATGAGGAGGGTTTTGCGATGTTAGATGAGTCACCATTGATAGAGGAGGGTGGTATTGGTGGGGATATAGTAGTAGAGTTAGTGGATTTTGATTTTTTTATAGATATGCAGGAGGTGATGGTGACTAAGGGTGAGATGCAGTAGCTATGGGGGAGGTAAATAAGCTTAAGGATAATATTTTGGATACTGATTTGAATTGTTTGACAGATCACTCAACATTGGAGGAGGAGAGGTAGGATGTAGAGGTAAAGCTAAGGGTCACCTTGGATGAGAGATATGAGACAATATTTATATTGCATCAGATAATGTAGGAGAGGTATACATTGAGGATGGAGTGGGATGCATTGAGAATGGAGCAAGATACACTCAGAGGTGAGCAGGATTCTACGATGGCAAAGAGGGATGACATGATTGAGTCGAAGAAGAAGCTATAGGGGCTATTGGATGCATCAAGGGTGGATAAAGAGGCCATGAAGGCCAGTCATCTAGCAAGGATTACGAATCTATAGAAGCGTGTGCATGATATGCTAGCCATGGTGAGGTGGGTACCAAATAATATTGAGGGCTTGAAGGTGGCGGTGCCATAGTTGGAGCAGGCATGGGTAGAGGTGGGGTGTTTGCAGTAGGTAAATGCAGGATTGATATAATTCAATATGAAGGAGGTTGCAAAAAGGGCTAAGGTCAAGGGTGATGAGGATTGATGTTTGATCACTCATATGACCCCTCTAGTAATTTCTAGCTAGTTTTGCATAGTTTATTTCTTGCAAATTAATATTGTAAGTGAGTCTCTTTCTCACATGCACTTGTGGGCACTAGTTATCTTCTAGTTGTCATTTAGGAGTGTTAGTTAGGAAGTGTGAACTCAAAGTAGGAAGTGTGTACTTCAAGATAGCTAAAAAGGATCTTATAGTTAGCATTATTCCTTTCTCCTAGCTTAGAAAGTTACGTGCATTCTCCTTTGCACTTTTGTAGCTTATGGTTAAGCATATTGGATCAAATCCATGATTTGATGGGTTTGGTTATGTATTTTGGGCCATTAGAGCCTATAAATTGAATTGTAAATAATAGAACACTTAGTTGGATTTTCAATCCTTTTCATTGGTATCGAGCCTAGTTCATGTTTGCACTAGGGCTTGTGAGGTGAGAGGATAGGAGATAATTTTGTTATGAGAAATTCTTTCTCATTGAGGACTCGGTTTAAGCTCAAGGGTAGCTTGAAAACCATTCGTAGAAGGAAGTTCCTTCGACGACAAACTCCTCGTTCCAACTTTTTGCTTATGCTCAAGAGGTATAGGAAAATTTTGCCTCAGAGTTCTTCCTATTGTGATCCTTGGAAGGGATTGGATCGTAGCTACGGTCCAATTAGGATTAGGGAGCCATTTAACCCTACTGCCCCCCCCATTTTCGAGTACTGAAGAGCTCCAGGATTTTCATCAAACTAGGTCGTGTGTCGACTTAGATCTGGTGGCCTTTCAAACGTTGATCGTGTGTCGATCAGATCTTGAAAGGAGTGCTACTAAAGACGCGTTGCTGATTGGAAGGGAAGCGGTTCGTTGGTTGGAAAATTTTTGAGGTAACTTGCCTTCAAAGTGGCCTTTTATTGTAAAAAAAAAATAAGTTTTAAAATATTAAATAACTATTAAAGTTATTTATTTATTTTTAAAATTTTAATTTTTAATAGTTAATATATAAATTTTTATATATTAATTTTTAATTTCCAAAAAAAAAATTGGAGCCGAAGGGCTTGCAGCAGGCTTCGGCTGCATTCGGCAGCGTCGGTGCCTCTTCGATAGCACACGACGCGGCCGTTCGCCATCGTTGCCAACAGACGCTGTCCGGCGTGACAGCGACAGCGACGGTGGCCATCACTGTCAGGAGCGACAGCGACTGCGGCCATCGTTGTCCACTGACAGCGCCAGGTGGGTGTACCGCCTTGGCGTCAGGCCAGCCGCCTGACGCTGTTGTCAGATCTGATAGTAGTTTTGTCAGGCGTTGTGGCCTAACATTGCTGTCATGGACGACGCAATAGTGCCGCGCATCGCTGTCGGGTGTGACAGCATGTCGTCGGGCACTTTGGGCCCGACCTTTGTTAGCCGACGAGCGCCGAAAGTCGACGCGCACGCTCAAGGGCACGCGTCACTTCGGTACAGGGCCAATGCGTCGTTTATGCGAGCATGACAGACCTTGTAGTCGGGCATTTCAGCCTGACTACACTGTCGAGCGGCCTACGTCATCAGACGGAGGCAGAGCCGGCGTCGAGGCACGGAGTGCCCGACCTTACTCGAGGTGTTTACAAATAAAAAAAAAGGTTAAGGAATTCTAAAATTTTGGATCAGAACTGTAAACGAATCGGACAAAAAATTTGTACCTCGAGAAACGTGCAACTAGAGATTTCAAAATTTCATGCAAATAAGTTGAGTGCAGTTCCAGTTCAGGCAGCAAAATTCAAGGGTAATTTCTTGTAATTTTTAAATTTTACTATTCTAAGGTTGCATGTAAATTTATTTTTATTAATTTAATTTTTAATAACTTAATTAAATTAATTAATCTTTGATTAATTAAAATTTAATTTTTAATTAAGTTATTTTTAAATTAATAAATTATAAATTGTAAACCTTAGGTTAGTTTAAAATTTTAAATTTTGAGCCTTAGGAGTAATTTTCAAATTCAGGGGCACACCATTGTAACAAGGAATTTCCAAATTTTCCTTGATTTTTAGTGCTTTTCCCTTTTTACTCCTGGCTTATACCCGGTTGAACATGGCTTCTGACTTGGCTGCCCAAGTGGCAGAACTTGCCCATGTTGTAAATGCTTTAGCAGATAAAGCTAATGATACTACCATGGCAGAAGTCCTTGGTAATCTTGCCATGAAGGTAAATGACATTTCTGTGCACAATGCTTCAACTTCTGCTCATGATTCTCGCCTGAGAGTTCGTTGTGAAGTTCCATTTTATGATGGATCCAGGAACCCTGATGTCTTGAATAGTTGGATTCTTGACATGAGTTCTTGGTTTTCTTACTCTCAGCTTTCAGATGAAGATGTGGTTCCTTATGCTAAGCTAAAACTTTCTGGTTTAGCTAAAGTCCTTGTAGAAAGAAAAAGAGGTCATGATGAACTCACTACTTGGGATGAACTTGTAGACTGTTTGAAAACCAATTTTTATCCTTCCAATTATTCTAAGGATTTGGTAATTAGGTGGTTTCGGTTTAGGCAAGGAACTAATATGACTGTACAGGAATATATTTTTCAGTTCAACAAGTACAGGATACTTGTGAATGTGGAGGATGATGTTCCAGCTTTGATTCTCAAATTTCAAAGTGGCTTGTTAGAGCATTTGTACAGGGAAATTATGTTTGTTTCTATGGAAACATTGGATTCAGTTTTCAACCAAGCGCAACTTGCGGAGGACAAGTTCAAGGCGCATTCGCAGGCATTCCGCGCACCTGCTCCTCAAGTGGTTGCAAACTCATCAAAAGGGAATAATTCTTTCTCACAAAAGAAGAATTTTGCTCAAAAGAAGAATGTTTCTTCTCCATCTCCTTCTTCTCCTTCCCCTTCCGCTTCTACTCCTTCTTCTTCTTCTTCTAAACCTTCTTCTTCTTCTTCTTCTAAAAAGTTTTGTAACTATTGTAAGAAGAAAGGTCATGAAAAAGCTGATTGTTTTAAGCTTAAGAAGAAAAGTTTAGTCATTACTACTCAAGAGGAGGATGCTTCTAAAGGTCCCCTTGAGTCAGTAGGAGAGAGTAGAGTATACACGAAATTACGAGGTAAGCTCAATGAGGTTACCTTGGTAAATGTAAGTTCATCTGAGGGCGCTCGTGATGCTTTGTTCATCACTCGAGCTCATTTGCTCCATAATTTTGCAACAGATTGTATAGTGGATAATGGCTCACAGAAAAATCTAATTGCGAGGTCCATTGTCGAGCGTTTGAAGTTACCTATGGAGCCTCATCCTCAACCTTATTCTTTGGGTTGGAAGGATAGTGGAAGAGGCTCAGAAATCACTCACACTTGCACATTAAAATTTGCACTTGGCCCACATTTCATAGATCAAGTCACTTGTGATGTGACTCCTATGGATTGTTGTGGGATTTTGCTTGGACAACCTTTTCTAGTATGATAGGAGAGTTGTTTATGATGCTTTCAAAAGAACCTACACACTTCAAAAATATGGTAAGGTCTTTCTCATTAAAAGCACCAACACTCCTAACATCATTCTAAGTTCCAAGCAAACAAAAAGAGTAATTAAAAAAGGTGGTGATGTTGCTCTAATTTTCATTCGCTCTCAAAACACTTCTACATCCACATCCATTCCAAAGCAACACTCTTCAATGGATAAAATATTGCAAAGTTATTCACACATATTTCAGGAGCCAAAGTCTCTTCCTCCAATTCGCACAATTAATCACAACATTGAAATCATTCCCGGTTCTTCACTACCTAATGCACCCATGTATAGACAATCTATTTTGCAAAATGAAGAAATAAAAAGGCAAATAGAAGATTTGTTGTCTAAGGGTTTCATTAAGGAAAGTACTTCTGCTTGTGCCTCACCTATTTTGTTGGTTCTTAAAAAATATGGCACTTGGAGATTGTGCATTGATTTTCGTGCTTTGAACAGAATTTTTGTAAAGAATAGATATCCATTACCACGCATTGATGATTTATTAGATCAGCTTCAAGGAGCTAAGTTCTTTTCAAAAATAGATCTCAAAAGTGGATATCATCAAGTGCGTATCCAAGCCGAGGATACATGGAAGACAACTTTTAAGATGAAGATGGGCCTTTTTGAATGGTTGGTCATGCCCTTCGGTCTTACTAATGCTCCTGCAACCTTCATGAGGTTGATGAATGATGTATTTCGTGATGTACTTGACAAATTTGTAATAATATATCTTGATGATATATTGATTTTCTCAAAAACTTGGGAGGAACACCTTAGGCATATCCAACAAACACTTGATCTTCTTGCGAAGAATCAATTATATGCCAATTCTTCCAAGTGTTCTTTTGGCAATACTTCAGTTTCTTACCTTGGCTATGTGATTAGTGAAAGTGGAATTCAGGTAGATCCCATAAAAGTTGATGTTTTACTTAAGTGGTCCCCTCTTACAACTCTCACCGAGTTAAGGAGTTTTCCTAGGACTTGCGAATTTTTATCGCAAGTTCATTCCTCAATATTCCACCCTTGCAACTCCATTGCATTATCTCACTAAGTCTAAAATTCCATTTCATTGGGAGAAAAGCCAAGAAGTTGCCTTTGAGAAACTCAAAAAGAAACTTTGTACAACACCTGTGTTAACTTTACCTGACCTCTCTCAACCTTTTGAGATTGAAACGGATGCCTCTAAAGTTGCCTTAGGAGCTGTGCTAAAACAGAATGGTCATCCAGTTGCTTATCATTCAGAAACTTTTTCTACTGCTAAGTTGAACTATTCTACATATGACAAGGAGTTGTATGCATTAGTTCAAGCTATTAAGTACTTGGAGACATTATCTTTTGGGAAAATATACAGTAGTACACACTGATCATATGCCTCTCAAGTTTTTACAATCTCAAAGTAAAATTGAAGAATCAAGACATATGAAGTGGGCCTCTTACCTCCAACAATTTCACTTGGTGATCAAGTACAAAAAGGGGAAGAGTAATACTGTTGCTGATTGTTTGAGTAGGCCTCCTGCCGCTCTTGCCTTAACAGTTATGTCCACTTCACACTTGGGATTTCAGACTTGGCCTAATCAGTATTCACAGGATCCTGATTTTGGGAAAATATTTGAGCAAGTGAGTAAGCCTTCTTCTTCCAATTTGCGTCCTTTCCAAGATTTCTACATCAAAGAAGGACTTCTTTACAAATTGGACAAGGTTTGTGTTCCTTGTGAGCCTAGAGTGTCACTTCTTAAGGAAGCTCATTCTACACTTTATGGTGGTCACTTTGGGAAGCACAAAACACTTCATCACTTGCAAAGATTTTTCTATTGGCCTAAAATGCAGAGGGATGTGTTGAGATTTCTCAAAAAGTGTGCAGTTTGTTGTCGCTCAAAACCAGCTAACAGGAAGTTTGGCTTAGGCATGCCTTTGCCCATTCCTTCCCATCCTTGGGAAAGCATTTCCATGGATTTGGTTAGTGGTTTTCCTATGACAATGCGACAACATGATTGTGTGTTCGTGGTGGTTGACAGATTCAGTAAAATGGCTAAGTTTATTCCATGCCGCAAGACAAGTTCTGCAACAGACTTAGCCCAATTTTTCTTTGAAAGCATTTGGCGTTCCTTTGGTCTACCTACCAACATTATATCGGATCATGATTCACGCTTTGTGGGTCACTTTTGGCATTCTTTGTGGAAAATTTTGGGAGTTTCCCTTAACTTTTCCATCGCCTATCATCCGCAATCCGATGGGCAGATTGAAGTGGTAAACCGTACCCTTGTGCAAAGTTTACGAATCTATCATCACGCTTCACCAACAAAGTGGGACTTGAGTCTCACTCATATTGAACATGCCTACAATAGGGCCCTACATTCTTCTACAGGTCACTCACCTTTTGAGGTTTGTATGGGATTTCAGCCCTTGGCACCTTATGAGTTACCTTTGTCTTTGCCTTCTCCTGTCACTTCACATCTTCGAAGGAGCAAGACAAGGCACACTCATTTATTCAGCATTTGCACAATCTGCAATCAAAGGTGGTTGAGATTTTGCAAAAGACACAAGCAACAGAGAGAAAAAGGCCATGGATCGACATCGAATTCCTCATCCATTTCAGGTTGGTGACAAAGTTTGGTTGCATCTTGACAAGCGACGTTTTATTGATAAGACTCATAGTAAAATCAAACCGATTCGCTATGGGCCTTATACTATTCTTCAACAGGTGTCCGAGAATGCTTTTCGCCTTGATCTTCCCGCACACTTGGGAATTCATGACGTCATCAATGTAGATCTTTTGAAGTTGTACTTTGACTCTACATTGGAGACCGCACCAACTATCAGTCATCCTGTGGACGTGGTTCCTGATTCTCAGTTACCATTGGATTCCGATCAGATCTATGACACAAAGACTCGATAGACTCGCCAGGGGTCTACCACCTCATATCTTGTGGCTCGACGAGGACAGCTGCCGCATCAGGCTCGTTGGATTTCTTTTCATCAGATGTCCCGTGACTTTCCTACTCTTCCGAAAGCATTGGAGTCCAATGCTTCTATTGTGGGGAGGCATGATGAGGATTGATGTTTGATCACTCATATGACCCCTCTAGTAATTTCTAGTTAGTTTTGCATAGTTTATTTCTTGCAAATTAATATTGTAAGTGAGTCTCTTTCTCACATGCACTTGTGGGCACTAGTTATCTTCTAGTTGTCATTTAGGAGTGTTAGTTAGGAAGTGTGAACTCAAAGTAGGAAGTGTGTACTTCAAGATAGCTAAAATGGATCTTATAGTTAGCATTATTCCTTTCTCCTAGCTTAGAAAGTTACGTGCATTCTCCTTTGCACTTTTGTAGCTTATGGTTAAGCATATTGGATCAAATCCATGATTTGATGGGTTTGGTTATGTATTTTGGGCCATTAGAGCCTATAAATTGAATTGTAAATAATAGAACACTTAGTTGGATTTTCAATCCTTTTCAAAGGGAGAGTTGTTGATGCATGGGATACATATTCCTTCCTATTCTAAATCAGTGTCATTATCATAGGTGCACTCACACCAAATTCAATGGAGTTCACCATAAATGGTAAGGAGGAGTCAATAGATGTTGGTTCCTACAACATCACAGGCAGTAGGGTTGGTATCGATGGTACGGATGGAGGTACAAATGATACAGGATATGGGGATGCATAGTCAGCATAGGGGGTGGTAGAGCGAGTGCCTACATAGGAGGGGAGTGGAGAGACTCCCTTGGCGTAGTGCAAATGAGGGAGCTACGAGGGTGGCTATGGGAGTATCGACCTACCATTTTGTATTTTGATGGATGTACATATGATGAGTTATTTTTGGTGGTTGTGTATCGGTATGGGTACACAACTTATTGTAGCCATATGGCATTTTTGATAGATAGATATATACATGATATGGACATGTGGTGATGCACCCACAAGGGCACACACACTTTATTGTAGCCTGATGGTGCTTTTTGAGATATATATAGATATATACATGATATTCTATGGTATTTGTGTTAAATTGCATTGATGTGTATGTTTGCTTCTATTTGTGATTATGTATGAGTATGAATGATGTGGTTGTGGTAGAAGATAGCTGCATATATACATGGAATTTTTGAATGCATAGATAAAGAGGACATTACGTATGAAATAATGTAAAGTGAATATGCATGGCATGAAGGTGCAAGTAACAAAAAGTATTGCTTGGAGAAAGCGTTTGCATCTTTGCAAAAATCAGATGGTGTAATCCATTCCATTTTTTCAAGGAAGTTGGATATGAAGATGTTTGTTAAAATGGATTCGAACATTATAGTCTTAAGTAATCAAAACCATTGAATAACTGAGAAAAATTTCTTTGACAAATCTAGGCTATCTTGGTAAACAAGACCTCAAGCATGGATTAGTGTGTGTAAAGTGATGTTCATTTGACCATTTTGAAAAAGGGTGGTTTCAACTGCATGGTAACTTAGCTTGTAAGCTAGCTCATCAATATGGACCTGAGGATCATAGGGATTCAAGCTTTTTGATAGTACTCTCGAGGCTTTTCCTTTTGTTTTCTGCCCTTGTATTGTCTTTCTCTCTTTTTTTTTTTTTTTTGTGGGCGTTGGCTTTTGTTTTTTGCCCTTTTTCTTTTTCTTTGTAGCTTGTCCTTTTTTCAATCCTCAGGTTTGAGATAAATCATGTAAATGATATGATGAGCAAGGTGATTTTTTCTAGGCGATCAATATGCATACAATGTAGCCAGTCCTATTTTCAAAATTTGCTTAGTGTGTAGGACGTGCAATTTAATCCATGAATGAGAGCAAGTCAACCAAGGGAAGTCTGGAAATGCTTTTGAAATGTGCCAACTTTGGATGGTGGTTGATTAAATAACTATATATGGGTGAAGCACTCAAAACATTTCAATAATCCTATCTCATGAAAATGGGATTGGGCACCAAAACTGTTATGCTAGCATGTGTGTGTTTAATTCTCCAAGCATGGTATTCACAATGATTATGTACAAGTACATGCATGAATGCAATTTATGAGTATGCTAAGATGCATGGAAGAGGTGTAAAGTGTGAAGCACGTGATGGGATTTTGTAAATGAATGAAAAGTGGGAATTTATGTACAAGGTTGCCCCAATATTATGTGCAATGAAATGGGGCGATGAAGTGAACGGGGAGATGATGGGGAAATAAAAGAAGAGAAATAATGATAGAAGAAGATGAGAAGAAGAGAAAGGAAAAGAAGAAGAATAGAATAAATAAAACCAATCAAAGGTATGTATCCACTTGAAGCGTGACCATACAACATTGATAAGTAACAATAAGAGAAAGAAGAGAAGAAAGAGAAAGAAATGAAGAGAAGAAGGGGAATGAAAGGTATGTAGCCGCTCGAAGCGTGACCATACAACATTCATTACAGAAGAAAGGGAGGAGGAGGAAGAAAGAAAAGATGTGGATGAAGCAGATTTTTGATGTAAATGCAATTTGATCTAATGTCGTAGAATGCCAAAAAGGTATTGTGTTTGTTTTTGTGTTTTTATTGTTTGTTGTTTTTTTTGGTGCATCATGGTGATATGTACAAGGAATGATGAGCTGTAGTGCCTACACTTAGGCGTAAAATGCTCGAATATGAATAATGTTAATGGGCTCAAGTTCAGCAATGCCTTCCAATGTGGCAAGGTGATATGCCCCAGATCCAAATTTTTGAGTAACCATGTAAGGACCTAGCCAATTAGGTGCAAATTTATCATGGAGATGATGTGGTTGGCTAGTAATTTTTTGGTTCTCTTTGAGGACTAAATCTCCAACTTGAAATTCTCATTGGTGTACCTTAGAATTATAGGCATGTCAAAGATGATCTTGATAAACATGTGTATGTTCAATAGCATGAATGCGACGTTCATCCAATAGGGTCAACTGATCTAACCTAGCTTGATGAGCGGTATCATCATCAATGAATTCTTGCATAGAGACCCGTAAGGATGGAATTTCAAGCTCCAAGGGCATGATGGCTTTAGCGCCATATACAAGAGAAAATGGGGTTGCCCTAGTTGGAGTATGAATGCTTATGCGATAGGCCCATAATGCCAGTGGCATTTGATTATGCCAATCACGATGTGACTCTGCAATGGTCTTGCGAAGAATGGCGCAAATGGTTTTGTTTGTAGCTTCTGCTTGGCCATTACCCTATGGGTAGTATGGAGTAGAAAAGCTATGTTGGATGTTGAATTTCTCACATAATGCATGAACATTCTTGTTCTTGAATGGGGTACCATTGTTAGAGATGATCTTGGATGGGATGCCAAAATGACAAATAATATGTTGTGTGATGAAATCAACAATTTTAGGACCGGTCATTTGGACTAAAGGGATGGCCTCAACCCATTTTGTGAAGTATTTGATTGTTGTAATGATGAACTTGTGATTTCCAGATGAGGCGGGAGTGATTTTACCAATAAGATCCAAACCCCATTGTGAAAAGGGCCACATTGATTGAATAGGTTGAAGAGCCTGAGAAGGCAAATGTGTAAGATTGGCATGATGTTGGCATTTGACACACTTTTTGACATAATCACAACAATCATGTTCCATTGTGGGTCAATAATAGCCCATTCATAAAATGCATTTGGTAATGGCCATACCACTGAAGTGGCCACCACAAGTACCATCATGAGCCTCTTGGGTGATGCATTGGGCTTCATATGGTTCAAGACAATGCAATAGGATGCCATCGTAACTTCGCTTGTAAAGGATATCTCCTAGCAATGTATAGCAAATTACGCATAGTTTGAAATCTCATTTGTGAGTATGATTTAGATCAGGTGGGAGAATACCGAGCTTGATGTAATATTTTACTTGGGAAAACCATGGGTCATGCGGTTCAGCTTCGATGATATTGATGCCATCATCGTGAGAAGGCAGGTTGGTAGAAATGGCAGAATGGAAGAGGGTGTGAATGGACACGTGAGTTGTGTCAAAAAGTGGATTTTGTGGAATGAGTGAGCCTAGAGAAGCCATAGTATCTACAAAATGATTGGTAGAATGTGGAGTAGTAGTGATGTCATACCACTCAAATTGGGCCAACAAGTGTTCAACAACCTGTTTGTACTGTTGAAGGATTGGGCAACGACATTGCCATTCTCCCTTAATTTGATTCACAATGAGGAGGGAGTCACCATATATGTCCAGGCACCGAATATGCATTGAAATTGCTTGTTTTAAGCCAAGGATGAGAGCTTCATACTCGACATTGTTATTGGTGCAAGGAAAGCCTAATTTGAAGGAAAAGGAGAGTGGCTCCCCCTATGGTGTGAAAAATACTATACCTGCACCCCCTCCATGCTCACAATGAGAGCCATCAAAAAATAGGGTTAAGTCAATGGTTGATTCAGGTTCCACAAATTCTTCAGCTTTAGTAGTATGAAATACAGAATCGTCAAGAAGTTGAATGAGTAATGGGGCATCACTTGGTAAAGGTGCTTCAGCCAGCTAATCAACAATGACTTGGCCTTTGATGGATTTTTGACTAATGAATTTGAGGTCAAATTCCATGAGAAGCATGATCCATTTGGCCATCCGACTATTATGGTAGCTCTTACCCATCATGTAGCGAAGTGGGTTATCATGGGCTACTATGTAGGTAGTGTGATTAATCATGTAATGTCACAGTTTTGTGTGGCAAAGACAATGGCAAGGTAAAGTTTTTCCATGTAGGCATACCATGTCTCATAGCTAATCAATGCACAATTAATGTAGTATACGGTCTGCTCTTGGTTCATTTCATTCTTTTGGGTGAGGAGTGTGCCCAATGCAACATCGATTGCAAAAATGTAGAGATGGAAAGGTCGATCTGGATGGGGTGGTGATAGAATGGGTGGAGATGTAAGGTATGATTTTATGGCATCAAAAGTGATTTGACATTTATCATCCCATTTGAAAGGGACCCCCTTTTGAAGGAGATGGTTGAACGGCTGACACTTGTCAAAAAGTTGGGCGATAAATCATCGAATGGATTGGATTCTTCCTTGCAAGTTGCGTAGCTGTTTGAGATTCGTAGGGGGAGGCATATCAATGATAGCTTGGATATTTTGGGGATCTACTTCGATACCTCTTTGTGAAATGATAAAACCTAATATTTTGCCTGTGGTAACACCAAAGACACATTTTTTGGGTTTAATCGAACATTATGTTCTAAGAGGCGATCAAAGATTTGGTGAAGGTCCTCAAGATGTTGACCATGGGTTTTGGATTTAGCAATGAGATCATCAACATAGTCCTTGAATAGTTTTGTGCATAAGATCATGAAAAATGTATGTCATTGCACGTTGGTAGGTTGCCCCAACATTCTTAAGGCCGAAGGGCATGACCTTGTAACAAAATGTCCCCCAAGGGGTTGTGAAAGAGGTCTTATGTTGATCATCTGGGTTGACATGAATTTTATTGTAACCCAAAAAACCATCCATGAGTGATAGCATTTCATGCCTAGTTGTGGCATCGACCAATGTGTCAATATTAGGGAGTGGAAAATTGTCCTTGGGACAAGCTTTGTTAAGATCCCTAAAATCAGTGCAAATACGGATACCCCCTTGGGTTTTTTGATGGGAACCATGTTTGAAACCCACTCAGGGTAATTGATAGGCTGTATGAAGTCCACATCGAGAAGTTTTTGTAACTCCTCTTTAACCATAAGAGCAATGGTGGGGTGCATTCGATGCAACTTTTGTCTGATAGGTTTGGCATTGTCATCCAAGACTAAGTTGTGTACAACTAACGATGGATCAAGGCCTGGCATATCCATGTAGGACCATGCGAACACCTTTATGTAGTGCCTAAGGAAATTGGTGAAAAGGATGTGCTCATCATCGAAAAGGCTAGCGGCAAGATAGACAATGTGAGGGTGATCAGGGTCATTGCCAATGTCAACTTCGATAGTGTCCTCAACAAGCATGTGAGAACCATCATGAAGTTGGGTGGGTGTTGGGATGAGATGAAGGTCATCGATGGACTCAGGAAGTTGGAATTCATCATCTAGATAAATATCTATATGATTAATCCATGGGATATGAGGTGGAACGAAGGGCAAAGTTGCATTAGTGGATCACAATAATTGAGGTGTTGGAAGAAATTTAGCAGGTGAAGGTGTGGAGGAAATATTGTCTAAGTTGACAAAGTCTATAATGGGGGGTGGAATGTAATTGGGATGGTTTGGATATTGAAGTGGGGCATATAAGTCAATAGAAATCATGTTAACAGATATGCTAGATATGGTGGAGGTGGGGGATGAAGGTGGAGAGGAATCAGAGGAGGATAGCAATGAATCTAGAAATGGTTGGTGATGGCCAGGGAGTAAAATGATAGGTGGAGAGGGGGAATGAGAATGTGGGCCTTGAATGGGTGCTCTCTCATGAAGGGGGATAAATGGAACAACTAGATGGAGGTGAAGAAGGTGCATCGACTGATAAGGGTGGATCGAGTGATAGGTTGGTGAATTGATGAGCAAGGGCCTCAACCTCGGAAGAAGAGAGTGGTTCATGGGGTGGATATGGATGGAAGAAAGTAGATGGAATATCGATTATAGAATGAGGGGATGAACTATCTATCAGAATATTAAGCTCAAATTCATCATCAAAAAGGACCTCGAGGGGATCAAGATCAAGATTGTGCAAATCATTCTCGAGGGTATTGATTATTGCAAGATGGTAACCAATTCCAGATCGATCGGTAGGTTTACGTAAGGGAGGATTGATGAGGGTGTGACACCCTTGTTTGTATCTCCCTAGACCATAACCATGCCAGTTGTACATGCAAATATAATGCTAGGAAAAATTAGGATTTGACATGTGGTCAAGATTACCGCAAAATCTAGTTTGTGGTGGTGGAGGCACTGGAGGTTCCACAGATGAGTCAAGTCCCCCATATATGAAATTTGTGCAATTATCGGGTGGACCAAGAGGAAAAACTACCCCAATAGTCAAGGGCACATCATGAGGTCAACCAAAGTCATGGGTGGACTGGATGGTGGAGGGAATAACCCAAGCATTACTGATGTTATACTCATGGTCATGAGTATAGAAACATGAGGAGGGACCATACGCTCAGGTTGAGGGGAGGACCCCCTGGGTGGTGAATATGGTGGTGGGATGGGTGTAGATGGAGTGGGGGGTGAATTGGATGAACTAGGAGGATCCGATTGAGCTAATTGGTCATCAATTCGAGTGGCATGTTGTGTCCACTCATAGCACTCAGTAGGTGTTCCAGTGATGGGATGATTTGCATGGGTGAATTGAGAGGTTGGAATAGAATATGTGACTGGTGGGTTGGGGACCACCCATGCCCATGAAAAATGAGGCACAAAGTAGTGGGAATATGGAGATGGGGTAGGAAGAATTGGAGGGTTTTTGGAGGTGGAAGCTAGAGGAGGTGTAGCAAAAAAGGTGAATGGGGGAAGTGGTGTAGAGGATGAGGATGGAAGATGTGAGAATGTAGGAATAGTGGGAGCACTAGGAGCCTGAGGTGGATTTGATGAAGATGATGCAATGTTGCTCAAATCAGGTGTGGGATGTGAAGGTGAGGATGATGGATAGGTGGTATCCAAATAACAACATGGGGTGGGAGCGAACTATGTAGATGATAAGGGTGGACCTGGTGGAAGGGCGATAATGTTGTAAAATTTGAATGGGTCACCATTAACAGGGATGCGATGGACCAAGCCATTATGGACATATTTGATATAATGATGTAGCATGGAGGGGATGCATTGCATGTCCCAAATCTAGGGGTATCCCAAAAGGATGTTATACTGCATCTCACCTTCAATAACATGGAAGAGGGTGGAAATGGTTTTGGCACCAGCCTTGATGGGAAGGATGATGGTACCAATGGTAGGGCGCATAGAGCCATCAAAATCTTAAAGGTCCATAGAAGGAGTAGCGAGGTGGGAAGGAGGAAGGTGAAGATGGCCAAGGGTGGTGGTAGAAATGATGTTGATGGAGGAACCCGTGTCAATGAGAACATGCTTATAAGTAATGGCATTGATGGAAGCCTAAATATGCAATGGAGGATCCGCTCCCTCACCTACAACTTTAGTAATCTCATGGTCATGGAAGCTGATGGAAGGTTGTAGGCATCTTTGGACATTGCCAACAAAGGTGGCAAAAGCATCGGTATCATGGGTCTCAAGATCGAGAGAGCAAAGAATGGAATCGAGGGCCTCACGATGAGGTTGGGATTGCTATAAGAGGTCATAGATGGATAACCTTGCAGGGGCAATTTTGGGAAAAATATTGGTTAATCTATGGTTCAATTTCTTACCTCCATTTAATTTGTCAATCTAGGATAGCTCGTAAACTTGTGAGTGTCATGCACATTATATGCCTACAGTGTGGGGAATTAATCCTCTGTACCTATTGGTTTGGTGGGGGTGTTGTTCATGTATTTTCATTTCAGCCAAACCAAATAAAGTAAAGTGTAGAAAAATAAACTATAAACTAAAACTAAAATTGAAATGCTAAAATAAAAGTATAGGAAATAAAAGTACAGAAAAATAAACACAGCTAAATTAAAATAAAGCAGAAAAATAAAGCAAGAAATCTAACTAATGAAAATAAATAACAGAAATTAAAATGGGGAGGACTACTGTAGGGAGTGGGCACCTAGGATAGTCCGCCTAGCTAATTACGTAAAGATTTCTCCAAGAAAATAAGAGTATTTGCAACTCTTAATAAATTATACAAAAAAATAAATAAAGTAATTCTCTATGTATTTGATTGATTGATTGATTCATTTGGCCTACGTTCTTATATAGACCGTAACCAGATCTTGTTACAATAATAAATTGGTCTCCTTTCAATCACATAACATGATTTGTTACAACATGTTTCTTGCACATATATTATTCTCCTATTTACAAGCATGTTCGTTCACCAAAGGAATAAATATAATAATCCTTAGGTGTACGTAAATACTAATCCTAGAATAATAGATATTATTCTCCTATTTACAAGCATGTTTGTTCACCAAAAGAATAAATATAATAATCCTTAGGTGTACGTAACAACTAATCCTAAAATAATGCATCTTAGAATAATGCATCCTAAAATAATGCCTTTAAAAAGCTTACATGGTCAAAATAGAATAAAAGTGTTTTATTCTATTTTAATCACAAAAATATAATATGCATAGAAATACAAATATTTCTCCTTCATATTTTGTGCAACAACCTCCTTCAAAAGTGCATGGTCAATTGGTCAATCGGTCAATGTTGACTTGGTCAACCGGTCAACATTGACTTGGTCAACCGACCAATCATCAATAGGAGTCAGGCACTAGAAAACAGGTTGGAAAGCAGGCACCAAAAAATGGTCGAGAAGCAGGTGCTAGAAAATGGTCGGGAAGCAGGCGCTACCAATAGTCAAGAATCAGGTTGCATGCCTTCACCATTTACCATTGTTCTTTTCAAGATGTCTTCATGCATTGCCAAGCCCAAATGGGATGTAGACTCAAAACACCGGATTAGTAGCAAAAACCTGCATTTACACACTTTCCACTAAAAACACTAGTCAAGCATAATACTTCATTTTCTATCAATTATATGCAAAAGCTATATAAAAATACATTTCAAATGCTAATTTAAACCAATAATGATGCCCTTAAAAGTGTATATAAAATGAGCATTTCTGGTGCTCATCATTCCCCCATGCCGAAATAATTGACATGTCCTCATGTCACAGCCCCCCGATATAGATTTTTTTTTTTAATATGGGAAGCAGGTGCCTCCCTGTATATGGGAAGCATGCGCCTATATATATGGGATTTAGGCACCTGTATAAGGGAAGTAGGATCTTGTATATGGAATTCAGGCCTGTATATGGGAAGCAGGCACCTGTATATGACCTGTAAATGGGAAGCAAGCACTTGTATATGGGAAGCAAGTGTCTATAAATGGGAGTCAGGCATGTATATGGGAAGTAGGTGCTTGTATATGGGAAGTAGGCGCTTGTATATGGAAGTTAGACGCCTCCCCATACTTTTTTTTTTAAATATTCCTAGGGCAATGAAATTCTTCTCCTATCTAAGGCATGCCATGTGGCTGAATTCTGATGGGAGAATTAATAAAGAGAAAGATAGGGGCATCTATTGGTATTAACATAGAAATAATTTTTAAAATAACTATGCAAATAATTAATAAAAAACTTAGTACATACCTAGGTGAATTTTGTAGATCATGATATGTACAATGTTGGATGGTGCAAAACGTCTACATACAGCCTGAAATTGTGATGACCCAAAAAATGTTGTTGTTGTGACATTGATGTATCTTGGAGATAATATATATACATATATATATATATATATATATATATATATATATATATATATATATATATATATATATATATATATATATATATATAATTTTTTTAGGCATCTCTTCTTCTTGGTGGAAGATTGACACCTTTTATTGGTGCCTTCCTCTAGGTGGGAAGAAGGCACTTCTGCATTGGTCTGATTGTAGGCACTATCTCCTTGGTGGAAAATAAGTGCCTTTTTCTGCATTACTACACTCCTAGCAGGGCACGGGATGCTTGTATCTGTCAGGCCTAGTTTAAGTTGGTCGGCTGCCTACAGATTGTTCAAGGTCGTGTTCTGCAAAACTAACCACACAAAAGCAAAAAAATAAGAATCCTGGAACCTGTGCCTGATAGGCCTAGGTTACCCAAGCTACCTACAAATTGCACTCAAGGCAGCAATTCTTACAAAGCAAAAACACACGAAAGCAGGGAAAATAAGAATCATGGAACTTGTGCTTGATAGGCCTAGGTTTCCCAAGCTGCCTACAAATTGCATTCAGGGCACGATTTCCTACAAAGCAAAAAGAAAAACTATGTTAAGAAGAACAATTTCCATGCTGATTTTTTTTTTGTTCTAGACTTGAATTTGCTAGAATTTTTCAGATTCTGGAATTTTTCAGATTTTTCCAAAAAATTTCAAAATTTTCCAAAAATTTTCAGTTTCTAGAATTTTTTTTCTAGAATTTTGCATAATTTTTCCAGATTCTAGAATTTTCCAGAATTTTTCAGTTTCTGGAGTTTTCCAGAATTTTTTCAGATCTTATAATTTTGTCCCTGAATTTTTCATAATTCTGAAATTTTCTAGAATTTTTCAATTTCTGGATTTTTTTTCTTCTGATTCTGAGTTTTTTTTAGAATTTTTCCAAAAAATTTTAGATTCTGATTTTTTTTTATGAATGTATGAACATTCATCAAAACTATTGGTATGGTATGGGGTCTCCCCCATGCCGATGTCTGATCCAATCTCGTAAATGTGAGCCGATTGAAAATGAAGCCCATTGACTGTTACTTGAACATCATCTTGGCACTCTACTCCGCTCTTGGTGTAGCATCTCTAACTTTTTGTCCACCATCTTCTCAGGCTGTAATAGTCATGCACTTTGTAGCAATTTTTTTTCCAAGTTTCACAAACACCTTGGGCTGGAAGCCTTTCACTTGATCAGGGTTACTTAGCCTACCTTCGGGTGCCTATGTTGTCAAGGCAAACTCTACTCGCTTCACCTATTTGGACTGGATGCTACATGATCAAGGTACACAAAATGGTTCGTATAGTGCTATTATGAACTCCACGTATGAATCTCACTTTACGAAATCTTCATAGACATCTCCTTATTCATCTACACCGCACTTCATGTTGTCCTGCAAAACATAAAAAATCTAAATTAAAGTAAAATTCTAAACTAATAACATTAAAATAAAATTTTAAACTAATTTTTTAATTTTTTAATTAATTTATTTATTTATTTTTTTTAGTGTTGTTGGTGGCCATAATGAAGTTGGGGTCTCCCCCATGCCTACAATTGAACTAGTCTCTAAAAATTGAGGACTATGATAAGTTTTTTTAGTCTGTGTCAAAAATTTGATACGACTAAATTTTCATTTGTTCTTATCCTCTACTTCATCAACTAGTATGATATTTTACAGCATGAGAAAAACATTTTCCTTTATGGCCTCAAAACCAAATTCTTTCAACTCATTGGCAAATTGTGCAGGCAGATAAATGACTACTTTTTTTTTTTAATAAATAAAAAATAACAGTATTCTAAAAAACACATGCTAGTTTCTGATTCACCAGATCGCCTTAAGCGCAAGTGAAGAGCATACTCCTAGCAAGATGTTCTTTTTAAATTCTATTTTTTTAATTTATTTTTAATGTCATTTTCCTGCTACTAATGTCATCGTTAAAATTTGCTAATATGTTGAGAAATGTTAAGCCTGTAATTTTTTTCATCGTTAAAACTAGGCTTCTTGAGGCATAATTCCCTAATGGTTCTGTGTAAATAAACACTCCCTAATAGTTTGATAGTAAAAATTTTCAATTGTTTTATAAAATCAAACGCAGGTTGTGTCATCTCTCTCTAATTTCATGAAACCATTGAGAATACAATGGAAATCCTTCATTGCCTAATTTTCTAACTTTTCAACAACACAATTTATTTCCTACTTCTACACTTAATATGGTACATCGGGTTCATTCCCAAACACTACAGTTTAGACACTCCCCGAAAACGGTACCAAAATGTTGGGCAAAACATTGGTTAATCTACGGTTCAATTTCTTACCTCCATTTAATTTGTCAATCTGGGATAGCTCGTAAACTTGTGAGTGTCATGCACAATATATGCCTATAGTGTGGGGAATTAATCCTCTGTACCTATTAGTTTGGTGGGGGGTGTCGTTTGTGTATTTTCATTTCAGCCAAACAAAATAAAGTGTAGAAAAATAAACTATAAACTAAAACTAAAATTGAAATGCTAAAATAAAAGTACAGGAAATAAAAGTATAGAAAAATAAACACACAACTAAATTAAAATAAAGCAAGAAAATAAAGTAGGAAATCTAACTAATGAAAATAAATAACAGAAATTAAAATGGGGAGGACTACTGCAGGGAGTGGGCACCCGAGCTCCTGCAGATAGTCCACCCGACTAATTACATAAATATTTCTCCAAGAAAATAAGAGTATTTGCAACTCTTAATAAATTATATAGAAAAATAAATAAAGTAATTCTTTGTGTATTTGATTGATTGATTGATTCGTATGGCCTGCGTTCTTATATAGACCACAACCAGATCTTGTTACAATAATAAATTGGTCTCCTTTAATCACGTAATGTGATTTGTTACAACACGTTTCTACACAAATATTATTCTCCTATTTACAAGCATGTTCGTTCACCAAAGGAATAAATATAATAATCCTTAGGTGTACGTAAATACTAATCCTAGAATAATAGATATTATTCTCCTATTTACAAGCATGTTCGTTCACCAAAGGAATAAATATAATAATCCTTAGGTGTACGTAACAACTAATCCTAGAATAATGCATCCTAAAATAATGCCTTTAAAAAGCTTACATGGTCAAAATAGAATAAAAGTGTTTTATTCTATTTTAATCACAAAAATCTAATATGCATAGAAATACAAATATTTCTCCTTCATATTTTGTGCAACAACCTCCTTCAAAAGTGCATGGTCAATTGGTCAACCGATCAACGTTGACTTGGTCAACCGATCAACATTGACTTGGTCAACCGACCAATCATCAATGGGAGTCGGGTGTCAAAAAATAGGTCAGGAAGCAGGCACCAAAAAATGGTCGGGAAGCAGGCACCAAAAAAATGGTCGAGAAGCAGGTACCAGAAAATGGTTGGGAAGCAGGCGCCACCAATAGTCAGGAATCAGGCATCGCAAACAGTCAGGAATCGGGCACTTGCCTTCACCATTTACCGTTGTTCTTTTCAAGATGTCTTCATGCATTGCCAAGCCCAAATGGGATGTAGACTCAAAACACCAGATTAGTAGCAAAAACCTGCATTTACACACACTTTCCACTAAAAACACTAGTCAAGCATAATACTTCATTTTCTATCAATTATATGCAAAAGCTATATAAAAATACATTTCAAATGCTAATTTAAACCAATAATGATGCCCTTAAAAGTGTATATAAAATGAGCATTTTTGGTGCTCATCAGGCAATGCAGAGATGATGGGAAATACTACCATGGATAGTTATGACATTCTGTGGTGTAGGAGGAATTGAGGTAGGAATTACTGGATTTGAAGAAGGCGATGGAAGAGAAGTTGAAGGACGATGGGTTTCAACAATATGTGGATAGCATTTATTATGGGTAGCAATATTGATCATACCCATAAACCCCTATTTAGAAGAACCTCAATTAACATGATTAACCTGGCATGGGTCAAATTGAGGTGGATTACCCCATGCTTAGGTAATGGATTTTGATAGATCCTCAAGTTTTTATTATGTGGTGCGAGGGGATTAGAAACTTGAATGGTATCATGGTCAATAAGATCTTGCACAGTATGGCAAAAAATGTAACGCATAAAGGGAATGGCCATGTTGGTGATGGAAATAACAAAATACCTGTAGATTGTGGTCCTATGGTAGTGGATGATTTGGATCATGAGGTTGGATGCTAGGCAAAGTGATGAGGCCTCCATCATATAATCAATGAAATAAGGTAGACATGGGCTCAGAAAAAGGTGTCCAATTGCATGGTGGATGAGGAGGGAAAGTATTACGACCTTGATATGGATTGGAGGGTGGTGGAGGGTTGACTTGATATGCATTTTGAGGAGGTCGAGGTGGTGCGGATTGTGGAGGTTGATATGATGCGGTTTGCAGTTGTGGAGAGGGATAAATGAGGAGCACCTGATTTGTTTGAGGTGGTTTGGAAGTGGGTGGTACATATGGATTATGATTGTAGCAATAATTATATGGATAGGGCTTCTTCAAATGAAGCTTTATCTTGCTCGTGTGGACCTTGATGTCCTCGATAACCTTAGCTTGGGTAATGGGTTCCTAAAATGTATGACTCTGATGGATTTGTATTTTTTGAGATATTTGCTTTTGAAAACTCTTGGAAAATAGTTTGACAAGCTCTGAATGTGGGAGAGTAAAATCGATATCATGAATAACCACCCTCTAATGAGAGAAAATATCGGTAATGGGCTCATCGTCAAACTAGTGTAAAGCATAGACATAGGATAATGTAGTCTTGGTTTTGATGTTGATTGAAAAGTGCTCAAGAAAGAGATTGGTCAACTGTTCAAATGTGAATAGACTATGATGAGGTATATGATTGTACCAATCTAATGCTTGTTCCCCAAGAGAAAGTGCAAATGTGCGGAGCATAAGGGGATCACCACCATGAAGTTGGTAAAAAGAAAAAAGGTAATTGTTAAGGTGCTCTTGAGGATCTTCCTTACTTTTAAATTTGTTGAATTTAGAGATCTCAAACTGGTAAGGATAAGTATGTATGGGTACATACGGGTGAATTGGTTCATTACACAGCTCGTCATATGTGGGTTTTTGAGGCCCATAACCAGTCATGTGTAAATCCAAGGTACTAATTTGTTCTTACATAGCTTTAAATTCACTAGAGAGTACCGTGGTGGTATTTAGTGGGGCTAAAAATGGAGGTGAAGATGAATATGATGACAGTGGTTGTTATGGTGCCTGTGAATAACCCAAATATGGTGGGTATTGCAACTTTTGTTCCTCCCATTGATTGTAGTAAGCAACCTACTGTGAATCAGGGGTTGACATAGCTTGATATTATGGGAAACAAACCTGATATGGATGTGGTGAAATGTATGAATATTGTACTATGGGTGGTGGCTACTACTGATCATAATACCCATGAATTTTGTGTGTAGGCATGGGAACCTGCTGCTACTGCACATATTGGATGTTTGAGATTCCTTCATCATCAAACATCTCAAAGAAGTTAGATAAAATACAAAGCATATAATAACTCACAAATACACCTTATTACTCCATTCTTAAAATAATATCCAACACCACAATAGTTTAAATATTCACTTCTCAAAAACCCTAACTCATCACAATTTCATCTCAACCATTCAAATATGACATAAGCCACTTCAGAAAAATATCCTCAAAAATTAACCCAATTTCTACTTATAACTCCCTACTTTAATATTGCATTTAAAAATAATTATTTTGAGAAATAATGTAATAAATAATTTTCATTTCCTCTAAGGTAAAAATATGTTTACCCACAAATTAATCTCAGCAAACACCTTTCATCAAACTCATAAAAAATCTCTTTAACTTAGGCTAAACTCCAAAAAAAATTATTCCCCTTATTTCTCCTAAGACAAACTTTAGCCTAAGCAAAAAAATTATTTAATAAAAAATATTTACCACTTTGGCATATGTGTGAGTCAAACCAAGCACATATCTCCCACTAGCACCTTGACCGTGGCTTCCACGCCATGGAGCCACATGCTCCTCTTGGAGCCTCCAAGTGCCTTCAGCGCTTTGACCTTCTAAAACACATGAGCCAAAAGATGGCTCCTTCACCCACGCTCTACGAAATGCATTGCACAAAGTTACTGCCATAAGGAATGCGCACGAAATAGCATGTGATAGTCTTTAGCGAATCGGGTGGATAATTTTACCTTTGGAAAGGCTATGGTATATTTATGTCATATGCCTTCCAATGTGCTCCCAGATCGATGGAGGAAGATGTCGACAATGCATGCGATGAAGTCGGCGCCCAACATTAGGATTTGTCTATTATTTATTAAATATAATAAATTAAATTCTTTTAAGAATTTAATTATTATAATTTAATAATTAAATGGACTTTGGCCTTTTAAACCAAAAATTAGGGCCTCCTTGGTTTTTAGAAAAACCTTACAACTTGCCCACATGGTTTTAATGAAAAAACCTTTTATTTTTGCCATCATTGGTTTTAAGGAAAACCTTTTATTTTTTCAAAACATAGTTTTAGTAAAAACCTTTAAACTTAAGCTTCCACATAATATTAAAAATATTATGGATCTCTTTTGCCATTAACCTTTCCATTGTTTCATTTGACCTTTTTACATCAACGGTAGGTTATTCCTTGACATCAATGACAAGTTTGTTTCTTGACATCAATGACAACTTTGACTCAAAATGTCCAACAATCTCCCCTTTATCATTGATGGCAACCCAAATTCTTTTTACCAGAAACTTAACCTTTTCTTTGTTCTGCTTCCCCTAGGACATTTCTCCCCATGGCTCAATGCTCTTTTCAAATACCAAATCTCTCCCCCTTACTCAAATCTCTCCCCCTTTGACATCAATGGAAAATGGTCACCTTTGGGGCTCAAGGCTAAGAATGAGCCTATTAGCCTAGCCCCTCTCCCACCTCCTCTTAAGGTGGTTAATTTTGGGGTGGGAGTATTTCTACTCCTAGCAAGCACTGGTCTTTACCTTTATCATATTTTCTTCTTATCTGATCCTTCTGATTCCTATAACTATTCCTTTCCATATTCATATTCCTATTCATATCCATATTCTTGTTCCTATCCATGTCCACATTCTTGTTCCTGTTCCTATTCATGTTCCTATTCATATTCATGTTCCTATTCATGTTCATGTTCTTGTTCATGTTCATATCCATGTTCTTGTTCCTATTCCTATTCCTTTTCATACTTGATTTTGAATTGTCTACTCTACACCACTTTGTTGTGTATCCATAATTATTGCACTTATAGCACTTAATGTCATTATTCCTTGGAGGTGCAAATATCTTAGAATTTATCCTAGTGAAGCCATATCCTCTTCTATAATGAACCCTACAATTCATTGCCTTGTGACCAAACTAATTACATGAGTAGCAATACCCATGAAAAAGCTATATGTTCCCATATTCCTATATTTTATGTGTCTTGCACTGTGAAGCCATGTGCCCAAACTTGTGACATGAAAAAAATATTCCATTGAAGTTTCTTTGTGTTGACCTCATTGGTCTCTTAGTCTCTATTGACCTGTTCCATCTATTTCTTCTTTGTGCATTCTTCTTGTATTTTTTGCACTTTATGTTGTCCAAATCATTATCAAATGTCTCACTTTCTCTTATATTGTTTTCTTATTAAGTTTCTTCTCCTTTAGAACTTTAGGTTGACATCTCTTCTTGTTTCTTTTGAGCCTGTTCAAAACCAAGACCTGTTTTATTTTTTGAACTTCTTTGTACCTTGATCATCTTATCCACAATCTCTGAACTCTTTTCAAACTTTTGTAGCTTACTCTTGGAATTTTCTAAATCTTCCTTTAGTATGGATACTTCTTGATCTAACCTTTTCACATTCTAAGACCTTTGCTTCTAAATTATCTTTAAACTTATTTGTCTTAGCCTTTGATTTGTATAGATCCTCTATAAGCATTCTTCTCTCTTCATCACATTCTTGAAATTGAAACTCAAGTTTAGAGTTTTACTTTCTTACCTTCTTTACTATTTCAAGAGCATAAATAAGTTCTCCCTTAATATCATATCCTTCTTTATCTGATTCTTCCTCTACTTGTTTGCCTTTGTCTATATCTTCATTTTATTTTGACTTGTCTTCTATAGGATCACTTTCTCCTTCCTCTAGTGCCATTAGAATATTCTCTTCTGGTCCTTCAAGTGTATCTTCATATTCATCATCACTGAAACTATAACCATTCCTTGTACAACTATCTTAAATATGTCCAAAGTTACCACATCTAAAACACTTGAGAATTATTGGTGACCTTTTCTTGACTTATTTTTCTTCAATCATAAATAGGACTTCATCTCTATCATTGTCTGAAAAAACTATTATCACTATCACTTGAGTACTTACTTGCCTTGTCTGCATAGTAGCTCCTCTTTTGCCTTTGAAAAAACTTCTTTCCTTATATGTTTTATCCATACTTGCTTTTATTTTAATGCTTGTATCTTTATGATTCCCTATTTCTATGAGCTTGTTTATCTTCATCATTGTTATTCTTAGCTTCTTGACAATCAATTGCATAATGACCATATTTTCCATAATTGAAACATCTAATAGATTTTACATTTCTAGATCTTCTTGAATCCTTGTTCCTTTTTCCATAATTAGCTTCTTCATCACTGGATGACTTATGCTTAATTCTGACTTCTTACCCTTTGTCTTCTTGATTTCTTTGAAGGTTGCTTCCTTCTAGGGATTAGGTTCTTTTGTTCTTAACTCAAAAGTTGTAAGAATACCAAGAAACATATATCTTGTCAAAGAATCACCATACTTTGATTCTTCTATAGCAGAAATATTTTCACTAAATATTTTTGGAAGAGATATTAAGACCTTATCACAAACATCTGATTCTTTAACCTTAAGTCCAAGTCTTTGCATAGCATTAACAACCTCATCGATTTGAAGCGGATAAGTACTAATATTTTTCTCTTCCTTAATTCTTAACTCTTCAAATTGTCCTTTGAGGTTTTGTATATTTGCTTTCTTGACACCTTTATCTCCTTCATATATATTTTACGACTTATCCCACATTCCTTTTACATCTTGATAATGCATAACTTTTATGAACTCTGTTCTATGCAAACCTCTCAAAATTACATTCATTGTTTTTGAATTATAATTATGTAGAATATTACCTTCCTTATCTGTAGGTGTATCAACTGGTGGCATGTATCCATTTTCAACTGCTTCCCAAATCTGATTGCCAAGTTTCATTAGGTAAATCTTCATTCTCATACTCTAATATATGTAATCACTTCTATCAAATACTGGTGCTGAATTATTTGATGATCCATTCTTAGAATCCATTGTGTTCTTGTTTTATTTTCCTTCAAGCTGTTAAACTCTTCCGAAGGAACTCGCTCTGATACCAATTGAAGAACACAAGCTTATACTAAGATGGGTGAATAGTATAAGACCACTTTTTACTTTTTTTCCCAATCAATATTATGCAATGTATAGATAGCAATATCAATAGCAGTAATCAAAGTAATGCATAAATCACCACACACAATAGAGACACCAAATTTACATGGTTTACCCAATGTGGGGTACTCCATGAAGAATTTTTTTTACTAAAACATTCTCAATAAATATCTTGAGAATCCTTTCCCTATTACAATGTTTATGGATCTCTGTCCAAAGGAGACATAAATCCCCTAAATCAAGTTCGTGGATCTCTATCCATAGGAGACACCAATATCCTAACTCTGCTCTGGCTGGTGATCCTCTATAAGACCTTTGCATCCACTTCCCTTAGCAAATGGAACTCTATCCACATAAGACACATATCCTCCTTACTCTAGTTGGAGATCTCTATCCTCAACTCTGTCACCTCCAAAGCTCTATCTCAAATTTGTACTAAACCCAGTCCTTCGATCTAGCACAAATTTGTCCTCAATATTTATCTCTAGTATGGCACAAACCTATCCTTAAATTTACACCAAACTCTATCCTCAAATATGTACTAAACATATTTCTTTGGTCTAGCACAAATTTATCCTCAATATCTGTCCTCAACCCTTAACTCAAGGCTTGACTAAATCTCAAGTCAACTCTATTGGATCTGCACCAAACCTTAACTCAAGGTTTGAACAAATCAATAAATCAACTCTACTCTAAATTCTTCTCAAATACTTGTCTCAAATATAACTTGTAAGCTTCCACAAAAGCTCACATCAATCTATCCTTAAGTCCTATCTACAACTTGTCCAATATACTCAATAAGTTCTCACAAGAACTTATCCAAATCGGCTCTCAATTTGTATTGTAATCTTCCACAAAAGCTTACCCAAAACTGTCCACAAGTCTTCTCAAATACTTTCCTCAAATATTATCAACAAGTCCACACTAGAACTTTTCCAATCTCATAGAAACATAAAGAGAATTGTTAGAGACTCAATATGCTCTATACTCATCACAATGCTCAATCACTTTCAATCACTCTTTTAGAAACATACAAAGAATTTTTAGAGACTCAATATGCTTCACATTCACCTCAATACTCAATAACTTCCAATCATTATTTCAAAAAAACATACAGAGAATTGTTAGAGACTCAATATGCTTCAAATTCAACTCAATACTCAATCACTTTCTCAAATCAATTTAGAATATAGAATAGTTTGTTTTATGGAACTTGAATAATCACTTCACACATCCACTTGACTAGGATCAACCAATCACTCAATGAAACAATACTTGCTTGCAAACCCTAGTCCAAGCATATAAACCTTCACTCAAAATGTCTCAACAATGCTTATCGACCAATCTCACATAACAATGATACTCATGTTCTTTTTAACCCCAAGTTTAGATTCTTCACTTAATCAATGGCTTCAAAAACAATGCTTATAAAACAATATCACATAACAATGATACTCATGTTCTTTTCAAACCCTAGTTCAAGTTCTTCACACAACCAATGGCTTCAACAACAATGCTTATAAAACAAGGTTTTAACAACTCTTTATTGCAAAAAAACCTTGAAGCATTAACTCAACATACTCAATAAGAAAATCAAATTAAATCCTTTTCACTCCAAACTTGTTTTCCAAAAAACCAACCAATCAACTCAACTATGGAATAATGTGCTCATACTTTTTTCTTGATGATGAAGGAACCTCAAACATCTGCCACAACCACAAACACTTCTTTGCCAAGCTCAAATAAGTTATATAACAATACAAAGCATATAATAACTCACAAATACACCTTATCACTCCATTCTTAAAATAATATCCAACACCACAATAGTTTAAATATTCACTTCTCAAAAACCCTAACTCATCACAATTTCATCTCAACCATTCAAACATGACATAAGCTACTAAATAAAATTATCCCAAAAAAATAACCCAATTTCTACTTATAACTCCCTACTTTAATATTGCATTTAAAAATAATTCTTTTGAGAAATAATACAATAAATAATTTTCCTTTCCTCTAAGGTAAAAATATTTTTACACACAAATTAATCTCAGAAAACACCTTTCATAAAACTCATAAAAATTCTATTTAACTTAGGCTAAACTCCAAAAAAAAATATTCCCCTTATTTCTCCTAAGACAAACTTTAGCCTAAGAAAAAATTAAAATTAATAAAAAAGCTTTACCACTTTGGCATGCGTGTTATTCAAACCGAGCACATCTCTCCCACTAGCACCTTGATTACGACTTCCACACTGTGGAGCCATGTGCTCCTCTTGGAGCCTCCAAGCGCCTTCAGCACTTTGACCTTCTAAAACACATGAGCCAAAATATGGCTCCTTCACCCATGCTCTACGAAATGCATTGCACAAAGTTACTACCGCAAGGAATATGCACGAAATAGCATGTGATAGTCTTTAGCGAATCGGGTGGATAATTTTATCTTTGGAAAGGCTATGGTATATATATTCCATATGCCTTCCAATTTTCTCCCACGTTGGTGGAGGAAGACGTCGACAATGCATGCAATGAAGTCGGCACCCAACATTAGACTTTGGCCATTATTTATTAAATATAATAAATTAAATTCTTTTAATAATTAAATTATTATAATTTAATAATTAAATGGACTTTGGCCTTTTAAACCAAACTTTAGGCCTCCTTGGTTTTTAGAAAAAACTTACAACTTGCTCACATGGTTTTAATGAAAAAACCTTTTATTTTTGCCATCATTGGTTTTAAGGAAAACCTTTTATTTTTCCAAAACATGGTTTTAATAAAAACCTTTAAACTTATGCTTTCACATAATATTAAAAATATTATGAAGCTCTTTTTCCATTAATATTTGCATTGTTCCTTTTGACCTTTTTACATCAACGGTAGCTTATTCCTTGACATCAATGATAAGTTTATTTCTTGACATCGATGACAACTTTGACTCAAAATGTCCAACAAATGGAAGCAACCTTCTCAAACTCGAAAGGTGGATCATTAGTCTAAGAAGAAGAGGCATCTATGATCATGATAGTCTGTTGAGTAGCCTCGGTGGCATGATGAAGGGCTTCACGCATCTAACTATGAGTAATCGATACGATGATGTGTGTAGTAGTGCGATAACAACCAAAAGATATGAAATTTGAACTCTAGGAATGTATGTGGCTAAATCTAATAGTTTATGTTCCAAAAAACATAGGTTCGTATGGGGGGGTATGAACCTCTCCTAAAATCGAATATTTGTACGGGATTGTTCAAACCTCAAAGAAAAGAAACAAATGATAGATAAGTGCTTTGTAGGGTGTCTGTATGCTGTGTGGAAGATCTGTGACCTGGAAAGAAAGTTTGCATAGGAGGGTGTGAATGTCTTCTATAACCGAGCATTTGCATGGAGTCATGTGGACATCAAGAAATAGGGATATAAGATGGATTTCTATGATGGATATCCTATATGTATTGTGTAGAACTGTTATGTGCAATGTTTTAGCCTAGAATCTAGGTTCACATGGGGGGTGCAAATTTATCTAAGTGTACGAAATTCACACGGGGGAGTGCAAACCACCTAACAATAGACTGTGTAATAATCTGCATAGAAATGCAATGATGGAACAACTAATCAGAGAGTTATATCAATTTTAGTATGTTGTTGTAACCACTTTTCTAAGACTCAACAATAAACAAATGTGTTTTTTTGGGGGTTTTTTTGGGTTTTTATGTGTTTTTATGAGAATACTATAACTGCCCTAAGAACAAACCATAGAAAATAGGTGAATGCTACTTGAAACATGTATGTCGTAGCACAGAACCTCCTACAATATGTAAGGTTACGCATAATAGGACTATGTTTCCAACAAGAGAATGGCTACCTAGATGAAATCTATTATAGTAAAATGGTATCCAAAATGGGGGACTCAAGATGCTTAAATGATTCAATATACTCTCACAAATAGAGGTCGCATTATCAGTGTGTTGCTACTAGCCCTAATCAAGGTTTTTGCTTACTCTCGCATTTAAGGCATGCACAGTAATGATCAATTGTGCCCAATGATTGATTTTAAAAGCCTTATTGTAAAGGGTATTTCTAATACTAGCCCAATTCAAAGGTACCTTCTGGTGATTAAATTTGGATAACCAACACTTGAAAGTAGAAGGACCATTCGGGTATTAAGGTTGAAACGATCACACCTGGGGGGCTACTATGGTGACTAAAATGGGGGTGAGCCAGTAGATGGTAGAACTCCGACCTCACTAAACTCAAGTATTGAATTGTTGATAAATCCAATTCGATCTAGAGATGAAATCCAATCCTTACATTGTTTATGTTGGAACATGAGTGTGTGGTGTTTTTTGTGTGAAACTATTTTAGAAGCAAACTACACTAAGTGTCTTTTCAAAAGAAATCTATGCTAAGATACCTTTTCAAAATAAATCTAATTAAATGCTTTTGAAATTTAAATCTATTTAGATGCATCCTCATGAAAATAAATCTAGACTAATGCTTTTAGAATAGAAATCCAATTAGATGCTTGTGAAAGGGGAAATCTAATTAAATTCTTGTGAAATGGGAAATCTAATTAAATGCTTGTGAAATGGAAAATGTAATTAAATGCTTCCTCATGAAATAAAATTTAATCTAATGTGTTTGAAAGGGAAATCTAATTAAATTATTTTAAAATAAAGGCTAATTGATTGCTTTGGAAATTTAAATCTAGATTAGAAAGTGATGGTAAAACTAACTAAAACAAACAAGCATATGCGATAAATTGATTGCAAACCCAAATGATGAGATTCACCTCAAAATTTAAATATAACCATTGAATTAGCACAATACCTACATCTAGGCGCATGCAAGATATTTTGGCTTTCTTCACTCTTAAAATTTGTGTTTGTTTCAAAAGTTCACACCCCGAGGTGTGAACCTGTGCTCTATCAGGAAGTTTGCACAGGCCCATGCAAACTTCTTGTCGAAGACTGGGTTGACTACTTATGTGTTCTTGATTATGATTTTGAAGCTCCTGGATGGTTCTCATATACCTACATAGACAAGATCTAAAATTCAAATATAAACATGATAAGAGAGCATAAAACCTTAAGATACCTCACATATACTTGAAGGAAGAAAATTATTGAAAAGTAAACTAACTATTGCTGCACAAAAATACAAGGAATGATTTCACCTTGCATACACTGTGGCAAGAGGCATTTTGGGGTCTAGGTATGGGGGCACAAAATCCTTACGAACATGAGGCTCTTAACATCCCCTGACTTACCTTGCCAGTTTCTAGGGTGTCTGAAACCAATACCTATGCTTTAGGGGTCAATTTTGAGGCAGATTGGGAAGTTCATATGTGTAAGTGTGTACTCTCTAACCTCTTTTAATATCACTCATGCACCAAAAAACATTTTGTGATTTGTCCTGATATGGGTTTTAGGGCATTTTGATTTTGGGGTTCCTTCAAAGATAGAAATTACCTGTCATATAGAAATAAACCACAAGATGTATTATATGAAGATTAATCTAGTGCTTGGTGGGGGTCCCACCGGGCGTGCTAGAATGAAACCAACCAAAATTACACTACAATCCTTCATTCAAAAACTATAGAATATTGCTACTTTTATTATTGAAATAATAAAAGGAGGTTACATATTGATATCCTTTTATAATTCTTGCCCTAAAGGCTATAATGGGATCTTCCCTAAGGAAGCCCTTTTAGATGTGTACAAAGGTAGTAGGATCTATCTTCTTGGTGTTCCTCAGTGTTTATGGGCTTCTTGCTCATGTGCCATCATTGGATTGATATGTTTTGTGTACCTGTTGACCTACAAAATGTGGTTAGAGCATTTGGGGGCTTGCCTCAGTCTATTTATACAGATAAAAGACTCTCTAAATAGTCTTGAAACATGATGAAAATAGTATAAAACTCTAACCTATGCCATATTTACCGATTGGATGATCATTGTTTGATGTAGCAGAGATTCACATAGGGAGTTCAAAATTGGTGTGAACTAGGAGGTTCGCATGGGGCCTTTTGAACCTGTCCTTTTATGACCAGATCTGTAAGATGGATTTTTTGGTTGTCCTATTGTTGTTGCTTCTTCACTTTTTTGATGGGTCACCTTCAAAAATTATCCTTTTTGGTGTTGATAACCTATCTCAATCGCAAGGAATATTATGAGAGCAACTAAAACTACTATTGCAATGTGAGTATGATGGATGTGTTGGATGTGTTTTTGGAGTAATTTCTATAGAGTTTCTGTAAGCTAAAAGTGGTCTCTCTAAAATGGTGGAAATGGCCTTCTACTTATAGACTTGGCCAAGGTGAGAGGGAGGGGATGAGGTGTCCCCTGTGAGGTGTGTATGGTGAGGTGTCCACCTAAGAGGTGTCCCCTAAGGTGTCCTGGATTATAAATGAGGTTGTATGAGAGAATCCCTCACCCATCCATAATTCATGATGACCTGGCTAAAAATATCCATTTGAAATTTATTAGCACCTTTTTGAAAATATATCTTAATTAAAAATTACCTTTTGTGTGCAAAATTCTCCATCTTTCATTTATGACCCAGGGAAGTGTGAGGTGGATAAATATCTAGGTGAGAGGTGGCCAGGCTAGGATAAGCTAGACTAGGTGAGGTGGAAGGCTATTCAAAGTAGACTAGGTGAGGTGGTAGGCTTAAATCAAATCAGGATTATATCTAATTAAGCATATGTTTAGCCATAAAGCATATTTTGACCAAAATTGTTTACTTTTGATCATAAAGTTCTTTTTGACCATGGTGGAGAATTCAACCTTGGTTGAGTTGGGAATGAGGTCGCATGAGGATCTAGAGTTGAGTTTAGGAAGGGGCTTAGCTAGCCCAAGGGAGCCAATGATGATGAATAGTGATTTTGATGAATTAATAGTCTTTTTAGTCAATTTATGCAATTTTCGAGGGTTTTGCAAATTGATTGACCACAAAGATGAGGAGAGGGACAATGTGTAACTTTTGGGTGTCTACATTTATATATTTAAATTCCATAGTTCTACCTCTTGCAAAAAATTTAGCTACAAAAATAATATTTAATAGATAATCTTGAAACATATAAAGCATCATCTAGCACAAAATTTGAATGACATACTAGGTATCACTATTCCAACTCTTTTAACATGATAAATATTATCATCTACAATTTTAAGTCGAATATTAGGTCTAGCTTCTATCAAGTTGAAGAACACAATCTTATACTAAGAGGGGTGATGAACAGTATAGCGCCCACTTTTTACTTTCTTTCCAAGACAATATCAATTAGTGTCCTCAATTGCAATAACCAAATATAGCAGTGTGCATTAATAACATATATAGCAATAGTAATCAAGTGCACAAATCATCACACACAATTGAGACACAAGATTTAATGTGGTTTCCCCAATGTGGGGTAGTCCACAAGATAATCTCCATATAATTTATCATAAATAAATAGGGATCCTTATCCCAATACAAATATTACTTTGATCTACTCAAAGCTAGGTTGTCCTGATCTGGTCAGGTGGGCTCCACTGATCTACTCATCTAGGCTATCCATTGATCTGATCAGTTAGGCTATCTGCTGATCTTCTCAGCTAGGCTATCCACTAATCTACTTGGCTAGGGTCTCCACTGATCTACTCATCTAGGCTATCCATTGATTTACTCAGCTAGGCTATCCATTGATCTGCTCATCTAGGCAACTGGTGTTGATGTATTTTCTATTTCTATCTTGTATCTTTCACTGCTCATAAATCTACCTCAATGTCTTATCATAAGGCTCAAAAAATCCTGCTCAAATGCTATCCCAAATCTATCATCAAATCCTTCACAAAAGGCTCAAACAATCATGCACAAAATATGTCTCAAATATGTCCAAAAATTTTATCCCAAAAGCCTTCCCAAAGGCTCAACCAATCATGCATAAAAGTTGTCTCAAATCTATCCAGAAATTATTTTCCAAAAGCCTTCCCAAAGGCTCAACCAATCATGCACAAAATCTATCTCAAATATGTCAAGTAATTTTGTCCCAAAATTCTTCCCAAAGGCTCAACCAATGACTCTAAAGTAGCACTCAAATCTTAACCACAGATCAACGAATGCGAGGCTCAATGATAAACTCAAAAAAATATAACAAATGAATGATGACAATACTCAACAATATGCTCAACAATGAATGAAAATATACTCTTCAATGGATGAAAACAATAATACACAATGATCTCAACAATGTATGACAAATGATATCTCAAGTGGATGACAACAATGCTCAACAATGTACTCTCAAATGGATGACAACAATGTTCAACAAGGTACTCTCAAACGGATGACAAATGATCTCTCAAATGGAAACCTCTCCAAGTAATAACAATGAGGACTTCAACCAACCAAGGATAATCTCCACAAGTTATAGCAATAGGTTATCAATAATATATTCCTCATGCAATGTCAATAAGCTCTCAAGAAACAAGCACAACTCCCTCAAGCAAAGAGCTCTCAAATAGCCAACAATGATCTCCTCAAATGAAAGACAAATGTATCCACAAGTGACTAGCAAATAATATCCTCAATGGTCTCAAACAATAGCAATGGACTTAACAAGTAACCAACAATAATCTGCTCAAAGAAATAGAAAAATCCTCCTCAATAATGGCAATACTCTCAATGAACTCCACTAAAGCAATCATAGAACTCAAGCATCAATTTTATCCATAAAAATTATTTTCTAATCCATCCACTTCCTCTCAATAGCCAAGGCAAGCAATTTGTCTTCAACTTCAAACCCTAACTCATGTGCATGTCTTCTAACTTCAAGGTAGCAATTAACTAGGTCTCAAGTTCCTAGTTTAATTTCATAATTAAATCATGCACTAGGACATATAACAAGTTCAACACTTTTCAACCTTATGACTCCCTAATTTCATTAAAATATATAGCAAAAACCTATGCTTTTATTTTTAATTCCACACCTTATAACTCCACATACAACAATCACAAATATTTAACTTCACACCTTATAACTACCTAAGCACATACATCAATCATTTATTTTCACTAAATACCTTATGACTCCCTAGTTATAATAGAAATGATTTTTAATGCACAAAAACTTTGGCAATATCAAATATTACCATGTATTAGAGATAAATACCTTTTTATGAAATTCGTAGCCTTTGCCAAAATTAATGTGCCTTCACCACCTTCGAAATTGTTAATGCTTTGCCAAAATCAATGCACCTTCACACCTTCAAAATCGTCAATGCCTTACCAAAAATCAATGCGCCTTCACACCTTCGCAGGAGTCAAACTTTGTTCCTCTTGCCTAGCACTATGAGGCGCTTACCATGTGGGCATCAGCCCACATTGGGATTTAATCCCAAACACCCAACTTCAACTTGCACTCAAATCTGAAACTTGATTTTACTTTCTTAGAAAAACACTTTGTCCTTGGTGGGATTCAAATAGTGAACCTGCCTTGTGCAAAGTTTGTGCGCTACCAACTGTGCTATAGGTTCCTTCATGACATATCTTTACCGTGTTGTTTACTTGACCTTGCTCTCAAATCAAAAGTTATTTATCCTTCTTTCTTCGTTGCTCCCTTTTCGATGACTCCCGCTCATGTGCTATGTCAAGTCTTAAATAATCAAAAGTTTTTACCTTTTATTTATATGCACCTCCATGCTTTTGAATGACGTCGATGAATATTTATTTATCTTCCCAACCTTTGCACATCGACGGATAATATAATACAACCTTAGACCTTAGAATTATTAAATAAAAAATTAATTATTCACCTTTTAACTTTGAATTGGGATATCTCCTTCATTATTTTGAATTTCGTCATGAAACTTTTTGCACCTAGGTTTTATTGGAAAACCTTTTCATCCATAATAATTTGAAGAAGTATTAGCATAGTGGTTTTAATTAAAAACCCTTTCCGATGGTTTTAATGAAAACCCTTTCCAATGGTTTTAATTAAAAATATTTCCGTTGGTTTTAAGAAAAAACCCTTTCGTTTGTTTTAATAAAAACCCTTGCCATTGGTTTTAATAAAAACCTTTACCATTGGTTTTAATAAAAACCATTAATATAATATTTAAAAATTAAATATTATATGCTTCTTGTGCCACAAAACCTTGTATATATCCATGCTCTCCAAAATATCATAAATTATTATTTATGAAGTGTTTTTGCCACAAAAACTCAATGTGATCCATGTGACATCAATGACAACACAAAAAAACTCAAATTGCCAATAATATACCCCTTTGTCATTGATGGCAACACCTCTAAAGCAAATCACCACAATCACTGAAAAACCATCTCTGAGAATCCAATTTGCTCCCTCTGACTCAATACTCTCTATGGAGGTTGCTCCCCCTATATGAATGCTATCCTTGGAGGCCGCTCCTGTTAGTCAAAAAGTGACTAACTATAGAAAAACAGTTGATGCACCTTTTTGCATATTTTCCAAGAAAACCAAAGTGGCCCATATGCTAAAGATCAAAGAAAAAGCAAAACACCGCAAGGAGGAAAAAGTGTCGCGATATCGCAACATGTTGCATTTTCGCGGTCCGAAGCAAAGAGAAAGAGCAAGGAGGAAAAAGTGTCGCGATATCGTGACATGTTGCATTTTTGCGGTTCAAAGTGAAGAGAAAGAGCAATGGGGAAAAAGTGTCACGATATCACGACATGTTGCATTTTTGCGGTTCAAAGCGAAGAGAAAGAGCAATGGGGAAAAAGTTTCGTGATATCACGACATGTATTTTCGTGGCAAAATAGAAGAGCAAAGCAAGATACGGACGTCGCGATTTCGTGACATGTCTCATTTTTGCGGCAGGAGGCAGCAAAAGAGCAAAGTAAGACATGAATGTCATGATTTCGTGACATGTCTCATTTTCATGGCTGGAAGTGGCAGAAGAGCAAAGGAAGAGATGGACATCACGATTTCGCAACATGTCTCATTTTCACGGCGGGAGGCAGCAAAAGAGCAAAGTAAGAGACGAATGTCACAATTTTGTGACATGTCTCATTTTTGTGGCGAGAAGAGCAAAGCAAGAGACGAACGTCGCGATTTCGTGACATGTCTCATTTTTGCGATGGGAGGCAGCAAAAGAGCAAAGTAAGAGACGAATGTCGTGATTTCGTGACATGTCTCATTTTTGTGGCTGGAGGTGGCAAAAGAGCAAAGCAAGGAAAGAATGTTGCGATTTCGTGACACGCCAGTTGTAAAGGAATAGAGTATATTTTTGGCAACTGGGGACATGCACTGACATCAGGTGCTAATTTTTGAAGAATGGTCTGTTGATTATAACCTGGCAGGTCTGCTGGATGATTGTAGAATAACAGGCTCATCTAAAATTAGCCAGAAGGAAATCTATCCAATCTATAGGAAATTCGTTGTATATTATTAAAAAATGCAGACAATTACTTGTAATTGATTGAAGAAATTAAATGTATGTAGTAGAAGATACTCTTTTTAGGGTATAAATAGGAGTGAGTCAACCATAAAAAAAGGTCGAATCTTGGACTTTTACAAGACTGAATGCATGTACTTCGAATACAAGTAATAAAATCACATCTCCCACTTCTGGTTCATATCGTGCAAGTGTATGTATTAATGTTCTTTATTTCTGCTTACAATATTGAATTGTAAATTGAGTTTGTTCTTATATCTAAACTTTCATAATACATAAATCATATTGTTGGAATAAGAATCTAATATATACACATGTTAAACGAAATATCAAAAATCATATCTGGAATTATATAATTTATGCATGGAAATGTGTTTAAATGCTTTGGATAGAAGTAAGTAAATCTGTCTTTGTTGTTGTCTAATATGCACCATATAAAAGTTCTAGCTTAGGCTATATTTCCCTTATCTCTTGTTCCCCTTTTCTCTAAAAAACTCAAAGGAACTAGCCTTCTCTAGAGACTAGACAGATGATCTCAAGCAAGATCTGTCTATTCAATGTTGGCAAAGTCTAAGGCGCAACACTATTAACCGAAGGTAGATTTTGTTCCAACAGGTTTTGGCATGCCCGGTGGGACCAGCAATCCCATAGTATTGTATAAGTTTTGGTGTTTTACCTTAAGAGCCTTTTTTTTTAAATCTGACGAAAAACCACCTAGCGACTCCGTTGCAATTTAGACCATAAAAGAAAGACCTTCTCTAAAAACCTTATGGTTATATAGCCATATGATAACTAGATCCCGAGCTAGAAACTTTGGAGATCCTATCGAATTCTTTGAACTATATCTCGGAAGCCTAAAAGCACACCCTGTGCTAGTTGCATGATCAAATCCACCCAACACCATTAGAACCTCTTTAACACCCACTGTAGGAGCATCTGCAAGCAATCCCATAGCGGTTGTAACTCCTTTAGCAATCATAGCAGTCGCCCCTGCCCCAACGCATCTTATGTGGAATCAAACTGGCCATTTGAACTTGGGAACACACCAGAAAATTCCACAAGCTACACTAAAAGCATTACCGACCTTTGACGGAATAGGCAAAATAGCAGATGAGCACTGTTTAGATGTATCATCGCTAGCATCTATTTACAACATCACTCAGGAAGATTTAATGGTCAGATTATTGATTATATATTTGAAAGGAAAGATGCTCTATTGGTACAGAACACTTCTCCTTAGATCCATTACTTCTTGGGCAATACTTGTCGACCGTCTGGTCAATGAATTTAATATACATGCGGATCCTTTCACATTGTTGAATCAATTCATTGTCATTGAGAGGCATCCACAAGAAGAAATCCAAGATTTCAACATCATATTTACCAAAACTTGTGGTAGAGTACCATAGGGCCTAAAACCCATGAAAGAACAAGTTGTATGCTATTACTTAAGGGCTTTTGATTCAGATCTCAGTATGATAATAAGGCAATCCCATGTAACCACTTTTCCTAGGATCTATCTAGAGGCAGCAAAGGGCGAAGCTGATCTCATTGCTACAAAAAGATATCCATCAAAAATTCTATTGCCAATTGTACCAGAGCTTTCCCAAGCATCAATTTCTAAACTGCCTGTGCTCCCATCAATGCAGGCCCTCCTAGCTATAGCCGCACCTCCTACATTCCTTACATTACCAGCCACACCCCTTGCATCAGCTCCCCCCAATGATCAATACATGATCATAATTGATACAATGAAGACATTGTCAAATGAAATGGCATCCATGAAAAAGAGAGAGGCAAAATGGAATATCCAAGCAAGAAGATTTCCATAGATATAGAAGGAAGGTGCTTCGACAAGTGGAAGGGTACAAGAGAGAAAAAATGTGGTGTATGCAAATGAGATAGGAGATAATGGAGAACCCACTAATTTTGACTACTGGTGTACCACTTGCAATGATCCTCATGGAGAGGATTCATGCATGATTCATCAACATCATGTGCAAGTGGTTATCAATGAGAGAGTCAAAGAAACCAGCAAGGGACAGGTGAACATAATTAGAGAAGTCCACCACAATTTGGCAATGCCATCCCTGGATCAAGTCTCAATACTGACAAGGTCGAGAAAAAAGTCATTACAAGCCGACCCTAAGGAACTCCAACCACTAGGTTTTCCTCCTGCTCCCAGGGCAACTCCGTAGAAAAACCAATCTAATGAAAAATGGCATTTTGACCCTCCTCATACTTCTGTGACTACACCAAGAAAATAATTTCCCCCTAGAAAAGGGAGTGAGGCTCAAGAGCAAGCAAAGGAAAGACTCAGATTTCCTTCATTGAAAAAAATGCAAAGAAAAGAAGCCATGTAGACCTATAGAGACAGATATGATGCATCTACTAGTGGAAGGGAAAAGAGTACTGAGGTATCCCTAGCTGCAACCCTTTCGTTCAAAATTGCAGAAGAAATGAAGAGGAATCCTTCCAAGATAAGCATGTATGATGCACTGCAAATTCCTGGTTAGATTGATCTCCTCCAAGAGTCCCTAAATTTAAAAAATAATGCCTCCTTCTCAAATTTCGTACAAGAAAATGTGGTGCCAACCTCTGGAAAAAATAGACCGCCCCCATTCTATTTATCTTTGCAAATGGAGGGGTGGATAGTTCACAATTGCATGATTGATTTAGGGGCTGCAACTACGGTGATGCCGAAATCTATATGTGACATAATGGGGATGGAATATACTCGAAGTCATCCTGGTGTGTTGCAATTAGATGGTACTTCAGTAAAAACTGTCGGGGTGATCAAATATATCCCTATTCAACTCCATAGAATGCCAGAAGCAGTCATCATACAAGAAGTAGTCGTTGTAGACTTAGAACCATATTTCGGTATGTGTTTATCCAAAGAGTTCATAGCCAAACTGGGAGGTTATCTGTCTCTAGATTATTCTCATTTGGAGGTACCTTTCAAAGGTAAAAGAGTCAAGATCTATAATGAAAAACCATCTACTTTCCATGTACAAATACTGGAGGAAACAGCTACCATCAAAATGATGTCTGAAGAATTGGAAAACATCGATTTAATGGAAGAAACCCTGGAGGAACTCCAATCTGAGGATCAATTTTCAATAAAAGACTTCAATTTTATGATAGAGATAGAAATGGGAAGCTATTCCATTAAGAAACCAAAAAATCTCCCTATTGCTATCCCTAAAATAGATGATTCGGCCAACCAGTTATGGAAATTGTACTTTGATGGGTCAAGGTGCAAAAATAGAGCAGGAGCTGGAATCGTTCTGATTTCACCTATTGGAAAAGAAAAAGTCTTTTCATATAGGTTGACATGGAGTTGCACCAATAACTCAGCTGAATACGAAGCCTTGTGTTTGGGACTCAGGAAAGCTGAAAAATTGGATGCAAAACAGCTGCTGATCTATGGAGATTCAGAGCTGACCGTTAAACAGGTTACTGGAAAATGCATTTGTAAGCAACATTACCTAAGGGCTTACAAAAACAAAGTGTTGGATCTATTGGAAAATTTTGAAGCACTAAACATGAAATCCATTTCCAGAGAAAAGAACACACATGCAGACCTGTTAGCATCAGTAGGATCAAATTTTTGCCCAGTCAGTAATGTTATTCAGAAGTCTAAAATAGTTAGACTTATATACAGGCCTTCTGTGCCTGACAAGGACATTTTCTGGTAGGTATTTGAGAATGATGAACAGATCCTATATTTTCTGATTCATGAGATGAATTGCTCTATAGATAGAGTGTTACAAGAAGAGGACGAAGAGAGCCTTATTCAATTGAAAAACAATCATATCCCCAGGAGACTAATCACCCTAGAGAGTCTTTTCGACAATAGCGACAGAGCTATAGGTCGAAATATCAAGGTAGATGAACATCGGTATAAGGAAATAGAACTAGAACCGAGCAAAATGATCAAAGTAGGGACCGATTGTACAGTGGTAGAACTAGAACAAATAAAACTATTATGTAGAGAATATCCAGATATAATAGCCTGGACTTATAGTGATCTGAAAGTTTATAGGAAAGAGGTCATTCAGCATACCATCAAACTAGAGGAAGGAGCTAAACCTTTTAGGCAGAGGCAAAGGCCTATGAATCCTAAAATTGAAGCCTTAATGAAACAGGAGTTGTTAAAACTCCTACAGGCTAAGATAATATACCCAATCAAGCACTCTACCTGGGTGGCAAATTTAGTTCCAGTTCGCAAGAAAAATGAAGAAATACGACTATGCATCGATTTCAAAAATTTGAGCAGAGCCTTTTTAAAGGATCACTATTCTTTACCCCATATTGACCTAATCCTTCATACTGTGGTAGGAGCAAAAAGGTTTTCTCTGTTAGACGGCTTCTCTGGTTACAATCAAGTTTGGGTGAGAAATGCAGATCAATATGGATGGGTTCTACACATCACGGTGAATGCTTTTCACCTAAAATTGTATTTCCAGTAAAAGCTACAGATCACCATTATATGTACAGTATATTATAAGTTTGGAGTTTTGTAAATATTTCTCTTTTTACGGCCTAATAAGAATCAAGTGTGCAAAACTTATCAAGAGATAATTGCAACCATGGACAGAATCAGAAGATCTAAACATCAGGGGCAGCAGCCAGCAGCCAGAGTTGGGACCAGCTCCTAGAATTGAATTTTTTGTGTTCTTCAGACAAAGGTTAAGTCTCTGAGTGGTAAAAGAAAGGTTCTGATAAGGTAAATATCACCTATATTCCAAAGTGCATTCTTTTTCTTTTATCCTTGTTTTTCCACTCGAAATTTTACTTTTCACAACTATGCTGGTGACTCCGTTTCCCAATGGATAAAGGCCTGGTCTCTATTTTTGTGAGCAAAAATTCCCCCGAAAGGCACCAAGAATGTTAGTCAAAAAGTGACTAACTATAGAAAAATATCTGATGCACCTTTTTGCATATTTTCCAAGAAAGATCAAAGAAAAAAGCAAAACACCGCAAGGAGGAAAAAGTGTCGCGATATCGCAACATGTTGCATTTTTGCGGTTCAAAGCAAAGAGAAAGAGCAAGGAGGAAAACGTGTTGCAATATCGTGACATGTTGCATTTTCACGGTTCAAAGCGAAGAGAAAGAGCGATGGGGAAAAAGTGTCACGATATCGCGACATGTTGCATTTTTGTGGTTCAAAGCGAAGAGAAAGAGCAATGGGGCAAAAGTATTGTGATATCGCAACATGTTGTATTTTCACGGAAAAACAGAAGAGCAAAGCAAGAAACGGACATCGTGATTTTGTGACATATCTCATTTTTGCGGTGGGAGGCAACAAAAGAGCAAAGTAAGAGATGAATGTCGTGATTTCGTGACATATCTCATTTTCACAGTTGGAAGCGGCAGAAGAGCAAAGCAAGAGACGGACGTCACAATTTTGCAACATGTCTCATTTTTGTGACAGGAGGCAGCAAAAGAGCAAATTAAGAGACGAATGTCGCAATTTCGTGACATGTCTCATTTTCGTGGCTGGAAGAGGCAGAAGAGCAAAGCAAGAGACGGACGTCGTGATTTCGCGACATGTCTCATTTTCATGGCGGGAGGCAACAAAAGAGCAAAGTAAGAGACGAATGTCATGATTTCGTGACATGTCTCATTTTCGTGGTTGGAGGTGGCAAAAGAGCAAAGCAAGGAAAGAATGTCACGATTTCGCGACACGCTAGCTGTAAAGGAATAGAGTATATTTTTGGCAATTTGGGAAATGCACTAACATTAGGTGTTGATTTCTAAAGAATTTTTTGTTGATTATAACCTGGCAGGTCTGCTAGATGATTGCAAAATAATAGGCTCATCTAAAATTAGCCAGAAGGAAATCTATCCAATCTGCAAGAAATTCGTTGTATATTATTAGAAACTACAGACAATTACTTGTAATTGATTGTAGAAATTAAATGTATGTAGTAGAAGATACTCTTTTTAGGGTATAAATAGGAGTGAGTCGACCATGAAAAAAGGTCGGCTCTTGGACGTTTACAAGACTGAATGCATGTACTTCGAATACAAGCAATAAAATCACATCTCCCATTGGCTTTTGGTTCATATCGTGCAAGTGTATGTATTAATGTTCTTTATTTCTGCTTACAATATTGAATTGTAAATTGAGTTTGTTCTTATATCTGAACTTTCGCAATACATAAATCACATTGCTGGAATAAGAATCTAATATATACGCATGTTAAAAGAAATATCAAAAATCATATCTGGAATTATATAATTTTTGCATGGAAATGTGTTTAAATGCTTTGGATAGAAGTAAGTAAATATGTCTTTGTTGTTTTATAATCTGCACCATATAAAAGTTCTAGCTTAGGCTATATTTCCCTTATCTCTTGTTCCCATTTTCTCTAAAAAACTCAAAGGAACCAGCCTTCTCTGGAGACTAGATAGATGATCTCAAGCAATATTTGTCTATTCAATGTTGGCAAAGTCTAAGGTGCAACACTATTAACCGAAGGCAGATTTTGTTCCAACACTCCCCCTAACTCAATGCTCTCCCCCTTACTCAAAACTCTCCCCCTTTGACATCAATGGCAAAAGGGACACCTATGGGGCTAAAATATATGACTCTTAAGCTTAGCCCCCCCACCACCTTCTCTCTTGAGGTGATTAATTTTGGGGTGGGAGTACATTTACTCCCATATTACATTATTTCTTTCCTTTGTCAACTTCCTTCCACATCTTTCTGGTCTCCTTTTCTTGATAAGTTACTTGATCTTCTTGTCTTGAACCTGTTTGACCTTCTTGCCTTGAACCTGTTTGACCTTCTTGCCTTGAACCTATTTGGAATTGAGTCCTACACCATATTGCAATATGTCCAAAGTTATTGCAATTAAAGCACTTGATATTGTAGCCTTTGGATGGTGCCCATGTCCTGAATTCTTTCTTGAAACCATTTCCATATCCATTCCTTTCCTGAACCCTGTATTGTGAAGCTCTGTTTCCATAATAATTTTGACCATGACCTCTGAATTGTGTAGATCTATAATAAAACCATATTGCTCATTTCCTTTGCACTGAGAAGCTCTATGACCAATCTTGTTGCATAAGAAGCAATGTCCCTGAAAACCATACCTTCTTCCTTTGAAGTTCCTTCTAGCAAAATCAAACTTATTTGATCCATAGACCCTGCAGTGTATAGCCATGTGTCCAAATCCATTACAAGAAAAACAATGTCCTTGAAAAGCCCTTTTTTCATGCCTTGGTTCCTCATACCTTTCTTGACCTTTATCCTTGTGATCATCTTTGACTTGTGCATTGTATCCTTGATCCTTATTTGTGGTATCCAAATCTTCTTCCTTAACTTCTTCATTGCTTTCTTCTTCAAGAATTTATTTGCTTCTTGAACTCGATTCACCTATCTCAAAAAAAGACCCAAATTGGATATTTGGAGCCATAGGAGATTTAGAACTTTCTTCATGAATCTTAGGTGCTTCCTTGCTTTCATATTTTAGAACTTCCTTTCCTTTTGAGTGTGACTTTTCTTGGAAATGAGATATAGCCTTAAAATATGTTTCCACTCATTTTTGAACCTTTTCATATAATGTGTCATGTCTTGTCGTCATTACCCTTAGTTCTTCATTCATCCTTTCCTCTATCCTTTTTGCATATTGAAGATCATATCTTAGATCATTGATTGTCTGAAGTAGTTCTTCTCTATTTTTGGCATCTATTCGAAGCTTATTTTCAAGATTCTTGATTTCTTCTTTTAGCCTTTTGACTTCTGATTTTTGTTTTCTTGGCTCATCCTCTTCTTCATCATCACTGCTACTAGAATTGTCACTAGAACTATTACTGGAACTGCTGCTTTCTTTTTCCGTAGTACGTGCAATCATCATCTAAATGCCCAAATTCTCTGCATATGAAGCATTTTAGTATTATTAGACACTTATTGTACCTATTTTCTTGCTCAATGGCTATAGCAAGCTCTTTATGTCGTTCTTCGATAGATATATCCTCTTATTTAACTTCAATACCTAGGAATAGATGTTCTTGTCTTTCTTCACTTATTCCAAGGAATGTACATTCTTCTTCATCTGATTGGTCTTCATTGTTGTGATCTGAACCATCACTTCCTTCTTCAATGTAGAAATTTTTCTTATTCTTATGAAAACTCTTCTTCTTCTCATGCTTTCTTTGCTTGTACTTGTCCTTTTTGTCATGTTTATGCTTTCCTTATTCTTTTCTTCTGTGACCTTGTTTTTCATCATCACTATTTTCTTCATGTGGACACTTTTTTGCATAGTGACCATAATCACCACACTTGTAGCATTTAAATTTCTTAATATCCCTGTAATTCCTTGAATCCTTTTTCCTTTTGATGAAGTTAGCTTCCTCATCATTATCTAAATCTCTATCTGTATCTGGATATTTCCCTTTATTTTTCTCTAAAGCTTTGAATGCAATTTCTTTATTTGGAGCCCGATGCTTATCTATCCTCATATCATATGTTGTGAGAGTTCCTTGTAGTTCTTCCATTGTTAGCTTGTCGATATTTATTATTTCTTATATCGTTGAAACCTTTGCATCATAATTCATGGGAAGTGATCTCAAAAACTTTTGAGTAACATATGATTCTTTCATATCAAATCTTAGGCCTCTCATGGTGTTAGCAATCTCATCAACTCAAAGTAAAAACTTTGCAATATCTTAAAAATATTCCATTTTTAATTTCTCAAATATTCTTTTATGAGTTTGTAGTTTTTCCAACTTTACCTTGGAATATCCTTCATAGTTATTCCGCAACTTGGTCCACATTTTATTAGCTGAATTACATACCATGACCTTTGCAAAAAAATTCTCATGTAGCCCACTCAGAATACAATTCATTGCCTTTGCATTGATCTCAAACAATTTCCTGATAGTATTATTTATCTCGGGATTACCTTCAACCTTATACTATTTTGCAACCATATGCCATACCTCATATCCTTGTGATATCAAATAGTTCTTCATTCTCATGCTCCAAAAAGCATAATTATTACCATCAAACAGTGGAGCCTTACTTTTAGATGATTCTTTCTGTGAAGCCATCTATGTTCTTATAGAATCTGCACTCAAGTTGCTAGCCTTTCTAAAGGAACCCGTTCTGATACCAATTGAATAACACAAGCTTATACTGAGAGGGGGGGTTAACAGTATAGCACCCACTTTTTACTTTCCTTTCAAACCAATATCAATTAGTGTCCTCAATTGCAATAACCAAATATAACAGTGTGCATTAATAACATAGATAGCAATAGTAAGCAAGTGCACAAATCATCACACACAATTGAGACACAATATTTAACGTGGTTCCCCAATGTGGGGTAGTCCATAATATAATCTCCTTATAATATTTCATAAATAAATAGGGATCCTTATCATAATACAAATGATTACTTTTATCTGCTCAAAGCTAGGTTTTCCTGATCTACTCAGGTGGGCTCCACTGATATGCTCAGCTAGGCTATCAACTGATCTTCTTAGCTAGGCTATCCACTGATCTTCTTAGCTAGGCTCTCCACTAATCTACTTAGCTAGGTTATCCACTGATCTCCTCAGCTAGGCTATCCATTGATCTGCTCAGCTAGGCAACTGGTGTTGATGTGTTTTATGTTTCTATCCTATCTCTTTCACTACTCACAAATATGCCTCAATGCCTTCTCACAAGGCTCAAACAATCCTGCTCAAATGTTGTCCCAAATCTATCCTCAAAGCCTTCACAAAATGCTCAAACAATCATGCACAAAAGTTGTCTCAAATATGTCTAGAAATTATGTCCCAAAAGCCTTCCCAAAGGCTCAACCAATCATTCATAAAAATTATCTCAAAACTGTCCAAAAATTTTGTACCAAAAGACTTCCCAAAGCCTCAACCAATCATGCATAAAAGCTATCTCAAATCTGTCCAAAAATTTTCTCCCAAAAGCCTTCCCAAAGGCTCAACCAAAGACTCTTAAGTAGAACTCAAATCTCAACCACAAATCAACGAATGCAAGGCTCAATGATAAACTCAAAAATAGATAACAAATGAATGATGACAATACTCAACAATATGCTCAACAATGAATGACAATGTACTCTTTAATGTATGACAAAAATGATCCACAATGATCTCAACAATGTACGACAAATTATATCTCAAGTGGATGACAACAATGCTCAACAATGTACTCTCAAATGGATGACAACAATGCTCAACAAGGTACTCTCAAACGGATGACAAATGATCTCTCAAATGGAAACCTCTCCAAGTAATAACAATGAGGACTTCAACCAACAAAGGATAATCTCCACAAGTTATAGCAATAGGTTCTCAATAATATCTTCCTCATGCAATTTTAATAAGCTCTCAAGAAACAAGCACAACTCCCTCAAGCAAAGAGCTCTCAAATAGCCAACAATGATCTCCTCAAATGAAAGACAAATGTATCCACAAGTGACTAGCAAATGATCTCCTCAATTGTCTCAAATAGTGGCAATGGACTTAAAAAGTAACCAACAATAATATCCTTAAATCAATAGCAAAAACCTCCTCAATAATGGCAATACTTTCAATCAACTCCACTAAAGCAATCATAGAACTCAAGCAACAATTTTATCCATAAAATTTATTTTCTAATCCATCCACTTTCCCTCAATAGCCAAGGCACATAATCAAGCAATTTATCTTTAACTTCAAACCCTAACTTATGTGCATGTCTTCTAACTTCAAGGTAGCAATTAACTAGGTCTCAAGTTCCTGGTTTAATTTCATAATTAAATCATGCACTAGGACATATAACAAGTTCAACACTTTTCAACCTTATGACTCTCTAATTTCATTAACATATACAACAAGCACCTATGCTTTTATTTTTAATTCCACACCTTATAACTCCACATACAAAAATCACAAATATTTAACTTCACACCTTATAACTCCCTAAGCACATACAACAATCATTTATTTTCACTAAATACCTTATGACTCCCTAGTTATAATATAAATGATTTTCAATGCACCAAAACTTTGGCAATATCAAATATTACCATGTGCTAGAGATAAATACCTTTTTATGAAATTTTTAGCCTTTGCCAAAATTAATGCGCATTCACCACCTTTGAAATCATTAATGCTTTGCCAAAATCAATGCGCCTTCACACCTTAGAAATCATCACTGCCTTTCCTTAAATCAATGCTCCTTTGCACCTTTGCGGGAGTCGAACTCAGTTCCTCTCACCTAGCGTTATGAGGTGCTTACCACGTAGGTGTCAGCCCACATTGGGATTTAATCCCAAACACCCACCTTCAACCTACGCTCAAATCTGAAACTCAATTTTACTTTCTTAGCAAAACACTTTGCCCTTGGCGGGATTCGAACAATGAACCTGCCTTGTGCAAATTTCGTGCACTACCAACTGCGCTATAGGATCCTACGTGATACCACTTTCTTGTGTTGCTTACTTGACCTTGCTCTCAAATCGAAAGTTATTTATCCTTCTTTCTTCGTTGCTCCCCTTTCGACGACTCTCTCTCATGCGCTATGTCAAGTCTTAAATAATCAAAGATTTTTACATTTTATTTATATACACCTCCATGTCTTCGAATGACGTCGGTGAAACTTTATTTATCTCCCCAACCTTTGCATGTCGGCAGATAATATAATACAACCTTAGACCTTAGAATTATTAAATAAAATTTTAATAATTCACCTTTTAACTTTGAATTGGGATATCTCCTTCATTCTTTTGAATTTCGTCATGAAAATTTTTGCACCTAGGTTTTAGTGGAAAACCTTTTCATCCATAATAATTTGGAGAAGTCTTAGCATAGTGGTTTTAATTAAAAACCCTTTCCAATTTTTTTTAATGAAAACCCTTTCCGTTGGTTTTAATAAAAAACCCTTCTATCGGTTTTAATAAAAACCTTTGCTATTGGTTTTAATAAAAAATTTTACCATTAGTTTTAATAAAAACCATTAATATAATATTTAAAACATTTAATATTATATGCCTCTTGTGCCACAAAACCCTGTATATATCCATTCTCTCTAAAATATCATAAATGATTATTTATGAAGTGCTTTTGCCACCAAAACTCAATGTGATCCATGTGACATCAATTACAACACAAAATAACTCAAATTGTCAACACAAGTCAAACCAATTCAAGTTTCCAACCATGTGGTGACTAGCTCCTGAATCAATATACAAATTTCCTTTTTCTTTCCTCATATATTGATTATTTTATCTCTTTGACAATTTCTTCTATTATTTGGTCCTATGAATTGATTTTGATGAAACCTTTGATTTTAAAATTTTCTTCTCATGGGTCTTGGTCCTTTATATGAATTTAAAAAATAAATCTCATTTATTTTCCATTTATCCATTTCTTCAAATATAAAAGTTTATAAATTTGTAAATTAAATAATCAAATTTTGAGTAGAAGTCCTTTTGACTCCCAAATTTCTAATTTGTAAACTTTCAATCAGCTAATCAAGTTGCAAAATCAAGTTTTGAAATTTTTCAAATTTTAATTTCTTTTTGAAGTAGAAATTATTGTCTCCTAATATATCAATTTAAAATATATTTACAAGTTAAATAATAAATAAAAATTCTAAATATTTTGATGTAGAAGACCTTGTGTCTCCCTAATAATTTATCAAATTTGTAAATTTTTCTAATCAATATTTCAAATATAAAATTTTAAAATTTTCAAAAATTTATTTGAAGTTGAAAACCTTTTGACTCCCTAATTATAAATCAACAATATTCTACTTTTCAATTTTTCAAAAATCAAATATAGAAGTCAAAACCTTTTCACTCCAATTATACTTTATAAAATTTAATAAAGTTTGATTTTTCTTTCTAAACTTTATTAAATTCTAAATATCATAAAATCATGTACCAAAAATTAGGTTTTAACCTTATTACTCCAATATTTGAAAAATATAAAGGTGCCAAAGGTTGTTTACCTAAAATTATTATCTTGACCAATGTGCTGGATAGAAATGAATGCTTTTGTACTCTTTTCAAGGCATTATGGTAGGATTGTCTTATGTGAATGATACATCTTGATTGATGTTACAATGTAGATCGATGCGTTACCTCATCCTCTACTTTAAAATATTTTAGGTTACCTTGAATTTTCTATGCCCTTTGTTATCATATTTGATGTCTTTTCAAACTACTTTATGTGTATTACTATCTACATACGTATCATATGGGTAACTCACCATAATTACACTTATCCAAACACAAAATGCATTATCATCATTAGAAATTCCATCATCAAATCTTCATAAAACATGCACATCATCATCATCATCATTGAGTGCACCTCGTACTTAGTGACTTACCCTATACACCTGCCAAGTGCAGTGACTAGAAGTCCATGCAATCCGGTCATATGGGTAACTCACCATAAGTACACTTATCCAAATAAACAAATGCATCATCATCATCACATCATGTAGTGAGGCTTGTATCTAGTGGATTACCCTATACACCTAGAGGTTGCAGCGAGTAGCAATCCATGCAGTTCGGTTGAATGGGTAGCTCACCATAAGAACACTTATCCAAACAATAAATCCATTATAGCATTAATCAACTAGGTCCCTCAATATTTGAGCTTGAATGTGTTCAAACCAAGTTTACACAAGGTTATCCTTCAACCCTTTTTGTTGGGTCAAAAGAAAAAAACAATCAAAACAAATTTGGTAATAATCAAAAATCACTCAAGCATAAAATTCTCAGAATGATTGGTTCCTTGACCCCATAATTTATAAGGAATTTATAAATTCACAAGGGAAATTGAACTCCAAATGTGGTCGATAGTTTTACCACAACATATGCCATAAACGAACCAAAGGCAAATTTGTAAAACACAATCAATCCCAAACTTGGGGTATCAAGTTGATTCAATGTCATATATTTGCACATATCACATTCATATAATTCAATAATTCACCTCATATCATCATCCACATTTGGTCAATTAGTGTGTGAGTTTCATCCTTTATCCATTCACCAATTTAAGGGGTAAGCAAACAAATAAAAATCCCATCAAAAAAATTCAAAAATTGATCATTCTTGTGCATCAAGAAGATTTGAGTCCATCCATCCAATAAGATAGGTGTCATTGGTTTTTACATCGTATTGTGTTTCACACAACGTGGTACAAAAAGGGGAATCTGTAGATACCAAAAACTAGGCATTCACAACATCACATTTGTCACCACACATCAAATCCTGCATAATAAAGTTATATGCCTAAGTTTAGACTTAGGTATATAAAATACTACACATTATCCTATTTTCCAGATTTATTAAATTTAGAAAATTAGCCAAGGATACCCTGCCTACCCACTAGACATGTGTCCTAGCCACCTCACCAGTATCCCTTACCACATCTCATACATCCTTATCCCCTTTGTCCCTTCACATGGGGTAACCCTCCACATAGCACTCCACTTGCAACCACATCATCCTAGTTAAGTGAGACACTCCAGGTGACTCACTCTAACTGGCCCTCCATTTGTAAGCCCTGGATTGCCATTTGGTAATCATGGCTTACCACCTCTCATTTCCATCCAAAACCCTAAGGAGACTATAAAGGCACATTCACCCCATCCACCAAAGGAGGCTAAACATTTATACCATCAAACTACCAAAATATGACTAGAAATTTACATGAATCCCAAGGAGAATCAACATTCAAAGCCCATAAATCCATTTTTGAAGTAATCTACCATTCAATTTGCACCGCACATCTATGGTTTCATAGTCAAAACAACATCCACGTATTTTTCCTACCACTCGTACGTAGTTTATCAGCCTTCACTACACGCCTATGATTTCTCAAAGCTGAGAAAACATGACATTGCATATCTAAATTTTTGTACAACAAGGCATTTAATTTACTTTCTTTCTCTATTTTTGCATCGTATGTTTTTTCTAGTTAGGTTTTTATAGCAGCATTTTATGTCTTGATTTGCAGGTTCTACTAAACACTCTTTGGTTTTCATGTGTGTAGGTAATAGATACCTTGGAGAAGCTGATCAAGATGGAGTGGTCCCCGAATTAAATATATAAATCCCACTCAACCCTCTAAATTTGTAGCATGAATGACAAGAGCACCAATTATTTATTTGGAGAGCGCCACCATTGTCATATTGAGCACTTGAGTTGCATTATACTTTGTAACATTGCACCCAAATACTTGGGGTAATTCAAAAGAATCTATTGTAATATTGGGAGATTTAGGCTCCCCTATTAATACAAGATACATCATTATTTATGTTGCAAAGTGTTCATTTGTCTATTTATTTGGTGTTGTTCTTTTGTGATGCAGGAGCATCCAACGAAAAGCAAATACCGCAAAGAAGAAAAAGTGTCGCGATATCACGACATGTCGCATTTTCACAACCAAAAGACGAGAGAAGGCGCAAGAGAGAAAAAGTGTCGTGATATCGCGACATGTCGCATTTTCGTGACCAAAAGACGAGAGAAGGCGCAAGAGAGAAAAAGTGTCGCGATATCGTGACATGTCGCATTTTCGTGACCAAAAGACGAGAGAAGGCGCAAGAGAGAAAAAGTGTCGTGATATCGCGACATGTCGCATTTTCACGACCAAAAGACAAGAGAAGGTGCAAGAGAGAAAAAGTGTCGCGATATCGCGACATGTCACATTTTCGTGACCAAAAGACAAGAGAAGGCGCAAGAGAGAAAAAGTGTCGCGATATCGTGACATGTCGCATTTTCGCGACCAAAAGAGAAGAGAAAGACCAAGAAGGAAAAGTGTCGCGATATCGCGACATGTTGCATTTTCGCGACCAAAAGAGAAGAGAAAGAGCAAGAGGGAAAAAGTGTCACGATATCGCGACATGTCGCATTTTCATGACTAAAAGAGAAGAGAATGAGTAAGAAGGAAAAAGTGTCATAATTTTTCGACATGTTTTTTTGCGACTCAAAGAAAAAAAGGGCAGGCGGTTACATGGGTCGTTACAGACGAAATTATCGAGCGATGGGTATACCGAACGTCATCATTGGTTGACAGGCGAACAGAGTCTATAGTGGTAGCACTGAACAACATGTTGTACCAAGGTGCAATGAAAGCAGACGAAGACCAAGAGTCAGAAAGAAAAAAACATTTTGAAAGCCAAAACAATGAAGAGGCACGGGAAATTAAACAAAGGGCCATAAAATGGAAACAGAGAGTCACGCCAAAAATTTTAAAAGGGGAAGCAAAGGCATGCACAAGGCGGGGAAACTGCGAAGACAGAGTTGCAGATTTGAATGCAAGAGGGCCATTCTGGACCTGTTTGGGGCTATTTTTTTTTCTTCTAGGGCGGGAAATGCTGTAAAAAAATAAAAAATAAATTAATTATCTTTCAGAATAAAGGAGTTTATTTGGCAGACTGTTGCCATTTCTGTAAATCTTTCCAAGTTTTTGAATGAGAATTGGGTTTGATTAGAAATCTTGGCTCTCCATCAAGTGGTATCAGAGCTTAGGGTTCCTGAGTGTGTGAACAGATCACCGAAAGTGAGGTAGTTTGCACCAAGATCTATGGAAGTATTGTGAGAAGAGAGCGAGGAATAATGCCTCCATGAAGAAACCATGGTGGTGGTAGAAATGTGGTATCGAAAGGTGATTTCAGAGCTTTACAGAGGCAAGTGCAAGCCCTGCAAGAGGAGTTGTGAAGAGGGGTTGAGCCAAGGAGAGAATACCATAGTGAAGATGAAGCTTGGGAGGTTGATGATCCATCAGATGAAGAAGAAGCAATGGATCCTGTAGAAGCTAGATTATTTAGGGCCATATCTCGGATCGGGAAGAAGCCAAAGTTTGATGTCTCCATGTATTTTGGGAATCTCAATCCAGAGGAGTTGATTGATTGGATCAATGATATGGAGGAGTATTTTGAGTATGAGGAGGTTTTAGATCTAGATCGGATCAAGTTTGCAAAAATGAAGTTGAAAGGTCATGCTAGCATATGGTGGAAAGAAGTGCATCTAGAAATAAATAGAAGAGGAAAGGAAAATATAACCAGATGGGATCAAATGGTAGATAAGTTGAAGAGGTAGTTTATTCCTATAGATTATGAATTGGATCTATTGAGGAAAATGCAGAGTTTGAGACAGTCAAGCAAATCTGTCAAGGAATATACATAGGAGTTTTACAGGATCTGAATAAGAACTGGTCATTCAGAGGCTAATAAGGAGAAAATAGCTTGTTACATAAATAGGTTAAGAATGAATATCCAAGAAGAACTCAGTTTGGTCAGGATGACCACCATTGAGGATGCATATCAGTTTGCCTTGAAGGTTGAAGAGAAGCTGAACAGAAGATTTGAAAGCAAACAAAGAGGAAGAGATCATGGTGGAAGAACTGGTGGAAGAACCAGTGGAGGAAAATATGAAGATCAGAAGGTGAAACAAGTAATAACCAGGATTAGAAAGAGGAGAATACCTACCACCCCCATAATTAGAACAATGGTTACCAAAGATGAAGAGGTAGATCTGGACGTGGGTATGGAAGAGGAGGATTTTGTGGAACTTGTTTCCATTGTGGGAAAGAGAGAAATCAGGCATATGAGTGTCCCCAACACCAAGAGAGGACGAATAAGAGACCTGAGGGTCATGCCAGAGCTGCTGTAGCAGATGAAGGTGCTGAATCAAAACAGTCTAAAGAAGTAGAAGGAGGAGAAGTGTTGATGACAAGAAGAGCATTGATGAATGGAGGGAAAGATGTGGATCAGAGGAAGAGCTTATTTTTCACAAGATGCAAATGTGCAGGTAAGGTCTATAATGTTATCATAGATAATGGTAGCATAGATAATTTAGTTTTAGGAGAAATGGTTGCTAAGTTGAAATTGGAGAAGAGGAAGCACCCGCATCCATATCGGATTGTGTGGTTGTAGAAAGATCATAGAGCATTAGTCAGTGAGCAATGTTTAGTTAAATTTCATATTGGAAATTATCAAGATGAGGTTCTGTGTGATGTTTTGCCTATGGATGCTTGCCATTTGTTGTTGGGGAGGCCATGGCAATTTGACAGATGTGCGGTGCATGATGGGCATGCAAATACTTACTCTCTAACAAAATATGGAGTGCGTCACAAGTTGAAGCCATTGAAGGAAGTGGATGAAAAGGTATGCAATAGTGCTAGAATCTGTTTGGTAGATGGTAGAAAATTTTTGGATGGCCTGAAGAAGGATTCTATGTGTTATGCATTAATTCCTACTATTAAGAAGGAATAGTGTATGGATATTCCAGTAGAGTTTGAAATTCTGTTAGAAGAGTTTCCTGATATTGTGTCAGATAATGTGCCTGAGGGTTTGCCACCAATGAGAAATATTAGCCATCAAATTGATTTGATTCCAGGAGCTAGTTTACCCAATAAGGCAACCCATAGAATGTCTCCCATGGAGAATGAGGAGTTGAACAGATAAGTTCAAGAGTTGTTGAGGAAGGGGTTGATTAGAGAGAGTTTGAGTCCCTGTACAGTACCTGCAGTACTAGCACCGAAGAAGGATGGAGAATGGAGAATGTGTACTGATTCCAGAGTCATAAATAAGATTACCATTAAGTATAGATTTCCATTACCTAGAATGGATGATATAATGGACTGTTTGAGTGGAGCTAAATACTTTACAAAAATTGATTTAAAGAGTGGGTATCATCAGATTCGCATCAGAGAAGGTGATGAGTGGAAGACAGCCTTCAAAACCAAAGAGGGTTTGTATGAGTGGTTGGTTATGCCATTTGGGCTAACCAATGCACCTAGTACATTCATGAGGCTAATGAATGAGGTGTTGAGAGAATTCCTAGAGAAGTTTGTTATTGTTTATTTGGATGATATTCTAATTTTTAGTAAGACATTGGAAGAGCATTTGATGCAAGTTCGGATAGTTTTTGAAAAGCTAAGGGAGGAGCAGTTGCTGATTAATTTGAAGAAGTGTAGTTTTGTGAAGAAGGAGTTGGTGTATCTGGGATTTGTCATCTCAGATGAGGGTCTAAAAATGGATCCAAAGAAGGTGAAGGCTATCATTGAGTGGCCTACTCCAAGGAACATAACGGAGGTAAGATCATTCCATGGTCTTGCAAGTTTCTACAGAAAGTTCATTAAAAACTTTAGCAGTATTTGTGCACCCCTGACAGAAACCATGAGATGGGATAAGAAGGATTTTAGGTGGAATGCAAAGGTAGGTGCAAGTTTTGAGATGTTGAAAAATAATGTGACAGAACAACCCATTTTGGTACTTCCATATTTTAATAAAGTATTTCAGGTTGATTGTGATGCTAGTAGTAGTGCCATTGGAGTTGTGTTGAGTCAGGAAGGTAAACCTGTTGCATATTTTAGTGAGAAGTTAAATGATGCTAGGAAGAAATAATCTATTTATGATCCAGAATTTTATGCTATGGTTTAGGATCTTAAGAAATGGAGACACTATTTGTTAGCAAAAGAGTTTGTTTTATATACTGATCATCAAGCTTTGCAGTATATTAATAGTCATGGAAAACTGAATCAGAGACATTTGAAGTGGGTTCAATTCCTACAGAGTTATACCTTTGTTTTGAAGCATAGGAGTGGGAAGTCTAATAGATTTGCAGATGCCTTGAGTAGAAGGCAAAAATTTTTGATAAAGATGAAAGTGGAAGTCGTTGGGTTTGAAGAACTCAAGAGTTTGTATCCAGAGGATCCAAATTTTGCAGAGGCTTGGAAGGCATGTTTGTCTCCTACTACTTTCGGAATAAAGGAGTTTATTTTGTAGACTGCTGCCATTTTTGTGTCTTTCCAAGTTTTTTTTGAATGAGAATTGGGTTTGATTAGAAATATTGGCTCTTCATCATTTTGGTTACAGAAATGGTGATCACGGTGGGATCCCCTAAGGATTATATTTGTTTTTACCTTGCTTTTATATAACTATTGATCTGTATTTTCTATGGTTTCAGTTTTTAGGAGTTTGAAATGCACGAAGATTCTATATCAGGATCGATGAATCTGAGACCTGATGTTGTTTAGCTTTGTTACTGTGAAACCACACACCTATAGTTTCGAACCTGAGGAACCACACACTTGTAGTGGAGCACCTAACAAAATGTGCACAGGCAATGGAGATCTATAGAACCACACACCTGCAATGAAGCAATTGTTAAAATATAAGCTAGCGGTTACAGCACTATGGAATCGTGAACCTACGGTTGAAGCATACTGGAAGGAGTGGTGAAAGGAACACAGGTTTGTACCCTTGTAAGTGAGAGGGTGTTTATGTTTTAAAAATAATGCATGATTTTTTTTGTATTTTTTTGTGTTTATATAAGAAGAATGCATGAAAATATTTTTGGTGTTTAATTTTTTTTTAAATGACTTGTGCACTAATTTGGACCTGTTTTGTGATTTTTATTTATTGCATTTATGAATGCATATGAGATGATGTGATGATAGATTGAATAGATAATTCATGCTATTCTCTACTGGCCATTTGGTATGCTTTAGAATTTTTTTTGAGTGACTGTACTATTGTCATTTAATCAGGGGCATTAATATGTGGTATTTGTGAATGAAATGTATAATGAGATGTATTATTGTAAATGATAGTAGACTAATTGTATAGATGATTTGTGATTGTTTTGCAAATACTCAAACATCTTAGTGACCTTGATCAAACTCATTTATGATATCACAAATCTTCATGATGCTTAGGTTGTCCTAGTGTTTTCAAATTTTCTCAAGGACCAACTATGTGTATAATGACTATTCATTTCTCATTATGAGCTATGTCACACTGATCAATTGTAACTTGTGCCAATAAGCTAGTTCATCCGAGAGTGGCCATAGGTTTGTACAAAATAAGGTCTCTAATGTGATATATGTGGCACCACGCGTAAGGATATCCCATTTTTAGGCGGGATTCATTCAACCCTTTTCTATAATGAGGATCACCCCATAGGTTTTGAGACATTAAAGGTTCCAAGGATTCAAGATCCTTCCCTTCTTTTATTGCATTGTATTTGGATTTTATTTATGAGTTTGCTCATTTTTGTAATGGAGTAACATGTATTTTTATTTCTTTTTGAATGTTTGCTTATTTTGAGGAAAAGCAAGGGGATTTTAATTGCTTTTGGAATGATTTTTGGGATACTTTCTCATTTTGAAAAAGAGCAAGGTATTTTTATTGCTTTTGGTATGCTTTTAGGATACTTGCTCGCTTTGACAAAGAGTAAGGGATTTTTATTTTTATTTTCTTTTTTTGGGGATGAAGGTGGAGTTTGTCCTTTTTGCAACTCTGTAGTACTCTAGACCATGTGCATAATTGGATGAACAAGGGACACCTTTCACTAATAGCAATAGAAAAATTTAATTTTGTTATTCCCAATATTTATAATGTTTTAATGTGTTTTAATGTGTGTGGTCCAAGAGAAAACTTGATTGACCAGGAACAACTTATTACTTTCTAAATATTATTTTATTTTGAATTGAGGTTGTTCAAAACACTAGGAATGGTTGAGTGATTGAAAATATTTTGAATTTGCTTATGGATTGTTGTGGTTTGTAATGTTTGTGATACTTTCATTACAATATTTTGAAAACTAAAAAAGGTACACATAAAATAGTAAGTGGCCGCATAACCATTATTGCTAACAATTATGCGGTATCTACCCTACTTTGTGTGAATATCTTCATTATCAAAATATTATAAGGAAAGTTGTAAATTATTGCTAATGAATTGATGAGTGATGTTGATGTACGATACCCCTGATTAAGGCAACAAGACATAGTAGACTAGAGATCATCCAAATTGACCAAATGATCCCTAATATGATGAATGGTATGAACAAATGACTAAAATATATGTATGTAATGTAGGTGGAATGCATGGATGAATGTATGAAAAACAATGAATATTTAAGTAGAAATTCATGGATGGATGTATAAAATACAATGTGTATGCAAATGTTTTTTATCTTTTGTTGTTTTTCTATTTTTTTGTAGCCATGTATGTATAATGCTTTTAACTTGGGTCAGCTTGTTCACGGGAAAGGAGAAACTAAAATATGGGTTGATTGATTGAAAACATTCTTATGTAGTATTCATATTTCTCATCAATGGGTACTATGGAGGCCACATATTTATAATCATCAAAGGTGATAGATAGGACATCAAATTCCCCCTCCAAGTCTTCCTCATAGTCATCATTGAATATATAATCATTATAAATGTATTCAACCATTGTCATTTGCAATGTAATATTTGAAAAAGCCTCATTTATATAAGGCATAAAGTCAAGGTCCAAGTACTCGTCATCATGTTCTTTGCTCTCCTCATTATCTTATTTGGACTCAAGGGTGAGTCATTGGAGGGTATGGTTAAAGGAAGAGTTTGAGTTAGAAGGTATGTATCCTAGACTAGAGTGATCATGTGCTTCTCAGTATTTAGGCTCAACAATGTGATGTGGACCCTATTCATATCATCCAAGTGTGTATCCCTACTAGTTGATCCTACAAAAATATCACAATGGGAAATCTAGGTTGGATAGATATTCTAAGGTGGCATTAAACTCTTGTAAGGGTTTCTCTTTAGGATGAGGTGGATCGGATGAGGAATCCACTCCTCTATATATGAATTTGATGTTGTCTGGTCGGGAACCCATTCTATACACTGCACCTATAACTAAAGGTGGGTCGCATGGGTGACCGTAATCTCTGACTAACTCAAAAGATGGTGTAATTGTAACACTTTCAATAATGTACTCACCAATACCTAGATTGGTGAGATCGATTTCAACTTGGTATGGTTGGGATGTGGATGGCTTAGTGGATGAAGAGGGCACTTCGATGGTGGATTGTGGTTCAAGTGGAGGTGATGGCTCCTCTTGGATATGTGATCCTATATATGATATGATGGGTGGCAAATTTTGAGGTGGATTAGGCTTGATTGGGTTGTTAGTTGATGGTGTTGGTTGAGCTAAAACATAAATGGTATTTGTGAAGTGAGCATTGTAGGTAATGAAGTTGGTGATTGGTAAGTAGGATGATTGGGTGTGATGGAAAAATAAAATGTGGTGGATGAGGATTGAATAGAACTGATGCTTTTGGATGTAAAAGAAAAATCAACTATAGGTAATTCCTTCAAGATGGGAGCTTTTTATGAGGTGATGTTAGTGGGAGCAGTTCAGATGATGAGTGGCTAAATGGAGAGGTGAGTGGATGGAAGAAGGGATCATAATAATTTGAGATCAAGTTGTAATATTTAAATGGCTTAGTGTCTACTTGGATGTAATGTAATTTACCCTCATGTATATATTTTAGATATTAGTGTAATATCGAGAGCACACACTTCATCTCTCTGATCTAAGATCATCCAATAAGTATGTTGTATTGCATTGCCCCTTCCAAGATGTGGAAGAGTACATGAATAGTCTTCACCCCCACGGTGATATGCAAAACTACATTCCCCACAGTTGAGCATAAAGCATCATTAAAGGCCCTCAAGATGAAAGTGGATGATGTTATATGGGATGATGGTAGGTTAAGGTGCTTGATGATAGGAGTGGTAATGAGGTTGATGGAGGAGTTGGTATCAATAAGTACCCTCTTGAATGGCTTCCTATCAATATGAGCAACTATGTGCAATGGAATATCTGGTAAATCTGACGATACACTCTTCTCCTCAAAGTCATAAAATACTATTAAGGGCTCCATGCATTTTTGTACACTTCCTACAAAGGCATTGAAGGCATTAGGGTCTTGATATTGCACTTCAATATATTTTAGAATTTACATTAATGCATCATGATGTGGGGGTGATTATTGTATTATCTTGATAGTTCTTTTATGCCATCTTTAAACTCTGTGTTAACTAGCTACCTAGGGTAATGGTTGGGTGAGATGTATTACTTGGATTATGAATGGGTGGAGGTTGAATGGATGGCCCTAGTTGTATAGGGACACTTGGTTGTGCTATGGGAGCTTGGGTTGTGCGATTCACTTGTTTTTTCTTGTGGGTTACCACATTAATAGCCCCTATAAAACCTTGGTACAGTTGAGACACATAGTTAACTTGGTTGGGAGGAACTGTAGAAGTTGACACTCATATTGGTTGTTGATTTACCTCATGATGAGGCAAAGGTGTCTGATATATGTCAAGGTTTTGATTAGGTTGGGCTAATGGATTGTCAACTTTGATATTTCCTGCTTCTAATAAATCTTGCACAATACCTTTAAACCTATGGTAAGTTTTAACATCATATCATTTTTACCGATGATAGATGCAGTATAAATGCTCTCTATAGGCCTTTGATTTTAGCTTGCTAGGATATTCGAGTTTAATATTTGACAACGTGAAAATTTGGGTCGCATACAACTTCTAAAAGATAGATGAGTAGGGCTCTTGCAATTGTGTGTAATTGTATTTGGGCCTAAATTTATGTTGTTGCCTTTCTATAGGTTGTGTTTGAATTATGTACCTATTGTGGGGTGGAACCGCTTGATAAATCAATTGTTGCACTTGTTGTTGTTGTTGTTGGGGTTGTTGGATCTAAACTTGGACTTGTTTATTTGACTATAAAGTTTGGCCCAAAACTATTTTATTAACCTATGTGGCCTTGGGTTGCTCGTGGTTATTTCCCTTTTGGTTCTTATTTTTCCACTCTTTTTTCTTACGCTTGATCTTGTCCTCTTGAATATTTATTTTCTTTATCACTCTATCCTAGGTGAGTGCCTCATTGAATGTTCTATACTGATGCAACTATAGAAACAAAGAGATGGGCTTGGCAGAACTCTTCATGAACATTCTTGTTAATTCTATAATGGGGAGGGAGAATGGTAATTTTTTCATAATAATCCTCCAATGGTTACCAAAATCATGGACCGATTCATCATTGTATTACTTCAAAATAAGAAGATCAGTCAATGTGGTTTTTTTTACATTTAGGGCGAATCGCTCTAGGAATTGGTCCGCAAGTTACTCTAAAGTGTAAACACCCTGATGCGGTAGGTGGTTGTACCAATCTTGGGCTTATCCCCAAGTATCTAAGGAAAGGTGTGGATCATGAGTGCGTTATTATTTCTGATCCTAAAACATGCATTAACAAATCTAGTCACATGCTCTCAGGGGTTCTCATCCCCCTTAAATGTATTAAACTTTAGCATCTAAAAATCCATTGGATAAGGTGGTGCAAGTACCAAAGCATGGATTGGGTGGTTGAGTAGCTTCCTTAATGTGGGCTTTTGGTACTACATACCTGATGTCTGCATGGCAAGGCTATTAATATGGTTCTGCAAGAACTGGAACTTATGATCTTCCATAGGGTTAAAACTTTGGTTTACTTGTTGTTGTTGGTAAAATTGTTCATTATAGATAGAATGTGGATGATGTAGAATATTATGCTAAAATGCATGATGATATGATGGTTTATGAGGGTTATGATATTGATTAGGTTATGGAGGCATGTTAGAATGTTGACCTGATGAGTTAGCATACATATGATGAAGTGGGTTGGTTTTTATGGTAGTGGTTGGGGGGTTCAATACCCAAGATAGATATTGGATAAAGGCATGGATTTGATGATATTTTTATGGTAGGTTCTACTTAATCCTATACGAATGTTGATGTAGGTCAATATTAATGTTGCGGTTAGTATTATCTAAAATCATTTGTTGTTGTTGCAAGAAATCTTGCTACATGGCAATCGTAGATGATGTGGACACAGTCACATATGAAGTGGATGGTTAGGTTGGTTGCAAGACAACCATGTTAGTAAACATAATTGGAGGGTATGTGGCAAATTGTATTGCCATCGAATGATGTATGATAGGATGTGTGGGGACCATAGGGGCAGTAGATGGAATGGATGTGGAAACCTATGAAGCAACCTGATTTGATGCTTCTTAAAGGGGTTTGGTGCAAATTATGTTCTAATGTGGCAAGGTGATGGGTGGTTGGCTGGGTGACTATCCAAGGTGGTAATAGTTAGCTCAAAAATTAGATTTGTGAAGGGTATATTGAACTACTATGGGTATGTGAAGGTAAACTCCTGATGTAATGATGGCATGGCACGAGATGGGATGGTAATTGATGGTAATGATGGAAAAACCATACTAGCAGCATTCAAGTACATCCTATGGTGCCCATGTCTAAAATTGTGACATGACCATCTGTTGGTGTGGGTGGATCACTCCTAGGAGTCTCAGGAATAGTGATATGGGTAGTCCTATGCATAATATATTTGTTCAAAATAGGGACACTACTAGAGGACCTTGCATTTAATTTCTAGGATATACTAGGGACTACACTAACTTTCCCTACCATTGAAGTGTTAGGGACATGACTAACCTGAGATGGATCCATAGGGGAAGACAAATGACTCTAAATTAATTCCAACTTTCTATCCTGACCATAGGTCGTGACCATATGCTAGGATGTGACGATGTGTGAAATGCAAGTGTAAGTGTGTAAATATGTGAAAGAAGCACAATACAAAACAACATTCAAATAAAATAAACAAACAAACAAGGTGTTTATTCCTAAGTTTACACAAAGTTTTATTTTTTTTAAGTTTTGAAAGTTTTTTATTTTTTGGGGATTTTGAAAGTTTTTGGAAAAAAAGAAAAATCAATGTGCAAAATGTTTACCCTAAGATAAATCTAGGATTTCACCTGTACACTCGCACACACATATATGGTGATGAAGTTTGGATTGTGAATCCCATTAAACTATGGATATGAAACCCATAATTGATGAGGGGATACAGGTCCTACCAGTCCTCACCTAATCTCACTTGGGTAGTGATACACCCTCCGAAGAAGAATGCATGCAATGTTTCCAAGCTACGACGGTTCTTGGAGCCGACATTGACCACAAACAAGGTAGTAATATGTTGTTGGTTTGTCATGAAGTCCAACCATTTCAAATATTTTTAAGTGAGTGTGTAAGGTTTTGTTCTTTATTATTTGATGCAAACTATCATGCAATTATATTTTTATGCCTAATGCAGAAAGTAGAAAATAGAGAACAGTAAACAGAATCATATTAGGGGCTAAAGTTGCTAACTCTGAGCAATATGTGGCCAAGTTCTGTTGTCAGGGTGAAATCATAGGTGGGCGGTTAGTTCTGATAAACTGTATTTGTGCAGTTTACCAACCATGTACGAGTGTTTGGGAGATCCCAACTGTAGGTGTGTAGTTCCTACTGAATAGCTAAACAAGGGCAGCATAGGCCTACACCCCAAAAATATCTAGATTATTTCTAACTGGAATTATGCATATGCTCTATTTTATCTAACTTTAAAAATGTAAATTCTTTGATTTATTTAGATTTTGAATATGAAATTCCTAACCTAGACCCTAATTGTGAACAAGGGCAAATAGGACTGAAATCCTTAATCTAGCTTAGATGCAATACTAAAAAAATAGAAAGTAGAGGAAAAAAAAAAGGGGATTATAGGGGTACAAACCTATGCTCATTTCACCACTCCTTTTAGTCCATTTGAACCACAAGTCTATGGTTCTACAGTGTTGGAACTGCTCGTGTGTATTTTAACAGACACTCCATCATTGGTGTGCTATTTTGTATATATGCATCACTTGTGCATGGATTATCAGGTTTTCCACCATAGGTGCATGGTTCTTCAGGTCCAAAACCATAGGTGCATGGTTTCATAATAATGGGACTGAACAACAGTAGGTCTCAGATCTACCAATCCCAATATTGAATCTTTACACACTTTAAACTCTCAAAACCTACAACCATATAAAACACAAATCAGTATTTAGATAAAATCAAGGTAAAAACAAATGAAACCCTTAGGGGATCCCACCGTGATTGCAATTTCTGTAATCAAAATAAAAACACCAAACAAATAGACAAATGAACACTTTGCAACGTAAAGAATGATGTATCTTGTATTAATAGGGGAGCTTGAATCTCCTAATATTACAATAGATTCTTTTGAATTACCCCAAGTATTTGGGTGCAATGTTACAAAGTATAATGCAACTCAAGTGCTCAATATGACAATGGTGGTGCTCTCCAAAAAAATAATGAGTGTTCTTTATCATTTTTGCTATAGCTTCAGAGGGATGAGTGGGTTTAAGATATCCGATGCAGGGACCACTCCAACTTCATCAACTTCTCCAAGGTCCTTGTTACCTACACACACGAAAACCAAAGAGGTTTTAGTAGAACCTGTAAATCAAGACATAAAATTTTTTTATAAAACCCTAACTAGAAAAAACATACGATGCAAAAATAGAGAAAGAAAATAAATTAAATGCCTTTTTGTACGAAACTTACTGAAATGCAATGTCATTTTTTCTTAGCTCTAAGAAATCGTAGGCATGCGGTGAGGGTTGATAAACCACATACGGGTAGTGTAAAAACTACATGGATGCATTTTTTACTATGAAACCACAGACGTACGATGCAGAATGAATGGCAAATTGCTTAAAAAATGGGCCTCCAAGCTTCATATGTTGATTCTCCTAGGGATGCATGCAAAGTTCTAGTCCTATCCCAGTAGCCTGATGGTACAAAATGTTTAGCCTCCTTTGGTGGATGGGGTGAATGTGCTTGTATAGGATCCTTAGGGTTTTGGAGGGAAATGAGAGGTGGCAAGCCAGGATTTCCAAGTGGCAATCCAAGGGTTACAAATGAAGGGGGCAATTAGAGTGAGTCACCTGGAGTGCCTCACTTAACTAGGATGATGTGGCCGCAAGCGGAGTGCTATGTGGATGGTTACCCCATGTGAAGGGACAAATGGGATAAGGGTGTATGAGATGTGGTAAGGGATACTGGTGAGGTGGCAAACCAGGATTACCAAGTGATAATCCAAGGCTACCAAATGGATGGGGCAATTAGAGTGAGTCACCCAAAGTATCTCACTTAACTGGGGTGATGTGGCTACAAGTGGAGTGCTATGTTGAGGGTTTCCCCATGTGAAGGGACAAATGGAACAAGGGTGTATGATATATTTTAAAGGATGCTGGTGAGGTGGCTAGGATACATGTCTAGTGGGTAGGCAGGGTATCCTAGGTCGATTTTCTAGATTTAAAAAATCTAGAAAATAGAATAATGTGCAGTATTTTATATACCTAAGTCTAAAATTAGGCATAAAACTTTATTATGCAATATTTTATGTGTGGTGGCAAATGTAATGTTTTGAATGCCTAGTTTTTGGTGTCTACAACGTATACTCTAATAATATCTCCTTCTTGGATGTTTGTCTTGGGAAATTGTCTCTTCAAGCAGTCATATACACTAGGTGCTCATTCTCCTTATCATTTTTCCTCAGCTTGCTATCTAGATACACACTACAAACACTTCTACCCTACATTATATTCCTCTTGGTTGGTTGTATAGGTTGGTTAGTGCAAGTGTTACTATTCTTCTTTTCTAGATGATTAGGTGCAATGGTTGCTTTATTTTGGTTATGAAGCCAATCTTCCCCTTGTGGAGATCTTCTATAATGTTATTTCTCTAGGCAGTGAATCCAATCATCCCTCTTATGGGGATATTCTATAATACTTTTTATCAAGACAGTGAAGCCAATCATCCCTCTTGCGGAGATCCCACTCTTATATAATTATTCCACTCAAGGTAGTGAATCTAGTCATTCCTCTTATGGGTATCTTCTATAATACTTCCACTCAAGGCAGTGAAGCCAGTCATACCTCTTTTATGGATCTTCTATTCAATACTAATACTTAACTAAACCCAATGTCTTCAACTCCTTTAATACACTCCCTTTCTATTGCACTTATTAGACTCAAACATTCTTCAAAATGCTTCTCCTAAGGTGCTTCTAAGTTCCTTCTTGAACTCAATTGTCGGTATTGCTCCTGGATTATGTCAAGCACTTATTATCAGTAAAGAGATAGATAAAAATTCTTCTAAAAAACATTCACACCAAGGTTAAACTTGATGCTAGCATAAAATATTAACTCCTCAAATTTGGGTGGAGTATGGTGGTAGCTTTGATACCACTATTGACTTTTTAGCTAGATTATCATAGGTTCCAATATACAAGATCTTGAGTAGTCTTAAATATAAGAGCAATTAATATATTAAATGACCAATATAATGAATATAACATTCATAACAATGACAATAATATGAACAAAATGGTCAATATCATTCATGTAACAACATGAAGAAATACTTATAGTATATTGCTCAAAATATGCATACAAGCTTCAATATTATTAATGCTTGAATGTATTTGAGATACTTTGATATCCATATACAATACATGGAGCTTTGTCTCCATAATATAGCCTTCATATATGACTCTTTAATACTTGACTATTTTTCTCCTCTCACATCCAAGAGATGCAACCTTTCATATTCCATGCATAAGATAAATCCTCTCATGTCTTTTATCTTCTCATATTACCACTTGTATACATGACTCTTGAATCTCTATTTGCACATTTTATTCTATGAAACTTGCACCAAAATCATGGAATAAATCATAAATTATTTTTGAAATTTCTTACTCTTCCCTACAATTTTTTAATTTCCAAATTTAAAAAATAGAATATTTTGAAGAATATTCCTTGTGGGAGCACCAAAATCATGTACAAGTATATGCTTACATCATCCTAATATAGGTTTGCATCATAAATGCCCTAGAGGTAAAATTTAGTCATTACTAGTTTAAACATTGTTCTTTTTCTTTATCTCCCAAGCATGATACTTGGGGATATGGCTAGTAGGAAGGGTTTAAGTCATTCACCCATGGGAGGTCTCAATTTCAAACCTCTCCCCCTAAGTTTTTTAATACATTATCATCCATGATTAAGTGATGACCTTAGATGATGACAACACCCATGATAATGTGGCAACCAAAAATTACATGGCACTCTCTCATGAAGTGGTGCATTATGATGACATGAAACCTCTTTTTCATAGTAGTGATGACATGATATACTATGAGATGATATTCTATATGGTAGATATGGTGTATCATATAGTTGATATGGTAATGAGTACATAAATCCCAAAGCAACATATCAGAGTTTGTATAGATGATGTGGTGATTCATGTAGGTGACTTGGTAATAGATGCATGAATACCAATGCAAAATGTTGTAGATAACATGGTATTTTATACAAATGATGTGGCAACTTGTACAAGTAACATGGTATGCCATTTTGGGGCTAATGGAGACACTCACATGGCATGAATCTTGAGACAACATATGCTAGATGATGTGGGGGCTGATGTGGTGGCTAATATTGAGTGCTCTAATCAGTCCAATGTAGTAGGCTATATAATGGTCAACATGGAAGGCCATATACCACTTGGAATATATAAATATGGGTTCATCCAATCACATTTTTCCAACTCATAGAATTTGACAAGTAGCTTTCATAGTCAACAATAGTCTTGGTGATGCACAAAATTTGGAGTGAACCATAAACTAAGTGGCATAGTGTGGTTTGTAAATTACACAACAAATTATATTATGAAAAGTAGCTTCATGCAATTCATAGTCAGCACATGTTTAGTCTTCCCTTAGCCACTCATGCAGTAACAAGTGGTGACCTCCCATTCACTACAGGTACAATTTTTTTTTAAAGATTATGGAGGTATTTTTTATGATTTTAGGGAAAAATTTTTGGGGACCATAATCTTTGCATACATAAGCATTTTAAGCATATTTTTTTAATCACATGGTTTTTTGAACTCTTTGTATTATAAGTTCCATTTATAGTCAAAAATTGATGTACTTTTTGAATTTTGGTAGAATATTTATGGATCATGATATGCCCTTGTTGAGCAGTCCCAACTTTGCTACTTGGAAGATCAAGATTGAAGCTCTAATCTAAAGAAAGGGATTACTAAAATATGTGAATGAGGAACCTCATGGAACTGATTCTAAATATATGAAGTAGATTTATAGGGACAAGAAGGATGAGGCTCATGGTGTCCTTGCTCTTCATGTTAACAATGTATATGACACTCATGTTAGTAGCACCATAGATTCTAAAGTATTGTTTAAGAAATTTTAGGGGTTATGTGATTGAATTGATTCCACACAAATAAATAGATTGAATTTTGATCTTGTTACCTTTTCCATGGATTCATTTCATATTGTTGATAAGTATATTAGTTGGTTTAAGAAGCTACAAGAGGATATTTGAATGGCAAGAGGATTGCCTAAGGATAGAAGAGAAGGACAGGAAGTATTGGAGAAGGAAAGAAACACTAAAGTGCTTAATATTATCTTTTATAATGTATCTAAAACATATGATATAGTTGATGTTATTTTCAATATACTTTGTGTATATTTAACATATTCTCCCACACCACCTATTGATGAGGTAATTTAAATATATTTTCAATAATTAGGCTAGAAGAAATTGGCATAAGAGAAATTATATTTTGAGTTAAACTCATACAAAGGAAGTTATTGTTAAATTTCAAAATTAAAAAAAGCCATAGAATTATAAGAATCCCAAGAAGCCCACTTGTGATTTTTACAAAAATAAAGGACACAAGGAAAAAGTTTGTAGAATTTGAATCAAGAAACTTGAGGATACAACAAGAAAGGGGGTTTTGATGTACCCTCTTATATGCACAAGGTGAGGATAATTTTTATGGATAAACATCATAGGCTCATGTTGTAATTCATTTTGTGTATTAGACATCCACCTCTTAAAATGAGTGGATAGCAGATTCAGGGGGTATATGAAGTGCAATAATCTTCAATAATACAACAAAACTCATGTAGGGTGACATGTTGTGATTGGATATGACTCTTCATTATAGGTTGTAGGGAGTGAATATATCAGCATTGGGTCTTCTTAATTTTATGAAGTACTCATGATCCTAATATTTTCCCTAAGATTTTATCTATTTATTGCATTACTCTACTAATAAGAAATTAGAATTTTAGCTTGATATAGAAAATTAGTTCAAAACTATTTATTTTTATTATTGTGATGAGATTGGCCATATGTATAAATTGGGATAAATGTCTATCCCTTTAACCACTATTTCTAGTAAAAATGTGTTGCTTTGGTTGCTTATTCTTGTAATAAGAGTTAAAAGTGGTATCATAAACTTCAATGTATCAGCTATTGTTCCTTGAGATACATGAGTTAGCATCATATGGCTATTGGAATTCCATACATATCTCTTAAAAGTAATGCATGTGAGGGGTGCATTTTAGAAAATCATCATAAGGAGACCTTTAAAAAAGGGGTTGCTAGGAGAACATCTCATTCTTTGAAGATTATACATAGTGATATTTGTGGACCTATGGGTACTCCATTTATTTTAGAAAATAGGTACTTTCTTCTTTTCATTGATGATTTCTTTAGATATGTGTGGTTGTACACTATCTATACTAAGGATAAGGTTTTTAAGAGATTTAAGACCTTTAAGACTCTTATTGAAAATCTACTAAATAGGAGAATCAAATTTTGTAAGACATATGAGGTTGGTAAATTTGTGATCTATGTTTTTCAAGATTTTTTGGCTTCTCATGGGATTGCATATTAGAGGATTGTTCACTATACTTCTACATATAATGGTGTATTTGATAGGAAAAATAGAGTAATCATGGAGATGGTATAATGTATGAGATTCATGCCAAGGGTCTAGATCATAAAAACTTGGATGAAGTTGTCACTTATGTAGCATATATCATCAATATGATTCCTACCATGGTAGTCTAAGACATGAAATATCCTGAGATATTTATAGGAAATAAGCCAAACATGTCTTGATTTTGTATCTTTGGGTCTTTATCATGTGCTCACATACCCAAGGATATTCAAAAAAAGGATACACCAAAGAGTCATAAGTGTATCTTTATGGAGTATTATGATACCTCAAACACATATCATATTTATGATCCTTAGAGGCATGAGGTATTGATTAGAAGAAATGTCATATTTGATGAGTTTCTTTCAAGTACTCCTTCAACCCTGCCACCTAATCATTTGGCTATAATTTTTTTTATTCTCTATCTATTTTTATTTAGTAGGTTCTTTTGAGATTTTGGATGGTTTTATTCCTATTAGAGCAACCTCTCCTTATTTCTTAAGTGGTTTTTTCCTACCTATCAATTTTACCCCTTCATAGGCAACATCTCAAGAAACTTCCTCTTCTCTAGGAGTAGGGACCAGGGTAGGGTGAGAAAGGCACATCAATTCTAAATTATCTAGTCTTGCATGATGAGATGAGTGGTGATGAGTTTATTTATTCAATTTTAATTTTTTATATTGAGATAGCACATGATACACATGATTCTTTGGTTGTTTGACACCCAAATGGATTAAGATGCTTCTAAGGGATGATCAACCAATTAAGTCTCATAAGTGACATCATAAGGCTCCCTCATGAGAATTTATTTTAAATGTATCCCATTCTTGGGATCTTCTCAAATATTCCCAGGCTAAGGTTAAGCAATAATAAGAAGATGTTATGGCAGTAGAGTATGAGGCACTGACAAAGAAAAAAACTTGGGAGTTGGTCCCTCTTTTATAAGGAAAGAATATTTTTGGATGTAAATGGATTTATAGGACCAAATACACATTGTATGGTCAGGTAGATAAGCACATGGCATTCCTTAATTCTAAAGTTTTTTCTCAATAGGAAGGAGTGGACTATTTTGATACTTTTGCACCTATGGTCAGGATGGACTCAATCATGATGATTCTCTCCATTGTTGCCTCCTATAGATGGACATGAAGAGAGCCTTTCTACACAGGGATATTAAAGATAAACTTTCTATGTAGAAACAACCTGGTTTTGTCCTTAAGTAACCTACTCCATTGTTTTATCATTTGACTAGGTCTTTATATGCACTTAAGTAGGCTCCTTGTGCATGGTATGAGAAGGTCTATTTATTTTTTCTTAATTACAAGTTTTAGTGATATGAGGTTGAATATGATGTTTACATTAAATATTAAGATGAGGAAACTTTGGTGATTATGTTGTATGTTAATTATCATACTAGTAGCCCCTATAGTATGATTTAGAATATGAAGTCATGGCTTTGTTCCACCTTCGAGAAAATAGATTTTGGGCTTTTACATTATTTTTTAAATATTTTGATTCATTAGATAGGCTCTATAATTATCATTCCTCATCCCAAGTATTTTTTGGATATTCTTCAACATTTAAATATGGAGGGGTGTAATCTTACTGAAACCTACTTTGCCTTGGGTCTAAAACTTTGGTCTAAGTGCAATATATATTTGGTTAATGCCAAGTTGTATTGGTCTTGTAGTGATGAATCACTACACCTTTTGAAAGAAAAAGTTTGAGCCATGGACAAGGACAAGATAAAACCCTGACCAAAAAGGTTCAATCATCAGAGGTAAGATCTTAAGGGTCAATAATGTTCTAAGGTCAAAATTTTCTAAGTTTTTTGATACAAGATGAGGAGCAACAATTTTGATAAAGATACCCATGATAAAAATGTCCCAATGATCAAAATTCAAGTTGTCCCAAGTGGTGAAGAAAATTCTTGAAGAAGAAAATATTGATGCCTTGAAAGTCAAACCAACGAGGCACACGTTCTTCAAGGAATATAGTCCTTTATTCCAAAATAATATCTTATATCCTCTATAAGGGACAAAAACAATATGGAAGCCATGATAAAGGTAGCTTAAACATCCAAAGTATTAAATGAAGTAATATTTTGTGCCCAAGTGATGGGAAATCCCAGAAATGAGTAGGTGGCAATAAATATGGTAGTTTCTTATCCAAGGTCTTAGGACCATTTGATATTCATGACTTCAAATCTAGAGGATCTCAAAGGTACATATAATGATATGATAGATGACTTGGTATTAGAAATGGCAACCACCTAGAAATCTTTGTATGAGTTTTGGAGTAAAAACCCTCCCTTTGTAATATTTAAATAGAAGTAGCAATATTTTTGTAAAAGATCAAAAATTTTGCAATTTTATACATTTGTAGGATTTCCCTGTTAGAATATTTAGCATTACATTAATTAAGTTAAACAGCATTATAGGAGTGGTACGTAGTTTTCTTTATTCATTTTATGAACCACCCAGCATTCAAACTGCCTCAACGAAGTTTATGTAAATCTTATATATTTTCCAAGAATACGAAGAGCAAACTAATGATTCAGTTTCTAATATGGCATCAGAGCATTGAATTATTTTTGGGCAATGTGAATTTTTTTTGGGCAATGTGCTATTCACGCACTCCATTACTAGATTCACTCCATTACCAGCCGATGCAGTCTTCGAGGAGCCATTGACGCTGAAGACTACAATCCAGCACTGACGTGATCCCACTACTTTCCAAATTTTTGATGCCAAACTATTTGGGGTGTTCGTGAACGGTGTTAGGAGCCCGTTTCTGGTAAATCAAACCAGACGGGAGGGGTGGCCAGTTTTTTTTCTACGCTCCGCATAGCATGGAGGAACTTTCGTCACGGAGGCGGTGCCACCACAAAGCAGCCATTTCGGCCACCCAAGATCAAGCCCCGAGAGCTGCCAGTGCCGACTCTCCAAAGCCAGCACTCCACCAGCTTGAGGTACTTAGTGAAGACGAGCTTTAGCATTGGCCCACACGAGGGGTGCAGGCCCATGTCATCCGTAGTAATTGAAGCCCACAGGTGCCTCTCGCTCACGACGTGATAACCGTTGAGGTCTCGAACCCGTGTCCCCAGCTGGTAAAGATCGACGCGCCTGCCTTCCTCGATAAACACCAAAAATTGGTGCATGCAGGAGTAGATATGACCACAGTCTTGACGCAATACAAATTCATTTGGTGCACAGTGCGTGAAGGACATTGGGTAATGCAGTTTTGTTTCATACCATTTCATTTAATTTTTTTTTTTTAAAACAAACAATAGTTCTTTGGTGCACATTTTTTTTCCCCTTGTAATTGTTGTGCTTGGGTCAAATCAGAATACGTCACCATGCATACTCGCGCACCACAGTGGTCGTCATGGTTCTAATACTGATTGCTTAAGTTTTTTGCCACGGGGTGGTTGGGGTTTCAAACCCCTTCGAGTTGCTGCCAAGATGACACCCGAGGAGGGCATTTTGACACCCCACGGGTCTTGTTGATGCCTCAAGGGCCCTGTGATGCCCGAGGAGGGCATTTTGACACCCCGAGGGCTCTGTTGACGCTCCAAGATGGTGTGGTGACACATTTTAAGACATGTAAAATTGTTTTTTTTCCTTCAAAAGCAATTGTAGAAGGGGGAATTCAAATTTTCAAACCCTTTTAAAAAAAAAAGAGGCATAGATAGCAACTCAAAGGTGCATTTTCGATTTTACTTGACACCTTTTTTTTTTTCAAAATTGGGTGCATTTTCGGTTGAACCCGACACCTATGTGAGAAGCATTTTTGTGAGCATGCTTGTTTGATTATTGCATTTTTTTTTCTCTACAATTATAAATCATCTACATCAAAGCATCCACTACTTCTCTCAGCACATGTTGCACAGGTTCTCCAAAAAAAAGCAATTTTCTTTTTGCACAAGGATCTTCATTGATCATCTACTTGATGTTCTCTCACCAACACTAATTTTCTCCTAGTTTTGTTTTTTGACTTAATTACCTCCAACTGATTATTCTTCTATCGAATATTCTCAGGCAGGTGTCATTAACATCTCTTTGAGTGAATTTTTTACCCCTATTGCTATTGTGTTTCGGCGTAAATCCTGACGAAAGTGTTTAGGGGAAGTTATGCCCCACGCATGTGGATTCCTGTCTTTCTAAGGTAGGTGCCATCAACAAAGCAATCCTTTTCAGTACTGCCTATGTTCCACATACCGTTCTGGTCTTCATAATACCTATAGTCTCCCTCACGTAAGGGCGGGTATTATTTTGATTCAGTTCAGGTATATCCGGCCTGGCAACGGTATATCAAAAAGGGGACCATTTGGCGCTATAAGGAACCCTAAACAATGGCTACAGTGCACAAGTATCTTTCAGATGCCCAATTGCTCAAAGGCACCAATTTTGTGCCATGGAAGCATAAAATGAAAGCAATTCTTCAAGTCAAAAAATTATGGGATGTCATCAGTGGCACTACCTCTCGTCCCACAACAACAGGGACAGATCAAGATACATTTGATGATCAGGACAGGAAGGGTCTTATGTTTTTGTTACTTGCCATAACATATGAGGTCCAACCTCATATTTGTGATGCCGTGACCAGTAAATATGCTTGGGCAGCATTGATTACTGTGTATGAAGGAAAGAATAATTCCACTATTCTTCATCTACAAACCCAGCTTCACAATCTCACTATGAATTCAGGGAAACTCGTTGAATTATTTCTCTGCAAAGTGGCAGAATTGAAAGCTAAACTCAATACTATGGGAAAACCCATAGCTGATGATCTTTTGACATCCGTTATTTTAAGGGCACTCCCACCATCTTACAAAAGTTTTATCACTTCACTCAATGTTTCGGGTAGACAATTAACTTTTGTTGAATTGGTTAATTTGCTTCAAACTGAAGAAGCCAATCAAGTACAGAAATATGAGGAACCTGCCACTACTCTTTCCACCCATCAAAAGGGTCACAAGCAAGGACAGTTGTAGAAAGGAGGGTCTTCTTCCAAAGGCAAAGGCAAGCCAAATCTCTAGCGAGATAAATATTGCAAGATCTGTGATATGAACAATCATGATACCAACCGGTGTTGGTTCAAAAACAAACAATAGAATGATCCCTCACAAAATAAAAAAGGCAAGGGGAAGCAGAAATATCCCCAGCATCGCAACCAACAAAAGGGTCATGTTGCTTATGCAGATTCCCATTCAGATGATTCTCATTCATCTTCAGATAATGACTCCGAAAGAGCACACAAGGTGCTCATGACCCATACTGCCTCTTCCAAATTAGATGTTGTATGGTATATTGATTCTGGAGCAAGCAAACATATGACTGGGAACAAATCCTGGTTTCAAACCTTTCACGCCAGAGAAGGCAAACCTGTCACTATTGCAGATAATCAGGTCTATCAAGTACAAGGTGAAGGGGATGTTATAGTCACTCTCCCTGATGGTGACTGTGCCATAGAGAAAGTTCTCTATGTTCCTGGCCTTGCCAATAATCTATTATCCTGCTCCACGGATGCTAGATAGAAATATGGATGTTGTTTTTCAAGTTGAAAAAGGAAAAAAAAGATGTTTCATCAGTCACCAAGGTCAAAACATTGCCACTGGCTCCTACAAACATGGATTATTCATCTTGGATACAGTTTCTACATCCCATACTTCCCTCATTGCCACTACAACAGCCGCTACTTCCTTATGGCATAAAAGATACGGGCACCTCAGTTCTGGGTATTTACTCGAATTAAGCAAATATGACATGGTCAAAGGGCTTCCTCAGCTTTCATCCGTTCTTCCAGTATGCTTAGATTGTCTAGCAGGGAAACAACATCGAGTTCCATTTGAGACAAATTCTTCTCACTCTAAAAAATCCTTGGAGTTAATCCACGCAGATCTGTGTGGTCCTTTCCCAACCAGTCATGGTGGAAAGAGGTATTTTCAGCTATTTGTTGATGACTACTCCCACAAAATATAGGTCTCCTTCCTTGCTCTCAAGTCAGAAGCTCTTCTCTACTTTCGTCAGTTCAAGAGACAAGTTGAGATGAAAACAAGTTGTTCCATAAAAACCCTCCGCTCAGATCGAGGGGGGGAATACACTTCCAAGGAATTTTTAGCCTTTTTGGAAAAACATGGGATTAAGAGACAACTCACTACAGCATATACACCACAACAAAATGGAGTTGCAGAAAGGAAAAATCGCTCCATAGTAGAAATGAGTCGGTGTATGTTAAAAGGAGCAAACTTAGAAAAACAATACCAGTGTAGCATGAAACACAACATCTTACCTACTAAATAGAGCACCTACAAGGGCTCTACAAGAAAAAACTCCACAAGAAGCCTGGAGTGGTAAGAAACCCTCAATTTCTCATCTAAAAGTTTTTGGATGTCAAGCTTTTATGCATATTCCTAAACATAAAAGAAGGAAACTAGATGAGAAAACTCAAAAATGTATATTTCTTGGTTATGATGAGTATTCAAAAGGATATCGGTTGATTGATCCTATAACCAAGAAAACACACATCAGCAGAGATGTAGTATTTGATGAAACTTTCACATCAAATAACACACTTGTACACCTTAAGGAAGATGAACCTAAGAAAGAAGCAGAACCTCCTCAGAAGAAGGTTCCTAAATGGTATACTAGTACATTGCAAGATTCAAAATCGACATCACTTCCAGATCTAACTCTAGATCGACCTGCTACACGCAGTATGACTCAACACAAAAGAGCAGATGATGCAACAGATGTTGATGACCTTTGTCAACATTTTGATGATTTATCTGTGAATGTAGAAGAAGATGAGGATATAGATATGGAAGATGAAAAATTCTATCTGAAAATACTAGATGAAAAAGAACCCACATCAGCCTCAGATGCACTTAGTAAAGATCAATGGAAAACTGCTATGGATGCATAACATACATCTCTAATGAAAAATCAAACTTGGAAGTTAGTGAATTTGCCTTTAGGAAAGAAACCCATTGGTTGCAAATGGGTATTCAAGATCAAATATAAGGCAAATGGTGCAATAGATAAATATAAAGCCTAACTTGTTGCAAAGGGCTATGCACAAAAATAAGGCATAGACTATGAAGAGACATTTGCTCCTACTGCTAAAATGACCACTATTCGAGTTCTGTGTGCAATGGCAACTCAATTTGGTTGGCAGCTACATCAGATGGATGTAAAGAGTGCTTTCTTAAATGGTGACCTACAATAAGAAGTCTATATGACTCAACCTAAAGGTTTTGTAGTTCAAGGGCAAGAACAGAAAGTCTGTAAGCTGATAAAATCTCTATATGGACTTAAACAAGCTCCTCGAGCTTGGTATATCAAAATTGATAGTCACCTAGAGCAACATGGGTTCAGAAGAAGTCCTGTAGATCCTAATCTATATATCAAGAACAATGGTTCTAACATAGTAATTCTAGTACTATATGTGGATGATCTGATCATAACAGGCAGTTCAGAGAGTATGATCAAAATAGTTAAGAAATATCTCAATACCTCTTTTGAAATGACAGATCTTGGACTTCTCCACTATTGTCTTGGTCTAGAAGTAACTCAATACAAGCATTGCATACAATTTACTCAAAAGAAATATGCCAAGACTCTAATTGATAAGTATCGGATGACTGACTGCAAGCCCAAAGCCACACCAATGGAAGCAGGACTTAAGTTATCCCGATTCGATGAATCTCCTAAAATAGATAATACTCTCTATCGTCAGCTGATTGGGAGTCTCATCTATCTCACAAACACCAGGCCAGATATTAGTTTTTCTTTGGGTTATCTTTCACGATTCATGCAAGATCCTAAAGTTAGCCACTGGAAAGCAGCAAAAATAGTTCTTCACTATGTCCGTGGTATGACATATATCGGCCTGGAATACAAAAAGAACAAGTTCTATCTTCAAGGGTACACGGACTCTGATTATGCTGGATCCATAGATGACCGAAAATCAACTGCAGGTTATATTTTTCACCTTGGATCTGGTCCTGTCTCTTGGCATAGCAAGAAGCAACATGTTGTTGCTATCTCTTCTACTGAGGCATAATATCGAGTAGCTAGTGGAGCAGTCTGCGAGATCATATGGTTACGTCGCATCCTCACAGATAGGGCCTTCCAAAGAAACTTCCTTTACATTTATTTTATGACAATCAAGGTGTTTTGAATCTTGTCAAGAATCCTATCTTTCATGATTGCACCAAACACATTGACACTAGGTGTCATTTCATTCGAGATGAGGTTCCAAAGCATCATATCCAGCTCCACTACATTCCCACAAATGAGCAAATAGCGGACATCTTCACCAAAGCGCTTGCTCAAGTCAAATTTGAATTGTTCCGCAATGCTATGTGTAGTCAACATTAATGTAATAAGGGGGGATGTTAGAATATTTAGCATTACATTAATTAAGTTAAACAACATTATAGGAGTGGTACGTAGTTTTCTTTATTCAGTTTATGAACCACCCAGCATTCAAACTGCCTCAACGGAGTTTATGTAAATCTTATATATTTTCTAGGAATACGAAGAGCAAACTAATGATTCAGTTTCTAATATTCCCTTCATTTATTTTTGTAAAAATAGTCAACTCCTGAGCAACTTGTGGGTAATCTCAAACCCTCACTTCTGGCACAATATATGTAAAATATTGCTTGCATATATATATATATATATATATATATATATATATATACACATGGGATACAGTATATTTTTTGGTATAGCCATTTATGGCCTCTTGTAGACCCATTTCTATGTGCATGTATTTTTCTATGACCTTTTGCCTAATTTTTAGGTTTTATTAAGTGTATGTGTGTGTGAGGGATATGTTTCTATTTTTGAGCTAGTCATGTGTTTGGATTTTCAGTGGGACCCACCTTCTCATGGGACCCACCTTCTCATTCTTACATATAATAGGTAGACCTCATATGTGCTTCACTATGTCAAGGAGAGGAAGTTTTAACCACTGGAACATAGCGTTCAGGCCCATTTTTCTAATATCTTATAGGATATCTTAGCACATCGCATCTTTTTCTTTTGTTGAGTTATTTTTACTTTTAGTCTCTCATATCGCTTTTCCCTTTGTTGAGCACAAGTGTACCTTGAAGATCACATCCTAAAAAGGATCCATATTAGTAAAAATTCTAAAAGGCCCTTGATTGATTCAAACCCCATGCTCTCAGTTATGGCTCCATTGTGTCACTCCCCACGAGACATGATTACACTACCAAGAACAATCATAGATGACAACAGTTTAATGGCAAACTGAATGGAACCCTAGTGACACATCATTGGTACCATAATCATAACAAGGAGTAGGGCTTAGACTTGGTGAGGGTCTTTGTTTGTTCTCATTTATTGAAGTACCTCTTTACTCACTTGGTGACTTTGCTCCAAAATGAACACCAAAAGAATTTGTTGCTAAATGTACTAGATCAAGGTTCGAGTGAAAACCTCAATCTATCTGCATTTTTAGAAGTAAGAAGTTGTACTCACCTAGAAACTCCACCATAATTTAGAGGGCACAAAAATATTATGAAAATTCCACCATGGGAGTTGTATTATAGAATACAAATGTTTTTATCCTTATGAACTTCTATACATGGAGTAAAATAAGTCCATTATGACCTCCTGTGCCACCAGATGTTTGGAATGACTATCCTACATCCATATTATAAAATTTACCATATTTTCATGGTGAAGGATTGTCAACCCTACAAGAACATATGAAATATATGGTCTGCTTTTACGAATTTCATAACATCACAAAGAAAAATATGGTTCTAAGGTTGCTTATAGCGTCATTCCAAGGAAAGGCTTGTAAGGGGTTTAATTCCCTCTCCTTGCACTCAATTGTAGAATGGGATCATATTGCTAACCTATTTATCAATAAATTCAAGGAGATAAAATAATCAACCCTAGTTGTCCAAGCTGCTACTCCTCAAACCTCACTCACTTAGCAACCTATTGTTCCTCACTAGGTTATACCAATCTCGAAAGAGGTAGAAACTTTTGTGGAGGTAGAGGCAGTATTTTTAGTAGGTCCCAAAACTATAATGATGACCAAGTGGACCAGAATATAGTAGATGTATTATAATATACCACCTCAAAAATGCATAAGCAAGCAGGCTTGGGCATTTCTACAAACATAAAAGAAATAATTTATCCCTCCTATGATACAAAGGATGCAAACAATTAGAGCTTGGGGGGAAAATACATGCTAACAGGATCAAATATAAGGAGGGAGTTGACATTGGTACTAGCCTTATCTTAGCAAGAAGACACTTAGGTTCTAGTATTAATCAATCTAAGCCACTAAATTTGCTCAGAAACCTGAGTCCCCGGATGGTGGAAGTAATTACCCCATGAAACTAGAAGAAAAGAAAAAAGCAATTGAGGTTTGAATAATAAGTGAAGGATCTTTGAATCCATTCCCAATGGATAAAAATAACTCACTTAAAAATTTGTACATATGTACCATATGTGATATTAGTTTCATGATATAGATAAAGTCTTGACCACCTACAAAATTTCAAAGATGTGGCTTGATCATTAAAAAATTTTGCTTTCAAAGGATATTTTTCTTGAATTTGTGCCCAATGGAATAAGGCACCAATTTTTTGAGTTCCTTATATTTAGCAAGAAAAATATCCCCTACAAGCTACCAAAAATATAGTGATGAATCATTATACCTTTTGAAAATGGAATTTGAGTTGCAGATAAGCACAAGAGAAAACCCTAACCAAAACGGTTTGATGATTGAAGGTCAGATCTCAGGAGCCAAGAATGTCCAAAGGTTGAATGCTTCTAAGTCATAGATACAATATGAGGAGCAAACATTTTGACAAAGATACCCACAACAAAAAATTCCTAAAGATCATAAGTCAAGCATTCCCAAGTGGTGAAGAAAATTCTTGAAGAAGAAAATATCGATGCCCCAAATGTTAAACCAACAAGGTGCACATTCTTCAAGGAATATCATATTTTTTTTTTAAATTATATCTTGTACCCCCAATAAAGGACACCAACAACATGGAAGCCATAGTAGAAGTAGATCAAAGATACAGAGTACTAAATAAAGCAATATTCTATGCCCAAGTGATGGGAACTCCCAAAAATGAGTAGATGGAAATAAAAATGTTAGCTACTCTTTCGAGGGCTCAAGACCATTTGATATTCATAACTTCAAATATACAGGATCTCAAAGGTACAAATAATCATACAAGACATGAATTAGTATAAAATATGGTAGCCACCTAGAAATATTTGCATGAGTTTTGGAGGGAAAACCCTCCCTTTGTAATTTATAAATAGGATTAGCAACAACTTTGTAAAGGATCAACAAGTTTGTAATTGTATACATTTGTAGGCTTTCCCTTAAATTATTTTTGTGAAACTAGTTGGCTCCTAAGTGGCTTGTGGGTAATATCAAACCCCCACTTCTAGCATAATTTATGTAAAATATTACTTGCATATATATATATATATATATATATATATATATATATATATATATACATGGGAGTCTATATCTATTTTTTGTTATATTTATTTGTGGCCTCCTGCATACCCATTTTTTGTGTGTATGTATTTTCTATGACCTTTTGCCTAATTTTTGGGTTTTATTAAGTGTATTTATGTGGGAGGGGCCTACATCTATTTTTAGACTAGTCATGTGTTTTGGTCTCCAATGGGACCCACCTACTCATGCTTGCATATAATTGGTAGACGTCATAGGTGCTTCACTGTGCTGAGAAGAGGAAGTGTTCACCACTAGCACATAGCATTTAGGCCTATTTTTGTAAGAATATCTTAGCGGATCTCTTGGCACATCGTCATTTTTTCTTTTGTTGAGTTATATTTACTTTTAATATTTCACATCCCTTTTCCCTTTGTTGAGCACAAGTGCACCTTGAATATCACATCCTAGTAAGGAGTCAGTCTTGTAAAAACTCCTAGAGGCCTCTAGTTGAGTCAAACCCCATGCTCTTGGTTACATCCCCACTATGTCACTCCTTGTAAAGCATGATTTATCCACCAAGGACAATTAGATATGACAACAGGTCTCATGTAGAATGACTTCTCTATCTATATACACTAGGTTGTATATAGGCTTTGCTATCAACTATTTCTCCATATACATGTAGGCACCCTAAAAGAGTCATTGGATATTAGCTAAGAGGATTCTCAAATACATTAGAGGGACCTATTAGGTGGTAATTCATTATACCATTGGATCCCCTTTTATTTTTATAGGCTTTTTAGATGTTGATTAGGTAGGTGATTTGGATGAGTGGAATTCCACCATAGTATTTTTTTCTCCTTGGAATTTATCCTAGTTTCATAGTATTTTAGATACCAATCCATCATTTCTTACTCTTTCACAAAGGTTGAATATTATGAAATCAATGAGGCAACTAAGTATCTCAGGTGGATGATAATTATCTTGGAGAAAATTAGCATTCCTTAGAACTTTCCTATCCCTACCCAATCTAATAATCAATGCACTATATAGCTTATCCATAATCTATTGTTCCACTAGAAAATAAAGCACATAGAGATATGGATGCACTTTGTAAGATGTATTCATGCTCAAGGGATGTTAGATCCAATATTTGTACCTTAATTAGAGTAGGCAACATACATTTTGACCAATATCATGCCCAAAGTCCCTTTTGTGCATATGTAGGAGCTTCTTGAAGTTGGAAAGTCACTTAAGGGGATGTAAACTAAGGGTGTATATATGTCCCCCATTTAGCTTAAGGGGTAATATTAAAATATGTGGTGGTTAAGCTTCTATTTAGGCTAGACCAACTATTTGTAAGTGTATTTGTTATATTTACCCTTTGGGCTCATTTAAACCTTGAAAAATGTACTTTTATAATTTTTATATTTTATTCATGAGTGTTAGTCACAACCTTGACCTAAAGGTATCTAGTATTTGGGCATAAATACCCCTTCATACAAATATTTTTATTATTTGTTGGAGTGTAATTTCATTTTCTTTGAGTGAATATTATTTGTGTGTTAAACACCCCATTATATTCTATCTATTTTTTTATGTTCCTTGTATTCATTTTGTTAAGCAATAAGGTTATATATAATTATATTGATTTCTAGAAACTATTGTGAAGCTTGGGATATGTTTACATCAAACATAAATATGGGAAGACCTTGGTGAATATCCTCTATTGTTAGCTTTTGAGGATATATGCAGTGGGAGAGATCTAACACAGGTCCTGATAAGATGAAATAAAGTGAGTCTACAATATGACTGAAATATACTATAAATAGAAAGTGGTAAAAATACAATGCAATATGGAGGATATGGTCACTCCATTAATATAAGCTAAAGAACTACATTGTGCTCCATACAAGAGCTCTACCACTATCTACTACTCTCTACTACAATGCTCTTGATATCTATATGTTGCGTCTTATGATCTATCACTATGAGGCCCTTTATATAGGAAAATAGATTCCTTGGCCAACACTCTACCTAGTTGTACAAGTGGACACCTTGCACATTACAACATGCACATTGACACTTGTGCATTTATTACATTGCTTGAAGTAAGTAGCTAACTTCCCCCTAAAGTAATCTCTACTCTAACTATGTACCAAAGGTGGTACATTTACATGACCCAAATGATGTAATATATTCTAACTCTAACACCCCCTGTATTACATTATTTGGGTATTGAAGATTTCAATCTTCAATATGGATCTTCTTCTTTGTCTTGGACATTGTATTCTTCTTCTCTATTCTCTGTAACCTATTCAAGCAAGTAGTTAGTGTCTTCATAACCTGTTGTTCTTGTTGAAAGAGCTTTCACTTCATAATCATCTATAGATTCTTCCAGTTCTTCAATTTCTTCTATCCTTTGAGCTAGATGTCCTTTCTGATTCTCTTTTCGATACTCCAATTGGGGATAATTGGTTGGACGTTGAGCTTGCTATTGGTTTTGATATTGTCATGGTTGAAATCTGCTTCCATTGTTCATCTGATTTCCTTGATTCTGATTTTTGGGATTGAATCTGCAATAGTTAGTGCTATGACCTTTTCTTTTGCATATCTGACAATACTTGTTATACCATGGTCTTCATCCTCTTGATGATGAAGCAATATTCCCCTGTGGATTGTCTTTTGATGTCATTGCAGTGTTAGTCATTTCATCTTTAACTATATTCTCTACCTCATATTCCTATAGAATATTGATTAGATCATCAAAAGAAGTATCTTTACTTAGGACTTGTAAAGATGTAACCAAATGTTTATAGCTATCTGGAAGTGCTCTCATGGTTACTTGAGTAAGAAGTTCATCTTTGATCTCTTCTCCTAAGGTTAATAATTTCCCTTTAATATCTGCTACTTTCCTTAGGAATAGTTCTATGCTCTCGCCACTGTTCATTTTTAGAGAATGTAGTTGAGTTTGAAGATGAAGGATAGTGGCTTTATTTTTTCCTTCAAATATTTTTTCTAAGCTTTTCCATGCTTCTATAGATGTCTTTGTTGAACTGATATAAGGTTGTATTTCATCAGTGATGGCAAAGGTTATTATCATTAGAGCTTTTGCATCTTTTTCATCAAACTTCTGAATTTTAGTATCATCTGTGGTTGGTCTTTTTTCTGTTCCTTGAGTTATCTCCCAAAGTTTTTCATATACTAAGATTGCTTTTACCTTATTTTTCCAGGAGAAATAGTTTGGTCCCTTGAGTAACTAGGATTCTACAAGAAAGAATTTGTTTGATGCCATGATGATCCTTGTGATCTTCTTTTAATTTCCCTAGTATTGATTTGATGATACCTTGGTGAAATTCTAGGTTTTGTAGAAACCTTATGACTCCCAAATGGATTAAGTACTTGATAATTTTTGATGAGTGCTATTATTATCAAGTTTTGTAGAATGCCTTATAACTCCCTAGTGATTTTGGATATGCTTTATGATTGATAAAGTGCTTTTTGAGAATAGTAGTTCAATTTTGAGTTGATTTTGTAATGTTTTGTAAGTAGCAAAAATCAACTTCTATTACACCTTATTACTCCTATTGAACTTAAGCACTTTCTAATTTGATGAGGTTCTATTGGTTGGATTTCTTTTGTCCCTTTAATATGGTTTGAGACAAGTATGCCAATTTATTTCCAACTCTTGATTTTCCTTAATAGACCTCCTTTATAGCTTTTGATATTTAATATTTAATGTTTCTAAATTCCAATTACCTACTTTGATGTAGTATTCCTTATAACTCCCTAATATGGAATATTAGAAAACAATATAATATTTGCAATAATAGGATTTTTAATTTCCAAGTTGAAATCCTTATTCCTCCTACTTTATTATTTGTAAATATAAGTATTTTGAAATATGCTTGCTTAATATATTACTAATGCTAAGTGAATGAATTGCAATAGTAAATATAATGTGCCCTTATAACTCCAATATATCCTTAGTCTATAGCAAGCAATAAATAGTATATGATTTACCTTCGTATTCCTTTGCCTTGATGTTGTGAGGTGGCAGATTTGAATCCTTTGAAATGGTATTCAATGCCTTCTTTGATCGGTATTGAATTCTCCCTTATGTAGCACTTCTTTTCTCTATAATCGATATTGATATTTCTTTAAATAATGCTCGGTCTTATCCTCTATGAATTGGATGTTGGTATGGCTGGTTTTATGATGTATTCCTTCCATGAATGAGATGTTGAATTGTTGATCGAATGAGGTGTTGTATTTTCTGATCTTATGATAACTTCTTAAATGTTGGCTTTCTCCTTTGAATGGCGCATATGCTTGAATTAGCCTTCTTCCTCTGAATATGCTTCACACCATTCAATGCTAGTCTTCTCTTTGACCTTTGATGCTTTTCCTTCTTCAATATGGATGCCTTAAATAGGATTGCTTCCTTGTGACTTTCAGATAAGTGTCACTTGAGCATTACTTAGTAGGCATTGATATTCCAACGTATGCAATGATGAGTTTGGTGGTAACCTCCCAAAGACTTGTAACTCCTCTTGGGTGAGCATTGGATTATTTATGAATATTGGACGCTTAGAGCTCTTGTGCCAAGTGGCACTCATGGCTTGTGCATGTAAACCTTTCTTCTAACGCTCCAATGATGGGCGTTGATGCCCTATATTTACCTATATCTTTGAAATGTGCATTGGCTTGCTATGTTTCTTGAAATACAAGCATTCCCTCTTCTCTGTTCGCATGCTGTCTTGATGAGGATAATGGATGGCACCAGTTGTATTGCTTCTTGGTTCTATGGTGCTCTCAATGGTGGTCCTATGGTAGCTTCTTGTGCTCTTCAATGGTGGTCATTCTCTCCAAGTAGAAACCTTGGGTATAGCACTTCTTCCTTTGTATCTTTATGCTTATAATATGTTGTTTGTATGTATTTTATAATAGTATTTGCTAGCCTTTTTTCTTGGCTTTGATAGCACTTCTTCTACGTAGATGATCTCCCTTTGTATGCTGCCCTTTTCTCTACGTAGACTTGGATGGTAATGGCTTCTTATAATAGCTCCAATGTTGTAGGTGACACGCTTGCTTCTAGGGCTGGATTGGATGTGGAGAAATGGTGTTTTTAAACACCTTGATTCTTAGATGTGTGAGCTCTTCGGTGGCTCCTTCCTCTTGCTCGAACTCTACCCTTCAACCTACAAAATATGATGTCTGTGTTGCTTCCTGTAAATAGGATTACTTTTGTCCTTTCAAAGGAACAAAAGAGGTGCTTTGTAATAGTTAGATTTGCACCAATATGAAGGACCTTTTTATGAAATCCTTCTTGCCTCTTTTAATCTGCTTCCTTGGATATTTTAATGATAGTTAATCCAAGCTAATGAGATGTTGTTTTTGAAGTAAGGATTTCTGCACTCTACACTTAAATGAAATCCTTATATTCTCCTTGAATCTTGAGACTCACCAAGTCTCGATTTGAGGCTTCCTTCAAGGATATTAATGGTGGCTTCCTTCTCCACCTTTTTGCTTGTATTGGTGGCTTCCTTTGGCCATATAGTGCTGCAGATTCTTGTGCTAGTTTTGTGCCTTTAACAACACAAACTAATTTCTTGAGAGTAACTAGTTAAAGATCAACTAGTATAGTGCTTAATGGATTAATAATGCACTTTTAATGATAATAAACTCTCAGAATGAATTCTAATGCACTCAATAATCTTCTACAATTCTTAAGAGTAATCTGTAAAGAACCCTTAATGAATATTCTACAATTTTCACTACAATCAATATTGTAGGATGTAGTCTTCTTGCTTTCTAGATAGATAATAGGTAGATGATAATTTTATTTCTTTCAAAAATATCCAACTCCTATTAATGTGCAAATATATCTTAAAATGAATTCTCCTTTTTGCACTTTCTGGAAGACTATAATATGAGCCCTTCTTCTTGCAACTTTAATCCAAATATGGTGCTTAATGGAATTTGATAATGAACCCTAATTTAAGTTCAACTAATTGCACCCTAGTTGCTTACCTTTAATGGCTTCTGTAGTAGATGTAGATCTTGGTGTTTTGTTTCACCAAGTTGTTGCCTTGTAGTGGATGAATTCGTAGCTTCTTGTTGGTTGTCTAGAATAACTTCCTGCTTCACCAAACTATGGTCTTGAACTTTCTATCTTGAGCCTTAGGTTTGGTGGCTTGATCCTTCCAGTGATCTTCTACCTTCTATTATAGATTTAGAGAACTCCTTTCTCTGAACTTGTGCCTTCTTGCTATGAGAGGTAATCTCCAAATCTCCTAGATTTGGTAGGCTTCTTCTATCTGAATCTTCCTTCAATATTCTTGTCGAATTTTGACTTCAAATAGGATCTTCTTCTTCTCAATATTTTGAATATCTTGAGGTCTTCATTGGATTCTTCTTCTAGATTTGGCACTCCTTGCCAAATTATTCTTCTCTTGGGCTTGTTTTTGGATGGTGATAATTGTCCCAAGTCCTTCACTATTAGGAGCTTTCTCCTTGGTAGTGGATTTATCCAATGAGTTCTCCTAGGAACTCTTTTAATGATGCTTCTACGAGCTCTATAATAAGGCTCTCCAAGCCTTCTTTTTTCTTGAGACCTCTCCTAGGTCTTCTATCTTGTAGCTTCTCTGGTCTTCCAATTGAGACCTTTTCTTCAACCTTCTACTTTTGGAAGTGTTGGTGATGAGATCTTCTTCTTGGATCTCTGATTTTGTTACTTCTAGATTCTAGAATGGGACTTCATTGGTCCTTTCTCTTTCTTCTATAATTTGCAGGCTTTGATGGAGATCACCAATCTCCTATTTCTTGGACTCTTTTTGAGTCTTCTTTAGAAACTCTTCTTTGGAGTCTTCTTCTGAATCAGGAACTTTATCTTCTGAATCAAGAATTATTTTCTGAAATTTTCTTTAGAATTAAGGCTTCTATGGCCTTCTTTTTGGATCAAGGCTTCTCTAGTCTTTTCTTCTTCAAGGCTTCTCTAGCCTTTTCTTCTTAAGTTTTTTTTCAAGGTTTTGTATTCTTCTTCTAGGCTTCTCTAGACTATTCTTCTTCTAGGCTTTTGCTTTTCTTCTTCTACACTCTAGGTATTGATCTTGAATGGAGATCACCAATATCCTATCTCCTCCTTGACTCATCTTCTGGAGTCTCTTCTTCCTTGTTTAATTTAGGATTGCAACTCTTGTAATGGGACCTTTCTCGAGGTCTTTGAAATATTTAGTCTTCTCCTTGTTGTTGTAAGTGTTGGAATGATTCTAAGAAGATATTCTTCCTAACTCTCTTGTAGGAAGCTTCCCAACCTTTTTCCTGAATCTCCTTTTCCTGCAACAAGTTGTTAGAAACTAGAATGAAAGAACTTATAAATCTGGAGATAATAATCTTCACTAGTTGATTTGTCAATCTAGTGGTATGAATGTTGAGTCCTAGTCTTCACGAGTTTTTCTGCAACTCTGTGGAAAGACTCTAGCCAGATGTAATCTCAGAATTTTTGTAACTAAGATTTTATTTCAGTCCTCACTTGTGATTCTCTCCCTATTCCTATTGACCTACTAGACTTCTCTTATGATGACTTTTGCAAGTGGCGGTGCACACTGGTGAGTCTAGTTTCCAAAAGTCCAAAGAGGAACTATGATGGATGTAGGCCCTCCTATTCCTATCTCGATTCACCATGGCTCTGATACCACTATTAGATTTTGAGGATATATGCAGTGGGAGAGATCTAACATAGGTCCTGATAAGATGAAAGAAAGTGAGTCTGCAATATGACTAAAATATACTATAAATAGAAAGTGGTGAAAATACAATGCAGTATGGAGGATATGGTCACTCCATTAATATAAGCTAAAGAACTACATTGTGCTCCATACAGGAGCTCTACCACTCTCTACTACAATGCTCTTGATATCTATATGCTGCGTCTTATGATCTATCACTATGAGGCCCTTTATATAGGAAAATAGATTCCTTGGCCAACACTCTACCTAGTTGTACAAGTGGACACCTTGCACATTACAACATGCACATTGACACTTGTGCATTTATTACATTGCTTGAAGTAAGTAGCTAACTTCCCCCTAAAGTAATCTCTACTCTAACTATGTACCAAAGGTGGTACATTTACATGACCCAAATGATGTAATATATTCTAACTCTAACATTTATGTTGTTTGATTTCTCGTTATATGCAGCTCTCCTACCTTGATTTAGGTCATGGATTCATGACTTCATGTTTCCTTTGAGATGACAAATTTTGGGTCCCTCCACTATTTTTTGGATACTCATATTGACTTGATTGCTTCTAGGATCATTATTTCATATCTCAAGTATGCTTTGGATCTTCTTCAATGCTTTAGAATGGAGGATCATAAGTTCACTTAAACTCCTTTTGATTTAGGTTAAGGATTTGAGTTGAATTTATGACTCCTTTGGTAGATGTCACTTTATATTGGTCTTTTGTAGGAGGTCTCTTCTACCTTACCCATACATGACCCGATATTACCTTTGTTGATAACTATTGTTCAAAGTACATGCAAGCACCTTGAGAGTCACTAGACCCTGGCCAAGAGAATCCTCAAATATATCAAATGTACGTAATAATTGGATATCCATTATTCAGTTGGTTCTTTGATAGGATTTTTATATGTACATGGTATCAATGATTTATATAAGTGATGCTTCACCATAGGTTTTTTCTTCTATCTAGGTTTTGACCCCATCTTGTGGTGCTCTATATGGTAGTCTACTATCTCTTAGTATTCCATAGAATTTAAAACCTCATATTGCACCTTCAATGGATACTTATAATTCTATAATGAGTGGTCATTTCATAGTACGACCTAGTGACTCTTTGATGTGATAATCAAATAACCATCCAATGTATTTGTAATATAATTTTCCATTAGTGGACTAAGCAATTTGAGATTTGGATGCACTATGTGATATAGCTTTATGTCTATGGTATGACTGATCTAATTTTCTTATTGTTAGGAGTGTAGGTAACAAATATCTTGACAAAGGTCATACCTAAGGTTCCTATTGTGTGCATGTGGGAGTTACATGGTGTGACGGAGTGTCCCTTATGGGAGATGAATAGTAAGGGTCTCATTGTCCCTCATTCAACTTAAAAAGGGATGTTGAAATATATGGATATTAATCTTCACTTGAGACCATGACCAACATTGTATTGTATTGTATGTATAATTCCTTTGGGCCCTTGTAAACCTTATAAAATGTTTATTTTAATATTTTATTATTTAGCCTAAAGTTTGGTCCCTTAACCTTGATCTAAAGGTAACTTGTAATTGGCTATAAATACCTTCTCACGTCAACCATTTATTTATAATTTGGAGTAAAATATTTTCTTTAGTGATATTACTTGTTGTCCATGGACACCCCTTTATATCATGTGCATTGCTTTCTATGTATTTTTTCAGAAATACTAGGTACTGTGTTGATTCCATTCATTTCTAAAAACTACTGTGAAGTTTAGAAAGGATATTATACAAAATATATATGCAAGGGTTATATTCTTATAGTTTTTGTAAATCAATTCTATATGGGAGGGATTGAAACTCACCCCACCTATATTACATCATGACTAGATAGTGGTATTATAATGGCTTGACAATTATACATATATCATTTTTTGACAAGACTTGAGCTTGGGTCTCTTCCTCTCATCCTTGAAAGTATAGGTGTTTAATATTTTGAAATTATATCACTTGATTAAGAAATTAAGATTCACCCATGTGATTAGAATTTTGGTTTATGATGTAAAATTCCCTACTCTACACCCCTTACCCAAAATCCCATGGGCTTGGATGTATTATTCTACTTATATTTAAATGCATTTTTTATTTTTCTCTTTTCTATTTTCAAATTTAATTTTAAAAAATAACTAACCACATGGTCTCATAAGGGCTATAAATTCTATTTATAAATATCATCAAATGACTACTTACTTATGAGGAGGATGTATTTTAACAAGAGGAGGGAGCATGTGGTTGTTGAACCTAAGTCAAAAAATTTTAGTATTTAAGGATGGATGGGGAAGAGGTGGTTAACCTAAGTGAAAATTGTTTAGTATTTAAGAATGGATTTAAATAACAAAAGGAAAGGTGGTTGAATCTAAGTAGAAACTACTTTGAGTGGTCCTTGTGATAAAGAATTTAGTCCTCTAAATAAGAGGTCCAAGGTTCAAATCCAAAATGGGTAGAGAATGTATGTCCCATAGGTGGATAAAAAACTCCCATGCGTAGTAAACCTAGAAAAATATGGGATGGTTTAATATTTGTAATACTCATGGACCTTAAATTAGTTTTTTTTATCCCTCTAACATCATACCCAACTTGATCATTCCCTTCTTTTCTCCCTCATTGGATATTTTTTTAGTCTCTCCCTCTAGCATTAGATAATTTTCTTTTTTCCATCCAACATTTTTGTTTTTGTTTATCCATTGGAACTTTTTTTTTCTATGATATTTTTAACCTTTTTGTGTGTTTCTTTCCAATGCAATAAATCTATTTGCAAGTGAAATATGTCATTATTACAAAAATCATAAAATCATTGGCTTTAAAAAACACCAAAATTTCCTAAATAGTACTTATGAGTAACTCAATGAAACCTCCTTCTATGGGCATTCTTAAATTAATTAGATATCAAATATATGCCTTCTAGGAAGATAGCACAATATGAGTGTATCCCATGCATTGAAGAGTATGAATGGTCTAATATGTGTAATGCTCATGAACCTTAAGAGCTAATTTAGTTCTTTTTTAAAACAAGGTGACCAACTTAGATCATTTTCTTTTTTGTCCCTCTAACATTAGATCATTTTATTTTATTTTGATCTAAAATTTATGTCTAGCTATTGAATCATTTTTTTTTTAATATTAATTTTATATATAAGAAACTATTCTATTTACAATTGAAAAATATATATATATATATATAATCATTAACTAAAAAGCTTTATTTTAAAATCCTTCTAACATTTTCATATATAATATATCACTTTCTTTTTATTCTTTTAAAGTTTTTTTTTTTCCTAAATTCATTAGAGAATATCTATTTACAAGTACAATATAAGTTATTAAAAACATCATAAAATCATTAATTTGAAAAAAAAAACATTAAAACTTATACATTTTCAAGTAAAATCAAAGGAACCCCTTTTCTGAGTTATACTTTAATTAACTAGATCAATATACTTAATTAGAAGATTTTTTTTAATACATTAGGAAATTGGTGTGATTGAATTAATACATTGGAAAATTGGTTTAATACTTTCGGAAATTGGTGTGATTAGATTAATACATTGGAAAATTGATTTAATACTTTCGCAAATTGGTGTGGATTGAATTAATACATTGGAAAATTGGTTTAATACTTTTGGAAATTGGTGTGATTAGATTAATACATTGGAAAATTGATTTAATACTTTCGCAAATTGGTGTGGATTTTTTTTTTAAATTAGGAAGTTTAGATGTTTCATACAAGAATTCAAAGTGTTTATATCCTTGCAAAAATAATATATATATATCCATCCCATAAACGCATATAGCACAGATATATTCTACATCAATTTTAATCACGAACACACAACTCCACCCAATCCAATGGACCAACATATACATATTTAAAAATTTATTTAAATTTAAATGTAAATGGATTCACTATTTTCATTCTCTCCTGCAAAGTAAACATCACCAAAAAATTAAAAGGAAAAAAATCAGAGAAAAATATTTTAATTAAATGTTACTGGTTACTCTGGTTGTAAACAGCAATTTGTGGGAGGAGAACAGACCCCAACCAAAGAAGCCCATCCTTTTCCTCCACCTCACTAACAAACCTTACAACCCTGCCACTTCTATCTTCTAGTACCTCCAACACTTGCCCATCAATGCCATATTTCACAACCATGCCTCTTCCTTGCTTTGCAGCTAATTTACTGTATATTTTAGTGAAGGGAAGAGGAAGCCTTAGAACCAATCTTCTTATGTTCACAGGGAGCTTCAAAAACGGATTGGATACTGAATTGACAGCAACCCAAAAATCCCCACTTTCACTGAGACGGACGTTGTCTGGATAGCCGGGAAGCGAAGCAAAATCCTCCACCATACCCATTTTGGGTCCCTTTAGCCAATACCTCAGCAATCTGCATAGGAAAAAAAAAATCCAAGTTAAATCATTCTCATCCATTTCACTAATATTCTTCTCACAATTACTATTTTTTCCCTTTCAAAAACCATCCATGTTGACCTAACATGCACTTTGATGGTTTTATGAATCTCCTAGCTGTAGTTGTGTACTCCTGCAATGGTTACTCAGATGGTTGTGATATTTACTTCGATCTGACAGTTTGCTTATATTTGAGGTTATTTAAAAAAAAAATTGTCACAATTAAATTGCAATGAAACGTTTCAATAAAAATTTAAATTAAAATAAATAATCTAATTCTAATTGTAATTTAGAATATAGTACTTGCAGGTGGTGGTCTCAGATATCAGCATGAAAGTGCCATCTCTGCTTACAGCCACTCCATTGGGGAATTGAAGGCCTCTGAGAAGGACTTTTGTGGACCCTGTCTTTGGGTCATATCTGATTAGTCTGCCTGTATTGTCTCTCTCTAGGAACATGTTCACAAAATTCCTGTAAAATTATTATGAATAAATTTAGTGTAATTGTAAAAAATAAAAGGTAGTTATTGATTCCACTATAAACAAGTTTTCCTCTTACTTATAATCTTTATAAAAGGAAAAGAAAAAATAATTATCTATTCCACTGTGAAAAAGTTTTAGTGTTACTAATAATCTTTACAAAAAGAAAAGAAAAAATAATTATCGATTCCACTATGAACAAGTTTTAGTCTTACTCGTAGTCTTAAGTAAATAATATCATGTAACATATTGATGTATTTTAATTGCATTGCAGTGAAGTTGATCACCTTCGTTGATGTTTTGAACTACTATCTGTGAAATAGATGAAGCCATCTGCATCAAAGTCCACATCATTGGTGAAGGTCAAATTGGTGCCTTCCACGCTGGTTACAAGAGGTTTAGCAAGGCCTCCATGAGGGCCAACACTGCAAAGGCCGAAGTAGGCATCTGCAATGAATAGGGTGCCCTCCTTGTCTACACGCAGTCCCAGTGGCCTCCCGCATATGTGTTCATACTCAAGGTTCGGAGCTGGTGGGTCTTTAGGTCTACATTCTGCAGACCTGCAACATTCAAAGCCCTCATGGTTAGAATTGGGTGATCGTATAAAAACTATGTAATTATATATATCATTTAATTAATTTAAAATTAAGGTTCCATGCCAAACCTGCTTAACCTGAAGCCATAAGGTCGTGTCCACTCTCAACTACTTCAAATTTTATTCATATGATTATATTTATTTTAAAAATCCTTATTATATAATATAAATTCTTAATTCTTTAAAAAAAATCAATAAAATTTAGTTATTCAAAGATTAAATGCCACAGCTACCAACCTATTTACAATATTGTTAACTTGCGATAGTTATACCTATATAAGTAGACATAGATATAAATGACAGAACACCAAACTAAAAGAGGCTATTAAATAATGCCGAACCTTTGTCACCCAGGAACAATGTTTTAAAACTAAAAGAGAGGCTATTAAATAATGCCGAACCTTTGTCACCCAGGAACAATGTTTTACAACAGGCTTGGTGGACTCCCACATTGACTGCTGCAAATGCAAAGCCATGTAGATAATAACTCCTCTCACTCTATCAGGTCATCAGAGTAATAAAATCTTTTAGGACCTTTCAAATCCTCAGAAGTATGAAACATATTCAAGGTATATTAATGGCTAATTTTTAAATTTGAACAACCCAATGAAATATCTACTGACACTTTACCCAACTTTCAAGGAACATTTAATGAACGACGGCATAGATTCCTATGGAGTCTCAAACACAATTGGCTAAAGATTCTGACACAGCACACCTGAATATAGTGAATTGAGGCAATAAATAAAGTCTCAAAATTTCAAGATTTGCATGAGCCCAGTGTCAACCTGAATGCCATTGGAACTCCAAATATGTGCTATATCTTAATAATTAGAATGAGTTAGATAAATATATATCACTTAAATATTAAGTGTTATAAAAATTTCCAATACAAAAATATTGATTTCTGTTTTATCTAAATTATCTCAATTCAAATCACAAACCCTAAAAAAATGTGGTGCAATTGTATTAGCTGTTATAAGTTGCATTACTTATTTTTAGGTTACTGTGATATCAGGTCATTAATAAAGGAACGAGGGAATAAATCCATGGTGACCAACCTACATACCTGTATGGGGAAGTATGAGCAAAGTAAGTCCAGCCCCTGTGAGGGCCCTCCCACCGCAGAATACGGCCATCGCTAACTCCAGTGTAGGGACCTCTTCCCTCCCAGTCGAAAGCCAGGCTTTCAGGCCCAAAGAACTCTCCCGCGGATCGAATCTCTGACCTCTGCAACCGCTCATGCAGGTCATATGGAAACCGTTGGAGCTCCGGCACCCAGAAACCCAACATCCCCGCTATATTTTCCTTCATCGTAACCGCCATGACCACTGATACTAACGCCACCATGATCCCACTCTTCCTGAATCTCTCCATATTGATTATCTCAATTTATTATTTTCCTTAAACCGACCATAGAAAAGAAATTGTCTGAGTATTGCACTGAGAAATCCAAACGACTTTAGAATCCCACAGATTTGGGCCTCACGGAAAATTGTAATACTCCACCGTAAACACAGACATTGACAATCATTTTAATCCTTGAAAAAGAAAGGAGAACAACAAAAGAAACAAATAAAGATCAGATTTCACAATGGATATCAGCCTTTCAATTTTAGCAACTTATTTTTTACGACAAGAGTGGCATTGTTTTTATCGGTGACGTCTTCCTTTTAGGTCAATTATTACCTACTTCGCTTGCAATCGCCGTTGTTCACAAGGCACTCGCTTAAATCAAAAGTATCTCTCCCCCATGTGGCAGGATAAGATAGCTTAACACTTGGCCTTTGATACATGGCATGCTTATGAGAACTTTTGTTCTACTCACGATGTGACAGATGAAATCTTGTTGTGTAGGAAAATGTCAAGGCTAGCAAAGCTTTAGCCTTTAAAGTGTACATAAGATTCATGTTAAACATTTAGACTGAGACTCGAACTTCTGACTTTTTAGAATATTTTTACAATTTAATATTATAACTATTACACATCAAAATTATAATCTGTCTCTTTAAAAAATTAAATTATGTATTTATTTGTTTTAAAGTTTTGATTTAAAATTCTATAAATATTGTAATAAATTTAAAAAATTAATGAGTTTACATAAGTTTTTTTATGAAGGGCCCTGTTCTCCGAGTGGGGTTTCAATCTTAAACCTTTCAAAAAGAGGCCAAAACCCTTACAACTGCAGTAAGCTTGTAGCTATTAATATTGTAATAAATTTAATATAATTTTTTTATATATATTAATAAAAATGTATATTGATTTTGATAGAGTTTTATAATTATATTAAAAAGTGAAAGTTAATCAAAATAAATACTAGTCAATATCTAAAGGTAGTTAGAGCAATTGATTGGAAGTCTTAAAGCCCAAGTTTCCAACTTTATGAGTAAACTATATTTAACTGTGGGGATTGGAGCAATTGGTAAAGTGAAGAGTTTCACACCTTAGACCAAAGTTATAATCTTAAAGACCAAAGTTATAATATTAAAGAATGGAAATTAACATTGTCCATGGATTTGAAGCAAGCACTAGGAGGCAATGAATTTTATATCATAGACCAAATTTTTAATCTTGTGGTGAACTTTAAAAATAATTGAATAATTGCTCAAATAGTTGAAAATATGGATTTGTAATTAGGAAACATAGGTTCAAATCTTGTTGATCCATATAATACTACTTATGTTGTTAAAACTATAAATAAAATGACATTAGGCTAAGTGGTTAAAACTATTTCAATTAGGAAACTTGGGTTCAATAACCAATTTAAAAAATACTACCAATAAAATGACATTAGCTCCAATAGTTATAAATTTGAACCCCAAACCCTATTTCAAATCTTGTGGTCATTATAATATCATTATGTCATTCATTGATATACCAAGAGAACATGGTGATGATGGAATGCAAGTGAGGCCCTTTTCAATCTAGTATAACCAATTTAAAAAATATATATATATATATATATATATATATATAAAGTGATTGAAAAATATAGGCTCCTAATTAGAAAACTTAGCTTCAATAACCAATTTAAAAATAAAAACTAAAAATCAAATGGTTTGAATCAAGTGGTTAAAATTATGGGTTTTCAATTAAGAAACCTAGGTTTAAATGTTATTGGTCAATATAATACTATTATTTTGTTCATTATATACCATGGAAACATAGTAAGTGAGGCTAGTTTCAATCTCGTATAACCAATTTAAGAAAGAAAACTACAAATAGAACAACATTAGTTTATGTGGTTAAAAATATTGACTTCCAATTAGAAAAGTGAAGTTCAAATCTTGTTAAGTGATATAATACTATTATAGTATTTTTATGTATACCATAGGAACCTTGAGGATCCTGAGGATGTAATGCAAGTAAAGCTCATTTCAATCACATGTAACTCATTTCAAAAGAAAAAAACATAAAGTACAATATCAACAAATTTCATTAAAATAAATAACTTCTTGATTGTGTAAATATTTATATTTTTCAAGTAAATTTTCCTGATGTCATTTATTATTAAGTTGAGGTAGAACAAAATGCAAAGAAAAAATATATTTTAGTATAGTAAAACTTATATTTAGATGAAATTAGCTTATTGCACATTTGATTGTGTTATATTTTTTCCTAAGTTTAGTGCATAAATTAAAAAATGAGCATTATATATATATATATATATATATATATATATATATATATATATATATATATATATATATATATATATATATATATATATATATATATTGATTTGGTTAGTGTGAGAAACCCCTACAACCAATGCACAAGGCTGAGCAGTCTCCTCCCAACCATGACCCCTTGTAAAGTCCGAGAGCTATGCTTATCAATAGGGAATTTAACACACAACCACCAACCACCCACATCCTCACACACTTTCCCACGTTGCGGTTTGAACCTTAGACCTCCCGAAGAAGAGCCAAATGTCGAACAGTTGTGTTGTCCCCTAGGACAAGCATAATATATTTTTATTATTCATGGGTTGGTTATACATTAAATTTTTAATTATTTTAAAAAATTTAATAAATAATAAAAACAAAAATCAAATAACAAGGGGAAACCTCCCTTTGGCGGATGTCTAGATATTCCACTTTCTTCCATTAGTAATATCAAATAAATACTACATTGCATCTTCTACAAGGAAAACTCTAGCATCTATCGCTACCAACGCAAATGTGCATGCAAAGTGACATCTCATCCTTACATACACATTGATACCTCATCCTTGGAATTTGACCCATATTACAAATATGTGATTACATAGGCATTTAATGCTAACATTCTCCACTTAATAACATATTTGTAATTTTTTAGTACAATTAATGATATTTTGACAGAAGAGCACAAGCTAAAATTGGTCCTTCTAAAGATAGGTAGCCTTAACTCGATTACTACCAATATCTAAGCCTATAACTTCCACCAGCTATATCTAATCATTCCGAGACCTAGCCACCCTACAAGCTATCTCCAACCTTCAAAGCACATTAACTTCACCTGTTATCCTCATCCATATATTGATAAGGTAACAAGATAGTCTGGGATAAGCATAATATTTATTACCAAAGCCTGAACAGTTGCGTTGTCCTCCCTGGGACAAGCATAATATATTTTTATTATTCATGGGTTGGTTATACATTAAAGTTCTAATTATTTTAGAAAAAATGTGATCAATAACTCGTTTACTGCTTAAAAATTAAGTTAAAAAATAAGAAGGGAGCTAATGTGAGTCCAGAGTGAGCCTCACCTTATTCTTATTTTAGAAAGTACACAAGTGTTAATGGTGTGAATATGAAGCAAGTGTGGGCAAGAAGCAAAGTGTACACAAGGAGCAAGCATCACTTCTTCCAAATCTTTGGAGAAAATTATAAACTAAAGCACTCACATGAAAAAAATCTAAGTAACATGGAAAGCAAGTTATTTTTAAAAGTTCTTATTATAAGTCAGGATGCCCTAGTTCGTGATAAGAGAAAGAACAAATCTAGGGAACCCTATCCAAATTATACATACTACACCATAACTGATTATCAAAATTGAGAATATTGAGCATAATATAATTGTTTGTAAAAGCAAGGGGTTAATATGTAAGTTCTTTGATACTAGCCAAGTTTTTTAGATATTCAAAATTGGGTCAAGTGGAAGTGGGGATCGAATTCAAATTACTCCATAGATTTTCTTCCAAAAGGATTTTTTCTCGTTATCTTTTCCAATTCAAAAATCAAGGCTAAAATAATGGACAATGGCCCTTGGTTTAGGGAAAATATGTATTATATTTAAGACCATAGAGTGAGAATTTTTCTTTGAATATAGCGATCACAAAAAGGCTTCCATTTGTGGACTAGGCTTTGTGGAATCCTTATCAATAAGGCGGTTTTGAATAATACCATTAATACTCTAGGGAAGTTCATCTAGGAGGTATTAACTACTAAGGAGAGAAGGCATGTTATATACACTTGAATATGTGTTATCATGGATATTTTAAAACCTTTACCTCAATCCATTAAAGTTAAATCAGAATCAAGAGAATGGAATCAATAATTAGATTATGAAAACATTGCATTCATATGTCATAAATGTTATGAGAACAAAAGCATGGAAAGAGATTCCAAAGTGAAAATAATGGAGAAAGATATGGAAAATTTTGGGCATGAGACAAAATTCAATATCAAACAAGGAGGTTATATCATAGTAGAATTTGGTTCAAATCACATTGGTTTACCATAAACCCTTTTGCCCCCAAGGGCTAGGTGGATTGGTAATTGCTTGTCTAGCTAGGCACTTACTAAGAAGAGACCTCGGTTCAAACCTTGGGGGTGCCAATTTGTAAATGTAGTAGTCTACTCTTAATCCTTTTAGTGTGTGTTAGATCGATGATAACGGTATGAATCCTGAGCGACCTATGGTCTCCCTCTCACATCGGTTCAACAACAACAATATGGAATAGACTTTTTGGGAGTAGTCCCTATGGTATAAATCTTGTGCTTGTCAACTACTAAAAATATTGTTGTTGTAACCAGCTCCCCTATGTATCAAAAAAAAAATCTAGGTCAAATAAAGGTTTTTCCACTCCTAAGAAAGTGGGGGAAAAACCTCTATATCATGAAATGGAAAAGGCCTTATAGTTTACTTGAATTGACCATTAAATAAAGAATTCATACAAGGTATGAGGAAGTAAAATACATAAGTTCAAATCAAAAAGAGTTAAATGTATGAAGGAAGGTGGGCAGACAATTTTTAAAGCAAATGAGGTGAAGAGATCAAGGTTAATCCAAGTAAATCATCTTCATTTTTCTCAAATAGCATAAAATTATCTCCTTACAATAAAAATTAAAGCAATATAGAGTGTATCCATTGTGCTTTAGGGTTCAAGAGAATAATAATAAAGAAATGCATGTGGAGGATATCAATGGAAATTTAGGGATTTCATAGCAACATAAGAAAGTAATTACTATGAAGGATCTTCCTTGTACTTTAGGGTTTCCAAGGTAACATAAAGAAGAAAGTGCAAGACTAATATTTCACTTTTAATGCACTAAGATTACACTTTATCACTCTGATCAAATCTCAAATTAATGCACTAAGAATATGCTGCAACTAATCAAGAATAACCTAAAAATAATCTTTAAGAGTTATTTTGAAATTTCACTACAACTAATATTTTAGAGCTTAGTCTTCTTTTTGTTTTTTTTAAATGGATAATAGGTAGTTGATAGAAACTATTTTTAAAATCCAATAAACTCCTAATAAAAGTGCAAATGAACCTAAAAAAAATCTTTTCCTTTTTGCACTTTTGAAGACTACAATCCAACTTTCTTTTTGCAACTTTTATCCAAATGTAGGTGCATCTAACAAATATAATAGGTAGATGAATTAAGAAACCTATTTGCACCGAAAATTTGCATACCTTTTTTTTGTAGCTATTTTATCGCTTCTGTAGAGAATGTATATCTTGGTATCTAGATTCACCAAGTTACTGCTATGAGAATGTCCTTGCAGCTCTTTGGAGACTATCTTGAATAGCTCATTCTTCACCAAATGATGGTCTTGACCTTTCTTTTACGAGTCTAGGATTTGATGGATTGTTATCCTCTGTTTTTCTTCTCCTTCTAATACAAATTTGGATAAGTTTATCTCTAAAGTGATGCCTTCTTTTTGTGAGAGGTAATCTTCAAATCTTCAATATTTAGTGAGCTTCTTCTATCTTCAAGTCATCTTGTCAATTTTTGACTTCAAGCAGGATCTTCTGAGATTTGGCACTCCTTGCCAAATTCTTCTTCTCAGATTTGGCACTCCTTGCCAAATTCTTCTTCTTGAATTTGGAACTCCTTGCCAATTTTTTCTTCTCGAATTTGGCACTCCTTGCCAAATTCTTCTTCTTTTGGGCTTGTTGTCGAATGGTGATAATTTTCCCAATTCCTTCACTATGAGAGGCTTCTCCTTGATAGTGGATTTCTCCAATGAGTTATTCTTTAAGAATATTTGCAATAAGGCTCTCCTAGCCTTTTTATGGATGCTTGATAAGACCTTCTCAAGGTCTCTAATCTATCAACTTTTTATGGTCTTCCTTGAGACCTTTTCTTCAACCTTTTGCTCTTGGAAGTATTGGTTATGAGATATTACTCTGGATGTTTGGTTCTGCTACTTCTAGATTCAAGAAAGACTCACCTAGTCCTTATTCTCCTTCTACTTCCTCGAATAAAAGTTCTACAATGAGATCTTCTCTTGATCTCTTTGATTTTGCTTCAGGTGTTGAATTGATTTTGAAGAAGATACCCTTCCTAACTTTCTTATAGGAAGATTCTTAACTCACTGAATCTTCTTTCCCTACAAAAAAGTATTAGTACTAAAATATTTAGTCTGCATTTGAATCAAATATTCTTCTTCAAATTTAATATCAAGGCTTCTATGACCATTTTTTAGTACCAAGGCCACTATGGCCTTTTTCCATGTCAAGGCTACTATAGGATTTTTTAGTATCAAGGCTACTATGGTTTGTCTTAGGTATTGGTATTCTTTTGATTCTCTTTGAGAACAAAATCACCAATTTCAAAAGTATTTGGGTCATACCTTCTTGTCATAGGTACATCTAAGCCTATTTTGATAATCCTATAGGTGTTCTTGGGCATGGATTCTTTTTTTCTTAAGGATATCTAATTGATTAAGGTGACTAAGATGATATTCATCGCCAATAGGGAAGTTGTGTAGAAAGAATCACAAGGAAGAGACTTCAATCTCAAACAAGAAGATGACATCGGTTCCATAGACCAAGGTATAAGGTGTTTCTCTAGTGGGAGTTCAAATACTTGTGTGATAAGGCCATAAAGCTGGATATAATTGTAGATATAAATATTAGATAGTCTTACCAACTAGTTTATTAAGGATTTTGATCAAGGTTTTTTTAGGTGCTTTGGCTTGGTCATTACCTTGTGGATAATAAGGCATTTATCACTTATGTCGAATCTTATATATAGCATAAATATTCTAATATTTATTATTTTTAAAATATGTACCATTATCCAAGATTAGTATGGATGGAATTCCATAGAGTTAGAGAATTTTATTAAGGATAAATTTAGATATTGAACATTGATGGCTAAAGATAAGGGCATAGCTTCGACCCACTTAGTGAAACATTCAATGGTTGTGATAATAAATACATGGTCATTTGATGACATTGGGTTAATTTTTTAAGTGATATTTAAGCCCCATATTTAGAAGGGCCATGGTAATGTTATGGGTTGTAGTGCTTGTGATCGGTCATGAATGAGGATTTTGTGCTTTTAGCATTTGTCATATTTATTGACATAATCACAAGAATCATTTTCCATAGGTGGCCAGCAGTAGCCCATCCTTAGGATTTTCTCAACAATGTTAACACCACTTAAATAGCCACCACATGATCTAGTGTGGGTCTCCTTGATGATATTTTATGCTTCATTGATGTTTAGGCATCTAAGGAGTATGCCATCAAAGGAGAGATAATATAAGGTATCACTAATGATGAAATAATAATAGGATTATTGTTTGAAGTTTTTGTGCTCGTTACTATTTAGTTCATCAAGCAATGTGTTGTATTTAAATATGGAGAAGATGTCCATATACCATGGTTATGAAGAGGAAGAGGTTTCAATAGTGAAGATATCTAAGGGAGGTTTATTGAATTCCAAAGTTATTGGATCCTTAATTTGGCATAAATGATAGAGGCTTCTTCATCTTCTAACTCAAGAGGGATTAGATATGTGTCTACAACCATAGCATCTGCATGGTGATTAGTTGATCATGGTATGGCTTCAACAGTGATTTTATCAAAAGAATCCATTAACCTATCAATAATTTATTTATATAGCTTTAATTTCTTGTCCTTGGTTTGGTGGAAACCATTGATTTGGATGACTACAAGTTGGGAATCACCAAATTTAGAGATAATTTTAACCTATAAATATAATGCAACTTAGATTTTTAGGATAAGATCTTATTATTTTGTAGTATTAATGGTGCATGAAAATTGAAGTTTGAATGATATAGGGACAAGCTATCATTGTAGAGTGACTAAGATAATTCTTACCCTCACTATTAGATTTTGAGAATATATGTAGTGGGAGAGATCTAACACAGGTCCTAATAAGATGCAAAAAGTATGAGAGAGTGATTCTGCAATATGACTAAAATATACTATAAATAGAAAGTGGAAAAAATACAATGTAGTATGGAGGTGATGGTCACTCCATTAATATAAGCTAAAGAACTACATTGTACTCCATACAAGAGTTCTACCACTATCTACTACTCTCTACTATAATTCACTTGATATGTTTGATATATACTTGATCTCTCTATGAGACCCTTTATATAGGAAGATATATTCCTTGGCCAACACTCTACCTAGCTATACAAGGGGACACCTTGCACATTGACACTTGTACATTTATTACATTGCTTGAAGTAAGTAGCTAACTTCCCCCTAAAGTAATCTTCTACTCTAATTATGTATCAAAGGTGGTACATTTACATGACCAAAATGGTGTAATATACTCTAACTCTAACATCTACCTATATTACATTATTTGGGTATTGAAGATTTCAATCTTCAATATGGATCTTCTTCTATTGGGTACTAGAACTTGTATCCTCCTTCATTGCTTATTGTAATTTGATCAAGCAAGTAGTTCGTGTCTTCATATGATGCAAAGAGAGCTATAGTTGAGGGTTCTTCAATCTTTTGAAAATGCTTGTCTGGTTTAGACTTTGTGGTTTCTCATGTCTTCTTTGCTATGATCTCTTTTAGCATGTATTTTCTTTCTTTTCGTTCTTCTTCTCCTGTGATTTTGCACTAATACTAGTGGAATTTCTATTTCATGAGGATTTAGTCTATCATCACAATAATATTGATTTGTATTGCTAGTTTTCTTCATGTGTTGAGTGAGTACAAACACAATTAATGATAGGTAAATCATCAAACATTCCTTGGATGTGAATATAACTATTTTTTGTGAAACCATACCTTGAAGAGGCTTTCATGAATATAACCAACTAATGCTTCAAAGCTACCCTCTTTTGCTTCTTTAATAAATAATGAGAATCTCTCCTTATCGCTAGTTGATAGATTCTCATATCCTTCAAGGGTATCTATCAAGTTTTGAGAATACAATTCCATTTCATGAAATAATTCTTCATTAATAAAGACATTTCTTATTATTTCATCCATATTACTTCTTGATAGGTTTTGAGATAGTGTTTCTTGCTATTCCTTAGAATTGTAGATATGGATTGATAGAAGTCCTTTAAATACTCTAAATTGAATCTTTGAAATAGTTTACTTTATGGCTCCTTAGTTTAGAGTATGTAAATTTTATTTGATAAAACATTTATAGAGGTTAGGTTTTGTAGGCTTCCTTATATCTCCCTAGTTAAGAGATGTGAATTTGATTTAATAAAATCCTTGTAGAATTAATATTTGTAGAAACCTTATGACTCTCAAATGAACTGGGTACTTGATAAACTTTGATGAATGCTATTATTATCAAGTTTTGTAGAATGTCTTATGTCTCCCTAGTGATTTTGTATATGCTATACAATTGATAAAGTGCTCTTTGAGAATAGTAGTTCAATTTTGAATTGATTTTGTAATGTTTTATAAATAGCAAAAACCAACTTTATTACATATTATTACTCCTATTGAACTTAAGCACTTTCTAATTTGATGAGGTCCTAATGGTTGGATTTCTTTTATCCCTTTAATGTGGTTTTGAGACAAGTATACCAATTAATTTGCAACTCCTGATAATCCTTAATGAGCCTCCTTTTATAGCCTTTGATATTTGATAGTATAGTGTTTCTAAATTGCAATAATTTATTTTTTGTAGTATTCCTTATAACTCCCCGATTTGAAATATTAGAAAACAATAATATTTGGAATAATAGGGTTTTAATTTCCAATTTGAAATCCTTATACCTCCTAATTTATTATTTGCAAGTATACATATTCTTGAAATTTGCTTGCTTAATATATTACTAATGCTAAATGGATGATTGCACTAGTAAATATAATGTACCCTTATATATCCAATATAACTTTAGTTTATAGCAAGTAATAACTAATATGAGATTTTACTTTAATAACCCTTCTAGATTATCTTGTGTTGACGCTATGAGGTGGTGGATTTGAAACCTTCTGGAATGTGGTGCTCACGGGAATTCAATGCCTTATTTGATTGGTATTAGTTTCTTCATTGAGTAGCACTTCTCTCCTCCATAAATGGAACTGATATTCTCATTAAGGAATGCTTGGTCTATGATAGCTTCTTAAATGCATACTTGCACCTTTGAATGGTACATAGGCTTGAATTAGCCTCCTCCCTATGAACACACTTCACACCATTCAATTCTCGACTTACTTTGACCTCGTTCTTCCTCCTTCTCCAAAATGGGCACCTTAAATAGGACTATTTCCTTGCAAATTGTGGATAAGTGTCACTTGGGTATTACTAAGTAGGTGATGATATTCCTCCAATGTACCTTTATACAATGATGAGTTTGGTGGTAACCTCCCAAATATTTGTAACTCCTTTTTAGGTGAGCGTTGGATTATTCATGAACATTGGGGTGCTTAGAACTCTTGTACCAAGTGGCACTCAAGGATTGTGCATGTAAGCCTTTCTTCTAACACTCTAAGGATGAGCATTGTAACCCTATATTTGTCTATATATTTGTATTTTATGTTGGCTTGCTATGTGTAGACACCAAATCCTAGCCACTCATTATCCACTCATCACCATCAAATCACAACAATCCATCATTAGTTATTTATATATATACATATAAATCCTGGCCACTCATAATTCATTCCTCATCATTAAACCATAGCCATTCATCATTTGTTTATATATATGTATATTTATTTTTATATATAAATACAAATATTTTATATATTTATATATATATATATATATATATATATATGTGTGTGTGTGTGTGTGTATAAACAAATCTCAACCACCCATCATATCTTAATACTGACCACTCATTTAACATGATCCATGCCACTTATCAAATTACAATCACAACCCTTCATTATGTTTTAATCTCGGCCACTCGTTGGTGTCATCGAGACCCTAACATGTTTTAAGGGTAAATTATAAAAGGTTATTCATTTTGATGAATAAGGGTTCAAAAATTAAATTATGTCATCCTGCTCATCCCTTCACAGTTGCACAAACCCTCACTATCACCATATCTATCGTTCATCCTCACGATATTAGATCAAACCATCAAGAGTGTAGATCTAACAATTCATATATATTTCGACAAGGTATCATGTTTTATTGATTTACTTAAGTTTTTTGTATTTCTACATTTCATTTAGCAAGTATTTCATCTAGGGTTAGTATTTTATACTTTCATGTTTAGTGTATCTCACACTATGGAGGCCCCACATGTGTTACTAACTTTATTTTTATTTGTTTGTGTGTAGGTTATAGGAGGTATTTTTAGTAATTACTGTTTTAGCTTCAAGTGGCCCCACGGGGATATGCAAGCCCACTCACACTTGTTTGGAGTGAAGATTATCTAGAGACACCAACATTCATTTGAATGAGGGTTTTAAACCCTCTTATTGTAAAATTATTGTATCACAACAAGTTGTATATTGTGACCCCTGATTTTGGGGCACATTAATGTTGTAATAGTGGAGATCCAGGCTCCCTGATATCAATATAATAACATTCTTTCATTGTGCAATATTTCTTGTTGTTGATTTGTTATTATTATCTGGGTGTTTTTCATTTTTTCTTTACAATATGGTGATCACGATGGGACCCTCAATGGGTTTCACATTTTAATTTATGTTGTCAATATTGATTTTTTTATCTACATTTTTAGTTTTTACTACAGGTTTTCAAAAACTCAATTGTGTAAAAATCGCAAAATTCACAACTAGGGTTTTTAAATATGCAAGGTTTTTATCTCTACATGCATGGACATCAGACTGCATCTAGGGAAAAATATGGTACCACGTATGTGAATCTAGAAAAAACATGTAAACTTTCAAGTAAGTCATTTTTTAAAAACCCTAGTTGTATTTATTTTTGCTTTAAAAAAATTAAATAAATAATACTTGTATTTCTAATTTTTTAAAAGCAATATACCATGCACTGTTAGGCATCCTAGGCATTCATAGGTATTTTTATTTTATAAAAAAAAATGCATTTTTAGAATCATATATGTTTGCATATAGGGTTAGATCTACACATATGCATTCATTTCTAGTTGCTTTAGACATTCACTATAGTTGATTCAAGTTTTTGTTGTTTCTCATAGTGTTTTTGCTTTCTACCTTGTATGTTGTGTGTAATAAATTGAAAAGAATATTATTTGCATTGTAGGCAAATTTTCCCCACTTCTCACTCTTCTAGGTTGGTATAAGTCACTTGTGCTCAATCTTCCTTCCACTGTTGGAAACACTTGTTGATTCAAAGTGGAAGAGCTAGGTGAACCCTCCACTATTGGAAACACTTGATGATTTAGAGTGGATCTTAAGTGGTGTACCCTAGACTCTTTTGAGGGCCTCATACTTGGAACTAGTGTTCCTAGTCACCACCTTGGTTGATGTGAAGTGTGATTTCTTTTTAGAGAAACACCATAGAAAAAAATTAAAAAGAATCCACACACATTGCACATTTCATCTTCAACATCAATGAGTTGAATTTCATCGCCAACCACTGATCAAGACCAACGATGGTGGGATTCATCTCCATCTATTGGCTCATCCCCATAGATACCAATGTAGCCCATGAGTGGTTTTTCTAGACTTCATCACAAAAAACTTCCCCACTCTTGAGAGACCCACTTTAGGAAGACATTTAAGTCATTCACATTTCATTTATTGTTAGAGATATGAGTGTGAACACACCTATCCACCCTGTATAGTTGTCTTAGGCTTAGGGAGTCATAACATCAAACACACACCAAAAAAATCAATCAAAAATCAAAATCATTGTTGCAAGACATAGGACACAACTGCTTGTTTGATCTATGTGTTTTCATTGCTATCTCACTTTCCACACACATCCTGCACATTCACTACTCCTACTTGCTTATAGCTTATGGTATTAACCAAAAATCAATACAGAGCCATTATTTGGGTGCCTACCTCATCCATGGAGTGCTCCACTCCTTTCCCAACTATTTTTATGGCTAACCCAAGCAATGTGGCACAAATAAGATATTTTGGCTTTTTTTTCAGACCTTCTCACACAATATTCACTTCAAATATAGATGTGATACAAAGGGCTATCCACATTGCCATTCCAAAAACTAAACCATATACACCCATAGACCATCACACCACTTATATAGATATGGATAAAGTTGGAGCTTATTTAAGACCAACCAATCCAGTTCTAGAACCACTCAACATCCCACCTAGACATGTTCCTCCTTCTTAGCAGGAACTTGCTCACTCACACCCAAACAATTTCAATCAAGTCCTCACCAACCCTATTTTTGAGGTCACATTTGCACCCTCACATCAAGTCCTTCCACAACCACTTAGCCAGTGCACTTCCATTTCGTATACTTACACTACCACCCACTCTAACCCACTCTTTGAAGCATAAGTTAATGTTGCTTCACAGATACCTCCATCCATCTCACACACATCATCTGGGTTTGTTAATACAACTCAACATGATATTTGTCACTCAATTGCATTCCCCTTTGCAAGTTACCCTCCACCACCTTCAACTCACATTGCCAACATCCACAACACATCAACATCCACTCCCCATACAACTATGCAATCTACATCTGTAGATACTATACAACAAGCATGGCAACACTTAAATCAATTACTTGGTAATGCTAATCAAAGTGCCCATCCATTCTTACAACAACAATTATAGGTGGTAGATTTCAACCACATCAATACCACTCCCACAACCCAACATGTTCAAATTCCCCAAACCTCATTCCCACTTCATCAACACCAATCACTCCATCACCAATAAAACATCCAACATCACCAAATACCCATCAATCCATTCACCAATCAATGGGGTTATGCATAGCAGTGAATATTCACCAATTAGGCTAATATTTGTATTTTTAAAAATTTAAATTTGCTATTTTGGGAGACCCAAACGTTAGCCCTTTCGTCCAAAAATTTCAAAAAAAAATTAAGGTGTCATTTCACCGTGCGTTGATAATTGTATTACATTTTTTTTTAAATTTGCCAGTAATCCTGCCTAAATAGAAGACCTTTTTCTATTTTTATTTCTAAATTTTATTTCCCAATTCGCCAAGTATACCACTATATATAATTAACATCCTAGCGATACTTTATCATTTTCAGACCCTATTCTACACTAGACGGATATCCCGACCTAGTTTTGCACTAGATTGGACCTATTTCTGCACCAAATCAAACCTAGTTCTACATTAGAATGGATCTATTTCGACACTGACTGGACCCAATTATGCATTGGATTGAATCCATTTTTACATCCAAATAGACCCAATTCTGCACCAAATCAAACCCATTTTGGCATCAAATCGAATCCATTTTTGTACTAGATCGAACCCACTTTTGTATCAGATCGGACGCATTTTTGTACTAGATCAAACCCATTTTTGCACCAAATCAGACCTATTTCTGCACCAGACTGGATCTTGTTCAACACTAGACAAGACCGGACCCTATTCTACAGTAGACTAGATTCAGTCTACACAAGATCATAATCCAGACCTTGTTCTACAAAAGATCGATATCTGAACCCAGTTCTACAGTAGACCAAACTTTGTTCTGCACTAGACCAGAACCTATTTAGTAACAGACCAAACATAATTTTGCACGATGTCGATCATCGAACCCCGTTCTACACTAGGCTGATATCAGATCATGTTCTGCACCAAGCCGATAACAAACCCAATTTTGCATAAGGCTGATATTGGACCCCATTTTGCAATATGCCAAATTTTGGACCCTGTTTTGTACAAGGCCTTCCTCCAAATCTTGTTCTATACAAAGTCATTTTTTAGACCCTATTCTACACCAGAATAGATTATCAGATCATGTTCTGCACTGAGTTCTCTGTTTCTCTTAAGAAATTTTGAATATAAGTTAAAGTAATTGTAGTAATAAGATTTATTTTTTTGTTAGCTAATTGTAGGTTTTTATTTTGCTATTTTTCTATCATTTATTGAAAATATGTCAATGCTCTTTTTCCCATGTTTTTCTCTATTTTACCCTATTTTGCATGTTTTCTTCTAAACCAGACTAATATTTGGATCCTATTCTACCTCTTGACCATTATTTAGATCCTATTATGTACCATAATAGATTTTTGGACTGTGTTCTACACTAGGTTCTATGTTTCTCTTAAGACATCATGAATATAAGTTGAAGTAGTTGTAAAAAATATGTCAATGCTTAGTTTCAATTATTTTTCTTTATTTGCCTTGTTCTACATGTTGTCTTCTATTTTTTTGTCCTTTTGTTAAAACTCTATGATTCTTTGTTTCTATTCAGATCTGCTTTTATGTTATAATATTATAAATAGGTAAAAACTTTAGTAAATGCTTTTCTCTACTATAATGTGATATTGTTTCATATATGTATCTCTAATTATTTTTAGCATACAACACTTTTATTTCTGAATTTAATTTGAATTCGTATATTGATTTTTTTTGTCCTCTTCTCAGTTACAAGTGTTATCACCAACAGAAGCAGTAGTGGCATGCACTAACAAAATCATAATAAAATATGGCAAAAAAAAAGTATGTATTTTCTAGCAACTGACCATTTATTTATTCTATTTACAATATTATCTTGAGGTCTAAGAGAAGTAACATCTCTTTAACATTTTATTACTTTTCTAAAATTAAAAACACTTTCTTTACAAGAAAAATGTCACCCACCGAAAATGGAAAGAAGAGTGAATCTTGCATATAAAATCATGAGCACTTTTGAAAATGTTTCTAGAGTGGAAGACCTTATTCGTGAAATACATTCTTATTTTTCTTGCAGTCCAAAAAGGTTTGTAGAGTTTCAATAGTTTGCACTAGGAGTTATAGAAGGAAAAAAATTGTTGAAAGATATGGATACAAGGTGGATTTCATTGTATCAACTTGCACATAGAGTTTTTATAGAATATCAATCTTTAATAGGGTTTATGTACGCAAATAGTAGGGTAGTTGATAAGGCAAATGATATGTTGTTCCATTTGACTAACTTGGAAACTCTTTTAACATTATGTGGTATTCTTCCAATGTTACAAGAAATGAACAGATTGACTAAACTTGCACAAGAGAGATCCATCTATATCATTGATTTCATGAGGATGAGAAAGCAAATATGTATGATTATTGATAGGTTATATGTGTCCAAATCAGATTTTAAAGATCCCTTATTTAAAAGTTGGAAAACATTGACAAACATGAATGATACAAAAAGCTTTTTGAAGTTTGACATCAATGATAATATTTGTATTAATGTTCATGGAAATATGATACCTCTATATTGTTATGAAATGCAATCAAGTATAGTTACTAATGATGTTGAAAAAGTTTGTGTAACACACAATAGATACAAAGTTGTTTTACACAATACTAAGAAAAAATTGTTCAACATAGAAAAATCATTAATAAATGAGATAAGATATTGGTTTTCAAAGACATGAGTTGCTTGAGGTCATGGGTGTTGTTAAACCCTTGTTTTGGGGTTCTTGCAATGATCACAATTCTACACAAGAGTTGTTTATTAAATATATGGGCATCTTTATTGAGAATTTTAGTAAAAGTGTGGAATTCAATGGTGTTGAAATAAAAGGTATTCTCAACAAAGATCTTTTAAAACAATAGTCATAGCATTTTGGAAGTACAATGGTTTAGCAAGCATCACTTTTGAGTAACATCCATGAGATTGGTTCCATTGCACGTTTGTGGTAAAAGTTGTATCCAAGTAGTATCTTACAAGATATGATTAGTGAATACTTTTGTTTATATGAATTATGTCAAACAATTATTTTGGGATTTGTGGAAGATGAGAGGGTTTTTAGTGCACTATATTTTGTTAAATCTAAGCTCTATAATAGGTTGGACAAAAATCTAGAAAATTGTTTAAGAATTTATGTGTCATCATATCAGCTGGACAAATTTCCATATGATAGAGCATTGGCATACTAGAATTCAATTGTAGACAGAAGGGGTATCACAAATACGATTGATAAGGAGGATAATGATGCTTTTAGTGATCAAATGGTGGCTTCACAGATTGATTTTGGACAAGTTGAGAAGTGTTCATTTCAACTACCTGAATTTTGATTTTTCTAGTATATCACAACAATGTAAAATTTGACTTTCTTTGTTATCATATTTCACAATATTGTTTCAAAATACGCTATGCTTAGTATTGATTCTAGACAAGTTGTGAATTATTCATTCCAGATTTCACAATGTTGTTTCACAATATTTCTTCATAAATTGTATGTTTTACATCACATTATGCTTTTAAAAATTGTATGTTTTATATCACATTGTGCTTTTAAATATTGTATGTTTTATATCATAGTGTTTCAACTGCCTTCCTTGATAAATTGTTGTCTTATATTTTATATCACAGTATTGGTATTGTATTGTTAATGTATGAATATTGATCAACAAAAATATTCTTTTGTTGTTTGAGATGAAGATAGTAAATAATATTGGTGAGTAATACTAGAAAATCAAAACAAAATTATAAATGCAAATAATATTTGAATGATTGAAGACACAAAATTAGAAAATATAGTTTTTATTAATTCGATTAGAAATATATTACATTGTACAAAATTGTTGACTGTAGTCAACTTGAAAATATTTTTACATTGTTAAATATCTTATTTTGGGATAGTTGCCTCATATTCACTTGCAACGGCCTTTTATTTTCCTTTATCTCCTTCCTTGACACCTTGTTCTAACAATGCACCAAGTCTGACTAGATTTTCTTGTACTTTCACAATACTCCCCAACAATGTGCTTTCTTGCTGGTTTGGATCTTTGAGTATTGTTGGAAGTGTTTATTTTACTTTTTGGTGCTGTAGTACGACGTTCGGATCTTCATGGAGCTTATCCCTGATATATTTTTCTCAAAATATTATTATCCACCACTTGTAATTGCATTCTTTTCTTCCTTTACATTGCATTTTGCAAAAATATTTTTGTTGCATTGATATTAACATGCATGTTGTTAACTTGTCTTTTTAAGTTTTCAAAATTTAACTACAAAAAGAAAATGAAAACATCATTCAAAATAGTTATATAAAAATTATTACTTTTTTTAATGAAATATAAAAAATAAATTGCAAAAACAAATTGAAACGTAAATAAATATTTTCTTACCTCATCCACATCCCTAGCAGACTCAACAAGTGCAACTTTTTCCTTATCGAAAGCCCATTGGTTATAAAAATCTTGGGCTTCAGCATTAATATTCTCTAATCTACTGATGATAATATTTAAAACATCATCATCATACATAATTTTTGAATTGACTATTCCTATTGTGGCCTGATTTAGGAGGTCGCTAAGCTTTTCTGGTTCATATTGAACCAAAGAAAAAATTGAATCTCTTTTTGTTTGCTTTATTATGACCTTGGCCTGATATTTCCAATCCTTCATTTCTTGAAAATATTTAAGAACAATCTATTTCATGGTTGTTTCCATATTTTCAACCATTAAGATATTTTCATCAAAATTAACAATGTCATCCTCAGTTTGAGGAAGATGGGTCATTTCCTTCAGGAGCTGGGAATGATGTCTGCTTAGTTGTAGGGGCTTCCATTTTTTGTGCTTCACCCAGTGGATCTTGAAGCACATCCATTTCCTTAAAGCCTAAAATATTGCCCTACAACAGAAAATCATCATCAAGTTGGATATTATCCAATCCAATGGATGAAACTTCTAGTGCCTGTGAAGAAGTGTGGAATGTAAAATATGAGAACCCAAGCCCAGGACTTGGTTCTACCGACCATGATCTCTGTGAAAAAATTTATTTTCTACCTCCAACCCACGTTTGGCCTCTCATCTGTGTAGGTTGTGCCTGTCATTGTTGTTGTGGATGCGGATGTCGTGGTGGAACCTGTTGCTATGGTGGATGCGGTTGTTGTGGTGGAAATTATGGGTGTGGTGGAAACTATGGCTGTGGTGGAAGTGGTGCCACCATATGGCCTCTCATTCTCATCGTTTGTCATTGAGAGGTGGCTGAAAACATTAAAAAAATTTTGTTAGCATTATTCAAGAAAATCAAATAGAAAAAAACCTTAATTTAAAGTAAATACACATTGTTTTACCTGAAGATGATGAAATTTGTTGAATTTGGGTACCAATGGGGGAGGGGGTGGCCACACTAGATTCAACCTACACATTTTGTGCATACCTAGGCGTACGAGAACCACTAGGAGAAGGATCTTGCCTCAAATGTTTTGGCAGCCTTTGTAATGGTGATATTTTTGATCCAGTGTCTTTAGAATCACCAGTTTGCTCTAGCCTGTGACCCCTATTGGTAGCATCCTATTTATTCCTTATGGTGGTTTCCCTACCCTACATTTAGATGAAAAGAAAAATAAAAAAATGAAAACATGCTAAAATATAAAATACTATTTGATTTTCAAATATTTTGATTGACTGATTACCTTCAATTCATTTGGTGTCAAGGCAATGGCTTGTAGTGTTGCATGCACTACAGTAGGAACATGAGTATCTTCTAAATTATGAAAACTTTCAAAATACAGTGCTAAAATGTAATTAATAGTGGCCACAATGGGTTGTGTGTTGTTGGTTTGCAATTGCACCGCATGCAACTCGACCCTGATGTGATCTGCAATATAGGTGCACCAATCGAACCTCTCATGATGCTCACAACGAATAACATAGGCTAGTGCCCAAAATGAAATTTTCAATCTTCCAAGCAGAATGAGTGTTGCCTGAAAGAACTCAATAATGGCCTTCAGAGTTGGATGCTTAACATCAGTGATTGTTAACCCTCTTTTTGACTTGGTGGCAAAAGTTGCAAAAAAAATTAGATAACAATTTACAAATTTAAATTTTTTAGCATTAAAAGATTCTAAGACACAAGAATTATACCTGCCAAATATTCTGTGTTGAGTTGGTACATTTTGTCGAGGTAGACTTTCTCATCTGTAGAGAGCTGGCACTTCATTGATATTGGAGGACAATCACTAAAAGGAAGATCTGTCAATCTCTTAATGTCTACAACTATGATGATGAACGACAAATTTCCATTTCATATTTTTATTTTCACTATGGCCTTGTCATGGTCATAAATGCAAATAATATGTTGCAGGAGGACTTTATCCATTTTTAAATGTGACATTGATACCAAGGTTTTCAAACCTGCATCATCTAACCACGATAAGTTCTGTACCTAGGGTTATTAACAAATCTAAAATTAATGTGCAAGAAATGTTCTTGAACTTTGGAATAGGGGTGGAAGTGATGACCATTGCTAGAAATTGAAAACTTGGAAATAGGAGAAATAGGAGAAATTGGTTGCTTGGTAACGGTTCGCTCTGGTTGGGTGTAGTCATAGAAATGAACCCAAAAAATGATAGTTGATGCCTTTTTATAGATAGAATGGATGGAGTCAACATGTGGTAGCATTGTATTGGACATGATCGATTGTGTGACACATGGTAGGTGGTCAAAAATAGATCATTTTTACATCCAGGTCATATTCTACATCAGGTTATGTATCGGGCCATATTCTACATCAGGCCCAATACCAGACCATATTCTAAATCAATCCCAATACCAAATCAACTTTTAAATCAAAAAAACACTAAACCATAATCTTCATCAAGATCCTTACCAGACCATTAACTACATCAGGCCTGACATCGAACCATATTCTAATTTAGACCTGGTACCAGACCCTATACTACATCAAACCCAACACCGGACCATGTTCTGCATAAGGTCTTATACTGGACCCTATACCGCATCAGACCTAATATTGGAATCGATACTACATCAAGCACAATATCGAACCATGTTCTACATTAGACTCGATACTAGACCATTTTATACAATAGGCCATATTCCAGACCATATTCTAAATCAAGCCTAATATCGGACCATATCTTGCATCAAGGCCTAGCATCAGACCACGTTTTGCATCAGGTTCGATAATAGACTACATTCTATATGAGGCCAGACCATATTCAGCATCATACCAAATCTAAACCTTATTTTCATTAGGCTAGACCATATTCTGCACCCATCCTAATATTGGATCATGTTTTGCATCCGATCTGATCTTGGATGGGATTTTGCACCTGGCATAATCCTAGATCACATTTTGCACTCGACTTGATACCGGATCGTGTTTTGCATCCGATATGATCCAAACCTTATTTTGCATTAGGCCAAACTATATTTTGCATCCGGACTGTGCTATCCACTTAGTCCAACCAAAACTGTCAAATTCATAATTTTTTTCCAAAAAAATTTCAAAAACTAAGGTAATTCACCACTTTCTTTGACATGAGGTTGGCCAGGATTTGCCACAATTTTGAAATGGATTCGCCTATTTTTTACAAGTACATTTTGGGTTTGATCCGTTATGCATAACCCTGCCAATTAGAATTATATTCCATCCCAACAATTCATCACCCAATACACCAATAAAATAAACTAGGGTTTTCACACATAAATGGAAGACCCTAAGATCCAAGCTTTGCAATAATAGATTGATAGCCTAATTATACATAAACTTGGTATGATGTACCAGAAACCTACATTGAGATAGCTAATCAATAAACCCATTCATTCGTTGCTATCTTCATCACCTTATCCCATAGACTTTACCCTACCAAAGTTTGATAAATTCAAAGGGTTTGAGGACCCTAGGGAGCACATCAGCACATTCATCCATTCATGTTTTTGAATCCAAGAGAATGATGCATTAATGCTCTAAAATTTTCCTTAGAAATTAGGAGGAGATTCCTTAGATTAGTATAATCATCTGCCACACTATATTATTTACACATTTGAAAAATTGGTGGATAAATTTTTGGAAAGGTTTTCTCTCAATGTTCACAAGAAAACTACCTTAACCGACTTGTACAATCTCAAAAAAATTGAAGAAGAGTCGGACTATGATTTTGGAAATCATTGGAGGGAAGTCATCACCAAGTTTCCATTCGCCCTACCAATGGAAGAATTGATAGGAATGTTTGCAAGGAGTTTTATAAAAACTATATCCTTGTTATTGCAATTATAGCAGTACAAAACATTTAATGAAGCTCTTGCCTAGACATGTGTCATTGAATAAATCAAAATTCAAGAGGGTAAGATCAAACCAAATAAAAAAAAAATGGCAAAACAAGGGCCAATCTAAAGGAAACTATTCTGGCCAATAAAAACTAGGACAAGTCAATCAAGTGGTTTTGATTCAACCCCAAATGATTCAAGAACCCCATGTTCATCACCAACCACAACCATCATCGCAACAAGTGTCTTATCAAGCGGTTCCCTGCCATAACAATTCCACAACACAGTGCCAACTATGGATAACCATCAACATCGAAAATCTGTTCGATAGGCTTGCACTTATACAACTTTATTTAAATCATATGCTTCCATATTCCATAGCTTGTATGATGCTAATGTTATCACCTTACTCGAAGTTAAACTAGATGATCCATATAAACATGGAAAGGGCTATAGGGAGAATTTTTTTTATCCTTTACATCAATAGAATGGGTATGAAATTAATAATTTCTTTACATTCAAATATATTGTGCAAGACCTAATAGACCTAGGGGCCATTAAGTTATATAACCCCCTAGCACAACAAAATCAAAACCTTGGTATTTATCAGACACCACTTCCTCATCATGAGAGAATACAAACAACAGGGGGATCAAATACCATGACTCCCCCTAACCAATTCAATCATGTGCAACAATACCAAGGATTTATAGGTGAGATTCACATAGTAACTTAGGTTCAAAAAAGCACAAATCATCAACACAAACAACCTCAAGCATTTCAACCTCTTGTGGCATTACCAACAAATGTGTCTTCACAACCTGCTAATCCATCCTCGCCCATCCTTTTTTCTACCAATTCATATCAACCAATTCACATTTAAAGTCATCCATTCCACCCTATTCATATCCAAAGCCATCCACAAATGCCTATCATCTCCCTAACCAACCAGTTAACAACTAGACTCAAAATAGTTTTAGCAAAGTTATCAATCTATGAGCTTATACAAAAATATCCTTCGCACCATGAGGCAAAATAGAAATCTTAAAAATTCATTGAACTTCAATCTCAAGACCCTAATTCCTTTAACAATTTTATGGGGAGTATTTAAACATGTATGGATCCCTCTATCACATTCTATGATTTTGAGATAAAATCAACATCATCAGAATCACCAGATCCTATATTACATATCATGGCTCAAGTTGATAGGAAGCCTTTAAAATGAGTGTTGATTGACACCAGATCATACATCAACATCATTACCACCTCAGCTCTTCAACATCACAATATTTCACCTTCACACATCACCAAATTCACTTTCACATTATGAGCATTTAATTATGTAATATGTTCTACAGTTGGTATTTTGGTCTTATCCATAGAAGTGGGGGTTAAGAAATTGCACACTATGTTCCATATTCTGGAGGGGTCCATGGATTACAATGTACTCCTTGGACATCCTTGGATAAGAGATATGAAATATGCCCCTTCAATACTGCACCAATATTTTAAATATGTACATGATGGGAAGATTCATTGCATACCAGCAGACATCAAACCATTTAAATGCTGCAACTTCATCTCCAACCCATATGAATCCATACTTTCATCCATTCACTTGTTCTTAACCCCATGAACCACACCATATACCTAACATTACAATACTTCCTCATCCAAATATCCTATTCTTGAGGATCTTCCTATCACTACCCACATCAAGCCTCCACTTCCACACCTCCACCTTTATCACAATCGACAAAATGTACATGTGGTCGAACCCAATCAACATTTTCCACATCCATACTAGTAGGACATACCTCTACACCTTCCACATCATCCATTATCATCCACTCATCATCATACACACAACCATATCCACAAACACCCACTATCATTTCATCAACACTAGACTCACCAATCATCCATCAAATTCATCAGCGAAGTCCATCTTCATATCCATCAATTGATATTTCACAAATTGATTTGATATATTATGAGATACCATTTCAACATACATCTCTTCCATAACTCAAGCCATAATCCACACATAAGCCTCACATCTTCATATCCACTCCATCCACATCATCACCCACACAAGTTGAAGTCCATCTCGCTAGTCCTACCATTGGCAAGTACATGGTTCAATATGTCACAATTACACCATTCAACATCCAAACTGCTAAGTATTATGATCATCCATGTGACCCACCCTTATCTATAGGATAAGTGTACCACATGGGTTTAGCAACTAATCAAATTAATTTTATATATAGGGGGGTCAATTCATCATCTGATTCACTTTCCCTAGATGAACCTAAGTAGCCAATCCTTTCCAATATAGAGCACATGACCAGTTTCCCATCATGATACTTTTATCAAGTTAATTGGAAAGGGCATGGTCTATGATGACATGAAAAATACATGCATGACATCATTGAATCTCAATTTCGAGAAGTGAATTACCATTCAGGCCTGAGTTACCATTCACATTCTTCCACTTCCTATTTTGAACAAGCTTTTCAAAAATTCCATTTAGATTCAGAAGAGGAAACCAATCACAATTATTAATTTGAGAAATTATATGAAGAATACGATGTCATATTGATAGATTCAGATGAATCAATCCCAATCACACCATTCACTGAACAGGATGAGTATTATCTCAGAATATTCTCCATTCATCAATGCATCTTTTGTTTGCTTCTTTCGAGGGATCAAGTTGAGCCTACAATCAAACCACCTCCTCCACTTCATTGATCACCTCACAACAACCTGATGTAACATATGTACATAAAAAAAAAACAAAAAAAGACAAAAAAATAAAAAATAGTACACATTGTATTTCATACATCCATTTTGCACAATCACATTCATTATCACTTTTGCACACTCCATCCACCATATTAGGGATCATTTTCTTAGTTTATACAATAGTTTATCCAATAAGTCTTGTCACCTTAATCATGGGTACCTTGTATTTCACATCCATCACATTTTACCATTTCACAAGTCAAGTCATCATTTGAAATACAAATTTCTATCATCCCTAGGTATTTTTGGTCACTCAACCACTCCTAGTGTTTCAATCAACCTCCATTGCATGTCAAATTCCCTCTAGGACCAAATCACATTTTCACTAAATAAAATATTGAGTTTTGGTAGTTGACTCTAACAATATTGAACCAAATACATCTCACACTTATTAAAAACATCTTGTACCAAAGAGGGATAACACCATTATTCGCTTGAAGCTCGAAGAAAAAAAATCATCTTTGCTTGTCCCCTTATGCACATAGTCCAAAATCACAATAGTGGTCTTCACCACTACACAACACTTTCAAATAAAATAATTAGTAGTAAGGATAGGGTAAAATTATCATCACACCTCGGTTGAGAATCTGATTCCCCAAAGCTCTAACTCTTTTACCAACCACACACCACAAATCCTCAAGTAGTAAGGATAGAACTACATTTCCATCTAGATGGTTAGGTAGTTTTATTCCCCAAATCTTAGAGATCAAATCATTGGACTATGGAGCTAACCTCCACCGAGGCTATAGACGCTTGATTGGCAGTGGAGTATGCTCATGTGTGGTGATACGTCTTTCTTGAAAAGACCTCTAATTGCACATAAGGACGAGCTAGCTTCTCAATCTTCTCCATGATAGGTTGCATCTCAATTTACCCAAGATGGTTTAATGAACTCACTTGCACACACATTGGTTCTTGATGGTCTTGAGTCATCACCATGCTCATAATTGGTAAATAAACACTCACTACATACACATTTGATCTTTGAGAGATTCAACATAACTTATTGAGTTTGTTCAAAATCACTAGGATGTTGAGTCTCCGAAACATAGTTCTATATCCATTATCCACAAGCCAAAATAACATCCATACCATAAGCACATCACTACATGAGTCTTCCATTCCATATCACACCATTCAATGTTGGTGTCCCTGATTAAGAAACAAAGATCAAATTGGTCAAGCAAGAGTCTAAAAACTTTTATGAATGATCATTAGAACATAATACCATTCATTTATTTGCATACACCAAACCTTCATCACACAACTTGGGGGTGCTTAAGGTATTGTACCTTCCCCCATCAGTCACATCAAGTCAAAAATAAATCCACTTGGGGATGTTCAAGGTATCACACCTTCCCCAATAAAACAATCAATCAACTGAGGGTTCTTAAGGTATTGTACCTTTCCCATTAGTCCAAAAAATTGCTTCAATAAATCAGTTGCTAGCTTTAAAAGGTTGCATTATTTTATCAAAGGTTACACCCTTTTCCTTTCATTCACAATCAAATCCATCATCAACCCTATCCTACCAAGGCAAAGATAGCATCATCCAATTAGAAATCCTATCCTGCTGGGGTAAAAGTAGAACCAATAAATCCATCATCAACCCTATCTTGCTAGGGCAAAGGCAAAATCATCCTATTTCACTTTGCAAGAATGAAATGCACTTACCCCATCTCATTCCACAACACCCCTCAAATTCACTCATCAATACTTTTACATCATCCCCTCACATCATCAAATCCATTTACATTATCAAGTGAACCTCGTATCTAGTGATTTACTCTATTCCCTTGACAGTTGCAATGATTGGTTATCCATGCAATTTAGTAGGATGGGTAGATCACCATAAGGACACTCGCTTATATCATCATCCAACATCCTCTTGTTCAAAAAAAATCTTTTTGGTCCCTCATTTTTCAAGTGAGATTGTGCTTAGAATATTTTGCTCAAAATCTATCATTGATGCCCTTCTCTATGGGGTAACAAATTCGGATAGCTTTTATTATATTATTTCTTCTCACATTTGGGAATTACGTGCAGTCACTAGGAATTTTGCTCCTAGTAGTCACCTAATCCTAGGGTGATTGATTCCTTTTACACCTTTATTTTTACCTTAAAAACTAGAGCCAGTCACTAGGGATAACAGACCCCTAGGATGATTGATTTCTTTACTTTTTCTTTTTTGCATATTCATTATTTTGCATTTCAATGATATTGAAAAGCATAATATTCAACAACACAGAATCACCCCAAACTTGGGGTAACCAGATTTGATTTTAATTTCCCACACGGGATACATCATACACATTCATTGCATCATCAAAAACCTCTTTTTCTATTGGGGCAAAAGCAAAATCATTTAATGCAACATTTACAATCATTGCATCATGAAAAACCTCCTCTTTCTATTAGAGTAAAAACAAAATCAATCATTGCACCATTCACAGTCATTGCATCATCCAAATAAAAAATCCTTTTTTTAGGGAAAAATTAGAATCAATCATTACATCAGTCACATTCATCACATTCATTTACATCATTCATATCATCCACATGTTAAAAAATCCTTTGTTTTTGGGGTAAATATAGAATCAATCTGATGCAGGAGCATCCGACAGCATCAGATGCAGAGGCGTCCAGTTGCGGGAAAGCCAGTGCTGAAGAGTCGATCAAGGAAGAAGAAGCAGAAGGCAAGGAGGAAGTTCATAGCAGAAACTGTCGCGATATCGCTACGTCGCAAAGTCGCGACAGTCGGTAGGAGAGAGAAAGTGTAGCAGAAGGGGCCATGATAGGTCACGAAATCACGACAGCAGCAGCGAGGCGAAGGCGAAGGCAAGAGTTTGATGCGAAATCGCGACGTCGCAATATCGCGATGTCACGAAATTGCGATAGCAGGGCAGCGGCAGAGCAGAGCAGTGGGAGTTGTCATGATTTTGTGACATGTCATGAAATCGCAACCGTCGCGAAATCGCGACCGTCACAAAATCGTGACGCAAGTGGCACAGAAGACTTTGCAGTTGGAGGGAGTCGCGATTTCGTGACATGTCGCAAAATTGTGACTGTCACGAAATCGTGACAAGGAGCAGGCCGCTGAGTGAAAGCAGCGAAAGTGTCACGATTTCACGACACGTCGTGAAATCGCGACCAGAATAGACGAACGAGGGGCAGTTGAAGGCAGAGGTCATGATATCGCGACCTGTCGCGATATCACGACAAGTTTCTAAGAGGAGGAGCGAGCGGCAAAACGGTCGCGATATCACGACGTCACAATATCACGACAATTTCAGAGTCGATGGGCATTCAGCAGAATTGGTCGCGATATCGTGACATGTCGCGATATTGCGACCAAGATGAGAAAAGAGAGCAGGGAGGCAGAAACGTCGTGATATCACGACGGAGAGAGAAAAAGGCATGGGAGAAGAAGGAAATGGCCATGCGGATGGCCATGCGCATGAAAAAAGAGGATGACACGTGGCAATGTGCAGTCAAAGCAGGGGATTACCTAGGAGCGCGGGAGACGAAAAGGATGGGCGCGTAGGGTTTTCTGACGGATTCAACAGTGACAAGGACCGTGCGGAGAGGGGTCTTTAATCGGGTTGGTGTCCCAGTTTTTACGTGATTGTAATTTGTATTTACTCGGGTTGGTGAATCCATTTAGGCGGGAGTTGATGCTTCAGAGGGTCGGGGCCTCTATAAAAACCTAGTTTGTTGTATTTGTCGGGACGGTGGATTCGGGTAAGATTGCACGTAGAGGATAGAAGCGTGAAGTGTGAAGACCAAGCCGAGCGCTGGTCATTGTAAGCCTGCGGGCTGTTTGTAGAAGCATTTTCAGATTTAATGAATGAGATTTTCTGGATTTGCTGAGTGGGTATTACGTGTGATTTTTTTGGGTCCCCGTCAGTGGTATCAGAGCGAGAAGATCCTGAGTGCGTAAACAGATCGCCGGTCGTGAGGCAGTTTGCAGGCAGGGGGGGGGGGGGAGGGAGGAGCGGAGGGGAGCGGGGTTTATGGGAGCAGAGGGGGAAAGGGGAAGAAGGAAAATGGGTTGGGAATTGTTAATGTGAGCACAGTTGTAATGTAGAAGAATTTTCGAATTAATAGAAGAAAAGTTTGAAATTTTGGAGTGTGACGTGCATATTTTTTTGGGTCCCCATCAGTGGTATCAGAGCAAGTGATTCTGAGTGCATAACAGATCGCCGGACGTGAGGCAGTTACGCTAGGATCTATGGAGGGTTCTGAGAGAGAGTGAGTTAAGATCCCGGGCATGTTAGTAGATCGCCGGACGTGAGGCAGCTACATCGGATCGTTAAAGCTTGTGAGAAAAGCAAAGAAAGAAAAATGCATTCTCGAAGAAGACGGGACAGCAAAGAAGATATGGTGACGAAAGAAGAATACATAGCCTTGCAAAAATAGTTGAAGGCCCTGCAAAAGGAATGGCTCGCAATAAAGTTACGGGAGCAAGAAGAGCAGCAAAGAAGGCGAGAAGAAAGACAGAGAAAGAAAGAGGAGAAGTTGAAGAAGCCTGCAGGAGAGTGCAGCAGTATCGGGACCTGCCCGGAAGAAGGCACATATTTTTTTGTGCAAGGGGAGGAGTTGAAGCTGGCTGTAGCAGAAGTTTGCAGCAATGAGGAAATATGTCCGGTAGAAGACAGAAGTTGTGTGGACCGGGAGACGGGGTTAGAACAGTCTGCGAAGGCAGAGAAAAGTCTGGAAGTGTTGCCGGAGGCAGCAATCGGACCAAGCAGAAGTGAAGATCACTTCTCCACTTACCCCGGGTGTCTGATGCAGGAGCATCCGACAGCATCAGATGCAGAGGCATCCAGTTGTGGGAAAGCCAGTGCTGAAGAGTCATCCAAGGAAGAAGAAGCAGAAGGCAAGGAGGAAGTTCACAGCAGAAACTGTCATGATTTTGCTACGTCGCGAAATCACGACAGTCGGTAGGAGAGAAAAAGTGCGGAGAAGGGGCCGTGATTTCGTGACATGTCACGAAATCATGACCCACGATTTTGTGATAGGTCATGACATCGTGACCGTCGCAAAATCATGACCGTCGCGAAATCGTGACAGCAGCAGCGAGGCGGAGGCGGAGGTAGGAGTTTGTCGTGAAATCGCGACGTCATGATATCGCGACGTTGCAAAATCGTGACAGTAGGGCAACGGCAGAGCAAAGCAGTGGGAGTTGTCATGATTTCATGACATGTCACAAAATTGTGACCGTCGTGAAATCGCAACGCAGGTGGCACAGAAGACTTGGCAGTTAGAGGGAGTCACGATTTCGTGACATGTCACGAAATCATGACTGTCACAAAATCATGACAAGGAGCAGGCAGTAGAGTGGAAGCAGCGAAAGTGTCACGATTTTGCGACACGTCATAAAATCACGACCAGAATAGGTGGACGAGGGGCAGTTGAAGGCAGAGGTCACGATATCACGACCTGTCGCGATATCGCGACAAGTTTCTAAGAGGAGGAGCGAGCGGCAAAACGGTCGTGATATCGCGACAATTTCAGAGTCGATGGGCATTCAGCAGAATTGGTCACGATATCGCGACATGTCGCGATATCACGACCAAGATGAGAAAAGAGAGCAGGGAGGCAAAAATGTCACGATATCGCGATATCGCGACAGAGAGAGAAAAATGTGTGGGAGAAGAAGGAAATGGCCACGCGGATGGTCACGTGCACGAAAAAATAGGATGACACGTGGCAATGTGCAGTCAAAGCGGGGGATTACCCAGGAGCACGGGAGATGAAAAGGATGGGCGCACAAAGTTTTCTGACGGATTCAGCAGTGACAGGGACCGTGCGGAGAGGGGTCTTTAATCGGGTTGGTGTCCTGGTTTTTGCGTGATTGTAATTTGTAATTACTCGGGTTGGTGAATCCATTTAGGCGGGAGTTGATGCTTCAAAGGTTCGGGGCCTCTATAAAAACCCAGTTTGTTGTATTTGTTGGGACAGTGGATTCGGGTAAGATTGCACGTAGAGGATAGAAGCGTGAAGTGTGAAGACCAAGCTGAGCGCTAGTCATTATAAGCCTGCGGGCTGTTTGTAGAAGCATTTTTAGATTTAATGAATGAGATTTTCTAGATTTGCTGAGTGGGTATTACGTGTGATTTTTTTGGGTCCCCATCAGTGGTATCAGAGCAGAAGATCCTAAGTGCGTAAACAGATCGCCGATCGTGAGGCAGTTTACGCCATGACCTGCGGGAGGGTTCTGAGTGAGAGTGGAAGAACCGAGCTGAGCATCGGTTAATGTAAGCCTGCGGGCTGTTTGTAGATGCATTTTTAGATTTAATGAATGATATTTTCTAGATTTTCTGAGTGGGTATTACGTGTGATTTTTTCGGGTCCCCGTCAGAATCATTGCATCATTCACAATCATTTACATCATTCATATCATCCACATATCACAAACCCCTTTTTTTATTTGGGAAAAAATAGAATCAATCATTGCACCATTCGTAGTAATTGAATCATCCAAAAAAACCCTTTTTCTATTGGGACAAAAGTAGAATCAATCATTGCACCATTCATATTCATTGCATTATTCATACTCATTGCATCCTTCACAACATCCACATTTCTATAAATCGGTTTGTGATATTCATTCTTCACTCATTCACCAATTGAGGGGGTAAGCTACAACCACAATTTTTGTTTCCAGAACCTTCTTGCACACCTGAGGAAAGAGTCCATTCCACCAAACCAGGTGTCTCTTGTTTTTGCACCACATTGTGTTTCATGCAACGCAATACAAAAAGGGGTATTTATAGAAACCAAATCCTAACCACTCATTATCCACTCATCACCGTTAAATAACAACCATCCATCATTAGTTATTTATATATATGTATATATATATTTATATATAAATATTATATATATATATATATATATCCTAGCCATTCATAATCCATTCCCCATCATTAAATCATAGTCATTCATCATTTAGATATCTATATATATATATAAACGAATCTCAGCTGCCCATCATGTCTTAATCTTGACCACTCATTTAACATGATCCATGCCACTTATTAAATCACAATCACAACCCTTCATTATGTTTTAATCTCAGCCACTCGTTGGTGTCATTGAGACCCTAACATGTTTTAAGGGTAAATTATAAAAGGTTATTCATTTTGATGAATAAGGGTCCAAAAATTAAATTATGTCATCCCACTCATCCCTTCACACTCACACAAACCCTCATCGCTATCATATCCATAATTCATCTGTGCGACATCAGATCAAACCATCAGGACTGTAGATCCGAAAAATCAGACATATTTTGATAAGGTATCAAGTTTTATTAATTTACTTATATTTTTTGTATTTTTGCATTTCATTTAGCAAGTATTTCAGCTAGGGTTAGTATTTTATACTTTCATGTTTTAGTGGACCTCACACTATGGAGGCCCCGTAGGTGTTACTAACTTTATTCTGATCTATTTGTGTGTAGGTTACAGGAGGCATTTTTAGTAGCGGTTGTTGCAGCTTCGAGTGGCCCTATAGGGATACACAATCCCACTCACACTTTTTTGGAGTGAAGATGATCCAAAGACACCAACATTCATTTGAACAAGGGTTTTAAACCCTCTTATTGTAAACTCATTGTAACACAAGTTGTATATTGTGACCCCTGATTTTGGAGCACATTAATGTTGTAATAATGGATATCCAAGCTCCTTGAAATTAATATAATAACATTATTTTATTGTGCAATATTTCTTGTTGTTGATATGTTATTATTATCTTGGTGTTGTTCATTTTTTCTTTACACAATGTTTCTTGGAATGCAAGCATTTGCTCTTCTCCTTTTGCATGCTATCTTAATGACGATAATGGGTGGCTCCAACTGTAATTCTCAAAGGTTCTATGCCACTTCTAATGGCGGTCTTGTGGTAGCTTTTTGTGCTTCATTTTGGTGGTTGTTCTCTCAAAGTAATGGCATTGGTTATAGAAATTTTTCCCTTATACCTTGATGCTTAGAATATGTTGTTTGTGTAGCTTTTGTAACCTGTTTGAATGTTTATTTGTATCCTTTTTAGTAGCCCCTTTTTCTTAGCATGATAGTGCTATTCCACGTAGATAATCTCCTTCTATATGTTATCCTTTCTCTACATAGACTCAAATGTTAATACCCTCTTGTAATGGCTCTAATATTGTAGGTGAAATGCTTGCTTCTATGGCTGGATTGGACGTGAAGAAATAGTGTTTTAGAACACTTTTATTTTTAGAAGTGTGAGCTCTTCAATGGCTCTTTCCTCTTGCTTAAACTCTGCCCTAAAACCTGCTAAGATAATGGTCGTGTTGTTTCCTACAATGAGAGATTATTTTATCCTTTTTTTAAGGAACAAAAGAGGTACTTTGTAATAGTTAGATTTGCACCAATATGATGGACATTTTTTTGAAATCCTTTTTTATTTTTATGAGGCAGCTCCTTGCCTTCACTAATCCTCTTCCTTGGATAATTTAATAAGAGTTAATCCAAGCTAATAAGATACTCTTAATATGCTGATTTTAAAGTAAGGATTTCTGCACTTTGAACTTAAATGAAACCCATATAAATTACTTGAATATTGAGATCACCAAGTCTCCATTTGAGTTTTCCTTCAAGGACTTTAATGGTGACTTCCTTCTCCACCTTTTAAATTGTATTGGTGGCTTCTTTTTGCCATGAAATGCTACAGATTTTGTGCTATTTTTGTACCTTTAACAATCAAAACACAAACTAATTTCTTGAGATTAACTAGTTAAAGATGAACTAGTATAGTACAAATTAATTAATAATGCACTTTAATAGTAACAATAATCTCACCTTATTGCTCTGGTAAATAAACTATCAAAGTAATTTCAAATGCACTTAGTAATCTCTGCAACTTTTAAGAATAATCTGTAAAGAACCCTTAATGAATAATTTACAACTTTTGCTATAATAAATATTGTAGGATGTAGTATTCTTGCTTTATAAATAGATAATAGGTAGGTGATAAATTTATTTCTTTTGAAAAATATCCAACTCCTATTTAATGTGAAAATATATCTTAAAATGAATTCTCTTTTTTTGGACTTTCTTGAAGACTATAATATGAGTCCTTCTCCTTGCAACTTTAATTCAAATATGGTGCTTAATGGAATTAAATAATGAACTCTAATTTTAATTCCATCTAATTGCACGTTAGTTTCTTACCTTTCATGGATTCTATCATAGATGTAGATATTGGTATTTTGATTCACCAAGTTGCTGCCTTGTAATGGATGAATTCATAGATTCTTATTGGCTATCCAAAATAGCTTCTTGCTTCACCAAATTGTGGTCTTGAACTTTCTATCTTGAGCCTAGGTTTTGGTGGCTTGATCCTTCTAGTTATCTTTAATTTTTTGTAGTAGGTTTAGTAAGTCCTTGCTTTTGAAATGCACCTTCTTACTATGAGAGGTAATCTCCAAATATATTGGATTTGGTAGGCTTCTTATGTTTGAATCTTCGTTCAATATTATTGTTGAATTTTAACTTCAAATAGGATCTTCTTCTCAAGATTCTAAATATCTTGAGGTCTTCACTAGATTCTTCTTCTGGATTTGGCACTCTTTTCCAAATTCTTCTTCTCTTGGGCTTATTATCGAATGGTTACAATTGTCCCAAGTCCTTCATTATCATGAGCTTCTCCTTGGTAGTGGATTTCTTCAATGATTTTTTTTGGAACTCTTTTAATTATGCTTCTACGATCTCTACAACAATACTCTCTAAGCCTTCTTGTTTCTCCTTGAGACCTATCTAAGGTCTTCAATATTGTAGCTTCTATGGTCTTCCAAATGAGACCTTTCCTTAAACATTCTACTTCTGGAAGTATTGGTGATAATATCTTCTTCTCAGATCTCTAAAATTTGCTACTTATGGATTCTAGAATGGGACCTTACTGGTCCTATTCTTCTACATTTTTTAGGCTTTAATGGAGATCACCAATATCCTATTTTGTGGACTCTTATTTGGGGTCTTCTTTAGGAACTCTTCTCTGGAGTCTTCTTCTAAATCAATAACTCTTCTTTTGAATCAGGAACTCTTATTCAAATTTAGAAACTCTTCTCTAGAGTCTTTTTTTGGATCAAGAAATCTTCTCTAAAGTCTTCTTCTAGATCAAGAACTCTTCCCTAGAGTCTTCTTTAGGATTAAGGCTTTTGTATGGCCTTTTCTACTTTTGCACTATGTAGGTATTTATCTTGAATGGAGATAACCAATATCCTATCTCCTCCTTGACTCATATTCTAGAGTATCTTCTTTCTTGAGTATGCTATAATGCTACTATGGTCGTTTCTTCACTTATGCAATCTGCAGGATTACAACTCTTGTAATGAGACATTTGTTTGAGGTCTTTGAAATATTCAGTCTTCTCCTTGTTGCAAGTGTTGGAATGATTCTAAGAAGATATTCTTCCTATATCTCATGTAGGAATATTCCCAACCTTTTTTTGAATCTCCTTTTCCTACAACAAGTTGTTAGAAACTAGAAAAAAATAATTTATAATTTTGGAGATAATAATCTTCACTAGTTGATTTATCAATCTAGTGGTATGAATTTTGAGTCCTACTGTTCATGAGTTTTTTTGCAACTCTGTGGAAAGACTCTATCCAAATATAATATCAAAATTTTTGTAACTAAGATTTATTTCAGTCCTCTCAATATTTCCTATGACTCTCCCTATTCCTATTGACCTACTGTACTTCTCTTATGATGACTTTTGCAAGTGGTGGTGCACAATGGTGAGTCTAATTTACAAAAATGCAAAGAGGCACTATGATGGATGTAGGCCCTTTTATTCTCTATTCACCATGGATTTTATACCATTGTTATCTTTTGAGGATATATGCAGTGGAAGAGATCTAACACAGGTCCTAATAAGATGCAAAAAATATGAGAGTAATTTTACAATATAACTAAAATATACTATAAATAGAAAGTGGTGAAAATACAATGCAATATGGAGGTGATGGTCACTCCATTAATATAATCTAAAGAACTACATTGTACTCCATACAAGAGTTATACCACTATCTACTACTCTCTACTATAATGCACTTGATATGCTTGATATATACTTGATCTCTCTATGAGACCCTTTATATAAGAAGATAGATTCCTTGGCCAACACTCTACCTAGTTGTACAAGGGGACACCTTGCATATTGACACTTGTGCATTTATTACATTGCTTGAAGTAAGTAGCTAACTTCCCCCTAAAGTAATCTCCTACTCTAACTATGTACCAAAGGTGGAACATATACATGATCCAAATGATGTAATATAATTTAACTCTAACACTTACTTCCTTTATGCATCAAGTATTGTTAAATTAGGGGGTCCAAGAATCTGTCTAATGAATATCTATAGTGAGGGTGGATTTGTCAAGAAATTCTATTCTCAAAGGATGTGGAGAATCTAATGTTGCCACAACTAATTGGTCAGTAATCACCTGTACTTTCAATAATTTTTGGTTGATAAATTCAAGATTGAACTCACTGAGGGTGATGACTAGTTTAGGAATATGCCTAGAAATATGATGTTTCAACATAAGGAAACACAAGGGATTGACCCTTGCTATGACAAAGGTATTTTGACTAAGAATATAATGTATCAATTTTTATAAATTAAACAACTAGATATAACTTCTCTAAGGGTGTGTAATGGGCTTCATAGCTATCCAATGTTCTACTAATATAATAGATAACTCTTTCATGTTGTTGATCATCATATTGTGCTAGCATAGATCCAAGAGCATGCATTATAGCTTTGATACACAATAATAGGGGTTTATACAAGTTAGGAGGTACAAGGATAAGAGGGAATAAAATATATGATTTTAGAGCATCAATAGTAGCTTAACATTCAATGTCCTATTTGAATATCATGACCTTTCTCAAAATATTAGAAAATGATTGATATTCATCATCAAGTTGAGAAATAAATATTTGAATGGCCTGCAATTTTCCTTGGAGGCTTCAAAGTTTTATCAAGCTCCTAGAAGGTGACATATTGACAATAGTTGATATTTTATCAAGGTCTACCTCAATCCTTGGGTAGGATACAATATACCCAAATAGTTCTTTAGTGTTACCCCAAAGATACATTTTTTGGGTTTTAGGTGTACCTATATTCTCTTAGTCTCTTAAAGATACAATTTAAATCATGAACAATGTCATGCATAATATCATGGAAGATATATGTCATCGCACTTTGGTATGTTGCTATGGCATTCTTTAGGCCAAAGGGTATGACTTGATAGCAAAATGTTCCCCAAGGGGTGGTGAAGACAATTTTGGATTGATCTTTAGGTACAATCTTGATTTGGTTTTATCTAAAAAATACATCTATGAGGGATAAAGTTCCACACCTAGTGGTAAATTCAATGATCATATTGATATTAGGGAGAGGGAAGTCATCTTTGAGATATGATTTGTTTATATCCCAAAATCATTACAAACCCTCACAATACCTTCTTTCTTGTAAATAGGTATGATGTTGGAAATCTAGTTAGAATAGTCAATGGAAATAATAAATCCAACATCTAAGATATTTTGAAGTTCATTTAATGAGGAGAGAAAATTTTGGATGCATTCTTAATATATATGTTTAATAGGTTTAGCATCTGGTAAAACAAATATGTGGTGGAAGACAAGGGAAGAATCAATTCCAAGCATATTTGTGTATGATGAGGTAAAGATATTGTAAAAATTGGTGAGAATCATAGTATACCCTTCTCATTTAGTCATAGTGATAACTTTACCTAATTTTCAAAATTTAGGCTCATCGTTAGTCTGAATGTTGATATCTATCATTTTTCCAATGAGGATACAAGATTCACCATCTAATTAGGATGGAGCAGGTACTAACCCTAGAATTCAAGGTCAATAGGATCAAGTTGTTGGTCATTTGACTATGAGGTAAAAATATAAGCAATGTGAGAAAAAGACCCTATGAAATAAAAGTTATTATTAAAAATATAATTTAAAGAACCATCTTGTGGAGGGTTGAATGGAATGACGTCCACCTCATAGTTATTTTTATTGACAATTAGCAAGATAGACTAAGGTTATAAATTTTAAACTAAGGTGTTCAAACGATAAGAGGTTAAGACCTAATGGTAGTAGTTGCTCCTCTCCCTCCCAGTCCTAGTATAACCCATGCAATGATATGGTGAGGGATTTCTAAAAATAAAAACATTCATCTTCTTCATTGTTTTGAAGAGAAGGAATAGGTTTATTATGGTTGGGGATATAACCTATCCCATAATGTATTAATTAGACCTCAACCTCCAAAGTTTATTTTAGAACCTATTCATGAAGGTCTATGCCATTTCCTTGATATGCTATATTAGAAAATATTTTCTTTGGAATAAGATATGACTCAAACAAGTAGCATGATATATACTATAATTCAATTGGATAAGGGTTATTATCATGGATTTGTTCTTCATTATCAAAACTAGTGAAACTTCCTATCTACATTGTTTTACCCTTTTGACAAGGGAGGCCTAATGTTCAAGGTGAGGTAAATTTAGCTAGGTCTACGTAGAGTGAATTAGCTTTTTTATTTTGATCATTATTATGATTGGTATGATTATTATGTTTTTTGTTGTTTGATTATGTTTAGTAACTACCTCCGTTTGATTATTAAATTGATTATATTGTTCTCCCAATGTGTGTAAATTTAATACATTATCATCAATAGGAGGGAAAGAACATGATAATGATGGTTGAATGGAAGGACATAGGTGCCTTGTGGTAGTTTGATTGTGATTGCTTGATAGTGTAAAAAAAACTCTAGATCATCAGGGATGTGAATGGTATTACCTTGATACTTGTATTTTAGGCATGGATGTAGGGTTGACAACATGACCTGGATCTAGGGTCTTTAAGTTAAAAGGTTGTAGATTAGATCATAAGGTATGACATGGAAAAGTATGTTTAAAATATGAGGTCTAACTTTGAGAGGTAATACCATCATTCCGTTGGATTTGTGTTTCGTCTTATCAAAATCCCTTATGATGGGATCATATTTTTCAAATCTTGTTTGGTTAATCCAAGATTGCTAATCAAATTTAAGCTATAAATGGTGAATCCAAAGTCATTATCCAGAAGGACTCTCTTGATTAAAGTATCATTAGTGTATCCTATTATGTAGAGTAGGAGATCAAGAGATACTGAAGAAGAATTCATATCATCTTTATGAAATATTATTATGGTGTTGTTAAATCCAAATTATCCCACAACATCAATTATATAATTAGGGTTAAGATCACTAGGTATGACTTACTATCTTAGAAGCTTGAGGATATCCCTATGATTTGGAGAAGTTTTTAGCAATTTTAAGAAATATTTTGGCTTGAATGTTCTCAAGCTATTATAAAAGATTAAAAAAAAATTGCTTGTTTTGGATTATATAACCAATGGTGGCCTCCTAGAGGAAGAGGTATTGTTTTTAGTATGAATACTATGGGAGGCCAAGAGGGTTGGTCATTTGATTGGATCTTATGTTATTTAATTATTACAACATGAGTGGAAGATAAATTGATTGTGCCTACCATATTTTGATCATGAACATGATTAATTGATATTTAATTCTAGTTTGGTAATAAATTTTGGATTGGAAGAGGATTGGACATTGGAGTCACTGACAACAATTTAACCACCCTCTCTAAGATCTTGGATGAGGTTGTGCAAGGTGTTACACCTATCAGACTTGTGACCATCAACACGATGAAAATTATAATGTTTATTATGGCTATATCAATGGTGTAGCTCTTTTGTGGTATCTAAGGGTTTAATTGGTTGGATATATAACATTATTGTTTCAGTTAGTTGTCTCATAATAGTGGGAGATTGATATATATTAGTGAATTTATGTTCATTTTTTTGTTGAATGTTAGGAAAATATTTTGGGATATTGTTGCTAATGTATTTGCATTGTTCATTTGAGGGGAATTTGTGACTCAGTCACCTACCACATGCTTATTTATATATCTTCCTTTGTGACTTGAGGAGAAAAAAACATTCCCCTTATTTCTTTATTTTAAGTTGTCCTCTTTGTAATAGAGTGGCCTCTACACACTTAGCTAGATCAACCACATATTTAAAAGAGGGAAGGTTGGCCATTTCCAAGGGGTAGGCTAATTGGTCATGTAGGTTGTGTATGAAAATATCGAGGAGATTTTTATGGGGGGGCATATTGAAGTATCCCCACTAGGGATTTCCACTAAAATAATAATATATGAAGGATTCATCCTTATCTTGCATAAGCTAGTAAAGATCACCAATCATGATTTTTCTTTGATATACAATAAAAACTATTGGATAAACATTTTTACAAGCTCTCTAAATCTCTTAATTGAATGATATGGTATTTGAAAATACCATTCTAAGAAAAATCTACAAAGAATTTTGGGAAAATTCCTGAGAGGTAACAACTCATCATGGGTGATGCCACTACAAGAAATTTGAAAGTCTAAGGTGATTGACTAGATATATTTTTTTTCTGTTATACATTAGAACTTTGGGATTTTAAAGTTGGGTGGGAAAGTCCAACTTGTTATAATGGAATTGTAACAACCCAAAACTACCAATAATTATTTTTTTAATAATTATTACAAGTAAAGGTTCACAAGGAAAACCCTTCTTTTATCTTTTTAGCATATAAGGCTTCACCATATTTGAGTTCTAAGTCATTGCAAATGACACGTAGTGGACAAGAGTGGCAAAAAATCATGTTTTTGGGGATTCAAATTTCTAACTTACATGTTTAGAATGAAGCCAATAGTGGTCCCCCGATATTTCCTATACCCTCATTAGTATAGGACAATATGACCATGACATAGAAATTATCCTGTAAGGCCCATAACACTTACAAGGGAACACATATTCCCTAACCCTACTCTAAGTCCATCTAGGTAGGTTAACTAGGCATAAATCCTTGGTGCTTAGTTACCACACCTTCATGGAATAACCAAGGTTATTACCACTTCACTGTTAATTAACATGATCACCCAATCCCACATGTTCAAGGGATCACCACTACTATCTTGTGAATGGTTTCACAACTCTTAGTTGGAGTACACTTGATCCTACATGTTCAAGGCGCATTAATTCACAAGAAACCTAGCTATTGTATTCACACAAATCCTTTAGGTTCATGAGTCCCTAGCTATTTCATCCTTGCAACTGCTTCTAGGACTCATGTCTACCTAGTTATTGGATTCACACAACTCCTCCCAAGATTGGGCTTTCATGCATTTGACTCAGGTTCACCAGAGATTCTAACCACCCCAAGATAATCTTACTTAAATAAAAATTACACTTTAAAACATAATTTTTTAATTAAAATAACATATATCACATCATCTCAAAATCACTTTAAATCAAATCATAATCTATTTAATCTAAAGTGCTATAGTAGATAATCAAGGATACCTCATAATTAAGACACATTTTTCTTAACTCAAATGCTTGACATAAAGCTTCATAAAATGCATTCCTTTAACATAAATGCCATAATATAATAAACCAAGTATTAAAATAAAGATGCATTCCAATAAAATATTGGTAAACACTTTAATGTAAAAAACCCCAAGGAAACATTAAAGCCACATAATATTTCAATTGGTACAAAAATCAAGTTTACAAAAAATCTTTGAACAAAACATTCCTTTACAAGATCTTTATTTCTACATCATCTATATATTTAAAGTAATATGAAGTCATCTGCCACATATCTTCAATCCCTATATAAATCTGCAAGCTCCTTCATGATAGGGAATCTACCCATGGCTCATGAGGAATACTTAGGGATCAAGACAACTCTAAATGCAATGCAACTTAATCATGCCATTTCTATTATGCAAACCACCATGCACAAAAAAAAAACAAGCCAACAAGAAGAGAATCCCATACTTCTCTTTATAATGATCCCTTAACCCACATGAGTCTCAAGAATCATTATAATAGTTTCTCTTTCAAAACTACATATAATAACACATCTTATTAAAGATAATCCCATACTTCTCTTTATAATGATCCTTAACCCACATAAGTCTTCGGAATCATTATGATAGTTTCTCTTTTAAAACCAACACACAATATTCCATCTTATACAGGAGAATTAACCTATTATTATAAAAGAATCACTCCAAACATAAAAATTTTAGAGTTCAATTATAATTTCTATTTTCAAAATGCCTTCAACAATATTTAACTAAAGCATTAGCGATTAGCAATTATATAATAACCAAATTAAAAAGCACGTCTTCCTTATAAAAATAACAACCAAGGAAAAGTCTCTCTTTTTTAAAGCTTTAACTTCTCCAAACTATGAGGCAATATATCATTATAAGGAAACAATATGCATAACTTCCATTATAAGCTAAGGTTCAAAATCAAGGAGTTCACTTGTATCATTACGAATTTCTATTTTATATTTCCTTTTCAAATTACAATAGAAAACTAAAGCATTAGCAATTATATAATAACCAAATTAAAAAGCACATCTTCCTTAGCAAAACAACAACCAAGGAAAAGTCTCTCTTTTCTAAAGCTTTAACTTCTCCAAACTAAGAGGCAATATATCATTATAAGGAAACAATATGCATAACTTTCAATATAAGCTAAGGTTAAAAATCAAGGAGTTCACTTCTATATTTATCAAATTTGAAATACAAAGATAATATCTAACAACAAAGGTTTTTCAATTCAAATAACTCCACTTTCATTAAGCTAAAGAGTTACCCAATTCTAATATAAAATAAAATAAGATTTTCTATAAAACAAGAGAAAATGAATATGACTTTTACTAATGCAATAAGCAACCCTATAAACAATATGTAATACACAACATAATGGAAATAAGATAAACCAATACCCTATATAATGCATTTGCAAAAGCAACAACAAGGAATAATTTCGAAAGACAAGGACAAGCACCTAACACTCCAAAACAAAAAAGAAGATTATAGGTGATTATACAAACTCTACAATTACATTGACCCGACTAGAAGGGTGCCAACCAAAGGAGGAAATATAAATTTCCCACCACTGATTGTTATAGCCAAACATGTAGAAAAACAAGCACTAAAGATCCAAAGCCAATATAGAGTAACACCAAAATACACAGGGTAAGAATGGTCATTTGACCGACTATCAAGGCCATGACCAGAGTTCAAAAATATTATCAAAACCATAAAAATTGTAGGCTCCATAGGTAACAACACATACAAAAAAATCCAAACAAAAACAAGTGTAAAATGATGCTATTCCAAGCAATGGAACCATGCAAGAGCAAAATAAAGCAATGGATCATCCAAGACAACGTTAAAGCACCTGGTGATTTACCTTCACCAGGCTTATCTGACATCCTCCTCTCCAACGATACCTTAACTCCTTCCAATATTCAAGTGCCTTTCTTTCTAAGAAAAAATGATCCCCCAAAATCTTCTACTCTACTAAAATAGGCTTGGGTGCTCTTTGCATGGTGAAGGTAACATTTACATGTTCAATAAAATGGACCTACCACCACCACCATGATGTTAATTAAAGTTCCACCCAAGCATGGAAAATATTAAAGGTTTTATTCTAAGGTTCTCATGAATATAAAGCAATAATTAAAGCATTCCTAAGAATTGAATAATAATTCACCTTATTAATTTCAATTGCCAAAATTAGCTTTTAGTATTGACATTATTTTTTCCACATTTTAATGTCACCAGATCAATTAATACTTACTAGTCTAAAGTATTAGAGCCATCTTTAATAAATACTTTAATAAACTCAAAGTATCAATGTTACCAATTAACTAGCACTTAATAATTTTTTTCCAACCAAAATATATGCATACAATAAACAAACATAGATTCATATCGATAATATTACACACCGATGTTCAAGGAGCAACATAAAATGGATACCTCCTCCATAGGACTGGGTCAAGTTAATTTTTATGGATCTACCAAAGGAAATCCTGGAAGAGTTGGGGATGGAGGAATATTAAGGGATCACAATGGAAATTATATTTTTTGCTTTTGCAAAATACTTGGGAGAACAATCAAACAATTTAGCTGAAGCAAAAGCATTATGGAGGGGCCTTCAACTAATCAAACAATTTCTAGGGAAGATCATCATAGAAGGGGATTCCCTAAACAATATAAATTATGTAAAAATGCTAAATCTCTAGCGTGGGAGGTGAGAAATCTCATTGAAGAGGCTCGAAGTTTACTCCTATTCCAACATGAAGTCATTGTTCAACATATTTTTAGGGAAGCTAATGGGGTTGTTGACAAACTTGCTAACATTGGAGTTTCTACCCCTGGGATGCTGACTTGGACTGACACCCTTCCGCATGGAGTTGATGAAATTTCTAGGTTGGAAAAAGCACAAAATCATCAAAATTATTAATATTTATTATTTAACATTCATAGGATCAAAAAGGTGATGTTTTCTAGGCCTCACTTTATCATGTGTCATGTATCTTTTCAAAATCACCTTTTTCAAACCGACCTTTTCCATGATGATTTTTATCTTCTCTAGGCACTTATTATTTGGGCTATTTTTGCAAATATCTCCTGTGTCATTCTTATTCTTCGTGCCACTTATCCTAGCCACTGTCATTTTTCCAATAGTTTTAATTCATGACATTTTTTCCACTACCCACTAGGTGGTTCCCTCTCAATATTTAATAAGAGTTGACCCTCTGTCTACATGTTACCAGACCAGCCTCACCCACTGCCATTCTTATTTTCTCACTCTCGTCACTTATTTTCCATGTCCTCCTCTCAAGCTCTTCGACGTTTCCCAAAAACTTTGGATTCCATTTGCTTCTGCAAGATTTGGGAGGGGATCACATTTCGAAACATGATAGGTCAAACCCTCCAAGGAGCGGCACACTTCTCTATCCCCATGTAAAACAAAAACTGTTGGGACCATAAAATGCTCGTGGAATGTTGTTCTACCTCCCATGATTTCCTAGATTTGGTTTTCTCAAGGACTTATCATTTTATGAGGAAAAAAGTTGGTGACTTCTAGAAACTTCCATACTTGTTAAAGGTTTACAAAATCCTACTCATTTTCTGTCTTTTCTTATCTTCCTAGTGAGCAATTTCTTGTGTCCCTCGTTCGGTTTCCTGTCAACATGTATTTTGTTGAGCTAGAGTCACTCACAACTGAGCCAGTACCAGAAGCTATTCTTAGCGATCGAGGATTCATGTCATTCCTCAAGATTTTTTTTGGATTAGACTGGGACATTAATCTGGCTTTCATATCCATCTAGAAAAATGTATTGTAATTTTTCATGGTATCGAGTTTCAGGTGGATATTGGCATCCTAGTTGAGGTTACTAGGTAACCAACAGTGGGGCAGACTATGCACAAGGATAAGCACAACTGGGAAATTAAACTAAGCTAATTTGAGCCGAAGTCACCCATGCAGAGAATTGTAAAGCCAGAGATATTCCATAGTGATCTTTCCACCCCTTGGAAGGAACATGAAGCCCGTTATGGAATACATAACGATGGATGATCCTGATTCACAACTCAGAAGCTTCCATGTGGCCTTCGTGAACCACTTCAAGGAGTTTAAGCTGATAAACATCTCTAAATTTCTTTACCTATCGATGGATTATTCCATCAATGCAACTCTTGTGAAAAATGAGATGTGACCCTCTCATCAAGGGCTTTTCAAAGTGATGTATGTCCACATTTTGGATAAATTTTCCAAGGGAAATTTTTTAATCAAGACCAATAGGAGGAGAACATCGAGGAGGATACATCATCCACCCCTAACTAAGATTCATGGATCCAAAAGGAAGAATGCGGTTGAAGGTCAACAGGATCCAGAACTTTTGGCAAAAAATAAAATAAAGTTTGAGACAACTCCCACAAAGAGTTCACAGTGCCTCAAAAACAAGGAAGTCCAAAATCAAGGAAAGGTGCAGGATGTTCCTGAGGATGATTTAGATGATCCAGTAGAGAATATCCTTTAGAAATATGCTATCAAGACCACCTCGAGCATGATTTCTCACTTGGAGAATGCCATGACTATGATTTTAGGAGAAATTTCACAAATGAAAGAGCATAGGAATGCTCTAAACCTCCTATTTTTCTATGATAATTTTGTAGACGATACTCCTACTGTTGCTAAAACTAAACTAGAGGTTAAGGACAATGAAGTTCTGGAAATTTCAAAGAACATATTCAAGGACATATCGAAGGATGATGTTAAGGATGTTAAGAAATATGATAAGGATGACTATGTTATTGCCTAATTGGATTTTGTTGTGTGGCCTTACGTTTTTTTCCCTCTTGGGATTTTTCTAGTTTTTTTTTAGTTTGTTCATGTTTTCCTTACTATTCCCAGGTCCTCAAGGATGATTGTTGTTTTTTTTGTTCTATCATCATTTTTGTCAGATGCTTTAGTAAAGCGTTAGGGCACCTTTCAAATTCCCTCATAAATATAAAATATTTAACTTACAAAAAAAATATTACACACCATTGTTTTATCCTTAAGTAGATGGTCTCATTTAAGATAGTCTATTGCTATCACCAAACTATTAATGAGACTCATTGCACAAGCAATTTCTTGTTCCAATGGTGTGAACATGAAAATAAGCAAAATGTAAATGTATCTACATGAAGGGTATTTTGTTACCTTGAGTTGTCTATGATCAAGTCATCACCATAATTTACCAAAATATCTCTCATGGTAGGTGGTTCACCAATATGATCCCACCATAGAAAGCACCTGGTCTTGCATCCATAAATACTTTTAGTAGTACCATATTCCAAGCTCAAAATAATGTAATCATCAAAATAATGTGGTTGTTCAAGTTCCTAGGAAAAATCTATTTAATATTCTTATTTGAGTTGATATTGGAATTTGAGAATAGAACATATAGAGTCTCTAACAATTCTCTTTATGCTTCTATTGAGTTGATATTGGGATTTGAGAATAGAACATATTGAGTCTCTAACAATTCTCTTCATGCTTCTATTGAGTTGAGATTGGGATTTGAGTATAGAACATATAGAGTCTCTAAAAATTCTCTTTATGCTTCTATGAGGTTGATTTGAGTTGAGATCATTGTGGATCATTGTTGTTATCCATTGAAGAGTACATTCCATTCATTTTTGAATTCATCTTTGAGCTTTACCTTGATAAAGTTGTGGATGAGTTTTGAGTGCTACTTGAGGATGATTGATTGAGCATTTGAGAAGGCCTTTGTGGATAGACTTGTGGCATTTTGTGTATGATTATTTAAAACTTTGATAAGGCCTTTGTGGACAATTTTAGGACACATTTGAGGATATATTTGAGGATAGATTTGTGGATAGATTTATGGACAGATTTAGGGCAAGTTCTTGATGAGCTTGCTAGAGCAGATTTTAACAAGTTCTGGTGACCTTGTTGGAGAAGAATTGGGCAAGTTCTTGGTGAGCTTGCTAGAGCAAATTTGGGCAAGTTCTTGGTGAGCTTTCTTGAGCAGATTTGACAAGTTCTGTGTGATCTTGTTAAGCAAGTTCTATGTGAGCCTATTGAGCAGGTTCTATGTGAGCCTATTGAGCAGGTTCTTAGTGAGCCTATTGAAAGAACTTTGGAGGTGACAGAGTATAGAATATAGAGTCTCAATGGATAGAGATCTAGAAATCAGCACAGTTGAAGATAGATCTGAGTGAGCAGTCTTCAAGTGGAAAGAGGTCCACCAGTCAGTGCAGTAGAGAGACAAAGTCTTCTAGAAAATCACATAGCCAGAGCAGAAGGGGAAAGAGTTCTCCTATGGAAGAGATCCACAAACTTGAGAGTAGGTGATCGACATCTCCTTTGGACAGAGATCCATAAAAATTGTAATTGGGAGTGATTCCCAAAGATATTTATTGACAAATTTTTAGTAAAATATTTTCTCCGTGGAGTAGCCCACATTGGGTGAACCACGTAAATTGTGGTGTCTCTATTGTGTATGGTTTTCGTCCATTTCTTTCATTACTGCTATTGATACTGCTATCTTTACACAATATAATATTGAATTGGAAGAAAAAGTAAAAAGTGGTCTTATACTGTTCACCCCCCCTCTTAGTATAAGCTTGTGTTCTTCATTCCCATGAAAATTTTAGTGAAATATTTTCTCCATGGATGTAGCCCACATTGGGTGAACCACGTTAAATCATGTCTCTCATGTGTGTGATGCTTTGTGTAATGTTTACTGCTTTAATATTGTTGATGTTATCATATGGTATGAAAAGATAAAAAAATATGTTATACTATTCACCCCCCTCTCAGTATAAGCACATGTTCTTCAAATGCACCAAGGAATGCCCATGGATGTTTGAGCATGCCAAAAATAGCTATAAATAGTCTACAAAGGTAAAATCAGATTCATTCTTGCATTCACGAATACCATAAGCTACATATAATAAAGTGAGTGAGTGAGGAAATGATGTGGTGGAGTGAATGCTATAGTGATGGAGAGAGAAGATGTAGTAGGAGCAGTGATGTAGGTGGCTAAGGTAAGTGCCCTTGGCACTCTTGTTTGGATTTTGTACCAAAAAAAAAATGTTTTGAATTATGCAAATGAATGTGATATTATTGTGCTTTCCTTGTGTATATGTTGTGTTGTAGTTAAGTATCTTAGAGGTTCGACATTGATTCTCACCCCTCATACCAGGGGTAAGCAAGGTGTTGCAGGATGAGCATTGTAAGTGGTTGGAGCCGCACAGATTGATGTGGTGAGGACTGACAAGGTATATCTCTCTACCTTGGTAAAGATATGGGATCTATATAGGGGGACCATTCAGCTTCCTACTAGTGATAAAATAGTGATACTTGAGGATGTATATCACATCCTTCGAGTACCAGTGGAGGGGTTACGTGTCAATGTTGGACACGATAAGGAACATGAAATGATTCAAATATTTGGAGATCGATGGTAGAATGTGAGTGTGAGAGGTGGAGGTATTATGTACTTGGTGATGTATGCCAAGGAGTTGGAGGTATTTCCCACCTTTATTATGTTCCTATTGGTCAACATAGTGGCACTAAATAGCACTAGCTATCAGTTTCCCTAGAACATGATCAAGTTGGTATATGATATGATCAATAAACCTCATGTGTATGCATGGGAACCTACTTTCTAGCTCAACTATACCAAGATTTGTATGAGGTGAGGAGAATAGGGTGGAAGGGATTGGGTTGTAGTGTATTGTTGTAGTGTTTGGGCTTGGAGCACTTCAATGTGGCTCGACCTGTGGGCTTTCCTACTTAGGTATGGGATGGGGAGCAACCCTGTGCTATGAGATGGTGGGTGGTTGAGGAGGTGCAATCAAGTTATTCTAGACACATTGTCTAGGAGTATAGGTATCTGTAGGTAGATATGATACCTGATTAGGTGCATTGGAGACCATGGTAAGGTTTTAGTTGGAATTATGATAGGGAGTATCTATGGAGAGTTTAGTAGGCTATATGGGTGGTTTGGTGACATAGGAGTGAGGTGGATTTGATCAAGTTCTCATGGGTGCTATGGTATTTTGGACTATGGTAGAGGATTCCATAGGTACTAGTGTTGTACAAGCACCATCAGGATGAGATAGGTCTACCTTGTGCAAAGGTATGGTAGGTGACCTATGAGGTTGACAAGGAGATAGATCTCCCCGATGTGGATGATGTGGGGACTACCATTGAGTATGATGCATGGTTCACTACACAGCCACCATGGGTACCTAGTCAGGTGGTGGATGATAAAAATATGCATGAGGATGAGGTAGAGGCTAAGGTGAAGGATATAGATGAGGCTCCTAGATTCTAGAGGTGTCATCGATCTAGCATTTGAGGTAGATAGGTGAGAGATGCAGTAGAGCAGCCTCCAAATATTAGAGGTGATGATGGTGGTTAGGATGACATGGAGGAGGTTCTAGAGATACCTCCTAATCAAGGTGAAGAGGAGTGGACTCGACTCAAATAGATGGTGATAGAGTGAGATGTAGAGATAGTGGTATGAGATGCAGATATAGCTCAACTATAGGTAGAATTAGAGGTACAAATTGATGTAGGTGGAGACAAGGATAGGATCATGAGATTATAGGTAGATCTATCATAGAGGGACCATAATCAGAGGCATGATGTATTATGCCTTCGATCTCGATATGGATACATCAATAAATTTGAGGATTTGTTGATGAAACACAACATTAGGTTTCTAGATCGACCCTCTTCCTCCATATCTAGTATTATTAGGTATAGTAAGTCTAGGCATAGTGGATCTAGGTCTAGGGCTCCATCAGGGTCACATGGGTCCTCCTATAGGTATTAGCTAGTGCTTAGATGCACTTTTTGTATATGAGCCTTGGCGCTCCATTGTATATAGCCTTTGGGAATTCATTGTACATGATATATATATATATATATATATATATATATATATATACACATGGATTTTACTTTTGTGTTATGATTTTGTGTGAATGATTTTGTGTAAGTGCTTTTGTGTATGTGCTTTTGTGTATGTGATTTTGTGTATGTGTTATGGATGATAATACAATGATAATGTGTATGAATATAAATGAATTGATGCTCTAACGATCATTCGTAGTTTAGATTTTACTTGACAATTTATATCATTTTTGTTTAATCAGGGGCACCAAAATTATGGCATGTGAAATGGAACTCAAATAATGATATAGATGTTGATATGGATGTTGATATGGAAAACTGATATGGGCGTTGATATGGAGAATTGATATGTATGTTGATATGGAAAACTGATTGTTTTGTAGAGACTCAAACATACTAGTGATTTTTGACAAACCCACTAAATTCTATCTAATTTCTCTAAGACAAAATGTGTTTGTAGTTAATTCATTTACCGAATCATGAGTATGGTAATGACAAAAGGTATTCAAGAACCAATGTGTGTAAAAATAAGTTCGTTAACCCATATTGAGTAAATTAAGATGAAATATTTTATGGAGAAGACCAGGAAGCTAGTATGTCTTTATGTGCAGCTAGAGGTCTCTTCAAGAGAGACGTATCACCACGCATGAGCATACTCCACTGCCAATCAATAATCTATAGCCTCGGTGAATATTAGCTCTATAGTCCAAGAATCTGATATTTGAGCTTTGGATATTTGGACTACCTAACTGTTTGACTAGAAATGTAGTTTTATCCTATCAACTTGAGGATTTGTGGTGTGTGATGTGTAAAATATTAGAGATTTGGGGAATCAAATTCTCAATCGAAGTGTGATGAGAATTTTACCCTATCCTTACTACTCATTCTTGTATTTGGAAGTAATTGTGATAGTGGTGAAAACCACTATTTTTATTTTTGGACTATGTGCATAATGGGACAAGCAAGGAGTACCCTTTTCACTTTGAGATTTAACCCATTCCTAGTATTATCTCTCTTTGACACAAATTTTTTTTATTATGTGTAATTATGTTTGGTTCAAGAGTGTTAGAGTCAATTCCTAGAAATCAAAATTTTCTTAGTGAAAATGTGTCTTGGTCCTAAAGAAAACTTGACATGTATTGGAGGTTGCTTAAAACACTAGGAGTGGCTGAGTGACCAAAAACACCTAAATATTATGGAAATGTGGTTTACAAATGATAATTTGACTTCATGGAATGGTGCAATGAAATGGATGAAGATTTGAAGGTGCCCTTGATTAAGACAACATGACTATATTGGACCAATTATTATCTAAACTGAATAAATGACCCCTAATATGGTGAATGAAATGTGTGAAGGTGGTAGTGAATGTAATGTATGAAATGTGGTTTGTGAAATATAATGTGTGCAATGCAATTTGTAAAATGTGTACAATGCAATGTGTAAAATGTGTGAAATACAATGTGTTTTTGTGTATTAGCCATGTATATATATATATATATATATATCACATTAAGCATAAAATGCTCTCAATTGGATGATGTTAAGTGGTTCGGGCTCTTCAAATCCCTATAGACTGGCAAGCCTGTAAGTTCCTTAACCCACTTTTTGAGAGACAATATATGGACCTAACCAATTAGCCATGAATTTATCATGAAGGTGCGGTAATGCATAGGTATTTTGTCGATTCTCCTTAAGAACAAGATCTCCTACTTGGAATTGACGTAGATGAACTTTGGCATTGTAAGAAAGCTTTAGGCTATCCTTATAAACTCATAAATGATCTAAATAATTGACTTGACTTTCATCAAGAAGTGTGAGTTGGTCAAAATATGCTTGTCTAGAAGTATTGTCAACTATGAATTCCTACAATGAAATTTGCAATGAGGAGATCTCAAGCTCAAGAGATATAATTGCTTCAGATCCATAGAGCATTGAAAATGGCATTGCCCTAGTAGGAGTGTGGATGCTTGTTCAATAATCCCATAATGCCAAGGGGATTTGAGTATACCAATCTCGATGATTTTATTTGACTAGTTTCTTGATAATAGCAATTAAGGTCATGTTGGTAGCCTTAGCTTGTCCACTTGTCTATGGATAGTAAGGAGTCAAGAGACCTTGTTGGATATTATATTTCTCACAAAGTTCTTGGGAATCCTTGTTTTTGAAATATTTGTTGTTGTTAGGGATTATTTTTGAGGTAATACCAAAATAATAGATGATATGATGAAGTATAAACTCCACAATTCGAGGTTCCATCATACTGGTTAGAGGAATTGCCTCAACCCACTTTGTGAAGTATTTAGTGGCTATGATGATGAATGTATGTTATCTTGAGGAAGAAGGTGAGACTTTTCCAATCAAATCAAGACCCCATTGTGATAAGGGCCAAAGGCTTTGAATAGGCTATAATTCTTGCGATGGCACATAGTTAAATTAGCATGTTGTTGATATTTTTGATAATTCTTAACGTAAGTGTAATAGTAGCATTCCATGGTGGACCAATAGTAATCCATCCATAGAATATGTTTTACAATGGCTATTCCACTAAAATGACCATCACAAGTACCATCATGAGCTTTAGTTGTGGCTCTTTATGCCTCTACAGGATCAAGACAACAAATAACTCTAACATAACCATATTTATACAGCACATACCCCAAGAGAGTAAAATGAGCTACCTTTTGCTTGAAAGTGCATTTAGTAGTTCGTGACATGTCTAATGGGAGTGTTCCAAACTTAAGGAAGGCTATTATTTGGTTGGAAAAAGGCTCGTATAGCTCTATATGGATAAATCAAATATCCTTCTCATCCTTATATTCAACACGGCCAATTGTATATTTAGATATAATCGTGATAATGAGTGGTTGTACATATCCTACGAAATTCTTTGGAATCAATGATCTTAGAGAGTTCATCGCATCTACAAATATATTATTCAAATGTGGTAAACTATCGATTTCATATCAATCAATTTTAGCAATCAATATCATTGCTACTTCATGGTAAAGCTTTATTGTTGGTTCCTCATAATGGTATTCTCCATTTACTTGGTTAATGACAAGTTGGGAGTCACCAAATATCCTAATACACTTTATACCTATAGCTATGGTTGCTTGAAGACCTAAGATTAAGGCTTCATACTCTGCATTGTTGTTTGTGCATTGGAATTCAAGTTTGAAAGATAGGGGAATAGGTACCCCTTATGGTGTATGAAACATGACTCTAGCACCTTGACCTTTTTTACACTTAGAACCATCAAAGAATAGTGTGATATCGATGTATTCCTCCATAATGACATATTTTTCTTGTTCAGTGATAGTGAATACCAAATCATTTTGGAGCTCAATAATCAAGGGTTGATCACTGGGAAGTGGAGCTTCCACAAGCTGATCAGCTATAACCTAATATTTAATGGATTTTTGGCTAATGAACTCAAGGTCAAATTCAGTGAGAAGCATTATCCATTTTGTGGTGTGGGTGTTATTGTAAGTTCAATATATCATATAACGCAGAGGATTTTCATGAGCTATGACACATGTGGTGTGACTAAGCATGTAATGTCTGAATTTCTTAGTGGAAAAAACCACTACTAAGCATAATTTTTCTATGTAAGCATATCTGGTTTCATAGCTTACCAATGTTCGACTAATGTAGTAGACAACTTGCTTTCAATTTTTTTCACTCTTTTGTGCAAGCATTGTCCATAATGCAAAGTATGTTGCTGAAACATAAATATGGAAGGGGATCCCAGGATGAGGATGAGTTAAAACTGGTGGAGAAGCCAGGTATTGTTTGATGTCATCAAAGGCTTTTTGGCACTCATCTATCCATGAAAATGTCACCCCATTTTATAGCAAGTGATTAAATGGCCTGCATTTGTCAAAAATTTGTGCAATAAAATGACGTATCGATTGGATATTTCCTTGTAAACTATGCAATTCCTTCAAGTTTATTGGGGGAAGTATCTCCATGATGACCTTAACTTTGTTTGGATCCACCTCAATACCTCTTTTGGAGATAATGAATCATAATAGTTTGTCTGAGGTGATACCAAAGATACACTTTTTGGGGTTCAATATTACATTATGCTCTAGAAGTCGATCAAAGACTTTTTCCAAGACACCAATGTGCTCTTGTTAAGTTTTGGATTTTACCAAGAGATCATCCACATAATATTTGATGATCTTATGCATGTAATCATGGAAGATGTATGGCATGGAATGTTGATAAGTGGCACCTACATTTTTGAGGCCAAAGGGCATCACCTTGTACCAAAATGTCCTCCAAGTTGTAGTGAATATTATTTTGTGTTGGTCATCAGGATTGATTTGAATCTGGTTGTATCCTAAAAACCATCCATTAGAGAAATCATTTCATTTCCAGCACAAGTATCGACAACAATATCGATGTTTGATAGAGGAAATTAATCCTTAGGAAACATTTTTTTAAGGTCTCAAAAGTTAGTGCAAATGTGTATCACCCCATTAGGTTTGTGAATGGGTACCATTTTTAAAAGCCACTCAAGATAGCCAATGGGTACAATGAAACCCACATCTAAAATCTTTTGAAGCTCTTCTTTGACCATGAGGGAAATAGTAGGATGCATCTTTCTCAAATTTTATTTGACCATCTTAGCATCAGGGTACAAGGTGAGATTGTGGACAACCAAGTTAGGATCAATACCATACATGTCTTTGTAGGACCATGTAAAAATACCCTTCTTCTTCTTAAGGAGAGTAATTAATTGCTCTTGTTCATCTATGGATAAACTTTTGCCAATTTTGATAATTTGAGTATTGTCTACATCTGAACTAAGGTTCATATTGATGGTATCTTCAATGGACATATGAGAACCTTCCTCAAGCTAATGGAGCATTGGTATCAGATGAATTTCATCTATGACATTATCAAACTCTTTTGACATAGTCTCTTCCATGTCCCACCATGATCGCCATTTTGTAAAACGAAAAATGACAACACCAAACAAATAGATAATAGGATCAACACAAGAACTTATTGCACAAATGAAGACAATAATATTTATATTATTATGGGGGAAGCCTTTATCTCCAATGTTACAATATGATGTTGTATTGATCCAATGATTACAAATCTAGGGTTCAGAAACCCTTATTCACAAATAAATATATGGTGTCTTTTGCATCATATTTGCTCCAAAAAATTGTGCGCATGGGCTTTTGTATCCCTATGAGGCCATCCTAGATGCAACATCTTCCAAATATGTGGTTCCTACACCTACAAATAGAAAACAACAAAAAGGGGTAATAGCACTTGCGAGGACTCCACTGTGTGAGTCCCTCTGAATGATAAAACTAGTAAACCCTAAATGTTGTAATATTGGACTATAATAAAAAGTGCAAAAATATAAAATAATGCAACTAATATCTTACCTTTTCAATACTAATCTATGCTCCAATGTCTATATTCAAATATTGCATGAATGCTCAAAAGCATCTGAGGGCTTACGAGCTTCAAAATTTATTACGAGAAATACCCAAAGGTATTCGATGATGGTTGTGAATGCCTAGCAATATTCCAAAAATGCTCAATAGTATTCTACAAACTCTGGGTGGTGTTCGAGGGTGGATGGGAGTGAAGTAGAACTAGATCTGGTTTATGAGGGGTTTACGATAGCAAAAATAAAATGGGCGATGATGACAGCAATGGAAGAAGATGATTGTGATATGGCTAGGGTTTATGAGTGGATAGAATGCTAGGATGCTTGTAATCTCAAAAATTAGGATCTTGATTCATCAAAATGAATCATATTTTATAATCTTCCCTTGAACATGTTAGGGTTTCAACAACACAAATTGGGTTACCAAGATTAAAACATGAGGAAGGGTGGAGATTAATCTTTGACAAGTGACATGTATTGAGATGGATGGATGACTAATATTAAGTCATTGCGGATGGCTAGGATTTATTCATATAAATACATATATATTTATTAAATATATATAAATATTAATATCTATATATATTAAATAAATACATATATATATAATGGATGGCTATGATTGGAGGATACTAATGGATGAAAAGTAGCTATATTTTGGTGTATACACCTTTGTTTCTTCTTCTTAATTATATTTGATTTATTTCTTTCCATAATAATATCAATATCCTTTATTATCTTCATCTACTCATCAATATCCTAATCACCATACAACTCTTTAACCTTTTTTTTTTATAACTCCTTATTATTTTATATGATAGTTGAATTTTCTTCCTTTCAAGGAGTATATGTATTCTATTGAGCACATGTAGCAATCCTATGCTCAACTACATCAACTATTTAAATACAAAAAGAAGAAGCAATTTGTGTTTAGAATCCTTCCATATATGTAACAAGAGGGTAGATAGGGGACCTGAAGGAAGATGATACTTCAACCATTGGATTATACTATAATTTCTCCAATAACATGTTCTTCAACCTTCTAATACTGGTGCACCTCCTTTGAGGATTCTTCAATTTTGATTCTCCCAAAGGGTTTTTTTCCTTCTATAATAATTTTGTTTTTACTTGGATCTTTATCTTGTTCTTCCATAATAGATTCCCTTTGGGAAATAAGGGGATCTAGTGATTCTTCATGATCCCAATTAGGAAAATATAAATCCTTCAAATCTCATCATTATTTCCCCTTCATTGTTAAATTTTTCCCATTGGTCCTCTTTAAAATATGGAGAATGCTCAAATATTATTTCACTTCAGTGTTGATACATTTCTTGTAATACTCCTATTTATCATATTTTATTCTCTTGGGATTCCATTCCAAATTATATTTTTCAATTTTAGTTGTAAGTTCACCTACTTGAAAACTTGATTTAATGAATAATTTCCAATTCTAAATGGAAATTTCATAGGCTTTCTAATTGTGATTTTTCATGTTTTTTATTGAGATACTTTAGTTACCTCAAATACTCCATAAGGATGAAGTCATCTATGACTCAGTGTGTTAGGATATAATGCTTTGAATCCCTATTATAATCTTTATTGTATGTAACAATAGGATGGTGAATGTACAATTCTACCATGGGGTGAATAGTCTTCATTACCTCTACAAAATTCCTAGTGTTTTGTCACCTGTTAGAATTTCCATAAAAGGTTTAATAAAATGGTTATTGATGTTTATATAATTTTAAACTACTTTTTGGTATATAATATTTGGAAGCATATAGATGCAAGTCTTATTCCATCAAATTTCTTCCTATTTACTAACATGTTGACTTTGTAATCCATCCTTAGAAGGGTATAAAACAAATAATATGTCATAAAGAACTTTGTACAAAGGGTTTTGACAAATGTTTACATAACTATTCACTAATCAAATGAAACTAGTTAATTTTAGATTTTTAATCAAAATCATCTCTAAGAATGCATACATTCAAGTTTAAAATCTAGAATAAATCCTCTTTTCACTTACTATATCAAAATAACTCTAGTATCTATAATTTCCTAATAAAATCACTTTTGTCCTCGTTTACCGAAGTCTTGTACTCAAGTTTCACCCTCTTTCTACCCATGAATTTGAGATTATACCTTATATTTTGATTCTACTATTCCATTATTCTCTCTTAGTATAATATATAGAATCTAGGGAGACTAATAAATTGAAAATTAATGATTATATTTGGATGAAGATTGGCCAACCTTTTTTCTTATACATCTTAAATGTCCCATGGGCTTGAATTAAAATGCTTGGTGCATTCAAGAACCAATTCTAGGAAAGGATGTTAAAAAAATGAAATCATTTAGAATTGTTAAATTATGTATTTCCTTACATCCTTCCTCTAAAGAAACCTTATCGATCGAGTCCTTATTATTTTCGATTGTCATTTTAGTGTTTGGCTAGAGTAGATATTAGAGATTATTTGTGCTCAGGCATGTACTTGTACTTTACCTTGGTAGTAGACGAAGATAAGTATTGGTGTCCTTTGTCATTTTATACCATATAATATGTAGGGCTTCTAAACAATCTGCTTGGGAAAGGTAATGGATGAAAAGTTAATAATGACAAGCTTTTAACAAAAAAATCCATTGTGGTTTGATGAATACATGTGTGTCGACCTTAAATCTTAGACAAAAATAATGGTCTAACTCCTTTAATATCATCAACTCAAAATCCATAGAGATGACTTTACAAAATAATGGTTATGTAGGATGCAAGTGTGAGATCTCATCAAAATAATGATAGAAAAAGGATGAATTTTGTATAGGATATTCTACAGGTGCACAAGTCGTGTACTTAGATAATTGAATAATATAATATGCATGAGGTCAAGACTCATTCAATAGGAAAATTTAATTTAAAAAAAACTTTAAACCTTTAAACCCATAGAGCATGTTTGGCTTAGTTAATTTTTCTTATGTAGGGTACAAAAATCCAAGGTGCAAAGAGTAAAGCTCATAAATAATTGTTTGGATTGATCCTTTCACCTCCTTAGCAAAGGGGAACTTAGAAAAATATATTAATATCTAGGGCTACAAAGTGCATGTGGATTTGATAATATGAACAAGTATTCACCCATGAAAGAAGCATCACATTGACTCTCCACATTCACAAGATGAAGAAGACTTATAAATTTTAGAAGATAGACCAAATATTACAATGCAAAAATCATAAAATATTTGAGAAAAAAATACAATCTAGAGTGATGCATGGGTTTGACTCTTTCTTTTGTAAAGAGGAATACCTAGAATAATTCTTGGTTATTTGTATATTGTAAGAGGTTAAAGTGCTTTGACTAAGATTTTACTCCTTGTCAATGCTTTCATTAGAATATCTGCATCTACAAAGTGTAAGTACTAAGAAAATATTTATTGATGTTATGAATTGTAGAGAAGAGAATCTTGAAAATGGAAGCAATGATTCTAAATACTTTTTATAGTTAAGAATTTTGATTTTATAGAGGTAAAAGGTACTTAATAGAAATATTAAAGTTGTGGATGGAGGATGAGACCTTGAAGATGAAAGGAAAGACTTTTAAACTTCTTGTTCTTGTAGCTATCAGTTCTATAGATAGAAAATACTTGGGAAATTTTTCAACACTATGGAGTATGGATGATTAATTTCCAAAATGTTAATCAAACCATATTAACCATGGATACTTCTTCCTAAAAGAGAGAGGGACATAAGAGGATTTCTAAAACATGGTGATCCCTCCAATTTGTGGTACATTAATCTAATACACACACAAGTATGAAAGATAAAAATAATTCAAGTTAAAATATTTACACCTACATAGAGCAAATGCTTGTTAAAAACTCAAAAAAAAATCATAATTTCATAAATAGCATAGGAAAGGGGTAGATTTTAAGGAGATAATTATAAGTGGAAAATAAAATTTTCACATGCTTTTAAGTTATTCAATATGATTTTAATATAAAAATAAGACATGAATAATTATAGAATGATAATCTCAAAAAATTCCTATTTCAAAAAAAGAAAAAAATATTCTAACAACAAAGAAATTTTGAGCTCAACTCTAGCCTATGATTTTACCCAAATATTTGAACATACCCAAAAATTAACGATTTATTTTCTAGAGAGAATCCCACTTTTAGGATGAAAATACTATTCTAGTCACCTATTAAAATACAAGAATTCTAACAAGAGAATAATACATTTTATTCAAAGCATAACATATCCCTTACAATAAAGTTTAGTGTTTAAACAGTTTCTTTTCCCCTTTTGGAAAACCAACATATATGCTCAAGAAATAGGAAGTGGATTTATAAGGACAAGCAATAAATAAACTCAAAATATTTTCCTATTGCAAGGAAAATTGTCTACCTAAATAAGAAAACCCAAGTAATTTGTTAAATTGACTAAAAAGAAGAAGAAATTCAATAAAGAATTTTACAGAAACCTTACCTCAAGCTTGATGCATAAGTAAAGGTTGAAATTTAAAAAAATCCACCACTAAAAATACAAACCAAGACCACCATTAAGCTCAAACTCATGGTGCTAGAAAATAGGTAGTAATCAATTTTGGACTTCATTGATGTAAAAAGGTAGAATAACAATGGTAAAATCATCCTATGGAGCAAAAAAATTACATCTAGGATAACAAAAAATGAGGGTTAAGATAGGATTCATTGTTTCAATATATGCCATTAATGGCATTGACAAATCAATAATAAGGCATATTAAATGCATGCGGTGGCACTATGAAATTTGAGAAAAGCTTTTAAAATGTATGGACATGACATGGAGTGATGTAGATGCAAATAACCTCTCTAAGTGACATGGTAAAATTCATGATTTAAAAGTGGATAAGGATTCCATGTAGTAGGAAGCACTTATGGTGATCTCATTTAGCAAAAGGTTTTCACTAACCATGAACTTGAGTGTTATGGGAACAACTAACTGGTTGGGAAAAAATTGAAGTGTCATAGAGGTGGGACACTCTACATGGAAGGCACTACTGCCTTCGTTGCTGGAATTATATTTAAATTGCTTCCACCAATATCAAATCCAAATAAATACTCACAGTTAAAAGAATAATCAGAAAACACCAACAATGCGAGGAGAAATGAATAAATTTGTAAATGAAATTTTACCACTTCAGGAGGGCTGATCCTTGCCGCTAGGAGTGCTTAGTCCCTTGCAAAAGCAAATGATTATTTGATGATGAAAAGATAATATAAAACTAAATCAATGTAACCTATTAATAATAAATGAATTATGCATTACAAACATAGCTGACTATGTTTGGTGTGTAACATGGCTCCCCTCCTCAGAAATATTTGTCTTTAAATATGGAAATGTAAGGAAAATATTTTTAGGTTCCCATGTAGCATCTTCTTCAGGTAGGTCCTACCATTTGATGAGAAATTCTTGGATGTGACGAGATCTTAGCATGCGTGTTCTGATTTGTAAAATTATTTTAGGTTGGAGATATATACGCCCTTCTTCATCGAGTACTAGTAATTTTGATTGAGATTGTACTTTCTGGATGATCACCTTCTTAAGATAGGAAACATAAAATACTAGATGTATACGAGATAAGGAAGGTAGTGCTAGTTGATATGCCACTTCTCCAATGTGATGCATGACTTTGTAAGGGCCATAAAATTGTGGAGACAATTTTTGAATGGTCTTGATATTCAATGATAATTGTTTGTAGGGTTGCAAAGGTAGGAACACCATATCACCAATATTAAATTACCTTTCCCAATAGTGTGTGTCTTGCTACTACTTTATACGATTTTGTGCTTTGGCCAAGTTATCTTTGAGAATAGTGAGCATTAACTATCGGTGTTGAAACCAATCATCTACTTGGACCACTTTGGAAGATCCTAGTACATAATCTATTATTATTGGTGGCTTAATTCCATATAATGCTTCAAATGGAGACATCTTGATGGAGTAATGGTATGAAATGTTGTACCACCATTCTGCCAAGTAAATCCAATGATTCCATTGATATTTTTTATCCTAAACAAAACATCTTAGGTAGGTACCCAAACATTTTTTAACTACCTCCGTTTGGCCATCTGTTTGTGGATGGTATGCAGAGGACATATTTAATTTGGTACCACTAAGTCGAAATAATTATTTCCAAAAATTACTAGTAAATATGGGATCATGATCACTTATAATATTTTTTGGTATTCCATGCAATTTGAAAATTGAGTCCATAAATACCTTAGCCACTTTGCTTGCTGAAAATGGATGTTGTAGAGCCTGAAAGTGAGCATATTTGGAGAGGCAATCAACTACCACAAAAATTAATGTTTTACCTTATGACTTAAGAAGACCTTCAATAAAATCCATTGAAATATGTTCCCACTAATGATCTAGAATGGGTAATGGTTGAAGCAACCCTGGTGATTTGACTATTTCACCCTTATTGCATTGGCATACTTCACATTCAGCCACCCATTGTTTGACCTCTGCTTTAGATTCCTTTCCAACAGAAGGACTATTTAATCTACATATAAGTTTTCAAAAAAATTGAATATCCTGCCTATGGAGAAGCATGTGACTCATATAAAATTCTTGATTTGATAGTAGAAGTATGTGGAATTTAAATGTGATTCTTCCTTCTTAATATCTTATTTTTATAGGAAAAAAAAGGGTGCATGGATGAACCCAACAACAATTCCTAAATTATTTGAGTAGTTTCAGTATTGGACAACCATTCTTCCTATAGCTGAGATACCCATTGAGAACAAGGACCTGAAATAGCATTAATAACCACTTCATATTCATATTTTCTAGATAATGCATCTGCTGCCACATTTTCTATCCCTTTCTTGTACTTGATAACGAAATCATATCCCAACAATTTTTTTAACCACTTGTTTTATTCTGGATAAGAAAATCATTGTTCTAGAAAGTTCTTGAGACTACTATGATCGATTTTTATAATGAAATGGCTACTGATTAAGTAGTGTCTCCATTTATCCACTGCATGTAGAATAGCCAACATTTATTTCTCATATGTGGATCTTCCCAAAAAAAATCTTGATAGTTGTTTACTTTCAAATGCCAAGGGATGACCTTCCTGCACTAATACTACCCCAATATCCATTCCCAAATCATCACATTCGATCACAAATGGTTTGTGAAAATTTGGAGTTTCCAATACTGGAGTAGTACACATTGCTTTTTTTGAGATCCTGGAAGGCTTGAGTAGCTGCTTTCGACCAATGAAAAGCATCCTTTTTTATAAGAGCTATGAGAGGAGCTATAATTTTTCTATAGTTACGCATAAACTTGTGATAGTAGCCCGTGAGACCCAAAAAACCATGAAGTTTATTGATAGTTTTAGGTAAGGTCCAATCCTAAATTACCTTTATCTTATTGGGATCCACTTTAACACCTTCTTGAGAAACTATATGACCCAGGTACTCAACTTCTTGAACACCAAAATATCATTTAGAGTGTTTGAAAAATAATTTTTCCTTGTGTAGTATATAAAGCACCCTTCCCATATGCAACAGATGATCCTTCCATGATTTAATATATGAGTATGTCATCGAAGAAGACTAGGGTAAATTTACGAAGGAATGGATGAAACACATGGTTCATGAGACTTTGGAATGTGGATGGGGTATTAGTGATACCAAAAGGTATGACCAAGAATTCATAGTGACCTTCATGGGTAAGAAAAGTTGTTTTGGAAATATCTTCTTCCCTAACTCTAATTTGGTGAAACCCCAAACGTAAGTCAAATTTTATAAAAAAAATTGTACCATGTAGTTCATCTAATAAATCATCAATGATAGGTATAAATAATTTATCTTTGATGGTGATTTTGTTAAGGGGTCAAAAATTCATATACATATGCCAAGAATTGTCTTTGCGATGGGCCAAAACTACTAGTGAAGAATAGGGGTTAGTGTTGTGAAGGATGACTCCATGTTCTAATAATTCAAGGAAAATATTCTCAATTTCTATTTTTGAGGTTGAGGATATCGATAAGGACAACCATTAGGAGGAAGACTTCCTGGAACAAGGTGTATATCATGGTCATGGGATATTTTGGTAGGTAGTCACTTTGGTTCTTGGAAGACATCATCATAGTTGGCCATAATATTTGTAGATATTCTGATTGGATTTTGGGAATATCTTGTACTCACATTTCCATACAATTAACTTGAGCAATGAATCTGTAACTACCTTTTTTTTTTTAAATTCCATGTTGTGTGAACTTACTATCTTTGATGGAGGTGTTGGAATTCCTTGGAGGTGAATGGTCTTCTCATTTTCTTTCCATTCAACAAAGCGCTGCTTGTAATTAAAATCAATCGTGGTTTCCATTTGTTCTAACCATACGACTCCCAAGATAAATTCTAAATTCCCTAAATTCATAATAAAAAAAGGACCATGCCAAGTATAACTTCCCATTTGCAATGATTTTGAATATGGTTTACCTATACATTGAGCACCTCCCCTATTTGCAGTTATAACATAAAATTTATCTTGATTGTGAGGAATTGATGTGCAAGTTTAATGCTCTGGAAATATTTGTGTTAATAAAGTTATGAGTGCTTCCTGAATCAATTAATACAGTTACCTTCCTTTTTTGAATGAACCCTGATACCTTGATTGTATGGTGAGCTAATAAACCCATAAGAGCATGTACTAAAATTACCATAGTATCTTCCTCAACTATGGCCTCCTCGGGTTCAATTTGATCTTTATTTATGGGAAAATCAGGTGAGCTGGTATCCTCTATTTCTTCATCTTCCTTGTCAAAATATTCAATTTGAATTTTGTCATGGTACACGTACCTGATATTTTGGATGGTGATTGCAATATTTATAGTAGAAGTATCTTGATGGTTGATCATTTCTACAAAAAGAGTTGTGGTATTGAGGTCTACCATAGGAATCACGTCTTATAGATGTCCCAATTTGCACCTTCTTCTCAGCCAACTTGGCAATCCTTATACAAGTATCTAAAGAAGATGGATCTTGTAGGTCAAATTCAACTTGAATATTCTCTTTCAACCCATTTCTAAAGGTAGATACCACCACATCGGCTGGCAAGTTTCTTGCATAAGAAATCAGACTAGTGAATTCTGAAATATACTTCCTTACAAATCATGTTTGCTTAAGTGATAACAACTGCACCATGTAATAAGATGAGGGTCCTTCGTCAAATATTTCAAGGAAATTTTTGGTAAAATCATCCCAGTAGATGGTATTTATATTCTCATGTTTGATCCATACAAACCATTGATAAGCTTCAGTACCGAGTTTGGAGGTAGCAAAAGGAACTTTTTCTAAATTGCAAATTCGGTTAAGTCTAAAATGCCTTTCATTTTAGCTATCCAACCATGTGGATCATGATCCTCAAAAGTGGGCATATCAATGCATGGAAAATTGAAACCATTAGGACCTCTTAGTTGTTGGTAAACTTCATCTCTATCTTGATCCTCATTATGCCTATGTCTTGGAAGCGATTTTGGGTATTATCATTATGATCTCTTTGATGTTCATAGACTTCTTCTCCATCCTAATCCTCATTGTTTCATTATCTATGGTGGCAATTTGGGTTAGGATGGGTTGTTTGGCTTTGTTTTTCCACTAGTTGGTGCACTAATGCAGTCAATCTATTCATGTTGTCTATTAATTTTTGTATAGTCAAGGTGTTGGTTTTGGGGTTTCCTATTTCCTCATGTGTGAGGTTTTTGTGGGAAGAAGTAGGAGAAGGATTATATTTCATGGTGTTAAGCAATGGATGATCAAGATCAAAACTATTAATGCATAAAGGATAAGAATAATGTGTACCTTTGTTTCTTGGAGGTCTTCTTTGTGACTTTAAGATCCCTTCGTTAGAATTCCCCGAAATTGTTAACCGATCGTTTGGTCCTTTTATCCACCTTCCGCTCATGCAATTTTTAAGAATTCCTTCTTAACAAGTATCACCTTTAATTTTTGTAAAATAATTTGGTAAATTTGGGTAAAAATTTATTGTTATCCGCTTCAATTTTTGCTCCAACTACAACACAGAATTTTGAATTTTAAATTTTAAATTTCAACAGCTAGCTCCTCAACGGCTATATTTGATGATTTAAGCTGTGAACAAAATAGTTCTACCCAATATCTTCATAATACTTGACCAACGGCTAGTTTTTAATGTGTAATTTTATACCACTAACACGACACTGACACAAGAGACCACCAGATGAAGGACCACTTTGTGACTCAATACTAACGAGACTCGATCGAGATAGAAGGACCTGACCAAAGACCATTGGATGATGTAGGACTAACCAACACAAAACTAGAACCGATTGAAGACTAGCGAGACCCAACCGAACCCGACCAAAGATCACTAGATGATGTGAGACTAACCAACATGGAAGATGATGACAACGGATAGGACCGTGGGACCGAGAGAGGACAACTAGATACCTATCAAAGATACGTGATATGTGGGATTGAGCTGGACATAGAGGCAAGATGCAGGATAAGTGGATGAAAGACACTGGCTACAAAGACATGAAAGGACAAAAAGGAAAAGGCGTAGGACCAATCGAGAGGAGGATACAAAATGATACCCTAAGCCTAACTCACGCGAGAAGATACCACAAATTATGTGGCCAAAGTCACACCTTAGAGGTAGTGCTCCCTACATTATAAATCTTTCTTTCACCTACTACCCATTGGATGTGGGATAATTATCCCAACAACATAAAAATGAAATAAAATAGGTAAATTTTGTACCTTATAATATAACATGATAATTGATTTTTTCTCGTTGTTGATTGGTTGATGGCTTGCACTGCAATTTTTTGGTGTTTCATCGACTATTTTGGTGATTCAAGGGTGTTTTCAAGCATTTAAACTAGATTCTTACTCGTTGTTTTCTCCCTTTCCCTGTTGTTTGCTATGGGTTCTGAAATTTTCTCTAATGCACGTGAAAATCCTTTATTCTACTCCTTCTAAAGTGTGTGCCAAGTTTATGAGATAACTGGTGTGCTGTAAAATTTTTATTTCAGCAGCGTATGGAAGCGTTGGTTGCTTGCAACATTTTCACTAACCTCGATGATTTTGAGAAAACTTAACCTAAAAGTGAACTGTTCTCGCTTAGTTGGTTGCACCTGTGGATTACAACAGTAACAGGATGCATGTACTATAGTAGCCCTGTGTCTTTAGACCGAACCAACCATTGATACCACTTGGAAGGCACTACTTCCTTTGTTACTAGAATTATAGTTAAATTGCTTCCACCAATATCAAATCCAAACAAATACTCATAGTTAAAAGAATAATAAAAAAAACACCAACAATGCGAGGAGAAATGAATAAATTTGTAAATGAAAGTTTTCCACTTCAGGAGGGTTGATCCTCGCTGTTAGGAGGGCTCAGTCCCTTGCAAAAGCAAATTATTATTTGATGATGAAAATATAATACAAAACCAAATCAATCTAACCTATTAATAATAAATGAATTATACATTGCAAACATAGTCGACTATGTTTGGTGTGTAACACTATACCTACAAAAAGAGTATAACTTGGGAAATTTATCTCAACCTTTGTGGATGGAAAATATTACAAAATGCACTATGATTAAATAATGATAAGGAAAAAGGTATCTTAAAGGAAATTTTCTCACCCATAAAGAGCAGGACTCAACTTGTTTTTATTTCTTTACAGATCATAAAAAATTAAGGTGAATTTAACAAACTTAATTGGTAGTTCTCAATTATTCCACCCCCCATAGTCAAAACTTCTACATAGCAAGCATACTTGGGTATTATTTTAGAAAATTAACCCAAAATTTGAGAAGTTTAAACATTGATGCTTTGAATAATAAATCAATTTATACCTTCTTAAAATTTTGAATTTAAATGGTAAAAGTATAAAAGTTCAAAAAAAATATCTTTAGACATCAATGTCATAATCATTTATCTACTTATATTTTTGCATCAACCTAGAAATTACTTCATTAGGTTGAGCATAGATTATTGTTCCTTTTGATTTCATGGAACCAATATTGGAGGGAATAATATAAATGAATCTAGGGTCCCTATTTCATACCATTCCAAAAATAGGGGAAAATTGGGTGGAAGTAGACCTTCTCATACTCCTACTTATTCTTATGATTGTAAGGGCTTTTTAAGAATTTGTAACCAAATCTTTATATTCATATGTATAAGGGGAGGTTACAAGTTTGGTTTTGAATTTATGTGCATTTCTTCCTATAACATGCATAAAAAATTTAAGTGCATAGAAAACGGAATATTTAGAGAGAAACACTTAGAAACTTTATTTTGGGTGTCTTATGTGCAATATATGTGTGAGATTTAGACTACCTTAAGTTGATAGGAAGCATGTATATTTATTTCATTAATCCCATCCAATTGTATAAATATTAACAAGTAAATATGTGTGAAGTACATGATGATAAAAAGCTAATATGGAACCCTTCATAAAGATAAACTTTTCACATTGGTTATTGGGAAACAATACGGTGGTGCTTCCAAGTGTGGTAGAAAAAAACTGCTCATTTAATATTACCAGGATGAGGAAAGTTAAAAGTAGAGTTTTGCTTCAATGTTGATCAAAATTAGAACAATTTTTTTCTTGAAGTTGATAATAACCTTAATGGTTATTTTTTTACCTTTGATATTCTTTACATTAGAATAAAAGCATATTTTTGGCCTCAATGAAGGATGATATTTTTTTGATGGATTTTATACTAGTTAAATATACAAACAAATATTATGACATAATATTCCTATGGAGGTTATGTGGATGTGTATACTATAGTATGTAAATTCTATGTGCAATTTCAAATATAGGGGAAGATAATGGTGTAGAGTTAACCCATCTACATACATAGTTTCCATGTGATATTGGCTTACTATAAATAATTTCTAATTCAATGATATAGTAATTTGGTCACCTACCAGGGAAGTGCATACATTTAGTAGCTATAAAGGCATAATGTGGACCATTTCACATTATATAGATGCGATATAAATAACATAAGATTAGAATAAGTTGATCACCTATGACATTATATGCAGAAGATGCACAAAATAACATGAAGACAAGGATTGTTTTGACAAATGTTCCCATACGGTAGTGCTCATACATAAAATAAAATACTATGGAGTGACATGAGCAAAAAAACACAAGAAAATATAGAATATATCAAATAAATGAGGATGTGGCTATGACAATAGAAATTGAATACTAAATAATTTGCATAAATAATGACTATGCGGTACTAACCTATCACAAAAGAACACAATATAAAATAAAAAAGTTGATAAGTTGGTTTCTTGAAATGTTATGTATGGGAGGTTCACCAAAGGAGAAGGGATTATGAATAATATTCTCCATAGTAGGTGAAAATAAGTGAGGAGTTACAATGTAAAAAAAATTGCATGAGGAATAAAAGTGATAGTTTATACACAAGAATGTGCACAACTTAAAATGTATTATATAATGTGAGATGGGGTTTATTGTATAATCCTTCATGTTAATATAATTAATTTTATAATCTTAACCTTGTAAGGTTGACCTTGTACCCTAACCTTAATAAAATGTCAATTAAGGTTATGTAATTGTTTTATAGTTATTAGAGGTATTTAAACACTTCTTCCATAATTTTTCTATTGATAGATAAGGGTTTTGAAATGACACTAAACCTTTTACAAATGGATTTTCAGGCCTCCCAAACCTAACTTAACAAGAAACAAAATATGAGCCCCAAGCAAGTCCTAGGAGAGAAACAAATATCTCATGAACAAAGACTTAGAAAAGAACAAAGACTTACCAAATAAGCACATAAGGATCCAAAATAACTAGTGGATTACTAAAAAAAAAAATGCAATCAAAAATCCAAACAAGCTCCCGCCCACAACCCAAATATTTAAAATTTAATATTTTAAAAAAAGGAACACTTACCAATCCCGCTCAAATATTGATTCAAAATTTTCCATTTGAATTTCCTACTTGAAGGCCAATCTAGCCAACAGAGATGGGAAAGTCAAGAAATAAATAACAAGTAAAAATTTGAAGGGAATGTGATATGGGAATAGTTACAACAGACAAAGGAAATAGAAGAAGATAATCCAAAACTGATTAACATTGATAACCAAAGGCCTATAAATAGGTATTACAACACGGTATTACAACACATGTTAAGGATAAGGGTAATTAAATAATAACGGTGTACCTTATCCTTATCAAAAACTAACATTAAACAATAACAACCATCATTTATTAAAACACACCTAATCCCTATCAACAACACACCTAATCCCTATCATTCCTTCCCACTGTAGAAGCATTGGCCTCCAATGATTTCAAAAGAGAAGGAATATGGTGTGACTCCCGGAGGCTATGAAGATGCTCCAAAATGAGGCTCCATGTAGATACAATGTGGACTTCCAATATGAGTGTGTATGAATGGCAGTTTTCGATATACCATTGAATGCTAAAAGTCCTAAAATGTGAAGGCATGATGAAAAGTGGTGGAAACTAAATGAATAAATGGATGAGGAACTACAACTGGAGCAAGAGCAGGAGCAACATGAAGAGATGTTGTTGCAACAATAGGAGCAGGTGCAAGAACCACAGGAATAACTACTGGAATAGGAACACTTGTAGGTACAACAAGAGCAATGACTGGTACAACAAGAGCAGAAGCTCGATGGATGTGTTGTGGAGTGGAAAAAATTACTCGTGGTTGTACGTCATGCTGCTATGGTGTACTAAAAATCAAGGTAATGGATCGTGTATGATGTAAATTGGTGTAATCCCAATGTGTAGTGGGTGGAACACTATAGACAAGAAAATATTTATTCTCATGCTACAAAGTGTATCTATTGTGATAAGAATCATAAGTGGCATGCTTATCATACTGATATGGCTTACCCAGTAATAACCCATAACAATATATTGGTGTCACATCACAAGTGACCCTATCTTGGAATTTAGGACCAAAAGCAAAGGTAATTGAGCACATGTGTGCGATCTATGAAGTTTTATTATCATCCTTCCACCCAAGAGTGTATAGGAATGAATGAGGTTTGGTGGGAATTTTAAGCCTATCAAAAATGGACTACGCAATCAAATTTTTCTATGAGCCATTATCAATGATATAGTCTACAACAAAATTATGCAACAAATATGCACGTGTTACAAATAAATTATCACGGTCATGGGTTGTGGAATGATGATGCATCAAGGTGACATCATTCAATTTTCCCCTCAACTCCTCATATATCTCTACCTCACCAGTAGCCTTTATGGGGTTATCAAATTTTCCCTCATCAGACTTTACAAATAAATCTTCTTGTGAGAATTATGTAACTTGGGACATGTAGATTTGTCATACCCTAGTATTTTACAATAGTGAAAGAATTATTGAGAAGTAGAAGAAGAATGAAATATCTTCTTAGAAGCATGGGAGTTATTAGAAGTGGGATTAATAGAAGAAGATAAGAAAAAAGAAGAGTACCTCGGTACTTGTTGCTATTGATGAGACTCATTTGTGGATCCACCAGACGAGTAGCGAGGACCTCGGTGTTATGCAATGAACTTCTCCTCTACCAGTTGAGCATGGTTGAACACATCATCAAGTGTGGTGCACGAAGTATATTCCAAATCCAAAAAATATGTGCAATAATCCCATTTTTAAACTTCAAAATCATGGAATCGATAGGATCAACGATGCACAACAAAACATGTAACATGTTGAACTAATACACATAATTCTAAACTGACTAATTTTATCCCTTGCAAAGATGAAAACAATGAATCTACAAATCAGCATCATAATAGGATGGATAAAATATGACCTTCAAAGCTTTGATCAAGTCATCCCATATGACAATGTGGCATTCAGTTTCCAGGACTTTAGCCATGCCAAAAAAATTTAGCATGGAAAATGGAACCTTATCATCCTTCGTTGTTTGACTATAGTCAAACCAAGTCTCCATGTCAAGGATCCAAGTATTCAGAACATTAGGATCTTGGAAACCTTCATAAATATGGACTTCACATTTGGCATGAGATGAGGAGGACTTGAGTGTGACATCCTGAAGTTTGTCTATCAAATAATTGACTATGGTGGCCAATGCAGTGAACTAATTGGTAGATATTTTGGCTAATTTTTTGGCTAAGGCCATGTTGGTGGCCATATGTCTGGTGCAAGCCAGGAAGAAAAACCAACAAATGAAGAAATGATAGTCAAAATGCAAATATGCAAGCCTAAGAAGAAGGGTCAAATAAAAAATATACCATGGAAGATGTATAGAGCTCGAAACAAGCTTTACAATGAGTATATGCAAGGGTATACTCAGACAAATAATGGCCCTGTAAGAGCAAAAAGTGTAAAAAGTCTCCTAAAATAATAAGATGGTAAAATTTGTGGTGGGGTTCCAACTGGCTAATGGCTATTCCCAATGGAAATCAGTGTGATAGCATTAATGAAGTAAAAATACTTACATTAATGATTTCCAATAGTATGCAATGGAAATGACTAGCAATGGCATTCAATTAGAATGACAAACAATGGTAACAGTCACATCCTATCCAGGCCAACAAATGGCATTAATTATGGCCAATAGCCAACATTTAAGTTTTGAATAGCATGAAATAAATGAATTACAACGAGCATGGACTAAGCTGTGATCAATAACAATGATGATCAAAGAGTGACATCATCAAGAATGGAATATCATCAAGAATGGAATGAAATGGGCAGGCGCAATGATGTCGAGGTGACTGGACACTATGGACGAATAATTCTCGACTGAAGACCAGGGCCTGATGTAGTGGATGACATGGAGTGTGATGATTGATAGGATCGATGTGGCAATATGATGTCACAAGCCTTAGATAGGTTGGTATAGGGATAGAACATGAGATCTGGAACATGAAAATTGGTGGGTGAGACGGTCTAGTGCAAGAAATTTGGATGGACCAATTGATGCAAATGTAAGCGTAATATATGGACGATAAATTGAGTGGGACAAGTAGACTGGTGGATGATAGATAATCTACCGATCGGGTCAGACGTCGATGACAAGAGGAACATGAGGTATATGGCATTTCAATACTAAGGTGGTGGAATGCAGAAAGCAAGGGATGATGAAGGGTGGTAGTAAATCGATGGTATAGGGCATAGGCAAGGTGAAGGATGGTAGAGGTTACGACAAAGAGGAGGGGCGTAGGATGTATATCCAGTTCTTAGGTGCTAGCTATTAGTGAATAGGTGTAAAAGGCAATATAAAATAGGAAAAGGCCAACGCATAGCCTATGTGGGATAATACCCATGACCAAACCAAAACCACCTACCATAAATGTGGGTCATCAGGACAAAAAATGGACGTGCGATCGAAAACCTACTAGAAAAGAGGACGTCAAAAAAATTAAACCCGCAGGGGAAGGTGGTAAACTTAGGAAACTTTAATTTTCACCATCGGGAAACTTTGGGATGCTGTCAAAAAATGAAAAAATGCCACCTAAAAATGTAGAACACGTAGAGTGGGCCATAAAAAATAGGAGAATCTTTTCAAATGTGTCGAATATTGTCGAAGTTGTTTTGGAAAGAGCCATCGGAGGACGACATAGGAATGAAACACCAAAAAATGTTATATCAAATGATGTAGGGTCTATCGATGGAAATTGATGAGTTGGCCTACTCACTCACTAGAAATAAAGTGTCGTTGAGACAGGAGAGTGATCGGATGAAATAGTAGCAGGGTGATTATGGAAGATGACTACAGGGTAATGGTGAACAATGACAAGATATCATCAAGAATAGTTTAATCGTAGCACAAGAGAATCCAGAATCTCGTGGGCATCGAAGAAATGTCCAAGATACTAAAAACACTACAAAAAAAGATCAACATCTCGATCACGTTTGAAAGCATCTAATGAGGTCGAAACAAAGTGAGTGCCAAAAATTGTGCGCGGTGTTCATGAAATGGTGAAGAAAAATATAGAGGATCAGGACACTTCGAGATTGTAAAGAAGCCCAATATCGATGTCTCACTGGACAAAAAGTATATGGATGTGCAGCTAGTGGTTGTTTTTTTAGGTGCCATAGATCAGCGACTGAGTGGTGATTCTCGATGACACGATAAACAACTAAAAATAGTGAAAATATTCTATGATCGGCATTAGTTGTGTCAATGTAAAAGTGGCGGTGGCTGCAAAAAACACAGCAAGCGAGTGTATGGATGCAGATCGGGACACACAAAAAGCTTCATCCAAGAGTTAGAGCGAAATTCATGGTAGATCGTTGCAAAACTAAAGTGAATTAGGTAGTGGTCGAGGGGTCCAAACCTTCCAATGGAATGAGACTAAAAGTCATAGATCACGTCATACAAAACAATACCAAGTGGATTCAAAGTCATTGGAAGCACAGAAAGAGTACCAAAAGATCACTGAAAACACAACAAAGAGCCAAAATTTTCATATCTAGCCTCACAAACGCCACAGAGCAGAGGTATTCCCAAAAAAAATTACACAACACCAAATCTCAAACTCGTACGAAAATTAAAATGGAGACGATTGGAGCTTTGTGATTTTCAAAAAGTGTGAGGCAAAAGTGGGAGGAATCCGCAAAATGGAATCAACAATTATGTAAAATCTTACAATTAAAAATTTTTGAAATGAATGTAACCTCTCCACAAATAGATCTATGGAGGTGTTCTCATTCCTTGTATGAACCGATCTCGGTCTAGGAAAAGAGGATACTAGCCTGTAACCCATAACCTGCTCTGATACCAATAATATGGGAGCAGTTACAACAGATAAAGGAAATAGAAGAAGATAATCTAAAACTGATTAACATTGATAACCGAAGGCCTATAAATAGGTATTACAACACACGTTAAGGATGAGTATCATTAAATAATAACGGTGCACTTATCCTTATTAAAAACTAATAACAACCATTATTTATTAAAACACACCTAATCCCTATCAAAAACACACCTAATACCTATCAAAATGGTTATTTTTGACATATACCCATGCCAATATTTGACCCTTGAAGCTTATTTGGTGATTCCTTGAGGGTATTTTCCTTGCCTAAATTATAAAAAACCTAGTCCACTCCCTCAAATTCGATTTTTGAGTTAGTCAAAGATCTTCTAGCCTTTTTTTCATTGGAGTTTGAAGTGTTATTTTATTTTCCTATTGCCATAGGACCATGAGTCTTCAAATCTTTCTTCTCCAAAAGAGAAACATCTATGGGAGCTCTAGAATCACTTTCATCCAAAACTGAAAGCGATTCAAAGCTAAGCATTCAAAAGAAATTCTTGCAAGAGTTTTTGGATTCAAAGACTTTCCTTTATATCTGAAGGATCTACTTGAAGATTTGATAGAGATTCTAAGGCTATAGAATTTACCACCAAAACACTATCCTTTAGTAACGAAGGTTGACCCTAAGATGCTTCTTCAATGTGATGATTCTGACTAGGATTCTTCCTTTTATGGTTCTCCTATATTTCTCTCTTATTCCAAGGCTAGCGAGATGATTTGTATCCTTGAATTTTATTGCTAGAACAAAATAGGGTTTTGTTCTCATATAATATTTATTGTAATCTCATACCCATATTCAAAACCAAATTAATAAAATCAGGGAGTTCAATGTCAAGATCCACCATAACACACATGCGAGCATAAATCATTCTAGACCTTTCTCTAGTAACAAGGTCAATCATGACTAAATCCCCTAGAATTTTGGCAATAGCTTTAAGAACTGCTTCATGCAAAAAGTGATAAGGAATTCCTGGAAACCTAAACCAAATCCAAATAGGGGCTATATTAATTTTCTAGGTTTCAGGATCAAATTTAGTTCCTCATCTATGGAGAAAAAGATTTTGTCTCCCAAAAACCAAGGGCCACCACTTAGAATATTGTGTAAGGTCTCCTCCAAGGATATTTGAGTAATAAAAAGTTGTTAGGGAGGGCAATAATGTCCATTTTTCCTTGAGGAGATCACTTTAAGAATACTCATCTTCTAATGGAGTCTAAATAAAGTCAGGAGTTACCCAAAAATTTCTAATAAGAGACAGGTCACCATCACCCATGGTTAATTTTAAGAGATTAGTATGGATGGATAAATTCCTATGAGTAGGCATCAATTCAAACTCATTGTTTGAGGAGAAACTCTTTCTAGGCCTATCAGAAACAATAGAAACAAAATAAATCTTCTTAGCACAAGAAGGCAAAGAGGAATAGGGGAGACCTTGAGGGTGGCTCACCTTACTCGGGCTTAGCTTCATCGGGTTTGACATAAGCTTCATCGAAATCTCAAAATATTATTCGAGCATAGGCTCCACCTCAGTAGTCTTTAATTCACAAACAAAAACTTTGACTCCTTCATTTTCCACCTTCCCTCTATAAGAAGCATCTTTAGAGGAAAAAATTTAAATTTGAAACTTTATTCGGAGTCATCTTCGACTCCAAAAGATTCATCACCTTTGGTGGAGACAATCTCCAAAGAAGACATCTTACTTCCCAAGGCTAATTTTGAGCCAGGTAGAGGCAATTTATCCTAAGCATAAGCACAAGAAATAATTAAAGGCTAAATAGGAAACAACTTCCCAACAATAGCATTGTCATGATGAACATTCAAAGACTGAATAGGGGATAGTTGCTCAACCAAAGCATCATCCAGATAGGTGGTACTTACATTACCAACATCTAAGGATGACATACCCAAAGCAGTCGTAGACATAAGAGACATCAAAGAATGAGATCCTAGTAGAGATGAATGAGTGATACAATGCTTGGATGGGGAAGAAGAAACACCAATTCTAGTGTGCTCTTTCTTATCAACTTTCATCGCACATTCTGCCGCATAGAAATCACTACACCATTTTTCATAATCAAAGTTTGGATTGGGGAGATTGATGCTTCTATTCACATAAGGTTCTTCTCTGTAGCATCTACCTCCAAAATATCTCCCTCAACCTCGAGCACACTCACACCCATAACCTCTCATGCCTCCCTAAATCTTCTTCCACAAATTTTTATTATGGCATGTTTGGCACAATTTTTATTATGGCATGTTTGGCATAATTTGAATATTGTTCATTTGGATTATATATTATTCTTTGAAACAAGATCTAGTATTTTCTCTTCTATTCCTCTTATTAGTTATAAAAAATTTAATTTGGAGGGAAATTTTCAAAATTGTAGGCCTAAATAATTGAACTTTTGGTGTCAATATTTACCTTTATTTTCTCTCACTATGATATATATGTATTAGTTTTATGTTTTATTCATCCTAGTTATGAATTCAAGGGTATCTCAAGGACAATGTATACTTTTCAAGCCATTATTCGCATCCCCTATTTGATGTATTATGAGGATGCTCATTTGTTGGATGTTTCTTCTAGATGGCCATATGTTTGACCAACCATCTTAGCCATTTTTATTCATGATAGACATATTTCCTTCTTACAGAGTTATGATATGTCTTCACGGAACCTTTTTATATCCTCAAATGATGATGTGGTGTGCTATATTAGGTATAGTGTGGATGCCTAAAGCATTGTGGGAAGGAGGTCTTTGAAATAAATCATGAGATCCACTTTTGCTTCCATAATAGGGATGAGTGGATGTTGGTTCACATGATGTGTAAGAGAGATCCCTCTTCAATAAGGAGATTCTCCTTCCTCCCTACCAATAATGGTACCTATGTTAGCTACTATAGAGATAGTATTATTTTTCCTAGAGAAGGGTCTTAATTCAAAATTCATCAACACCTATTCTTTTCACTACCTTTATATTGGATTGTCGTATCAACTACTATGGATTCCAATGTGGTGTATGGGGGAAGAAAATTTTATTTTTATAAATAAATAGAATCATTTAATCAAACTAAAAGAAGTGGCATACTATTTTTTGCTTCCAATGTATAGTGGTAGTAAAGTAGCAAAAACTATCAATGGCTATCTTTTGTTAACAACTATGTGCCAAGTGGCAATATATGTGTGGATGATCCTTTTATAATTTTTGGAAGCCAAATATTTTATTTTATTTTAAATGTTAATAGAACAAACCTTATGGAGGTCATAAATTTTACATACAAAAGCATTTATAATTCATGGTTTTTTAATATTTTGGCATTGCCTGTATTTTATCAAGGACTTATTGTTGGTGCAAGGACATCTCATTGTATGATGGATTTCAACATATATGTTGCCTATTTATATGAGAAACATTCTAGTATATGGGTAACCATTAATGGTGTTATTTTCTATTGGAAATTTTGAGTTAGTTGTGTTGTCATTGATGTCAAGAGTTAGTGTCAGGAATCAGTGCAGGATTTGGCAAAAGAAGGGTTTAAATATTTATATTTTAAGCCCAAGAGATTTAGTTTAAGAGCTTCACATGATTGGTCAAAAGGATAGTTAAATACCCTAAATAAAAGACCTAAAGGAACTAATATTATAATATCTCTTATTATAATATTCAAGGTGGTCAAATAAGGTCTAAAGAAGCAATAAGAAGGCCCAAGAAAAACAATATTATAATGTTTTATTATAATATTAAAGGTCTAATGTTAAGACCTAAAGTTATTAAATTAATTAAAAATTAATTATAATAATGTTATCATAAATTAATTTATAATTTAATTTAATTAACCCTAAGGTTAGGGTTATAAGGGCAAAAGGTTTTTATTAAAGTGCCAACGTCATATACATTTTCTACTCTGCCAACGTCAAGGGAGATGGCACAATGGTATAAATACCATGTGCATTTGGTTTCCTAAGGTCTAACCTTCGATCGATTTACATTGAGAGTGCTTGTGAATTTTTGTGATCTGCATGCAAGACAAAGGATAAATTTTTTATTAATCAGCGGCCATCGAAGGGATAAGAGAAGGGAGGATTAAAGCCTCATTATCAACCTGGTGGTTGGGCTAGTGACAAGCGAATGTGTGTTGAAGAGTTGACAAGCGGGAGGTCCCACGATCAAATCCCAATGGCAGGCCTAGGAGTGTTTTGTGGTGGTCCTTTTGGTTTTGGTGCCTAGTATAGGCTACAAAGCACACAAGGCACTTTTGCCTACCAATGTGAGCATCTAGCTCACACATCAGTTGATTCATGGCTAGGGAACTAGTGGCAACACAGCAGGGGATCGAATCCCGCCAAGGGCAATAGAGGTATTTAATTTTTTAATTAAAATTTTGCTCCTAAGGTTTTTAATGTGGCATGAATTTTTGTGTTAAGAGGGAGATATAAGGTTTATAAAAATTAAAATATTATATTGTGATTTTGATGATTAGAATTTGGAAGGAGTAATAAGGTGAATAAAGAAAATTAAATTGTTGAAGTGAGTTGTTTAATTTTTGCTAATAATTTTTGAAGTGTGGAGATTATAAGGTGTAATTGAGATTTAATGTTTTGTAAAATATTTTGAGGGAATGTTTGAATGAAATTTTGAGAAGGTTTTTGCTACCTAAATTTTGAGATTGGTAAAGAGGTTGATTGTGATTGAGACAAGTTTTGAGGTCAAGCCTTCTTCAAAATAAAAGGTATGGGCATATCATCCTTGTGAGTAAAATATTGTTGAATGTTGTAAGTTGGAGTGAAAAGGTTTTGTTTGATAAGCATTGTTGGAAATTATTGAGTGAGTTTTCACATGCATGATTGGTGAATATTTGTAAGAACATTTGAGTGAGAAGTTGAGAACTATCTTGAACTAGGGTTTGAGAAATATCATGAGTATCATTGTTATGTGAGATTTTTTTATAAGCATTGTTGGAAATATTTGACTAATATTTCATGTGCTTGGTTAGGGTTTGTAAGCAAGTTGTGTTTCATTGAGTGATTGGTTGAGTGGAGTTGATTGAGCATAATTGATTGGAAGTATTGGAGTGATAGTTCAGGTTCTGTGAAAAAAATTGTTCTTTATCCTTATTAATTTGAAAAGAGATTGAAATTAATTGAGTGATTGTGAGTGTGGAACATATTGAGTCTCTAACAATTCTCTATATGCTTTTGTGGCTTAACAAGATTCTGAGTGAAACTTGTTTGAGTGATTGAAGAGGTTTTATGAAAGAGATTAAGTTGAGTTTTGTAAGTGTTTTGTGAGTGTGAAATATATTGAGTCTCTAACCATTCTCTATATGTTTCTAAAGTTAAACAAGATTCTGAGTGAAACTTGTTTGTGGGATTGAAGAGGTTTTTCTATGAGAGATTGAGTTGAGTTTTTATATGCAAGCTTTGCAATTGATTTGAATAAGCTTTTGTGAAAGCTTATTGAGCATATTTGATGTAAGTCTTGATGAATACTTGTTGAGCATATTGGACAAGTTCTAGTGAGGACTTGTTGAGCATATTTGAGGTAAGTCTTGGTGAAGACTTATTGAGCATATTAGACAAGTTCTGGTGAGAACTTGTTGAGCATATTTAAGGCAAGTCTTGGTGAAGACTTGTGGACAGATTAGTGTGAGATTTTGTGGAAGCTTACAAAATAGAGTTAAGGCAAGTCTTGGTGAAGACTTTTTGAGCAGATTAGACAAGTTCTAGTGAGAACTTGTTGAGTAGATTTGAGGTAAGTCTTGGTGAAGACTTGAGAGTAGTTTGAGCAAGTTCTAGAGAGGAATTTTGGACAGATTTGAGGTAAGTCTTTGAGAATACTTGAGAGCAGAGTTGATTGATTGATTTATTCAAACCTTGATTTAAGGTTTGGGGTAGATCTAGCAGAGTTGATTTGTGATTGGATCAAGATTTGTGTTAAGGCTTGAGGACAGATTTGAGACATAGATTGAGCAGATTTGTGCTAGATCGAAGGACTATGTTTAGTGTAGATTTGAGACAGAGATTGAGCATATTTGTGCTAGATTGAAGGACTGTGTTTAGTGTAGATTTGAGACAGATATTGAGCAAATTTGTGCTAGACCAAAGGACTGTGTTTAGTGTAGATTTGAGACAGATATTGAGCAAATTTGTGCTAGACCAAAGGACTGTGTTTAGTGCAGATTTGAGATAGAGATTAAGCAGATTTGTGCTAGATCGAAGGATTGTGTTTAGTGCAAATTTGAGGACAGAGATTAAGCATATTTGTGCTAAACCGAAGGACTATGTTTAGTGTAAATTTGAGACAGATATTGATCAGAGTTGAGATCTAGCTTTGGAGGTGATAGAGTATAGAGGAAGATAGTCTCTAGTGGATAGAGGTGCATTATCCAATTTAGTGAGGACATGTATTCTGAGTGAGGATAAGAGTCTTTAGTGGATAGATATTCATAATCCAATGTAGTGGAGGCATCGGTTCTTCTAGAACATCACCAACCAAAGTAGAGGAGAAGGAGTTCTCCTATGGATAGAGATCCATGAATCAGCTAAGGAGATTGGTGTCTCCTGTGGATAGATATCCACGAACTTCATTAGGGTATAGGTGTCTCCTTTGGACATAAGTCCATAAACATTGTAATAGGGAAGGATTCCCAAGAGATTTGTTGAGAAAAATTTAGTGAAATATTTTCTTCATGGAGTAGTCCACATTAGGTGAACCACGTTAAATTGGTGTCTCTTTTGTGTGTGGTGGTTTGTGCATTGCTTTGATTACTATTGTTGATATTGCCATTGATATATTGCATAATATTGTTTAGGAAAGAAAAGTAAAAAGTGGTCTTATATTTTTCACCCCCTTCTCAGTATAAGCTTGTGTTCTTTATTTTCTCTTTTAATTCAATTTTAAGTAGCTTTAATGGGTTGTGGTGCCTCTTCTTATGAAAACATATTGCACAAGATTTTGAACCTATAGAGACCAAGACTAGGTGGCCCAAGGGAAAGTAAAAGCATTCAATTATGAAGAATCCCACTTGTGAATATTATATAAGAGGAGGTCATTCTACCAAGAAATGCATTATGCTTGGCTATAGAAGATTAAAGTTGATTCTAACATAATCTTCTTATGGTTTCTTTTATTTTGAGTATTCCATTGTAAAAGAGCTTTCATAATGGGAGGAATATTTCTAGTGTCTTATCTCCTTGGCCCCTTGGTTCTAAATATGGGTTGTGTTAAAATATGTAGTCTTTCCTCATTTTCCAAGATCAAATTTTTACAATGTAATATATTATACAAACCTATCGGCTAACATTATATAGTGTGATATGGGATTTATTACAAAAACCTACAAGCCCATATAGTTAAATTAAGTTCACCTTATAAGATTAAGGCTTACACCCTAACCTTGATTATATATTGATTAAGGGTTATGCAATTATGTTGTAATTAGTAGAGGTATTTTAATGCATCTAATACCTATCTATTGTATGGATATGATCAGTGTAATTAGCATTAGTGTTGGGTGCCAAAGGGCATCATCATGTTCTATAATTATCTCTTTTTGCTCTATATCCTCTTTTGCTTTAAGATTTGAGAAATGTATTATTTTTATTTGTTCTAGCAAATAATTGTGAAATCAAACCCCTTATAATATGTCATAATAAACAAAAAGTAACTATTTTTTGCATATAAGTGTCTTGGTCCATTTTATTAATTTCTACTATATCTTATAAATTATGAAGATTGGATTTAATATTCTCCCTCCCTTTAAATATGTTACAAAAAGAGTTTATATTCGAAATATTCAAATATCCCTTTAGATATTTATATTTTGAACAAAAATATGCATATATTATCCTTCAAAACTTGCTTCATCCCATAATAATATAACCATTTGGAGAAAGGTCCTGGAGCCATGTCGACTAAAAATGAAGTGGCTTTGGATAATTATTATTGAGTAGACTATACCTCAAGCAAGTTGATTTGTGATTTGATCCTACTCATAATAAACTTTTTGAAGAGATCGTATACTATGTTCATAACCATCTATTAGACAACAAAACCCTATCAAGCTACTACATGAGTTTACCCAATATATTATCTTATTTATATTAATAATTTGAAGGATATTATTTGAAAGGTGATTTGAATTATTAAAGGGAGCAAAATCATCTATTTATCTAAACCATTTAGAAAACCACCATATTTTCCAAATGATATATAATTGTATTAAAGCGAACCCCAAGAATCGAAAGATTACAATTATGAATTATTTTTAAATTTGACATAGATAAATTAAATTCCTTCCAACATCTTTGATGAACACATTTATGACCAATTTTGATATTTTCCTCTTTATTGTAAAAATGATAGAAACCCAATTACTTCTTAATTCTAGCCATTATCCATCCAATTTGTGATTATCTCATATAGCTAAAATATCTCTTGAAGCTCCCAAAGCAAAAGCTACTAGACAATACCCCATCTTCCAAATATTTTGAATGCATCATTATATTCCTTACTACCTTTTTTGTTTCTTATATTAAAATAAATTTAGTACTATAATAATCTATTAGTTCCTTGATAGATTATTGGGGGGTCTTATTCATACCCTATATAGTCTAAGATATCATCTTCATCATCGATTTTATTCTTATTACTAAATTTAGCGTCATTTCTTAATATTTATGATATTTTCTTTTAGTTTTCTAAACCAATATCCCTCTCATTTTCCTTTTCTCTTTGTTCCTAATTTAAGGGTATTCCTCTTGCTTTTAAATTTGCACCAATGATTTCAACCTCATCAATTTCTTCCTTTTTTACAAATTATTTATCAATTGACTTATAATCTATAGGTTTATTCTATGCTAGAGAGTCTAAAGTGTAAAGGATAACCTCAAAATATATTCTTCTTTGTTTTGTCCTAGAAACTCTAAAGTGCAAGGCCATCCTCCACAGTTCTTACTTTATTATAGTAATCTATAGTGATGTCCTCTATATTACTTTCTTTATTTTGCTCCCTTTGAAACCTAAAATTACAAGGGATAAACTCTATACTACTTTTATTTTCCATTTGAGATGATTATCTACTACTTGCAAAATATGGAGATGACTTACCAATATTATACTTAACCTCTATCACCCTATTCATATGAAAAAAAAACTCTACATCTTCCTTTTCACCATTGATTCCTTCTAAATTTAAGCTTGCACATTGTAATTCATCATCCCTTGCATCCTTCTTAGTTTCCTCTAATATTTTCTCTAAATAAATTATGAAGAGTTTCATCATGTAATTAGGGGGATTTATTTGATACTTTTTATGGTTGAAAAATCATTTATCTAATATAGCTTCCACTACAATGTGATCTCCTTGCTTCATATTCAAGTCTTTCATAACCAAAAAAATTATCACTTTCTCAATCATTTTCACTTTGTAATATCTTATTGCATGTGTGGTCCCATAACATTTGCAACATCGAAAGATAATATTCTCATAATTTGTTTTTTGCTCCTATTCTCTTGGATTAGATTTAATTTTAATAGATTTTGGCAAAGGAATTGGTAACATATATCTATGTATTCATAATATGCTTTTACTTCTCAACATTTTTCCCTCCTCGATGAACCTCCCTAAAGTATTACCAATATTCTTCAAAATGTCCTTGTTGCTAACCTACTGTGAAAATTCAAAAAGCCTATCCCAAACCAAATATTTTTTAAGAGCTTTTATCTCCACAAAAAAATTCTCACCCAATGGCCTTAAAAATACAAGTCATTTCTTCCTCTAAACCATGGGTGACCACCCATTACTTTATCCTTGACTTCTAAACTAGAGAAGATGATGAGAAAAATAACACTTTTGAAAGGAAAATCATTAAAAAATTTAAAGTCAAGCCCCATTTCTATCTAATCCACTTTTGAATAGTCTTGAACTTCTATAATAATCTTCTACTTTTAAGAACCATTATATCGTGCTCAATCAACTCATCATTGATCATCATTTCTAATGTAACATTTCCTATCTAGATAGGGATTATCATAGTTTTGTTTCTTCTTTCTTCTCTAATTAGAACATCCTTACTTCTAGTTGGGCCTTCCATAAATAACTATCTTCTTTGTTACCTAACTTTTTCTCATGAGAGTACTTTATGTTTTGAATGTATCTAAGAATAAAAAGTATAAACTCTAAAGGTAAGACTTGTTTCTTACTTGCACTCGAATTTTAAAGTTTATCCATAAAATTCAAACTTGATTTATGATGTGCAATTACTCTTCATTTCTTAAACCATCATTTTAAATTGGTCATATGTGATATAAGGACATGTGATAGCCCCATGTGCATAGTGAAGGAGGTATTTGTTGCCATATTTTAGCATTGGGGCTAGCACTAGTTGCCAACATCAGCACCATCTTTAGCATCAATGTTGGTACCAACAAAATGGGTGTCACTTTTAGACGTAGTGTTATCTCTTGAAGCCTTGATGCCAACCTAGAAACTTGAGGTAGGTACCAACATACTATGGTGCCAACCCATATGGCACTAGCACTAGCCTTAGGCACTATCTCAGCCATGTCTCCCATCAAAATATTGTTACTATCAATGATTGTTGAACCATAGAGCGTTCTAGAAGGTGAATCAATTCATCTTCCATTATTGTGCTTTGTTGATCTATTGCACCCTCTTGTATAAATGAATGTTTGATGAATAGTGAAATGCATCAAAAAGAAGGCAAAAATAGGAGAAACTAAGATTAAATAGTCCATATTAGTCCATATCTCACTAGTGAGAACAATAGTTACATTTGCATGTGAGAGCTATGACCAATGTCATTACATCTCTACACATGTATCTGATGAGTGCCATCACATTCCTTCTTAGAAATACGACCTACATCAACATATCTCTACATAGAAATCTAACCTACATCCTATCTCATACCCCTTCTCAAGGACGTATCTTACACCTCAAGGCATCACTCTCTATCTCCTAGATATTCATTGTAACATTCTCTTGTAATATAAGAGTGATTATTTTCATGGATATTTATTTATGTTCATCTCTAAATATATGCATTATGTCATATTTATGTTGTGCTTAGTGTTTTATTCCATAGCACCTCATCTATAGTTATGGTAGTATCAAGCTAAACATCTTAGGTATCAATGCCATGAGTTTATGCATAGTTGTCTTAATAACCAACCTGAGTAATCCCTAATTGAGTGCCTATCAGTTGACCCTAGCCTTCAGTGCACAATAGTGAACCATCTCCTGGAATGACAACCTACATGACATTGTTGAGTCCTTGATCATAGTGCATATGTGTCTTCCTTTCTTCTCAAAGTAATCTTGTCATTGATGCACAAATTCATAGTGTTACTCTATGTCATAACTCAATGCTCAAAACTAGTTCAAGAGAGTTGTCCTCTCAACCACCATCCTAGACCCCCATGATACGGATCAATATGGGATTGAAATGGGCTCCACCTATATTATCTCGTGGTTACACTCTTCATTTCTTAAAACCACATTTTTTTAATTGGTTATATGGGATTTAAATGGGTCCCATCAATATTACGTCATGACTACACTCTTCAATTCTTAAAACCAACTATTTTGCTTAATTTTTGATATGGGATCAAAATGGGCCTCCCATATTACATCATGGCTATGTTACCATGATATTATGACATATTAGCATTTATGTATATATAACTTTGCTAGGTTCAAATTCTGACCTTTTGAAAGTAGACATATGTAACTAAATGAACTCTCAATATTTGATAAATACTAAGATTCACCAATTGAATTGAAACATTAGCTTATGGTGTGAAACTCCTCACTTCCCATCAATTACTTTAAACTCTTAGACTTTCTTAAAGTTTATGGTATCAAATTCTTGGCTTCCAAACTACTTACCTCAAATCCCATGCACTTTTTTTAAAACCACTTTTACTTTTAAGTTAAATTTTTTTACATTGTTATATCTTATATGAATGGCAGGAATAATGTAAACCTTCATTGCTTACAAATTAAGTAGTGTAAATCTTTGTTGCTCACAAGTTACATAGACCCATCGAATTGATCATTCACATCCATGGTACTAAGCAACACAAGGATATCAGGATGTACACAGTATTTTCTGCTATTTGAAATAAATGTATAATTCAGCATTTTCATCGTTAAATTCTCGATATAGTTAACATATATATGCACTTTTGATCTTTCACTTTACAAAAAAAGAAACCTTTTTATTCTTTATATTTTTACTTATTCCAAGATAATGCTATAGATCATGTTTATCTTTGGCCATGATATACAACTGAAACAAAATCCTAATAGCCATTTAGACTAGTAAAGCAAAATAGCATTATGCAATTATCAACTACAAACCCAGAGTTCGTTCATTTAGGTGCTCTTAAAGCACAAATAAATCCAATGCGCAAATTCCTCCTTCCTCATGGAATTGGGATGTGAAACTTCTTTCATTGGATGTGGCACCTCATGAGCCACCCACCAAAATCTGCAATGGGTAAGTATTACCATGGAAGGTTTCAAACTCCACCTTATTTACATATACTCCAATAAATCACTCCAATGTGATGCAACCTTTGCATATATTCTGTTTCAAAATTTACTCCACAGACAATTTGAAGACAAGATGAAAAAATAAAATAATAATTAAAATTTTTATTTTAAAAAATTATTACAAATTATTGCTCTCAGATACCTGATAACAAATGTGTTGATAAGGGCCAATCTAAATCTTGTTTTCTATAATGGTAGTAACAATTCCAAGGAGAGGAAGAGAGAAGGAAAACAAAAAGAAAAAAGCAGAGTAGTGGACAATTACTACAACAGTTCGTTTGATCCATCAGCAAAGTAGGAACCATCCTGCAACCATTCAGCGGCAGTCTCATCCCAACACCGGGGTCTCACACCCCACTTATAATATATAAACATCTCCAACTTTCTATAAAACTTGGTGCTATCCAAGAGAGGATTCCACATCCCACTCACTATGCAATAATTGTTATCATAAGGTGGACGATGGTGTGCTCCATGCATTTTTCTGGACACCAAGACCCCCATCTCCTGCAGCTGAACAACCAATGCAGGCAGCTCCCCCTTCTTGCAATGAGCCCAACAATGGAACTGCTGGCTGAAAACAATGCACCCTGTTGCAACCCCAACAAATGAATCCACCACAACATTCTCAGGAAGAAGAAGAAAGAGACCCAACACAAAAGTTGCAGGCCTGGCCAGTGCATGTATGTTGTTGGCAAATTGTCTCCTTGATATGGTCCATGGCCTCTTGTGGTGCCCCTGGAATGCATCGATCTGGGATCCAAATAAGGGTGTGGAGGCATCCCCATAGTTGTCTATGCCCCAGTGGTAAATTCCAGTCCCAAGGTCTGCAAACACATATCCCAGATATGTTGACACCAGTCCAGCTAGGACTGATTCCACAGAATCCATTGCCATTGCAGACTTGACTGCCATTGCCACCATGGCTCCACACCCCATGGTGACCCATAGTCTGTGGGTGGAAGTTGATTCCAAGCTGGTGTCTGAGAGACCCATCTCAGCCTGGCTGCCATTGCTGATCACCAGAGCCTTTGTAGAACTTCTTTTGTGTTGATTTAACGGATTAGGATGATTTCCAAAGGGTTGGGATAAACCCCTTACAGAAACAGTAATCTTTGTAGAATAAGAGAATTGGATTCTCTTGACAGCATTTGGCTTCAGGAAAATGGAGAATTTGCAGATGGGTATGTGCTTCAAGTGGGGGGATTTGATGAAGTGGAATGAGGCACCCACCTTCTGGGATGGCCTGCTGAGGCCCATCTGCCTGCTGCATATATTAAATTTGATGTTTCCAATGGCAGACATGTTCACAATCCCACAATGTTCTTAGAGTGATTGACTCCTTTGTATAAAGGCCTATTGTGTTCTAGAGTACGGCAGGATCTTTGAGGAAATGAATGGTGTGTTGGGTGTGAGGAACCTTAGATCACATAAAGTGTTTTGTGATAGGATTCTTGGTACAAAATTTTGGTGGCAAGTTATACTCTGGCATATTCTTTAATTTTGTTAGTTCCGTCCACTGAGTATACTCTTTCTGGTCCATGTTATTGTTGGTGATGTGGCTGGTTCAGCTCCTCAAGTAAGCACCCTTTATGGCTCAGGTTGACAAACCCAATATATACACCTGAAGGGCACACGTATGCTCTCTTACTTGAGGAGGATTTGATAGACCTATGTAGCATTCTGGGCCCTTGGTTACAGCTGATTTTTGACCATCCATGAGTGTTTGTCAATAGATAAGTGTGGACTCTGGAGTATTCTCTGCCATACCGTTAACGAAAGTGTTGAGAGGAACGGTTTGGTCTGACGAAAGGTATTATTGAATATTAACTCAAAATTTGAAACACTTTTTAATGTACATAACTAGGATTCAGCAATAATCTAAAATACTGATTGTAAATGAAAAAAAAAAAAAGTTTAAATGGGTTTGATTAATGATTTTTTTTTTTTTTTTTTTTTATTATTATTATTATTATTATTATTATTATTTAGTGTGAGAAACCTCTATGACCAAGATCAAACTATACGGAGCAATCTTCTCTCAACCATGATCCCTCGTAGGAAATTTAATACACCCACCCCTCACACACTCATCCAAGGAGTTTGAGTAGTTAGAGATGAAGTTTTTTTAGAAGTTTATTTATACATATGTACATACAACTTTTGGGGTTTACATTTGGGTTTCTTCAAAGAAAGTTCAAAGCTCTAATCATTGTGTTGTTCCACAAAGACGACAAATTTGTTTTTAGGTATGATAAAGTTTAAGTTTGAATGTTTGTAGTCATAAACAATGGTGGATGTCTATTAGGTTAATGGTTTTTATATACTTTTTAGTATTAAATTTGATAATGTTAAGTGGTTATTGAAAAAATATATATGATTATTTATTAAAAATGTTGTAATTTGAAAGATTGTTTTTATTTTAAAAAATGAATTTAATGTTTGGTTAGATATTTTAGAAAAAAAAGTTTTTAAATGAATTAATTTCATATGTAATAGTTTGATTGGTTAATTTAAAATATATATATATATATATATATATATATATATATATATATATGAAACTTTTGTGGCTAATAAGTTGTGATTGAAATTTATGTTATTTAGGAAAAAAAGAGAGTAAGCTTCACATCTAAAGTTCTTCTAGATCTTTGAATAAATTCAAAAAATTAAGGCTTCTTGTTGGAAAAACTAATATATCAAATAAAGGAAAGTCATTTACAAATGTCTTGATTGGAAGCAAGGATGTCTTAGTTGTAACAATGCCCTAGTTGGGGACAAAAAGAAGAAATCTATAGTAAATTCCTATCTATATGGAAAAAGATACATTAGATGTAATCATCAATGCCGAGATGATTAAGCATGATATAATAATTTTAAAATCAAAGGATTAATTTGCATGTTTAATAGCTACTAGCCAATTTTTTTAAAGATACATAAGTGGATTAAATCGAAGTGAGGTTTAGGTCCAAATTATCAATAACTTGATTTCCAAATGGATTTTTTCATTATATTCTTCAATTTTGAAGTCGAGGACAAAATAATGGGTGGTGACCTATATATTAGGAGTGATAACGTATATTTAGGGCCATGGAGTGAGATTTTTTCTATGGAGACATAAATTATTAAAAAGCTTCCAATTTGGATTGGGATTTTTGGACTTCCATATCAACTTATCAATAAGGAGGTTTTAAAGAATGTTATATTTTGGGGGATTTTGTCTAGTAGGGACCAAATATCGAGGAGTGAAATCATAGTGTATATGTTTGGATATGTATTATCATGGATATTTCAAAACTTTTTTCAAAATATATTCATGATTAAATCTAAATCAAGAGAAAATATTGCATTTTGATACCCTAAATGTTATGAGACTAGACACATGGCAATTTACAAGGTGGAAATGAAAGAGAAAGAGATAGAAAGATTTGGTCATGAGACAAACTTCAAGATAAAGCAAGGAGATTCTATTGTAATAAAAATTGGGTTAGATCAAGGATTTTCTACTTTCAAAAAAGTGGCAAAGAAAGTAATTATTCCTCATAAAGAAGACCTTCATAATTTATTCTAAGCAAGGAATGAGGAATTAAGAAGAAATTAAAGGGGCAAAGAATGATATAGAGAAAATTAAAAAAATGAATGTGGAAGAGTTTAAGTTTAATCTTGATAAATCATCTCTATTTTTCACAAATAGTAGGAAATCTTCTCCTTGTAATAAAAATGAAAATACTATGGATTTTATCCCTTAGACTTTAGGGTTTTAAGGGTAACATAATAAAGAAAATATTAGGAAGGGTATTCATTATAATTTAGGGATTTTAGGGCAACATAACAAAGTAAGTACTATATTCCCATGAATTCCAAAGGAACTTATATAAGTAAACCTAGAGCAAGTGCAAGTTAGGAGCAAGTACAAGCCAAGAATGAGTATGAGTCAAGAGCAAGTTTAAGATAATTACGAGTCCTACTTGGTAGTATGGAAAGAGAATCATGTTTAAAACCCCTAATGGGATGTCAAGATGCCCTAACTAGAAGTATGGATGCCCATGTTAGAAAAAAAAAGAAAAAGAAAATATATGAAAAATTCAATCCAAGGAGTAGATGTTATACTAGAAGTGATTATCAAGGATGAGATATTCAAGCATGATATAATTATTTTTAAAATTAAAGTGTTAATATGTAAGTTCCATGGATATTGGTTAGGGTTTTTAGAGATTCAAAATTGGTTCAAGTGAAAGTGGGGATTGAATTCAAATTACTCCATAACTTTTTTTCCTAAAGTTTTTTTCCTTATCATCTTTTCCAAATCAAAAATCAATAGTAAAATATCAAGTGGTGGTCCATGGTTTAGGGGAAGAGATACCCTTTATTTAATACCACAGAGTGAGAATTTTCCTATCAAGACTAAAACAATTAAAAAGTTTTTAATGTGGGTTAGGATTTTTGGACTTCCATATCAACTCATCACTAAGGATTTTTGAAGAATATTGGAAATACCTAGGGGAATTCATTGAGGGGGAAACTACTAAGGAGAGAAAGCATGTGATATATACTTGGATATGTGTTGTTATGGATATTTTAAATCCTTTGTCATAATGCATTAAGATTAAATTTAAATCAATAGAATGGGATTTGTTGAAGAATATTACATTATTTCGTACATGCTAATGTACCCCCATGGTACCTTCAGGGTAAAAATATAAATATGTATTAGATTAGGGTTTGAGTTTATAGTTTAGATGAGTGATTTATATTTTTCTTTTATGTAAGTGTCAATGTGTAGGATATGCACAATTTTCATGTAAAAGTGTAATTTGCAGGAAATGCACAAGTGTCAAGTAAGTAAGGGTAAAAGTGTATATTGAGAGAATATGCACAAATGTCATGTATATAAGTGTGTAAATATGTAAAATAAGGATGTGCACAAGTGTCTTATATTAGGATTGAATGTAGGAGAGTACGTGTCATGTATGTAAGTGTGCATATGTAATGTGAGGATGTGCACAAGTGTCTTATATTAGGAGTCCATGTAGGAGAGTAAGAGTCATGTAGAAGTGTGCAAGTATCATAGAGTCAAGTATACATGTAAGAAGAGAGTGAAGAATCTAGTATACAAGTGGAAATATGAGAAGCCAAAGGTCAAGAATAGGAAATGTTGCATCCAGGGTTATGCATAAGGGGTCGGCCTCGAAATCTATTTATAAATTGAAGGCGAATTGTCTTGGAATCTCGACAAAAAATGGAGAAGTATACATGGCAAATTCCAATTATTTTTCTCCAAAAAATTTCAAACCGTGGTGAATTGCAATACTTTTTCTCCAAAAATTTTCAAACCATGGCGATTTTTTTTGTTTTAGGGGCCATGAATATCGGTTTTGCAAAATCTAAAAAAGTACGGCATACTTAAAAGCTTTAGGGCGATATAAAATACATCAGGCTGACATGACGACAAATGGAATTTCGATCAGTTGCAATCATGACGATTGGTTACAAGCATACCGATTGGTTGAAGCCATGATGATCGGTTGCAGCCATGATGATCGGCTATAGTCATGACGTTCGGTTGCAGTCATGAAGATCGGTTGCAGCCATATTGATCGGTTGCAGCCATGACGATTGGTTGTAGCCATGTCGATCGATTGTAGCCATGACGATCGGTTGCATACATGACGATCGATTACAACATGACGATCGGTTGCATCATGACGATCGATTGCAGCATGTCGATCAATTTTAGCCATGACGATCGGTTGTAGCCATGACGATCGGTTGCAGCCATGTCAATCGATTACATCCATGATGATCAGTTGCAGTCATAATGATCAGTTACAATCATGATGATCAGTTGCAGCCATGTCGATCAATTGCTATCATGACGATCGATGCAACCATGACGATCGATTGCAACCATTACAATCAGTTGTAGCCATGCTAATCAATTGCAGCTATGTCGATCGATTACAACCATTCTGATTGATTGCAGCTATGATGATCGGTTGCAGCCATATCGATCGATTACATTCATGATGATCGATGCAACCATGATGATCAGTTGCAACCATTATGATCGATTGTAGCCATGATGATCAGATATAGCCATGTCGATCGGTTGCAACCATACCTACCGGTTGTAGCCATGGCGATTAGTTATACCCATGACGATCGATTGCAGCCATTCTGATGTGTTGCAATAGTCGAGATCCCATCGATAGCAGTAGTGCTCTGTACCACATGTTATCCATCTGTTAAATGATTGCATGTAGAGGCCACATGTCATCCATTCGTTAAACGATTGCATTCAAAAAAGTCTATATAAAGGAAATTAAGTCATTTTTTCTCTCATTTTAATGCTTTCTTAAAAAAATTTCTCTCATTTTAATGCTTTCTTAAGCCTTTTCCTCTCGTTTTAATGCGATCTAAACCCTCTTCCTCCACTTTTATCTTGGTTTTTACAATTTACCTTAATTTTTAAGCAATTTTTAACCATTTTTCTCTCGTTTAAAGCATTTTCCATTGTATCTTCTTATCCATACCCGTACACCCTATGGTGTCCCCTGCAACCCCTAGAGTGTTTAAATTTAATTATAAGAACCTAGTTTGCCCCTTGATTTCAGATTTTTTATCAACACCGGGTTATGACATATTTTGGGTCACAGACTCTGGTCTTTGGGGTCTTGTCTCAATGCCCCATTTTGATACTGATGTTAAAATAGTGGAGAGGATCATTGCAGCTTATGGTATAGATTCGAGTAAGGTAAATCTTGTTGTCGATAACAAAAACATCATTCTTTATTTCTCATCCATTGATGTCGCCAGATTGACAACATTGCCCCATGTTGGTGTTGAGTCTGTCACTTCCAAATACCAGTTAAACGATGACGACAAACTCTACTTGGAGACCAACTTCAAAGTGCAGTCGAAATATTTTCAAGGTATAATTATTTTTTATTTAATTGATTTTAAATTATTATCAGTGATTAAATGTATAATTACTAATTTTAGTTTTTTGCATTTAATCCCACCAAGTCTAGAAGGGGTTTGACTGTACCGGCAATTGAAAATAAATTTCTTTGGGCATATTGTAAATTCTTCCTTGCTAGACTTGTTCTACAAGGAAGGCCGACAGAAATTCCAATGTGGGTCTTAGCGTATTTGGTCCATTGTATAGGACACCAAAAATTTGATTGGTGCACCTATGTCTCAAATTGGATTAGATTTGAAATAGAGAACGTGAAAACCCACACTTCACCATTGCCGACAATTAGCACATATAATTATATTATTGTTTTTTTATGAATCTTTTCATAATTTGCAAAACACTCCAGTACCAAAATCTTGGCACTCAATCCTTGTCAATTTAGCCATGACAGAACAGCAGGTTTAGGTAATTTTTTAATATTTAAGTAATTTTTATTTATTTTCCATTGTTTATCTTTTTGTAATTTTGACATTTTATACCAAACATAGAAAAGGGCATCCTCTTCCTCTTCAAAGTGGGATGTTGTTGTTAGAGGTTATAATTCAAAGGAATCAGGAGACTTCGAAACACCTGTAGAGGAAGCAGCACCACTAATAAGGAAAAGATCATCAAGGAAACGTAGAAGATTTATTTCTCCTGTTTGTCGATAATCTCCACATGTTGATGCACGTCCGTTGCCAACGGGTGTAGTTACGCATGAGGTTTCATCTTCTGGGTGTAAGTTTTATTACTATCGAAACAAATTTTTTACAATATTTTTACTTTTTTTTATTTTTTATTTTTTTTCAGATGTACAGCATGACCACATTCCATTTGTAGCAGCATCTATGCAAGATGTTTTTTCTTCTACCGATAAGTGTTATAACAATGTTTGCAACCAATTTTCATAATGTAATTTTATTACTAGTTTTTATTTTCTACTTTCACAAAAAATTTAACTAATTTTTATTTTTATGTTTTAAGGTCCCTCGCAACAATGTCATCAACAAAATAAACAAGTATCGTCCCCTCCTCCACAACGCCCAACTCAAATGCTAGGTCAATGCTTCCCAGTTGGAAAACACTTTCTTCCAACTAGGCCACAGAGAGAAGCAACATGGCAAATTTCAGAGAGATAAGCATCAAAGATTTTTTCTGGTTTTGATCATATATTTGTAAATAATTTTACTTTTAAGGATATACCAGAAGCTTCTGGTACTGGGTTGGTTGATGTTCCAATTGATAAAGATTAATTTTTGCAAGATAACATACACACTCAATTTCAACTATCATAATTGGTTCAAGACAAAGTAAATGAAGGTGCAGAATGTTCAAGCAAATCTCCTCCAAGGGAAAGAAGCACTCGTCAGGCTCCTCCTCAATAAGAGGATGATATAATAATTTTTTCCAAAAAATATTTGGTTTCTGATAATGTTGAATCTACAATTAAAGATTTGTTACTTCCAAATATAAAAGAAATGAAAAAATGGGAGTATCGGGCTAAGGTGTTGATAAAGGAAATTAATGCTCGATACAATAATTTTTCAAAAATAGAAAGAAAATTTTCTATTGTTGAAAATGAACCAGAAAGATGGAGGCTCTGCTACAGCAAGTAAAATATGGCATGTTTAAGTTGAATAAAACGTACACAGATGAAATTTTAAAGTTTATAATGAACAGATTGGAGAATATAAACGGTGAGGCCCAAGCTTATTACAATAAATGGGCAAATGATAAGAAAAAGGTTGTTGTTGATGTAGCTGCAAAGAATGTTGCTGAGGTTTGACTAAATCACTTTTGTGTTTAAAAATTTGTTGTTCTCTTTTTTTAAATGTAATTATCTTTTCATGTTGATTAACTTTTTTACCTTTTGTAGGTAAAGTATGAAAATCTCAAGAAGCAGGTTCAAAAACTGCAAGACTATCTCAAGATGGAAAAGGAGTTCTTAAATGCTTCCATGGCAATGTAAAAAAGAGCACAGGAATCAGTTCGACAAAATAATATTTTACAGAAAATCATTATCTGCAATGGATTGGATCCTGATGTTCTGCTTAAGGAGAAGGGTAAAGAAGTTCAAGGACCAACATATGAAGATTTTGGCAAAGAAGAAAAGACCCTTATCGATGGAATGCAAAATGTTGAGATGATCCTTATCAATGCTGGAGCAATTGGTATATCTGTTACCCAGCCCGAGAAAAGAGTCATCGAAATGCAGGATATGGAAATCATGGAAGTAGTGGATGTCGAAAAAGGAGCTGAACAATGGAAATATGAGAGGGGGGTCGTTGCTATGGAGACTGTGGAAGCCATTGAGAAGGCAAAATTAGTGGAGGAAGGGGGAAAATATTCTGAGGGGAAAAAATGAATTTCAAAAACAATTTTAAGACATTTCATATGTTTTCCTTGGAAAACAAGATACTTGCTTTATTATTTTACTATTACACTATTTACATTTATAATTGTGTGTTATTTTCATCACTTAAGTATTATGGTGTTTCAAATTTCAAATATGTTTGAGTTTACCTAGAATATATGCATAGATTTTGCAATATTATTTTTATATTTCAAGTGAATATTGTCATTTGTATTATGCTATATAGTTTTTATATTTCAAAGTGAGTTTACGAATTATATATCTATGCATGGATTTCAATATTCAGTGCATTTATAATCATTATAGTTGTATAAAAATCAATATGGTCATTTGTATTATGTTATATTGTTTTTATATTTCAAAGTGAGTTTACAATGGATATATATAAGAATGGATTTCAATTTTCAGTGCATTCATAGTCATTATAGTTGTATAAAATTGAATATGGTAATTTATATTATGCTATATTGTTTTTATATTTCAAAGTGAGTTTATAATGGATATATCTATGAATGCATAATGGGTTTAAATTTTCATTTTCCAAAACTAGAGTACTATTCTATATGTTTTTTTCATACATTTGTAGAAAAATGTTTTGTAGTTATGTATATATACAAGGTTAACTCTATGACAAAGCATAAACCATAAAAAATCTCTACATTTTGTCATCCATCTCGATCGGCTGAAGGCATGTCGATCGGCTATAGGCATTCTGATCAGCTACATGCATGTCGATCGATTGCATGCATGTTGATCGACTGCATGCATGTCGATCGACTGCATGCATGTCGATTGGTTGCAGGCATAGCGTTGCATATGTACCATGTTTCAACCATCTATGAAACAATTGCATTCAGAGGCCATGTGTCAACCATATGTGAAACGATTGCATGTAGAGGCCACGTGTCACCCATCCAAAAGTTGATTGTATGTAGAGAATTCTATATAAAGGGATTAACAGTCATTTTTTTGCCTATTCTATTGCAATATTAATTGTTATCTTCCCTTTTTAAAGCATTCTCATCCTTTTTCCTCTCGTTTTAATGCATTCTTAACCCTTTTCCTCCAGATTTATCTTAGTTTTAACCTTTTACCATAAGTTTTAACCCTTTTCCTCCATTTTGAATCATTTTCTGTCAAGTATTGCATACCATCCTTTGTATCTTCTTATCCATACTTGTGCACCCTATGGTATCCCCTACAATCCCTAGAATGTTTAAAGTTAATTATAAGAACCTGGTTTGCCCTTTTATTTTAGAAATTTTATCAACACCAGGTTACGACATGTCTTGGGTCACGAAATATGGTCTTCGGGGTCTTATTTCAATGCCCCATTTTGATACGAATGTTAAACTGGTGGAGAGGATCATTGCAGCTTATGATATGGATTCGGGTAAGGTAAATCTTGTCTTCGACAATAAAAACATCGTTCTTTCTTTCTCAACCATTGATGTCGCCAGATTGACAACATTGCCCCACGCTGGTATTGAGTTTGTCACTTCCAAATACCAATTAACTAATGAATACAAAATCTTCCTGGAGACCAACTTCAATGTGCAGTTGGAATCTTTTCAAGGTATAACTATTTTTTTATTTAATTGAATTTAAATTTTAGTCATTGGTGTATTACTGATTTTGTTTTTTTTGCAGTTACGTCCACCAAGTCTAGAAGGGGTTTGACGGTACTAGCGATTGAAAATAAATTTCTTCAGGCATGTTGTGAATTCTTCCTTGTCAGACTCGTTCTACAAGGAAGTCCAACAGAAATTCTAATGTGGGCCTTAGCGTATTTGGTCCGTTGTTTTTCACACCAGAAATTCGACTAGTCCACCTATGTCTCACATCGGATCAAATTGGAAATAGAGAACGTGATAACCCACTCTTCACACTCGCCGACTATTAGCACATGCAATTATATTACTACTTTTTTTATGAATCTTTTTACAATTTGTAGAACACTCCAGTACCAACATCATGGCACTTAATCCTGGATAATGCAACCATGAGAGAACAGCAGGTTCAGGTAATTTTTTAATCAATATTTAAATAATTTTTTTGATTTTTCCATTATTTTTCTTTTTGTAATATTGAAATTTTATATATACACATAAAAAGACATCCTCTTTCTCTTCAAAGTAGGATGATGTTGTCAGAGGTTATAATCAAGAGGAATCAGGATACTCTAAAACACCTACAAAGGAAACAACACTACTTGTATGGAGAATATCAACAAGGAAACCTAGAACATCTAGTTCTCCTGATCTTTGATAAACCCCGCCTGGGGCTGCATTACATCCACTATCAACGGGAAAATATTCTGGAGCAAGAAATTGAATTTTAAAATTTGATATTTTGAAAGACAATTTTATGACATTTCATATGTTTTCGTATGAAAACAAGATACTTGGTTTTATTATTTTACTTTTAAGAAATACACTTTTATAATTGTGTATTATGGTGTTTCAAATATGCTATGTTGTTTTTATATTTCAAATTTTAAATGAGTTTACGAATGATATATCTATGCATGTGTTTAAATTTGATTTTATTTATATTCATTCTTGTTCTTGTATAGAAAAGTGTTTTTTTTCTTTTTTAATATGCTATATTGTTTTCATATTCAATGTTAGTTTATGATGGAGATATTTGTGTAAGAGTTAGATTTCAATTTCCCTATATTATGCTATGTTGTTTTTATATTTCAATTTTCAAATGAGTTTACAAATGATATATTTATGCATGTGTTTAAATTTCAGTTTATTCATATTCATTCTTGTTGTAGTATAAAAGTGAGTATTGTCATTTCTATTAAGCTATATTGTTTTTATATTTCAAGTGAGTTTAAGAAGGATACATATATGAATGGGTTTCAATTTTCAGTGCATTCATACTCATATTTAGTCATTATAGTTGTATAAAAATGAATATGGTACTTTGGATATATCTATGAATGGGTTTAAATTTTTGTTTTCCATATCTAGAGTAATATACTACATGCATTTTTCATACATATGTACAAAAAAAATTAATATGCATACACGGTTTACTCAATGACAAAGCATAAATCATAAAAAATCACTATATTTTGTCATATCATACAACTAATGATACATACATACATTTAAATTCAAAGAAAAAATAACTATTTTTTGTCAACATATACATTTAGTTCAATAACATTGCATCATTACGTATAAATGGTTTTCAAATTTTCAGCTTACTCAAAGCTATAGCATACATCATAAATTTTGAAAACATAGACAACCCATAACATTAAAAAAGCAAACATGCGTAATCATTGAAAATTGAATTATTATATGATTTTACAACAAATCAAATACAAAAAATCTTTGATAATATAAAATATTTCAAATCCGAAAAATCACCGATAATATGAATTTATTTAATCACTAAAATTTTACAAATCGATTTCAAATCTGAAAAAATTTTAGATTATATAAATTTGTCATATAATCATTGCAATTTTTACATTTTGGAAGGTAATACAAAGCTTTATCGACTTCTCCACAAGAACTGAGAATTTATGAATTCTGTGTTTCCATAATCTCATCATCACTCCTAGTTGAATCATTTTTGTCATTATCAACCATAGTAGAGAGACCTCTTCTTTCTGCTAGGGACTTCCAATATGTCAACACTCTGTCATAGGGAAAGTTACCCACCTCGTACGATGACACATACATTCTCAAACAATTTTCCAATTTTTTGTCCAACCTGTTACAAACTTTTGATTTAATAAAAGTTAATGCATTGAAAACCCTTTCATCTTCAATAGATCCCAAAATCATTCTCTGACATAATTCATATAAAATAAAGTATTCACTCATAGTATCTTGCAAGACACTACTTCGATACAATTTTTTCCAGAAACGCGTGATTGAACCTGTCTCATGTGGATTTTTGAATTGTGCAATTTGATTATCCATTGTTATTCCAAAATTGGTTGATCGATGTCTCAAAAGATCTTTGTTTAGAATACCATTGATTTCAATGCCATTTATTTCCACACTTTTAGAGAAATGTTTCATAAGATTACCCATATATTTTACAAACAACTCACTTCTACTACTATGGTCAACACAAGGATTCTAGAAATTAGGATTAACAACAACCATGGCCTCAAGTGTCTCATATCTCTTAAAATGATCTCTTATTTCACTTGTTAATGCATTTGCAATTCTTTTCAATTTATTCTTAGTGTTATCCAAAACCTCATCGAATCCGGAATGGGTAACGGGCACTTGTTCAACATCATTTGTTAGAGTATTTAATCGCTTTTCAAAACGATATACATAAATCAAATTTCCATGGATAGCAATACAAATATTATCGTTGATGTTGAACATTAAAAAGTTGTTCGGTTCATTCACATTAATTAACGTATTCTAACTATCAAACTTGGGATCCTCAAAATGTTTATCGGATAAATAAATCTTATCAATAACCATACATATTTGTTTTCTCATCCTCATAAAATCGACAATATAAATTGCCCTTTCCTGTGCAAGTTTAATCATAGTATTCATTTCTTGTAACATTGGTAGAATACCACATAATGTGAGAAGAGTTTCCAAGTCAGTCATAAAAAAAGTAAATCTTTTGCCTTATCAACATCTCTATGATGTGCATACATAAACCCAACCAAGGATTGATATTCTGAAAATACCCTTTTTGAAGGAATAAATAGTAAAATCCACCTGGTTTCCACATCTTTTAACATTTTTCTGCCTTCAATTACACCTAGAGAAAACTGTTGAAATTTTGCAAACCTTTTTGGACTGCATGAAAGGTATGAGTGTATATCGCAGACGAGTTCTTCCACTCTGGCTACATTATCAAAATTACTCATAATTTTGTATGCAAGATTCATTTGATAAGCCATGCAATGAATAAGAATCACATATGGGGGAATGGAAGTCTGAAGCCTAACACAAAGACCATTCCTTTGTCCTTGCATTGTAGCCAAACCATCAGCTCCAATACAAATTAATTTTGTGGCAATTTCCTTTTCATCCATTTCGGCAATATCCTTTAAACCGGTTACAACAACATTATAAATGTTTTTCGTATTATAATTTTCAATCATCTTATGTAGTGCTAGTAAATGAGGTAGTCTCAAATGATTTTTGATTGTGTAAACATGTATGCAAATCTAAGATGTGTTGTCAACGACTGTAACCTCATCAATGGAAAGTGAAATAAATTTGGCTTGTTTCACATTCTCTCTTAGGTCTTCCTTCTCAACCAGTGATAGACATTTTACCATTTCCCAACCACTTCGATCTAACCAATGTGAACTGGTAAGGTTTTGTACATTGGCTTGTTGAAGTATTTCCTTAAAATCAGCAAAATCAAACATGGGTCGACCTTTTTTTAGAATACTGTATACAATAGCAAACTGTAATTTCTTTGAGGCTAATACAGTATTATAAAAATTTTGAAATTGTGCCTCGATTTTTCCACCCTTCTCAATGAGAGTTTGTTTTTTTTTCAATGCTTTATCATATTCAAGAGCATATCTCACATGCACACATTATGTTGCATCCTTCCACCTATGAATTTTGTTAATTGTTCCATCACTTTGTATTTCTTTGATGTAAAATTTCCCACAGTGTTTTTCTATTGTGTCTTTCTTATTTTGTAATAAATGATCCTTTCCCAGCTTCCATGAACAAATAGTACATTTACACACATTCAGTTTCTCATCTCGCTCAATAAAGGGGTATAATTGTGCCCATTCATTTTTAAAATCCCTTCCAATAGTCCATTCGCTAATCTTTTGATGTTTAGATTTTTGACTAGAAGATTCCCTAGAGGTGTGAATTTTAATTGTACTATCATTTTCTTTTTCGATTGATGTGTCTAAATTTAAAATCTCATGAAGTGGTTGTTGAATGTCGTTATTAGGAAAATTATCATGTGGTCCCATCTCATCTTTTGGAATATCTTCGAGTGAACGCACATCAGGGTCGACAATGTTAATTACATTCAATGTTTAGAGTTCTCTATCATTTTTTGTTGTAAAAAAAATACTATTTTAAATAATTAACAGAATACAGTTTTACAAAACATTTAAAAAGAGGTAGATAAGCAAAAAACCATTTATCTATTAATAGAGAAAGGTTTTATATTTAAGAACTGTAATTTTAGAAAAATCAAGGTAAAAGGTGTTTGTACCTGCAAGTTGTGTAGAATCTGTAAATATTGATGCCTCATTGCATTTTGGTGTAAAATATTTTAGAATTGTCTTTTTACAAGAAGATTGGCCTCCCTTCCTTCCATCTTCAGTAGGTGACATTGTATCTGTAAAGAAAAACCTTTAGATGTTAGGAAATGTATATGAATTTGAAGGAAAATAGCAGACATCCCTCAAGACGAACATATGATCCGAACACACAACATGACAGGGAATACTTATCGACCATAGTTGTAGATAGTGCTTGTACATTGCTTATAAAACATACTCTAAGAGACAAAAAGCAGACTCTAACAAAATAAATGCTCCTGACACAACCAAATTACATTGATAATTGTTTACCATTGTTGCATATAGTTCACCTACAGTGCATATGAAACTATAGAAAAAAAAATTTACAAAAGAACAATGGAATAAGAATACTCTATCGATTTTCAATCGTGAATCCCCTACAACTGATACGCTTTTGTCGATAAATATTTCCCTACAATCGATTAGTTTATACCTACCAACAGTCACTATAAGCAACAGAATGCAAACCACACATCCCTGTAAACGATAGAGTTATACCAACAACGCTGCAACCAATATTCTAACAATGATCAACACGACCCTACAACCGATAGACTAATATCGATTAGCACATTTCCAACTGACCTAACAAGGTCGATCGATACATCTACAATCGATCAGCTTATGTCGATAGACACAGCTCTATAACTGATCGACTTATATCGATAGACACGGCTCTACAACAAATCAGCTTAAGCCGACAGATACGGCTTTACAACTGAATGGTGTATGCCGACAGACATGGCTCTATAATCAATTGTCTTATGTCGACAGACACAGTTCTGCAACTGATTAGCTTATGCTGACAGACACGACTCTATAATTGATCATCTTATACTGACAGACATGGCTCTATAACTGATCATCTTATGTCGATAGACACGGTTCTGTAATTGATCGACTTCTTTCGACAGGCATGCCTCTACAATCGATTGGCTTATATCAATAAACACGTCTCTACAATCGATCGGCTTATGTCGACAAACACGGCTCTGCAATCGATGGACTTATGCTAATAGACATGGCTCTGTAACTGATTGACTTATGTCGATAGACAGGGCTCTACAATCGATTAGCTTTTGCCAACAAACACGGCACTACAACCGATCATCTTCTATCGATAAACACTGCTCTATAACTAATCAGCTTATGTCGACAGGCACGCCTCTACAACCAACCAACACAGCTATGCAACCAACCGTCTTGCGTCGATCGACACTTGTATACAACCGATCAATTTATTTCGATAGTCACGGCTCTACAATCGATCATCTTGCATCGATCGACACTCTGCAACCTTCTCAAGTTTTTCGTTGTTTCAGAGATATATTTGACTTAGAGTATTTTTTATGTATGTTTATCGGTACCCAGTATAGTATATATACGCATAGTATATGAGGCGATTTGGGCGAGAAAAATAAAATCATTTATAATTTGAAGGCGATTTGGGCAGAAAATATAAAATTGTTTATAATTTGAAGGCGAATTGGGTGGGAAAATCAAAATCATATGTAATTTGAGGTCAACGAATTAAAATAAATTTAGGTTCATGATTATCAACAACGATAGAATTTACCCCAAAAAAACTTTCACCCTGTTGGTCCGACTTTTATACACACCCTGTGAAGAATGAGCATAAAACTCTGATAACACTTATACGGGATAAATCCCACTCACTTTAGGATCTAGCTTGTTATCCAAGGTGTGAGTTACAGAGTCGGGTCGAATGTCAATTCACTCTTTTCCGCTTCTAAAATAGTTTTCAATATGGACTGTTTCTTACCTTACAACGGGCTCACTGAACTTGCTTAGTAATGTTTAGTAGTTGTCACTTGATGACAATCAGATTTAAAATTGATTCTTTGATCTAGCTCTTATGGGTCAACAGATTTAAATAAAAGACAAGTTTAAAAGAAAATAAAAATGGATCATTTCACGGTAAAACAAAGAGGGTAGGGTAAGGTAGAAAGAGAAGTTTATCAAACTTAACTGTAAAACAAAACTACCAATTTTATTTATACTATCGGTTTCACAACGGAACAAATCAAAGAAGAAAGTGTCCGACTTTCTAAGATCACTTTCTACTACGAGCATAAGGCAGAGATGGAACAGATCTAACAGAAAATTATAAATCGAAGGGAGGTCGGTTAAAATTGATATCTTTCATCGGCAACCTAGCTCGCATAGTGAGGACAGAGCAATTAGAACAGGCCTAAACCTTAAATCTGTAATTTTCCTTAGCATACAATAGAACAACTGAAGCCTAACAGCATATTTAATCTTCATGTCACAGATTTACAGCATATATTTAATAAACTTTAAAGAAACGGATAACAAAAGAAGATGAACTTATCACAATCTGAAAAAGATTAGGCTCCTGGCCATGTTATCTCAGAAAACAAAAGCACATCAACTCCAAGTCTAGAAATAAAGTATTTAACAAAATTTGCAAGAAATTGCTTCAATAGCCTTTTATTTCTAAGTTTCCACCTCCTGTGATTACATTTATAAGAAGTATTTATAGACTCAGGACAAACCCTGATCTTTTCAAAAATATCTTCTTCTCCAACCGTAAATCTTATCATCTCAAACCCTAGGACCCGGGTTTTACAATATAAGCCCTTTTAAAACAAAGTTCGGATAGAACTTAACCACTCTGCAAATCAGTGCAGTCACTTGCCATAAATGGAGAAAATAGAATTCGAATGCCACTTGCATTCACCCGCAACTATGAATAAATGTCTTCATTAATGCCCTCGGGTAATTTGGATGAATCACCACTTCTCTGACATTTCACCTCCGTAGAGCCATCCCTGAGTTGAAAATGCTTGCAAGCCATTAATTCTGCCATAAATTTTCATTAATTGCATCCATCAACAAATTTCGGTAATGGTGTGCAGATATTTTCATTTCCCGGCCAATTTCGGATATACTCCATTAAATGGGTAGCTGCTTAGTCATCGTAAAGCCTCTTTGCGGCCAGATCTGTAAAATTTGGATGAAGCAGCAATGTCCGGCATCTTTCCTTTCAATACAGCCGTCTTTGGTTAATTTGCACTTGACTTTGTCTTTATGGCTATTTCTTCGTTATCATGTAAGTGCCAGATGGCTTCCTGCATGAAATACAAACAAGGATTAGCATTTTAAAATTATTAAATCAAAAGCTTAAATATTAAAATGAAGCCCTAAAGTTCAATATATGTGGCTCTAATTATCTGATACGTGGTCTGCTTTGTCTTGACACGTGTTGAAAAATCGCGACACGTGTCCACTTTAGCTGTCTTTTCATTCGGCCCTTTTCTGCCTAAGTCGCGAAAATGTGACATGTCGCGATTTCGTGACATGTCACGAAAATGTGACATGTCGCGATTTCGTGACATGTCACGAAATCGCGACCTTTCCTACACTCTGGCTATTTTTCGCTGCAATGCCGCGAAAACGTGACATGTCACGAAATCGTGCCCTTCCTCGCTCCTCGGCTGCCTTCTCAAATTGCGTCGCGATTTCGCAACATCGCGATTTCACGACACTCTTTCGGTCTTGGGCCCCCTCTGCCAACTGCGTCGCGATTTCGCGAAAATTTTATGCCTTAGACTTTTTTTTGAACTTTGCCGACCGGGTTTTACCTTGCCGATCTTACTTTGCTATCTTCCAATTTGTGTCACGATTTCGCGACCTGTGCCTCTGCAACTCTTCCAACTGTCGCAATTTCGCGACATCGCGATTTCACGACGCCCTTCCTGCCTTGGGCCTTCTCTTGCCATCCTATCGTGATTTCGCGACGTCGTGATTTTGCGACGTCGTGATTTCGCGACACTTTCATGCCTTGGCTTCTTTTGAACTTTCATGCGGCGAAAACGCGACATGTCGCGATTTCGCGCCTCTTTCATGCCTTAGTCATTTTTTCTTCCTCGCAGCCACGAAAATGCAACATGTCGCGATTTCGCGACATGTCGCGAAATCGTGACCTATTTTGTCCTTTGCTTCCTTTTGCCTCCTGCAGCCGCGATTTCGCGACATGTCGCGATTTCGTGATGTTCCGTACACTCTGGCTTTCTCTCTCCAAAACTATAGCGATATCGCGACATTTCCAAAAATGGAAATGTCGCGATTTCGCTACGTTTTTCTGACTTGGTGGATTTTCTTGAAACTTGTCATGATTTCGCGACATTTCCAAAAATGGAAGTGTCACGATTTCGTGACTTTGCCAAAAAAGGAAATTTTTGGTCTCTAATGAATTTATCTGTCTGTTTTCTGCATTTTCTCATATCAGTGAAAGATTTTCTTTACTCAGCAATGATCCTAGCATGTAAAAAGTGAATTCTGAGATAACAAAGCCAGAATGCAAGAATACTTGGATACTTTGACACAGGCAAAACTTGAAGAAGAAAGAGGTAAGTAAAAATTTGGAATTAAAACCTGCAAAATATCAAGAGGGTCCTTACTGCAAAAATGAAAGCTCAAAGTTTTCAAAGGATGGAAATTCATTTTTCAGTGGGGGTGTGTTGCTTCTCAACACACCCCATAAATTTTGGGCGAATGGGCCTAGTGAAATGATCCAAAATTAGACTTTTCAAAATTTTAAAAAACCTAAATAGAGCCAATTTACAATATTTCGCGCTTGTGCATAACCCTGGTTGCATCTCCCAAATATGTAAGGAGTGCAATAGACTATTGAAGAGTCACATTACTATGTCTATATTATGGAGATAAAGCTCTATACAATGTAAGAAAACTGGTCTATAGCAATCACCACATAGCAAGCATTGATAATAAAGCTTGTATACAAATTTTTGAGCAATTTTATTGTAATTTTCTTCATGCATATACATGAATTATTTTGGCCATTTAAATTCATATTTGATATTATAAGTAAATGTTATTTCATTATTATATTGGCCTAGATATATATTTGATTGCTCATATATATAATTCTACTCTTGATTATTGATATTTTGATCTATAATATTGTGGCTTATTTATATTGGGACTTGTGATATTTTGAGATATTTAGGCTTAAATCTAATAGGATTAATAAGGGGATTATGAAAACATTGCATTTCGATGTCACAATTGTTATGAGATTGAACACATGGGAAGAGATTGCAAAGTGAAACTGATGAAGAAAGAGAAAAAATTTGTCTGAGATAAACTTCAAGATGAAGCAAGGAAACCATACTATAATAGAAGTTGGATTATATCAAGGATATTCCACTCCAAATGAAGATGCAAAAAAATCTTATCTACAACATCATATGAAAAAGACCACCATAGTTCACTCAGATCAATTCTTAGAAAAAACAAGGAAGGATACAATGCATGAGAAAGTACAATGTGCAAGTTCAATTTAAAATAATTAAAGGTGCAAAAGAAGATGTGGAGGAAAAAATTTAATTAAAGACAGCATAAGAGATCAAGTTTATTCTAGGCAAATTATCTTCATTCTCATCAAATAGTATGTAAAGTTGTCTTGGCAATAGAGATGAAAGTAGTGTAGAGGTTATCCCTTTCAATTTAGGGTTTCAAAAGTAGCATAATAAGGGAATGAGGATGAAGGAAATTTGTAACAATTTAGGATTTTCAGCATAGCATAAGAATGTAATTTCTATGGACGAGTATCCTTGCACTTTAGGGTTTTTATGGAAATATAAAGAAGAAAGTGATTTTGAGGTTATTCCTTACATTTTGAATCCTTGAGAGTATGACAAACTTATAGATGATAAGTCTCAATATGAGTAGAGTGAAAATTTTAAAAATATTGATGAAGATAAAAGTGTTGGTGGGAATGAAAAAAGAGAGAAAGATCCAACAAGAAAACACAAAGAGAAAAACAAACTTAAAGGGATATTAATATGGGAAAACAAAAGCAAATATTGGAGGTGTTAACAAGAAGTAAGGCTAAACACATAAATAAAAATTGATGATGAAAATGATATCTTGGAATATTGGGGGCGTGAAAAATACCCTTAAAAAAAGAGGTTTTATGGAATTGATAGTTTATTATAGATGACATATTTATAGATATGGAAACCAGGTCGCAAATATTTTAGTCGTTCATGGTATTTATTTTTATCTTGTCAAAATTTAAATTTTGAAAGGCAATAGGATTAGTGATATTTTATCTCTTAGTAAAAATTATATCAAGGAGTTCATTGTGAAAATGTAGTAGTTTGAGGAAGATGACAAATATTTTTGATAGAAAGAAAAATTAAGAATATCTTTGACAAAAAGCAAGATGAATATGGGTTAATCAATTGATAGCAATGTAATGAGAACAATGTAATATTTTAATATTTTAAAGAGAGTGGCCCCCAATATAAGCCACACATAGCTTATTAAAAATTAGACAAAGTAATTACTTTGCAGGATGATCCTTGCACTTTCACGTTTCCAGGGCAACATAGAAAAAAGTATTTTCTATAGGAATTTAAAATATTTTTTAGAAATGAACAAAATCAATCCATCCACTCAAATCTTATACAAAAAGTATAAAGATGGATGAAAGAGAAATATATGGTGGGTTTCCATAGGCACCTTAAATTATTATTATCTATAGATAATATTGCACAAGACTCTAGTAAGAAATGAGGAATATAAGGGGGTATTTATATCAATGCCGAAACACCTAATTAAATCATAAAGTTTAGCCTAATTTGAAATAACAAGTGGTATTTAGGTTAATTAAAAATATTAAATGAATTTTAATCATAACAAGGTTAACCATGGCCTATTGGACTTACATAATAATATATTACAAAAAAATAAATACATTAAACAATGAAATTCCTTTAGACCTATCCAATACGTCACACAATATCAGCTCTTGGTCATTAATCAAATTATAAATTCGACACCCCTCCATAATCTAAACTAATGGATCAAGGAAAGAATATATTAGTGACAATAATATATTTCCCCATAATGTATTCTCTAGTGGTCCTCTACAGTTGAGGTAGATCCATTTGAATCTCCCTCATCATCTAAAATATGTCCATCTTGATTCAAGAACTTAGCTTGAATCTTTTGCAGCTTCAGTAATATTCATAAGTGGTCTTTAATTTCTTTGAATGCTTAACCTTTCCCATAGGCCCTTGGGTGTTAGCCTCCTTAGATTTAAATTCCTTTGTATGAGCTTGTATATGAAGAGTTTCACCAACCTATTTCCACATTTCAATGTGACAGTGAACTAGGAGAGATAAAAATTGATCAAGAGTAGAGTCTTTTAGGATTCCAAGAACATAAGAATCATATGGACCATTAGGTTAAATATATGAAAGGAGGATTATAGATAAGAAAGAAAAATTTTAATCCATTCTACATTATCTTTATTTATGCCTCTAGAACATTCAATATATTCTCTTAAATCCTTGAGTCTTTCAATATAGTCCTCAATATTATCAAACTCTTCTAGCTTAAAAGAAGAAAGTTCTAATTCCAAGCAACTTATTTTAGTAGTATTAACCTTTCCAAAGCATTCATGCAATTTTGACCATACCTTGATAGGGTCACTCTCTTCATTGATATGGAAAAGTAATTCTAGTTTAATCGATAAGGATATAAAACTTAGAACCTCTTTTACATTTTTGTGTCAAGCTTCATCATCCAGAATAGTTGTTTTACCCTCCTAAATAATGCACCATAGGTTCTTACTTCATAGTAGGCCAATCATAAAATTTGATCAAATATTGTAATTTCATCCATTAAGGCAAGTACCTAGGAATTTGTGATTCATATTACACAACCAAACCCCTAACACCACAATAAGTTTATGAACTAATGGCAATAGTGCATAAAGCTCAAAAAAACATGTGATTTAAAAAAATGGATCAAAACGCTTATGTATACAAAAGTTATGGCCTCCAAAATTTCTACCCTAATAACCCCAAAAAATAAAAAATTAAATCGCCAAATCTTTGGAAAAAAGCGAATTACCTACTTCCACTTGGTGATTTATTACTTATTGATGTTTTCCACTTATATTTTGTTAATTTAGCAATATTAAACTAATGCAATTGCAACACGTGTCTCCTCCTAAAAGGCTGGATAGGTATATTTAGGTGAAAATTTAGTTTGTGTCACAAAAGAGTACCATGTTGGATGACTTGACGGCCTTTGAATCATCTCTTAATTTCATAAAATAGTGCTCTTATGATTCAAACCCAATCATGATTATCACTAGAAGCTAAGTACTAACCACATCACCAACTTTATTGTTGGGATTGGTCAATCCTTGCCTCAAAGAATATTTTTTGCCTACTCTAGCCCATGGGCTATCCATAAGGTAAAAGGACTTACTTTGTGGAATCAACATTTGACCCTCCCAATCTCAAAATGCCTTCATTATCTAGTATAGCACCCATTCCTCAACTATTCAAAATGGGAATGCCTCCTTGAAGACCATGCTCCATATTGATAGTAATAGTGTCAATGTAAAAAAGAAAAGAATAAGTGTCAAACGAATGATACATTATTCCATACACCTAAGCATAGACCTTGCTAGTTGGGTTGTCATGGCTTCATGTTGGACATACTAGAGGAGATATCAAGCAAAGAATCATTGTAGAAGAAGACCAACATATTGGAAGTATTATGGGGTTTGATCCCTAAATCCATCCAAGCAACAAGACATAAGAATGCTACACTATCCACTCTAGTTGTGCCTCCTAATGTATAGTACTATTGATACCTTAGCTAGAAGAAGCATCTAAAAGCAACTAGAACAATGAAGAGTGTACATTTTTGTGCATTTTTCCTATCAAGATGTTGGCAAGAATGAAATTCAAATTTAAAAATATCTACTCTCATTGCCAAGATCTAGAATCAACCATTTGAATTTGAAAATTTTCTTCTGTGAAAATTAAGAAAGGGCTAGTAAATTATCTCTAAAATATGAAATATGGGATGATGAAAGGATGATCTCACTAGTTTTAAAGTAGAAAAAACTTATAAAACCTAAAGAAATAAATTGCTCTGGCATTTAGAAGAAGAATAAAAGGCTCTAAATTGTGGTTTTGTGACCAAGCAATGCTACTTCATACCCACTTTGATACCATGTTGGAATTCACAAAAAAAAATTAGAAACAAACATAAGCAGTCCATCCCCTCAAATCTTATATAGAACTCATAAAAAGGGATGAAAGAGGGAAAGATATAGTGGGTGCCTATAGGTGTCATAAATAATCACTATTCATAGATAATATTGCATAACACTGATAATAACTAAAGAGTGTGAGGGGGTATTTATATCAATACCAAAACCCCTAATTACATCAAAAATTTTAACTAAGTTGACATAACAAGTGGGATTTAGGTTAATTATAAATATTAAAAGAGGTTTAACTATAACAAAGTTAATTGTAAATATTAAAAGAGGTTTAACTATAACAAAGTTAACCATGGCCCACTAGGCTTACATACTAAAATATTATAAAATAGTAAATACATTGCATAATGAAATGCCCTTAGGCCTATCCAATACATCGCATAATATCGACTCTTAGCCATGAATCAAATTACAAATTCAACATTTTCAAGGTTATCCCTAACACTTTAGGATCTCCAAGATAATATAATCATATAGATAACAAGTCACATTATGAACAATATAGAAATATCAAAGATACTAATGAGGATGAAAGAATTAATGGGAATGGAAGGATAGGAAGACCCTCAAGGTAGGAACAAAGACAAAAAGAAACTCAAAGGAATATTGATTTTATAAATCATAAATTAATATCACAAGTACCAACAAGAAGTGGGGCTAACCCAGACAAATAAGAACACAAAGTGATGAAAAATATAGTAACTTGGAATATTGAGGGTATGAATAAGGCCCCTAAAAAGAGCTACCAAGGAATTCATATGTTTTTATATACTTGAATTTAGATTAATACAAGAAATAAAAATAAGTAGTAAAGAATATAACAATGAATTCAAAAATATTTGGAAGATGAAATATTTTCTAATCATTTCTGCTATGGGAGCTTTTAATTTATTACAATAATATATAACAATCACAAATGGGATATTTGTGAGTCCTTTTTCAGTAAAAAGGAAAAATATCTAAATTGCATGCATAAATGTATATGTTCCAACTACAATTACTCTTCATGATAAATGTTAAAAGGAAATTAGTTTATTTATGTCAAATTTAATAATACTTTATAATTTTTATATATGGATCCTTTATTGGGATTTCAACATTGTTGTATCTCTTTAAAAAAAAGGATACTCCTCGATGGTCTAGATGAATGGAGAATTTTACTTCCTTTGTTTTCAAATAAATTTTTGAAGGTTATTCATTCAAGCTCTCATTATACATGGGATAATATACATATTGGGAAAACTCATATAGCAAAATTATTGGACGGATTATGTTACTAATACATGGTCAAAAAGATATTATACAATCACTTTAGACATCTTATTATGAGAGCAATCATATCACAAACCCATTCTTTTGAGATGTGATCTACATAAGATCTTTATTTCTTCCAAATAATCATGTCATGGTAGGATGAAATAAGGTTTGAAGTATTATATGTACATGCTTATTTAGAAGATAAAATATATAAAGGGTCAAATAAAGACTTAAAATGTTAAACACATTGGTAAGATATTTAAAATAAAGAGGCAATTTAAATCCAAGCTCAACAATTTACAATAGAATTAAAAATCAATAGAATGTAGTAAGATATTTATGTGTAATAAATATAATTACTTTATATTTTCATAATGTATTAAAAAAGGAAGATTCATATTGGGCCCAAAATTCTAAATAAAGATGGTTTAAGAAAGAGGATAGAAATACTAAATATATTTATGTTACTACCAAAATAAATTTATCGTTAATGAATCAAAGATACTTCAACTCTAGATAGAAGACGTATTGAGGAAGAATAAAATATTATGAGAAAAGCAATTAAATATGTCAAAGATATTCTATCAAAATTTGGACAAGATAAGGAGGGTTTCAAGGTAGGCTTGTACAAAACATTCCATTACTTATCTTACAAAGATAGTATGAAATTTGATAAGAAATATATCTATGGAGGAGCTAGAAAAAGCAACTTTCTCTTTCCACCTTGTTCCTTGATAATGCAATTTGATAAAATTCTAGATTGTGTTATCTTAAAGCAACTTTCTCTTTCCACCTTGTTCCTTTAAGATAACACAATCTAGAATTCTTCTAAAGATATTCTTCTAAAGATAGTATGAAATTT